>CAMAPE010000029.1:7318750-8782500 GCA_945859875.1 Cuscuta europaea | reverse complement strand
ATTCACCCGCCATGTATAATCTACCACTTACCTAGCCCGGTTGTGGTCTATAATTTCTTTACTAACGACTAGTCCAAGTCTTAGCGTTTAAACCGTATTTCAAGCCTTAGCATTTTAAACATCATATTTCATGCAATTCCATGCAAATTATTCATATATAGGATGGTCGGGATTAATCCCACGTCAAACCGGGTCTGATTTGGGTTTTTAGCAAAAACCGGTCCCGAAAGCCGAGACCGCCGGTTCGCCTATTAAAATAATTAAACCGACTTCTGTACTCAAACCGGCGCCGGTTCATCCCCTGACCGGCGCCGGTCCACTGTGTTGGACCGGGTCAACGCCCCGTTGACTACCCGTAATGACCCCGGTTTCTTCGAAACTTATATACACGATGTATTAAGTCATAAACAATCATTATATGTCATTTTGGTCTCTCAAAACATTTCTTATGTTTTTTTTATAATATTCCAAATCATTTTCATGTATTATGCTCTAGTTTATTTCTCATAAACTAGATTACTTTCATAACTTGCATGATTATGCACTTTTAATTCTTATCAAGAATACCATCTTGAATTCCCTTTATTCATTTCATAAAATGAGCCATTCATGGTCATCATCCAATTGGAATATTATATTCACAAAAATTATTAATCGGGTCATTTATACTAGTTAATCATTCTTGTATATTATATTACTCTAGTTTATTTCTCATAAAGTAAATTATCTTAGTAGCACGTGTACTTAAGAATTTATTAATTCTTCACAAGAATATTACTTGAATTACTTTGGTCATTTCTCAAATGAGTCAACAAAACATTTATATTAATTAATTATAGTTTGTATATTTCCCTAGTTTATTTCTCATAAACTAGTTTTACTTTAGTGACTTGCATGATTTAATACTTGAATCCTTCACAAGAATACCATTTTGAATTGCCTCGATCGATTTCTCAAATAATCATTCATGATTATTCTTTATCAAGAATATTAATAATTCTTTACTCATTAATTAATCATGTCACTTTCACTTAATTAATTATCAATATGGTCAATCATATGTTTAAACACTTTTAAACATTTCTATACATATTCACATAATCCATGTATGCATTTTTATACATTTGACAATAATATATTCATGAATAATCCACAAGTAAATCTCCTATTCATTAACCATGTAATATTTCCATAATTCATATTCACCATGACTAATCCTGCATTTTAATCCATTTAATCATTTCTCAAATAATAATTATGATTTTATTTAGGTAATCCCACGTTTGACCCAAAAGTTACAAGACACGTAGCCGTCCACTCACCTTGAAATGACGCTAGCAAGCTTTTATCTTCTTCATTTGAACTCCGGTGAGTTTTGGAATTTTCCGGCGAAAACTCTTGCGGCTCCGACGACTTTTCCCGCCACTCCTAGATTCCTTGAGAAGTCTAGAATACCATGTTAAAATTCCTAACAAGGTTTCATAAATCAAAAGTGGTATAAACATCAAAACCCTCCGAGAAGGTATTTTCCGGCAAACTGGTCTTACTCCGGTCATAACTCCATTCATGGTTAAAACTAACCTTCCAACCCCTCATTCTACACCTCTAAGAGTGTAGAACAAGATTATGGGCCTATCATATGATTTATAAAATCATATGAGATTAAACGAAGGAATGAAAAATGTTAATGAGATGATGACCTTAATTAATCAAGGTTTTCTTCACTTTTTCCACTTTTTCTTCTTTCTTGAGCATTCAACTTGATTGAGCTTGGTTTAACAATGGATGATGATGATTTGCAGAGGTTAGCCTCTCCTTGAGTGAATTGGTGGATGTAGATGGGAGGAAAGAGGGTAGGAAGGCTCCACCTTGGTCTCATTAGCAAATAAATGTGGAAGTGAGGCCCACACTTATTTGATTCCAATTCTTTCACATCATCTCACCTCCAAGCATAATTTGCAGCCCCCTTGGTCCATTTTGAGCTCACAAAAACTTGGGTTGGCCCCCACTCATGTGGGAGGTCATCCCAATAAGTTTCGAAGTGTACAATTGATCCCGAAAGTTGTATTTTTCCGGACTGTTTTAATTAAATTTCATTTTATCGGGTCAAACAAAATATATTTCATTCTTATAATTAATATTGGCCTCTAGAATGAATATATATTACCCAACTTTAATTTAGTGGTCCCCGGAATTTATTTTGGGCTATTATCTGTTTAATTACTTATACCATTAATGAGACCTCGTTTGATAGAAATGCCAACTTTATGGCTCAACATTAGTTTACACCACCATATAAATATTATCTAGTCCAAGATGAATATAATATGTGGTCCCAGAAATATTGGTTGGTCACCGCCCCTAGTGTAGGCTCAACATGCAATTTACTATTCAAGTAACAATAAAAATGAGAACGCGTCATCTCGTAAATTCATTAGTCATTTCTCATGACTCAATATGTGTTTTGATATTTTGTGACACTTTAATAAAATGTTACACTTTGTTAGAGATATTTTTATGATTGTGATCCATGTATTTTATTAAGCCTTTTAGTAGATTCAATTAGATGGGCTTTTCGTAGAAAAGGCTCATATGTCATTAAAAGGGAATGGGCCTCCTAGGACAAGGAGCCCAATCATATGTAAACCTATCACATTCTCTAAAGGCTATATATATGCCATTTTGAGGATGGAATAGGTTAAGCTTTTCGGTCCCCCCATATTCCCTGCGCAAAGATCAGAGTAGCCTACGGAAGTTCTACGCTAATATTTTCTTCATCCTTGTGTAAACTTCTGGGAATCTATGGAAAGCTTCTTCTACACCTATTCTTATCCATCGTCATACATTATTGTAGTGTAGAATATAGGGACCAACATTTGGTATCTGAGCGGGACTGATCGATCGATTGAAGCAGAGAAGAAAAAGCTTGCACGAAACTTCATCGGCTATTTTCTTCTCACGAGCGATTTGCAGAGTATCTTTGTTTACTGATTTTGCAGGAAAATGTTTACAGGATCATGTTTCTGTGTCGCTAGGATTCATTCTCCGTAATTTTCTCAGCAATATCACCGGCGTACAGGTCAAGCAGAGGAAGAGCGATTCTGCACTTTAGCGCATCTCACTGAGGAAGAAACAATTTTAATGTTTCATGCGCGAATCCCTTTCCTGCGCGTTAGAGGTTGTGCGTGAAACTTAAGTTGATTTTTGCTCTGCGCCAAAGTGCTCTACTGCAAAGTGTTTCTGCGCCAAAGTTTCATGCGCCATTTGCAAAACTCTTGTGCGAAATTCTAGGACGTGCGACATTCTCTTGTGCGCTATTCCGTTGTGCGCCATTTCAATCCCGTGCGCCATTCAACAGTTCAGGTGCGCCATTTACAATGTTCATGCGCCATTCCTAAGTTTGTGCGCCATTTACAACACTTGTGCAAGATTCTAAAATCTCTTGAACGATTCAAAACAACAAAGGCTATCTTTATATGAACCTTCTGCTGAAAGAACTTTACAAACTTAGACAAACCTTAAACAATCAACAGATCAGCCCGATCCAAAAGATGGATGCTCTTTCAATAGAAAAGGACACTAGACCCCCAATCCTAAGAAGAGGAGAGTACAATGTTTGGAAGAATAGGTTTCTTAACTTTCTCGAAAGCAAAGATCAATCTTCTGGTTTGCTGGATTCAATCACTAATGGACCTGCTCAGCTACTGATAGCTATTGATAGAAATGATGAGAACAATCCACCTCTTGAAGTTGAGTTACGACAAAAAACCGTTGATGAATATGATGATGAGGACCGAGCAAGAATCCGTGCTGACTTACTCGCAAAGACCTACCTGCTCCAATTTATCCCAAATGACATCTACATGCAAATTGATAGCATGTCAACAGCAAAAGAGATGTGGGACAAGATTTTCAAAATTATGCAAAGAACTGAAATAGGAGTCAAAGCAAAGAAAGCAAGCACATTCACAGCATATGACTCATTCAAAGCAAATCTAAGAGAATCTCTTGAAGACACCTATCTCAGGTTCCTAAAACTGATAAATGAAATGAGAAAGATTGGAGTTCACAAATCAAACATGGAGCTGAATGTGAGATTTCCGTCGGCACTTGGACCGGATTGGAGAAGGCTATGCTCTCAGATCAGGCATACAAAAGATCTTGATGATATGGACATCCATGTTGTATACAACACACTTGACCAATATGTTGAAGACTTATCTGACTACATTCACACAACTGTGATGGATGAAAAAGGCAAGGATGTTGTTGACAAGCTAGCTGATACTCTTGCTCTAATGCTTGACAAACCCTCCAAATCTGGCTCCAAGAAGGATAAAATGAAAGCTGAAGAAAGTGAAAGTGTTGATAGCGACATTGATTTCTGGGATGAAACTGATAATGATGATGAACTGCGTGAGTTTCAAAAGCAGATAGCACTCCTTACTTCCAGGTTTAACAACAAGATGTTGAAGAAGAACACATCCTCTAATAAGCTCCGAAAATCCTCTACCGACATAAAAAGAAGGAACATCCCTTTGAATCAAATGATAGTGCAATTCAAATGCCGAGGATGCTCCCAAATGCTTCAACTGCGGGAAAACGGGACATCTAATCAAGGATTGTAGGATGCCAAAGAGAAGAAAGGATGTTGAGTACTACAAGCAAAAGATAAACATGAATAAGAAAAAGATGTTGCTCGCAATGGAGGAAGGAAGTGAGAAAAGCGCCCTCATGGCTGAAAAGGATCATTGGATGGATGATTCAAATGATGAGGAAAACATGACATTGATGGCCATTGTTGAAAATGAAGAAGAAAAGACCACTGTTGCTGATAAGGATGCAAACTTGACCAACCCTTCTGTTGCTGATTTGATAACTATTCCTGATGCTGAAAAAGGAAGGCTGACTGCTCTTTCTGCTGAAAACCTGAATGCTGATTATGAGGTAAGTACTCCTAACTCCTTAAATTCAGCATGCTCTAAGATAGATTCAAAAATTATCAGAATTAAGGAGCTAGAAGAGAAACTTGACAATGTTCTCAATGTCAACATCAAACTGCTCGAAAGGCAAACATGTTTAAAAAAAAGATAACCAACTCAGAGAAATCAATCACTAAACTCACAGCTGAGAACAAAAGATTGAGCGATAGTGAAAAGGAACTTAAGGAGAAACTTAGGGTCACTGAAAAGGAAGGAATCAAGTTTTTTGGTGAAAACAATTTTCTCAAAGAAAAAAGGGGTGCTCTTTATTCCAAAATAAAAGAACTTGAAGACCTGTTAGCTAAGAGAGATCAAACAGACCAGACACTTTTCCTTAACCAGCCTAAGGACACTCGTTTTTATAACTCCAAGGAGGTCCTAAGATTGACCAACCCTCAGAATCTCAAACCTCCCACCTCTTGTGAGGAAGTTTGATGAATTAAAGGAATCTTTTGATAAAGAAAAACAGGGTTTTGAGCATTAATGAGTCGTCTACTTATCATTCTAGATGCGAAGTTCCTAGGACCTTCCCTTGTGAACCCTCAACTAGTTATGATGGTACACCTGCCCCTAAGTCTTCTCTTTCTATGACAACTGTCACCAATCGTTGTACAAACTGTGTTTCTCTGAATTGTGTTAAGCTATTGAAATGTTGTTGTTTTGAGTCCACTTCCACTGTTAACAAAACTGATCCTGTGATTGTTCAAGAAAATCCGAAAAGGCTTGAGACTGATAAAACAATTGTTGAGGGGAAATTCAAACTTTCATTTTTAAAGTATCCCCTCAAGGTTAAATCAGCTAAACATCTGAAAAGGCTCTCACAGGAACCAATTTTGAAAGATCACATATCTGAGATCTCCCTAGCTCCAAAAACATAACAAATATGGGTTCCCAAGGCTTAGGCTGATCAATTAAAATTGAAAACGATTCCCAAACAGTCAGCCTGGGATCCCAAATTAAAAGAAAATTGAAACAACTGTTCACTGTTGATAAGGAAGGACCCATCATCCGATAGGTACCTAAGCGAAACTAATATGTTTTGCAGGTCAGACATGTGTGGCATCTTGATTCAGGTTGCTCGTCACACATGACTAGACAAAAAGAACTCTTGAGCAACTACTCTGAACGTTTTGGAAGAAATGTGAGGTTTGGGAACAATGCATCATCGCCCATACCGGAATAGGAGATGTCATTTGTGAGAGCGTCACGATCAGAAATGTGTCGTTTGTGCAAGGCCTGAAGCACAACTTGCTTAGCATTGGCCAATTTTGTGACAATGGAATGGAGGTGAGATTCCATGCTAAGTAATGATGTGTGTGATGGATATGGGTGGGAAACCATTATTAAGGTGTCAGAGGAAAACCAATATCTCTACATCATCGATCTTAAAACAGTCTGATCCCCCATATCCATCTTTCTCTTGTCCAAGGCATCTCAGGAACAAAACAATCTATGGCACAGATGTCTCTCACACTTGAATCTACCTGCGATATGTTCCCTCTCCTCAAAGAAGCTAGTGAAAGGAATGCATGTACTGAAGAACTCACCCAATCACCACTGCTCTGCTTGCCATTTGGGAAAGATGAGGAGTGCTTCACACAAGTCAAAGCAATTTCCCTCCTCATCTCATCCCCTGGAGTTACTACATATGGATCTGTGCGGTTTGATGCGTGTTCAAAGCATCAATGGACGCCGATATACTTTGGTAATTGTGGATGATTACTCACGCTACACATGGACCAAGTTTTTGTGATCCAAGGACGAGACTCCAAATCTGATCATGACATTCATGAGGACCATACAGAATTACCTGCAGCAGAATGTGAAAATAGCCAGAACTGACAATGGGACAGAGTTTAAGAACAAGGAGTTGGCCGATTTCTACGAAGCTCAGGGAATTATTCAACAGTTCTCTGCAGCTAAAACACCACAGCAGAATGTTGTGGTAGAAAGATGGAACAGAACTCTGGTGGAAACAGCCAGAACCATGCCGATACAATCAAAGCTTCCTCACTTCATGTGGACTGAAGCTATCAAGACGACTTGCTTTACCGAGAACAGGACCATGATCCACAAAAGATTTGATAAGACCCCCCTACGAGATTGTGTTCAAGCGACTCCCAAACATCGCCTTCTTCCGTGTTTTCAGTTACAAATGCTACATTATGAATGACAGGGATGCTCGGGGGAAGCTTGATCCAAAAGCAAATGAAGGAATCTTTATTGGGTATTCTACCAACTCAAAAGCCTACAGAGTGTACTTGAAAGAAAGAAGAACCATCATGGAGAGCATCAATGTGAGCTTCTATGAAATGGTGGATATGGCTTCTGAGCATTTCCAATTTGAACCAACAATCTCTGAAGGAAACTAGAATCAATCATCTTCTGGAATAGGAGAACAGGAAAGAGAGAGAAGATCGGATGAGCACGTGATACTAGACTCTTTATTTGAGTACTTCTACAGACAGCCACGTGCATCACCAACTACAACTTCTACTACTGCTCAGCCTTACCTGTTACCTGCTCCCACAGCAGAAGAATCACATACTCCTGTCCAGAACGATGATGAGCATGCACATGAAAAAACCCCATCTGATCACTCTACTTCTCAAACTGAACAACCAGAGCAATCTACAGCACAAGAAACTCCTGAGACACAACAAAGCAACAAGTATACTGACCCTGATGAACCACTCATAACTCCACTACCTCTTCCTCATGAGAGAAGGTGGACGAAAGCACATCTGCCAGAGCTGATAATCGGTGATCCATCAAGAGGAGTCAGTACCAGAGCCGCATCAGTCAATGAATGCTTATACTTATGTTTTCTGAGTCAGAAAGAATCTACATAGATGACTGAAGCATTGGCTGATCCGGACTGGATTGTTGCGATGCAAGAAGAGATGAACCAGTTTGAAAGATTGAAGGTGTGGACCCTGGTGGCGCAGCCGTACAGAAAAACCATTATCGGCACCAAATGGGTATTCAAAAACAAGAAAGAGGAAGACGGTGTGATAATCAGGAACAAGGCCCACCTGGTAGCAAAAGGGTATAACCAAGAAGAAGGGATTGACTATGACGAGACCTTTGCATCAGTGGCGAGAATTGAGGCCATTAGACTATTCCTTTCATACGCCGCACACAATAGCCCTATATGGACTGAAACAGGCACCGAAGGCTTGGTACGAAGCACTATCAGATTTTCTTGTGGAATTAGGCTTCTCAAAGGGAAAGATTGATCCTACTCTCTTCATCAAACGACATAAGAGTGACATCATGTTGATACAGATTTATGTGGACGACATCATTTTTGCCTCATCAAATCCAAATTTCTGTCAAAAGTTCAGCAATCTAATGCGCACCAAGTTTGAAATGAGTATGATGGGAGAGTTGAGCTTCTTTCTCGGGCTTCAGATCAAGCAAATGCCAGACGGAATATTCATCAACCAGTCTAAATATAACCACGACATGCTCAAGCGCTTCAAAATGGACAGCAAGTCAACGATGAAAACCCCCATGTCTCCCTCACAAAAGCTCGACTCTGACCCTTTCGGGAAATCAGTCGATGCTACCAATTATCGGGCTATCATCGGTTCCTTGTTGTATCTCATATCTAGCAAACCGGACATTGTCTTTGCAACCTGTCTCTGTGCACAATTCCAAGCAAATCCTAAGGAATCACATCTGAATGCAGTGAAGAGAATACCGAGATATCTAAAAGGAACAATTAATCTGGTCCTTCGGTATCCCAAAGAATCAGGTTTTAACCTAGTGGGATACTCAGATGCTAATTTTGCGGGTTGCAAACTGGACAGAAAAAGTACATCTGGCGCTGCTCAATTTCTTGGTGAAAAGTTGATGTGAGGGTCTTTTAAAAAGCAGAATTGTGTGTCCAAATCTACAGCTGAGGCAGAATATGTCGCGGCTGCTAGTTGCTGTTCACAAATACTTTGGATGAGGACTCAGCTGAAAGATTATGGGTTTACACTCTCACACATCCCGATCTATAGTGACTCTCAAAGTGCAATTGACATCACGTGTAATCCTGTCCATCACTCACGGACGAAGCATATTGACCTCAGATATCATTTCATCAAGGATCACGTTGAGAAAGGCACCGTGGACATGTACTTTGTGTCCACGGAATTGCAATTGGCTGACATATTCAAAAAGGCCCTGGATGAGAAGAGATTCAATTTCCTGATCTCTAAGTTAGGGATGCTGAACCAGAATGATTAAGTAACTCTGAACTGTGTGTACGTGTGATCATATTTTATTTTGTTTTTTAAACATTTTTTCTCTCTAAAAAATTGCATTTTTTTTGCATATCATTTTTCTATCCTTCATACATCTCATTTTTTTATTTTTTTTATTTTATTTTTTTATTTTATTTCCTTTTTTCATGCATCATTTTTAGGTTAATTTTTCAATGCATAAATCGAGGGGGAGCTCTCTTTCAAAATCATGCATAAATTGAGGGGGAGTTTCATATATATTCATTGTCAAAAGGGAGCAAGTGTTGAGGGGGAGCATTTCTAAAAACAAACAGATCAAATTGGGCCCATTGAAGTTTAAACTTTTCCCGACCCTATTTAAACTTCAAAATTTCGCATCCCCTTCCTCATTCTCCCTTGCGCTGAAACTTTCGAACTTCTCTCCCCTCAGAGATAAAATCGCTCATCTCCCTTTAGGTTTTCAAAGCTCTCACTTGCCTTCTTCTATAGGTAAAATATTTTCTCCCTTCTTCTTCTCTACTGGTTATATGCTTCACAGGTCTTTCATGAAGAACAGATGCTACGAAGAAGACGAACAGGTATCACACAAAACAGATGCGTGATTCAGCAAATGTGCGATTTTAAAGCTATGCGCAATTGGGGCATCATGCGCGAAACAGGGGATGCGCATTCTTCCGATGCGAGATTCCCCCCTGCGCGATTCCCCATGCGCAAAAGCCCCTGCGCGTTTCCAGATGCACGAAAGGCCCTGCGCGATTTCACTTGCTCAAATGACCCTGCACGATTCTCCGATGCGTGATTAAAATGCTCATGAAACCCTCTTTGGGCCATTTTTAAACTCCCGGCCCAGAAACCACCTAGCATTTCAAATAAAAGTCTAACTGGGCCCACATTATGAAAAAAATCGGAAATGTCAAAGGGCCCACCAACGACTTAAAAAAAACATCACAAAATTAAAAAAACAACAAAAACAACAAAGGGCCCAAATTATAAAACCCCGATCGACAATAGAGGGAAATGGACCCAAATAAGAGCTTAAGTTGTGGACTTAGCAACCATTTTTGATAAAATGCTCTAATCTGTTTATCATTTTCAGATCGAAATGTCAGCTGTTCCCAAGGGCAAGCTGGTACCCGATCAAAGAGAACAACCCAACGCTGGACCCAGAGGTGTTCTCATGCCAAGATGAAGTGATCATTGCCATTCAGAAAGGCCATCAACTGTGGAAGGCCCTGAGCGAATGTGCCCAAGTACCAGAAGTGTATCTCCAACAATTTTGGGGAACACTCAACAAGGTCACAGATAATATTGGAGAGGAGATAGATGACGTGTTGACTGTCACTATCGTGAACATCGACATCACTATCACCAAAGATCTGTTGCACCGAGCTCTACAAATCCCAGAAGAGGACCATTATGATGAGCTGGCATCTGAACCTGAAATGATGGCTGATTTGATTGAGCTAGGCCACGCTCAACCGATAAAGCTCATTTCTGTTGTCAAACCGGGATGCTTACCGAGACAAAGAGTGCAAACGGCCAGTAACATTGCTGAAGAAATGACCTTATTTGATAGTTGTTCTGACCTAGAAGAAATAAACCAGGCTAACCCCATAGGAGCAGAGACTGATATTTTCAGTTTCCGGGTAGAAGACGCAGCATCTAGCCAACTGCGCATGCACAAGCCCCACCTAGCCACTCTGTTTCCTTCCAACAGGTAGTAGTTTCACAAATAGGGGATACTACACACACCTCTCTGCCTCCCTACGACGTAGTTGAGGAATTATATAGTGGTCTATCGCCCCAGACCACTACCCCTTCTTCAAACACGATGAGTGTAGGTGTCACACTCCCTACATTTTCAAATTTTTCTAGGACACATACCTTTCTCACACCACCGCACTCTACAGGTCCACTTTACCTATCAACAACGATCGGAGATACGTCGATGATGATCAGAAGTCCTGTTGCTCAACAGATAACTCAATCATTATATGCAGGCCACACTTCGGTAATCTTTACTGATGCTGTGACAACGGTTACTACCCCTGTAACCGGACACCCCGAACCCATTAAACCATGGGAGCACGAAGCAATATCCGCTTGGGCACAGGAATTCAGGAACACCCAGGTGCTTCAGAATGACACTACCCAACCACAACCATCAACATCCCACTCCCAACAACAACTTACCCCCATACTTACCCTTCAACCATCTGAACGATCAACCACACAACCTCAAACATCTACCACTTCAAGGGGAACCCAGGATACAGAATGCGTGTCCTCCCCTACAACAAGCACACCTCACCCTAACCCGTACACTATTCATTTCGAGGAACTTGAATCTATTATGCTAGCAAGAATTCTAGCCACCAAAGAAGGCAACCGAACCCCTAAACAAAATCCCTTCTTCGTGTATTCTTAGAAACCGATAGCACATGTCGTGACAGTCTCCGTAGTCACAAACGTTCACATGAGGACCCCGATGATTCGGATCCTCGTAAAGGGGGAGAACAAGAGGCAACAGACACTCGAGCATGGAGCATCAACTATTCAACAACCCCCACATGAATCCCAACCTGAATCCTCAAACAACCAACCCCCATCATCCACTCAACACAATAGCTAAGCCGCATACCTACATATCTCTAGCATGGTCGAGCTAGACAAAACACTCTGAGGCATATCTCTCAGAGATATTGACCAAGGATGGAGTGGAAGTCCTGAGGTTGCTACTTCGAGTACACCATTCTATTCAGGCCATCAGGAAGAACCCAGTTCTAGACTGATGAAAACGGGCAATCCTTGTGATCCCGGCTCTACCTCTCACGAAGCAACACAGCAGAAGGCTCCCTCTGAAGAACAAAGCCCATCCATCCACGATCAACTAGAAGACATCATTATAGATGAAAGATGGAACGGAGAATGGACAGAATATAAAATGTAGGGGGGTTTTGTAACACCCCCAATTTCCCGCCCAAAAATAATACTTGAAATAATAATTTATTGATAATAAACTTGCTTTATTCATTCGAAATTGATAAAAAATTTTGCAGCGGAAATAATTTAAATGGGGAAATGGGTGTTACCGCCACATCCGGTCATCTCTTAACCGGATGCACAGGCAACTAAAACAAAACAGTCATAATTAATTGTGATATGAAGAAACAAATGTTCAACGTAACTAAAATGTTCATTCATGTCTAGGTTTTACTAAGGCATCTAGCAACCGCTCTCGAACGCATGCAATCAACAATCAACATAGTCATCATCACCTGCACAAATAAAGTGCAGAAAACAAAACAAAGAAAAGAAAACAAAAATTAGCTTTAGAGCTAAGTAAGTACTACCCAACCCCGTAAAATAATCAGGTTTGGCGAAAAATAAATTTTCATATAATACTATATAAAAATGACACACTCCACCAAAATTCCTTTCTCTTTGATATTTCTGAAAATCACTTCTTTACTAAAGTCCTCAACTTTTCTTTGAAGATACTATAGTAACTCTTCTCTTAGAATTTCCCAAAAATCACTTCTTCTCTATCTTCCTAGTAATTTAGAAGGGCGGTGCTCAACACTCTGGTTGAGCCCGGTGGTTACGTTATTATGTACGGCCACCCCGGGACTTTTGCCGGTACCACAACTGCTCTTGCGGAAACGAAACGACTACCTTAAGTGTGCACACCCCCTAAAAGGGATTCCAAGTCCTCCGAGTAGTAAGTCATCCCCGAGTGGTCGGAACCCAACCACCCCACCTTTAAAATTCTTGAATGATTAGGGACTACTACTATAACTTCTTCTTAAAGGGGATCATAGATCCAAATGTCACTTGAAACTTGAACTGTACTTCTTAGTAGTAGTAGCTCTAATCACCCTCCACATATATCCGGATGTGGATAAACCGACACCTCGGATTACTCCCGAGATGCTCACTTCTTATGAAAATGTAAATTTTATCTTCAATTAAATAATACTTCAAAAATACTTCTCAATTTCTCTAAAAAGTCTCGAAGGTATTTAAAAATATTTAATACCCCAAAAGTACTTAATTTATATTTCTCAACTACCATATATATAATCTCCTCAAAATCACATACACAAAATTCACAATTCACACTTAATCACATAATGCATAATAAGCATATAATACGAGGAAACAATTTTGGATTGGCAGAGAAACTTACCTTGAATCGTGATAAATCCTAAACGAATCTGTTACCTCGAGCTTCACCAAAATCACCTTCTAAGAATATTAAAATTCTAAAATTAATAATTATTCTTGTCATGTGCTAATTATTTTCCAATTCCATTTTCATATACCTTTATCTCGTAACTCTCGTTATTCGGTTTAATATATCAAATAGTTCATTAATCTTTAATCTACTTGTCCTTTCTATTTCAATTTAATCGATCTGTAAATTAGTTCATTTCATTTTTAAACTCATTTATAACTATTTGTGCATTAATTTTATCTATGTCATTGATAGTCCCATTTAAATATATCTATCAGTTTAATCAGCCCAAACTAGGAAAACAGCTCAGCCCAAATTAAACACCAGAAGAGATACGTAATAGAGCAGTGTACTATGTACGTATCAGCCGGTAATTTAACGGCGACGGTACGGCATCTCCGACCGGGATTCCTTGCAGCGGCGGTCCTGGCGAGAAACGGCAGCGGTCTAGAAGGCAGAGGCTTTGCCTCCTCCGGTGCGAAAGCGGTTCGACAGTCCGGCGAGGCAGCTGGGTTTCTTCTCTGACGAGTCCTCCCATTTCTCCGGCGTCCAGTGGCACCCAGCTGCAGCTTGTCGGGCTCTTGTAGATCTAGGTTCGACCCTCATCTTCGCGGTTACTGCCGGCGATGAGGTCAGTACGCGCTGGTGAGCTTTTCCCCCCTCCAGTGACGACCTCCCTCTCACTCTCTTTCTCTTCCTCACAAACGACTCAAATGGTCGATTACTTTAGGTGAAGTTTGCTCTGGTTTTTGGTTGAGCGTAGCGTAAGATTGAAGGTGTTATTTATATATGTACTTCATGTGCAGGTATATGGCAGCTTAGGCTTCTCACCGTGCTGGAGCTTTGCTATGTTCTAAATAGGAGGGACTATCCATGTAGTATCACTATCGTACTATACTTATACTTCCATGTGGGATTGTTCTCTATTACGGATAGCATGCAGGCTGCAGGTTCAATGTACCATGCTGGCTATATTATTACTAAGCACAAGTTGTATTATTGGAAGTACAATATATATATGGATGTACGTATATATTTTTATTATAATTATTATGCATATATATATATATATATATACATATAGGGTCGGGTTCTAATGAGAAGACATCTTAACGTGAGAAGTGAGAAGTTACACATTTACCTATTTCTGATGCACTTTTTTGCTAATCTGATGCACTTTTTGCGATGGCAGAAAAGTTCCGATTAATTACAGAAATGCCACCGTGTCTAGCATCACTTTTTAAATATTTTTTTGCATTTTCGCATGCACTTTTTTGCTAATCTGATGCACAGATCTTAAAATGAACGCACCGGATGCATTCTCACTTCTTACGTTAAGCACTCTTCTAATTTGATCCTTATTCTATACATATACATATATATATATATATATATATATATATATATATATATATATATATATATATATATATATATATATATGTGTGTGTGTGTGTGTGTGTGTGTGTGTGTGTGTGTGTGTGCCTATGAGCATGTACGAAATGTATATTTGTTTGAAAAGTCTACTCATTTTTATTTTTGTGTGGTGTTTAGTGTATTTTCGTACACATGCTATTATTTGATAACTTTAAATTAAAATTGTTAACATGTCACTTTTACCATTTTTACCCTATGTATAATTATCACTAGTTACAAAAACGTCACTTTTGTTAATCAAGTCAAAGCCTTATCTGGTCAACCTAATACTTTTTAAAATGTTACTTTTGTAACATTTCATCTTATTAATAAAATTATTTATTTTATTTAAATTTTTCGGAGTATCACAGGTTTTGTCTACGCTTTCGGATTTCCTCTTGGGAGCTTTCGGATTTCCTCTTGGGAGGGGGCAGTGATGTTGATGTTCTCCCATGGTTTTTCATTTTTGGGCAAGAGCGCTCCTGTTCTTCTGATGACGGAGGGTACCTCTACGGGAGTTTTCTTGTAGTCCTCCCCTTCCTTGAGTTCATCTTCCTCAAGCCCTGTCCGATCTTCAGTGCACTTTTTCAGCAGGTCTCTGAGGTAGACTCCTCTTTGCATTTCGTATTGCTCGACCTCTTGTCTGATATTGTCCCATTCTGTCCATTCTATGTTCCATCTTTCATAGATAATGATGTCTTCTAGTTGATCGTAGATGGACGGGCTTTGTTCTTCAGATGGAGCCTTCTTCTGTGTTGCTTCGTGAGAGGTAGAGCTGGGATTACACGGATTGCCCGTTGTCATCAGTCTAGAACTGGGTTCTTCCTGATGGCCTGAATAAAATGGTGTACTCGAAGTAGCAACCTCAGGACTTCCACTCCATCCTTGGTCAATATCTCTGAGAGATATGCCTCAGAGTGTTTTCTCTAGCTCGACCATGCTAGAGATATGTAGGTTTGCGGCTTGGCTATTGTGTTGAGTGGATGATGGGGGTTGGTTGTTTGAGGATTCGGGTTGGGATTCGTGTGGGGGTTGTTGGCTAGTTGATGCTCCATGCTCGAGTGTCCGTTGCCTGTTGTTCTCCCCCTCATGAGGATCCGAGTCATTGGGGTCCTCATGTGAACGTTTGCGACTATGGAGACTGTCACGACATGTGATATCGGTTTCTAAGAATACACGAAGAAGGGCTTGTTGTCTGGGGGTTCGGTTGCCTTCTTCGGTTGCTTGAATTCTGGCTAGCATAATGGATTCGAGTTCCTCGAAGTGAATAGTGTAAGGGTTAGGGTGAGGTGTGGTCGTTGTAGGGGAGGACACGCGTCCTGTATCCTGGGTTCCCCTTGAGGTGGTAGGTGTTGGGGGTTGTGTGGTTGAGGGTTCAGATGTTTGAAGGGTATGTATGGGAGTTAGTTGTTGTTGGGAATGGGATGTTGATGGTTGTGGTTGGGTAGTGTCATTCTGAAGCACCTGGGTGTTCCTGAATTCCAATGCCCGAGCGGATATTGCTTTGTGCACCCATGGTTTAATGGTGGAATCCATGAAATGTTGTAGAATGATAGAAAGGCCGGTGGGTTCGAGCTGTCCGGTTACAGGGGTAGTAACCGTTGTCACAGCATCAGTAAAGATTACCGAAGTGTGGCCTGCAGATAATGATTGAGTTATATGTTGAGCAGCAGGACTTCCGATCATCATTGACGTATCTCCTATTGTTGTTAACAAGTAAAGTGGACTTGTAGAGTGTGGTGGTGTGAAAAGTGTAGGTGTCCTTGAAAATTTTGAAAATGTAGGGAGTGTGACACCTAGACTCATCGTGTTGGAAGAAGGGGTAGTGGCCCAGGGCGATAGACCACTATATAATTCCTCAACTGCGTCGTGGGGAGGCAGAGAGGTGGGTGTAGTATCCCTTATTTATGAAACTACTACCTGTTGGGAGGCAGCAGAGTGGCTAGGTGGGGCTTGTGCATGTGCAGTTGGGCTAGATGTTGCGTCTTCTACCCGAAAACTGAAAATATCAGTCTCTGCTCCTATGGGGTTAGCCTGGTTTACTTCTTCTAGGTCGGAACAGCTATCAAACAAGGTCATTTCTTCAGCAATGTTGCTGGCTGTTTGCACTCTTTGAGTGGGAATGCATGATGAGGAAGGGTTATCGTGACGTACCTTAGAGCGAGTCTCACTAATGGTTTGTCCTTCAGTGTTTTTGATCTGGCGAGACTCCTCTTTGTTTGTAGCTCTAGAAAGCCTGATAATGAGTCATCCTTTCTGATAATGAGTCTTGGCTTTGCGTACATTGTCGTTCGCATCATCTTCATCCTCATCACCTTCATCGTTGTCGCTCTCATCATCAGCCTTGCTCCCAGAGCCCTCATCATCAGCGTCTTGTGTTGTGGCTACGCTTGGCGAATCACGAGAAGTCTCTTCAGCACGGGTGTGGCCCTCAGTAGACGTAGTCTGATCATCATGGGGCCAACTTGCCACTGGTCTCTGTGGCCGGGTTGAACTCTCAGGACCCTCACTCTCAGCTGACTCTTAGGGGTAGGCTCAGGGGGGGATTATCTGAACCATAGGGAGTATAATGTTGTTCTCTTCACAGTAGCGTCGGACAAATGGGTCATTTGGATCGGCTAACTGTAAAAGAGCCACTGGTATTGTCATGGGAACAAGTGTAGAATCATTGGGCATTTTCTTGAGGCGTTGGACGAACGGAATGTTGACATTCTCCTGTGAAAGTCTCCTGACATTCTTGAGGCGTTGGACGAACAAGTGTGGTACGCGAGAGTTGGCGTATGATCAGTGAGAACCATCTCATGTAAGGCAGATGATTGATTTGGTCCGTCTTCGTCCTCTTCCTGAATATCTCAAAAAATTCGTCCCATATCAGCGAGACGTAGTCATAGTTCTTCATGAAAGAGATACAGTGGAAGATGGTCAGAAGGTAGATGCTGCACTTAACGAAGCCCGTGTGTTTGGCGGTGCAGAACCTATTGAGAATTGCAAGCATGGTCCTCCACGGTCTCGGTAAGCGTCCCAGTTTGACATCAAAAATGAGCTTTGTAAGGAATAATTGTAATAAGATTTTGATGATGCTATATTAATTAGGACTTTAGAGTACCCCTTCTTTGGATTTCATGTATTAGAAATTTTCCTTGTAAAGTTCCTAAGAATAGTCGACTGACAGAAGACCTCCAGAACAGAAGACCTTCTGACAGAAGACCCTCTGATAGGCTTTGTCCTAACAGAGGACCTTTGGCTCTCTGCTTCAGAACAGAAGACCTCTGGGTCTCTGTTAGCCTTTACACGGACAGAAACCCTCCTGGTTCTCTGTTGAACTTTTCTTCAACAGAAACCCTCAACACTCTCCGATATCCTTTTCCAACAGAAGTGCTCAAAACCTTCTCTGATCGACTCTCTACTGAAGACATCAAAAGGCCTGACACTTAGAGAATTTTACCAAGCCGGTAAACCAACTGAAGATTCCCTCAACGGCTAGGAGTCTTGAACGGAAAAGCTATAATACACGCATTAAATGCACATTTAATGCCTCCCGTACTCTGTAGAGTAAAAATGCAGATGATTGGACGCAATGTCAGGATAACTCTATCCCAAAATAGTAACCCGCCAACTTTGCTGGGGTCTACTAGTCAAGTCAACTGCTCACACATTTAATGCAGTTGTCCTCCTCCTCCAACGGGAAGACAACCTCAGTATAAAAGATACTTTACGAAGAACAACCAAGAGAACTTTTTTGCTACAACTTTTGAACAATCTCTCATTCGAACAACACTCTCAATTATTCAAAGTCAAAAAGCCTAATTGAGATTAAAACTTCATCATCTTCTACAAGAGAAGACAAACGTTGGAAATATCATTCTATCACTTCTTCATAATCCAACAATAGCAAAGTTCCAATCGTTCTTCAACAACTTCAAGCACTTCATCTACTAATCTTTTGTAACGAAGGAAGTTAGAGGAATCCCTGTTTCAACAGAAACTCTTCTTTCACAAGAAGGACGTCCAAGTAAATGGAGTAGTGAAGTGGTGATACTTCCGGGAAGCTCAGTAAAAGGACCAGTCTTAAAGGAAGCCAGGAAGTGCATCCCAGGAGACATCTAGGCTTGAAGAAGACGTGGAGAGCTTCTTAAGTGCTAGGACTAAGGCGTTGTAAACGGACGTTTTTACAAGCTTAGTGGAACAGTGGGTTAGAGGAATGAGTTGTTCCTTGAACCACTATAAAAATCCCTGGTGTCATTTACTTACTGCATTTACTTATCGCATTTAGTTAGAACTGATTAACTCCAAAGACTTGGTCTCTGTGTTCAGCAGAACGTGTCTAGTGAGTTAACAGAAGGCCTATTGCTTTTGCTTCTCTGAGGCTAATCTGACAGAACCCCTACCAGAACCCCATCCGCTGTCAGTCTGTTCTGCCAACAGAACAGGCTATTATGTTAAATCTGGTACTTAGCTTGAAAAAGTTAAAAACCAATACAGTCTATTCACCCCCCCCCCCCCCCCCTCTAGACTGTATCTAGTAAAACCGGGACCAACAAGTGGTATCAGAGCCTCTTTGTTCTAATAATCTCTTAGGTTATTCTCTGAACAAAGATCCACTTGTTTTCTGTTTGCCTCTTTTTTTAATCTGGTATAATGGATCACTCTCTTTCCAAGAATCTTATGTTCTCAGATCTTAAGTTTGATGACTGGAGAATCTGAATGAAGGCACATCTCTGTGCTCTGCATGATGAGATGTGGGAAGTACTTGACATTGGGCCATTGACAACACCAGACCTCAGATGATCAATAAGGCCAAATGTGAGTGGACTGCTGAAGAAAGAAGGAAGTACAATCTGGACAATATTGCTAAAGACATTCTTTACAAGTCCATCGATGATAGATACTTCAACAGGATAAAGAAGTGCAAGATTGCCAAGGAAATCTGGGATACTCTTGAGCTCACTGGAGCTGGTGATGAGCAAGAGAAGAATAACAAGCTGACAATAGCCAACAAGAAGTTTGATGACTTCAAGCTTCTTCCTGGTGAAAGCATCTCCAAGATGTATGACAGGCTCCTCACTCTCAGTGGAGAGATCTCTGAGCTTGGCAAGGAACTCACCACCAAGGAGATCAACCTCAAGGTGTTGAGAGGTCTTCCATCAGCTTGGAAGATGAAAGTGGTTGCTGTTCAAGCCAGCAAAGATATGAAGACCTATCCCACAGACAAGCTCATTTCAGATCTCAAAGCTCATGAGTTTGAAATGATTGAAGAGAAGGAAGATGTACCAGAAGAGAGGACCACCACAGCCCTCACTACCAGTACATCAAAGGTAAATGACTTTGACCCCTCAATACTTTTATCTGACGAATATATGGCTGCGTTTGCTAGGAGATTCAAGAAGTTCATGAAGAATCCCAAAGATGGAAGAAGTCCATCATCCAGCAGAAAGTCATTCCAGAAGACCAAGCCAACAGAGAGCAGTGGAGAGCTTCTCTGTTACAACTGCAGACAACCTGGACATTTCAAGGCAGATTGTCCACATCCAAGAGTGTCCAAGAGGAAAGCACTCGTCACAGAACAGCTCGAGAAAGACCCTCTGTCTGAGACAGAATCCAGTTCTGACTCCGACTCTGATGAGGCCTTCTGTTGCCTTGATACTGAGACAGAAGACCTATGCCTCATGGCTCATTCTGATGATGAGGTAACCTCTACTTCTACATCTAGTTTTTCTTCAGTAGACTTAGCTTTTGATTTTGATTCAATGTCAGAATTTTGGTGAGTTTAAAGCCATCCAAGCCACTTACTCTTCTGTCAAAGAAGAAAACGGTAAGTTGAAGGCTCAGATCCTTGACTTAAGAAAGGAGGTTGAGATCAAAATAAATCTTCTCATTAAAGAAAGAGATCAGCTGGAAACTGAAAATGTTTCCCTTCTAAAGAAAGTAAGGAAAATGGAGTCAATCGAGATTAAGTACAACACCTACCAGAAGGCCCAGTCTTCAATGGAAAGGTTACTACTTGATCAACAGATTGGCGTTGGTTTTGGTTTTGGTTATGGCTCAACAGAATCAGGTGAGCCTTCTGTAATGCCTAGCACCAGTGTTGCTAAGGCAGACAAGGTCATAGTGCCACTGATTTCTAGCCCCACTTGCCAAGCTGGTGTATCTGGCACCAAGGTTGCTCATGAGGAAGTTAGACCAGAAAAGGGGAAGATAAAGGTTCAATAGAAAGCCTTTTTGAAAATTAATGAACCTAACAGAAAACCTAACAACAGAAAGGGTTTTCAGAATAACAAAAATAAAAGACAAATCATTAACAGACAACCTCATGATAACCATGCCAGAAATGATCACCAGAAGGGCAGATATCAAGAGAAAGTTAACTTTAGGCAGAAGAGGTTGGCTGGTCAACTTCAGAAGCCCAAAGCTAACCACCCCTCTGCTCTTGATAGTATATGGGACTTCTGTCCAACAAAGAAAGCTATGCAAAAGTACGTAAACAGGAAGCATGACCCTCACAAGCATCTGGCCAAAGTGAATCACACTTCAGTTTACTATAACTATCAGGTGGACAATGGGTACCATCCACCAAGGTTTCACCTGATGAGACCAAAATGGTACCAACTACCCAGACTCCATGACCCCCCAGGACCCAACATTGCTTGGGTACCTAAATCTTTCTTTTGATCATGCAGGAACCGAGTGCTGGAACTATCTCAGAGCAAGAATGGTTTATTGATAGTGGATGCTCCAGGCACATGACAGGTGACAGAAGTTGCCTAACAGAGTTCCAGAAATACAAAGGACCTAGAGTTACCTTTGGAGGTAATGACAAAGAAGGTCAAACAAAAGGAAGAGGGAAGCTGATCAAGAACCAGATAGTCATTGATGATGTCTCATATGTCAAAGGCCTAAGTTCAACTTGCTGAGTGCTAGCCAATTCTATGACAAAGGCTACACTGATGAATTCACAAAGGACTTCTGCTATGTGAAGCATGAGACAACAAAGGAAGTGGTTCTTACAGCATCAAGGAAGAAGAACATCTATGTGGTTGATTGGAAAACTGCAAAGGATCGATGGAGTATGCCTGATAGCCAAGGGAGATTCAAAACTAAGTTGGGACTGGCACAAGAAGCTTAGTCATTTGAACTTCAAAACAATCAACAAACTGGCAAGAGAACACATTATTGATGGCCTGCCAGACATAGTATACAAGAGAGAGACCCTCTGCAGTGCATGCCAGAAGGGAAAGCAACAGAAGAACTCTTTCAAACCCATTGCTGGAGATCTTTCTACAAGTCCTTTAAATCTGATCCACATGGATTTATTTGGACCTGTTGAGACTCCAAGTGTTGGTGGCAAGAAGTACACCCTAGTCATGGTTGATGACTACTCCAGATGTACATGGACTATCTTCTTGTCAAAGAAGAATGAAACTCTTCAGAAGTTGTCATCTCTGTTAAAGCAACATTCAGACTGAGAAGAATTTGAAAGTTAAGACAATCAGGTCTAACAGAGGAACTGAATTTTTCAACCAAGTCATAAAGGACTTCTGTGATCAAAATGGAACCCTCCATCAACTCTCTGCCGCCAGAACTCCTCAACAGAATGGCGTAGCAGAAAGGAGGAACAGAACACTGAAAGAAGCTGCAAGGACAATGATTGCAGAATCTGGAGTACCAATGAGATACTGGGCTGAAGCAATCAACACTGCATGCTATACCCAGAACAGAAGTATGATCAACAAGAATCACCAGAAGACCCCTTATGAACTTTGGAAAGGAAGAAAACCTAATATCAGTTACTTTCATTTATTTGGATGCAAATGCTACATTCTCAACAATGGAAAGGAGCATCTGAAAGTCTTTCAAAAGAAAGATGATGAAGGTGTATTCATAGGCTATTCAAGCACCAGTAAAGCTTATAGAGTACTCAACAGAAGAACCCTACATGTTGAAGAATCTATACATGTAAAGTTTGATGATAGCATCTCTGTTGAAGAAGTAACAGAGACCCTCAAGGAAGTCAACCTAGATGACAGAACACCTGAACCAACAGAAGAGGTAGCAGATAATCCTGTATTCCCTACACCAGCACCAAACCCCCTTCTGTTGAATAAAGATGAAGATTCAGAAGATGAAGAAACAGAGAGACCCAGACAGTCACTGACAGAACCTGATCTGACATGGTTAAGAGATCATCCTCCTAACCAAGTGATTGGACATATCAGAAGTGGTGTGCAGACCAGATCAGCATCAACAAGGAGAGAAGCAATGCTTGCCTGCTACATATCTCAGATGGAACCCATGACAGTAGAGGAAGCACTTGCAGACTCAGATTGGATCAATGCAATGCAAGAAGAACTTACTCAATTTGAAAGGAACAAAGAATGGGAACTTGTTCCTAGGCCAAAGCACCAGAATGTCATTGGAATAAAATGGGTATTCAAGAACAAAGCTTATAAAGATGGCAACATTGTAAGGAATAAAGCAAGGCCGGTAGCTAAGGGTTACTGCCAAGAAGAAGGAATAGATTTTGATGAGACTTTTGCATCAGTGGCCAGACTGGAAGCCATCAGAATATTCCTAGCCTATGTTGCCTACAACAACATCAAGGTCTACCAGATGGATGTCAAGAGTGCATTTCTGAATGGAGATCTTGAAGAAGAAGTTTATGTGGAACAACCACCAGGTTTTATCATTCCTACTCACTCCTCCTGTGTCCACAAGCTTAGAAAGGCCCTTTATGGTCTTAAGCAAGCTCCCAGAGCATGGTATGACACATTGTCCCTATTCCTAGTGAACCATGGGTTTACAAAGGGAAAGGTTGACAAAACTCTATTTTAAATCTCTGTTGCTAATCACATTCTGTTAGTACAAATATATGTTGATGATATTATATTTGGTAGTACTAATCCAGAACTGTGCAAGAAATTTTCTCAAGTAATGCAGAGACAGTTTGAAATGAGTATGATGGGAGAACTAAGCTACTTCCTAGGATTGCAAGTCAAACAAGTTCCTGAAGGAGTTTTTATCAACCAAGGGAAGTATACCAGAGATCTGATCAAAAAGTTTGGAGTGGAAGGCAAATCCTTAGTGAAGATTCCCATTACACTTCTCAAGGAATTGGTCCGGATGATGAAGGCAAAGATGTTGATGCAACAACCTACAGAGGAATCATTGGATCTCTTCTCTATCTCACTGCAAGCAGACCAGATATCTCATTCTTTGTTGGAATCTGTGCCAGATGCCAATCAAAGCCCAAGGAGAGCCATCTAAGTGCTGCAAAAAGAATTATCAGATACATTAAAGGAAATCCAAATGCAGGCCTATGGTATCCCAAGGGAGGTAACTTTGAACTAATTGGTTACTCTGACTCAGATTATGCAGGTTCCAGGTTAGACAGGAAGAGCACCTCTGGTCACTGCCAACTGCTAGGTGGGAGACTTGTCTCCTGGTTTAGCAAGAAGCAGAACTCTATCTCAACCAGTACAGCAGAAGCTGAATACATTGCAGCTGGGAGTTGTTGTGCTCAGCTACTCTGGATGAAGCAACAACTAAAGGATTATGGCATTCATGCAAAGGAGATCAAGCTATTATCTGACAACATCAGTGCCATTGCTATCACTCAGAATCCAGTTCTTCACTCCAGGACAAAGCACATTGAGATCAGACATCACATCATCAGAGATCATGTTGAAAAGAAGCACATATGCATGGAGCATGTGTCAACAGAAGACCAGCTTGCAGATATTCTGACAAAGCCTTTTCCTGAGGCTAGGTTCAACAAGTTGAGAGAAGAATTGGGAATGATGGATGAAATTCCAAGAGAAAGTTGAAAAGAAAGATCTTCTATTACATATTCTCTTTTGATAGAATACCTGTTGCAGAACCCCTTCTGTTCTCTACCTTGAACAGAGAACCTCCGTTCCTAACAGAACACCTCAGCAACAGAAACCCTCTTTATCTCTGACAGAAGGTTGTGGACTTAGAAATATTTTGAGAAAACCGGGTGACCTAGTAACTTAATGAAGGTCTTTTACCCTTATACCCTTAAAACGGTATTGCAGCCGCAAAATATTTACTGCGCCCCCATTTTCATTTATTGGTACCTCGGAACCGCCAATAATCTCAAATGTCCACTAACCCGAACCCATATATTCCCCCTTCACAAACCTAAACCGCTACTGATCTCTTTTCTCTCAAACTCTCAAACCTCCATAGCTCTCAAGTTTTCAAAAACTTTCCTCTGCTCTAATGGCTCCTATCAGTTTCAACGATCTCTCAAAGGATCAACAGGAAACCCTAACCAAGAATGTTCTCACTGGGATGAAATGCGATCTTTTCGCACACCCAAGACTGGCTGAGGACGAGGAGCTGATGGAAAGGATTCTAGAATGCATCAACGACTCCCAACTGGACAAGGTTATCACCTACAACTACACTCAGTACAGCACTATTGATGTGGTTGAGTTCTATCTCAACGCTGACTACACTGATGAGGTCATCACCTCCACTATAAATGGAGAGCAAGTCACCGTCGATGCTGGGGTCATCAACAACCTCTTCAATATCCAGGTTGATAACGAATCCAGCGGTCATTTTGACCTAGAAGATGCAGAGATCACTGCAAATGTGTTTGCCCTGAACTATGGCAGGCCAGGTGCCAACCTTCCAAAGCTGACAGGGAAGAAACACTCTCTGAAAAGAGACATAGAGCTGCTAGTGAACATTCTTCACAGGTGTGTATGGTGCAGATACACATCCACTGATGAATTCACCATCTTACAAGCCAAAGCCATCTATGTTGTGCTGCACAAGGCAAACATCTACTGGGGACAGGTCATTATCAGATTGATGATCGAGTTTGTCAAGGTGGCAAAGAGGAAGAACAAGGACACAGGCATCTACTCTGGGAAGGTAGGTCATGCCCTCCTTATCTGTGAACTCCTGGTATGGGGAACTGGGCTCAGGAAGCCAATCTTGGTAGATCACTCCAAAGTGATCTTTCTGTCAACTACCAGCAACAGAGATGCTGCAATCAAGGCAGAACTCAAACGGTTGGCAAACCTAGACCTCAACAGGCAAAAGCTACAGAAACCCTCCAAGCAGAATACTTCCACCAGCTCTGAGAAGGAACCTCTGGTAAGGAAAGTGGTGAAGAAAGCAGTCACCAAGAAAGCAGCTCCAGCAAAGGCCAAAAAGGTTTTGGCCAAGAAACCTAATCCAAAGAGGAAGAGACCCTCTTCTGAGTCCAGCTCACCTACTCCTTCTGCCACCCCAATCCCTAAGAAGCAGAAGACCAGAATCCCTACTCCTCAAGAAACCCCAGAAGCTAAGGGGAAACCAGAAAAATCTAAATCACCTTCTCTGCCAAAACAGCTACTTTGACAAGGGAAGAAAATCATTTTTGAGTCTAGTGACTCTGAGACTGAGGATATGGTGAGGGATGATACCACTCAGGGGGAAAAAGGGAACACTATACCACAAGAACACCAAATGATAACATCATCCCCACAGCAACCGAATGCCTCTCCAGACAGAGAACTTCAAATTGACTACAGAGCAGTCCTAGACAAGCAATTTGAGTGTGTGTTAACCTGGAGAAGCTGGAGGATGGGGCCTCTGCAGAAAATCATTCAGTAGTTCGAACACTATGAGTCTGAGGAAGCAGAGGTACTCAACTGGGTAGGCACTGATGATATTTCTAAGTGTTTTGTCATGAACTTTCTCATTTCTGTTCTTGAGAAGAAGAAGGCCAACTACAAGGGCAAGGCTGTCCTTATTTCTACTCACTCAGAAGAGCCAGTGAAGCCCCTTGCAGATGATGAAATTGAAACTTTTGAAAACTGGCTGTTTGCAAAGAAGGCAAAGGAATCTGTAGTTCCCTACTCTACCCCTGGGGAACCCTCAGTACCAAAAATAGAAGATCAAGCTATGATGGAGCTAATCCAGGAATGGAGAGCCACTCTGACAAAGGAACCTGCATTCGAGGTAATCTCCCCCTCTACCTCTGTACATATTGCATCAGAAATTCCTATCCCATCACCCTCTCCTTCTGCACATATTCCCTCCGAACCTCTCAAATCCCCCTATGTGCAAAAATCCCTTACACCTCTACAGAACACCCCATCACCTAAACAGAGAACCCCCTCTCAACAGATAGCTCCCACTCCCCAGAAACCCTCAACCCCAAAATCCAAATCCTCCTCACCCTGCAAGCAGGTTACCCCTACAAGGAACAGATCTCCCTCTCCTCCCCCATCTCCTCAACACCTAAATACCCAACCTCAACCTCAACAGAATTCCTCCTCACATCAACCTTCTCAACAGAACCCCAAATCTGCAACTCCTCCTCAGCAACAATCCTCACAACCGCAACCCTCCCCTCCTCAACATCAAGCTATAGAAGTCAGCTCTTCTGATCCAACAACTATTGCCCCCATCCCTGCACCTCATGGTTATTCAAGGCATTCTACTGCCTCCAACCCCTCATTTCATAAGAAGGCACTTATTGATAAACACAGAGTTCTGGACTACTTCTCTTATGAAGGATCTTCTAGCGGTGATGGATTCATTGTCAATGATCCAAACAAGGCTACCTCCCAACGACAGAAGACCCCTTCTAAGACTCAATTTGAGCATGAAATGCAGAACCAGCTTCAATCCTCTGTTCACGAACATCAGCCTCTACCCAAAGGGAAAGGGTTAGAGTTGCCTGGCTTCACTCAAGCAGAACATCAGATCCCTTTCAACCAGTTCGTAGCATCAGCAGAAGAATTTGGTAGTCAAATGCTGGAGAATTTGAACAAGCTCATAATGATCAATGATAAACATTATGAGGGTCTGACACAGGTGAATGACAATGTTAAATCAGGCTTCAAACACATGTCTAATACTTTGTCAACTGTTCTTCACGATTTCATGGCCTCATCAAATATCAAGATTGATGTTGTCACTAATGACGTGGACACTATCAAGACTGTTCTTACTTCCATGAATCAGACCCTGAATTCCCAGCATACCACCCTTACAACTCTATCCCTGGCAGTTGCATCCCTGCAAAATTCTGATGTTGTGATTCAAGAAAGACTACAAGACATCAGTACTCTCTGCAAAGAACATTCTGATCAAGGAAAGCTACTCCTAGTTGTAGACAAAGAGAGATATCAGAAGATGGTCCTGCTCGAAGCAAGCAACAAAGATATCCTATCTGCTATTCATAGACAGTAAGGGTTAATAGAAGGCCTCACTTTTGTTACACAAACACTGCCAGAAACCCTAGAACAAATTGCTTCCACCCAAGCTTCAGAATTCCAGAAACTCTACCTAATGATTGGTGATCTAGATGATGCCAAAAAAGGGGAAGAGGATCCTCAACAGTCCAAGCCTAGGACCACCAGAGCTTCTACAAGAGCTTCATCATCTGTTGAACTAGCCGTTGATCCTACCCCATATTTTGAAGCTGCCCTCCAAAAGAAAAGGCTAGCTGGTATTCCTAGACCTCCATCTCCATAGAACAAAGGCACTAAGAAGAAGAAAGCACTAAGCTTTAAAGAATGGAGACTGGGAGGATCTCAGGTAATGACCAAAGCTCAATTTGAGGAAATGAAAAAGAAGATGACTCCTACACAACAACAGAATCTCTATTTGGACAATGATGGTCATGTAAAGGTCAGACATGGTGGATCTCTGGAAGAGGCAGAATATTGGTACCATAACAGCATCCTTCCAGGAAAGGACATTCATGAAGGTGTCCTTAGCTACCTGGACTGAAAGCTCTCACCCATCTGGGATTCTTACCAAAGACCTGGAAATCTCACTGAGATCAGAGAAGAGGTGAATGCAGAGCTGAAAAGGCTACAAGGATTGGATGAACAAGCAAGAGTTGACGCTGCAAGGGCCATTGTGTAATCAAATACCCCTGTAAACTATCCTCAAATAAAAGAACATCTATGCCTTTCTATTTGTAAGGCTTTTCATCTCCTTCTGTTCTTTATTTGCTCTCTATCTTTAATTTTATGCTCTGATATCTTTCTATCTTAACTGCTATCTGAATGTATCGTACTCTTACTATTTTCCTATGCCAAGTTGTCCACCAAGATATTAATAAACGTTTTATACTTTAACTCTTTATGGTGAAGGCACTTCTCTGGAAATAGTTAAAGGGTTTTGGCATCATCAAAAAGGGGGAAATTGTAAGGAATAATTGTAATTAGATTTTGATGATGCTATATTAATTAGGACTTTAGAGTACCCCTTCTTTGGATTTCATGTATTAGAAATTTTCCTTGTAAAGTTCCTTTGAATAATCGACTGACAGAAGACCTCCAGAACAGAAGACCTTCTGACAGAAGACCCTCTGATAGGCTTTGTCCTAACAGAGGACCTTTGGCTCTCTGCTTCAGAACAGAAGACCTCTGGGTCTCTGTTAGCCTTTACACGGATAGAAACCTTCCTGATTCTCTGTTGAACTTTTCTTCAACAGAAACCCTCAAGACTCTCTGATAGCCTTTTCCAACAGAAGTGCTCAAAACCTTCTCTGATCGACTCTCTGCTGAAGACATCAGAAGGCCTGACAGTTAGAGAATTTTACCAAGTCGGTAAACCAACTAAAGATTCCCTAAACGACTAGGAGTCTTGAACGGAAAAGCTATAGTACACGCATTAAATGCACATTTAATGCCTCACATACTCTGTAGAGTAAATACAGATGATTGGCCGCAATGTCAGGATAACTCTATCCCAAAATAGTAACCCGCCAACCTTGCTGGGGTCTACTGGTCAAGTCAACTGCTCACACATTTAATGCAGTTGTCCTCCTCCTCCAACGGGAAGACAACCTCAATATAAAAGATACTTTACGAAGAACAACTAAGAGAACTTTTTTGCTACAACTTTTGAACAATCTCTCATTCGAACAACACTCTCAATTATTCAAAGTCAAAAAGCCTCCTTGAGATTAAAACTTCATCATCTTCTACAAGAGAAGGCAGACGTTGGAAAGATCATTCTATCACTTCTTCATAATCCAACAATAGCAAAGTTCCAATCGTTCTTCAACAACTTCAAGCACTTCATCTACTAATCTTTTGTAACGACGAAAGTTGGAGCAAGCCCTGTTTCAACAGAAACTCTTCTTTCACAAGAAGGACGTCCAAGTAACTGGAGTAGTGAAGTGGTGATACTTCCGGGATGCTCAGTAAAAGGACCAGTCTTAAAGGAAGCCAGGAAGTGCATCCCAGGAGACATCTAGGCTTGAAGAAGACGTGGAGAGCTTCTTAAGTGCTAGGACTAAGGCGTTGTAAACGGACGTTTTTACAAGCTTAGTGGAACAGTGGATTAGAGGAACGAGTTGTTCCTTGAACCACTATAAAAATCTCTGGTGTCATTTACTTACTGCATTTACTTATCACATTTAGTTAGAACTGATTAACTCCAAAGACTTGGTCTCTGTGTTCAGCAGAACGTGTATAGTGAGTTAACAGAAGGCCTATTGCTTTTGCTTCTCTGAGGCTAATCTGACAGAACCCCTACCAGAACCCCATCCACTGCCAGTCTGTTCTGCCAACAGAACAGGCTATTCTGTTAAATCTGGTACTTAGCTTGAAAAAGTTAAAAACCAATACAGTCTATTCACCCCCCCCCCCCTCTACACTGTATCCAGTACAACCGGGACCAACAAGCTTTATCGGTTGAGCGTGGCCTAGCTTGATCATATCAGCCATCATTTCAGGTTCAGATGTCAACTCATCATAATGGTCCTCTTCTGGGATTTGTAGAGCTCGGTGCAGCAGATCTTTGGTGATAGTGATCTCGATGTTCACGATAGTGATGGTCAGCACGTCATCTATCTCCTCTCCACTATTGTCTGTGACCTTGTTGAGTGTTCCCCAAAATTGTTGGAGATACACTTCTGGTACTTAGGCAGATTCGCTCAGGGCGTTCCACAGTTGATGGCCTTTCAGAATGGCAATGATCGCTTCATCTTGGCATGAGAACACCTCCGGATCCAGCATTGGCTTGTTTTCTTTGATCGAGTACCAGCTTGCCCTTGGGTAGATCTGACTGATTATGGGAACAGCTGTTATTTCGATCTGAAAACGATAAACAGATTAGAGCATTTGATCAAAAATGGTTGCTAAGTCCACAACTTAAGCTCTTATTTGGGTCCTTTTTCCCTTTTGTGATTGGGTTTTGATAATTTGGGCCCTTTGCTTTTTGTTTTGTTTTTATGTTTTTTTTTGTAAACTTGGGCCCTTTGTTGTGTTTTTTGTTTTTTTTATTTGGGCCCACATCTACTTTAGGTTGGGTGTTAGGAGGTTCCTGGGCCGGGTCTTAGAAATTTTGGCCAACTAAGCTGAAGTGGGCCTAGACTTTGAAAAAATTTGGTGGCCCAACACTTAGTTTATGCGCATGAGGTGGGTTTGGCGCCCTAGGGGAAATCGCGCATAGCCTGCTTTGCGCACCAACCCTAAATCGTGCATAGGGATTTGGTGCATAGTAGTTTCGCGCATCTGGGGAATCACGCGTCCCCTTGAATGGTGCACAGCGAGAATCGCGCACCAGGGGAATCACGCATCCCCTTGATCGCGCAAGGCTAGATTCCCGCACCAGAGTAATCGCGCCTCAGTTTCACGCAGGGTTTGTTCGTCTTCTTCGTTGAGTCTAAACCTGTTCATCGCCATTAGTCTACCTGTGAAGCATTTTAGATAGCAACAAGATGAGAAGTGAAGTTTTTACCCTTTGATTGAAAGGGGTGAGAAGTTCGAACGTTTTAGCGCAGAGAGTGAAGAGGAGAAGATGAGCGATTTTTGATGTTAAAATAGGGCCAGGAATTTTTGAACTTAACCGGCCCGGTTTGTCTTGCAATTCAAATTTAAAACGCTCCCCCTCAACACTTACTCTTTTGACAATGAATATTTATGAAACCCCTCTCAACTTATGCATGATTTTGAAAAAGAGCTCGCCCTCGTTATGTCACGCCCCGGACCTAGCCGGACACGTCAACAACCCGCCGTACAGTACGAATAGTCAACCGCAGTCCAACTCATCCATACTATACAAGGCGTCATGAATATCATTCACACATAGTACATCCATAAACAAACATAATGTAAAACATTCATTTAAAACAGCGGAAGCATTAATACAATTGTTCAAGCCACACTTGGCATAACTAGGCATACAAGCCCCCAAAGTAATTATTCAGAAAATAGCATCCATGAGCATTGTTATAATTGTTTTGAAAACAGGAAACAGAAGAAGCACGAACCACGTCTTCTCCTCTGAATATCCCGAGCAACGGGCACCGGTAGCAACCTTCAAGTCCTACCTGAAACTGTGAGGTGGCCTCCCCCGTGAAGGGGAGGTCAGTACTTGGAAATATTTGACAAGTACAATAGCAACTATACTAAGTATAATCAACGTTTTAATTCCCAAGACCCTCAAAATAGGGTGATATCATAATATAAATAATACTTTATATTTCCCACTTATTATCTTTATAATAAGTAAATTTATTTATTTGTCGGCACACGGCCCTTCTTATATGTTCCTTTTCATTTATCATTTGCACAACCCAACCCTTGGGTCTTATTATTTCTACGGGACTTGCTACCGCTGTCCAAGACCTCATGGGGCTCCCGGTTCGGACTCCAACATCCCGCCCCTGGACTCATACCCATCATCCCGTAGGAAGGTAAGGCCCTTCGGGGTCCTATCTTATGTGTTACCGCTACCGGAACCTAGTTAGGTCTCCGATTCGGATTCCACCCTAACCCGTGATCACGATGTAAGTCCATGCTATCCAACCCCGCTCTCTAGAGTCGGGAAGGGCCATGGTCCTTACTATTTCCATAATTCAACCGGCTATCCACAAGGACTACCGAACACACCCGTAGGCCAATCCTCTACTTAGGATCAATTTATTATTTACTTTATCTTGGGTATTCCTTAAGGCCTACCCCTAGTATAACTTAGAGTTCATACTTTCCTACCTTAAAGCATCTCTTAAGACTACTTAAGGCATAACATTTCGCAATCCAACCTTAGGATCAATCTTAACAACATTTCATTTTAATGTCCAACTAGTATCTTAATACTAGTCAAATTAATATCAACAAACCAAGTTCTCAACTCATAGTCATATAGACAATTCCAACTGATTTTCCTTTGAAAATATCATTTATCTCAATATCCAAAATATCACTTTTAATCACTCATATATTCTAATATGAAGAAAAAAGTATATTTCAACACATGTTTCATAATAAATTCCACTTTCAAGTCAACATACTCATAACACATGAACATACACAATTTACTCCTAAATTTGTATGTCATGCTCCTTTTTCTCTAGACATTTAGTCTTTTCATTTTTTTGGCATTATTAATCATTAATAATCCATAAAAACACATTTAATTACCTTCGGTAATCTCATGAAATTAACACACTAATTATAAGCAATATAGTCAGCCATCCTCACCTTATGATGTGCTCAACTAGCTGCCTTAGCGGAACCCCCTCGATCAGTCCTCGTTCTAGGCTGTTCAAGAGTGAAAAATCTGGAAGTCGAGTGAAAGCCGGGCGGCTTTGGTGAAAGGTGGGCGGCTTTCGGGCCTGCAGCTCGAAAACAGTCCCCTACAATGGCGGTGTTCCGGCGGTTTCGACTCCTATCGATTCCACAACTCTTCTCAGTTAAATACCACCATTCTATATCAATATTCTACACTTTTGAACGTGTAGAACATCATGTTTAATCCACCATATGATTTATTAAAAATCATACACAAATAAACTAGTTAAAAGTGGAAAACTAGTTGAGCTCTTACCTCTACTCTAGCTTTTCTTCTTGGGCTTTCTTCCTTCTGCCTCCTCAACTTGAGCTATGTAAGAGCTTCCTTGGAGCTCTCTCTCTTCCTTTTCTTGCTGGCCGAATGTGTGCTCTTGGTAGGAGATAACTCCCCTCAATCAATTGAGAGAGGTCAAATGGGTAGGCCAAGGGGTATGGGTGTTTGTCTCTATGAGACTTCCCCCCTCTCCTCCATCCGTATCATCCCACTCAATCTTGTCCTTCTCCCACTATTTGGTCAGCTAGCTCACCTAAAAACGTGGGGTGGCCCCCACTTAGGTGGGAGGTCATCCCGTTGTGTCCCGGTGTGTACAATCGGCCCCGAAAGTTGTATTTTTCGGACTACTTTAGTCATATTTTATTTTATCGGGCCAAATAAAATATATCACGCGTTCCCAATAATTATGGGCCTTTAGAATAGATGTGCATTCCCCAACATTAATTTAGGACTCTCCGAAACTCATTTCGGGCTGTTATCCATTAACTTACCAATACCGGTAATTGGGCCCCGTTTGACCAACCGGTCAACTCCATGCCTTTCTTATGGCCCAAATAAAATATCCACCACCATATACATATCATCTAGACCAAGATGAATATAATATGTGGTTCGGGAATTATCGGGCGGTCCCCGTTCCCGCTGTGGGCCCCACATGCAATTTACTATTCACGTAAAAGAAATAATAAAAATTTACAATTACGCAAATTCATAAATCATCTTTCAAGGTTTATTACATATTTTACTAAAAGTAAATATGCTCGGGGTCGGTGTTACAAGTTCACCCCCCCTTAACGAGAATTTCGTCCCCGAAATTCACAATGCTCATTCAAACAAAAACGCGTATTGCTCTTTCATCAACGCTTCCGTCTCCCAAGTTTCCTCCTCAACTCGGTCACTTTTCCAAAGGATTTTAACCATCGGAACTTTCTTGCTTCTCAATTTCTTGACTTGCTTGTCAAGTATCTTCACCGGTTGCACGGCATAATTCAAGTCTTCCCGTATTTCCACGGGTGGTTTTTCTAATACGTGAGATGGATCCGGCATATACTTCTTAAGCATAGATACGTGGAATACGTTATGTATCTTCTCCAATTCTGGAGTCAACTGTAATCGGTATGCCACGACCCCAATCCTCTCAAGAACCACGAATGGCCCTATGTATCGTGGGTTAAGTTTCCCTCGGCTCTGAAATCGGATGATTCCCTTCCAAGGTGAAACTTTCAAAAATACTTCATCTCCCACCTTAAACTCCAAGGCTCTTCGGCGCTTATCGGCATAACTTTTCTGTCTATCCTGGGCCGCCTTAAGTCTCTCACGAATCATCTTCACCTTAGACTTGGTGATCTCCACCAATTCCGTGCTCTCGAGTTTGGCCATGCCAACCTCATCCCAACACAACGGTGTACGACATCTCCTCCCATACAATTCCTCGTATGGAGGCATGCCTATACTTGCCTGATAACTGTTGTTATAGACAAACTCCACAAGTGATAAGTGGTTGTCCCAACTCCCTTGGAACTCCAATGCACAGGCTCTCACCATATCCTCTAATATTTGTATAACCCGCTCAGACTGCCCATCCGTTTGTGGATGAAAAGTTGTACTGAATTTCAACTTTGTCCCCATAGATTCTTGGAACTTCGGCCAAAATCGTGATGTGAATCGCGGATCTCTATCGGATACAATGGTTATAGGAACCCCATGTAGCCTCACGATCTCGTCCACATACAACTTGGCTAACCTCTCCAATGCATAGGTAGTGTTGATAGGTAGAAAGTGTGCACTCTTCGTGAGCCTATCGACCACAACCCATACGGCATCATAATTCTTAACCGTTCGTGGCAGCCCCACCACGAAATCCATAGTCACGTGTTCCCATTTCCATTCAGGAATGGAAAGTGGCTGTAGTAACCCAGTCGGATGCTGATGTTCTGCCTTAACTTGCTGACAAGTAAGACACCTACTGATGTACTCGGCTATTTCCCTCTTCATCCCTGACCACCAGTAACTTTCCTTTAAATCACGGTACATTTTCGTGCCTCCCGGGTGCATGGCATACGCCGATGAATGAGCCTCCTCTAAGATGGACTTTCGGAGCTCATCATCCAACGGTACACATACTCGGTCACGAAATAATAAGAGACCATCGTCTCTCTCCCTGAAATCCTCAACCGGTCCCGCTACCATGCGTTCACGGATCTTCATAATTTCTTCGTCGGTTTCTTGACCCTTCTTGATCTCATCAAGTAATGTAGGTCTCACCTCGAATCTAGCTAACAAGGCACCATCGCTAGATACCTCCAATTGGGCTCTCAATTCCCTCAAACTAGTCAATAATGCCCCAGATGAATTCTTTCGGCTCAAAGCATCCGCTACCACGTTGGCTTTACCGGGGTGGTACTCGATAACTAGATGGTAGTCTTTTATCAACTCCATCCACCGTCTCTGTCTCATGTTTAACTCTTTTTGAGTAAACACGTACTTCAGGCTTTTGTGGTCGGTGTATATATGACATGTTTCCCCGTAGAGATAATGTCTCCAAATCTTCAATGCGAACACCACCTCCCCCAGCTCTAAGTCATGAGTGGGATAATTTGCCTCATGCTTCTTCAACTGTCGTGAAGCATAGGCAATCACCCTCCCATTCTGCATCAAGACACATCCAAACCCTTGGATGCTTGCGTCGCTGTAGACATCGTACCCCACACCCTGTTTGGGTAGTGCGAGTACCGGTGCCTCGGTCAACCTCTTTTTCAATTCAAGGAATCCCTTCTCACATCGGTCATCCCACACAAACTTGGCCCCCTTTCGAGTGAGCTTTTTCAATGGCGATGCCAAAACTGAGAACTTCTCCACAAATTTTCGGTAGTACCCGGCCAATCCAAGGAAGCTACGAATTTCCTTGACGTTCTTTGGCCTCTCCCATTCAGTAATGGCCTCAATCTTCTTGTTATCTACGGCAATCCCTGATCCTGAAACCACATGCCCGAGAAAGCCGATCTCCCTTAGCCAAAATTCACATTTGGAAAACTTGGCATAGAGTTGCTTCTCCCGTAGTGTCTCAAGAACAAGTATCAAGTGCTCCTCATGCTCTTCTTCACTCTTTGAGTAAATCAAGATATCATCTATGAACACAATCACGAACCGGTCCAAGTATTTATGAAATACTCGGTTCATCAAGTCCATAAATGCCGCCGGGGCGTTGGTTAGCCCGAACGACATAACTAGGAACTCGAAATGACCATACCTTGTGCGGAATGCACTCTTCGGTATGTCATCCTCCTTTATTTTCAGTTGGTGGTACCCCGACCTCAAGTCAATCTTTGAAAATACCGTCGCTCCTCGGAGCTGATCAAACAAGTCATCAATCCTGGGCAAGGGATATCTATTCTTGATTGTGACCTTGTTCAGTTGACGATAATCAATGCACATTCGAAGCATTCCATCTTTCTTTTTCACGAAAAGGACCGGTGCTCCCCACGGAGAGTGACTCGGCCTTATGAAACCGTTGTCCAATAGCTCTTGCAATTGGGTTTTCAACTCGTTAAGTTCAGCGGGTGCCATTCTGTATGGCGGTATAGAGATTGGTTTGGTGTCGGGTTCAACCTCGATCACGAACTCAATCTCCCTATCGGGTGGAAGTCCCGGCAAGTCTTTTGGGAAGACATCCGGATACTTGCACACTACTCTCACATCATTAATGTCTATCTCTTCTTTGGTTTTGTCTACCACATACGTTAGGTATGCGTGGCATCCCTTTCTCATCATATTCCTCGCCCTCACGGCAGATATGATACAACTGTTTGATTTGCCTCTATCTCCCTCGAAGCGTAAGGTCAACCCTTCACCGCCTTCGAGTTCAAGAATCTTTGTGTAGCAATCGACCCTAGCATGATGTTTCTCAAGCCAATCCATCCCGAGGATTGCATCAAACTCGATCATACTCAGCGGTACGAAATCACACGTCAAGTTCTGTCCCTCCACCTCACACGATGGATAGTGGCTATCTCTCTCGATATCATCCCCTAGAGGCGTGGACACCAATAGGGTTTGAGTCATCGGTACAAGTGGTCCGTTGAATCCGCTGGCGAACGCCTCACTCACAAATGATCGTTGCGCCCCGGTATCAATAAGGATCCTTGCGTCTCTCCTGTTTATCTTTAGTGTTCCTACATTCATAAGTAATGTAAGACACACTATCCAATAAATAGGCCCGTTTCTTAAGTCGTAGAGTATGTTGGTTGAGGTTCGGGTGGGGTCCGTTTGACACTCGTCCGAAAATTCCCGGTTTCTAGCCTTTAGGACCGTTCTAGGACCCAACTAGGTGAAAGCCGGCCGCTTTTCACGAAAGCCGGCCGGTTTTCGTCTGCGAGACAAATCCCATTATGGAAATCACGAAAGCCGGGCGGCTTTCACGAAAGCCGGCCGGTTTTCATCGCCGTGGTTTTATTCGTGGAATGGTTTCGAAGGTTGGCCGGTTTCTACGAAACCCGGCCGGGTTTCAGCAGCGCAGGAGTCCCCAGGCCTATCGAAAGCCGGGCGGCTTTCACGAAAGCCGGGCGGCTTTCAGCTGCGAGAAAATCTCCAGGTGGGGTATTTACGAAAGCCGGCCGGTTTTTACAAAAGCCGGCCGGTTTTGGGTTGCGAGAATTTTTCTAAATTTATTCTTGACGAAAGCCGGGACGGTTCTCGGTGGAAGCCGGACGGCATTCGTTGCCGTAATATTTTCCCCAAAAATCAAGACGAAAGTCGGGCGGCTTTCGTCAATGCCGGGCGGCATTTGTCCAGGGCGAGGATTCTCCTCCCCTTTTCCTCTTCAAACCTGACCAAACTCGTCGGGGTTATAATTTAACAAGTTTCACACTCATGTTGTTTATAATAGATTAATACGTGAGTTTAAGGAATTACCCGCAACGGAGTCCGGGTTGGCACGAGCATCCGCCTCCGTCATAGCATAGACCCGAGCTTGGGTCCTTCCTTGATTTACGGATGGCGCGTTGCTTGCACTCGCCCCACCGTGTCCACCGCTAGCATTTGGTGCTCCGGATCGGTTCCTGCTCACTGTCGTTGCACTACTCGGTCCGGCCCCCATGGCTCGCCCGAGTTGTGGGCAACTCACCTTCAAATGCCCGACCTCCCCGCATTGATAGTACCTCGGGGGATCACGGCACTTGCCAAAGTGGTTCTTCTTGCAGTTGTTGCACTTCTTCACGCCTGAGCCTTGTGACACAGAGCTTTGCCTGCTCGGGCTTTGATTTCCCCTTACCGGTGGTGCAGGGGTTTTGAAGGATCCGCCTCCCCCGTGGTTCCCCTTCTTGTTGGACCCTTGAGGGCCATGGTTCTCCCATTTTCTTTTCTTTGCCTCCTCGGCATTCCTTCGTTTCCTTTCCTCCCACTCTTTCTCCCCCTTCAAGCCATGTTCAACCACTTGACTAAACGTCATATTAGGCAATTGTGTTGCCCTCTCGCGTATGTCAAGGTCCAAGGCATCCCAGAAGTGGTTCACCATCCGGTTTTCATCACAAATGTACTCCGGTATGAACTCAGCAAGCTTTCTGAATTTGTGCTCGAGTTCCTTCACCGTACATTCACCCCCGTGGGTCAAATTCGTGTACTCCCTCCTCTTCAAGTTCACCTCGAAGTCGGAGTAGTATTGGCTGAAGAACTCCTGTCTGAAATTCTCCCAAGTGACGGCCTCGCCGTACTTCCCTTTTGTTCCATCCCACCATGTGGACGCCATGCCTTCTAGTAGCCTCGTGGCAACCCTCAGCTTCATGTGGGGTGGTAGTTGCATGTCGAGGGCCGCCTCGTTGAATCTTTTGATCCACTCGAACGCCACGGAGATGTCCCCCGTTCCGTCAAACGGTTTACATCCAAGTCTCTTGCCTCATTGAGGTACTTTGAGATCCTTATTATAGGGACCTCAGCACCTCCCCCTCCTCGGGATTCTATGATCTCCCGGGGAGTCACGCGGCTTCCTCTCCTTGAAGCCCCTCCCAAAGCACGCCTTGCCCGGCGCCTTTGGCGATCTTGTGGTATTGCCGGAGCAATTCCTCAATCCGCTCGAGAGCTTCATTATCGTCGCTCTCGTCACTTGCATCATCGTATTCCCCATCATATGGGGTCTCAACCGGCTCAGTTCCCGACTGGTAAGTTGAATCCTCCTCGGACTCATAGTGCTCGTCTATAGTTTCCACATGACCGTCACTCACGGTCAGCGAGTGGCCTGCACGGCCTTGTCTCCTAGACACCCTCGATCCTCCCCGACTGCCACGTTGGGATCCTCCCGGTGCTTGTCCAGTCGGGTTCCGTCGAGTAACCTTCCCGGTACGTTCCATTTCTGAAAGAAATTTAGAATGAGTCATTAGACTCGTAACAAATGTCAATTGACGGATAGGCACTTAAAGACATCTTTTGGCTCAAATCACCGCCATACCAATTGCTAAGGGTACCATCTTAACAATTAGAGACATTGCAACTCAAGTACCAAAAGTTCTATAAGTACAAAACCTTATGCTCATGGTTTTCAAATTCGTTTTCAAAAGAAATTTTGAAGCTTCATTATGATGTTTACGGACTAAGTCTCTGATACCAATTAAATTGTCACGCCCCGGACCTAGCCGGACACGTCAACAACCCGCCGTACAGTACGAATAGTCAACCGCAGTCCAACTCATCCATACTATACAAGGCGTCATGAATATCATTCACACATAGTACATCCATAAACAAACATAATGTAAAACATTCATTTAAAACAGCGGAAGCATTAATACAATTGTTCAAGCCACACTTGGCATAACTAGGCATACAAGCCCCCAAAGTAATTATTCAGAAAATAGCATCCATGAGCATTGTTATAATTGTTTTGAAAACAGGAAACAGAAGAAGCACGAACCACGTCTTCTCCTCTGAATATCCCGAGCAACGGGCACCGGTAGCAACCTTCAAGTCCTACCTGAAACTGTGAGGTGGCCTCCCCCGTGAAGGGGAGATCAGTACTTGGAAATATTTGACAAGTACAATAGCAACTATACTAAGTATAATCAACGTTTTAATTCCCAAGACCCTCAAAATAGGGTGATATCATAATATAAATAATACTTTATATTTCCCACATTATCTTTATAATAAGTAAATTTATTTATTTGTCGGCACACGGCCCTTCTTATATGTTCCTTTTCATTTATCATTTGCACAACCCAACCCTTGGGTCTTATTATTTCTACGGGACTTGCTACCGTTGTCCAAGACCTCATGGGGCTCCCGGTTCGGACTCCAACATCCCGCCCCTGGACTCATACCCATCATCCCGTAGGAAGGTAAGGCCCTTCGGGGTCCTATCTTATGTGTTACCGCTACCGGAACCTAGTTAGGTCTCCGATTCGGATTCCACCCTAACCCGTGATCACGATGTAAGTCCATGCTATCCAACCCCGCTCTCTAGAGTCGGGAAGGGCCATGGTCCTTAATATTTCCATAATTCAACCGGCTATCCACAAGGACTACCGAACACACCCGTAGGCCAATCCTCTACTTAGGATCAATTTATTATTTACTTTATCTTGGGTATTCCTTAAGGCCTACCCCTAGTATAACTTAGAGTTCATACTTTCCTACCTTAAAGCATCTCTTAAATCAATTGAGAGAGGTCAAATGGGTAGGCCAAGGGGTATGGGTGTTTGTCTCTATAAGACTTCCCCCCTCTCCTCCATCTGTATCATCCCACTCAATCTTGTCCTTCTCCCACTATTTGGTCAGCTAGCTCACCTAAAAACGTGGGGTGGCCCTCACTTAGGTGGGAGGTCATCCCGTTGTGTCCCGGTGTGTACAATCGGCCCCGAAAGTTGTATTTTTCGGACTACTTTAGTCATATTTTATTTTATCGGGCCAAATAAAATATATCACGCGTTCCCAATAATTATGGGCCTTTAGAATAGATGTGCATTCCCCAACATTAATTTAGGAGTCTCCGAAACTCATTTCGGGCTGTTATCCATTAACTTACCAATACCGGTAATTGGGCCCCGTTTGACCAACCGGTCAACTCCATGCCTTTCTTATGGCCTAAATAAAATATCCACCACCATATACATATCATCTAGACCAAGATGATTATAATATGTGGTTCGGGAATTATCGGGCGGTCCCCGTTCCCGCTGTGGGCCCCACATGCAATTTACTATTCACGTAAAAGAAATAATAAAAATTTACAATTACGCAAATTCATAAATCATCTTTCAAGGTTTATTACATATTTTACTAAAAGTAAATATGCTCGGGGTCGGTGTTACACGTTAAGAAGGATCAATTTCAAGATAGACGCTGCTCAACAAATCTACAGCTGCATTTTACAAATCACGGGCCCCAATAATGACAATCACATTCAGAGCGGAAAAGTTGGGAATCTCACAATCTCTACTCAAATTACTAAATCAGGGTCTGATCTGAAGATTTCTAAAGCAAGTGGGACCTCCATTGAAATCCCCATGGGTCCCCTCAATTCCAATCTCAAAGACTTTTTGTCAATATTTTCTAATTTTGCAAAATTATCTTCTGAGCAGGAGGAATTCTGGCATGGGGAGCAAACTCCGGACCACCCTGAGGAAATCACCATTTCCAAACTCATTTTTAACTAAGAAGTGCAGAGAGCATTCAGGGATGTGTCTATTAAGAAGAGAAATTGCGCAGAGAATCCTGATTCCTATACCCCAATAGAATTAATTGTCGATGCCGAGAACGCAGTAAGAATGCGGGAAGTTGAAAATTTTAAGCCACCTCAAATACCAGAGGTCTCCACAGAAGGTTTGAAAACCAGGAGTCAGTCAAAAACGCTCCAAGATGATGAGGACTATTTCATCTACCCGGTTTACTCAAACTACGATTCATCCCAAAAGCTAGTAACCTGTCTCGAACGCTATAAGTCATCACACCCTGATGCAAAGTCTTACCCCCCTTATCTTCAGAGGGCTATCCAATTTCACCTCAAATACAATCGGATGCTATCATCCACTGTAGGCGTGCCTACAACATATATTATTAGTTAACTTTTTCTTGCAACTTTCGTTTGTACTTTCCTTTATTGATCTTGGTACTTGCAATCCTCTCTCTAATAAATTGGAAAGTGTTTCTCGGTGCTTTCCCCACTTTCAGTGGGATTTCCGGGCGAAAAAAAAAGAGCTCCCCCTCGATTTATGCATTGAAAAATTAACTTAAGAAAATGATGCATGTGAGAGATATCTCAGTATTCTCTTCACTGCATTCAGATGTGATTCCTTAGGTATTGCTTGGAATCATGCACAGAGACAGGTTGCAAAGACAATGTCTGGTCTACTAGATGTGAGATACAGCAAGGAACCGATGATAGCCCGATAATTGGTAGCATCGACTGATTTCCCGGAAGGGTCATATTCGAGCTTTTGTGAGGAAGACATGGGGGTTTTCATCGTTTACTTGCTGTCCATTTTGAAGTGCTTGAGCATGTCGTTGATGTATTTGGACTGGTTGATGAATATTCTGTCTGGCATTTGCTTGATCTGAAGCCCGAGAAAGAAGCTCAACTCCCCCATCATACTCATTTCAAACTTGGTGCACATCAGATTGCTGAACTTTTGACAGAAATTTGGATTTGATGAGGCAAAAATGATGTCGTCCACATATATCTGTATCAGCATGATGTCACTTTTATGTCGTTTGATGAAGAGATTAGGGTCAATCCTTCCCTTTGAGAAGCCTGATTCCACAAAAAAATCTTATAGTGCTTCGTACCAGGCCCTCGGTGCCTGTTTCAGTCCATACAGGGCTTTTCTCAGCTTATATACATGAAATGGGCGTTCAAGATCCACAAAGCCTTCTGGTTGTGCAACGAAAACTTCTTCTTTCAGCTCACCATTGAGAAATGTAGTCTTGACATCCATTTGATATACGGTAAAGATTTTGTGTGCGGCGTATGCAAGGAATAGTCTAATAGCCTCAATTCTCGCCACTGGTGCAAAGGTCTCGTCATAGTCAATCCCTTCTTCTTGGTTATACCCTTTTGCTACCAGGCGGGCCTTGTTCCTGATTCTCACACTGTTTTCCTCTTTCTTGTTTTTGAATACCCATTTGGTGCCGATAATGGTTTTTCTTTACGGCCGCGGCACCAGGGTCCACACCTTCAATCTTTCAAACTAGTTCATCTCTTCTTGCATCGCAACAATCCAGTCCGGATCATCCAATGCTTCAGTCATCTATGTAGATTCTTTCTGACTCAGAAAACATAAGTATAAACATTCATTGACTGATGCGGCTCTGGTACTAACTCCATTTGATGAATAACCGATTATCGGCTCTGGCGGATGTGCTTTTGTCCACCTTCTCTCATGAGGAAGAGGTAGTGGAGTTATGAATGGTTGATCAGGGTCAGTATACTTGTTGTTTTGTTGTGTCTCAGGAGTTTCTTGTGCTGTAGATTGCTCTGGTTGTCAGTTTGAGAAGTAGAGTGATCAGATGAGGTTTTTCATGTGCATGTTCATCATCGTTCGGGACAGGAGTATGTGATTCTTCTGATGTGGGAGCAGGTAATAGGTAAGGCTGAGCAGTAGTAGAAGTTGTAGCTGGTGATGCACGTGGCTGGCTGTAGAAGTGCTCAAATAAAGAGTCCAGTATCACATGCTCATCCGATCTTCTCTCTCTTTCCTGTTCTCATATTCCAGAAGATGACTGAGTCTGGTTTCCTTCAGAGATTGTTGGTTCAAATTGGAAATGCTCAGAAGCCATATCCGTCATTTCATAGAAGCTCACATTGATGCTCTCCATGACGGTTCTTCTTTCTTTCAAGTACACTTTGTAGGCTTTTGAGTTCGTAGAATACCCAATAAAGATTCCTTCATTTGCTTTTGGATCAAGCTTCCCCCGAGCATCCATGTCATTCATAATGTAGCATTTCCAACCGAAAACACAGAAGAAGGCAATGTTTGGGAGTCGCTTGAACACAATCTCATAGGGGGTCTTATCAAATCTTTTGTGGATCATGGTCCTGTTCTGGGTAAAGCAAGCCGTGTTGATAGCTTCAGCCCACATGAAGTGAGGAAGCTTTGATTGTATCAGCATGGTTCTGGCTGCTTCCACCAGAGTTTTGTTCCATCTTTCTACCACAACATTCTGCTGTGGTGTTTTAGCTGCAGAGAACTGTTGAATAATTCCTTGAGCTTCGTAGAAATCGGCCAACTTCTTGTTCTTAAACTCTGTCCCATTGTCAGTTCTGGCTATTTTCACATTCTGCTGCAGGTACTTATGAATGTCATGATCAGATTTGGATTCTCGTCCTTGGATCGAAAAAACTTGGTCCATGTGTAACGTGAGTAATCATCCACAATTACCAAAATATATTTGCGTCCATTGATGCTTTGAACACGCATCAGACCGCACAGATCCATATGTAGTAACTCCAGGGGATGAGATGAGGAGGGAAATTGCTTTGACTTGTGTGAAGCGCTCCTCATCTTTCCAAAATGGCAAGCAGAGCAGTGGTGATTGGGTGAGTTCTTCAGTACATGCATTCCTTTCACTAGCTTCTTTGAGGAGAGGGGACATATCGCAGGTAGATTTAAGTGTGAGAGACGTTTGTGCAATTGATTGTTTTGCTCCTGAGATGCCATGGACAAGAGACAAATGGATATGGGGGATCGGACTGTTTTAAGATCGATGGTGTAGAGATTGGTTTTCCTCTGACACCTTAATAATGGTTTCCCGCCCATATCCATCACACAGCATTGCTTAGCATGGAATCTCACCTCCATTTCCATTGTCACAAAATTGGCCAATGCTAAGCAAGTTGTGCTTCAGTCCTTGCACAAACGACACATTTCTGATCGTGACGCTCTCACAAATGACATCTCCTATTCCGAGTATAGGCGATGATGCATTGTTCCCAAACCTCACATTTCCTCCAAACTGTTCAGAATAGTTGCTCAAGAGTTCTTTTTGTCCAGTCATGTGTGACGAGCAACACGAATCAAGATGCCACACATGACTGGCCTGCAAAACAGATTAGTTTCACTTAGGTACTCATCGGAAGATGGGTCCTTCCTTATCAACAATGAACAGTTGTTTCAATTTTCTTTTAACTTGGGATCCCAGGCTGACTGTTTGAGAATCGTTTTTCAATTTTAATTGATCAGCCTGAGCCTTGGGAACCCATATTTGTTTTATTTTTGGAGCTAGGGAGATCTCAGATATGTGATCTTTCAAAATTGGTTCCTATGAGAGCCTTTTCAGATGTTTATTGAATTAACCTTGAGGGGATACTTTAAAAATGAAAGTTTGAATTTCCCCTCAACAGTTGTTTTATCAGTCTCAGGCTTTTTCAGATTTTCTTGAACAATCACAGGATCAGTGTTGTTAACAGTGGAAGTGGACTCAAAACAACAACATTTCATTACGTTAACACAATTCAAAGAAACACAGTTTGTACAACGATTGGTGACAGTTGTCATAGAAAGAGAAGACTTAGGGACAGGTCTACCATCATAACTAGTTATGGGTTCACAAGGGAAGGTCCTAGGAACTACGCATCTAGAATGATAAGTAGACGGCTCACTAATGCTCAAACTGGACTTATTTTTAACATAAAACAGGGCACTCGATCGCTGATTATTATTTCCTAATCTTGACTCTTCATCTCTCTTCCTTCAATCCACTCGCCTCTTTTCTCGACTCTTTTCTTCACAAGGTTCCCTGTTGGAGAAAGAGACTCAGAGTGAGCGGGAGAAGTCTTACAGCTACCTGTTGAGTTTTCTTTAAGAAAGTTGATCTCTTTCCTTTTCTAAAACCTGTTTTTCTTTATCAAAGGATTCTTTTAACTCACCAAACTTCCTCACGAGAGGTGGGATGTAGGCTGGTTTAGCACATGGTTCAGATGTGGAAGGTTCCTCTCCATCTTTCAGAGTTTCCTTTTCAGGAGTGTAGGTCAGGATTTCATCAGCAGGGGTCAAAGGGGGGTCTTTGGTTTTGTAATATGTTAACTATAGCTCAAAGTAATATGTGATTTGCATCTTGAGAATTGATTTCTTTTTAAATAATCACCCTAAATAATCTCTCCCTCAATACAACAAGATCCAAGCTTGAATTTTTTTAATCAACAATAACAGTATAATACTCAAAATATTTAGATTTTTAAGGACATGAAATATATATATATATATATATATTATATATATATATATATATTTCATGTCCTTAAAAATCTAAATATTTTGAGTATTATACTGTTATTGTTGATTAAAAAAATTCAAGCTTAGAGATATTATTATACAAAGTGACAATGATGTGGCAATTAAGTGTAATTGAAGAATAATTTATAATAAAAGCGTGAATGGAGATGCTTTTATTATAAATTATATTGATACTTTTTTGTTGAATAGATTGATATTTTGTTTTTATTCATTTATTTTAAACTTGAATAATCAAAGAAATTCATAATTTATTGCATTTGTCGTTGTCAATATTCATTAAAATGTAATCATTTTAAATAAATGAGGAAACGAGTTACTACGTAGTATTATGTAATCAGATTACAGTTTCAAAGGAATTCCCTCTACCCTAAAAGGTCTGATAACATTTTAGGAAAATAAAGGTAACAATGTAACATGTTTTAATTACAACAATAACCTTCTAAATAGTACAAAATAGTAACACGAGTTTATAAAATATATGAAGGTGAAAATCTGAAATGATAGATACACAAAGGGAAAGTCGATATCTAGCGAACTTCACTTTATGAGTGATAATAACTTCGGGATAACAAAATTAAAGTGATTATTTTTCAACAAATTAAAATGGGATTAAGGCTTGGATGTTGTTGTATTATTAACAAATTAAAATGAAAAATACTTCGTACTACGTAAACTTTATTTGTGTAAATAAATCTTCACTTGCCACAACATAGAGTAGTATAATTCACACAAATATGTAAACCTTTTCTTGTATTCCCTATCAAGTAATTTGTATCATATAAATGAGTAGTCATATCAAGTCCAAAACTAATATTTAAATAGCTTGAGACAAACATCACCAATATAATAACATTATCATTTGAACATAAAGTATGCGTCTATTAGTGATCTATAATCTATATTAAGTTGAAACAAAAGATGCACAATAGTAGAGGTGTTTAATATGTCCGAGTTGGTGATGCGAATGTAAACCCATGGGCCCTGGGTAATGAAAAGTTTGGAACTTGATCCGAACTACCCCGGAAGGCTGGGAGTCTATATCCGTGAAGACCCATGGGCCCAAGCTAAGGAAAAGTTTGGAACTTGAAAGTTTCGGGAAGAACTTGCATCTTTTGATAATTTTTAAAGTTTTATTAAGGGAGAACTATCAAATAAGCCTTCGAACTTTCATTAAAAGTGCAAATAAGCCCTTTTACAAGATGCTTTGTCCGGCTGTTGCCATTTGGGGCGGTTTCCGGTGGAATTTTTTGATAAAATTTTTTGAGCATCTTCTTCATTAAGTCTAGTTTACCCATACTAAATTTCAGCTAAAAATTCAATCGAGAAGGCAGTCAAATGATTTTCTGAAATATATTGCGCTGTCTAACTGCGCAGTTATCTTCAAAAATTCATTTGAATGCCTTCCCGATTGAATTTTTAGCTGAAATTTGGTATGAATAAACTAGACTTATTGAAGAAGATACTCAAAAAACTTCATCAAAAAATGCCACCAGAAACCTCCCCAAATGGTGATGGCTGGACAGAGCCTCCTATAAAGGGGCTTATTTGCACTTTTTATGAAAGTTCGAGGGCTTATTTGATAGTTCTCCCTAAATACTTTGAAGTAGAGATTGGATACGCATGAGTACTTCACTCTATGTTCTTAGGTTAGTTAGGTAACCGTATTTCAAAAACAAAAGTATCGCTAATCTATACTTCGTAGTTCATATCATGGTCGTTTAATGAATTTGGAGGCTCCCGTTCCAACTTCCAAATGGCGAACGGAGACCCCCTAAAACAAGAAAGAATAAAATATTTAACAATGAAATGAAAATAGACTAGATACTTCAGTAAAATACAAGTTTTATAATGTTTAAAGTGTACAAATTAGATAATCTACAAATTATACACCTTTTTAAATCTAGAATAATAATCACATCTAGAAAAGTCAATCTATAACTACTACTACATGCTAAATTTTTTAGGCCTCCTATAAAAGTGGTCCCTGGATCCAAGCACCTATTGCACGTCCTAAAAGACATGACGTGCAAAACCTAAACTTAACAAAACAGGCCAGAAAAGAAATGAAAATGTACCCTAGGGACAAAACGTCAAAGGTAAAATGAACTTGAGGTCATGTAAAGTTCGGGGTCCTATCAAGACGACCTGTTTGCCATTGTTGTTGGGGTCTGAATTATACTTACTCAGTATCAGAGTTTGAGAATTCCATCTGCTGAGCATCTTTTGGATCTATATCAGTTAATGAAGGCGGTATCAGTTGGTTTCTCAGCTGCCCCTTCCTTAGGTTGAGCCTGTCCTTCCCCTGGGCCAAGAATTGATATCCAAATTGAGGGTTAAACATATACTGTAGCAAAGATAACTAGTTAAAACTAGTTCACCATAAAAAACTACTAACCTTAGGCTTTTCCTTCCTCGTACCATTTGGTGGTTGGCTTGAATCATTTGTCTGTCTTACATGACTTGGCTGATTTTTCCGGAGCCAAATGTGTCCAAAGGATAATAATGCTCCCAGAAGCAAGATAGGCCCGATCCTTGGGTCCCCTAGGTAATCATGAACTTTATTTACAAAGCCTTTGATCTTTGGCTTTATTCCTTTGGTTGGGGCGATGATTGTTTGAGAACCAGTGGACCAAATAGAATCTGCTTCCTCAGGAACCAACTCTGGGGTCTTGGTTTTCTGAAAACACAGAAAAGTTACATAGGTAGAAGACCACTGGAGCACATTATAAACCATAGTATGATTGGATTGTTTGAACCCTGCTGTATCAACACTTGACAAAGGAAACTCATTAAAAGCTTAGGCTTGGGTTTACATGTAGCTTGTTTTTATTAGTTACTGACGGACTAGGCAAAACATATACATAGAAATCCGAAGGAAAATTTAAATGATGTCTCCCAGTGTTCTAAATTTGGGCTTGGCTTCTGCTAGCCTAATCACCCATTCACCCACGCTCTAAACAAAAATGATCTGGGAGATTAGACGATGCCTTGGCCAATTATACTTTTTCAAGGTTCTTTCTTGTTTGGTATTACATGAAGAATTTGCAATTGTATGAGTGAAGAGAACCCTTGACTAAAAGCATTTTTTTAGTCTAACCTGAATGCCAGTAGATATCATGAACAATGTATGGGCCATTGGAATGGCAAGGTATTCTTGGTTTTAAAGTTTTAATTTTTTATGTGATTATTATTTTTAGATCATTCAGCCTACATTATCTACATTGTCATTTTCTTGCTTCTTAGATAAGTTCTATTAATGGACAATGGCTGAAAACCACGCAAAATATGCCACAGGTCTGTGTGTCATCTAGGAACTGCCTAGATCCCCCATGAACACCGGAATTCTCTAACTCAGAACAGTATAAAATCAGTAGAAATGAACAAGAACAAATCGAAAACACTTTATTCACAAAGATGAACAGATCACAGAAGGGATACAATACAATGGACCATTCGAGATGCCCAATATCCTAACCTAGCCAAATCCAACTGAATACTTGCCTACCTATTTTCCTCCCCTCCCCTTCTATTTATACTACTACTACATGTACACTTACTATTATTATTATTTCTTATTATTACCCTACTAAGCCAGATTCCTATCAATACTCCCTCCCTAAACAACCACCTTGTCCTCAAGGTGGGTGATAGGGAACAGCCATGATCTTTCACTTCCACTTCATTCTTGCACCTCTACCCTCCCGGTACTTGACTGATTGCTGGACCTTTAGCTTCGTTATTTCCATCTTCTTCCACATGTACTTCACAGAAGAAATACACGGATGCAAGGACATGGTGGCATAATCCTCCTTAATGTTGTAAAGGATATAATATCCCAACATCTTCCTCTTTTGTTGTAATCTTGGCTTTTCTTCCGACATCTTTTTCAGGAACTTGATTCTTTCAGATTCTGTTGCAACACAGTAAACAGAAATTTCTGGTTTTAAAGACAATTCCACGAGGTACTCTATCTTGATGAGGACATCAATTACAACAGCCTCAATAGTAAAATCCAGATTCACATTGGTTCTACCCCACTGGTATTCTGAATTAAAGCCAATAACGTCACCATGATTCCTAAAATTGTCAACAACACCCATCTCTTTTATTTCATCAACTTTTTCTTCAACACTACTACGAAGAGCAAAATTACCAGCCCCTTTTAGTCCAAAATCTGAGGAGTCCAAGGATAGAAACATGACAATCTTGTGTTCATTAGCATTCATTATATTTTTTCGAACTGAATGTCCAATGTAGGCCAAATTTTCATCCCAGTACCTGTTGTGTAGCAGAAAAATAAAAATCAACGGGGTAAACCATTGCCCAAATAATCAACGATAAAAATACCGTTGCCCAGAGCCAAAAGGCTAAAACCAATTTTATTCCAAGATGAGCAAGAATGAACCCTGGCAAGGGGTATAAATAGCCTCTTAAGAGAAACCCTAATCAAGCCCAAACTAATTAAACCCTAATTCACTCAACTAACCATTCTACTAATAATAGGCCCAAACTAAAACATAACATTAACTTAATAATAATAATTAAATTGTAACGACAGCCCTAACCTGGCCCACGGAGGTGGGCCCAAGCTCAGTCCCGCCCCATGCTCTTCCCGCTCTCTATCAACCCATCCTCTTTCAAATAACCTTGTCCTCAAGGTTGAAATCTCACAGACGGGGAAAATATCCTTCCTCTCTTTCCTGAACCCTTTCCTGGCCAGTTATTTCATAGTACTCATGCTGTTGGAGGTCTAACTCTTCATCCTCCTTGGCTATCATTACCTGCAGCTGCTTAAAGGGACTGTCATGTCCCGATGTCATGCCCCGATGTAAATGGTTTCTTACACCTAAAGCATAATCCTTTCGCCCGCAATTCTGCAAACTCTTTCGGCGGAAGTCGAGTGAACTGAGAGCGTGTCGTGGGCTGCCCGGACAGCCCTGACTTTGTCCCCGGAGATTGTCCACTATCCTTCGGAAAGCTGCCACTTGATCCCTGTAAGCTACTGCCACTGGCAGTCAACGGTGGACCCGTGTTTGCAATTAAAAAGCTGCTGGAACGTACCCCTAAAGGATTATAATTCAAGCTGTCACTTCCTCCACTTTGGACGGACAGATTATGCTCCACATCGCGAGCTAATTCCATGGCCGTCTCCAGGTTATTTGGCAGTAATAAGCGCAACGAATTTCGGATTGCTTCCCCAAGTCCACTCATGTAGTAGCCCAACTAATGATCGTCGGTCAATCCCGGAACTTGGCTAGCCAATTGAACAAATAAGGTATTGTTATCCCCCACAGATCCAGTTTGTTTGACTCCTAACATCCGTTCAAACCTGTTCCCCTGATATCGGGAATCAAATCTGGCAACCAGGGCCTGTTTGAAATCTTCCCAGCTTATGTCGGGTTTGCGTGATCTCAGTCAGGTTACCCAGTAGAGCGCTCCGCCTTCCATAGCTACCACAACGGCAGCCACCTTCTTCTCCGTTAGGGTTTCGTGTAATTCGAACTGTTGCTCCACTCGAGCTATGTCGGAGTTGGGTTGCACAGCACTTTGTTCACAGGCGGCGCTGTCACCGCGACACTTCCGACTCCAGCCACGGCAGCGTCCGGCGAAACAGGTGGCACAAGTGCCTGGGTCAACGCGGCCAGCGAGGCAGCGATTTCTGCCAGCTTTGTGTCGTGATCTTCAAGCGTCTGGTTCACCCGGTTATGTTCGACTGCCATCTGGGTTTGCTCAGCCCCTAGTCGGGCCACTTCATGTCCCATGTGAGTTTGTTCGTTCTCCACCTCTGTTAGTCGATCGTTCTGAGATCTCGTCATCTTGGCGGGACAGGATCCGGCAGGTCAGACCAATTGTTGTGTAGCAGAAAAATAAAAAAGAACGAGGTAAACTATTGCCAGATAATCAACGATAAAAATATCGTTGACCAGAGCCAAAAGGTTAAAACCAATTTTATTCCAAGATGAGCAAGAATGAACCTTGGCAAGGGGTACAAATAGTCTCTTAAGAGAATCCCTAATCAAGCTCAAATTAATTAAACCCTAATTAAGCCCAAATTAACTCAACTAACTACTCTACTAATAATAGGCCCAAACTAAAACATAACATTACCTTAATAATAATAATTAAACTATAACGCCAGCCCTAACCCGGCCCACGAAAGTGGGCCCAAGCCCGGTCCCGCCCCATGCTCTTCCCGCTCTCTATCAGTACCATCTCTCTTCCTCATAAAGTACTCCTAAAGACTTCCTGACTTTACCTCTGTATTTTCCAGGAATGACTTTTGTGAACAAGAATTCACTGCTCTTATTTTCTTAGTATCCTTGCTTTTTCCATCCATATGTACAAGACTAAGAGAAGCAAAAGAACTAGGAAAATTTCCTATCATCCCTGCAACAGAACAAATTTCAGGAATATAAACCTGAACAACAGATGATTGTTCCTGGCGTTCATTGTCACTTTCGTTGAACTTCAAGTTTTCTGTATATTATTATTCTTCAATGCAACAATTACAAGAAGTACAGACCAATATATACAGGCAGAAACCTGGGAGAGTCTATTCAGTACCCTTAGGTGACTGTCTAAATACTAAACATAAATGCTTATAAACTGAAAAAGACAGCAGCTATTAATTACAACCTGAAGCATAATTGCAGTAATAATGAGGAAAATAGATCCTAGATTAATGATGTCTCTTCGTTTTATCAACACTCCCCCTCAAGCTAGATTTGTAAATATCCTTCATGCCTAGCTTGACAATAAGACTGAAACCTGGGACTGTGCAGAGGTTTGGTAAACACATCTGCAACTTGATCCTCTGAGGGTAGAGCTTAGTTCAATCAGACCTCCTTTAACCTTTTCTTTGATGAAGTGTCGATCAATCTCAATATGCTTGGTCCAATCATGTTGGACTGGATTATGAGCTTTGCTGATTGCTGATTTGTTATCACACCTCAATTTTGTTGGTCCTTTCCACTTGATTTGTAAATCTGAGAGAATAATGTTGATCCATAGAAGTTCACACAAGCCATGGGCAAAGGCTCTTAGCTCAGATTCAACAGATGATCGTGCCACAACATTCTGTTTTTTGCTTCTCCATGTCACAAGGTTTCCTGCCAGAACACAGAAACTAGTAGTTGACCGGCGGTCAACGAGAGAGCCACCATAATTTGCATCAGTGAAGGCTTGGACAAATAATTGCCCACCTTTCCTGAATATTATTCCTTGTCCTGGACTTCCTTTTAGGTAGTGTAGAACCCTATAGGCTGCTTCTAAATGCGGTTTCCTTGGATCATGCATGAACTGGCTCAAGACACTAACGCTGATACATTGATGAATCAACCTTGGATTCATCAGTGATAAGTCCAAGCTTATGATTAGGATCCATAGGTGCAGTAACCGGTCGACAAGCACTCTTACTAGTCTCATTTAGCAAATCTGTAATATACTTTTCTTGGCTGATAAAGATCCCTCCAGATGATCGAGCAACTTCAATTCCAAGAAAGTATTTTAGAGGACCAAGAGACTTCATCTCGAATTGGGATTTCAGCTGCCCCTCAAGACGTTGTTTCTCAACTGGATCATTGTCGGTCACAATGAAGTCATCCACATATACTAAAAGAATAGTGACTCCATTTGAGCGACAGTGTTTGTAAAAAAGAGTATGATCTCCTTGGCTTTAACTATACCCAGCAGCAAGAACAACCTGTGTGAAGCGGTCAAACCAAGCACAGGGGGATTGCTTGAGACCATAAAGGGCTTTTTTTAATCGGCATACATGTGTAGAGGTACTTATTGATGTTTTATTGAAGCCTGGGGGATTGCTTGAGACCATAAAGGGCTTTTTTTAATCGGCTTGAGACCACAGGGGGATTGCTTGAGACCATAAAGGGCTTTTTTTTAATCGGCACACATGTGTAGAGGTACTTATTGATGTTTTATTGAAGCATGGGGGATGTGCATGTAGATCTCGTCATGCAAGTCACCGTGGAGAAAAGCATTCTTGACATCAAATTGCAGAAAAGGCCAATTAAAGTGAGATGCCAAGGATGGTAGGATACGAACAGTATTGAGCTTAGCTACAGGAGCAAAGTTCTCTTGATAGTCAATCCCATACATCTGAGTGTATCCTTTAGCCATAAGACAAGCTTTGTATCATTCAAGAGATCCATCAGCATTGTATTTGACATATTTGACAGTAAAGATCCACCTGCAACCAACAACATGCCTCCCGGGAGGTTTAGTCACAATATCCCGAGTATGATTCTTTTCAAGAGCTCTAATTTCCTCTTACATAGCATCCCTCCATTCTTTCTTTCCTAATGCTTCAGAAACAAAGTTGGGTATGGGAATTTCATTAAGTCTTTGAACAAACAAGGCATGTGAAAGAGAGAAGTTATCAATGGTAACAAAATTAACAATAGGGTATAGAGGTGTTTTGGTACATTGACGTACACCCTTGCGTAAAGCAATTGGCGGAGACGGTGGTGGAGAAGAAGAGACATTACCTGGGTCAGCCGATTGGTCATGCGTCAACAATGGAGTGAACCTGTTTTTCCTTGAGTACACTTTTGTCACGGGTAGAGGAGAAGGTGGGTCATTAGTGGTGGATTTAGTAGGTGTACAAAAGGGATGGTCTGGTGGTGAATTTGATTGAGGTTCAGGTGATGTTGAAGACTGTTGGGAAGTAGGTGAGGTAGCTGACACATCTAAGGAAGGTGATGGGTGATTGTGTGGTGGTGGTGATGGGATGTCTGATGATAAAGGCTTAGGAGGGTAGGAGATTGTATGTGTTGGAGAAGATGTAATAGTATAGGTGGGAATAGGTGAAGGATATGGAGTATCTTGGGATACAGGTAGAGAAGTAGGAGTGTAAAAAGGTTTGTCTTCGTGAAAGGTCACAAATGCACTGGTGTATGTCTTTCTGGTTGTAGGATTATAGCACTTATATCCTTTTTGAGTTGGAGAATAACCTAGAAAGATACACTTAATAGACCGTGGGTTCAATTTCCCCATATGTGGTGGAGGAATATGAACAAATGTAGTACACCCAAACACCCTTAGATCAAGATCAGAAGAAATTCTGGTATGAGGAAAGAAGCGATGGAGAGATTCAAGGGGTGACTTATTTTAAAGTACTCGACTGGGAAGTTTATTGATGAGATGACATGCTGTGAGTGTGGCTTCCCCCAATAGTGTTTAGGCATATTTGATTGAAACAATAATGTCCGACTAACTTCAAGGAGATGGCGATTTTTTCTTTCTACTGTGCCATTCTGTTGTGGTGTGTATGGACAAGAGGACTCATGAACAATACCTCTTGAGAGGGAATAAGAGGAAATAGTTTGATTGGAGTATTCAAGGGCATTATCAGTACGGAAGCGTTTTATAGTGGCGGAGAACTGATTATGAATCATATTGCAAAAGATGGGAATGATGGAACTCGCCTCACTCTTTTTTTAGCAGAACAACCCACATAAAACGTGTACGGTCATCAATAAATGTAACACACCACCGGGCACCAGATATATTAGTAATTGGAGCAGGGCCCAGACATCACTATGTATAATATCTGATGGAGTATATGGGTCTAGGCCCCAGGACCCACATACTCAGAAGGACAGAAAGCACGAGCCACTACGCGGTGCCCTCGTCGGCCAAAGGACCCTCGTCGGCCGAAGAGGAGCCAACTCAGAATATGATCCTGAAGCCAGGGAACCAGGGTGTCCTCATCGACCGTGCCCTCATCGGCCGTTCCCTCGTCGGCCAGACCCTCATCGGCCACGGAGGACTCGCAGAACTAGATTTTACACTTATTCATTTATACAGCCCATCAGTTACTTTGTATTCGGCCCAATAGGGGTCTAGTTGTAAATGGGCCTCCCAAGCTCAAGGCTTGGGAGCCCAGTCTGTATTTTTCCTATAAATACTTCCTCTGGAGGTAGTTATAGGGGTTACAAAATCATTCTATTGAAGCATTACTTGCACTTCTCTCTCTAGCTCTCACTTCTCTCTAGATATATATTCTATCAATATCAAAAGGACTAAAGGAGAACAACTGATTGTATTACTTTTGGAAAAAGATACACGAGATTGTTTAGCAAGTTCACAGACATCACATTGAAATGTAGAAACATCGACACTACTAAAAAGACTAGGGAATATGGTTTTTAGGACATGAAAAGAGGGATGACCGGATGACCAAGTCGCCTGTGGTGAAGCCAAATAATGTTGGTATTGGCAGTGATTGAGGTAAGAGCTTTTTGTGGAGGTTTGGAGACAAATAGTGCATCAAGGTAGTACAGGCCATCTCTTTGTTTAGCAATTCCAATCGTCCTCCCCGTGTGTAGAAAATGGCAGCACAATTAAGATCAACGGTGAGTTTGTAAATAGAAACAAGGTTCATAGCCAGGTTTGGGACATGTAGGGTGTTTTCAGATTTAATTTTTCAGAAAAAACAACTGTACCAAGTCCCACAACCTCTGTAGGTGTCCCATCAGCAGTAGTAATGTGTGTGGATGTAAAACATGGACGATAATTAGAGAGTAAGGAGGGTATAGCAGTCATATGAGATGTGGCACCTGAGTCTAATATCCATTGGGATTGTAAACTCTATTGCGAAGCATTAAGACAAAAAATAGTAGAGGTTTTACCTTGCAAGGCCAAAGAGCTATGACCAAAACCATTTGAGTTATTAAGAGATTGTAGCATCATACGAAGTTGTTGTATTTCCTCTTGGGAAATGGGCGAGAGATTAGTAGAGCTCTCAACAATAGGGCGAGTGACTGAGTTAGCACTTCCAAGACTAGTTCCATGTCTGTCCTGGCCTTTTCTTTCTTTCTGTAGATGAGGATAAAGTTTCCAGCATCTATCCACATTATGGTTAGACCGCTTGCAATGATCACACCATCTTCCTCCCTTACTACCCTTAGTTTCCTTAACATCCGAAGGAGTAGATTTGGCAGCAAGGGTCGTACTGTCAATCAGCTTTGTATTCATCATTATATTACGTCTACTCTCTTCATGTTTGATAGTAGCAATGGCAGAAGATAGGGAAGGCAGAGGAGTAACACCAAGTATTTGAGCCCGAGTCTGATCATATTCGGGATTTAAACCAGACAAGAAGCAATATAGACGTTGATTTATATAGTTCTTGTGAAGAGCAGCATTCGACCATTTCATTGTTTGATACTAATCAAGTTCATACCATCGTCGTTAGAGGTCAGTTGCATATTCTGCGACAGATTGTGAATCTTGCTTAAGATTCGTTGTTTGGAGACATAAGTCATAGACAAAAGCGCCATCTTTAGCAACGGAGTAGGACTGTTGAATGAAATCCCATATTTCTTTAGCCTAGTCCATGTATAAACATGCACTGCTAATGTTGGGATCCATGGAGTCCCATAACCAAACCCGTATGTTGGCATTAGTTTTCTCCCAAACAGCAGCATCAATATCTCATTCTGGTGTAGAGACAGTGAGATAATCTTCAAGATCTTTGCCACGTAGGAGAGTGTAAACCAGCTTTGACCATCCAAGATAGTTCCTGCCATTGAGACAGTAAGATGGCGGGATAGAAGGTAGATCAAATTTCTAGTTTCGAAGAGCAAACGCGGCTGCAGTAGCAGCTGAAACGATGGTTGAGTGGTCAAGGTGACTTGATGTTGATTCAGTTTCCTTAGACATGATAGAACTATTGGTGAAGAGATGTGCACCAGAAGATTAAATAGAGAGGCGGGTAGAGACACCCTAGTAGACTATTGGAAAGATGATTAACAGTAAAGAGGTTGATACAAGATCGTGCTCTGATACCATTAAGTTTTCTGTATATTATTATTCTTCAATGCAGCATTTACAAGAAGTACAAACCAATATATACAGGTAGAAGCGTGAGAGAGTCTATTCAGTACCCTTAGGTGACTATCTAAATACTAAACATAAATGCTTATAAACTGAAAAGACAGCAGCTATTAATTACAACCTGAAGCATAATTACAGTAATAATGAGGAAAATAAATCCTTGATTAATGATGTCTCTTCGTTTTATCAACAGAACTTGGATGTATTTTCGTCAAGTTGCATCGAATTCATTTCGTTAGAAGGAAGTGGCCGTCGACTCACATAATTCGGAAGATGCGATGTAGCCGAATGCGAACTGCGAGGGGCGGTTTGCGACCAAACCTGCGCACTCGGATGCTTGGCTAGCGATTGTAAAGTGGAGACTTCCGATTGCGATACAGTATGCGAATTAAGAGAAGGCTTTCGCATTTGCGAACTATGAGGTACGACAAACGAAGTGAGAAACAACGAGGATTGCGAAGACATTTGCGGACGATTGTGAGAGATGTCTCGCGATGATGAACGGTGGGAAACTCGCGATGATGAATTGTGGGAAACTGCTACCGACGAAGATTGCAAACTGAAAGAAGTTATTGGCAACCGCGATCGCCCTCTGGTCTGGTGGTGTTCGGTCATCGCTGCTAGCTTTCTGGTGAGGGTTTCCGCCATCGTTCTTATGTCTGTTAAGTTCTTCTCCAGCGAATCCACCCTATTCTCCAGCGAATCCATCCTCTTCTCCATTCTTGCTCTGATACCAATGATAGAACACTAGAATTCTCTAACTCACAACAGTATAAAATCAGTAGAAATGAACAAGAACAGATCGAAACACTTTATTCACAAAGATGAACAGATCAAGAAGGGATACAATACAATGGACCATTTGAGATGCCCAATCTCCAAGCCTAGCCAAATCCAACTGAATACTTGCCTACCTATTTTCCTCCCCTCCCCTTTTATTTATACTACTACATCTACACTTACTATTATTATTTCTTATTATTAGCATACTAAGCCAGATTCCTATCAGAGTCTTAGCCACTTGTCTATGTTTCCCATCATCCAAAAAGAATTAGCAAGTCCAAAATTAAAAAGATGGTTGAAATATCTTATATATGGTTTGCAGCAATGTCTTTTACATGACAGCGATGGAACTGAGATAAGAAGTAGAAAATACAGAATAGCAAGTCCAAAATTAAAAAGAAGAGGTATGAAGAGGTTAACTTACAAAAGATGGTAGATCGTTGGAGTCACCATTTTTTATTATCTCAGAAATCCATTGTATGATCTGCCAATCGAAATATGAAGCGGTTCACGGTGAGAAAATTTGGATATAAGAGATTGTGAAGAGAAACATGTCATATTCCCTTGACCCTATCTATCCCAAGTGGCTACGTGAGTTACACCAAAAAACTTTTGAAAAGTCAAAAACTTGGGTACTATATTTCCTTTTCTTAGATTACAAATATTACTCTAGATATTTAATAGTGTGATAGAGAAAGACAATCTAGTAGGAGGAGTAGAACAATATCTTTATAGTGTAGTTCATTAGTTCAACAGTTTCAAGCTTACGCTCAGATTTATTCTTGTGACGATGTGCTAGATTAACATGCTAAAGATATATCTAGCAGTTTCCTTGTATAAACCCAATAGCTTCAGATCACAAACAAATAATATTCTTTTAGATTCCAAACCAATCAATGCAGCAGGTTGCTTTAAGAAATACAATTCACTAGGCTAGAGGTTCTCACCTCTGGAATTTTAAGTGGACCACTGTATGTTGCCACAAGTTGGGATGCAGGATCAGTATCAGCAGCAAACAATGCTTCATAACTGTTTTTGGGTGTATCATCATTCTTTTCGTCAGTAGAATTCCTCGAATAACGAACAATAAACAACTTCGAGACATCTGTTATGTCATATCTAGGTCCACATGTCTCATAACTACTTTCCGAATTGACATAGAAGAAGCAGTATCTCTGTCATTCCAGCATATGACCAATTAGAATTACTCTGTAATATATTGCATTTGCATATGGAGGTTTAAGCACATAGTACTAATAAAAACATCCAATAAAAGAATATATACATATATAAACTCAAAAAAATAATTATCTGAGTACTTTTTGTTGCTCTCCATCTAGCCAGGTAAACGTCAACCGTTTTTCTTTCAGAGCAAGTTCTGCTATAGCTGAGAAAGAATCTTGATCAACTGTATTCCACTCTCCATTTGAAAGTGTTCCTTGCACCCTCCGCATGGTCTATTAACATAGGCTAGGTGGTTAGATTACTTTCTGGAATAATGTATTATGACTTCATTTAAATATGAATATATCCACAGCTTCAGCTACTTGTAAATATAAAACAGATTTCGTAAGAATATTTCCTGTGAAAGACATTTCTTTATATTTCAAATATTAAGCTCTTGAATTCAAGGTTAGTAGGCCATAGAAGTAACCAAAAAATATCACAGCAGAGATCATGCCCCAAGCAAACACTGCTCCTGTGCCAAATAACCAAACAGGGCCTGATTTTTTAAGATGACATGGAGATGCTTACTTCACGCATTTCATTAAGTTCTTGGCTTTGCCTTCCAGCTAAAACAACACAGTACCAAACCTTGGTGTCATTTCCAGCACGTGAAAAGCCTCGAGCATCACAGCCCAACTCCATTGAAGTGACACTTCTTAATTGGGGCAGCACTGTATACTCAAGAAGCAGTTAATAAATAGTGTCATTCAACATGTGTATTTAATTGAAGAAGGCTATACAAACCAATTTTCTAAGGATAGCCACAATTTCCATTAGGAAAGCATGTGACTAGGACACTGGGTGACATTTAATTGCATGAAAAAAGACACAAGTTCTTCACACACACATATATATAGACACACAAACATAATATAATCCAGTTAAAATAAAATGTAATTCATAGATGAAAATGAGAACAAATGTTGATCAGTGATGTAAAAAAAAAAGATGAGCGAGATCAATTTTAAGTCCAAAATGCAGTAGCGTTATTGTAAATACGAAGAACTTTTAACGAAAAATATGATGACAATGCGCTGTATGTAAAAAGTGCATTTGTACATTACACGGTATGAGATAAAATGTATATATATGCATATACATATATGTATATATAGGGTCTGGTTCCAATAAAAAGTAGTCTTCCTGTACAAACTACAAAGTGTGAGCATCTGAGGTGCACTATTGCCTGAACGATCCAACTATTCAAGATCCAACTATTCAAGTCATTCAACTACAGGTAAAATATTCACGTGTTCTTATCCTGTTTTGATTCATTTATTTCAGATTTTAGATTTTTTACTGATTTTATTTGTAATTTTTTGTCTTAAGGTTGATTTTTGGTATTGTATTGATTTAATATAAGGCTTATTTTTTGTGATTTGCATTGGGTCTCCTAATCTATTGACCGGCCCTGTTGCATTGAGAAGTTTTCCGCCATCCACTTTTAATCATTTACGGTACACTCTTGCACACATGAAGTCCACTTTTTGCAAAGAAGAAAAACTTATTTACAAAAATGTCACCGCGTTTCTTATCCATTTTAAAGCATTTTTGAAATATTCAAAGCCATTAGATCTTAGATCTAATACACCAGACGAATAAAAAACTAAACAATAATATAGCGAATGTTAAGTGTTAAGTAACTTGACAAAAATCATGAAATCACAACAAAAATCGCATTCATATATAATTATATAAAAAGAGAATTCGGTTGATAAATAAATAAGCACATTAATAAACATATATAGAATAAATAAACACACACGCATACATAAAAAATGAATAATTGCATAAATAAATACATAAATAAATGATGGGTGAGTGGGTGGGTGGGTGGGTGGGTGGATGGAGGGATAAATGGATAGATCGAGGGATAGAATGATAGATAGATCGAGGGATTGATAGATGGATAGAGAGATAGGTAGGTAGATTAGGTAGGGTGGGTGGTCGGACGGAGGGATGGGTGGATGGATATATTTAAAGGCAACAATATAGAAATTACCAACATAACATAATTACTAAAATCTTTTTCAAATGAACCTAATGCTAAAGGGACTAATATAATACCTTGATGTTTATTCTTCTCCATAATATCTAGAAACATTGAACTATTGATATAGCCTGCAATCATAGTATGTCTTAGTATTATCATACATGATCACAACATTAGAACTTTAGGGATTAATAAGCAGGCCATTGAATGTAATAGAAAGGAACTTGCCATGGTAAACGATGGGCCGAACCCCGGTTTCTTTCAGAAAAACCAAGGCAGGAGCTGACTCTACACCAAACCTATTATTAGACAAAGAGAGTCACCTGAGTATCCTACTACATTTCTTTACAGGCTTCATAGCAACAAATGCTTTATTTCCAACTTTTACATTTGTTATTTCTCAATTTTGTATTCCCTTTTTTCTGGGCAACTCCAAATAAAAGAAACTTAAGATATTATTCGCTTCAAGGTTAAGAGTAACAATAACTAGCAGATAAAATATAAGAAAGTTTAATCGGATGGATCTACATACATATTCAACCATAAAGAAGATTCTCTTTCCTGCCAAAATACAAATGCAAAATCAGCAAAAGCTGAGTAGCTTTTAGCTGCTTGGCGAATAAATGGGGAAGCACGTTCTCCTGTCTTTGAGAAGAAGATGACCTTGACCTGTGAGCAGAACATAATAGAAGAAACTCAGGGAGTGTGCAGCACTGGAATAATAATAGTAGAATGAAAATATTATGACAAAGTGTATAGGAGAAGAAGTAAAAAGCAGATAACTAACTAAATAAGGTGGTCCCGTACGGGAGAGGGAATATATGAGTGGGAATGGGAGGAAAGTGATAGAGAATGACTATACACGAAAATAAGGATAAACGCTTTGGCCAAGTGTATTCTACAAGAAGGGGAAAGAAGACTAGTTAGTTAGTAGTTAATTCTGTTACTAGCTATTAACTAAGAGTCGGTTATAGGTGGAAGGAAATTAATAAACTAGTCTGGGAAGGTAGAGGTAGGCTGTTTGACTTTTTAGTCTCGACTGGGAAGATTGAGATTAATCATCTTTCTCTTTGGGAATGGCTGTAATCGGTTGGTTCACCATTAATAAAGCTCCAGCAGTTTTCTTGAATTCTTGTTCTACTTTTCTGTAAATTTCTAAATATCTTGAATAGTAGTTCTATAAGTGGTATCAGAGCACGTCAATCTGTGGATGATCTTTACACGTGCGAAAATGGAAGGAAGATTAACGAACTCGAGCGACATCAACAAGAAACAGCGGCAACTAATGCGGCGACCTTAGCTGGGTTACGAACAAGCATCGCGAATATAGAGAAGAGGATACAGAATCGTTCACAAAGTAGGTCGCATCGCATCGCACTTCACACCATCATCATTCGTGACATTCAGCAAGTCTTGATGATTCGGAAGGAAATTCCGAGTATTCACCACCACATCGCAATTGCAGACACCACAGGGAGCATAACAATCATCATCGAACAGGAAGGAAAATCGATATGCCGCTGTTCAACGGTGATGATGCCTACGGCTGGTTAGTAAGAATTGATCGCTATTTCCGGCTCAACCATAGAGAGGAAGAAGAGAAGATAAATGTGGTTGTGGTAGCTATGGAGGACAGAGAGCTTAGCTGGTTCCAATGGTGGGAGAATCAGGTGCGTGAGCAGAATTGGGAAACATTGAAGGAGGCTTTAACTCGTCGTTTCCAACCTGAACTGGTTCAGAACCCATTGCACCCTCTATTAGGTCTGAAACAGAAGGGCACTGTGAAGGAGTTCAAAGAACAGTTCGAAATGACCATTGCTTCACATAAAGATCTGAGTAGGAAGGTGACGTAGGAAATCTTCTTGAATGGATTGAAGGAAGACATTAGAGCTGAATTAAAGCTCTATAATGCAAGGGATTTGGCTGAGACCATGGACACAACATTGTTGATTGAGAACAAAAACAATAAAATTATGTCCGGGAGACGTAAGGAAGAAGAGAGGAGAAATTGGAAGAATAATCTGACAAGGGGACAGAGTTATAACAAATGGGGAGATGGAAGTAGAGGAAGTTTGAGCCAGACATCTACAAATCATTCTGGGAAGAATTCAGTTGATAACAAGAAGGTGGAGGAATTGTCCACCTCTATTCACAAGAAGATAAGCCCCAGATTATCACAGAATGAATTGCAAGAGAGAAGTAGGGAGGGGTTATGTTTCAAATGTGGTGAAAACTGGAATCGAGGTCATATTTGCAGAATGAAAAACTTCAAAATGGTGCTTGTAGAACAGTCTGAAGGGGAGGAAGAATCAGAGGCTGCCTCTGGTGAATCTGAAGAAGGAGAAGGGGTTCATATGGAATCCAAAACTATGCAGTTATCTGTCCTAAACAAAAAAGGAATACCTTCCATAAAAACTTTCAAGGTGAAAGGGAGACTGAAATGGCCAGCAAGTGAACAACCGGTGAATATTTTGATTGACAGTGGTACTACCCACAACTTCATATCCCAGAAACTTGTAGAAAGATGGAAAATACCTTTCAAGTGTATCAAGGGATATAAAGTACAAATAGGGAATGGAGAATTGATTCCCAACAGTGGCAGGTGTGAAGGAATGATACTAAATGTGCAAGGAAATGAAATTCAACAAAATTTCTATAATTTGGAGTTGGGTGGGGCTGATGTAGTGTTGGGGATGGAGTGGTTAACTGGTCTAGGAGATATGGAAGTTAACTTTCTAAATCAGACCATAAAATGGAGAAAACAGGAGCAAAATCATATTATTAATGGTGATGCTGCACTGAGTAATATGGAAGTATCTCTGAAGACTGACTCACATCTTACAACAAACAGGAGATGGATATTTGTTGTACTGTGAAGGTCAAAGTATTGAACAGAAGCAGAACAAGATACATGATGGGGTGTGGAATGAAATAGTGAAGGAATATCCTGAGGTTTTCAAATCTAACCTGGATCTGTCACCTGTCAGGCCCTGTGATCATGCTATCAATATCATAGATGGAGCCAGCATACCTAACATCAGACCTTACAGGTATTCCTATGACCAAAAGAATGAAATTGAGAAAATTATTCAAGAAATGCTCAAATCTGGAATTATAAAGCATAGTAACAGCCCCTATAGCAGTCCAGTATTATTAGCTAAGAAGAAAGATGGTGGTTGGAAGTTTTGTGGATATTATAGAGCATTGAATAAGATAACCTGACAAATTCCCTATACCCGTGATTGAAGAACTCTTAGATGAGTTAGGAGGGTCTAAGGTGTTCTCAAAACTGGATTTAAAGTCTGGGTATCACCAGATTAGAATGAAAGAGGAGGATGCACACAAAACTGCCTTCAGGACTCACGAAGGGCATTATGAGTATGTGGTTATGCCTTTTGGATTGACAAATGCACCTTCAACTTTCCAAGTATTGATGAATGAAGTCTTGAGACCTTTTTGAAGGAAGTTTGCTCTAGTGTTTTTCGATGACATTCTGATTTATAGTAAATCAAAAAAAGAACATGTAGCTAACCAGAAAAAGTGCTCCTTGGGCCAGACACAATTGACATATTTGGGCCATATTAAGAAAGGTACTGCAAGCCTTAAAGGAGAACCACTTGGTAGCTAACCAGAAAAAGTGCTCCTTGGGCCAGACACAATTCACATATTTGGGCCATATTATTTCAGAAAAGGGAGTATCTGCAAACCCTAGCAAGATAGAGGCCATGATCAGTTGGGCAGAACCCAAAAATCTAAAAGGGCTGAGGGGATTTCTTGGTTTAACAGGGTATTACAGAGGGTTTGTGAAGGGTTACAGCAGGATTGCAGCACCCTTAACACAATTACTGAAGAAGGACAATTTTCAATGGGGTAGTGAGGCTAGCTTGGCTTTTGCAGAATTAAAACAAGCAATGACATCACTACCAGTCCTAGTCAACCCAGATTTCAATAAAGACTTCATTATTGAAACTGATGCTTCTGGGAAAGGGTTAGGGGCTGTACTAATGCAGGAAGGGAGACCCATTGCATATATGAGTAAAGAGCTGCCTGTCAAGCATCAGGCTAAGTCTGTTTATGAGAAGGATTTGATGACCATATTATTAGCAATATAGAAATGGAGACCGTACTTATTGGGGAGAAAGTTTGAGGTACATACTGACCAAAGAAGTCTAAAATACCTAACAGCTTAGTTTTAAAAGGCGTGAGGCGACATGAGGCGATTCATCGATTTACTCGAGGCGTGAGGCGCAAGGCGACGAGGCACGCGCCTCACTGATCGAAACCATATATCTTTGGTAAAATATATTTGTACAACTTCTACATGAAGCACTCTTCTAAAAAATACTTCTATTAATAGTAAATATATTTACAATAAACTGTTAGTACTTAATTCAAATCCTAAGCAATTAATAGTAAATTTTTAAAAAACCTTTTATATAATGATTATTAATAACAACCAGCTCTCATATATAATTGACTAATTATTATATAATAAACTTATAAAGTATCAAGAGTATAAAGTTAAACAATCAGATTGACAGATTCGATAAATCATATTTATTATTTCTAAAAATTGATAAAATTCGGATTGGGATTAGGGTTTAGGGAAGATTGTTATATGGTTATATAATTACATAATTTGAATTATTTTATTTATTTTAAAAATAATAGTGTAAAGAATACAAAGACTAGCGGAAGAAAGAAAACAAAGAGAATGGAAGAAAGAAACTTACGCAGCCGAACAAAAAGAAACAAAGAGAACGGCCGGAAAAAAAACATAAAAATGGCAATCTGCGACAGAGGAGCAGAAGGTTTGAGACTTTGAGTTGATGGAGTGAAGTAACCTTACCTTACATACATATATTACCCTACGAAAATTCTGGAAATCAAGAGGGATGAATCGCCAAAAGGCTTGAAGGAAGTTTAGCGGACATATTCCATAAGGCGTGAAAGGCAACGCTTCAAAGAGGCGCAAAAGGCGGCACTAGGCGAGGTAAAAGGCTCGCCTTATGGAATCTGCTGCGCCTGGGATGTTTGGATGCGATGAAGTCATCGCCTAGAGGCGCCTCGCGCCTTTGCGCGTCTCAGGCGCGCTTTTTAAAACCAAGCCTAACAGAACAGAAAATTATGGGAGAAGAACAACAGAAATGGATATCTAAATTGTTAGGCTATAATTTCACTATTAAGTACAAGCCAGGCTTGGAAAATAAAGCAGCAGATGCTCTGTCCAGAAAATTACATCTCAATTCACTTTCAGATCCTAAGTGTTATGACACCACTCAGAGGATACTCAGTCATCCTGATCAAATGCCTGAGTTTAAATTGAAGAAAGGGCTATTGTACTTTAAAGGGAGGTTGATGATACCTAAAGATTCTCCCAGAATCACTAGGATCCTTAAGGAGTATCCTGACTCTGAAACAGGGGGACATTCTGGAAACTTCAGAACCATGAAAAGAATATCATCACTATTCTATTGGATAGGTATGAGAAAGGACATCCAGCAGTATGTACAAACTTGTGAAGTTTGCCAAAGGAACAAGTATCAGGCCTTAAAAGCAAATATGGACTGATATTAGCATGGACTTCATTGGTGGATTACCTAAAGCAAAACGAAAAGCCACTATCTTGGTGGTTGTTGATAGGTTAACTAAATTTGCACATTTTATAGCCCTTACCCATCCATACAATGCTAAGGCAGTTGCTGAGTTGTTTATCAAGGAGGTGGTAAAGCTCGATGGGTTTCCAAAGTCCATAGTGAGTGATAGAGACAACATATTCTTAAGCTCCTTCTGGTCAGAATTATTCAGATTAGCTGGTACTCAACTGAAGTATAGCACAACTTACCATCCACAGTCTGATGGGGCAAACTGGGGTGGTAAATAGGTGCTTGGAGACCTATTTGAGATGTCTAACCGGGAAGAAGCCTAGGGAATGGACAAAATGACTGCCTTGGGAAGAATTTTGGTACAACACCAATTATCATATATCCCTAAAACAGACTCCATACAAAGCTTTGTATGATGGGCAAGAGCCACCACCAGTCATAAAGGGGATGTAACCCTCACTGCTATTGAGGAAGTGGCAAGATTGACAGCTGAAAGGAATGAGATGTTAGCAGAAATAAAGGAAAACATAGCCATTGCTCAAAACAAGATGAAGCAACAAGCTAATAAGCACAGGAGAGATTTGAAGTTGGAAGTGGGTGAACTAGTTTTCTTAAAGATTCAGCCTTATACGCTGCAGAGTTTAGCAAGGAGGTTAAACCAGAAATTGAGTCCAAGGTTTTATGGACCCTTTGAGATCATTGAGAAGCTGAATGATGTTGCCTTTAAACTCATTGAGATCACTGCTTGATACATCTTGTGTTCCATACTTCTCTGCTCAAGAAAGCCCTTTCCTCTAACACTACATGTCAACCTCTACCTAAATGCTTGAATGAGAATTGGGAGCTGCAGGTGTTACCAAAAAAGGTGGTAGATGTAAGGAGAAGTGCTGATGGGGTCACAGAAGTCTGGAAGGATCTACCTGAATTTGAGAGGTCTTGGGAAGATGCACAGGTGATTAAGGAACAGTTTCCAAACTTCCATCTTGAGGACAAGATGGATGTTCAGCAGGGGAGTATTGATAGAGAAATACACGAAAATAAGGATAAACGCTTTGGCCAAGTGTATTCTAGAAGGGGAAAGAAGACTAGTTAGTTAGAAGTTAATTATGTTACTAGCTATTAACTAAGAGTCGATTATAGGTGGAAAGATATAAATAAACTAGTCTAGGAAGGTAGAGGTAGGCTGTTTGACTTTTTAGTCTGGACTGGGAAGATTGAGATTAATCATCTCTCTTTGGGAATTGGTTGTAATCGGTTCACCATTAATAAAGAAAACTATAGCAGTTTTCTTGAATTCTTGTTCTACTTTTCTGTAAATTTCTGAATATCTTGAATAGTTCCATCAGAAAGTTAGGCAGGCAAGTAATATGTTAGTTGGTTGGGCCTTGGAGAGAGAAACACTCTTGAAATTGTCTCTATCTTCTTCTATGTACGCTCGTTTACTGAATTCTGCCATTGTATCTGATCAAGGATTCAGAGATATTATCTAAATTCCTACTCAATATACCTATATTTTCATATTCTGTACCTGGTACCTACCATCGGGTATCAGAGCATCAACCTGGTGAGTTGTGGATGACCTTGACGAGAGCAAGGATGGAAATCCGTTTGGAACACGTGGAGCGGAACGTCCAGGAGATGTGAGACATTATGGACGAGCTGCGTAACCTGATGCTACATCAGGATCGACATCGCTCAGAGGCAGATCAAGGACTCCAAGGCGGAGACAACGTGACAATAGCCAGACTTTGTCCAACTCGGGAGATAACTATGGTAAGTCCCGATCGACCTCTGTCCAACGAGTGGTAACAAAACATTCCTCGGGACCGGAAGGAAGATTGATCTTCCTTTGTTTAGTGGTGAGTATAGAAGAGTCTAGACACCTCCAGAAGGTATACGTGATCAAACTGGCCGGTTAGAGCTCTCGAGGCTCTGATACCATATTAGACTTTAGAGTAGGAACAGATTGAGACCGAAGGCTTGATTCATTCTAGAAAATGATATCCTATTTATACAACATTTTAGAGACTTAACAAGGTAGGCTACTAATTATAATATTAAATACAAAGATTTGTAACTTATTTATAATATTAAATACAAATATTTCTAATGTATTGTGTAGCTTATGTAACGGTTCTCTGGAGAAGATTATCAGCGTAACTCAAACCCACCACTCTCAGTCAACAACCCCTAACCGGCTAACCCCATATGGCCTTATCATGCTTAACTCTAGTCAGTTCCCAGAAAAATTAGACGGATCCAATTACCTTGTATGGAGAGACCAAGTGATGGACCTTCTGTTCGGAGCTCACCTGGATCAGTACATTGATGAAAACACCAATCCCCTCCAAAAATGAAGCAAACAACCTTCTCCGGTTGAACAGACAGTATCGTCTGTTACGGCATGGCCTGGTCTCATCTCTCAGCTCAGCTTGCAAGGCCCTGGTCTCATCTGCCTTCGTATGGAAGACCATGGAGCGTCTATACAGGACTGGTCAGCCTCCAAAATCTGAAGTCTCAAAGATCAGTTCCGCCATATGAAACAAGGCAAGGCTCGCAACCTGTCAGCGAATACCTTCATCACCTTTGCACTCTTACGGATGAACTCGCCATGACCGGCCGGCCGGCCAGTTGACGAGAACTTTGCCATTCAAGCCCTGGAAGGTCTTCGTCCCGAGTTTGAAGTTATGGAGAATTCCATTCGTCCAGATGAGGTTACGTTTGAAGATCTGCACTCGCTACTCGTTGGATTCGAAGATAAGATGCGCAGGAAAGAAGCCTTGAATCCCACTACCGGCATCGTAACTGCGAACGCAGCTGTTGTCGAAGAGAAGAGTGAGGGTAGTTGTTGAAATATAAACTACAATGATATTAAAGATGGAGAGAAGGATTTTCTGTGTATTTCATTAGTTGTGGAAGTCCCTATAAATATACATTACAAATAGAATATTCCTATATAAGATTCTATACAATAATAATATCTATGGTATATTCCTCATATATTCTAAAGCATATTCTAAAGTATATTCTAATATACTTTCACACTCCCCTCAAGTTGGAGCATAGATATTTATCATGCCCAACCTGTTACATAAAATACCAACTCGAATTCCATTTAGTGCTTTAGTGAACAAATCTCCAAGTAATTCCCCGATCTTCACATATCCTGTACAGATCAATCCTTTTTGTATCTTCTCTCGAATAAAATGACAATCGACCTCAATATGTTTTGTTCTCTCATGAAACACTGGGTGGTTGTCAATGTGTATAGCAGCTTGGTTATCACACTACAGTTTAGCAGGCATTGGTGTCTTCAATCCAATTTCACTCAATAAATGGTTTATTCAAATTATCTCACATGCCGATTGTGCCATAGCACGATATTCTGATTCGACACTAGATCGAGAAACCACATTCTACTTCTTACTTTTCCAGGAAACAAGATTACCACCAACAAAGACGCAATAGCCAGATGTAGATCTTCTATCATCTTTAGATCCAGCCCAATCAGCATCTGCAAAGCATTCTATTCTCATGTGATCATGATTTTGATAAACAATACCTCATCCTGGTGTCCCCTTCAAGTAACATAATATATGTTCTACAGCATTCTAGTGATCAACTGTGGGAGATGACATATACTGACTCACTACACTCACTAAGTATGCAATATCTGGACGGGTAACTGCGAGATAATTAAGTTTTCCAACCAAACTTCTATCTCTCTGGATCTTCGAACGACACACCTTCGCGAGTAAGTTGTACATTAGGAATCATAGGAGTATTGCTCGGCTTTGCCCCTAGTTTTCCTGTTTCAGCTAGCAAGTCAAGTACATATTTGCGTTAGGATCATTTAAACACGAATTTTTAGGCTCGGAGTTTGGCTCATAATATTTGTTAGGCTCGGAGTTAGGAGCATTCAAACACGAATTATTGGGCTGGTCATCAGGGTTTGGATCACAATATTTGTTAGGCTCGGAGTTAGGAGCATTTAAACACGAATTAGTAGGCTCGAGGTTGTGAGTACTTACCTTAGGGTCAGACGATTGGTCTTGCTGATGGATTAGGACGGGTTTAGCTTTTCGTTGGTACTTTATACGATACCTGTCATCATTATTGTGCACTGGTATTTGTTCAGAACCATTATCAGTAGCATCATTGTCCTTAGGGGCAGGAATAGGAAGTGAATTCAAGGGTACATGTATTAAAGGAAGAATAGGAAACTCAGGGGACTCAACTTCTTGTCTACTCTCCCCCTGAACTTGAGAATTAGGATAAAAAGATTCGGTTTCCAAAAAAGTGACATCCATGGATATATAAGATTATAAACACGGCGACTAGAAGGATGATAACACTTATACCCTTTTTTATTTGGTGAATATCCTATAAAGATACATTTAAGAGCCTTGGGGTCTAACTTACTTCGATGAGGACCATGAACATGAACAAATGCAGAACAATCAAAAACACGACTCTAAGGACTTAACATAGTGGGCACGGATGGAAAGAAATTATTTATAAAATGTATAGGGCTAACACTAGATGGTAACCTATTGATTAAATAAGTAGCGGTCAACACAGCTTTTCCCCAATAAAACTTGGGAACATTCATTTGAAAGAGTAATGCTCTAGCAATTTCAAGAAGGTGACGGTTTTTCCGTTCAGCAACCTCATTTTGTTGTGAGGTGTCAACACAAGTCAATTCGTGAACAACACCATTTTGTTTCAGAAAATCAGAAAAGTTTCGATTTACATATTCTTTCCCATTGTCTGACCGTAACCGTTTGATAGGTTTTTCAAATTGGGTTTGAACCATGTGGAAAAAATTAACAAATAGTTGAAACACTTCTGATTTATCTTTCATAAGAAAAACCCACGTAATCCTAGAACAATCATCAATAAAAGTGACAAACCATTTTGCACCAGAAATATTTGAAACGGACGAAGGTCCCCAAACATCAGAATGAACCAAATCAAAAGGTTGGGCACTTTTATTATTACTAGGAAAAAACGTGGCACGGTGATGTTTGGAAAATTGACATACATCACAGTTAAAAGACTCAACTGACAATTTTGTAAATAAATGGGGAAACATGGCCCGAACAACTCTAAAGGGAGGATGCCCAAGACGTTTGTGATGCAACCATATTTGAGAGGAATTCCAAGATTCTGAACTCACTTGATGACAAATACTTTCCTTATACGGCAGAGAGTATAACCTGTCTCGTTCCTTAGCAATTCCAATCGTCTTCCCTGTGGCAAGATCTTGAAAAACACAATGGGAATGAAATAAAGTTACTGCGCAGTTTAAATCTTTGGTGAGTTTGTGGATAGACAAAAGATTATTAGAGAGCCCGGAACATGAAGCACATGCTTAAGGTGAAGAGATGAATTCAGGTTGATGTTACCACATCCGGTAATGAGAGTTTGGGATCCATTAGCAACAGTGATATGGTGTTTGTTTGGTAAAGTGGAATATGAAGATAAATGTGAGATGTGAGATGTCATGTGATCTGTAGCACCAGAGTCAATAATCCAACTATGATCAGTGCTCAAAGCATCAAAAGATAAGAAGGTAGAATTCTTACTAGTCATTGTTAGAGAACAATTATCAGTGGGTGTACTCAAGGAGTCCATAAGTGCTCTTAGGCGCTCAAGTTCTGCTTTGCTAAGCCGGGGATATCTTCTGTGGGTGAACTAGGTGGATTGCCTTCAATTTCCAGATTAGAAACAGTGTGATTTGCACGTTTTTGAACAATATTTTTGGACCCGCTTATACGTCCAAGGACTTTATCCCTTCCATGCAGTTTGAAACATGTGTCCTTTTTATGACCAGATTTTTTACAGGTGCTGGACTTCAAAACAGGGCCTCTCAAAGTGGATCCTTGTATGGAACCCTTTCCGGTGGCTAAAGCTGAACCATCATCTGATTTCTCTTCCATCATTACTGACCTCCTACTTTCTTCACCACGAACAGTGTGAAAGACTTCTGAAAGAGATGGCAGTTTCTTATTACCCAAAATTTGAACCTGAATGGGATCAAATTCAAAGTTGAGCCCAGAGAGAAACTTAAATATCTGTGTTCTTTCAAGAAATTGGGTTAATGCAGTGGAGTCTTCATCACACTTCATTGTCAAACTTTGATACTAATCTAATTCGATCCAGAGACCATTTAGATTGCCATAATAGTCAGTTACAGAGAGAGTTCCTTGCTTAGTATTAAAGACTTTATATTCCAATTCAAAACATGTTTAGAGATCTTGTTTCATGGAATATGTTTCTACCAGATTCTTCCAAATCTCCCCAGCAGTTGCGAAAAATAAATAATTCCTACTAACCTCCGGAGTCATAGAGTGCCAAAACCAGGTCATAATGAGAGAATCCTCATCAACCCATGTCTCATAGTGTGGATCTGTCTCAGCGGGGGCTTTGCCTTCGATGTGACTAATCCTTTTGCGTCCTCTAAGAGTGGTACGAACAAGCTGGGCCCATTGAAGGTAGTTGCGCCCATCTAACCGGTATGACCCTTGTAAAATCGGGAGGTCATTGTGGGTCAACGGTGGAAGAGAAAGAGTTTTGTCTGCGAGATCACGCATAGTAAAGTGGCAGTTTCAAAGAAAAAGAAAAAAACAACTCTGGAACAAAACCTAGAGGAGCAGCCTTCTGGCAGTAATATTGTGATGAAAAGAAAGGGTTTTTTGTGTTTGCGTGCAGTAGCAGAGCCCCTAGAATCGAGAAGCTCTGATACCAAGTTGAAGAATGGAGTTTTATTGATCAATACAAATACAGAAGCTAAATACAATTTATAGGCCTAGGCTAACTTAATAAAGGAAAGAGTAATTATGTACAAGATCTTCTAATTAATACAAATCTCCTACTTGATTCTAGGAAATCAGATTATGATCAAATCTCATTATAATCAACCAAATATTCTAATATCTCTACAGTCGATTTTAAAGGTAGCCAACAGGTAGCCACTCATTTATCTATGTGTTTTCTCTTTTCTTTTTCTATTTTCCCTTCCTGATCCTTATTTTCTTCTTCATCTTGTTTCTTCGTTGATCAACCCATTCCATTCCATTTCCAACCAGCTCAAAGGACACAAAATCACAAAACCAAGCACAGATTTGAATAACATGGATAAAAATTGACTTTTAAATTTAGAAATTTTAATCCATAGCTGTTTAGAGTTCCTCTCTCAGCCATTAAAAAATCTCCACTATCAGTTCCTAAATCAAAATCTCAATATCTAACAAAAACCCAGTTAACAAAACAAAACAAAGCAAACCAAAGCAAAGCAAAGCAAAGCAAAGCAAAACAAAACAAAACAAAACAAAACAAAACAAAACAAAACAAAACAAAACAAAACAAAACAAAACAAAACAAAACAAAATCGCATAGTAGTCAATAGTGCATTTGGCGATCGCCATATAGCGCCTTTGGCGATTCAGAACGTCGGCGCCAGGAAATATGGCTATTGCGCAGGGGATACAGTTGGCGTTGCCAACTCTGCGCTATCGCCTCGCTTTCGTTTTTATGCACCAAAAATGGCGCTAATTTAAAAAAAAAAAATAGGCCCAGAATAATTATGGACTCTGCGTACGTGGGTCGACTTCACAGCCATACTTCAGTAAGTAACGTGACTCTCTGAACATAAAAACAAATGACGGCTAATAATACCAAGAAGCATTCTTATCTCTGTATCTGCGCTACTGTGCGTGGAGCACTGGAGTGTAGACGGAGCGGCCAGATAGCAGCGACCACCCAGCGCTCATCCAACGACCACCTAGCCTCTGGCGACCACCCGGCACCCATCCAACCACCCCCTAGCCTCCGGCGACCACCCAGGAAATTCCTCCCCGACATTATTTTTGAGTTTGAGCTTATACCTCTGTTTAAATAAGTGTGATTGTGTTCCTTACCATATTTCGTATGATGTTATTATGTATGTTATTGTCTTTTGTTTTTGTTTTTGTATGTTATGGTCAGTGCTTAAAAGAAAGGGAATTAATGTCTTATTACTCTTAAACTTTTCTTTTTTATGGAACAATGAACTTAATATGGAGGCATGGCAACAATGAACTATATGTTGCCAAAGAGTATTAGTCAACAGATCGTAAAGATCATACTTTAAATTCAATTTTTTAGACATGAACTGGTTATGGATATTAAGTTGGTTTGATTTGGATTGTTTTTGGTACTACTTTGGTTACTTAACAATTTCACTCTTTAATTGGTGGTTAAGTCATACACCTATATTGTCTATATGTTATGTTTAAAGTTTTTTAAAGTTGTGTTTTACTGGTGTGCCATTTGTGCGCCATTTTTGCGCCATCGCCATCGCAGCGTGAAATTACCCCTGCGCCGTGCGCCGTGACTACTATGAATATAATATGGATGAGAAGTTGAGAACATACGAGAACAAACAAGAATAATAATACACTTGAGATGCAGCAAGAAATAGAAAACAAAGAAGAAGAGTCAAGAGAGAATGGGGAAAAAAAGAAATGTAAGATAAATGAAGAGATAAAATGAAGTCAAAATGGAATGAAGAAGAGAGCGCCAGTAGTAAGCTGAGTGAAAAGGGAAAAAGCAGAAAAAGCAAAATCGGAGATGATAAGGACGAACAGAATTTTTTGAGTTGACCTGGAAAGTAGAAAAGGAAAATAAAATGGTGAGCTGGACGCCTCTAAGTGCCAACATAACAGATGATGGAAAAATAATGATAGAGACCTAAAATAATACTAGAATAAGAATGATATTAAGTCCTTTAATATTGTATAATAAAAGAGGTTTAGGCCCTATAACTAAATAGAAGTGGGCTGGCCCATTAGAAAAAGAATAAATAGGGTGAGCTGTGAGTAGAAAGGCAGGAAGAATTTGGATTTGGAATTAGGCCTTGGGAGTGTTGAGACGACTCGAACTGTCTCGATCTGTTTTCTTCTCTTTCTTTCCATTGCAGCCATTGTTATCCGGTTACGGTCCTGAAAACTTTATCAATAAAATACTAATTTCTACTACTTGCTGGAGGGTTCTAACAAATAATAGCCGCTTAGGTTTAATTTACCTGAAAATCGGATCGTAACCTTCAAAATGAAATAATTGGGTGTTTTATTGCATTCCGTGTACTCGATTAGGAGTTTTTTTGTACGAGGGTATAGTTGCCGGTTTCGCTATATTACAGGGGACTATGACAGTTTTCCCATGCAAAATGATCTTGTTTCACCTTTGGTAGGGGAGAAAGAGTTGGATTACAAATATTGTACCTTGTGTGGTTTGCTCTTAGCAAGAAACTTTTGTGCCTGAAATTTAAGAGAAATGCACAATAAATTGCACAAAATCTATCACGATTATTAAACATCAATCAATATGAAGCCAACTGATATTTGTTGCCAACACTTACACTGTAAATAAGTATTTTTAATTTTTAAATAAAATCTGAAAAAACAGCCCAGCCGGACAAGAATACAATAACAGTTCTCAGAGTTCCAAGATTAGTTATGTATATAAAGCACAACCAATTATTTAAACAATGTTGATATGTGTGAACTGTGACGAATGCTTGGGAGAAAGTTCTGAAGTAAAAGCTTTAAATAAGAATTTGCCATTACTATACTAAGGAAAATAAACTAAACTAGTATTAAAACTTCTATAGTCAGATTTTGCATATTACCATTGACTCTTTCAAGTAGTAAGGGATACGTGCCAATCTAAGAATGTCAGTTGCAATCCAATCAGTAACTGCATCAACAGATAGCTGTCCATCATACCTATCAATGACAAATCAGTGCTCTCGATGAGCCACCAACAGGAAATACAGTGTAGCGCAAAAAACAGGAAACTGATGTTACACAAATGACTATTTAGTTGAAAAGCATTAGAGTTAGTTCTAAGGCCTTGTGCTAATTGTAATGGTGTAGTGGTAGGCTAAATGGGGTAAATGTTAAAGATTGAATTTTTGGACTCCTTATTTAATGTAGTGGTAGGCTAAATGGGGTATTAAAAGTGGGAAAGGGGCGAAGGGGGCATAAATGGAGGGTGGGTTGACAGGGGGGGAGAAAAGGAAAAAGAAAAGAAAAGGAAAAGCGGGGAGCGGACGGGGTGCATGCATGGTAGTGGGGATGACGTCATCCTTCCATCATGTTTGCGTCATTATTACCCCAAATGTATTTAAACTTATAACTTTTTTATTTGTTCTCCAAATTTTTCAAAAAAAAAAATATCAAAAATTCTTGAATTTTTATGATCTTTCATATGACACCAATATGTAATATATAAAATGAAAAAAATAATCTGAAGTTTTAACTGTTGGAGTTTTCTTGAGCTCGAAAAAACATGAAACACAAATTTTTAATTCTTGGAGCCTCCACAAATAACTGAATATTCCATAATCGAACTTTACTTGAACTATGTTCATTTTTTGTTAACCGAAAAACGTTAAAAAAATTAATGAAATTTATTTATTCTTACATCGAAATGTGTATTTTTTATTTCATAATTATTCAGGGAAAAAAATAAAAGGAAAACATTACTTATAATAATTTAATTAATGTTTTACTAAATTGATATGTAAAAAATATGTCGAGTCTATTTTATTGACGGTGCTGGAATGCAAGATAATAGAAGTCTAAACACTGTTTTCATTTGGACGGAATCCATTTTTAACATTTTTTACCTCCCCACCATTACAAATGGTCTTATAGGTAAGACAACCCCTTCGACTTGGTGAATCGAAGAATGGAGCAAAAGGTGGTCACCTGTGAAGACATTTCAAACTCTTACAACCTGGAGGAAAAGCCACGAGTGCAGGAACTCCTGTATGCAAGCAAAAAATACATCTGAAGATTTTTGAAGCTCTATTTGCGTTAAAACTTTAAAAGGACAATAGGATGTTTTTTACTAGGTTAAACAGGAGTAAGCTTCAACGAAAGGAAGGAAAACAATCACTACAACTTCCACTAGAAAAAATAGAGACTCGAAACTGTCATTACCGGGGAGGATTATCCAAGTCATGAATGAATCCAATGGCTAAAGAAAACACTATCACCGTCCTGAAATAAAAATCATGCTTTTCTTTTTTGCTTCGTCCGTAATAAATCTTCATTTTTACTTTTACGGGAAGAAATATGTGGTGCTTATCATTTTACTCATTTCTACATAAATCTAAAGCTCATTTTTTCTTTTCAACAACTTTCTTGATAAGTGTGTCGAACTCATTCTTTAAAGTTGTGCAACGCCTCAAGGCAATATGGTGTTCCTTACTACTTTTGGACATTTTAGGATGGAAGGCTAAAACGAATTTAGGCGATACAAAAGTGTGCGCTCTTTTAGCTAGGGCGTACACTAATTGCATCCGCCATAGAGCGGGTGTTGAGGCGCGCCACAAATAACAGGACCGACTGTTGTAGCCCAAATCCCCCAAACTAATTGTATTTTAAAAATACATACCATATTTGGCGTAGTATACAAGTTTGCGTAGCGAGTTGTGACTTCTGCAATATATATTCAAACTTTGTACTTTGCCATCGACGGCTGCTTTCTTCTCTGCACACCTACCTTCTACAACATTCTTGGTCCTTTCATCCTTCTTCTCTTCACGCTAACACAAGTATGGATTGTCTAATTATTTTATTTATTTCTTGGTCCTTTTTTCTTTTATCGTTTATCTTTTTTATTTTTTTATATTCTTCTTATTTTTATCATCTAGCTTTTTTATGCTCTTTTATTTTTTATCTTTTATCTTTCTTATATTTTTCTGTTATTGTTATCTTATATTTATTTATCTTTATTTTATTCGGTTTATCTTACTTTTTTCTTCCCTTTTCTTGCCCGTCTTCTCTGTTTGGCATCAATATCATAGATCGATTCATGTTAGCCGACCCCAAATTCTTTTGGGATTAAGGTTTGGATGTTGTTGTTGACTTGTTGTTGTGTTGTATTGATATAGGAGTTTGTGGGCAGAATAATAAGTACTCCACTAGTCCGTAGAAGATATCTAAGTGGATACCCGCACGGGTAGCTCAGTTGGTTGGGTGGTGGGAAATTTGGATCAGGGGCCAAGGTTCGAATCCCGCGGTGACCGTGTGGAGGTTACAGCCTCTGAAATGGGCTGGACCTCCGTCGCGCACGGGTATATGGGCCTACTGCCACTTCGCTGACTTAGTCACCGTGATTTACATCCTCCCATGTGCCCTGTCGGGTCAGGGTGTGGGGGGCTCCGGGGGTGGGAGATTCCACCTTTTGGATCAAAGATATCTAAGTGGATGAATATTAAATTATTCTATTAGCTTCTTTGTTAGTTAGTGGATGAATATTATATTATTTTATTAGCTTTTTCGGTAGTTATACACATTAGTTATACACCGTAGAAGATATCTTAATACCTAGTGGATGAATATTATTTTATTTTATTATGTTGTTTGTGAATTATATAAATTATATGTACCTTTTTATACAAATTATATATTAGTTCATTATTTATACTTTATTATATAAATTTGTGTAAAAGTTGAGGCTTACACAATATGCCATTTTGAACCTTGGCTGAACCGATTTTGGGACGGATGGAGTATGTTTTGTAAGGGACCTGAAGGAGTCAATTGATCATAGACAAATCAATGAATAGCCAATAATAATTGGCAGATCAGTAACATGATGAGAGGAAGCCTAAGTTCACTTCAGTTCAGGGATAAGGATGTGATACCAGTAAGACCCAATTCAACTACATGCTACTGCCAAGAAAGATTATTCGGTTACATTCTAAAAAACTCTTGGGGCTAAAGACTTCTGGATAAAAGAGTATGCCAAATCCATTAGTAGAAATAACATGACACAAGCAGCTAAACATAGGGCTCAAGTTTGACTGATAGAGAGCAGGACGAGCATGGGGTGGGAATGGGTTTGGTCCCACTTCTGTGGGCCGGTTATGGGCTGGGATTATAGCTTTATTTATTATTATAGAGTTTATGTTATCTTTTCTAGTTTGGGCCTATTATTAGTAGAGTATTTAGTAGAGTAATTTGGGCTTAATTAGGATTTAATTATTTTGGGCTCGATTAGGGTTTCTGTGGAGTCTCTAACTAGAAAGCTATTTATACCCCTTGCCAGAGTTCTTTCTTGTTTATCTTGGAATAAAATTGGATTTCAGCCTTTTGGCTCTGGGCAACGGTTTATATCGTTGATTATCTGGGCAACGGATTTATTCCGTTGATTTTATTTTTCTGTTTTCATCATTGGACTTTTTTAAATGCAATAATTATAAACAAAAACTTTTTTAAATTTTATTTTATATAAGCAGCCATACAGGTCCCCAGATCTTTGGAATAGTAATTTACATTTTAGGTTCATACATGCAGCTATGATTCTGTGCATGTGTGGGGTCTGATTGTCTGAGTAAGTAACTTTGTATGTTTTTTACGCATTCATAAAACAAACATATAAGAGGAAATCGAAAGGAGGTGTGTGAAAATGTAGTTAGAAACTGAGAAGTCATGCTTTCACCAACACACAAGTAGATATCAAAGAAAATGGAAAGTGGGAGGGGGGGGAGGAAGTGACAACTTAGGCTGAGAGGAGAAAACAAAAACAAAAAACTAATGAAAGAGAAGACTTACCGTATCTGAAGAAAGGCTGTCCACTAGATCTCTTCTCTGCTAGATATGTTGCAAGCTGAGCATCACCAAGTTCAACCATTCCAGTATTTGCAACTCCGTCCAGCAATTCAACTACAGAATTTAACAAAAGAAAGAACAAATCATACACTGTGAGTTGCACTCAAATTCAAATCATAAAAGATACATGCAATGAGGAAAGAAATCCTACCGATCCTCTTCCACTTGTGTAAAAATTGCTGGCATTGTCCACTCCCAAAAGAAAGCATCTAAGCATTAATTAGAAACAGAAGTTAGGAAAGTACATATAAAAAACTTTGGATTCCATTGTGCGGAAACAGAGAATAAAATGTCACCTATGTGGGACCTAATTGCACTTAACTCAGAATCATAGTATGTGAAGTTATCTCTAACAAACAAAAACATTAACAATCATATTCAAGCCTTGGTCCCAAAAGAGTTCGGGATCAGGTAACATGAATCGACTATGAATCGGAGCTAAAACAAAAACATTGCCGCAGTGTTGCAAAGGTTCCCACCTACGGTAGGGTAAGGGTGGGTCGGATGTACACATTCTTACCCCTGTACTAAAGCACATAGAGGCTGTTTCCAAATGACCCATGATGAAAATCGCGTCGAAAATTGCATCGACCCACTGCTGCTTCATAACGAGGAAGCGGCAAGCGCAAATAGTTTATTGAGTCATTTTGCTTTATTCCATCATATCTTTGAGCCAAAAAATAGTGAGTCTTTGGCTCCATTGCAAATGATGGAAAGAACCGGAGCTAAAAAAGATTGAAAAATAAGGAAAAATTAATGATTAAAAAGATAAGAAAGATAAAAAGGATAAGATCATCCATTCATTCATCATCATTACCCCAATGCCGCGAAAGACTCCCACCTACGGTGGGGTAAGGGGGTTGGATATATGCAGTCTTACCCCTGTACTAAAGCACAGAGAGACTGTTTTCGGATGACCCATAGTGAAAATCATGTCCAAAATTGCATGGACTGACTGTTGTTTCATAACAAAGAAGCGCATACAGATTAATGAGCCATTTTGTTTTATTCCATCATATTCTCAAACCAAAAAATAGTGAATCTTTGGCTCCATTGCAAATGATGGAAAAATAAAAAAAAGTTAAGATAAAGATAAAAAAAGTTAAGATAAAAGGGGTGAGATAAAGATAAAAAAAAGTTAAGATAAAAAGGGTAAAAAAGATAAGATCAAAAAATAAATAAAAAAGATAAATCGAATTGATTTTCTGAAAATGTGAATTTATAACAAATACTTCAACGCATTACGTGCTAGTTTGGCCTCTGTGGAGCCTATTTACTTAAGAAAAGTCAAAATTACCTCAAACACTAATTTTTTAGATTCCCAAGTCTTAGTAAAAAATGCAATTGGAAAAATAAATATAAAATACAACAACAATAAATACAAAAATATATAAAAATATTTTTAACATTAGACAAAAAATGGGCTTTAATAACTTAACCTAAGAGGGAAAACACTCTCTTGTACACACAGTTCCAACTTTGGGGTTCTTCAAAAAAAGTTCCCACAAACTCGAGGATGGCCAAACAAGCACCAAAACACTTCATTTCCCGCTCAAAAGTGATTGAAACCCCGGATTCACAAGCTTATTACAATGACTACCCATACAAATAGTTGAATGCTTGTATCATAATATAAAAAGATATTTGGAATATAATAATGGAACTATGAAATGTGCCACCATGTTGAACTCAACACACCTGAACCAGAAATGCCTTATTGCTTTCATGCACGGACACAAAGCTGTCAGAGTTAACGAGACCATAGTCACAATCTGCGAGTTCTGCAAAGAAAAAATATACATGGTCTCATACTCTCACACTGAAAAACTCAAGAAAGCACACATCATCTGATGAAAAGGACCCCATTGAAGGAATTAACCCTTTTGCTTCAAAGGGTATGTCAATCAGTTCAGTATCCTTTCCAAATGATATGTAATTACCAAAAGAAACAGGTTCAATCAGAGGAAGACGGATTTCAGAAATGCTTGTCCCATTATATTGCACCTTGGCCTTATCAATAACATCCTAGGTAGCAATAGCCAATAAACAATTAATAATATCTCGGATAGAAAAGAAAAGAAGCTTGATATCCAGTACCAAATTAGAGATCTAAAGCAAAAGGGTTATAGAAAACTCACATGCTGCTCATCAATACCAAAAATGTCATAATCTCGTTTCCATATCTGATTTGTCAGCAGCTCAAATGCATATTGAACCTGAGGGGTAAAAAATATAGTACATATAATGAAATAAATAAATAAATAAATAAATAAATAAATAAATAAATAAATATCAATGACATAATTTATTGCACTATATTAGAGGAAACTGAACCAATATTGCAGAAAATTGTTAATGGCCTTGGTACAAGATCTAGTCCAAGGCCCTGAGGATGGAAAGAAGGATGTGAAGCTATGGTGTTTGGAATTTTAAAAAATAAAAAATAAACTAACTTCCTGCCCTAGGCAAGGAAGGTGATCAATGGTTCTACCAGCAGATTAAAATAGTAAGTATTCCAAAGGTAATTATGTATTTCACTATTTGCAAGTGATAAGCCTTATAAGTTATATAGGCAAAAGACAGTCTCCTGAAACAAGATTAGGGAAAACTCCTAAACTATTACAACTCAGGAATAAGAGATTGATTAAATATGAAAATCTAAATGATAGGAAACAACTGGGATAAAGAAAGCTAAATAAATAGAACATAAATTAGAACAGCCAGGATAACTTGTGGACCACATAATTAGATGAAACCACGGTAGTCAAAGTCCAGAGGCGCACTAAAAGTGCTAGATCTCCAGCGCCTGAGGTGCAATTAAAGTGCTCACCTGACTCGGGCAAAGTGCATTACTTAGATAATATCACATAATCTATAATTACTAAATATGATGAATGTAACATCATATTTGACCAAATGCATAAAAATGCCACAATTCATCAAAACAAAGTCGTGTTTCACAAAAATAAAACACCAAATTCAGAATTCATGGCTTTAATAATAAAACTAAAAATAATTGTAGTGAGGAGATGATAAAGAAAACTTGATCTGTGTAGAGCAGCTGGAGTGAGGAGAGTGAGTAGACTGAAGAGGGATAATTGTTGTAGTGTTTTACGTTGGTCTTTACGTTTTTACGTGCATGGCTTGATTTTACATAGGTATCACTTGTTTTACCCTATTATTTAGATGGGCCAAGTGTTATTAAAGATATGCGCTAATTATTTTTGAAAGTTTTAAACAAAAAAGGCTCTCAGCCTTATCCGCATCAGGCGACCCAGACACGCGACTTTGTTTGCTCCAGCTCCTCATGCGCTTCTGCGCTTAAGATGCACTTCTGCACCTAACTCATGTATGTGCGCCTCCCTTCTCCCAAGCACTGGATGTCTGGATGTCATGCTCGCTGCGTTTGGTGCACATAAGCGATGAGGCGCGCGCTTTTGACAACCTTGGAAGAAACTAACTAAGTAGAAACAGCCATGATAACTTGTGGGCCAAATAATTAGGCTATTTTCTGCATCGATGGTTTACACGGACGAAATGGCCCGTATCAAAATTAAACTACTACCTCTGTCCCGTGCCCGCGGCATAAACTTCTCATTGAAAATGAAACGATTATTTAGACAATAGTTAAATAAGGTTATTCGGGTTTGTTTTGAGAAGTGAATTTGAAGGGTATATAATATAATATGGTCATTGATGATAACTATGATGTTATAAGTGTATTATATTTAATATTTGATGATTAAGTTATTATTTAAGAGTGCTTATAATTTCCTAAAATGGAAATGGGTATACCCGTATAATATAGTGAGGGCATTGATGAAAACTGGAACACCTGCTCCTTTGGAATAAAAAATAGGGACCTGTGTTTCACTTGTTTTAACAAATAGTCCATGTGTTTGAAAATTTTGTTAACAGTGGAGGGGTCCAGCGTTTAACACCGTTGGAAATTGCAGGAGAAAGACGATGAACACCCCCTCTGATTTTCAAAATTGCCAGGGAAATTAAAAAAAAATACTGGGAGGTGCGCCTCGTCAAGGTGACCTCCAGATCATCTTTCTTCAAAATGACTTTAAAGAATCACTTTTTAAAGTAGAAGCAATCGCAAACACTCCCTTAATTTTCGCAATTCAACAAGCTTGAATCAAACCTTGATAAAATCATTAGTTGAACCAGCATCTGTGCTTGAACTCCTGCAATGATGACAGTTACAGAAAGGAATTATTCATGTTTTCTTACTTCTTAGTATATCCAATGTTGATGCTGAAGCATCGAACAACATATATTGGATAAATAAAAAAGTAGTTACAGTATAATGACTACAAGACAGGAATGTCAACAAAAGACAAAAAAGTGGCAGCAATATTAATTATATTAAAGCCATAATAATTCTATGAATATAGATAAGTGTAAGCATAAGAGCATCTAAACTAAGGGATGGATTTAGGGGGGCGGGGGGGCGTCCCCTTGAAATTTAAATTTTTTTATTGTACATGTAATATTTAAGAAATTTTTTTATACTTTACATAGGTATCTATGTGTTCACCCCCCTTGACTTGTGGTTTCCAAAATTAGTTGTAGTGTTACACAATACGGAGTATATAATACTCCCTCCATCCCATTTTACTTGTCTTACTTTCCTTTTTGAGTTGTCCAAAAATAAGTGTCACATTTCAAATCTCAACCACAACTTTTACCTTTTCAACCACTTTATTAAAAATTGTGCCAAAACCAAATGAGACACATAAAATGGGACGGAGGTAGTACTTAATCCAACAACATCCAAGCCTTAAAAACTTCGGAGTTCTGATGGGATCCGGTGCATTAGTGTTGGTATGATCGCATCCACAACTTCGGAGGTAGTACTAAATAGGAGGCGTAAAAGGAGAAAACCCTAAAGTAGTTTATATTGATGAACTATTTTAGTTATGTTTAGCTTTTTTCTTTCTGAACATCAATATTGTTATTAATTTATTGCCTTCTAGTCTTTGACAAATAAATAATAGAAAATTCATTGATCTAAGACATAGGATACTTATTCTAGAAAACAAATCTCATTTTTATATTGTTTAACTTATCTTTAATAGATTAAAGTACCCGACTTTGTAAAATATCAAGTAATATTAAAATACTATAAACACTAGTTAAACAATTATCATATAATGTGAAGTGAATTCGAGATATAAATGTCTATGTGACATTAAAATTACACAAATTCTTTGAGCTCAAACTTTTTTTGAAAAGAATTTATTGCATAAATAATATACTTAAAGTATTTTAGTATTCATAAAAATATAATATGCACAAACTATATGAATTAACAAAATAATATTTTCTTAAAATCAATATGTTTTACATACTATTATTATACTCCGTATTAATAAGACTCATCGTGACTTATAAACACCAATGATGAACAAGAAAGTGTAATCCAAAAAATAGATTTTTTATTCTAATAAGATTCATGTAGTGAAACAATAAAAAATTCATTTAAAAATATAGTTGGTTGTTACTTCTTAGACCCTTTATCTTCAAATAAATTGATAAAGTGTTACCCATTTTCTTATAATCAAATAATTTTCTTTTGATTTGGTATCTTTTCTGGGCATATGATTTGGCATTACTTAGACTTTAATTTACCAATATTTTTCTTCTAGAGAACTTCAATTATAAAATCTAAGTGAATTTTTTCATTGTATAAATTTAGAGTGTAGTATATTTAAATGTTGTGTATATGCTAATGAAAATATTTTTTTGGATAAAAAAGCTAGGGTTTATAGTAATGAAAAAAATTGCCCCCCTTAGACACAAATTCTGGATCCGTCTCTGTGACTACACTTGAAAAGTTAAACCTTGCGGTAGTGAATTGTATTAGTTAATGCAATAAAGTAAAGTTAGAATGGAAAATTTATTGAAATTGTTAAAAGAATGTTCTTTGCCCAGGTTGATTTTAGTCATTTAGTGTTATGTATAGATATCAAGTTAGCATCTGACTTGGAAAACTGTTCATTGTTATATTTGTATCCTCTTCACTAACGTTCTTGGATCAAGAGAAACAAACAGGTTATACATTTACTTTCCATTAGATAAAATGGATATGCTCATGTTAATTTATTGTACTAGTTGCACTTGGTATTTAGCATCTCTGTTGTGTTCTTCACCTCTTTGTTTGTAGGCATGCAGCTAAGTTATTGTGATGATGTGTCACTTAACATTCTACTACAGTGATGCTTGTATGGATAGTTTAACATAACATCTTCTATGTGGATGCTCTAATACTACCAGGCAAATGGAACAAGAATACCACTTATTACAGCTAGAGTATAAGAAATGTGCAAGTGTGCTACTTGGGAAATAACAACAATTTTACCATTGGGAGGTTATTTTTTCGTATGCTTTAGTTACTTCTTCAGTCGAGCTAAACCGTTTGATCCCCAAAACTACAACAATAACAAAAAGCAAATTAAAGAAATAAAATTGATTAGTTAAGGCATGATTGAGTGGGAGGCATGGTGTACCGTCGTAATGCGAAGGAGGGAAAAAGTGGGGAAGGACGAGGAGCTGAAAGTAGAGAGAAGCTGCGAAAAGCGTAAGAGGGAGCCAGTATGTTTTCAACGTCTCCACGGCTGAAAACGTCGGCGACGCCTTCGCGGGCTGAACCCTAGAACATGGTTGAAGTGGCATGGCCGGGATTTTGCCTGGCATGTCCAAGATAGAGAACAAGACGACGTGATGTTGCGGGAAAGTACGGCTGTGGACGGCTTATATTCGTTCTCATCCTCTGAAACCTTGGCGGGCGTTTCAGACTATAAGTCAAAATAGGAGAATGTTTTTACTTAAATTCCCAAAAAACTTTATCATTTCAAAAAATTTGAACCATGATTTTGATTACTACTTCTTATAATATTACGAAAGTTATAAATTTTATACTTTTATGAAAGTATTTTTAACAAAGAACGTTTTCATATAATTTTTATATTATAAATAATTTTCAATAAAAAGATATAATTGGTCAAAGTTTTAAAAATGGCAATGTTTTTAAGACGGATGTAGTATTAGATTAGATGAGAATTAAATAAAATAGATCACACCAGCATTTAAAACCGGGTCAGATTTCTGGAGTTGTAAAATACACAGAAACCAAACATGTACTGTACCAGATTAGATCAGATCAGATCAGACCGAAAAAAATCGGTTCAAATAAAAAACATCCTAATTTAGTTAGTAACACATTAGCAATCACACACTCCCTCGCTTCTTTTTTAAGTGTCTCATACGAGTATAGTTTTTTATTATTTATTTACATGATCGCTCTGCCAAAATACCACTACCAATGTGCAGAAAGAAGACTGAGTTAAAGAGTTGAAAAGAGAAGTGAGTATGGTATTAATGAAGTTTGAACTATTACATGTGGTGAAGCGCCCTTGATGTGGAGCAGAATCAGGCACGTACATGACGGTGCATTAAATGTGTCTGTTGAGCGTTGGAGTGAGACGGACCGAGACGGACCGAGTGTCCTACGGGATGAGGCCGAGGGCACCTACCGAGGGGTCCAGACAACGACAAAGACTTTCTGGATCGATTCCACCGGTAATCCATTATGCAAGTTGTTGTGGCCAATGGCTCTCGAGGGGTGGCTGGTTAGTTGTTGGTCCTCTTGTGGCTCGTTGGGCTGTACTTGTGTAGTTTGAGTGTGTGGGCTGGGGAGCATGGGCATATACTTCATCATGAACCCCCCACTACCTTCGTCGAGAGGTAGCTGAGGCGAAGGGGAGTAGTTCTTGAAAATTTGGTTTTTTGAAGTTTGCGCATTTTCCATGTTCTGTTCGACGATAAAAAAGAGTGAGAGGTAGTCCCCTAGCCCCCCACTCCAGCTGGTCAAAGGTAGTTCGGGCTAAATGAGTTGATGTTGTGGTACGTTGCGGGATCCTCTGAATGGTTGTATGATATGTTGCTTAGGAGTAATAGTCGTGGGAGCATTTGTATCGAGGCATTTGATGTGCTTTTGTCTAGATTTTTGTATAGGATGAGGGCATTGAGGGTCTTGCCTCGCCTGAAGTGAGCTGGGGGATCTTGTGTTCGAATGTCGTAGTAGCTGAGGGGTGTCGGCCCCCTTGTATGTCCGAGAGCTACTAAAAATCAATTGACAAGTCAGCCTGCAAGTTCCCAAAGGCTTGGAATTTGTTCGTGTTGTTGCTCATTGGGTGCACCACGTGTTCGACTATGAGTTGTTCGAAGCGGGCTTGCGTTCCTGATTGGGTCAATTAGGCAGTTGTGATGATGGCGTTTTGACCAGAGGGGGTGGTTTGAATGTAACCATGGTTAGGTTGCCTATAAATACCCCCATGTCTGGCCTCATTTTCTCTTTAAGCATTCTTGTTTTTGGAACGAAGCCCTGTCAAAAGCTAGAGAAAGAACCCAGTCGAGGATCTAAACCCCCTTTTCAGGTGAGTTCTTCACTTGTTCTTCGTGGTTTTCTCATACCTTGCTTCTAGGGCCTTTGGTCTAATGTTTAAGGCTACAGCCCTAGATTCCCCTTAGTGTTGGATACCTTTTCCCCCCTAAAGGGTTGTTAGCTATGTCGTCTGAAACTTCTCAGTGACCATCCATCTCAAGACTACTCTCGTGCAAGCACACTTAAGCTGTGTTTGGCACAAGGAGCTCGAACTAGAGATTGATGACTGGATTAGAGTCTATTGTCTGAATCGGAGACTATTGTCTGGAACTAAATTTTAAAGACTGAATCTGAATTGTTAGCTGAATGATGTATATCTGTTTGGCACAAGAGCTGAAAGAATGTGTGGAAATGATGAAAATTACACTAAAGGGCATGTCAGTTAACAATATACTCCCCTTGTCCCAAATTGATGGTCCTATACTTTTTGGGCTCAAATATTAAGAAAAAGTGGTAGAAGGACTCATATAACCTTACTTTATTGTACTGTTCACCCATTTACTTTTATTGTTCATTAAAAAGGAGGGTATAAATAGTAGTCTTTACCAAAAAGGGAAAGGTGACTATCATTTTGGGACGGAGGTAGTAATTTTTTGACGTTACCATTAATTAAGTTTTACTATTTCTTAAAATCACTTTATTTTACACATGTTTTTTTAAATAAAGATTGCATTAATTAAACACATAGTTGTAGCTATATGTTTAGACGAAACGCAAAACATAAAACTAGTATTTAAAAAAAATCAACAATGATGAATCATTGAATGAAGGGAAAAGTACAGAAAACGTACATGTGATTTGGGCCATTTTCAGATAGGGGCATGTGTTTCATTTTCTAACAAAGTGGAGTATGTGTTTCAATTCCGTTATCATAGCGCAGGGCATGGCGTCTAACGACGTTAGAAAAATTAACCCCGATTTTAAAAGTCTCCGAAAAAATAAAAGAAAAATACTGGGAGATGCGTCTCGACAAGGAGATCAACAAACTATCTTTATTTTTTATTTCCAGCCACCATATCTCGAGAAAGTCCACCAGAAAGTTGATATTAGCGAATTTGTTTTTAAAAGATAATCCAAATAGAGCTGAAAAATCCAAAGAGAATGATAGTTTGTTGATCTCCTTGATGAGGCGCACCTCCCAGTATTTTTCTTTTAGTTTTTCGGAGACTTTTTAAAATCGGAGTTAATTTTTCTAACAGCGTTAGACGCCATGCCCCTGCTGTGATAACGGAATTGAAACACATGCCCCACTTTGTTAGAAAATGAAACACATGCCCCTATCTGAAAATGTCTCAAACCACATATACGTTTTATGTACTTTTCCCTTGAATGAATTAAGGTAATTAAAGTACATATCTTTAAAATTTGCAGTGCCTGAAAGCAATGGCTAAACAAAGATGAATACTCTAGATATCTCTTCTGGACAGGAGATCCGAAAAATCAAAGCACCAGCGAATTGAAGTAGGCAGGGATGATTTGGAAAATATATACATCGACTGAAGAGATACGTTGGGTCAACTAACGTTTCAATTTAGCCCACTTATTTCAGATTCAGCTCACTTAAGCCCTTCATCCAAACAATAATATTTTCAAAATAATTGACTGAATTTTAAATATTTCAGTCCTTTTTGGGTTGAAGTGGCCTGCCAAACATAGCCTTAACTTGGAGTTCTTAGTAGATGAGCTCCTTAAAAGGAGTTACACCTTCTTTGTATGGGTAGTACTTTTAATTCATTCAAGCTAATCTTAAGTACTACAGTCACCTCCGCTTAGGAATGCAACGCCACCGTTGCGCCCATAAACCAATCTGAATCAAGTCCCGAAATCCTCCTCTACTAAGTGCCCGCTCGATATATCCAACATATCAGCACATTGTCGCAGAGTTGCCAAACTCTGTGCATGTCAATGTCATTTTGTCCCCAGTTATTTGGCATGGCGCCGTGCCAAAAATATGTTATGATCTGTGCCAAACACAATCAAGACGAAGAGATGACTGAGGCACTGCTAATAGAGGGGGACTTTGCCAAGAGGACAGTTTTGCCCATGCGAGGGGAACTGACAACGTGGAACCCTCCCATCAGTTTCCCTATCTGAAGCCGTTGAAAGCCGTAATGGGGAAGAAATCTCATAAGAAACATGCACAGAGCCTAGGGCAATCAACAGGTATATCTTAGGGGCACGTGTTCTTGGATATGACGATCCTTGCAGAGATTTAGTCGAAGGCTGATGACACTGACTTTCACATGAATGACATGATGCAGTTTTATGATGGGGTGAATGCTAGACTGTTGGAACTAGGGTTGTAGGATACATTGTGATCTCCCCTGAAGGGGGTTTTTGCCGTACACGTGTTTTCGGTAACCTTGAGGCTTAGGTTTCCATTGCATCCCTTTCTACTAGAGTACCTTCAGTACACAGTTGGTGCCTTGCCAAGTGATGCCCAACAGCCATTCGTACATAGCTGGCTTTCTTGTTTGGTGCGTTGAAGAGAAGGTGGAGCCCTCCCTCGATATGTTCTTCTTATGCTTCAACTTCAACTTGATTTTTTTTAGGGGGGGGGGGGGGGGTCATGTGAGTAGTCATGGCTTCACCAACTTACAATAAGTGCCCCGAGTGGAGGTTGTTTGATGAGGTGCCCTCTTCACACAAGAGTGGACAAAGCAATTCTATTACATCCGGATATCAAAGAAGGAGGAAGAGAATACTTGAATTTCTGAAGTTGGTGTTAGCGCCACTATTATTGCACCCTGAAAGATGAATGTTTTGATCAGAAGACAAAGATAGAAGAGGGGCGAAAGGAAAAGAAAAACTTGAAATAATTATAGACATCGTGGGAGAAGAATATCAATATTGGAGGCGGAGATGAGCGATGAGGAACAAGGGCATTTTAGATATTCCCAAAAGTGAAAAAAAACTTAGAATAGAAACTCATGACTCCTATAATAGGATTAAACCATCTTAACTCCTATTTTGTCTTTTTAACTTTGTTATACTCATATTAAGGGGATTTTTTTAAACTTTATTCTTGGATTCAATCTACAATAGTTGTTTATTTTACAGGTGTAATTGTAAGTTAGATATATTGAATATGATTTTCAAATTAGAAGGATATATTATCTAAACCAAAATCAGATATTGCGGCTGCATCCAATCGGTATCTCGAACCAGCACAATTCAAGTAGGATTTTCATCCTCTAGAATAAAAACATTTTTTACATGTTTTTCTCCCAAACAATTGGTCATTTTAATAAAGAATAATCTCCAATTGGTGCCGATATTAGAACCACAACAGTACAAGACGTTACCCAAAAACACGATCTTGGTCTAGGGTAGACAAGGCGGGGATCGAGAATTGGACAAAAAACAATTTGGATCCACCCCTACTTGCACCGAACGAGTATATACATTGTTTACTGCGTGTAAAAACAATAAGAATTTTGGATAAACAATTTCAAATCACATGTCTTTCAGAGTCACCACCAAGTGGTGACGTGGACAGTAGGGCCATCGGGGCCACCATGAGTCATTATGGCGGTAGATCGCTGAGTTGTCGGAAGTCGGTCACTACGAGACACCTCATATTAAATGAGCCCTTTTTATGAATATTGCAAAAAGAAATGCAAAACACAAAAATATGATAAGGTTTAAAGTTTTCAAAAAGATGACTTACCATATCATTTATGCATTTTATTTAATACTACACTTATTATTGTGACATTCCATTTTCATAATTAATAATTTGTCAACATTGTCTAGCCACCCCCACCAACACTGCCTGTGCCGCCGCCGCCACTAACTCCGCCGCCACCGTTAGTGACACCGAGTTACTAACTTAAATCTCACAGTGACTACATAATTGTTTAGCTCCACAACAACTTACTTTATCGGTAATCATTAATGGCGCTCATCTCATTGTTGTAGTCACTGCAGTCTCTGTCACCATTCAAATCCATCACAAAACCTCGTTATTGACCATGTCTATGATACCAACGGGATAATCATTGGATCGAGTTAGCCATAACAAATAATTACCATCACAAATCATAGTCACTAAATGCCTCCATCACAACCTATGATGTCATTAAAACTCTAGTCTCCACAATGTCAGTGAAACCCTATCTGCCAATGTCGTCACTGAAACCCTAGCCATCCACTGACCGGTTGGTGTCACGTTCACAACCAAATGACGTGGACCACTTGTGGTGTCAGTGGAACCCAACCACTACCCTCATCCCCTACCCCCGCTACAACATCTACCCTGGCACTGCCCTACTTACCCATCAATAATTGTCGTTGTACCCTACCCCTCCCGAATCTATAGCCCCATTCTCGACCACTACCCCCAACCCTGGCTCTGCCCCAACCCCTACCCGCCACCGCTACACCTGCCGCGACACTGCCAACTCATAGCTTCAGGTAATAGACAAATCAAGTGACGGCGATGGTTGAAATAATAACGAAGTTTGACCACTCGACCACCGCTTCAACAATCAATTCGGAGTGGACGATTGTTGTTAGTAAGATGCTCCAAATCTTTGACAACGTGGTTTGTGGGAAAGAAAGGAGAAGAAAAGGGTGTGAAGACGATAGCGAGGTGACAGTGTCGGTTGCCGATCCAATGAAGTGGTAAGAGATACACAATATGCTGAGGTAACAAAGGGGTAGGGGTTTCAATTAAGATAAATTTTTAATGTACACTTTTTGTGTACACCTTTGTATACATAACCCTTTTATATTTCAATATGAATTATCTATATACAGACAAATCTATATTTGTAGACATGCAAGTGTGGCAAAACTGTTATACAAAAAAATTACACACCAAGCACTCCTCTTCGATTAAAAGGGCTGAGTTACTTTTGTGGAAAATATATAAAGAGCAATATATATATATATATATATATATATATATATATATATATATATATATATATATATATACATACATACATACATACATACATATATTGAACTCATAAGACTATTCATATTATAGGGGGCCATTTTTTCATTTACAAGTCATAAGCTATGTTTTGAATTTTGTTTATATGTGATTCTATTTTATCTATAACTTCTCATTTAATATATTTGATGTCAATCAGTCAATATCTATGATATCTTTGATGTTTTGATCATTTTTAGCTTATAATAGATGATGATACTATCAAAAGTCAAAACCCTTTAAATTATCTAGGGAACATAAAATCTCCCCCTTGCGTTTAGCCGTTTCCGGCGATCTCTTGAGGGAGAAGACGTTCGTCCTTACGAGAAAGACAACGTCTTCGGCCTTACGAGGATGACGGCGTTTGTCCTCACGAGAAAGACAATGCCTTCAGCCTTACGAGGAAGGCGACGTTCGTCCTCATGAGCTAGATGACGTTCGTCCTCATGAGGAAGCCTTTAGGCTGGGGACTGCTTTGCAGAACGTTTAGCCGTTTCCAACGTCCGTCCTCACGAGCTAGGTGACATCTTTGTCCTTACTGGTTTTAATAATGTTAATTATTTGGATAATGACCGGACGTTCGTCCTCACCGGGAGACGACGTTCGCCCTTGCAAGGCTGGAGTCTGCTTTCCGGAGCGTTTAGCCGAGCCTGACGTTCGTTCTCGTGAGGAAGAGGATGTTCATCCCCAAAAATTGAATAGTTTAATTGATTATAACTTCGGTTATGTTGAAGACGACGTCCGTCCTCGAGAGGAAGAGGACGTTCGTCCCCTCAAATTGAATAGTTTAATTGATTATAACTTTGGTTATGTTGAAGACGACATACGTCCTCGAGAGGAAGAAGAAATTCGTCCCCTAACATTGAATAGTTTAATTGATTATAAATTCGGATACGTTGAAGCCGACGTTCGTCCTCGAGAGGAAGAGGACGTTCATTCCAAAAATATAATTAATTTGTATTTGATTATAAAAAATGATTAATACGAATAATTAATTAAGGCTAAAGGGTCAAATAGGTCCCTGTACTCATATCAATAGCTCAATTGGGTACCCGAACTAAAAAAAGGTCCAATCCAATCCTCCAACTCTTCAAAATCGTTCAGTTTGACCCTTTAGCCGGTAAACTCCCGGTACTCAATTGAGCTATTGATATGAGTACAGGGACCTATTTGACCCTTTAGCCTTTGAAAAACGAAAAAATTGAACGATTTTGAAGAGTTGGAGGATTGGATTGGACCTTTTTTTAGTTCGGGTACCCAATTGAGCTATTGATATGAGTATAAGGACCTATTTGACCCTTTAGCCATTAATTAATTAAATTAATAGGTTCGAATAATAAAATAAAAGGAAAAAATGGGATAAAATATTGCAATAGAATAACTGACTAATTATATCATCTTAATTAAAAAGGCGAATATTTAGAAACCGGAATAGAAGAGGAGAAACAGGAGCATCAGATTAGAGGTAAGTTTCTCTGCCAATCCAAAATCGTTTCCTCATATTATATACTCCCTCCGTCCCTTATAAATTTGTCAATTTTCCTTTTTTGGTTATCCCAAAAACTTTGTCACTTTCCCTTTTAATCAATTAATTTGTGGCTTATGTTGTTTCTCTCTCCTCTGCACAAAAATCTACCACACAATTTTTACTTTATTATTCTACGTGCCGGTCAAACTTGGCAATCTTTTTAGAGACGGAGGGAGTATGTATTATGTGATACATGATTTTAGTGTGAGTTATGATGTATATGCATGTGATTTTGAGGTTGTTCGATCTGTGATATTTGAGAAGTGAAACTAAGTGCTTTTGTGTATTAAATATTTTCTTAAATATTTTCAAGGCAGTTTGAGAAAGTTTGAGAAATATTGAAGATATATTTTGGGATTTAATCCCTAGTATGACTTTGGAGTGATTTTTTATGTAAAATAATTTTGGAGTATTTATGAATGTGAGTTTTTGGTGGTCGTATCTATTAAATGGATACTTTAAAGAATAAATAATGTTTTTATAGTGGTTATTGACATCTCGAGAGAAACACGAGGTGTGGGTGGTTAGAGCTATATACCGCGGGTTTAGTTTAGGTTTAAGTTGATTATTGGTGGCGGGAGAAATCCCGGTAAAGTTAAGGGTGGGCACACTTAAGGGTGAAGTTCAGTTTCCAATTGGTGGTCGGTGGGAGCCGGAATTCCAGGATGAGTCGTACACAACAACGATTCATTGGGCTCGAGGAATCTTGAGTTTCGCCCATCTTAAAATAATCTAAGAGTGATATTGATTTTGGAATGGTGATATTTTTAGCTACAAAGTTATATTTTGAAAAGAGATACTTTTTTTAGATGTTAATTGTTTGGAGCTTATAAATATTACTTTTAACTATAAATGTATTTGAGATTATAAAGTTGACAAATGATGTTTTTGATTAGAAAAGTATTTTGGTGGAGTGAGTTCTTTTTATATAGTATTATATGAAAAACTATTTTTGACAAACCTGATTATTTTACGGGGTTGGGTAGTACTTACTTAGCTTTAAAGCTATTTTTTGTTTCATTTTCTTTGTTTTGTTTTCTGCACTTTATTTGTGCAGATAATGTTGAATATGAAGCTCATGATGTTTGACGAGCTTTGAGAGCACTTTAGAAGATTTTAGTGTAGTCTTCACTTAGATTAAATAATGTTATTAAATTTGGAATTTAAGTTTTTAATTTGGTTGAACTCATGGCGGATAGCCTTAGCATCCAGCCAAGTTGAGGGTTGGGTGTGGTGGTAACACACTCGTTTCTCATTATGATTATTATTTCCGCTGCAAAACTCTATCTATTTTGAATGAATAAACCAAGTTTGTTATCAATTGATTATTATTTCAAGTATTATTTTGGGCGGGAAAATGAGGGTGTTACAGCTGATTTCAGATTGTTCTTCTCCCCCATCCGCTCTGTATCGAAGCCCCGATCCAAAATCCAAATTCCAAATGCCCTGTTTGTCCGAATCAGTTCTACATCTTTCATAACCGTAGTTATTATCATTTCCATTAATTCTAAAAAGTACCCCGTTTTTCTTTTTCACATCGGGTCCATTGACAACCGATGTAGACTATTTTATAAAATTATAAAATATACCCCGTGAACATATTTAACATCGGTTAAAATTATAACTGATGTCAATATATTTATAATAATTGTAAAAAAAGACCCGCGTCACTATTTCACATGGGTAAGGTATAACACATGTAGAAACATGATGTTAAAAGGTCTTTTTGTACTAGTAATTATCTAAACCAAAATCAGAGATTGTGGCTGCATCCAATCGGTATCTCGAACCAGCACAATTCAAGTAGGATTCTCATCCTCTAGAATAAAATCGGGACCTTACATGTTTTTGTCCCAAACGTTTGATCATTTAAATAAAGAGTAATCTCCAATTGGTGCCGATATTAGAACCGCAACAGAACGAGACATTACCCAGAAACATGATCCCGGTCTAGGGTAGACAGGGCGGGGATCCACTCCTACTTGCGATCGTACGAGTATATACATTTTTTACCGCGTGTAAAAATAGTACTATCGTGTGATTTTTGGATAAACAATTTCAGATCACATGACTTTCAGAGTCACCGCCAAGTGGTGACTTGGACAGTAGGGCCACCGGGGCCACCATGAGTCATTGTGGCGGTAGATCGTTGAGTTGCCGGAAGTCAGTCACTACGAGACACCTCATATTAAATGAGCCATTTCTATGAATATTACTAAAAGAAATACAAACACAAAAATATGACATGGTTTAAAGTTTTCCAAAAAATGACTTACCATATCATTTATGCATTTTTTCAATATTGCACTTATTATTGTGACATTCAATTGTAATAATTAATAATCTGTCAACATTGTCTAGCCACCCCCACCAACACTGCCTGTGCCACCACCGCTGCCACTAACACCGCCATCACCGTTAGTGACACCGAGTTACTAACTTAAATCCCACAATGACTACATAATTGTTTAGCTCCACAACGACTCTAGTTACTTTACCGCTAATCACTAATGGCGCTCATCTCATAGTTGTAGTCACTGTAGCCTCTGTCACCATTAAAATCCATCACAAAACTTCATTACTCACCGTGTATATGATACCAACGGGATAATCATTGGACCGAGTTAGCCGTAACAAATCATTACCATCACAAATCATAGTCACTAAATGCCTCCACCACAGCCTATGATGTCACTAAAACTCTAGTCTCCACAATGTCAGTGAAACCCAAGGTGCCCACGTCGTCATTGAAACCCTAGCCATCCACTAACCGGCTGGTGTCACGTTCACAACCAAGTGACGTGGACCACTTGTGGTGTAAGTGTAACCTGACCACTACCCTCCCCCCTCCCCCTGCTACAACACCTACCCTGGCACTACCCTACTTACCCATCAATAATCGTCGTTGTACCCTGCCCCTCCCGAATCTATAGCCCCATTCTTGACCACTACCCAAACCTTGGCTCTGCCCCATCCCCTACCCCCCGCCGGTACACCTACCGCGACACTGCCGACTCATAGCTTCAGCGATAGACAAATCAAGTAACAACGATGGTTGAAATAGTAATGAAATTTGACCACTCGACCACCACTTCAACAATCAATTCAAAGAGGACGATTGTTATGAGTAAGATGCTCCAAATCTTCAACAGCGTGGTTTGCGAGAAAGAAAGGAGAAGAAGAAGAGGGTGTGAAGACGATAGCGATGTGACAATGTCGGTTGACGATGCAATGAAGTGGTAAGAAATACACAATCTATTGAAGCAATGAAGGGTAGGGGTTTCAATTAAGAAAAATGTTTGATGTACACCTTTTGTGTACACCTTTATATACAGAAAACTTTTTATATTTCAATATGAATTGTCTATATACAGACAAATCTGTATTTTTATACACACGAGTGTGGCAAAACTGTTATACAAAAAAATTACACACCAAACACTGCTTTCCGATTAAAAGGGATGAGTTACTTTTGTGGATAATATGTAAAGAGCAATATATACATATATATAGAGAAAAGATCGAGTGAGAAGTTCTCCTTAAAATGAGAAGTGAGAAGTAATCTTAGTCCTTGGATTTGCATCTGATCTTACAACGCAGTAAACTTATAGTAATATAGGAACTTATAACCAATAAATCATAACTTATAATGCTCTCCATCATAATTATGAAAATGCTACCGCCTCAAAAAAAATTCAAGGTTTCTGGAGTTATTTTTTGTGGTGGCATTTTCGTAATTATTTTGGGGGATTTATAAGTTATGATTTATTGGTTAAAAACTCTTATGTTTAGTCTATAAGTTAGCTTCACAGTTTTCGGCCGAATGACACACCTCACATGATCCCCTCTCTCTATATATATTGAACTCAAAAGACTATTCATGTTATGGGGGGTGCATTTTTTCATTTACAAGTCATAAGCTATGTTTTGAATTTTTTATATGTGATTCTATTTTATCTATAACTTCTCATTTAATATTTTTGATGACAATCGGTCAATATCTCTGATACAGATCATTATTTTGAGCTTCGAATAGATGATGATACTGTCAGAAGTCAAAACACTTTAAATTATTCAGGGAACATAAAATTTGAAAATCACTAATTTATGATTTATATACTCGGAATATATTAATAGTAATTACAGTAGTCTAACTTCAATGATTAGTTACTCCCCGATCCCCATGTGTTGGGAAATATTTCCAACATTTCTCTTTCAAAGACAAGTGTTTAATTATCAGTAACTCCAGATGCTGTCAAAGACTTGTGGCAGAGGCGTTGTTGATGGAGGCACCTCTTGATGTTCTAAACACCTCTCTCCCTTCCCGAGATTTGACACCACATTTGGGATTTCAGTGTTGTTATTGTCATCACTTCCCACACGTATCATTTCTTGTGACAGCACAGTACTCAACACCATCTCCTTCTCTGTCTTGAAACCTTGCTGCTGCCCATAGTTTGCAAGCCAGCTCCGCAGAACTGCAGGGTCTTGCATGGGGAGCGAGTCCCATGCCGAAAAACTAGACGGGAAAGAGTTTGGGATGGAGGAGCCCAGGAATGAAGAAGCGTTGAAACCCATCATCATGTTCTCGTCTTCTTGTTTGATCGTACTGTTGTTGGAGAAGCAGTGCACGTAGCCGCCTGATTCGGATGCGGCGGCGGCGGTTCCGGGCTTGCTATTGGACGGCGATGAATCCGTTAGTGGTGGCGGATTGCATCGTATCATCCCAGAAATATGAACCTTTTTGCCACCAGAGCTCTTCTGAAACACTCTGCAGATAACCCAATCATTCTGTTCCTGAAACAAATCACTCGATCACAATCTAATGCATTAAAAATTTAAAACAGCTGTATCCCTAATTGAAAAAGGGAAATTCTTAATGTATAGAAACCTATATACACGGTTAATTCATTTGAATTTGTTTAAAAAGAGGTGAAGTTTGATGACAAAACTCTCCTAGTTGCATGTGTACATAGACAATGTACAATTTGTGTACATATTTTGTGTACATCAAAAATTTCAAACTAATGTTAAAATCTTTCCCATTTTGAACTTTATTCATGAATTTGTATCTTTGTATAATGTATTTTAAATTTTAGCACTAAGAGTTAACATGACAAACAATTGATAGGGATGTAATGTTTACTTTTTTGTCTCGTATATAATCATATATTTATTGACATGACACATATCATGTCAATTTTAATATGTATTTCAGTGGTATTGACAGCGCCAATAACAATACGTCATAATTAGTCACACCATTCGAAACGTCAACACAATCCCCACAACAGGTTCTAACAACTTTTCTATCCCTAAATAAATCTTCATGAAAAAAATATATGTTCTGCTTTTGAATGGGGAGAAGAAATCAGTTTTGAGAACAAAAAAATCAGTCATATTTGTGTTGTCACAAATCCTAGAAATCTATTTGTTATAAATATATATTTTGTTATGTATAGATATGCATAGATATATATACCTTAGTAGCAGCAACCTTGTTGAGGTTGTGAAGAGAGAATTCCCCTTCCAATCGGTACTCATGGCTGACCCAATTGGTCTTGACACCCATGGGAGCTCTTCCCATGTAGAAAACGAGAGTTTTCTTCATTCCGACCAGACATTTTCCTCTGAAAATCTCCTTGTCTTTCCCCGTGGCTTTCCAATACCCTGCTGCCGTGGCTCTGTTTGTTCTCATCCCCGTGGGATACTTCTTGTCCCTCACACAAAAAAAGTACCACTCTTTTTCCCCTATTCTTGCTTCCCCTATCATTCACCCAACAACAACTTCAAACATGGATAAAATTTGAGTATATTTAGAGACACAAACCAGCCTTATATGTCAATCAGTAATTATAAAGATTATAAGATACAAACCAGCCTTGTTTTTGTTGTTGGTGAGGTAATATAGTTTACCCATTTTTATTAGTCTCATAAAAGAAAGTTAATATAAAACTGAAATGAAGAAAAAGTTTGTGCAACATACATGGCAAGTCCCAAGGCTCAACCTTGTTCATATCAACTTCTGCAATAGCAATGGCAGAGAAGGAGGAGTCCAAAACCTTGTATGACAAGTAATGGGTGATGAGCTCTTCATCCGTCGGATGGAATCGAAACCCCGGGGGCAAATCCATCTCCTGCGTAGGATCCTCAACTCCAAATCTCCCACACAAATTCTCCATCACAAAAAAAAACCCAATCTTTATAGTTCAAGAAAGTGACAGTGGAAATGGTGTTCTGCCTAACAGTTCCTATTTCAAAGATGCCTGAAACAGAAGCGGATTATTGACCCCGGATACTTTATAGTCAATAATTCATCAGGGACAAGAAAAGTTCATGGAATATTATAGGGAAAGTGGATGAACAGAGGAAGGGGGGAAAGCATGGAACTAACCTTTAAAGGATGAAGAAAAAGGAGAGTAGTGAGGAAGAGAAGGCCATAAATGCAGGTGTGGGAGAAGGTATAGAAACGTGGTATGTAAGCAACTAATGGGAGGAGAATGTGTTTTAGTTTTAGGCTTCTCTCTCCCTTTGTTATATTTTTATGACTAAATACACCCCCTTACCACTATCCCACACAACAAACAAGCATGCCTGGCTTTGACCGTAACTAAAAATTGGCATAATTTGGTATGAACAAAGATGCCTTATTTTTGAGTTGACCTGGCCGGGTTAGGTTCGTTTAATCACCCACCACTTTGCTACACTAATCATGCGATCGATAACAGTCCATAGAAGGATTAATGAGTACAAATGAGTTCCACTTAACTTTTTCACTCCATTTTGGGGTTTAATTTGGAACTGAAAAAAAAAATCTTACTACAAAATCTGAGAAAGTGTTGCTTTAAGAGTTCAAAAGTAATGTTTGCGGGCGTTTCTTTGTACTTGTCCTTTTTTATGTAAATATGATAAATTCAAAAGTTGGGCTATGTTTGGAAGGAAAGTTGACTTTGAAAATAGTACATGTTAAAGTTTACGATAAAATTTTGTTGTTGTTGTTATGTTATTAATTTGGTAAAACTTAATTAATTGAAAAAGGGAAAATAATCTTACCCACTACTCCCACTCCCGAAAATGTTTAAAGTTAAACATAATATTCACAAAATAAAAATAACTACGTTTAATCTTTTTATGCATAGACGCTTCTTACTAACAGATGCAGGCACTCCTAAAGTGTTTGACTTCAAGTCCTAAAGTGTTTTGTACTACTTAGAACATAAGCCTTTAGCCCAAACATTTAGACCCCGTTTGGAAGCATTGAATTAGTTGAACCGACAGAATAACCTGAATTTGTTGAATTATGAAGAAGAAAAATTAGAATATATTTTATTAATAAAATATACGAAAAATTATACTTCGTATGAAAATGGCTAAAATCATACTACTGAGCAGTTTTAGCATTTCAATCACAAAAATAATTTCAAAATTATATATTTTTTAGGAAAAATGGGCAAATAAGCCCACGCACTAACAAAAAAAAAGGTCAAATAAACCCTTATATAGGAGGCTCTCTCCGGCCGTCGCCATTAGGGGCAGTTTCCGGTTGAATTTTTTAACGAATTTTTTTGAGAATCTTATTCATAAAGTCTAGTTTACTCATAACAAATTTCAGCTAACAATTCAATCGGGAAGACATTCAAATAAATTCTTGAAGATAACTGCGCTTTTAACTGCGCAGTTATCTTCAAGAATTCATTTGAATGCCTTCCCGATTGACGTTTTAGCTGAAATTTGGTATGAGTAAACTAGATTTAATGAATAATATACGCTCAAAAAATTACATAAAAAATTTCCACCGAAAACCGTCCCAAATGACGACGGCCGGACATAACCACCTATATAAGGGCTTATTTGACCGTTTTTTGTTAGTATGTGAACTTATTTGCCCCTTTTTCCTTAATTTTATTATTACACAATTTAGCGTACAAAATTTGATGATAAAAAAAAGTTTGATGAGCAGATGGATATGCAGAAATTTGGGAGTACTATACCAAATTGGGCCTTTAACATCAACGGCAATTCTTGCCTTCTTGGTATGAGGAAGTCATTTTGGATGGGATTTTCGTTACCCTGACGCTTGGATTACATATGGGTTTTTGAATGAAAGTACAATTTGTTGGAAGCAACGCTGATAAATATTGAGCACTTTCTTCCCTTAAAAGGAGCATCTTTTAGATTTTTTTAACCACAATCAATTTGTTAAGTTCTAAAAAGAGTGCGTTATTGGAAGCTCTACCAAGAACCATTTAACCATACTACAATATATAGCAATATAATATAATTACATCTCTCGTGATTCTTTAAATTCAAAACCTATTATTGAGTAATTAATATTTCATAGGCTATTTGATTCCTTTATGGAGTATGCATGGAATGGAATAACATGGAAGAACCGCGACTCTGCCGCCTATTATACGAAAAATATAATGAGCATAAAATGAGACGTGCTATTCATTTTATGATGCCGATTACCGTTTGATTTCATCTTTTTGACATGTTTCGGTACGTTCTTTCAATATTTAATTTTCTCGAATTTCACATAGTCAATGTGCTGATTTTTAAGATGCTATGCAGTAATTTTTTAAAATTAACTTAATTTGAAGATGAGTTTGATTGTTTTTTACAGCCAGCAGTCGTTTTTCATTATAAAGTAGAATCAGAAAGATCAGAAAGTGATAGGAATGAGAGGTTTTCAAACCATATCTACGTCAATAATATAATGAAATGATCACTACGGATTCACTTAGACTAGTAGGCCTTGTTTGCATTGGACTAGAAAAAATATTGAGTAGATCGAAGTCTAGAACAAAGAATGAGAATAAATCATCCACCAGTGTTCAAAGGGAAATTGTCTTTTTTATTCAACTCTTTTAACTTGATACATTTTTTTAAGATGGAAATTATGTAACCAAATAGAAGGAAAAGCATTCATTAAGTTATTTCTTCTAAAAAAGATGACAAGACAAAAAGATGAAAGATAAAAAAAAAAAAAAAAAAAGATAAAAAGGTGAGACAACATCCTCTATTGTTTTTTATTAGCGTATTGTGATCCTGACTTCATCGGACTAATTTTGATCCGTCAAGAATGATGGTCCCAGATAGAGGTAAAAGCCTAGGGGGTGAATAGACTTTTAAAGCATTTTCAGCTTTAAGAATTTTTCCTTCTAGATGAGTTGATCTGAAATCTTTTGGGAGATTTACAGATGCACAGCGGAAGTCTTTGACCTCTTGATGATTAAGGTGTGACAACTTTCTAGCTTGAATGATGTTTGGACTTTAAACGGTGAGCAGTTTACTTGGCAGTTGCCTGGATGTTAGGGAACTGCTGAGACAACTGCCAATGTAAAATAGGAGTTTGGGAGAGATGATTATATGACCTTATGCAGAATGATGAGGGCTTTCTGGATATGTGCTGAGCTGGAAATAATAAGGTGTTTTGCTTGAGCAGAGGTCTCAGCAGTTGGGTAGTGCCAGGGAACCGCTGAGGCACCTGCTGTGTTTGTGGAGTGTGTTCTGAGAACTGGCAAAACAAACCTTCTAGTAGTGATGTTCCTAAGCTCTTGTGAAACAGATGTCTCAAGAAAAGGTAAGTTATTAAGCAGTAGGATAAGCAGTAGAATCAATTAAGACTACTGCTTAGGATTCTACTGGCAAACTACGATTTCTTTATTGAGAAGTGTTGGATGTGTGCTATGTTGACTGAAGGTAAATCAACACATAATATATCCTGGTTCAGAGGTGGTGTAATCCTCCTACATCCAATCCCATCCTATTTCAAACGAATTTCACTAATGTATTAAGCCCAATACACTTAGTGCAAATCTAGCCTTGACAACTCTGGCCTAGATTGAAGGTGTTTCACGAGGAGTACAACACCACTCCAAGCTACTCAATCCTTTAGGTTTTTCTTGATTGATCCAGTGGGGATCAAAAAGTACTCCTCACCTATCTAACCACACTCAGGCCGGGAACAACTGTCCTCCTGAAGTGTTTAACAACATCTTGTATACTACAAGAAAAATCTGGTCTCCAACTAAAAACTAAGCTCTATAAATATGAAAATGATGATCTAGTCTAAGAGCTTAGTGAAGCACGAGTCAAAGCAGAGAGTGAATTTATGATCAAACACTTTCTCTTTTGCTAGATATTCTTTGAATGCTTATAGGATTTCTCTGCTTTTGAACTCAAGAACTTGTTTTCGAACTCATGCTTCGGCCCTCATTTATAGGCATCTCTGGTAGATAAATCTCATCCGTTGGTTGAGATTAATTAATCTTGTACGTTGAATCTTTGTTTCAGAAGATAACAACTTGTTGTTCATCTTCTTCTTTGGAGCTGATTACTTCTTTTGTCTCTATCTGCCTAGCTGCTGCAGTTCTCCTTTATAGATATCAACTTGACTGCGCCTCCCATGCTTTGTACATTTTTTGCATTAAACGTCCTCCATGCTTGGATTCCTTTTCTTTGATTGGCTCCGGATGATCACGAGGTATTCTAACAATTTTTGTGTATTAATAAAATTTATACTGGTAGGATTTGAATATCCTATTAAGGTAAATAAATTCACCTTATTGCATTTTTAATTTCCAGTATAATTTTATTAGTTACAAAAATTGTCCATTTATTTGTCCTCAATCATATACATGTAAAATTCATATCAATGCATATTTTTTTTTTGTGACGTTTGAAAATGTTTGTGACAAATTAAATATATACCGGTAGGATTTAAATATCCTTTTTAAGGTAAAAATTACCTTATTTCATTTTGACTTTTCCGGTATAATTTACTTGATACAAACATTTTACTTTTGACCTTTGGTCACTCAAAGTTTTGTATGGTCAGCTAGTATTTTGAACTAAACCTATTTATTTAACTGGTAGGATAACAAATCCTATTAAGGCAAAACTTACTACCTTATTGCATTTTGTGTTCCAGTTAAATAATAGTACATTCGAAATACTTTGTTTTTATTTGATGGGATATTAACAAACAAGTTAAGCTGGTAGGATCTATAAGGAATCCTTATTATAAGGTAATGAAATATTACCTTATTGCATTTTGACTTTTCCAGTTAACTTTATTTGTTAATAGACCATTTTAGCAAGACACATTTAGATAATATTTTACTAGCATGGCAAACTGTCAGAATACATAACATCTAACGTTGTACGCTACAAAAGATGGCGGACAACAAAACTATGGCATCATCAAAACTATTAATCAAAATCTAGGGTCTAACAAAGAACTCATCACAAACTCTTGAGATTTGTAAATTCGAGTTGCTCGAACAATCGGTTAGGTTTTCACCGCTATCTACACACCAATGTGTGCACATGAAATCAGTTTCACATGATTGATTGCATGTGTCCTCAAATTCTCAGCAAAACTCCCAGATAACTATCCTTAATAGTCAAACTACCAGGTTCCTCACAAGAAACTAACTTCCACATTACCACCCGAGGTGAGACAAAACAATGATTGCGCGACCATTTGAACTAGCCCTGAGAGGCTAGAGCATCATCATTTGAAAAGCCCTATCAAACTCATCCTCCTATTGACATGCACTAGCGGATCCAATATACTTTGGGGGGGGGGGGGGGGGGATTGTGTAACACCCCGCCCCGCACGGCCCAAGGTAGTTACTCATGGATACCCTCCAGACCTCTAGTACTGTTCTCACAAACCGCCACTAGCCTTTTTCGCGCACTTTGTCCTCACTCGTGCGCGCACTGAGAAACTTCCCAAGCGATCACCCATCTCAAGACTACTCTCGTGCAAACACGCTTAACTTTGGAGTTCTTGGGTGACAAGCTCCCTTAAAAGGAGAAGCATCTTGCTGGTATGAGTAGTACTATCAATCTATTTAAATTTATCTCAAGTGTTACAATCACCCCCACTTAGGATCGCAACGTCCTCGTTGCCCCCATAAACCAATCTCAAACTTCAATCAAATCCCAGAATCCTCCCCCGCTAAGTGCCCACCCGATATCCAACGGGTCAGCACACTTGCGCAGGGTTTCTCTGATACCACCTGTAATTTAAGAGGATTAATAGTACTACTCATACCAGCAGAGGTGCATTTCCTTTTAAGGGAGCTCATCACTCAAGAACTCCAAAGTTAAGCATGCTTGCACGAGAGTAGTCTTGGGATGAGTGACCCCCTGGGAAGTTTCTCAGGGCGTGCACGAGTGAGGACAAAGTGTGCGGTAAAGGCTCGTGGTGGTTTGTGAGAACAGTACTAGAGGTCTGAAGTAACTACCTTGGACCCTGCGGGGCCGGAGTGTTACAAATGGTATCAGAGCAACCCTGCGATCGTGTGCTGATCCGTTGGATATCGGGCAAACACTTAGCAGGGGAAAGATCCTGGGGTTTGATTGAGATTGGTTTAAAGGTGCAACGAGGACGTTACGATCCTAAGTGGGGGTGATTGTAATACCTGAGATTAATTTAAGAGGATTAATAGTACTACTCATACCAACAAAGGTGCATCTCCATTTAAGGGAGCTCATCACCCAAAAACTCCAAAGTTAAGCATGCTTGCACGAGAGTAGTCTTGGGATGGGTGACCCCCTAGGAAGTTTCTCAAGGCGCGCACGAGTGAGGACAGTGTGCGGTAAAGGCTCGTGGTGGTTTGTGAGGACAATACTAGAGGTTTGAAGTAACTAGCTTGAACCATGTGGGGCCGTGGTGTTACAATTTGGGTCTATGTGTGATCATATCCTATTGTAGTCTTATTAGTTGAGGTGTTCATATTGAAGAATTCCAACATGAGTAGGGTTAAGTTAAGGGAATAAGACTCAAATAGGACTAAATCAATAACCGAGAATGGAAATAGGAGTTCGAAGTTTTTAACTTCTAAATAGGAGTTAATTTCAACGGGAAGACAAAAATACCCCTGGACAAAAGTAATCGCAAGTCCAGACAGGAGCTTAATCTTATTACAACGTCATTTGCTGATCTCGAGGTATGTCTGGCGGAAGTCCTTGAGAGTGAGATCCGAGAGTTTGGTGACGCCGTGGATGGCGGAGGGATCTATCAGCAGGTGGCGCTGAGTGCGGAGCAAGTTAGCACCAAAGACGGAGAATCTGTAGTCGTGCTCTCCCTGGATAGCGTAGATTTTGGCGAAATTGGTCTTGAAGAGCGAAATTAAATTGATGATCGGCCTTGAGCAGAGACTCACAGTTGTATTTAGAAGAAAGCTGCAGTAGCGGAACGCTTATTCGAATTGAAGGGAACTGTCAAGAATTAAAAATTAAAGTCATTGTTAGAAAATCAATGTCGTTGTTTAAAAATCAATGTCATTATATGACAATGTAATACGATGTCATTGTTTAAAAATCAATGTCATTATATGACAATGTAATACGTGATGATGTCAATGTTATAAAAATGACATTAAAATGACACAATTTCAATGACATTGTCGTGACAATGCCAATGACATTGCCGTGATAATGCCAATGTAGCCTGGACATTATCAGCCCACTCGTTCATGCACTTTAAATAAACTGCCCATGATTTTTCTCAACTGAAAATGTAAAACAAGGAGATTTTTTTCACACAGGCATTTCATCATATAGTTTTGGTGCAAAACATGGCTTGGTTTCAGGAGTGGGAATAGAAGGAATTGATGGAAAAAAGGCTAAAGTTTAGAGTCTATTACGAACCTACTATAGATTGAAGTAACAGATTCAACTTTCTCATTTTACTTATTAAATAAACTGATAAGGAGAGGTGAGAATCTGCTCGACTCAAAGGAGATGGGAAAACCAACCTCACTCAAGAAAACACATAGGGTTATATGTACGGCTCAATTTGTCTTGTGCAGGAGATTCCATTTTCACAAAGCATGTGAATGAGATTTTGAGTAAAACGAATAATAGGGAACTCTCATTCCCAGTATAAGTCCTCGAGCAACTTCACTAATAGTAATAAAGGAAAGGCCCTTTTTTTCTCCCTGAAAGTCCTTTATGGATTTCGAGTGGGGAATAGAGTTGTGGCTTATTCGGCGCTATATCACAATTCATTCATTCTCAGGCATAGCTGTTGACGAAAGGTGGCATGCGACATCGGTCAGGAGCGGGAGACATCTGTCATACCAATCCCATTCATCGTGGTCTGATCCGATGGAGGTGAGAAAGAAAATAACAGAAAACACAAGCGTACGTATCAGATTAAGAAACAGGGGCAATTTTGAAAGCTTTTTAAAATTATGTCATATTTAAGAATAAAAAAAGTCAATGTTTTATTTAATTACATACGGAAACTTAAGATCTTATTTAGCACCATTTCTCTTAAGTTAATTACTACTGATTGCGGGTTGTGTACATTATCTGATTTTAGCTCTGGTAAAAGTTTGATTTTTTGGAGAATTTTAAACATGGACATTCAACTTTTTAAAAGAAAATAGACCTACGACTAAGAACTACTACCTCTGTAACACAAAGATCTTCTCATTTTGATTTTTCACGGTCTTCTAAGTTGAACTTTGACTCTAAATATCTACATATTTATATGTATAAAATTCATAATAAATTAGTATTCAAATAATATTTTTACAATGAGGTATATGAAATAAATTTTTAATCATAACATAATGTGAGTTTTAATTGAATAATTAATGGTCAAAGTTTATAATGTTTGACTCAAAAGAGTCAAACTGGGAAGATTCTAGGGTTACGAAGGTAGTACCTAATAACAAGGTATGTGATGGATGGTCTACCCGGGGGTATATATCCGAAGGGTTATTACGGGGAATAACTTAGAGAGAAGTCAGAGCAAACAAGTAAGAGAGAGAGTGTATATTCGATATGTATTCAGCGTGGTTACAAATGGGGAAATGGGGTGCTATTTATAGTAGCAATAAATGCCGGGCAGGGACACGTGTCAAGCGCTTATTGGCCGAGGGGTCACCTCAACTGGTTGGCGCTGGCAGTCGCATGTGGCCGCATTTAATGCGGCTGTAGGATGAGACGTCTGTGCGGGGTACGGTGATCTGTACGCATGTGAGGCGGATATCTTGTCGAGTGAGATGCCTTCGGCTATAGAGCAGTAGCCGAGGGCCCTTCCACCCGATGGCACCCTGGTGCCGAGGGCTCACAGTGCCGAGGGCTACTGTTTTCGCCGTTTTCTCCCAGTTTCTTAGTTTGCTTGAGAAACCCGCTCTGTGAGAATTTGGAGCCTTCGGCCAGGGGGCCGAAGGCATCCCTGTGCGTTGTGCGGACTGCTCGGTACTCTGGGCGCTGTGATTTGGGCCTGTTGGGCCTTTGCTGGAGTAGTAGGAGTCTGTGGGCCGGGGGTTCCCGGGCCATATACTCCATCAGGAGTCCCTCACTCCTTTTGCCGAAAGGTACTTGAGGGAAAAGGAGTAATTTGTGCTTGCCCTTTGATGTTGTCCCGTTGTGATCTCTGAAGTTGGTGAGGAGTTGTTGCTTTTATGTCCCTGCCGAAGGCAGTCCCTCAGTTACCCACATGTCGGGACTTGAGGGCTTGCTTTGTTGTTTGTTGGAATTTCACAGATTTTGTAATTTAATGATTTTCCCGAAAGGGTCCTCCAGTCCCCCACTCCTTGAGGCACTTGTAAAGTGGTGAAAAGGAGTAAAGTAGTTACGTTGCCGTTGTGGGCCGAAGGCTGACGCTTTTCGTTTCATTTTGGGGGGATGCCTCGTTAAAAACCTCATTAGGAAAAACCCTTTGGGAAAAAATCCTAATGAGGGAAAAAGAGTGCACCGAATTCCCCCAATGATGAATCGAAAATGTCAAACCTTGGTGAAAAATGGAGAATGACGGGAATGCCGAAGGCTCTCTCTTCTGAGGGCTCCTGTGTTGATTAGCCGAAGGCTTGCTGTTGATGTCCTGGTGGTGCCGAAGGGGAGCCCCTCAATCCAGGGATCGAGGGCCTGCCAGGTGAGGGCAGCAGTGAAGTTGTTACCGGGGGGTCCACTGTTTGTTGATGAGTTGGTGATGAAGATACCCGAGGGCTCCCATTACCTGTGTGCCATGGGCCATCCGTCAATGAGGCACTCCCCGGGGGCTACCCGGTTTTGTAGTGCTGAGGGGGAAACCCCGAGGGGTGCCCTGATATGCAGCCCTAGGGATCTGAAGGAGTGATCCCGAAGGCGTGTGTAATGTGCTGTGTGGGGCACAACCCGGGGGCACTTCTGGGTGAGTGCACCCGGAGGCAATCCTTGATGAAGTGGAGTGAAGTAGAAAACCCGGGGGCTTCCAGAATATAGCCGTTGGAAATATAGCCGTTGGAATATGTAACGACAGGATATAGCCGTTGGGGGGGGGGGTGTGGCATACGTGGCGTGTGATGGCTGGCTGTTCGTGGGCGGCGTCACCGGTTGGGTGAAACGGCGGTGTGTAATGATGGCGGTCCGTCCGGAGGCCTGGAATCCAGGCCCAAGCCCGGATTCATCGCCTATAAATACCCCAAGGCCAGGCATTCCTCCGTGTGCGAAAAACTTGTTAGCGAAGCTCTGCCAATTTTTCTAGAGATAGAAACAGCAGCCCCCGGTTGAATCCTCTGTTCTTAAGGTCAGTTCTCCAGTTACCCTTCACCTCTTAGCTACCTGTACTGCGCCCTTAGGCTAGGAGATAGAACATTTAGAAAACACTAGTTGTACGAGCCTTCGAACTAGAGTCAGAATGTCGTCCCAGAGTGATTCTCAAGATATCTCGGGGGCGCCCTCGGTGGAGGATGAAGTCCTCTCGGATGTGGAGTCCTCAAGTGCGGAGTCCTCGGTGGGACAGGATGCCGTCATTGCCCTGGAGTTGCAGAAAGCCCTCGTAGCTGAGGCGGAGGCCGAGGGCTTTGAGCAGGAATGTGAAGACGAAGAGTTGGCCATCGCCTGGCAAGCAGCTGAAGAGGAGGCACAAAAGGAAAGCGAGAGGGTCACCGTTGCTGTGCTCCCCCCTCGGGGTGCCGGGGAGGCCAGCACCTCTCGGCCGCTGAATGCGGTCCCCCTCCGGGTGGCCCCCGGGAAGAAGAAGGCCAAGGCCGCTGTTCCCAAGAAGAAGGGCAGCGTAGCAGATCAAGGGAAGCCCCTCGATATGCCCGAGGGGTACTCCTATCTCAACACCGCCGCATTGGAGATCAAGTCGAAGGTTGATGCGGCGGACATCTATGTCACCCAGCTTCACGTGGGCCCCTCGGCCATCGTGGTGACACCGGGTCCGGATGACGTTCTCTCCCGGGCTCCCGAGGGCTGCATTGCGGTGCACGTCCTCTCAGTATCCATGGGGCTCCGCTTCCCCCTGCACCCCTTCCTCCGGGAGTATCTTCGGTTCGTTGGCCTGGTTCCCTGCCAGCTGACCCCGAACAGCCATTCTTACATCACTGGCTTCCTTGAGCTCTGTAAGTCCCGGGGGGTGACGCCTAGCCTGGATCTCTTCTTCCAGAGCTTCAACCTGTGCCGGGGGGGCACGCGAATGCCGAGGGATTCGCTAATCTGCAGCAGGTATCCGTGTTCAAACTCTTCACCGAGGCGCCCTCCTCGAACAAGGGGTGGAAGGACCGGTGGTGCTATGTGAAGCTAGCCGAGAGCCCCTTCCCGAGGGAACTGTGACACCCCCAAATTTTCCACCCAAAATAATACTTAGAAATAGAGATGAACTTTTATTTAATGATTAAAACTTCAAAAGTTGCAGCGGAAATTAATAAAACTAAGTAAAAGGGGTATGTCACCGCCACATCCAATCCGTGAATGATTGGATGCTAAGGCTATCTACCAAAACACGAGTTTAACAAAAATCAAGATGTTCGAATTATAAGAAAATATTAAAGTTTATTTCTAGTGAACTACATAATTGTCTTCTAATTCGCGCTCTCAAACATTTCAGCATCAAAATCATCATGATCACCTCCTGTTAAATACGAGCACAAGAAAAATAAAAGAAAACAACCATTAGCAATAATGCTAAGTAAGTTCCACCTAACCTTTTAAAATAATAATAAATAATATATATAAATTCGTACAACCTCATAAAATATTTTTCAACACTTTATAAACCATAAATCATAAGTAAACGATATCTATATAAAATCCCAATCACATAATTAACTCGTAAACCATAATAACTCCAAAATACATGAAACACCAAAATTCTCCTCTTTTGAATTTCTCCCAAAATCACTTTGTATCTAACTTCCTAGTAATTTAGAAGGGCGGTGCTCAACACTTTGGTTGAGCCCGGTGGTCCGTTGTTATGTACGTCCACCCCGGAACTATCGCCGGTACCACAACTGCTCCTTGGAAACGGAAACAACTACTTTAAGTGTGCACACCCCCTAAAGGTATTCCAAGCCCTCCGGGTTAGTAAGTCGATCCGGGTAGCCGGGATGTTTTCTACCAACTACCCCACCTCAAAACCTGAATGATTAGGAGCTACTACTACCACTACTACTCAAAAGCCGGGATGTTTTCTACCGACCGACAATTCACCTCAAACCAACACAAACCAAAAATTGCGTAGTAGTAGACCTAACCATCCTCCACATTTTAAGGGACGTGGAAAACCAACACCACGGATTTCTCTCGTGATGCTCACCCTTTATGAAAATATTTATTTCTCTTTGTTTTCTCAAAATCAATCGAAGTTTATACTTCAGGAATTTCCTTTTTCATTAAACTCCCACAAAGATAACAAATTATGTACTATTACAAAATCTTCCAAAATAACTCATATCAACAAACTAATATCTCAAATACAATCCTTTTATATAATGATATTCAAATTCAGCACACATAAATTCAATTCTCAAATATGCACACAAAAATATGTAAAAGAAATCACGAAGAAAAAGAACTAATATCGGTTGACGTGAAACTTACCTTAAGTCCCGATGCTCCTAATTCTCTTCTTCAATTTGGGTCTCTAAGTATTCACCTTTTTAATTAAGATAATATAATTAGTCACTTATTCTATTTCAATCATTTATCCTTTTTCCCCCCTTTTTATTTCCTTATTCAAATTTATTAATTAATTAATTATTCGAGTTAATCACTTTTTATTAATCAAATTACCTTATTAATTCAGTCATTAATTACAATATTTGAATTCTAATATTAAATAAAATATTCGAATATAATTAACTACAACATCTAAATTTTTATTCAATGATCACGATTAATATTAATATTTCCTTATTTAATTACTTAACTAGTTCTATATGGCCTAATTTAAATAAATAGACTAAGAATCGACTTTATAAATTAGTAACCGTCCATAAATATGATTTCGGTCTATATTCGACCTAGGTTGTCCAGATATTTATTTTATAATTATTTTCCATAATTATTCCTTTAATTTCATATATCTATTAATCGGTTTAATTACAATTAAATATACTAATCCTTATTTTTATTAATTATAAATGGTCCATAAGGTCCTAGTTAGTCATATATTTATCCTAGTTTATTCCAATATTTTTTTCATAATTATTTTCGTCACTTAGTTAATTATTTACTAAATGTGTATAATTTGGCCCAATTACCATTAAATCCATTAAAAATAGCTAAAAAATTTATTTTCCAATTCTGGTTGGTCCGAATATGTATATTTATACTAGGTATTTAATTTATATTTTTACAGATTTTATTTATTTCCTTTACTATTTTATTTTTAATTTTTATTGCAACTGAGCCGAACTGGGCCAAATTAAATTATTCTGGCCCAAAAAAAATTAGGCCCAAGAGGGACCCCAGCTCAGCTGGGTTGTCTTCCTCGTGACATCGCCGGAAAAACGGGAAAAACAGGGGGGGGGAAGGAACTTACTCCGTTTGGACGAGCGAACGGCCGAAAATGGTGGTAGCAGGGCGGCGAAGGTCAGAGGTGGTACGGCGGCGGCGGCAGCTCCTCCCTCTTCTCCGTTTTCCGTCGAAATGTTTTTCCCCGGCGAAACTCCGGCGAGGCTTTTCTTCCTCGTTTCACGACCGATTTCGACGATTCTTTTTCCGTTGGATTCGTATCACGAAGGGGAAGGTTTGGGAAGTATTTTCACTGCTTGGTTCTGGCTAAAACGATGGGTCGCAATTTTATAAATATATATATACGTATATATGTATGTATATTTCATAGCTTTTTGGGATGAAGAAAACGTAGGTTCTGGTCTATTATTTATAGGGAAAGATGAGGGTTTTAGGCTGAGATGTTAGAGTTGGAGTTGGAGTTAAATTTGGTTTTTTTTTTTGAAGTTGCCGGCCAAAGCTACCGGGAATAGTTTTACCTCCCGTAGGAGTTTACTTAATACTATATACGTAGTAGTAGTAATATAATAGTAGGAGTATACTATTCTAGTAGTTCATTTAGGAGTATAGTAATTATATTTAGGTATATATTAGTTATACGTAGGTTTACGTATGTAATATTATGTATGTTATATTACTATTACTACGTACGTATATCTATCTATCTATATATATATATATGTATTAAGATTATTTTATTTATTTAGTTTATCTTTTGTATATTATACAATCTAAAATAGTTATAAAAATTAATTTTATACTAAAATGTAACTTCTTTTATCGGGCCATTTTTTATTTGATTAAAAAAATCGTGAACTTGGAAATTTTATCTGATTAGAATGTTATGACTGTTGAATTTTTGTCTGACTCAATTAATAATTAAAATTTTATTTTCGTAATATTTTATCTGATTAAAAATTATTTTTATTTTTATTTAAATTTTTGAAGTGTCACAGGAACTGCGTGACCGCTTCAGGAGGCACGAGAAGAGGAGGAGCGTCGCCCTCGAGAAAGACGGCAGGATTCTGGCCATGATCCCGGAGGGCCGGGACAAGAATATCTCCATCAAGGACTGCACCAAAGAAGCAGATCTCTACACCCTCGGGTTCCGGCGGTACCGGTTCCTGGGGGAAACTGATGAGAAGTTCCCAGTGTTTGAGGGAGCCTCCGGAGGTAGTAGCTGAGGGCATTCTCACCCTCATCTTAGCACGTTTGTCCATTTGTTTTGTTAATCCTTTATGCCACTTAATAGTGACCCCTCGATCCTAACCCCTCATTTTTTTTGCAGGTGTTCCAGTAAGTATGATGAACGTCAAAGGCCTCGCCCGATTCAAGAACAAACCGGCCAAGGATCTGAAGGGGCCGGACGCAGGTGGCCAAAAGCCCGTCGGTGCGCCCCTCAAAAAGCCCGAGGGCGATGCTGCTGCGGCTAAGAGAAAGCCGTCGGCAAAGGAGCCCCCCCAAGCCCCTAAAAAGTTAAAGAAGGGGGATGCCGCGAAGGATGACCCCCCGGTGGTGATTATAGATGACCCTCTGGTGATGCCGACGGCGCAGGTGCCGGGGGTGGTCCGGGAGCCATCTCTCGAGGTCCTCACGCTCTCCCTCCCGGCTGGTACGGCCGTGTTGAATGGCACAGCCGACCCGAGGGCGATCCTGAGGGGTATTACCCTCGATATCGACAGGGCAGCTCTCGGGGCTGACGATGATCAAGCCCTTGAAGACAGGATCCTCCGGTCTTCCCTCACGGTGAGTTCACTGTAGTTTGTTTCTTTGTTTCCCACTTTGAACTAAGAAATCACGTTTGGCCCTGACAACCCGCTTATCTTTGCAGACTTGCGTTGCCCTCGGGGAGCAGTTCCGACGGCTGGAGGAATGGCGCCTCCACAAAGCTAGGCAAGACGCCAAGATGAAGGAGCTGATCCTTAGGGACTCCCAGGCCACGAAGCTGATGGCCCAGCTTGAGGAGGACCTCCGGCTTGCGAGGGCGGAGGCCGAGAGGCTCAGGGAGGAGAAGGCAGAAGCTGAGGCGGCCGCTGCGGAGGCCGTAAGGAGAGCAGCCGAGGAGGCCGAGGCCACCAAGGCGAAGGCTGTCGCCACAGCCCGGGAGGAGGCCATCTCCGGGTTCCTGGACGGGGGGTGGAAGACCGAGGGGCACAAGGCATGGTTGTCTTCGGTTGTTGAGGCCTCGGTTGATGAATGGTCCGAGGGCCCGGGGGAGGAGTGGATGGCCCGGAAGGGTAAGCAATATTATGATGGGGGTGAGTTCTTCACTCAAGCCCTCATCTACCGGAGGATGGCCCGCCATCTGAAGGTTGAGCCGAAGGGATTCCGAGCTCCGAAGGGAAGCCGAGGGCGACGATCCTGAGGCCGATGCAGAAGTTTCCTCGAAGCCATCGGGGGAGGCCGCCCCCGGGAATGACATGATTTGATACGTATTCTGTAATTTGAACAATTTTGTAATGGCCTCGGCCTAATCATTGTAATAACTATATTCACTCTTTGTTGTGATGAATGATTGAATGCCTTCGGGCTTTGTATATATGAATTGTTTTTCCAATTCCTTTCTGCTTGAATGTATGCCTTCGTTTTCCTTGAGTGTATGCCTTCGGTATTTTTGAATGTATGTCTAGGACTTAGAATATTTTTCGATTGTAGCTTGCCCTTGGAAGCCTTCGGTAGTTGGGCACCCTCTGCTGGATATGCAACCGAGGGTTCAGCAGCAATTAGGACTTAGAAAATCTTTTAAGTGTAGCACACCATAGGGCCTTCGGGTGTTTGCAGTAACCCAAATCCTAGGCCTTAGAAAATTTCTAAGTGTAGATTTCCCCTTGGGAGCCTTCGGGATATGGCATCCCTTCCTGATGTGTGAATGTTGGACCGAGGGCCCAACGCACAGGACTTAGAGATTTTTGCAAGTGTAGTATGTCATGTAGCCTTCGGCTATTGTGGAGCCCCAACGAAAATATTGAATAGGCCGAGGGCTAATTCTTTAGGACTTAGAAGATCTTCTTGAGCGTTGATTCCTTGTGTACTGTAGCCCCCTGACTGAGCCGGGGGCCCATCTTTAGGACATAGAAATTTTCTTTGTTTGCAAGTGTTGTTGTATCGCATAGCCTTCGGCTATTGTATTCCCCTGGCTGTAGTGTTGATTGAGCCGGGGGTCCAATTTTGGGACTTGGAATTTTTCAAGTGTTGTTTCTTTGTGTAGCCTTCGGGTGATAGGTGCCTTTTGACTCTACATTACTTTGCGAGATGCCCGGGGGCTGCTCCTTCAGGACTTAGAATTTGTTCTAAGCATAAATTGATGTTGAGTCCTGTTGTTGTGAAGAAAGCCAATGAGGAGTGTGTGCCCTCGGCATACACTTTAAAAGTTGTAGAATTTGACCCTTGTCATGGGGAAAGGGCCCTCGGTATTTGTACATAACAGATGCCTTCGGTGTCTGTTTGAAGTACCGTTTAGTGAACCTTGGATAGTCCAGTCCCTTTGTATTGTGGAAGCCTTCGGTGTTTTTGTGACCGGAGGTGACCAGGTAGTGGTCTTTGCCGTTTCCTGATGATATTTGTTTGAGTAGTATCCTTCGGGAAATAGGAGCCTTCAGTTACCGGAGGTGTTCCCGTGGGGAGCCCTCGGTTTGTTGTGATCTGTTGGAGTGTACTCTTTGATTTCTCGCTGAGTCTACTCCCCTTCACCCCCTCTTTTTTTTTTTTTTTTTTTTTGGTTGGTGGTGAAGGGAAGGCATCAAGAAACTTGGTTTCTTGGTAAGGCTGGGCCTATTAGGAGACCATCAGAATACACCAATGGCTCTCCTCCCTCGGGTTAACCTTCCGAGGGGATCGAGGGTCGTTTCCTGGGCACAAGATATGGTGGTCCGTAACCTGCCTCCCCTTGGGGGATGGCGCGGAAAGCGCCTCATTTTTGAAAGTCGTCCCCTCAGCGTCAGACATAGTCCGTGGCCTGCCACACCCTTGGGGTGGTGGCGCGGGGAGCGTTTCGGTTTGGAAGTCGAATCCTGGGCATTTCTCGTGCCTGTCACACCCTTGGGGTGATGACGCGGATAGCGTTCCGTTTTTGAAAGTCGAATCCTGGGCATTTCTCATGCCTGTCATACCCTGGGGGTAATGACGCGGAAAGCGTTTCAAGGAAGGGTTTTCATTTGCACACTAGTTGCAAATGGCCGGGGGCACTACGTGCCGCCGGCACCGATGGTGGCGCCTTCGGTATATGCGTCCTCGTGGGGTACGGCTTTTAGAAACAACACTTGGTGTTAGTTTCGATGTGTAGCCCCCGGTACTTGGTACCGAGGGGTCTTCTGCAGGAGCACTTGGTGTTCTCTTTTGTCATAGTTGATGTAGGCGTCTACCCTCGGTACTTGGTACCGAAGGGTGACGAGCACTTTGTCATGGTGCGTCAAAATAATTTCAATACTAAACACTTATACGTAGTATAGCGTAGTAGAGTTCGTATCCACAGGGAAAGGAATAATTCTCTTTTTATGATACTTAGTAAATAAAAAAGGGGGGATTTGGATTGAGTGATTTAATTTAATTAAGAACTAAGATGAACAACCTATATGTGTTTAATTCAAAGATAAAAAGGACTTGGCATTGCTACTTTCCACTTGTTGATATATTTTAGTCGATCATTGTTATATCTATAACTTATTCCCTCTCGAATACTCAATCGGGGAGTATATCCACTTCATCGAGGGTAGTTATTAACAACGACCGTTCATTAATAACCCTTACTATTAATCAAATATAGAACAACGCCTTATACCGATTTAATAGTAGCATTTAATCTTTCTAACTCCTTGATGAAATCAATTGAGATTGATAACCTCAACACAAGCGGTTTCGGTTTAACCAACAAAATTAATCCCTCTTAAGTTTTTTAACCACGACCGTGCATTAATAAACCGAAGTTACTTACTTGTGAAACCATCAACGATTAACCATCGGTTCGTTGATCGTTTCTAGTAATAATTAATATATGAAACAAAACTAGTTGATCCTTTAAGTAATGTTCAAAATATTAATATGAAATAAGAGTAGGAATTAATTAATATTCAAGGAAGAATATTATTAATGAAGATGAATCCTACTATAATTAATATCAAGATGTTAACTAATTGTCATCTTAGCAACACTCCTCAATATTAATATAGAGGAAGAAAATACCATTCTAACTAATGTCGAGATGTTAACTAATTGTCATCTTAGCAACACTCCCCAACACTAATATAGAGATGATATTAAGGAAAGAACTATTAATTAATATTCAAGGAAAGAAGTTAAGAAAATAACTCACAACTTTAATAATCAACAAGCTTCAAGAGCAACACCAAGAATGGAAGTTTAGCTCCTCATTTTGGAGGCTAAACATAGCTAGAAAAATATAAAGAAATGCTATTCTAAACTGAGCTAAAGAGTATGGAAGAGAGGATTATTTTTAGAGGAGAAAAAGAGTGCTATTTATAGGTGTTTTTCAACACCTTTGGCCGGGTACCCGACCGGGTCAAGTACTCACCCGACCGGGTCCGGTCAAAATCAGATAATCCGCCACGTTCTGGTGATCTTCGCACGTCGTTTTGTCCCGGGTCACATCTGACCCGACCGGGTCAAGTAGGGGACCCGACCGGGTCCAGTGACTTTCTTGGCAATTTCGTCTGTTAAATCACACCCGACCGGGTGGGGGTTTCTACCCGGTCGGGTTTCACTCCTGGGCAGTCAAATTTCTTGTTTTCTTCTCTTCAAAGTCTTCCTTTCCGACACCACAAATCCTAACTAAACTTTACAACTTACAAATAAAGACTAAAATACAATTACAACTGAAATCACATAAATGTTTACAAACTAAATAAAACGTCAAACAATTAACATAAATCAAACATAAAAACATGTAATTATGCACTACTAATTAGTGTGCATCAAAGGGTCTTCAAATGAAACACGTGGTGTTTCCCAACAGATGTTTGGAAGTTGAAAGGAGAGCATATCCCCGGCACTGGGTGCCGAGGGGTCTTCTTTGAAACATTTTGGTGTTTTTCCTTCGTTTCGATGTTTGATGATGGAGGTGTACCCTCGGCACTGGGTGCCGAAGGGTCTTCCGTAGGAACACTTGGTGTTCTCAACTTTTATTTTTTGATGTTGAAGGTGGGGATGTACCCTCGGCACTGGGTGCCGAAGGGAAATGAAACACATGGTGTTCCTTGTTGTTGGTGATAGGAGTTCCTTCCCTCGACACTTGGTACCGAGGGGTCTTGACTGAAAACACGTCGTGTTTTCACTGACGTTGTAAGTGTTGATGGCGTCCGCCCTCGGCACTTGGTGCCGGAGGGGTTTTTTCTCGTGGTGAGGCGGTGGGCCTGTAGTCAGTATGAGGGCTTGATGTCTTGAATGTATCTTCATTCTTCGAAATTGGAGGCCTTGGGCCATAGGATAGTACATTCACTAGTTATGAGGGCTTGGCCGCTCTTACATTATTGATAAAATTTAACTAAATGGTGTACATTCCAGTGCCTAGGGACCTCTTTCCCATTGGGGCGTTTGAGCTTGTAGGTCCCGGGTTTGATGAGGGCTGCTATGATGTAGGGGCCTTCGAATTTTGGTGCCATTTTCCCCCCCTCGGTTGGTTGGCTGGCTTCCCTCCTCCGGAGGACATAGTCCCCCACTTGAAATTCCCGGGTTCGAACTTTGGCGTCGATGTAGCTTTTAACTTGCCTTCAGTAGTTTTCTGCCCGGATGAAGGCCTGCTCCCGGCGTTCTGAAATGAGGTGGAGGTCGAGGGCCATGTTGCTGTCGTTGACCTCGGGGTCATATTGGATCACCCTTCGGGTGGGAAGGGTGACTTCCGTAGGGGCTTTGGCTTCAAAACCGTAGCAGAGGGAGAAGGGTGTTTCACCTGTAGCTCGCCGAGGGGTGGTGCGGTAGGCCCAAAGGATGTTGTGAAGTTCTTCTACCCAGCCACCGCCCTCGGCCTCCAGCTTCTTTTTGAGGCCCTCGAGCAAGGTCCGGTTGGCGTTCTCTACTTGCCCGTTGCCTTGAGGGTAGGCAACGGAGGAGAAGGTGTGTTTGATGCCCCATGCCTCCAGAAGGGCACAGAAGGGGGCTGCCTCAAATTGTGTCCCATTGTCGGAGATGATCTGCTGGGGGACGCCAAACCTTGTGAGGATGTTCTTGAGGACGAAGTGACGGCACTTCGCCTCTGTGATGCTGACGAGGGGTTCAGCCTCCACCCACTTGGTAAAATAGTCGACGGCCACAATGATGTATCTGTTGTTGGAGGTACCCCTCGGAAGAGGGCCCACAAGGTCTATCCCCCATCGAGAAAATGGGACAGAGGTGCTGATGGGGGCGTAGTTGACCGCTGGCCTGCCGGGAGCTTTCTGGAAATGTTGACATGCAGTGCACCTCCGGGCAAGGTCAGCACAATCCCTGGCCATGGTTGGCCAGAAGTAGCCCTGGAGAATGAGCCTTCGGGACATGGAGAAGGGTCCCTGGTGAGCTGAGCAAGTGCCACTGTGCACTTCCTCCATTGCGACCTCGGCTTCATCTGGATGAAGGCACCGAAGCAGCGTGCCATTGTAAGATCGTTTGTAGAGCCTCCCATCTTCGATGGTGTAGCTGGGAGCCCTCAGCTTTGCCAGTTTAGCGCGGGCCTCATTCTCGGGTAGCTGCCCTGTGGAGATGAAGGCGGTGATATCTGAAATCCAATCCTCCTGACGTTGTTGTATGTTCATCACGGGGCTTGCATGGATGCTTGAGAGGCTGAGTTCCTCGATTTTGGCAATCTTGGAGATGTGCTCGGGGGAGTCTGCCGAGAGTTTAGATAATATGTCGGCCTCGGAGTTCTGAGCCCTCGGTATTTGAGTGAGAGAGTGTGCCTCAAATACCTTAAGCAACTCCTTGGCCGCTTCCTTGTACTGTTTCATTCTCCCCTCCTTGGCCTCATATTCTTCGGAGATTTGGCCAACGACCAACTTGGAGTCGCATTTGATGTGGATCTGCCGAGCCCTCATGTTGGCAGCCATCCGAAGGCCACATAGGAGGGCTTCATATTCGGCCTCATTGTTGGAGACCTTGAAGGAGAAGCGGATTGCATAGTAGGCCCTGAAGCCCTCGGGAGTAATGAGGACTACCCCTCCCCCGCATGCTTTGGTCGCGGAGGAGCCATCAGTGTAGAGGGTCCACCAGTCGTCCGAGGTAGCCGAGGGCTCCCCGTCCGTGGCTGCCCTTGCGGTACACTCCGTCACAAAGTCCGCCAGGGCTTGGCCCTTGATGGCAGGCCTTGGGCGAATGTCAATGTTGTACTGGCTCAAGAAGATAGCCCATTTAACCATGCGGGAGGAGCTGGTGGGGCTCCTCATGAGGGCGCCGAGGGGTTGATGAGTGAGGACCTGAACCGGGTGAGCCTGAAAGTAGTGGCCCAACTTTTTGACAGTCCAAACGATGGCTAGCACCGTTTTTTCCACGTGGGAGTACCTGAGCTCGGCCTCCCTTAGGGTCTTGCTAACGTAGAAGATGGCATGTTGGATGCCGTCTTCCTCCCGGATGAGCACAGAGTTGATGGCCGCCGGGCTAACCCCAAGGTAGAGGTAGAGGGTCTCCCCTACCTTGGGTTTGGAGAGCACAAGAGGTGAAGATAGATATCTTTTGAGCTCGTCGAAAGCCCCCTGGCATTCTGGAGTCCATAGAAAACCAGCCGTCTTCCTCATGATCTGGAAGAAGGGTAGAGACTTCTCCGCCGATTTAGATAGAAAGCGGTTGAGGGCTGCCAGGCGGCCCGTCAACCGTTGAACTTCCTTCACGTTGCGTGGGGGTTCCATGTTGATGATGGCCTGGATCTTTTCGGGATTGGCCTCAATACCCCTTCGGCTCACCATGTAGCCCAAAAATTTGCCCCCTTGGACGCCAAAGGTGCACTTCTTCGGGTTTAGCCGAAGGTTGAATTTTTGCATGATGGCGAAGATTTCCCGGAGGTCGTCAGCATGGCTGGAAGATTGCTTGCTCTTGACGATCATGTCGTCGACATAGGCCTCCATGGTGCGCCCTAGGACGGCTTGAAAGACCCGGGCCACCATTCGGGTGTAAGTGGCCCCTGAGTTCTTTAGGCCGAAGGCCATCACTAGGTAGCAGAAGATGCCCTCGGGAGTCATGAAGGTAGTTTTTTCGGCGTCCTCCTCGTGCATGAATATTTGATGGTACCCTCGGAAGGCATCGAGGAATGACATGATTTCACACCCCGCGGTCTCATCCACCAATTGATCAATGTTTGGTAGAGGGAATGGATCCATGTGGCATGCTTTGTTGAGATCGGTGTAGTCCACGCACATGCGGAAGGTAGGGGGCTTCTGGGCGAGGACTACATTTGCTAGCCATGAAGGGTATTTCACCTCCCTGATGTGTTTAATTGATAGGAGCATGGCGACCTCCTTCTTCACGAATTCCCTCCTCTCGGCGGAGAGGGGTCTCCTTCGCTGTTGTACTGCTTTTGCCGAAGGGTCCACCGAGAGGCGGTGGGTGATGACCCTTCGGCTGATCCCCGGCATGTCCTCCGGCCCCCATGCAAAGACAGTGGAGTAGGCGCGGAGGGCGTCGGTGATACCGGTTTTCAAATCTTCAGGGAGCTGGACTCCAATCTTCACGACTCTCTCCGGCTGGGCCGGATCGAGCGCAAAGTCTTCTACGTCCTCGGCCGGTTCAGCCCTCGGCCTTCTTTCCTCTTGGTTGACGGTTCCGGTGATGGTGTCAACACGGAGTTCCGTCTTGCTTACCTTCTTAGTGACCTGAAGATAGCAGGCGCGGGCTATTTTCTGGTTCCCCCGGGAGTAGCCAATGCCTCCCTCGGCGGGAAACTTGAGGCAGAGATGCCTCATGGAGATGATGGCTTCGAGGTCCTCGAGGGCTGGCCGGCCGAGGATGATGTTGTGGGCGCAGTCAATGTTGACGACGACGAACTCCACCTCGAGCTGGGCTCTATGGAGCCCGTCGCCGAAGATCACCGGGAGGGTTATTACCCCCTCGGAATCAATAGTATCGCCGGTGAAGCCGGCAAGAGGGGTCTTAATTGGCCGAAGGGACCCCCTCTCCAGATGCAGCTCTCTGAAGGTGCTGAGGTACATTACATTGACAGAGCTGCCCGTGTCATTGTAAGTTCGGTGAATAATGGTGTCGTTTATCTCCGTCCGAATCACCAAGGAATCCCTGTGAGGAGAAGAAGTAGGAGGGAGATCTGCGTTGGTAAAGGTGATGGGTTCCTCCCTCAATCGCTTTACCGGGGGCATATGAGTGACTTCCTCCACGTAAAGCGATTGAGCCCACTTCTTTCGTTGGCTGGTGGAATCGCCCCCTGTATTGCCACCGGTGATCATGAGGATGTGGCGTTTCTTCTCCTGGTAGTGGGGGTACTCCTCCTCCTCTTCTTCCAAGTTTCCGATCTCCCTCTTCTTGCCGAGGGGGATGGTGTTCGGATTCGCCCAGGCATTTACCTTCGTATGGTGCCCTCGGGGAGGTCCCTGATGAGAAGGTCCCTCCTGCCGAGGGCTCTGGACAAACTGGGACAGGTGCCCTGCCTGTATTAATCTCTCGATGGCCGTCTTCAGCTGATGGCAGTCATCGGTCCTGTGCCCCTGGTGCCGATGGAAGCGACAGTAGGGGAACTGAGGGTTGATAGCGTGTACCTCCGGGGGTGCGCGAGAGTCGCGCTCAACGAGGCCCCTCTCCTCGGCAAAATCGAGGATGATGCTGACGGGGTGCGTCAATGGTGTCCGAGGGCGGTCCAGGAGAATGGCTTGGGCCCAAGTCTTAGGGTTGCTCTTATAACCTCCCCCGGGCTTGGCTTGGCCTTGCCGAGGGCGGTCATCGGAGGGTCCCGAAGTCTTGGGGCGATTTGGAGGAGCCCCCGGCCCTCGGTTATGCTTGTTGTCAGCCCTCGGGGGCTGCTGGTCCGGGTGTTGGTGATACTTCTCCACCTCCTCGGCCTCAGCATACCGGTCCCCCCGCTGCAAGGCCCTTATGTAATCGCGGGGGGGTTCAATGATGAGGCTCCTTGAAAAGTTGCCGGTGCGGAGGACGGTTTGTAGGAGGGCCAGGAGGGTCCCGTCATCAGCACCGTCGACCTTGTCGGCCTCCGTCCTCCAGCGCTCCAGGAAATCCCGAAGGGTCTCATCCTTCTTCTGGCGTATTGTTAGGAGGTGGGAGAAATGCTTCCTTGTGCGACGCCTCCCGGCAAATTGTGTCAAGAACTGCTGGGCGAGTTCTTGCCTTTGAAACAGATCCCCCGCTTTCCTGGGGCCTTTGGAGTGCTTTCCCCCCGAGGCGGTCTTGGACCCCTCGGCGGTCTGGCCCTCCTCCGAGCCGGTTGAGGGCGGAAGTACGGGGCCTCTCCCTGTTGTCATTATGGTGGTCCCGGGACTGAACTTCCTGGGAGGATGTTTCTTGGGCCACCACCCCTTCGTCGTTTCTCACCCGAGGGGTGGGATTTCCGAAGGGGTGTGGCAGAGGGGGAAGTATGATATTTTCCCCGATCTGAGGGTGAGCTGGAGCCAGGGTGCCGAAGGCACCCGGGTTCTGGGTGAGCGTCTGGATGAAGGCGGAGAGCGCCGATTGTACGTCGATGGTGAGAACCGGAGGGCTGACTTGGTCATCGCTCCGGTTTTTCTTCTTGGCCTCGATGCCGAGGCGGGCATCGGGGGCATTTTGTTGGATCTGGATGCGTAGGTCGACAGCCGCCTGTTCCAGCCCAGCGATGACACCGCCCTCGGGAGCCCTGTGAGAGGCTTCGGGGGCGTTGACGTCGCCGAGGGCCAGGTTCTTGTCTTCTACGTTCTTTGAGTTGGCACGTGTTGTCCTCACCATTTTGATAGAGGGCTAGTGTTTTGTGTTTGGTCGAGGGGGAGGGTTTCTTACTCGATTGTTCAACCTCTCAACGAGAGCACCAAATGATGGATGGTCTACCCGGGGGTATATATCCGAAGGGTTATTACGGGGAATAACTTAGAGAGAAGTCAGAGCAAACAAGTAAGAGAGAGAGTGTATATTCGATATGTATTCAGCGTGGTTACAAATGGGGAAATGGGGTGCTATTTATAGTAGCAATAAATGCCGGGCAGGGACACGTGTCAAGCGCTTATTGGCCGAGGGGTCACCTCAACTGGTTGGCGCTGGCAGCCGCATGTGGCCGCATTTAATGCGGCTGTTGGATGGGACGTCTGTGCGGGGTACGGTGATCTGTACGCATGTGAGGCGGATATCTTGTCGAGTGAGATGCCTTCGGCTATAGAGCAGTAGCCGAGGGCCCTTCCACCCGATGGCACCCTGGTGCCGAGGGCTCACAGTGAGAAACCCTCTCTGTGAGAATTTGGAGCCTTCGGCCAGGGGGCCGAAGGCATCCCTGTGCGTTGTGCGGACTGCTCGGTACTCTGGGCGCTGTGATTTGGGCCTGTTGGGCCTTTTGGGCCTGTTGGGCCTTTGCTGGAGTAGTAGGAGTCTGTTGGCCGGGGGTTCCCGGGCCATATACTCCATCAGTATGTATAAACTAACTAGAACTGTATCATCCTTACAGGGCTTCTGATTTCATACTTGTATCCCAATTATCCTTCTATTTATCGATTCTATTTATATATAAGAAAACAAATAGCTCATTAAATTACTTTGTCATCTTTTCTTTTTGGGACGTCCCAAAACTTTGCCGCTTTCCCTTTTAATCAATTATTGTATGGTTAGAGTTGTTTCTCTCTTCTTTGCACAAACCTCAACCACAAAAATTTTCACTTTATTATTCTCCGTGCCGGTCAAACTTGACAAAATTTTAAGGGACAGAAGTAGTAATTCATAATATATGATCAAATTAAGTCTAATTGATAAAAATATAAACTTATTGAGTTTTAGTAACTATAAATGTGTTTTGAATTATATCAAAGTGACTATAAAAATGTACACATAGAAACTTTTCTGGATGAATTGACTATAAAAATGTACACATTTAGATACTTTTTCATATAACTGTTGCTTTATTTTATTAATTAATACAATATATTTTAAAATATAATTTCATATGAATGATAATGCAAATTTATTAATCATGAATTGTGATATACGTTTTGTAACAATCGGAGTACAAATAAAAAAAGTTACACGGAGTATCACTTTAAAGAACATATATTTTTTAAAGTATTAATTTTATTTATTTATATATAAAATATCAGTGTTATATGAAAGATAATAAAGAAGGTATGATATATTTTAATATGATCAAAACAAGCCTAATTGATAAAAATATGACTTATTAGTTTTTTAGTAACTATAATTGTGTTTAAAGTTTTATCAAAGTGACAATCAGAGAAAGTATGTGGTTGATAGTGAGATTAAAGTAAGAATGGATTAGAGTCACACAAATATTACCAAATATAGTATGAAACAAATTTAGTGGGATAGAGGGAAATAAGAAAAGTGAGACAATTGTAGTGGGACGGAGAAAGTATTTATTTAATGATGAATAATCCATACCGAGGTTGGAAATAGAAATGTTGCTTAATTAACCTTCATTTTTTTGAAAGTTTTATATATGCAATATTGATGCCAAATAAAAGATCTTGAAAAATTATAAAATCTGATATATTTTTTGTGAAAATTGAAGTAAAAAAGAAAAGTTATGACATTTTAAAGAAGAAAGAAGTTTTTATGTGTTGGGCCCATGAATTGCATTTCTTCCATTTATATATAAGAAAACAAATAGCTCTTATATGAAAAAGTGTTATAACTTATTCATTTTTAATCCAATTTTTACAAAAATCATATCCAATTTCACAATTTTTTACGATCTTTCATATGACATCATTATTGCATATATAAAATTCAAAAAAATCTAAACATTTATTAAACAACCTTCTAATTTTATAACGTAAATACGAATTATTCTGTATTAAATAAAGAAAAAGTTTCTAATATATGAACAAGATATGGATAGTTGATAAACATATGCCTTATTAACTTTTAGTAAACATAATTGTTTTCAAAATTGAAAAACTAAATTTACATAATCACAATTATGTAATTAAGGAATAAAGATGTGGAAGACGAGGGAAAAAATTATAAATGGGTGAATCATTACACATTTGTGGAAGATGTGAGAGATTTTTCTCTCATTAATAGTGCTATTAGGTATAAGATTAGGTATAAGATTAGCCAGCTAACAATTGAACAGAATATTTCTCTCTCTAATATTTAGTGTTTTCAAGTATAAGATAAGATAAGATAAACTGGATAACAATTGAGCGGCCAATTTTTTTCTCTAATTATGTAATGCTTTTAGAGGTAAGATAAGCCGATTAAAAATGTGTGGGGAAATTTTCTCTCTCATATGTAGTACTTTTAGGTATAAGATTTTAGGTATAAGAAGATTGTGTCATAAGGCAGTTAACAATTGAGCGGGAGAATGTTTTCTATCATATATCGTGTTTTTAGGTATAAGAAGATAAACCACCTAACAATTTAGTGGGAAAAATTTCTCTCTCATTTGCAGTTCTTTAATTTCAAGTAAAAGATAAGCCTGCTAATAGTAGAGAGGAAGAATTATCTCTGTCATATTTAGTGCTTTAGGTATTAGAAGATAGGTTTGCTAACAATTGAGTGGAGGAACCGGAGAGGGAAATTTTTCTCTCATATGTAGTGATGGATAGTATACCCGGGGGGTAGCTTATCCGAGGGGTTATTACGGGGAATAATAAGAGAGAAGTCACAGCAAGTAAATGTAGAGAGAGAAAGTATATTGTAAACTGTGGAGCGTTTTCAGCGTGGTTACAAACGGGGAAATGGGGTGCTACTTATAGTAGCAATAAATGCCGGACAGGGACACGTGTCAAGCGTTCATTGGCCGAGGGGTCACCTCAACTGGTTAGCGCTGGCAACCGCATGTGGCCGCATTTAATGCGGCTGTTGGATGGGACGTCGTACAGGGTACGGTGATCTGTACGCATGTGGCGCGGATATCATGTCGGGAAAGGTGCCCTCGGCTGTAAGTACTGGGGACCCCCTTGGTGCCGAGGGCTCCAGGTGCCGAGGGCTACTGATTTTTGCCGTTTCTCCCAGTAACTTTGTTTTGCTGTTCTGGCCCTCCTGTGAGAGTTAGAGCCTTCGGCCAAGGGGGCCGAAGGCACCCCCTGGTGCGTATTGCGGGCTGCTTGGTACTCTGGACGCTGTGATTTGGGCCTGTTGGGCCTTCTGGGCCTGTTGGGCCTTGATTGGAGTAGTAGGAGTCTGTGGGCCGGGGGTTCCCAGGCCATATACTCCATCAGGAGTCCCTCACTCCTTTTGCCGAAAGGTACTTGAGGGAAAAGGAGTAATTGTGTTTGTCCTCTGCTGTTGTTCCGTTTGTAGTTTGTAGAGTTGTGGGTAGTTTGCTGTCTGTTTATTCTGCCGAGGGCAGCCCCTCAGTTACCCACATGTCGGGACTTGAGGGGTCATGTTTGTGATTTTTGTGATTTTTCCCGAGGGGGTCCTCCAGTCCCCCACTCCTTGAGGCACTTGCAAAGTGGTGAAAAGGAGTAGAGTAGTTGCGCTGCTGTTGTGGGCCGAAGGCTGACGCTTTTCGTTTCATTTTGGGGGGATGTCTCGTTAAAAACCTCATTAGGAAAAACCCTGTGGGAAAAATCCTAATGAGGGAAAAAGAGTGCACCGAATTCCCCCAACGATGAATCAAAAATGTGAAACCTTGGTTCAAAATGGAGAATAATGATGGTGTCGAAGGCTCTCCTTGTTCTGAGAGCTCATGTGTTGATTAGCCGGGGGGTCCCCTCAATCTGGGGATCGAGGGCGTAATGAATGCGGGTAGTAGTTGAATTGTTACTGGGGGGTCCCCTGCCGGTTGATTAGTTGGTGATGAGGATATCTGAGGGCTCCCATTACCTGTGTGCCGTAGGCTATCCGTCAATGAGGCATATTCCCCGGGGGCTACCCGGCCCTTACAGTGCTGAGGGGGGATCCCCGAGGGGTGGCCTGATATGAAGCCTTGGGCTCCTGGAGGAGTGATCCCGAAGGCGTCTGTTATGTATTGTGTGGGGCACAACCCGGGAGCGTCTCTGGGTAAGTGTCCCCGGAGGTTTTCCCTGATGAAGTGGAGTGAAGTAAAAAAAATCGGGGGCTCCCTGAATATAGCCGTTGGAAATATAGCCGTTGGAATATGTAACGTCAGGATATAGCCGTTGGGGGGGGGGGGGGGTTGCCACGTGGTGCGTGCTCGTTGGCTGCCCGTGGGTGGGTGTCACCGATTGGGTGAAACCCCAGTTGGTAATGATGGCAATCCAACCGGAGGCCCGGTTTCCAGGCCCAAGCCCGGATCCCAGCGCCTATAAATACCCTAAGGCCAGGGCCATTCTCCGTTGTGCGATCTCAGTGTAGCGAAGCTCTGGCAAAAATTTTCTAGAGAGAGAAACTTGCCTTCGGTTGAATCCTCAGTGCTCAAGGTCAGTTCCCCCTGCTCTTCTCCTTCTAGTTAGCTGTGCCTTGTGCCCTTAGGCTAAGAGATAGAATTTTCTAGAAAACCCTAGTTCTTCCGAGCCCTTGACCTAATGAGTAGATGTCTTCTCAGAGCGATTCTCAGGACATCTCGGGGGACCCTTCGGTCAAGATGGAGACGTGCTCAGATGTCGAGTCCTCGAGCGTGGAGTCCTCGGTGGGTGGTGATGCTGCAGTGGCCATGTAAGTGGAGAAAGACCTATAGGCCGAAGTCGAAGCCAAAGGCTTCGAGCAAGAAAACGAGGACGAAGAGCTCGCCCTCGCCGTGCAAACTGCCGAAGAAGAAGAGGAGAGGGAGAGGATGAAGGTGACGGTCGCCATTCTCCCCCCTCGTGGCGCTGGGGAAGCCAGCTCCTCCCGGCCATTGGACCCGACGCCCATCAGTGTGGCTCACGGGAAGAAAAAGAAGATGAAGGCGGCCCCGAGGAAGAAACAAGCGGCTGTTGATGCCGGCCGGCCGGTAGGCATACCCGAGGGCCATTCGTTCCTGAACACCGCCGCCCTGGAGCTGAAGACGAGGGCATCCCCGACAGAGTACCAGGCCACTCAGATGTTGGTTGGACCTTCGGCGCGCGTGGTGGAGCCCAGGGCAGATGATCTATTGCGGTATGCGCCCGAAGGGTGTTTTGCTGTCCACACCCTCTCGGTGGAGATGGGGCTTCGCTTTCCGCTCCATCCCTTCCTGCTGGAGTATTTGAGGTTCGTGGGGTTGGCCCCCTGCCAGCTAACGCCCAACAGCCACTCTTACGTGGCCGACTTCCTTTCCCTGTGCCAGAGCCGGGGGGTTGAACCCTACCCTCGACCAGTTCTTCATGTCTTTCAATCTATGCCGGGGGGGGGGGGGGACTCAAATGCCGAGGGATTTGCCAACCTTCAGCAGGTACCGGAGTTCAGGCTCTTTGACGATGTGCCCTCGTCCCACAAGGGGTGGAAGGAGAGATTCTGCTACATTCGTCTCGAGGAGAACCCCTTCCCGGCCCAGCTCCGCAACAGCTTCCGGCGCCACCCGAAGGTAGGGAGCGCAGCTCTGGAGAAGAATGGCAAAGTGCTTGCCAAGAAACCGGAGGGGTCGGATAAGCACGTTAAGATTAAGGACGTCACCCTCCCCGAGGAATTGCTTAGCCTTGGCTTCCGGCAGTTCCGGCCGAGGGGTTCTTCGGATGAAAGATACCCTCCCCTCGATCGAGTCTTTGAAAGAGCCGGAGGTGATTATCGAAGGGCTCATTTGTACCTTCATAGTTTCCCTTCACACACTTCTGTTTTCTTTTTACTCTATGTTGTTGCAACTGACACCCTTCAGTTTAACCTTCTGTGTTTTTTTTCTTGCAGGTAATAACATGGACGTAGGCTCTCTTTTTGCCTTGAAGAACACGAAGGGAAGAAGAAGGCCCCGACGGGCACTTCTTGCAGGGAGGGGCCCTCCCAACCCGCTGTTGCCGGCGCCGACGCCGGAGGGTCCAGAGGTGCCGGTCCTGCGAAGAAGAAGAACGCCGGTAAGGGAACCGAGCCCCCGGCAAAGAAGGTGAAGACCGCCGCCCCCGCCAAACAGCCGACCACCGATGTGGTGGTGATCGTGGATGAAGGGCACGCCTCAACCAGGAATTCTTCGGGCGGGAGAAGCTGGAGGCGCTAGTGCCGAAGGGAGCCTCAGTATTGGAGGGCAGCCTGAACCCTTCGGCACTGATGAGCCAGATGCTGCCGTCGGCTGACCGGTTGGCCCTTTCCAGGTTGGACGAGGGATCCCTCGAGGCGAAGGTCCTTCTGAACGCTGCCTCCGTAAGTCATACCCATCCTTTCTTTGTTCGTTGTTGTGCTTTTTTTTTGTAATGTGTTCATCGTGCCTTATTCTTCGCCTTTGTGAATTGTAGAGCTTTATGGGCCTCTGCGAGCACCTCCGGAGGGTGGAGCAAATGAGGGAGGCCAAGGGCGCAGCCGAGGGGGAGGCCACCCTCCTCAGGAAGAAACTCGCAGAGGCTGAGGACTCTCTTCGCCTGGCTACCGACGGCGTGGAGCAGCGGGTGCAAGCTGCGAGGGCCGAAGGGGTGAACGAGGGCCTGGCCAGGGCCGGGGAGGCTGCTGCCGAGGCTGCCCGCGTTGCTGCCGATGAAGCCCGCGCAGCTCAAGAAGAGGCCGTCTCAAAAGCCCGAGAGGATGCGGTGGCCAGCTTTACTGCCGAGGGATGGAAGGCTGAAGACCGGAGGGAGTGGCTTACTTCGGTGGTGGAGGCTTCGGTGGACGAATGGGTCGGAGGCCCCGACAAGATGTGGCTCGCTGAGAGGGGCGACTCATACTACCAAGGCGGGGAGTTCTTCACCCAGCGCCTTATCTACCGGAAGCTTGCGAGGCACTTCCAGATTGCACAGGAGGAATTCCATCCAGAGGCTTATGGCCTCCCCCCTCGCTAGCAAGACATCAGGATCCCGCTCCTCGAGGGGGAAGAGAGGCCAGTGCTCGAGGATTCAGAGACCCTCCGGGAGTGCGGCCTCGGGGGCGATGAGGATGAGGCCGAGAGTGAGGCAGTTTCTACAGCTCCCCCTTCCTGAAATGTATTCCCCCCGTTTTGTAATCATACTTTGTGTAATTGTTGGCTTCGGCCCTTTTTGTAACGTACATTTAAACTTCCCTTCATGGGATGAATGAGTACATATGCCTTCGGGCTTCTGATATATAACATGCTTCTCTTTAATTCGTTTCTTCTCGAATGTATGCCGTCGTCTTCTTTTGAATGTATGCCCTCGCCCTTGTTTGAATGTATGTTTAGGACTTAGAATATTTTCTTCCAAGTACGGTGCTTCTTGTGGCCCTCGGCTACCAGTAACCTTTAGTTACTTTAACGTTTTACCGAGGGCACAATGTTCAGGACTTAGAAATATTTCTAAGTGTTTGTTCATCTGTTGGCCCCCGGCTGATCCTCCCTTCTGGTTCCGTGTAGCCTTCGTGCGATGGCCGGAGGTGAGGTGCTTAGGACTTGGAGAATTCTTCTAAGTGTTTGAATATAGTCATAGCCTTCGGTAGTTGGGCACCTTTCGCTAGATGTATGACCGAGGGCCCAACAATGGTTAGGACTTAGAAAATGTTTCTAAGTGTAGTCTCATCAATCCTTCAATTGTGTGACCCCTCGGGCTGTCGGGAGATTCGAGACTCAGGAACCTGTCACCGAGGATAAGGCTTTTGGGACTTAGAAATTTTTCTAAGTGTAGCATGTATGAAGTAGGAGCCCTCGGGCAGCATGGAGATTTGACCGAGGGTCAAAGCATGTAGGACTTAGAAAAATTTTCTAAGTATAGCTTCACCAAGTCTTCAACCGCATGGCCCCTCGGGCAGCATGGAGAGTTGACCGAGGGCCAAAATGTGTAGGACTTAGGAAATTTTCCTAAGTGCAGTATGTGTGAAGTTGGAACCCTCGGGTGACTGTGAGGTGTTTGTGGTACGCCCTCGGCTGGATGATGGCTCATCAAGGGGTAAAGCATTTAGGACTTAGAAATTTTTTCTAAGTGTAGCGCACCATAGGGCCTTCGGGTGTTTGTAGTTCAATTGCTGTGAGATGATTAGGTTGAGAACCCGATCCTTAGGACTTAGAAAAATTTCTAAGTGTAGTTCCCCATTGGAAGCCCTCGGCTGGTAGCCTCCTTTCCTGATGCGTGAATTTTTGACCGAGGGCCAAATATGTAGGACTTAGAAAATTTTCTAAGTGCTGTTGCATCACGTAGCCTTCGGCTATCATGGTCCCTCATTTGAAATATTGATCAGGCCGGGGGCTCAATCTTCAGGACTTAGAAGATCTTCTAAGTGTTGCTTCCTTGTGTAGCCTTCGGTTAGTAATAGATGCCTCCGGCTGTTGTCATTTTCCAAAAGTGTGGACTTAGGAAAATTTGTAGGACATTGATGTTGTAGTGAATGCTGGTGGAATATAGGTGCCCTCGGCATTCACTTGAAGGGTTGTTGAGCTGCCTTAGTCAGTTGCATCCCCTTTTACAGGATAGGACCCCTCGGTAGTAATGGATGACCGATGGTAGGTGCCCTCGGCACTTATTTGAAGTGAACTTAGCCGTTTAGTGTACTTGAGACAGTCCAATCCCTTTGTATTGTTGAGTAGTTACCTTCGGGAAATAGGAGCCTTCAGTTACCGGAGGAGCCCTCGGTATGTTGTGATTTGTTGGAGTGTTGTACTCATTGATTTCTCGATGAGTCTACTCCCCTTCACCCCCTCTGTTTTTTTTTGGTTGGTGGTGAAGGGAAGGCATCAAGAAACTTGGTTTCTTGGTAAGGCTGGGCCTATCAAGAGACCATCAGAATACACCAATGGCTCTCCTCCCTCGGGTTAACCTTCCGAATTACGAGGGGATCGAGGGACGTTTCCTGGGCATAAGACGTAGTCTGTAGCCTGCTTCCCCTTGGGAGATAGCACGGAAAGCGTTTCATTTTTTAAAGTCGTCCCCTCGGCGTCAGACAAAGTCCGCGGCCTGCCACACCCTGGGGGTAATGGCGCGGGGAGCGTTTCGGTTTGGAAGTCGAATCCTCGGCATCAAGCAAAGCCCGCAGCCTGCCACACCCTGGGGGTAATGGCGCGGAAAGCGTTCCGTTTTTGAAAGTCAAATCATGGGCATATAACTTGCCTGTCCTACCCTGGGGGTAGTGACGCGGAAAGCGTTTCAAGGAAGGGTTTTCATTTGCACACTAGTTGCAAATGGCCGGGGGCACTACGTGTCGCCGGCACCGATGGTGGCGCCTTCGGTATATGCGTCCTCGTGGGGTACGGCTTTAGAAACAACACTTGGTGTTAGTTTCGACATATAGCCCCCGGTACTTGGTACCGAGGGGTCTTCTGTAGGAACACTTGGTGTTCTTCTTCTTCTTGATGTTGATGGTGGAGATGTGGGTCTTGAAATGAAACACTTGGTGTTTCTTGTTGCCGGTGATGGGAGTTCCTACCTTCGGTACTTGGTACCAAGGGGTCTTGTTCGAAAACACTTGGTGTTTTCACTGTTGTTGGAGGTGTTGGTGGTGTCCGCCCTCGGCACTTGGTGTCGGAGGGGGTTCTTCTCGTGGTGAGGCCTTGGGCCTGTAGTTGGTATGAGGGCTTGGCCGCTCATAAGTGTCTTGTGATTGTTCTTGGTGTTTTGAATGTGTCTTCATTCTTCAAAATTGGAGGCCTTGGGCCATAGGATAGTACATTCACTACTTATGAGGGCTTGGTCGCTCTTACATTATTGATAAAATTTAACTAAGTGGTGTACATTCCAGTGCCTAGGGACCTCTTTCCCGTTGGGGCGTTTGAGCTTGTAAGTCCCAGGTTTGATGATGGCTGCTATGATGTAGGGGCCTTCGAACTTTGGTGCCATTTTTCCCCCCTCGGTCGGTTGGCTGGCTTCCCTCCTCCGGAGGACATAGTCCCCCACTTGGAATTCTCGGGTGCGAACCTTGGCGTCGATTTAGCCTTTGACTTGCCTTCGGTAGTTTTCTGCCCGGATGAAGGCTTGCTCCCGGCGTTCTGAAAGGAGGTGGAGGTCGAGGGCCATGTTGTTGTCGTTGACCTCGGGGTCATATTGGATCACCCTCCGGGTAGGAAGGGTGACTTCCGTAGGAGCTTTGGCTTCAAACCCGTAGCATAGGGAGAAGGGTGTTTCACCTGTTGCTCGCCGAGGGGTGGTGCGGTAGGCCCAAAGGATGTTGTGGAGTTCTTCTACCCAGCCACCGCCCTCGGCCTCCAGCTTCTTTTTGAGGCCCTCGAGCAAGATCCGGTTGGCGTTCTCTACTTGCCCATTGCCTTGAGGGTAGGCAACGGAGGAGAAGGTGTGTTTGATGCCCCATGCCTCCAGGAGGGCACAGAAGGGGGCTGCCTCAAATTGTGTTCCGTTGTCGGAGACGATCTGCTGGGGGACGCCAAACCTTGTGAGGATGTTCTTGAGGACGAAGTGACGGCACTTCGCCTCTGTGATGCTGGCGAGGGGCTCAGCCTCCATCCACTTGGTAAAGTAGTCGATGGCCACAATGATGTACCTGTTGTTGGAGGTACCCCTTGGCAGAGGGCCCACAAGGTCTATCCCCCATCGAGAAAAGGGGACAGATGTGCTGATGGGGGCATAGTTGACCGCTGGCCTGCCGGGGGCTTTCTGGAAATGTTGGCATGCGGTGCACCTTCGGGCAAGGTCAGCACAATCCCTGGCCATGGTTGGCCAGAAGTAGCCCTGGAGAATGAGCCTTCGGGACATGGAGAAGGGTCCCTGGTGAGCTGAGCAAGTGCCACTGTGCACTTCCTCCATTGCGACCTCGGCTTCATCTTGATGAAGGCACCGAAGTAGCGTGCCGTTGTAAGATCGTTTGTAGAGCCTTCCGTCTTCGATGGTGTAGCTAGGAGCCCTCAGCTTTGCTAGTTTAGCGCGGGTCTCATTCTCGGGTAGCTGCCCTGTGGAGATGAAGGTGATGATATCTGAGATCCAGTCCTCTTAGCGTTGTTGTATGTTCATGACGGGGCTCGCATGGATACTTGAGAGACTGAGTTCCTCAATTTTGGCAATCTTAGAAATGTGCTCGGGGGATTCGGCCGAGAGCTTAGATAGTATGTCGGCCTCGGAGTTCTGAGCCCTCGGTATTTGAGTGAGAGAGTGTGCCTCAAATACCTTAAGCAACTCCTTGGCCGCCTCCTTGTACTGTTTCATTCTTCCCTCCTTGGCCTCATACTCCTCGGAGATTTGGCCAACGACTAACTTGGAGTCGCATTTGATATGGATCTGCCGAGCCTTCATGTTGGCAGCTAGCCGAAGGCCACATAGGAGGGCCTCATACTCGGCCTCGTTGTTGGAGACTTTGAAGGAGAAGCGGATTGCATAGTAGGCCTTGAAGCCCTCGGGAGTAACGAGGACTACCCCTCCCCCGCACGCTTTGGTTGCGGAGGAGCCGTCGGTGTAGAGGGTCCACCAGTCGTCCGCGGTAGCCGAGGGCTCCCCGTCCGTGGCTGCCCTTGCGGTACACTCCGTCACAAAGTCCGCCAGGGCTTGGCCCTTGATGGCAGGCCTCAGACGGATGTCAATGTTGTATTGGCTCAAGAAGATAGCCCATTTCACCATGCGGGAGGAGCTGGTGGGGCTCCTCATGAGGGCGCCGAGGGGTTGATGAGTGAGGACCTGAACCGGGTGGGCCTGAAAGTAGTGGCCCAACTTCTTGACGGTCCAAACGATGGCTAACACCGTTTTTTCCACAGGGGAGTATCTGAGCTCGGCCTTCCTTAGGGTCTTGCTTACATAGAAGATGGCCTGTTGGATGCCGTCTTCCTCCCGGATGAGCACAGAGCTGATGGCTGCCGGGCTGACCCCAAGGTAGAGGTAGAGGGTCTCCCCTACCTTTGGTTTGGAGAGCACAGGGGGTGAAGATAGGTACCGTTTGAGTTCGTCGAAAGCCTCCTGGCATTCTGAAGTCCATTGAAAGCCAACCGTCTTTCTCATGATCTGGAAGAAGGGTAAAGACTTCTCCGCTGATTTAGATAGAAAGCGGTTGAGGGCTGCCAGGCGGCCCGTCAACCGTTGAACTTCCTTCACATTGCGTGGGGGCTCCATGTTGATGATGGCCTGGATCTTCTCGGGATTGGCCTCAATACCTCTTCGGCTCACCATGTAGCCTAAGAATTTGCCCCCTTGGACGCCAAAGGTGCACTTCTTCGGGTTTAGCCGAAGGTTGAACTTTTGCATGATGACGAAGATTTCCCGGAGGTCGTCGGCATGGCTGGAAGATTGTTTGCTTTTGACGATCATGTTGTCAACATAGGCCTCCATGGTGCACCCTAGGACGGCTTGAAAGACTCGGGCCACCATCCGGGTGTAAGTGGCCCCTGAGTTCTTTAGGCCGAAGGCCATCACTAGGTAGCAGAAGATGCCCTCGGGAGTCATGAAGGTTGTTTTTTCGGCGTCTTCCTCATGCATGAAGATCTGATGATACCCACGGAATGCGTCGAGGAATGACATGATTTCACACCCCGCGGTCTCATCTACAAGTTGATCGATATTGGGCAAAGGAAAAGGGTCCATAGGACACGCCTTGTTGAGATCCGTGTAGTCCACGCACATGCGGAAGGTAGGAGGCTTCTGTGCGAGGACTACGTTCGCCAGCCATGAGGGGTATTTTACCTCCTTGATGTGCTTAATAGAAAGGAGCATGGAGACCTCCTTCTTCACAAATTCCCTCCTTTCGGCGGAGAGGGGTCTTCTTCGTTGCTGCATTGCTTTTGCCGAGGGGTCCACCGAGAGGCGATGGGTGATGACCTTTCGGCTTATTCCCGGCATGTCCTCCGGCCCCCATGCAAAGACAATGGAGTAGACGCGGAGGACGTCGGTGATACCGGTCTTTAGATCTTCAGGGAGCTGGGCTCCAATCTTCATGACTCTCTCCGGCTTGGCCGGATCGAGCGCAAAGTCTTCTACGTCCTCGGCTGGTTCAGCCCCCGGCCTCTTTTCTTCTTCGTCGCTGGTTCTGGTGATGGTGTCAACACGGAATTCCGTCTTACTTACTCTCTTCGTGACTTGAAGATAGCAAGCGCGGGCAATTTTCTGATTCCCCCGGGAGTAGCCAATGCCCCCCTCGGCGGGGAACTTGAGGCAGAGGTGCCTCATGGAGATGACGGCCTCAAGGTCCTCGAGGGCTGGCCGCCCGAGGATGATGTTGTGGGCGCAGTCGATGTTGACGACGACGAACTCCACTTCGAGCTGGGCTCTATGGAGCCCGTCGCCGTAGATTACCAGGAGGGTTATTACCCCCTCGGAATCAATAGTATCGCCGGTGAAGCCGGCAAGAGGGGTCTTAATGGGCCGAAGGGACCCCCTCTCCAGCTGCAGCTCTCTAAAGGTGCTGAGGTACATTACATTGACGGAGCTGCCCGTGTCAATGTAAGTTCGCTGAATGATGGTGTTGTTTATTTCAGTCCGAATCACCAAGGCATCCCTGTGAGGAGAAGAAATAGGAGGGAGATCTGCGTTGGTGAAGGTGATGGGTTCCTCCCTCAGCCGCTTTACCGGGGGCATATGAGTGACTTCCCCCACGTAAAGCGATTGAGCCCACTTTTTCCGCTGGCTGGTGGAATCGCCCCCTGTATTGCCACCGGTGATCATGAGGATGTGGTGTTTTTTCTCCTGGTAGTGGGGATACTCCTCCTCTTCCTCCTCCAAGTTTCCGATCTCCCTCTTCTTGCCGAGGGGGATGGTGTTCAGGTTCACCCAAGCGTTCACCTTCGTGTGGTGCCCTCGGGGAGGTCCCTAATGAGAAGGTCCCTCCTGCCGAGGGCCCTGGACAAACTGGGACAGATGGCCAGCTTGTATCAATCTCTCGATGGCTGTTTTTAGCTGATGGCAGTCATCGGTTCTGTGCCCCTGATGCCGATGGAAACGACAGTAGGGGAACTGAGGGTTGATAGCATGTACCTCCGGGGGTGCGCGAGAATCGCGCTCAACGAGGCCCCTCTCCTCGGCAAAATCAAGGATGACGCTGACGGGGTGCGTCAATGGTGTCCGGGGACGGTCCAGGAGAATGGGCTGTGCCCAAGTCTTAGGGTTGTTCTTATAACCTCCCCCGGGCTTGGCTTGGCCTTGCCGAGGGCGGTCATCAGAGGGTCCTGAAGCCTTGGGTTGATTTGGAGGAGCCCCCGGCCCCTGGTTGTTCTTGTTGTCAGCCTTCGGGGGTTGCTGATCTGGATGCTGGTGGTATTTCTCCACCTCCTCGGCCTCGGCATATCGGTCCCCCCGCTGCAGGGCCCTTATGTAGTCGCGGGGGGGGGGGGGGGGGGGTTCAATGATGAGGCTCCTTGAAAAGTTGACAGTGCGGAGGACGGTTTGTAGGAGGGCCAGGAGGGTCCCGTCGTCAGCACCGTCGACTTTGTCGGCTTCCGTTCTCCAACGCTCCAGGAAGTCCCGAAGGGTCTCATCCTTCTTCTGGCGTATGGTTAGGAGGTGGGAGAAGTGCTTCCTCGTGCGACGCCTCCCGGCAAATTGCGTTAAGAATCGCTGGGCGAGTTCTTGCCACGAATCAATGCAGCCTTCGGGCAACCGGTTGAACCATTCGTATGCCGGCCCCTCTAAGGTGGAGAGGAACCAACGACACAAATATTCGTCCGACGCCCCTACCATCATCATGCTGTTTTGATGTTTGCTGTAGTGCTCCTGGGGGTCCGTCTTCCCGTTGTAGGGCTGTATGTGTTGCCCTCGGTATTTTTCCGGGATCCGGGCCGCCAATACCCTTGGGGTAAATGGCGTCCGGGTCCGGAGCTGGATGATGGGTTCCCCGGAGCCCTCGGCTACCTTCTTCTGCAATTCCTCCATTTTGGTCATCATGGCCTCGTACTTGAGGTCTGAATGAGGGGTGGAGGTGGTGGCGTGAGCTTTGTTGGCCTCCATTTCATCAAGTCGGCGTTGGAGGGCCGCAATAATTTCGTCCCGGGGATCCTTCGGGAGGGCCTCCGCCCCCTGCGAATGAACCCGGGCCGAGTGGGCCTGGTTGATTTGGTGGCGAGCATCGTCGGCATGAAGGGGTGCCTTGCCTTTGTCCCGAGGGGGACGCTCCTCGTCTGCCCTCGAGACAGACCCTCCGCTTTCCTGGGGCCTTTGGAGTGCCTTTCCTCCGAGGCGGTCTTCGACTCCTCGGCGGTCTTTCCCCCCTCCGAGCCGGTTGAAGGCGGAAGTGCGGGGCCTTTCTCTGTTGTCATTGTGGCGGTCCCGGGACTGAACTTCCTGGGAGACCGTATCTTGGGCCACTACCCCTTCGTCATTCCCAATCCGAGGGATGGGGTTTCCGAAGGGGTGTGGCAGAGGGGGAAGCATGATGTTCTCCCCAACCTGGGGTTGAGCCGGAGCCAGGGTGCCGAAGGCACCCGGGTTCTGAGTGAGCGTCTGGATGAAGGCGGAGAGCGCCGAATGAACGTCGATGGTGAGGACCGGAGGGCTGACTTGGTCATCGCTCCGGTTCTTCTTCTTGGCCTCGATGCCGAGGCGGGCATCGGGGGCATTCTGCTGGATCTGAAGGCGTAGGTGGACAGCCACATGTTCCAGCCCAGCGATGACACCGCCCTCGGGATCCCTGTGAGAGGCTTCGGGGGCGTTGACGTCACCGAGGGCCAGGTTCTTGTCTTCTACGTTTTTGGAGTTGGCACGTGTTGTTCTCACCATTTTGGTAGAGGGATAGTGTTTGGCGAAGGGGGAGGGTTTCTTACTTGATTGTTCGACCTCTCAACGAGAGCACCAAATGATGGATAGTATACCCGGGGGGTAGCTTATCCGAGGGGTTATTACGGGGAATAATAAGAGAGAAGTCAGAGCAAGTAAATGTAGAGAGAGAAAATATATTGTAAAGTGTGGAGCGTTTTCAGCGTGGTTACAAAAGGGGAAATGGGGTGCTACTTATAGTAGCAATAAATGCCGGACAGGGACACGTGTCAAGCGTTCATTGGCCGAGGGGTCACCTCAACTGGTTGGCGCTGGCAACCGCATGTGGCCGCATTTAATGCGACTGTTGGATGGGACGTCGTACAGGGTACGGTGATCTGTACGCATGTGGCGCGGATATCATGTCGGGAAAGGTGCCCTCGGCTGTAGAGGACTAGCCGAGGGCTCTGAGTACTGGGGACCCCCTTGGTGCCGAGGGCTCCAGGTGCCGAGGGCTACTGATTTTTGCCGTTTCTCGCAGTAACTTTGTTTTGCTGTTCTGGCCCTCCTGTGAGAGTTAGAGCCTTCGGCCAAGGGGCCGAAGGCACCCCCTAGTGCGTATTGCGGGCTGCTTGGTACTCTGGACGCTGTGATTTGGGCCTGTTGGGCCTTCTGGGCCTGTTGGGCCTTGATTGGAGTAGTAGGAGTCTATGGGCCGGGGGTTCCCGGGCCATATACTCCATCATGTAGTGTTTTTAGAGTTTTAGGTATTAGAAGATAAGCTTCTTGACAATTAAGCGGAATAATTTTCTCTCTCATATGTAGATCTTTTAAGTTTAAGATTAAGATAAGCTGGCTAAAAATTGAGTATGATAATATTCTCTTTTATTAATTTGTATTGCTTTTAGTTATAGGAAGCTAAGGAGATAAGCTTGCTAACAATTGAACAACTGAGCTTTCTCTCTTGCTTTTTAATATAAGGTAAGATAAACCAGCTAACAATTGAGCGGGAGAATTTTTTCTCTCATATGCAATGCTTTTAGGAATAAGATTTTAAATATGAAAAAGATTAAGCCATAAACTGTCTAACAATTGAGCGAGAGATTTTTCTCTCATAAGTAATGCTTTTAGGTTTAAGACAGTTTAGCTAACAATTGAGAATAAAATTTTCTCTATCATATATAATCCTTTTATGTATAAGACAAGCCAGCTAATAATTGAGCGGGAGAATTTTCTCTCTCATATGTAGTGCTTTTAGGTATAAGGTAAGCCGGTTAACAATGAGAGGAGAATTTTCTCTCATATGTAGTCTTTTAGGTATAAGATTTTATGTATAAGAGATTAGGTCATAAGGTGGCTAACTATAGAGCGAGATTTTTTTTGATATCATATATAGTGCTTTTAGATATAAGATAAGTCTTCTAACAATTGAGATTAAGTCATAGTTATAGATTAATTCTTTACTTAATACGAGATGATTGATATCATTGTTGAAAAATAGGAAGTTGTTTGATAAATCTTAAAAAAAAAGCAATATTACTATCATATGAAACGTCACAAGAATTATGAATTTTAATATATTTTGTTAAAGTTAGAGTTAAAATGAAAAGGTTATAACACTTTGAATAAAAATAGATTTTCAAAAACAAAAAAGGATAATGGATAAAAATATGATTTATTGACATTTAGTGAATATAAAAAACCCAGCCCTTATATAATACAAAAATGCTTATATGCTCATTTTTCATTTCAAATTATGTGTTGTTTGGTGACCCTATATTTAATTTTTGCCTGAATTGAATGAAGCTATTATAAACGAAAATTTTAGCTACTTTTTCAGACAAATTTTTATTTACTTTATCAATAAAATATATTCAAATTTATTTTTCCCATAATTCAGTATATTCAGCCAGTTCAGCGGTTTCGGCAAGAATGTCATCAATTTCAATAGATTCATCCATTTTATGTGTTACCAAACAAACTCTAAATGACATTCTTAATGAAAAAGATGCTAAACATATGATAGTATTGTCAATGTAAATTAGATCAATGATTTTAAATGTCACATGGTGTGATGAAGTTGTTCAGATGAGAGACATACGGGATATTAGCAGTGAGAAATATAAAGTCATACAATTGGCGGAGGCCAAAATATAAGAACCCCAATTTCTTCATCATAGCGGTATAACTTTTTAATTTTTGTTGAAATTTCTACAAAACATATATCAAAATTCCTAACTTGTTATGATTTTTCATATGAGAACAATATTGCATATAGAAAATTTAAAAAATCTGAAAGTGTATTAAGTTACCTGTTAATTTTCCAACCACGTTACGGACTATTCCTTATTAATTAAAGAAATAATTCCCAATATATGACTAAAATAAGTATATTGACTAAAAGTATGACTTATTAAATTTAGTTACTATAATTATGTTTAAAATTATATCAAAGTCACTAAAAAAGTTCATAGACAATTTTTTTTATTTACAAATATCAATATATTGGAGAGGTTCTTCTTTATAGTTGCTTTGATACGGAGTATAAAACTAAAATATAATTTTTTTGCTGGAAAACGCTTATATTAAATTCAAAAATCAAACAACTAAACATCCTATATTCTGGCTACCCAAACATTTCCTCTAGACTCCTTATAGCCAATAGGCAACCTCACTCTCTGATTATATATAAAATAGGCTGCCCAATAATGAGCAAGACTAATCTCTGACCATGCGAGGGATTTAAAGATATTATCGGCCAAATTAGCCTGCTTGCTTCCTCCCAAACTAAAAACTAAAGCCACAAAACAAATTTCTCTCTCTCATATGTACTGCTTTTAGGTATTAGAAGATAAGTTTGCTAACATTTAGTGACTATAATAATAAAAAAACTAGCCCTTATATAATACAAAAAAGGTTATATTCTCATTTTTCATTTGAAATTATGTAGTACTTTTAGTTACAAGATAAGCCGACTAACAATTGATCGCGAGAATTTTATCTTCCACATATTGTGGTATTAGATAAAAGAAGATAAGCTTGCTAATAACTGAGCGGAAGAATTTTCTCTCTAATATATAATGTTTCTAGGTATGAGAAGATAACCTTGCTAACAATTGAGCAGAGAAATTGAGCGGGAAAATTTTCTCTCATATGTATTGCTTTGAGGTATTGAGAGGGAAAACTTTCTCATATGTAGTTCTTTTAAGTATAAGATAAGCCGACTAACAATTGAGCAGAAAAATTTTCTCTCTCATATGTAGTGGTTTTATGTATAAGAAAATAAGCTTGCTAATAATTGAGCGGGAGAATTTTCTCTCTCACATGTAGTGCTTCAATGTATTAGAAGATAAGCTTGCTAACAATTGAGCGGACAAATTGAGTGGGAAAATTTTCTCTCTCATATGTAATGCTTTTAGGTTTTAATAATAATATTATAAGATAAATTTGCTAATAATTGAGCGGGAAAAACTCTCTCTCCCCCTCTCTCAAATGTAGTGCTTTTAAGTACAAGATAAAATAAGCCCACTAACAATTGAGCATGAGAACTTTATCTAATAATTGAGCGGGAGAGAATTTTCTCTCTCGCATGTAGCGCTTCTACATATTACAATATAAGTTTGCTAACAATTGAGCGGGGAAATTGAACAAGATAATTTTCTCTCTCATATGTAGCAATTTTAGATATATGAAGATAAGAAGATAAACTTGCTAACATTTGAGCGGACAAACTTTCTTTCTCATATGTAGGTCTTTTAAGTATGATAATCCAAGTAACAATTGAGCAAGAGAATTTTCTCTCCCATATGTACTACTTTTAGGTATAAGTAGATATGTATGCTAACAATTGAGCGGGAGAGTTCTCTCTCTCATATGTGGTGCTTTTAGATATAAGAAGATAATCTTGCTAATTATTAAGCGGGAAATATTTATATATTAATTTGTAATTAGATCATGAGTACAATATATGCATCAACTGCTCTTTCCCGTGCGTATGCACGGGTACTATACTAGTTTTATCATAAAATCTAACTTTTTTATTTGCCTTCAAAACTATAAATGTTTCCAACCCTACAAGGCATTGGACAAATTTGGTTTCTACTTGTTTGAAATATAATACTACAATTGTTCCAAAATGAAGTTCGGTCGGCCCTAGGGGGAGGCAATAGAGGCGACCACCTTATAGTGTCAACAAAATTAATTTTTTATTTTGACATTCATTTAATTAGGCCTAGTGTTTAATTTTTGTTGACAATTTGCAAATTTTAAAACATAAGTGAAAAGTCTAGATCGGAGTCGTTCAGCCAAGTTTAAAAAAGAATATGCATTTAATTTTAATTTTTAAGTAGGACTGGTTGTAGATCAACATATTTGTTGATGAAACAATAGATACACATCTCTTCACATCTTTTTAGCCTTTAAGGCTTTTAATTCTTTTTAATTACAAAAATACCAATTTATACTACTTCGTGTTATCTTTGGGCGGCCTGTGCCTCCCAATTTCCAAATATGTATTTAAGAATGCCCGGTGCAATATAGTGTACTATTTACTTCACATCATACAAGTTGGTGTACTCAATTGATCTTTCCCCCCTAAACTATTTCCAAGGTGTAATGATATTGGTGTGAATTAGAGTGATTTTTTCACTTGGATGGAAATTATCTATTCTTGTATGATTTGATTTAATAAATCTGCTCTTGTTTGCTTAAGTCTAAATGGTATTATGTATAATTTATTATTTTCTAAGTTTTGTAAAGTTTAGTCTAGTGTGCTTATTAAGATAGTTTGGCCTAAATTAATCAAGGATGAAACCAGTTCATGTGATAACATCTGACTAAAACATGCCTTTTGTTGTAGTGAAATATTTAACCTATTTTAAGGATATATAAATTTATTTAAACCAATTTGAGTCCCAGACCAAGCATATTAGACCAAAGCACACTTAAATAGATCATACTAGACCATATTTAAACAAACAAGACCACATTGAACCAGACTTTAACTGGACAAACAATAAAAATTTAGCGAGATAAAAAATGCTAAATCTTATGAAACATATTCTGAAAAGTATCCTTGAGGAGAAAGTACTACTGATTTAACTTGAATGGACAATTGTGTTGCGAAAAAGTAATAATAATAATAACACTCGGGGTTGGTGTAGTGACTCATTTAGTTAAGCACCTATCTCCAATCCTCTCCATTGCGACAAATGTTGGGTTCAAATCCCGCAAAGGGAGATGAGAAAGGTATTACTTCTCATGAGTGTCTCCGTATCTTCACAGAGTAGCACAACAATTGAACAAGTAGAGATTGATAATTTATGTAGGGGGTTCGTGTGGTGGGAGTAGATAGCGAGTGGTGTATATAAGAGAGTGTTTACTATTTTCTATTAAGTCTTGCTTGAATTTAAATATCAATCTATATTAACATGTTTATCATGATTAAGTAATATTTGTATATGAAATTGTTTATTTTGTATGCTCAATAAACAAATTGAATTGAATAAAATAATCAATTTAGTATTATTATTAGGTTATATTGTCAATTCCATTTATCAACACAAATGTAATCTATAATCGATTTACACTAGTTCCACCTAATGGTAATTTAGGAATAATTCAAATTTTGCACTCCATTTTCATTCGTTGGTCACTGACTGGTTGATGACATGCTATTTCAAATTTTTCATTTTCTTTGCAAATCATTAAACCATAAATTCTACCTTCTACAAATCTTCTCAAAACGGTCTCATGTATAATTTTTATTTTTTCTTCCTAATAATTTTCTTTCCTTTTTATGTATTCCTATTTATTGTAGTCTATTTTTATAATTTTTTCCGAGCTACTTGTTTATATTTACTTTTTTCTTTGAATTTTTTAGAAAAGGAAAAAATATATGGAAAATTCCCCAAATAGGACTTAATGAAACTTTAATGGTTAGAATATGAGTATAACTTTAAAGTTCTCTAAATAGGACTAGCTTTCCAATTCTACCCTTTTTTTGTTTTAGTACAATTCATATTTCATTATTAATTATTACATAAAAGTAATAACATATCTTTATTTATAATAAAAATGTAGAAAGATAAAAAAACGCAAAATAAATAAATAAATAAAACTAATAAAAATAAAAAATTTGAAAGATAAAAATTATGAATTAAAAACTCAAAAAATTAAAATTAAAAATAAAAAAAGTAAAAAAATGCAGGCCCATGCTGCCGCTTCAATAACCTCCCAGCACCACCAGCTCGGAGTACCGAAAAAAGTGCCAACATGTGTCAGTAATGCCATCTTGATGACAGTGTTCGAGAAAATTTAGGCATTTTCAAAGAGTAAAAATGTCATATTCGTGATAATTTTAGAGGAAAAATGCAGTTTTTACACGAAATGACATTTTTTCACCAATCCGAGTTGGCATTGCTAGGAGGTGGCCGAGGCTGCGAGAAAGGCCCCCATTATATATATATATATATATATATATATATATATATATATATATATATATATATATATATATATATATATATATATATATATATATATATATATACAGGGATGAGATCACATACAAACCATGCTTAACTTACTAACCTACAAACTCAATAATATGCAACACTTTGAACTTCAATATGCAGTACAAATAATGTAAAGATGCACTCTTTGAATTTCAATATGCAATACAAATAATGTAAATATGAAACTTCTATTTTATGGCTTGAATAATATGAAACACTTTGAACTTCAATGTGCAATACAAATAATGTAAAGATGATTTGAATGGGAGGACTAGTTTGTATGTGGTCTCACCCCCGTATCTTTACATTATTTGTACTGCATATTGAAGTTCAAAGTGATGCATATTATTGAATTTGTAGGTTAGTATTTTAAGCATGATTTGTATTTGATCTCTTATATATATATATATATTATATTGATGTGTTTTATCTATTTTTATTTATTTTTAATGTTTTTATTTTTTTTTACTATTTTTTATTATTTTAATATATTTTGAAAATATTTTTAATACTTTTATATTTTTTTACTATATTTTTATAAATAATTTTTTTATTATAGTGTAAAATATGTTTATATATATATATATATATATATATATATATATATATATATATATTTCACCTTCTTCGACAACTTATGGAGAAGTATAGAGATGCTCATAAGGATCTGCATTTGGTGTTCATTGACTTAGAAAAGGCATATGATAGGGTACCTCGAGAAGTTCTTTGGTGGGCCTTAACTAGGAAAGGCATATCACGCAAGTATATCAACATCATCATGGATATGTATGAGGATTGTACTACAAGTGTTCGTACTAGTGTAGGGAGGACTGAAGAGTTCCCTATTACTATCGGAGTGCACCAAGGATCGGCCTTGAGTCCTTTCTTATTTGCCATAGTCATGGATGAACTTACGAAGTCAATTCAAGACGATATACCGTGGTGCATGATGTTTGCCGACGATATTGTATTATTGATGAGACGCAATCAGGTCTTAAAGCAAAGTTGGAAGTATGACGACAAACATTGGAGAATAAGGGTTTCAAACTAAGTCGGAGCAAGACAGAGTACATGAAGTGCAAGTTTGGTGGAGGTAGAAGTAGTGGTAATAGCGGAATTACTCTGGATGGTAAGGAGATACCGGTCAGCGATATGTTCCGTTACTTGGGCTCCATAATTCAGAAGGACGGTGAGTTAGATGGAGATGTATCCTATAGAATCAGAACAGGGTGGATGAAGTGGAAGAGTGCGTCAGGATTTCTATGCGACCGAGGTATGCCGACTAGACTGAAGGGTAAATTTTATAGGACAGCAATTAGGCCTGCATTACTGTATGGCGTAGAGTGTTGGGCGGTGAAACAATGTCACATTCATAAGATGAGTGTGACAGAGATGCGCATGCTGCGTTGGATGTGTGGGCATACTAGGAAGGACCGCGTGAGGAATGAGACAATCAGACAAAGGGTGAGAGTAGCACCTATTGAAGACAAGATGCGGGAGTCGCGTCTACGGTGGTTTGGTCATGTGCGTAGAAGACCGAGTGATGCACCTGTTAGGCGAGTTGAGATGTGTGGACAAGAGGCAGGGAAGAGAGGGAGAGGAAGACCCAAACAGACGTGGGTTAGGGGAGTTCGAAGTGATATGCTTTTTCTAGGGTTGGATGAGGGCATGACTTTGGAGAGAACTAAGTGGAGGGCGGGTATTCACGTGAAGGAGTGATCTTGATAATTTTTTTCCCTCATCTTTTTTTTCGTAGTTTTTTTTTTTCCTTATATATATATATTTATAAGCATTATTTGCAACCTTTTTATTTTATCATTTATATATATATATTCATCTTTTTTATATTATCTTTTCATAATAGCTTATCTTTTTATCTTTATATTCCTTCTTTTCCTTTTGGTTGTGATATCATGTATCGATTCATGTTAGCCGACCCCAATATCTTTTGGGACTATGGCTTGGATGTTGTTGTTGTAGTGTAAAATATGTTTATCCTATTAAGTTATGGTAATGGATATGGTAGAATAGGAAGATAGAGACTGTACTTTAGTCCTATTTTAGGAAGATAGATAATATATTTTTGTTTGTGAACTTTAGTCCTATTTAAGGCTATTTACTCGAAAATATATTAGTGACAGAGTCAAGATAAAAAAGGAAAAAATAAATAAATAAGTGTAAGTAAATAGAAAGTAAAGTGAAAAGTTAGTACGATGAGAAAAAGATTTTTTATAAGAAGGAAACTAATCCGAAAAGTATATGAATTGAAAATGAAATAATAATCGAGAAGAAGAAAAATAAGAAAAAAATTTGAATACATAAACATGGAAAAGAAATAAAAAAAAACGAAAAAGAAGACGACAAAGGCGAATAAAGGAGCCAATACGATAAAAATAAAAAGAGAAAACTTTTAGGGAGAAAAAAGAAAAATAAGATTTGTGAAAGGTCATATTTATGGTTTAATGTTTTGCAAAAAAAGGAATCTAGAATAGTAAGTCATGAACCGGTTAGGGATCTATGAAAGAAGATGAGGTGCAAATGTGGGATTATTTCAGAATTACGATTACGTGAGATTATTGTAATAAGACCGCTAAAATGTGAGATTATTAGTTTTTATTTTCCCTTAAATAAACGGTTTAATAAGCATCTAAATGTGAATGACAACTAAATCACAGTTAATGGTTTATCATTTTTTTTTCATTAAAAAAATGGTTTATCAGATTTTTTATTGAATGAATAAGTCATAATTAAGTAATAATTTCAATTACATCGTATGTGAACATGACATAATGACTGTACGACTAAGTCATTAGTCTTATTAAATCACAAGTAAATAATGCCTAAATCCTATTGGATTCATACTTTGATTTTAGTACGGAGTTTTATCAATTTAAGATCCGAAAGATAGACGAATTATGAATCCAGGACTTGAAAGATGAAATGTATCGTTATAGGACCCAAACGATGAAAAACTATCAATCTAGGACCTAACATTTCATAGGTTTTGATATATTTAATTTTTTATTAATTCCATTGCTAATTTTTTATAAACTTTTCTTCACAAAAGTTTATTAGTTTAATAAAACTAAATAATATTTTAATTTTTTAAAATAAAAGTAATAATAAAGTTCATGACATCTTGGGTCATAGATTGATAGTTTGCGACCATTCAGGTCCTAAATTGATAGTTTTCATCATTCGAGTCATATATGGATACATTTCATCATTCAGATCCCGGTTAATAATTCATCTGTCTTTCAGATTTTGGATTGATAAAATTCCTTTTTAGTATTATAGGAGCGCAAACATCGATACGTAACATTATAAAAAACGATTATAGAACCAAAATAGAAAAAAGAAAGTCAAGGATTCAATTGTTCAATGTTGTCTCATGTTTGAGGCGGTCTCTCCCTATCTTAATTAGGGTTCGAGTTTTCTGTTGTCATCGAGTGCAGCCGCGTGTTTTCAGCAGGCCAGGTAAGGGTTCGTAATCATCAAATCCTTGCCGTGTACGTCTTCTCGTCGATGGAAGAAGCACTACGACGGTTTGGAGAGGAAGCAGGAGAGGCGTCACGGGAAGAAGGTCGGCGGCAGTCAAAGGCCATTGGTTCAGACATTGGTGAAACATAGGCTGAACTTGTGATTGATGGTGATGAAGAAGAGGCGACTGAGTCGGAGGAAACCCGTTTTGGTGCGTCAACAATCATAGCGATGGTCCGGCGTCCTCCTGAACCACCGCTAGGGGTTGAACGAGGTGCTAGGGTTTAAGAAATTTGTTCTGCTTGTTTAGTTTTTTCATGTTTCATTTTATTTAGATCTTTACTCTGTTTTGGTTATGTTGTGTTTTTCGATTTTTCCAGCAAGTCATTGGCTCAGTTAAGCCCAAAGCGGGATCATCGAATAATATTGCTTCTACGGTTACAGAGATGATTAATTCTAAGTCTGGTTCTAAGGTGTAAGACAGACATAAGACTTTTTGTCATTTTGTAACTTGCTTACATTTTGTTATGATAATTTAAGCCACATTAGTTCAAAAAAGTGTTGTCTCATGTTTGTTTCAAGGCATAACAGAACCATCCACTATGACCTCATGAAGCATAATTAAGAGTGGTTTGAAGATATCATCTCAGAGCATCCCCATCCATAGGATTATTTAGAGATTATTTTGATGATGTAGATGATAGTTTTTGAAATCATGGTTGAGATATTGAGATTTGTAACACCCCTCTCAGGGTTAAAGGAAACGTTACAAAAACTTACTACTTTAAATCCTGAAATAAATTAAGTAATAATAATCACTTTATTGTAACAATTGAAATAATGAAATAAAATAATAACTAGCGAGAAGCCGCCAAGATCATTCCCGTTAACTCATCTTGGCACGCGTTCCACTCTCTCATCATCTTCCTAGGCCTTGGCCTTACCCTTAGTATCTGTACATGCGAAAAAACAAAACTGATAAGCTTTACGCTTAGTAAGTCACTATGGATCCACAAAAATATCTAGAATTCTATGCCAACCTATCTGATGGATAAATGTACCCGAGGGTAGTTTATCTGAGGGGTTACTGCGGGAGTAACTTAGAGAGAAGTCAGAGCAAAAGTAAGAGAGAAAATATGTATTGCTGAGAATGTATTGAGCGTATTCAGCGTGTATCACAAATGGGGAAAAGGGGTGCTATTTATAGTAGCAAAAAGTGCTAGATAGGGACACATGTCATCATTACGGCGGTCGAGGGGTCACCTCAACGGGGTGGCACTGGCACTCGCATGTGGCCGCATTAAATGCGGTGGTTGGATGTGACGTTTGTACTCGGTACGTGTATCCAGCGCATGTGGGTGGGAGATTCTGTCGAGGAGAAGCCTTCGGCCGTAGGTGATTAGCCGAAGGCTCTTCATCCTGGGGCCTCTAGGTGCCGATGTAACACCTCGGCCTCACAGGCCCTGAGGTAGTTACTTCTGACCTCTAGTACTGTCCTCACAAACCGCCACTAGCCTTTTCCACGCACTTTGTCCTCACTCGTGCGCGCCCTGAGAAACTTCCCAGAGGGTCACCCATCCCAAGACTACTCCCGTGCAAGCACACTTAACTTTGGAGTTCTTGGCTAATGAGCTTCCTTAAAAGGAGATGTAACTTGTTGGTATGAGTAGTACTATTAATCCGCTTAAATTAATCTTGGGTATTACAATCACCCCCACTTAGGAACGCAACGTCCTCGTTGCGCCCATAAACCAATCTCAATCATATCACAAAATCTTTTCCCCTGCCAAGTGCCCGCCCGATATCCAACGGAACAACACACTGTCGCAGGGTTGCTCTGATACCATTTGTAACACCTCGGCCTCGCAGGCCCCGAGGTAGTTACTTCTGACCTCTAGTACTGTCATCACAAACCGCCACTAGCCTTTTCCACGCACTTTGTCCTCACTCGTGCGCGCCCTGAGAAACTTCCGAGAGGGTCACCCATCCCAAGACTACTCCCGTGCAAGCACGCTTAACTTTGGAGTTCTTGGCTAATGAGCTTCCTTAAAAGGAGATGCAACTTGTTGGTATGAGTAGTACTATTAATCCTCTTAAATTAATCTTGGGTATTACAGCCGAGGGCTACTGTTTTCGCCGCTTTCTCCCAAACACTTTGAGTGCTTAAAAGAAGCTGTACTGTAAGCTTATGAGCCTTCGGCTAGGGGAGCGAAGGCATCCCAGTGTTCGTCGTGGGCTGTTTGGCACTTGGGGCACTGTGATTTTGGCCTGCTGTGCTTTCTGGGCCTATTGGGCCTTCGCTATAGTAGTGGGAGTCTATGGGCCGGGGGTTCCTGGGCCATATACTCCATCAGGAGTCCCTCACTCTTTTTGCCGAAAGGTACTTGAGTAAAAAGGAGTAAAATGCGTTTGTCCTCTGATGCTGCCTTGCTGTAGTTTGTTAACCTGTGAGAGATTTTGCGTTCGCACACGATTCTGCCGGGGGCAGCCCTTCAGTCCCCCACATTTTGGGACTGAAGGGTGTTGATGCTATGTGAGAATAATTTTTTAGCATTTTTTGATTTTCCCGGTTCCCGGAGGGGTTCTCCAGTCCCCCACTCCTTGAGGCACTTGTAAAGTGGTGAAAAGGAGTAGAGTAGTGCCTGTTGTCGCATGGGGCCGAAGGTTGACACTTTTCGTTTCATTTTGGGGGGGATGCCTCGTTAAAAACCTCATTAGAAAAAACCCTTTGGGAAAAAATTCTAACGAGGTAAAAAGTGCACCGAATTCCCCCAATGATGAATCGAGAAGGTGAAGCCTTGGTCCGAAATGGATGACAGTGGTAGTTGATTTGCCGAAGGCGTTTGTCTGAGGGCGTGTGTGTTGATTTGCCGAAGGCGCTTTGTTAATATCCCGGGGGATGCCGAAGGGGAGTCCCTCAATCCATGGGATTGAGGGCGTGATGAATGTAAGTGGTAGTTGCTGTGTTGCCGGGGGGATTCTCTAGCTGTTGACAAGGTGGGGATGAGGGCACCTGAGGGGTCCCGTTGTTGTATGCCGAAGGCTAACCACTGATGAGGGGTTTGGAGGTGTGGCCCCAAGGGTTTCCTGATTCCCAACACATTGAGGGTTGAGGGGCCCCGAGGGATCTTCCCGTTTGTTAAGCCGTGGGATCCTGAAGGAGAAAGCCCGAAGGCATTTGTAATGTTGTATGAGGGGTACCGGCCGGGAGAACCTCTGTGTTTTCAAAATATATCCGTTGAGATATGACCGTTGGAAGTGGAGTCCACGTGGCGTGTGCTCGTTGGCTCCCGGCGGGCGGGCGTCACCGGTTGGTCGAACCAGCGGTGTGTAATGATGATTCCGGGGACTGGGGGCCCGAATTTCGGCCCAATCCCGGATTTAGGAGCAAATAAATACCCCTTGCCCGATTCATTTCCCCTTGTGCATTTCAATTGTTTAGCGAAGCTCTGGCAAATTTTTCCTAGAGAGAGAAACTTTCCCTCGGTCAAACTACCAGCTTTCAAGGTCAGTTTTCGATCCATTCTCTGTTGCCTTCAGCATACTTTGCTTTTTTTGGTGAGTTCAGATTTGGTAGCCTTAGGCTAAGTGATATAGTTCCTTAGGTAGCCCTCTGTTGTAGAAACCCTCGTCCCCTAGCCTTCGAGGATGTCTTCGCAAAGCGACTCACAAAACATCTCGAGGGAGCCCTCGGTGGAGGAGGAAAGCATTCCTGATGTGGATTCTTCAAGCGAGCAGCTCTCGGACGGAGACGACATGGAGGTTGCAGTCGAAATCCAGAGCCAGCTCATCGCCGAGACTGAAGCGGAGGAGTTCGAGCAGGTCATAGAGGACGAGGAGATGGCCCTCGCTATGCAGACGGCTATTGACGAGGAGGAGAAGGAGAGCCGTCAGGTCACTATTGCTGCAATGCCTTCCCGTAATGATGCCCAGGCGGAAGCTCTAGGCCCCTTAACCCGACGCCTCTCCAAGTGGCCCCCGGGAAAGAGAAGAAGGCGAAGGCTGCCGCTCCCAAGAAGAAGGGTAGCGTCACTGATCAAGGAAAACCCATCGATCTGCCTGAGAGTTATTCTTTCCTGAACACCGCCGCCCTCGAGATAAAGTCGAAGGCTGACAGGGCGGATTACTATGTCACCCAGTTGCACGTGGGTCCCTTGGCAACATTATTAGAACCAGGTCCCGAAGATACCCTGTCCCGAGCCCCCGAAGGGTGTATAGCTGTCCACATTCTCTCGGTGTCCATGGGTCTTAGGTTTCCCCTGCATCCATTCCTTCAGGAATACCTTAGGTATATTGGGCTGGTCCCCTATCAACTAACACCCAACAACCACTCATACATAGCCGGATTCTTGCATCTATGCCAGTCCTAGGGAGTAACTCCTAGCTTGGATCTCTTCTTCCAAAGCTTCAACCTCTGCCGGGGGGGTCATGCGAATGCCGAGGGCTTCGTAAACTTGCAGCAGATCGCCCAGTGGAGGCTTTTCACCGAGGCCCCTTCTTCGAACAAAGGGTGGAAAGATCGGTGGTGCTATGTCAAGCTGGACGAGAGCCCATTCCCGAGGGAATTGCGGGACCGCTTCCGGCGGCACGCGAAGATCAGGAGTGCTGCCCTCGAGAAAGACGGCTTGATCATCGCCAAGATCCTGGAGGGGCGGAATAAGAATGTAACCATCAGAGAATGCACCCTCGAGAGTGATCTGTACGCCCTCGGCTTCCGGCGGTACCGTTTCTTGGGGGAAACAGACGAGAAATACCCCATCCTCGATAGAGCCTCCGGGGGGACAGGAGGTAGTTGCCGGGGGCCTTACATTTTATACTTAGGAATTTTGTACTTTGATTTCTGTTCATGCTTTCTATCCTTCGGTCTAGTCTCTTTGTTGCTTTGCTTTGCAGGTACCAATATGGACGTCAGGGGTTTCGCTGGCCTGATGAAGAAGTCCATGAAGGACCCCAAGAAAAAGGGGGCGGGCGGCCAGAAGCCCATCAATGATTTACTCAAGAAGGGCGGTGAGCCCTCGATGGTTCCCTCCGATGATTCCGCCGCTGCCGCCAAGAGGAAGGCGGCCAGCAAAGGAGTCGCTCCCCTCGGCAAGAAGCCGAAAAAGGGGGGTGCTGAGAAGAAGGCTCCTCAAGTGGTGAGCATTGAGGGGGACTTCTCGTCCGAGGTCCCGGTCGTCCCGACAGCTACCTCCAAGGTCCCCTTGGACGAGGGGGGCCTACCCAGGGAGAGCATCCAGTTCTTTCTCCCTAAGGGAACGGCCATCGTGCATGGCACGGTGGACCCGAAGGAATTCCTGAAGGGTGCCACCCCTTCGTCGGACAAGGCTGCCCTCGGCCGAATGGACGATGCGGCCCTTAACAACAGGATCCTTCACTCCTCCCTTACTGTAAGTTCCTCTTTCCTTGTTTCCTTTCTTTCCGCCTTAGAGTATTCTTGCATGGTGTACTAATCGTCCCTGTTTTGCAGGCTTTCATTTCCCTCGGTGAGCAGGCCCGGAGGCTTGAAGAGTGGAGCCTTCAGAAGGCCCGGGAGGATGAGAAGCTGAAGAAGCTCATCCACGACAATGCCGATGCCGTGAGGCAGATGGCCACCCTGGAGGAAGAGCTGCGGTAGGCGAGGGTCGAGGTTGAGAAAGTCAGGGCGGATAAGGCCACAACTGAGGGGGCGGCCAAGAAGGCTGCCGAGGAGGCAGAGGCTGCCAAGGAGGAAGCCGTCGCCAAGGCGCAGGGGGATGCCGTCGCTGCTTTTCTCTCGGAGGGGTGGAGAGCCGAGGGCCACAAGGAATGGGTGGCCTCGGTAGTGAGAACTTCGGTAGATGACTGGGCGAGGGGCCCCGGGGCTGGATGGATGGCTCGGAAGGGCAAAGAATATTACGAGGGGGGTGAGTATTTTACCCAAGCCCTCGTCTACCGGAGGCTCGCCAGACATTTCAAGGTTGATCCAGAGGCGTTTGAACCGGCTGAATATGGCCTTCCTCCCCTGCAACATGACGTTCGTGTTCCACTGCCCCCGGACGTAGAGAGGCCGGTTCTGGAGGACTCCGTGTTGATGGCCGAGGCGCAGGACGACGATGAAGAGGCCGGGGGGATGTTTCCTCTAAGCCTACCGAGGGGGATGCTGTTGAAGTTGATGATGACATTGTGGTTGTATAATTTTGAACATTTTTGTATAAACATCCCTGTAACTTTCGGCTTCGGCCTTCATGTATGACAATTTGCCTTTTTCTTTTTGTGAATTGATGAATGGATGCCTTCGGGCCTTTTGCATATAATCTTCTTTTCCCCTTGAATGTATGCCTTCATCTTTCCCCTCCTTGTTTTTCCTTTGTGCGTGAATGTATGCTCGGTTAGATGTATGGCCGAAGGCCTAACATTCAGGACTTAGAAAAAATATTCCAAGTGTAGTTTCACCATTGAGCCTTCGGTTCCGTGACCCCTCTGGCTGTACGGAGGTTCGACCGAGGGCCAAATATTTAAGACATAGACAATTTTTCCAAGTGGTGTGCATTGTATGGCCCTCGGTTATTAGGCCCCTGGCTTGCATGATGATCTGATCGAGGGCCTAATATTTGGGGCTTAGCAGAAATATCCCCAGTGTAGTCCATGAATGGGCCCTTCAGGCTGTGTGAAATGGAGTGGCCTTCGCTGCAATGTGAGTTTGAGATGTAATTTTTTACTTAGCCTTTGTTGCGCTGATAGTTGACTGAGGGCCAATCAGTTTGGACTTAGAAATTTGTCTAAGTGTGGTTTAGCCACTGAGCCCTCGGCTAGTAGGCCCCTCTGGCTGCATGAGATAGGGGGCTGAAATTGTATGTGCCAGCCTTCGTGTACTGCCCTCGGATGAATGATAATTTGACAGAGGACCAAGCATTTTAGGACTTAGATTTTTTTTCTAAGTGTTGCTTGTCACTTGGACTTCGGTCGACACCTACCCTTAGAATTTTTGTCATATAGTTCATGATTTGTCCCTCAGTGAATAGACCCTTCGATTTGTAGTATCTTGAGTAAGAAATCCCTTGGTGAAGGATGGTGGTCCCGGAGGCACCCAACTTTGTAGACTTAGAATAATTTCCCTTGGCTTGTAAGACTGGCCTCCGGTAATGTGTAGCGGATGCCTTCGCTCCTGGGGTAGCATATGAGCCTTCGGTGTTGGTGATGCCGGAGGCATCCAGAAAGTGGGCTTAGCCATTCCTCGATGGTATCAGTCTAATAGTAGCCTTCGGGGATTAGTAGCTTCCAGGTACCGGAGGTATTCCCGTGGGGAGCCCTCAATATGATATGTATTGTCTTGTGATTTTTTGAAGTTGTGTACTCATTGATTTCTCACTGAGTCTACTCCCCTTCACCCTTTTTTTTAAGTAGTGAAGGGAAGGCTTCAAGAAACTTGGTTTCTTGGTAAGGCTGGGCCTATTGGGAGGCAACAGAATACACCATTAGCTCCCCCCTCGAGTTAACCTTCCGAGTTCTGAGGGGATCGAGGGTCGTTTCCTCGGCATAAGACAGAGTCTGTAGCCTGCCTCCCATTGGGAGATGGCACGGAAAGCGCCTTAGTTTGAAAGTCGTCCCCTCGGCGCGAGACATAGTCTGTGGCCTGCCATACCCTTGGGGTAGTGGCGCGGGGAGCGTTTCGTTTTGGAAGTCGAATCCTGGGCATATTAGATGCCTGCCATTCCCTTGGGGAAATGGCGCGGAAAGCGTTCCATTTTTGAAAGTCGAATCTTGGGCGTATTACTTGCCAGTCATACCCTTGGGGTAGTGACGCGGAAAGCATTTCAAGGAAGGGTTTTCATTTGCACACTGGTTGCAAATGGCCGGGGGCACTACGTGCTGCCGGCACCGATAGGTGGCGCCTTCGGTATAGTTGCGTTTTCGAGGGGTACGGCTTTAGAAACAACACTTGGTATTTGTTTCGGTAAACGGCCCCCGGTACTTGGTACCGAGGAGTCTTTTTTAAAAACACTTGGTGTTTTTCTTCACTTGTCATAGGTGACTGGGGTGTCTACCCTCGTCACTTTGTGCCGAATGGTCTTGCTCGTGATAAGGCCTGGGGCCAGGAGCTTGTATGAGGGCTTGGCCGCTCATAAGAGTCTTGTTTCTCGTTCTTGGTGTCTTCAATATGTCTTCATTCTTCGAATTTGAAGGTCTTGGGCCATAGGATAATACATTCATTAGTTATGAGGGCTTGGCCGCTCTAACATTACTGATAAAATTTAACTAGATGATGTACATTCCAATGTCTAGGGACCTCTGTCCCATTGGGGCGTTTGAGTTTGTAGGTCCCAGGATTGATGATAGCTGCCACAATGTAAGGGCCTTCAAACTTAGGCGCCATTTTGCCGCCCTCAATTGGTTGGCTGGCTTCCCTCCTTCGGAGGACATAATCCCCCACTTGGAACTCTCGAGAGCGGACCTTGGCGTCGATGTTGCTTTTGACTTGCCGTCGGTAATTTTCTGCCCGTATGAAGGCCTGCTCTCGGCGTTCTGAAATGAGGTGAAGGTCGAGGGCCATGTTGGTGTCGTTGACTTCGGGATTGTATTGGTCCACCCTTCGGGTGGGAAGGGTCACCTCCGTGGGAGCTTTAGCTTCGAACCCATAGCAAAGAGAGAAGGGTGTTTCACCTGTTGCCCGCTGAGGGGTGGTGCGGTAGGCTCATAAGATGTTGTGGAGCACTTCTACCCAGCCTCCTCCTTCGGCCTCCAGCTTCTTTTTAAGGCCCTCGAGCAAGGTTCAGTTGGCGTTCTCTACTTGTCCGTTGCCTTGAGGGTAGGCAACGAGGGAGAAGGTGTGTTTGATGCCCCATGCCTCTAGGAGGGCACAGAAGGGGGCTGCCTCAAATTGAGTCCCATTGTCAGAGATGATTTGCTGGGGGACGCCAAACCTTGTGAGGATGTTCTTGAGAACAAAATGACGGCATCTGGCCTCGGTGATGCTGGCGAGGGGCTCAGCTTCTACCCACTTGGTGAAGTAATCAATGGCGACAATGATGTACCTGTTGTTGGAAGTACCCCTTGGCAGAGGGCCCACAAGGTCTATGCCCCATCTAGCGAAGGGTATGGAAGTGTTGATGGGGGCATAGTTGACGCTGGCCTACCGGGAGCCTTCTGGAAGTGTTGACAGGCGGTACACCTTCGGGCAAGATCCGCACAATCCCGGGCCATCGTAGGCCAGAAGTAGCTTTGGACTATGAGCCTTCGGGACATGGAGAAGGGTCCTTGGTGAGCTGAGAAAGTGCCACTGTGCACTTCCTCCATGGCGACTTCGGCCTCATCCTGATGAAGGCATCGTAGTAGTGAGCCGTTGTAGGATCGCTTATAGAGCCTTCCATCTTCGAGGGTGTAGCTTGGAGCCCTCAGCTTTTCTAGCTTGGCACGGGCTTCATCCTCAGACAGTTTCCCTGTGGTGATGAAGGTGATGATGTCTGAGATCCAGTCCTCTTGCCTTTGTTTTATGTTCATGACGGGGCTTGCATGTATGCTGGAGAGGCTGAGCTCCTCGATTTTGGCAATCTTTGAGATGTGCTCAGGGGATTCAGCCGAGAGCTTCGACAAAATGTCGACCTCGGAGTTTTGAGCCCTCGGTTTTTGAGTAAGAGAGTGTGTCTCAAATACCTTAAGCAACTCCTTGGCCGCCTCCTTGTATTGTCTCATCCTCCCTTCCTTTGCTTCGTACTCCCCTGAAATTTGGCCGACGACTAGCTTGGAGTCGCATTTGACATGGATCTACCGGGCTTTCATGTTAGCTGCCAGTCGAAGGCCACAGAGGAGGGCTTCATATTCGGCTTCGTTGTTGGAGACTTTGAAAGAGAAGCGGATGGCATAATAGGCCCGGAAGCCTTCGGGAGAAATGAGAACTACCCCTCCCCCACAAGCTTTGATAGCGGAGGAGCCGTCGGTGTAGAGAGTCCACCAGTCGTCCGAGGGTGCCGAAGGCTCCACGTCTGTGGCTAATCTCGACGTGCATTCTGTCACGAAGTCCGCCAGGGCTTAGCCCTTGATGGCAGGCCTCGGACGGATGTCAATGTTGTATTGGCTGAGGAAGATAGCCCACTTTACCATTCGGGAGGAGCTGGTGGGGCTCCTCATCAAAGCGCCGAGGGGTTGGTGCGTGAGGACCTGGACCGGATGAGCTTGGAAGTAGTGGCCCAACTTCTTGACAGTCCAGACAATAGCTAACACCATTTTTTCCACACGGGGAATACCGAAGTTCCGCTTCCCTGAGGGTCTTGCTAACATAGAAGATGGCACACTGGACGCCATCTTCTTCCCGGATGAGTACTGAGTTGATGGCCGCCGGGCTAACACCAAGGTAAAGGTATAGGGTTTCCCTTACCTTGGGTTTGGAGAGCACAGGGGGTGAAGATAAATATCGCTTCAGCTCGTCGAAGGCCTCCTGGCATTCTGAGGTCCATTGGAAGCCGGCGGTCTTCCTCATGATCTCGAAGAAGGGTAAGGACTTCTCCGCCGATTTTGATAGGAAGCGGTTGAGGGCTGCCAGGCGGCCCGTCAACCGTTGGACTTCCGTCACGTTGTGTGGGGGCTCCATGTTGGTGATGGCTTGGATTTTCTCGGGGTTGGCCTCAATACCCCTTCGGCTCACCATGTAGCCTAAAAATTTGCCTCCTTGCATGCCGAAGGTGCATTTCTTCGGGTTTAATCGAAGGTTGAATCTTTGCATGATGGCGAAGATCTCCCGGAGGTTGTCAGCATGGCTCGATGATTGTTTTCTTTTGACGATCATGTCGTCAACATAGGCCTCCATGGTGTGCCCTAGGACAACCTGAAAGACTCTGACCACCATTCGGGTGTAAGTGGCGCCTGAGTTCTTAAGGACGAAGGCCATGACAAGGTAGCAGAAGATGCCCTCGGGAGTCATGAAGGTTGTTTTTTCGGCGTCTTCCTCGTGCATGAAAATTTGGTGATAACCTCGGAAGGCATCAAGGAAGGACATGATCTCGCACCCCATGGTCTCATCCACCAGTTGATCAATATTTGGCAAGGGGAAGGGGTCCATGGGGCACGCCTTGTTTAAATCAGTGTAGTCCACGCACATGCGGAAGGTGGACGACTTTTGTGCGAGGACTACGTTAGCCAGCCATGAGGGATATTTTACCTCCTTGTTGTGCTTGATGGAGAGGAGCATGGAGACCTCCTTCTTCACAAAATCCCTTCTCTCGGCCGAGAGGGGTCTTCTTCGTTGTTGTATAGGTTTGACCGAAGGGTCCACCGAGAGGCGGTGGGTGATGACCCTTCGGCTGATTCCGGGCATGTCCTCCGCCCCCCATGCAAAAACAATGGAGTAGGCGCGGAGGGCTTCAGTTATGCCAGTCTTCAGATCTTCGGGGAGCTTGGCTCCAATCTTCACAACTCTCTCCGACTTGGCCAGATCGAGTGCGAAGTCTTCTACTTCCTCGGCGGGCTCAGCCCTCGACCTCTTCTCTTCTTCCTCCAAGGTTCCGGTGATGGTGTCAACACGGAACTCGGTCTTACTAACCTTCTTTGTCACTTGAAGGTAGCAAGCGCGGGCAAGTTTTTGATTCCCCCTTGAGTGCCTGATGCCTCCTTCGGCGGGGAATTTGAGGCACAAATGCCTCATGGAGATGATGGCTTCGAGGTCCTCGAGGGCTGGTCTGCCGAGGATGATGTTGTGGGCGCAGTCGATGTTGACAACGACGAACTCCACTTCGAGCTTGGCTCTATGGAGCCCGTCGCCGAATAGTACTGGGAGGGTAATGACCCCCTCAGAATCAATGGTATCTCCGGTGAAGCCGGCAAGAGGGGTTTTTATGGGCCGAAGGGACCCCCTCTCCAGGTGTAGCTCCTTGAAAGTGCTGAGGTACATCACGTTGACGGAGCTGTTCGTATCAACGTAAGTTCTGTGGATGATAGTGTCATTGATCTCCGTACGGATGACGAGGGCATCCCTGTGTGGAGAGGAAGCAGAGGGAGATCGGCGTTTATGAATGTGATGGGCTCCTCCCTCAGCCGCTTTACTGGGGGCATATGACTGACTTCCCCCACGTATAGCGATTGAGCCCACTTGTTCCGCTGGCCGGTGGAGTCCCCCCTGTATTACCTCCAGTGATCATATGGATGTGGCACTTCTTCTCCTGGTACTGGCTGTACTCTTCCTCCTCATCTAGGTTTCCAATTTCCCTTTTCTAACCCTTCAGGTCGCCGAGTGGGACGATGTTTGGGTTAACCCAAGCGTTTGCTTTCGCTGGGTGCCCTCGGGGTGGTCCTTGGTAGGGAGGACCCTGTTGCTGAGGGCCTTGGACAAACTGGGACAGATGGCCCGCCTGTATTAACCTTTCGATGGCCGTTTTCAGTTGATGGCAGTCATTGGTTTTGTGCCCTTGATGTCAGTGGAAGCGACAGTAGGGGTAGTTTGGATTGATGGCATATACCTCCGGGGGTGCGCGAGAATCTCGCTCCACCTGGCCCCTCTCCTCAGCGAAGTCGAGGATGACGCTGACGGGGTGCGTCAAGGGTGTCCGAGGGTGCTCCAGGAGAACATGTTGTGCCCAAGCCTTCGGGTTACCCTTGTAACCTCCCCCGGGCTTGGCCTGGCCGTGCTGGGGGCGATCACCGGGGGGGTGCCTGGCCTTTGGAATGATTTGCGGGAGCTCTCGGCCCCCGATTGCCTTTGTCATCTGGCCGAGGGCGTTGCTGATCGGGGATGAGATGATACTTTTCTACCTCTTCGGCCTCGGCGTAACGGTCCCCCCGCTGCAGGGCCCTTACGTAATCGCGGGGAGGTTCGATGATGAGGCTCATTGAAAAGTTTCCGGTGCGGAGGACGGTCTGCAGGAGGGCCAAGAGGGTCCCGTCGTCGGCACCGTCAACCTTGTCGGCCTCCATCCTCCAGCGTTCCAAGAAATCCCGAAGGGTCTCTTCCTTCTTCTGCCTCACCGTTAACAAGTGGGAGAAGTGCTTTCTTGTCCGGCGTCTCCCTGCAAACTGTGTCAAGAAACGCTGGGCGAGTTCTTGCCACGAGTCAATGCAGCTTTCAGGCAATCGGTTGAACCATTCGCATGCCGGCCCCTCTAAGGTGGAAAGGAACCAGCGACAAAAATATTCATTCGACGCCCCCACCATCATCATGCTGTTCTGATATCTACTGTAGTGCTCCTGGGGGTCAGTCTTCCCGTCGTAGGGCTTGATGAGTTGCCCTCAGTATTTCTACAGGATCCGGGCCGCCAATACCCTTGGGGTAAATGGCGTCCGGGTCCGGAGTTGTATGGTGGGTTCCCCGGATCCCTCATCCATCTTTTTTTGTATCTCCTCCATCTTGGCCAGCATGGCCTCATATTTGGGATCTGTATGAGGGGTGGTGACGGCGGTATGTGCCCAATGGGCCTCCATCTCATCAAGCCGGCGCTGGATGGCCGCAATGATTTCGTCCCCGGGATCCTTCGGGAGGGCCTCCGCCGCCTGCGAACGAACACGGGCCAAATGGGCCTGATTGATTTGATGCCTTGCGTCATCGGCATGAAGTGGTGCCTTGCCTTTGTCTTGATGGGGACGCCTCTCGTCTGCCCTTGAGACGGATCCCCCGCTCTCTTGGGGTCTTTGGGACGCCTTGTCACCGAGGTGGTTTTGGACCCCTCGGCGGTCTTGCGCTCCTCCGAGCCTCTCTAGGGTTGAGGTCCGAGGCCTTTCTTTGTTCGCACCGCGTTGGTCCCGGGATTGGACCTCCTGGGAGGCGGTGTCTTGAGCCACGACCCCTTCGTCGTTCCCCACCCGAGGGGTAGGGTCCATGAAGGGGGGTGGCCATGGGAGAAGAATAGCGTTCTCCCCGATTTGCGATTGAAGGGGCACCAGAGTGCCAAAGGCACCTGGGTTTTGAGTGAGTGTCTGGATGAAGGCAGAGAATGCCGACTGTACGTCGATAGTGAGAACCGGAGGGCTCACTTGACTTTCGCTCCGATCCCTCCTTCGGGTTTCGATGCCAAGGCGGGCATCGGGAGCGTTTTGCTGGAGCTGAAGACGCATGTCAACAGCAGCCTGTTCCAACTCAGTGATGACCCCGCCCTCGGGAGCCTTGTTAGACGCTCCGGGGGCGTTGACTTCACCGAGGGCCAGGTTGTTGTCCTCAAGGTTCTTAGACTGAGCACGGGTGGTTCTTCCCATTTTGGTAGGTGTTTTTAGCTGAAGGGGAGGGTTTCTTACTTGATTGTTCGACCTCTCAATGAAAGCACCAAATGATGGATAAGTGTACCCGGGGGTAGTTTATCCGAGGGGTTACTGCAGGAGTAACTTAGAGAGAAGTCAGAGCAAAAGTAAGAGAGAGAATATGTATTGCTGAGAATGTATTGAGCGTATTCAACGTGTATCACAAATGGGGAAAAGAGGTGCTATTTATAGTAGCAATAAATGCTAGATAGGGACACATGTCATCATTCTGGCTGTCGAGGGGTCACCTCAACGGGGTGGCACTGGCACTCGCATGTGGCCGCATTAAATGCGTTGGTTGGATGTGACGTTTGTACTCGGTACGTTGATCCAGCGCATGTGGGTGGGAGATTCTGTCGAGGAGAAGCCTTCGGCCGTAGGTGATTATCCGAAGGCTCTTCATCCCGGGGGCCTCTAGGTGCCGAGGGCTCTAGGTGCCGAGGGCTACTATTTTCGCCGCTTTCTCCCAGACACTTTGAGTGCTTAAAAGAAGCTGTACTGTAAGCTTATGAGCCTTCGGCCAGGGGGCCGAAGGCATCCTAGTGTTCATCGTGGGCTGTTTGGCACTTGGGGCGCTGTGATTTGGGCCTGCTGTGCTTCCTGGGCCTATTGGGCCTTCGCTATAGTAGTCGGAGTCTATGGGCCGGGGGTTCCTGGGCCATATACTCAATCACTATCGATAGATAAATTAGACTAAAAGCATGCACTTATCAAATACTTCACAAATAGTTTCTCAAATAGCTTCTGAAAGAGATCTCAAAATAGTTTCTCAAAATATTTCTGTAAAACTTTCTGAAAGAGATCTCATAAACTTTTTGTAAAACTCATTGCGGTAAATTTTAAGTTTGTGGGCCCATGATATGTACTCAAAGGCGCCAATCCGACAGCTCAAAGGAGCGACCCACTAAACATATCGGATTCTCTGAAACTGATAACTGATAACTCTGTGGAAACTTGTTCCGGAGTACATATATATCACTTAATCTTTCACTTTAATTATTAGTTCTTTTATGATGATGTTTGGATAAAAACATCATTAAAATCTTGAAATAAAGTAATGGCATAATCTTGACTATGCCAGATAATAAACATAACTTACTACAACAATTAAAATAACTCATCGAGTAATTCACCAAGCTCACATAATAGCAAATAGTCTAAAATCATCTACTAAAAATCAACCAGACTTCTTTCTTTCATTTGATTGAACAAACATGTACAAGTGGTAGTAAACTTACCTGTTAACAGCTGAACTCAAAATACTCAATTAAGTGTGACACCTTGATAGCGTACCCCGGTAAGCTCTTCTTTCAAATCTTAAATTATATTAATAAAAATAATGAGGTAAGAATCTGCTAGGCTCTAAACAAAAATTTAAACAACCCTAGCTCCATTTCTATTTACTGGAAATGTCAACCATAAAGAATACTAGATTGATCTTCAGGGGAGCAAGCTAAACTTAAAATCAATTGAGTAGTTAATTTTACATTGGGAAAAGAACTTGTTGTATCTAACTACTGCGTACAATTTATGTAAAGGACGGAATAATCAAAATCTCATGTAAACCCATTTAAAAATTCTAAATTTGGAGTCAACAAAACATACACTAATCAAAGGTTAGAATAATAATGAAACTCCATCCGTTGAAGATGTGCACGCAGTAGAGAAATTATTTAAAAAATGAATGAATAGTCTCTTTATGGTTTAAACAATTCACTTTTTCAGATAATTGCGCCCTCAAAACCGTAAAGGAATCTTTTAAATTGAAAATAGCGGCAGCAGCCAACTGTTCTACGATTGAATTCAGATTAATACGGAGTATAAGATTAGCACAAAGTTGAACTACGAACTAAAACATTTGCTCGAAGGGCCTGATTCAGTGAGTTAGCATCCCTACTCGGCTTCTAAAAATAAAACAACATGTTTCTAGGTTCTCTAAACTAGTACTCGTTTCATGATCAATTTTGCCAAATTCACTCTAAAATAAAAACAACCGATACAATTTAACTAACTCAAAATGATTTTGGGTGGAAACTGTTCTGCCTACACCCCTTCTCTAACCAACACACTAAATAAACAACTAATTTCGAAGTATTTTCAAAGATAAAAGAAACTATGTGATGGAATGAGACTTGTAACATACCAGGTTTCAGATTTGATCCAGAACTAAGAAAACTTTGATCGTAAATTGAAAGTGATGAAAACTTTTCTGGAGAGAAGAGACGACTGCTGATGGGAGGATAGAAACGCATGTCTTAGTCTTTGGTTTTAATATCACGTATGACCACTTCTTAGGCATAGTCTTAAACATATTTGTCTGAGCTTAGTTAATTGAATTGAGCTTCTAATCACCTCTAAAAATGTTTCTTACACATTAAAAGTATTTTCTATTTCAAAATAAACTAATTAAAATTTATAGCATTACTTATTTCTTCACTTAAAATTATTAGAGCTTACCGATACGTTATCTTCCACAAACCAAACATGAAAAATAATTGATCACATTAGTCATAGAAGAAACACATTTAATCAACTAAAATAAATGACAACTAATTATTAAAATAACTAGCTCATAAAAAATCGGGGTGTTACAACCCCTCCCACCTTATAAAATTTCATACTCGAAACTTAGAACAACTCAGGATAATGACGTCTCATGTCATCCTCAACTTCCCAAGTAGCTTCTTCAACTTTGTGATTCCGCCACAACACTTTTACTAGAGCTATCTCTTTATTCTGAAGACGTTTAACCTCACGATCAAGAATTTGTACTGGCTTCTCCTCGTAAGGCAAATCATTTTGTACTTCTATTGTGGGGGGATCAAAACAAGCTTTGGATCACTCAGCAAAGTATTTCCTCAACATCGAAACATGAAAGACATTATGAATGCCAGAAAACTCTTCACGTAGCGCGAGCTCATAAGCTACCTTCCCAACTCGTCTAGTGATCTCATATGGTCTGGTGAATCTGGGGCTAAGCTTTCATTTCTTTCCAAACCGCATCACACCCTTCATCGGGGTTATCTTAACGAAAACAAAGTCCCCCACTTGAATTCTAGAGGTCTCCTTCGAACATCTGCACAACTTTTCTGTCTGCACTAGGCAGATTCTATCCTCTGTTGGATAGTCTTAATAGCTTCAGAGGTCTCGTTTATCAGCTTAGTCCTTCCTTGTAGTTCCTCTTCTAGAACCTTCTTTTCTCCCATTTCATACCATGATATGGGAGATCTACACCTCCTCCCATACAACGCCTCATATGGAGCCATGTCGATGGTTGCTTGATAACTATTATTATAAGCAAACTCTGCCAAACTAAGGTATTTTGCCCATCCTCCTTGAAAATATAGAGCGCATGCCCGTAACATATTCTCTGAAATCTGATTTGTCCTCTCTGTCTGGCCATCTGTCTGAGGATAAAAAGCGGTACTAAACTTTAACTTCGTGCCCAATGATTGTTGTACACACTTCCAAAAGTGAGACGTAAATATGGAATCTCTATCAGAAATAACACTCTTTGGAACACCATGCAATCTAACAATCTCCTGTATATATATTTAGTCAATCTGTCCACTATAACCCATATAACATCATAACCTCAGGCTTCTTCGGCACACCCATAATAAAGTCCACTGATATCTCATCCCATTTCCACTCCGGAATCTGGATAGGCTGAAGTTCTCTACCTGGTCTTTGATGTTCATCCTTAACTTGTTGACACGTCAAACATGACTGAACGAACCTTGCAACATCTTTCTTCATCCCTGACCAGCAAAAGGTTTTCTTCAAGTCGTGGTACATCTTGGTCGAACTAGGATGCACAGTGAATGGTGTCTCATGAGCCTCCTTCATAATCTGCTTCCTCAACCCCTCAATGTCCGTGATGCACAACCTGTTTTGGAGTAATAATCTCCCACTCTCATCCAAACGAAACTCAGGACATTTTCCCTCCTTGACGCACTCCTTCAATTTCAATTTAACCAACTCAGGATCAAGTTCTTGCTTCATAGCCATGTCTTCAAATATTGATGGAGTCATTGTCATAGCTGCTAGTCGCCCATCTACAATTTCCAACATAAAATTTTTAATTTCCTTCCTCAGCCTTGGATCCATTACCATCATGGACATTAATGTTACAGAAGACTTCTTACTAAGTGCATCTACTACCTTGGTGGCTTTCCCCCGATGATAAATGATCTCACAATCGCAGTCTTTCACTAGCTAAAGCCACCTTCTTTGCCTCATGTTGAGGTCCTCCTGTGTGAATATGTATTTCAGAATTTTATGATCAGTGAAAATCTTGCACTAGACTCCATACAAGTAATGTCTCCAAATCTTCAACGCATGTATCACCGCTGCCAACTCCAAGTCATGGGTAGTATAATTCGCTTCATAGTCCTTGAGTTGCTGAGACGCGTAAGCAATTACTCGTTCATTCTGCATAAGAACTGCTCCAAGTCCCATCTTCGATGCATCTGTGTAGATAACAAACCCTTCCTTGCCTTCTAGGAGTGCTAAAACGGGCACAGATGTCAACCTATGTTTCAGCTCTTGGAAACTCCTCTCACAACGATCTGTCCATTCAAATTTCTTACCCTTACGGGTCAAGGTAGTCAATGGAAGAGGTATAGCAGAGAAGCCTTCCACAAACTTTCTATAATACCCCACAAGGCCTAAGAAACATTGAACTTCTCATGCATTCTTCGGCCTGCTCCAATCTCGAACAACCGCTACTTTTGAGGGATCCACCAAAACTCCCTGCTTTGAAACTACGTGGCCAAGGAATGCTACATGATCAAGCTAGAATTCACTTTGCAAACTTAGCATATAGCTTATGTTTTCTAAGTGTCTCCAGTACTTCTCTCAAGTGTTTTTCATGCTCCTCCTTGGACTTTGAGTAGATTAAAATATCATCAATGAAAACAATGACAAACTTGTCAAGAAACTCCCTGAACACTCTATTCATCAAATCCATGAATGCCGTTGGAGCATTAGTTAGGCCGAAATGTATAACCACAAATTCATAGTGTCCATACCGCGACCTGAAATCAGTTTTTTGGATGTCTCCTTCTTTGATTCTTAGCTGATGATATCCTGAGCGAAGGTCAATCTCGGAGAAAATCACTGCTCCCTTCAACTGGTCAAACATGTCATCAATTCTAGGCAGAGGATACCTATTCTTGATAGTCACTTTATTGAGCTCTCTATAATCTATGCATACCCTCATTGCGCCATCCTTCTTCTTCACGAATAATACTAGAGCTCCCCACGGTGAGTAACTGGACCGAACGAAACCCTTCTCTAGCAACTCTTGCAACTGCTTGTGGAGTTCTTTTAACTCCGCTGGTGCCATTCGATATGGAGCTCTAGATATTGGGGCAGTACCAGGCATCAGTTCAATCTCGAACTCAATCTCTCTACTCGGTGGTAAACCTGGAAGGTCTTCAGGGAATACATCACTGTAATCCTCCACAATTGGAACTTCAGATAACTGAATGGGTTCTCCGGTGCTCTTGTCTACTATGTGAGCTAAGAAAGCTTCACATCCACTCTGAACAAGTCTCCTAGCTTGCAATGCAGAAATCATTACCCTCCCTGATCCTTTTGGCTCCCTAAGGAAAAAGAAAGGATCAGACCCTGTAGGTGCAAAACTAACAATTCTGCAGAAAGTCCATGCCGAGAATCACATCATAATAACTCATGTTGAGCACGATCAGATCTACAAAAAACTCTCTCCCTGCAATACTCATTGGCGCTGCTCGTAACTAATGAGTCGACAACATGATCTCTCCCAACGGAAGTGCTGTGGTGAACTTATAATCTAACTTATCTTGATGTGCTGCTAATGATCTAGCAAACACAATAGATACAAAGGAATGTGTGGAATAACACATTAGCATATCTATTAAGAACCAATATCTGACCTGTGACAACGCTGGGATTTATCGAAGCCTCTTCCTTTGAGATGGTGAACACTTTAGCAACAGGGGCCTCTGGTGGTGCCTCAAGACGTTCTTGCTAGATGGATGGTCCAGCTAGATAAGCTTGCATATTATGGACAACCACTAAAGGTGCTGAATTTCTCGATGTCTGGACTGATAGCCTTGCTGGTTCTTTCATAGACATTCTCTGGATATGTGGCCCTCAAGACCGCAAGAGTAGCAAACTCTAGAACCCAATATGCATTTTCCTGGATGATTACGACCACATTTAGCACATGGCGGGAACTTCATCTGTTTATTCTGGTGTCCCTGATGGTGACCAGCTCCCTTTCCATTATTGCCCGTAAAGTTTCTCTTCTTGTTATTCTTCGAATTGTTCGTGTGTCCTTGTGACTGATTCTGTGACTGCGAAGGCACAAGCTTTGGCTGAGCGGGCATTGGATCGCTGGAGTTGTAGTACTCCTTTTGAGTTGCTATAAAAACACAACCGGCTAATGTAGCTGAGTTCTGATCGTCATTCTCCAAGTGAACTGCTATATCCTTCCAAAGAGCTGGCAGGAATATCCTCACCTTATCCCTTTCTATCGAGGCAGCTGTAGGACAAATACGTAGTAGCCTCTGAAATTTTCCCGCCAATGTTGCAACATCCATGGTTCCCTAGCGTACTCTGAAGCTCATCCCGGTACTTACGTGCGACACTAGCATTGAAATATTGGTTGGTGAACTCCTCTTTGAACTGCTCCCATGTAATCTGCTCCATGTTGTACCTTGTCTCAACAATCTCCCACCATATTCGAGCACCCATTGTAAGGCTATAAATGCACACCGAACCTTGTCATTATCTGCTAGTTCCAACCCATTAGCAATGCCTTCCACGGTCTTCAGCCATCCTTGAGCAACTAGAAGCCCCCCTCAAAATCAGCGGGCTTGATCTTCCTCCAAGTGATCATCAAAGGTTCTTGTCTCGGCGCTCCATTCCCCCTAGCTTGATTATTTCCAGCATTTCCACCTTCACCACCGCCCCTTTGATTGTTCGCGGTCAAACGGTGGATGATGTGTTGCTACTCCTGCAACTGCCTCTGAAGTTGCACTACAATACCTGCCAAATCTTGTTCGTGATTGTTTCCTTGCTCATTATTGTTTCCTTGCGCATTGCTGTCACCTACTAAACGACCACGGGTTCTCCTCATTTTCTTAAGGCACCTAAATATAAACTTTTTTTATATGCCATACACAATACTAAAAGGCAAGACATTCTCACTTCTGTTCTCTATCTAATAAACTCTTCTTGCTCATGCCCAAAAATTTAAAACTAACTTTAAATACTTTCTTGGAAGATGATGAGCACGTGTACGGTGAAAAATGAAGTTACGGGACAACCTGGCTCTGATACCAAATTGTAGCACCCCTCTCAGGGTTAAAGGAAACGTTACGTAAACTTACTACTTTAAGAAAACTGCAATATAACAGTCATTTGTTTAAGAAATAACCCTGATAAAATCTCAAATATAACTAAAATATAACTCCAAATAAAAACTCAATAAAATCTAGTTATCACCAGCAAATGTGATAACCACCTGGATCCAGGAATTCATTCAAACTTCAAATCCTCAAATAAATTAAGTAATACTAATCACTTTATTGTAACAATTGAAATAATGAAATAAAATAATAACTAGCTAGAAGCCGCCAAGGTCGTTGCCGTTAATTCATCTTGGCACGCGTTCCACTCCCTCATCATCTTCCTAGACCTTGGCCTTACCCTTAGTATCTGTACATGCGAAGAAAGAAAAGTGATAAGCTTTATGCTTAGTAAGTCGATCACTATGGATCCACAAAAATATCTAGAAGTCTAGGCCAACCTATCAATAAATTTAGACTATAAGCATGCACCTATCAAATACTTCACAAATAGCTTCTCAAATAACTTCTGAAAGAGATCTCAAAATACTTTCTCAAAACATTTCTCTAAAACTTTCTGAAAGAGATCTCATAAACTTTTCGTAAAACTCTTTGTGGTAAATTTTAACTCTGTGGGCCCGTGATATGTACTCAAAGGCGCCAATCCGATAGATCAGGGTAGCGACCCACTAAACATATCGGATTCTCTGAAACTGATAACTGATAACTCTGTGGGAACTTGTTCCCGAGTACATATCACTTAATCTTTCACTTTAATTATTAGTTCTTTTATGGTGGCGTTTGGATAAGAACACCATTAAAATCTTGAAATAAGTACTGGCATAATCTTGACTATGCCAGATAATAAACATAACTTACTACAACAATTAAAATAACTCATCGAATAATTCACCAAGCTCACATAATAGCAAATAGTCTAAAATCATCTACTAAAAATCAACCAAACTTCTTTCTTTCATTTGGTTGAACAAACAGATACAGGTGGTAGTGAACTTACCTGTTAACAATTGAACTCAAAATACTCGATTAAATGTGGCACGTTGATAGCGTACCCCGGTAAGCTCTTCTTTCAAATTTTAAATTATATTAATAATGATAATGAGGTAAGAATCTGCTAGGCTCTAAACAAAAACTTAAACAACCCTAGTTCCATTTCTATTTACTGGAAATGTCAACCATAAAGAATACTAGATTGATCTTCAGGGAAGCAAGCTCAACTTAAAATCAATTGAGTAGTTAATTTAACATTGGGAAAAGAACTTGTTGTATCTAACTACTGCGTACAATTTATGTAAAGAACGGAATAATCAAAATCTCATGTAAACCCATTTAAAAATTCAGAATTTGGAGTCAACAAAACATGCACTAATCAAAGGTTAGAATAATAATGAAACTCCATCCGTTAAAGATGTGCATGCAGAAAAGAAAAATTATTTACAAAATGAATGAATAGTCTGTTTATGTTTTAAACAAATCACTTCTTTAGATAATCACGCCCTCAAAACCGTAAATGAATCTTTTAAATTGAAAATAGCAGCAGCAGCCAACTGTTCTACGATTGAATTCGGATTTATATATGATTAACTGACGAGCACTTTTTCACGGTGCGTCGAAATAAATTCAATACAACACTTATACGTAGTATAGGTGAAGTAGAGTTCGTATCCACGGGGAAAGGAATAGTTCTCTTTTTATGAAACTTAGTAAATAAAGGGGGGATTTGGATTGAGTGATTTAATTTAATTAAAAACTAAGATGAACAACCTATATGAGATTTAATTCAAAGATAAAAAGGACTTGGCATTGCTACTTTCCACTTGTTGATATATTTTAGTCGATCATTGTTATATCTATAACTTATTCCCTCTCGAATACTCAATCCGGGAGTATATCCACTTCATCGAGGGTAGTTATTAACAACAACCGTTCATTAATAACCCTTACTATTAATCAAATATAGAACAACGCCTTATACCGATTTAATAGTAGCATTTAATCTTTCTAACTCCTTGATGAAATCAATTGAGATTGATAACCTTAACACAACGGTTTTGGTTTAACCAACAAAATTAATCCCTCTTAAGTTTATTAACCACGACCGTGCATTAATAAACCGAAGTTACTTACTTGTGAAACCATCAACGATTAACCATCGGTTCGTTGATCATTTCTAGTAATAATTAATATATGAAACAAAACTAGTTGATCCTTTAAGTAATGTTCAAAATATTAATATGAAATATGAGTAGGGATTAATTAATATTCAAGGAAGAATATTATTAAAGAAGATGAATCCTACTATAATTAATATCAAGATGTTAACTAATTGTCATCTTAGCAACACTCCCCAACATTAATATAGAGGAAGAAAATACCATTCTAACTAATGTCGAGATGTTAACTAATTGTCATCTTAGCAACACTCCCCAACACTAATATAGAGATGGTATTAAGGAAAGAACTATTAATTAATATTCAAGGAAAGAAGTTAAGAAAATAACTCACAACTTTAATAATCAACAAGCTTCAAGAGCAACACCAAAATGGAAGAGTTTAGCTCCTCATTTGGAGACTAAACATGCTAAAAATATAAAAGAAATACTTAACTAAACTGAGCTAAAGAGTATATATGAATTGGTCATTTTATTGTGAAGGAAAGGGGTGTATTTATAGGCTTTTGGGAGCTGCAGGGGCTGATACCCGACCGGGTATATAGGATACCCGACCGGGTATCTTAGGAAATTTCCCAGAAAGTCACTTTTCTGGGCATACCCGACCGGGTATGTCGGCATACCCGATCGGGTATGTGACAAATCTTATCGAAATCTTGCTCCCACGATCATTTGTTCCCGGATTTGATTTGGACAATCGAATCAAGCAAATACCCGATCGGGTATAGGCAATACCCGACCGGGTACATGAGTATTTTTTCCAAATCGAAATCTTTCTTGCCTCCTTGCACTTTCCTTGATCTTTTAAGGTCCAATCTTGATCCCTTGGATGATCTTTGACCTGTTTAGCTCAGTAAAGTCCTAATCTAAACAAATTACAAATAAATATGAAAATAAAGTATTACACCAAAAGTGTCTAATTTCCTCAACTAGAACTAATAAAAACTAGTTAAAAATACAAACATACAATCGGAAATTACATGAATATCATTAACAAAAAGTTGAACTACGAAGTAAAACATTTGCTCGAAGGAACTGATTCTGTGAGTTAGCATCCGTACTTAGCTTCCAAAAATAAAACAACATGTTTCTAGGTTCTCTAAATAAGTACTCGTTTCAAGATCAATTCTGCCAAATCCACTCTAAAATAAAAACAACCGATACAGTTTAACTGACTTAAAATGGTTTTGGGTGGAAACTGTTGTGCCTACACCCCTTCTCTAACCAACATACTAAATAAAAGAAAGTATGTGATGGAAAGAGATTGTAACATACCAGGTTTCAGATTTGATCCAGAACTAAAAAAACATTGATAATAAATTGAAAGTGATGAAAACTTTTCTGGAGAGAAGAGACGGTTGCTGATGGGAGGATAGAAATGCAGGTCTTAGTCTTTGGTTTTAATATCATGTATGACGACCAGTTCTTAGGGATTTCATTCTTAAACATATTTGTCTGGGCTTATTTAACTGAATTCGGCTTCTAATCACCTCTAAAAATGTTTCTAACATATTAAAAGTATTTTCTATTTCAAAATAAACTGATTAAACTTTAGAGCATTACTTATTTCTTCACTTAAATTTATTAGAGCTTACCGGTACGTTATCTGCCACAAACCAAACATGAAAAATAGTTGATCACATTAGTCATAGAAGAAACACATTTAATCAACTAAAATAAATAATAACTAATTATTAAAATAACTAGCTCATAAAAAAAATCTGGTATCAAATTCTAAAGCTGAATTATTTGAAGATTATTTCCAACTTTTAGACTCCTCTCCCCATTTTCTAGGCATATACTAACAATTAAGGTGTGTCTGCGTAAGTTCTGCCGCAACTAGGGTTTTGACCCTTGTCTGTGTAAGTTGGGATCGGCGAACCTCTTCGCTCGACGTTAGACGATACAGGCAGGGGCGGACCGTAGTAGAGACCCAGGGGGCTACCGCCCCCCAACAATTTTTTTTAGTGTATATATATACGAAAAATAATTTTTGTTCTTCCAAAAAGTATTTTGGACCCCCCCAAAAATATTTTCGCCCCCCCAAAATGACTTTCCTGGGTCCGCCCCTGGATACAGGGACGTACTCCGCAATCAAGGATTGGAGCAGCAAAGACCAATTCTAAATTCGATTGGTTCGTGTGACTAATCTGAATTGGGATGTGGAGATTACTCGTTCTCGGATCGGTTTTGTTCGTGCAATACCTTGGTCAAGAGAAAGAGGCGATTCACGGATGGATCGAAGTGATGAAGGAAGAAGATAAAGGGATAAAAATCCGTCCCCCTCCCGAACCACCGCCATGGATGAACTATGCGACTAGGGTTTGGAAGGCTGCTTTACTATTTCAAGTTTTTTATTTTCAGTCCAGACTATTTTACTATTTCTATTTTGCTCTTTTTAGGATAATCAATAAGGGTGGTAGAATGATGCTTTGTTTTAGTTTAGTTGATAGATTACTTATTGGAGGCAATCAGGCTGAATCAACCGCTAATAGTCTCGAAGCTCTCACATTTTCAGCGATTAGTCTCGCTCTTTTTGGGGTGGACTATTCTATGTCTGATCTAGGAGTGAGGGGGCCGCTAGGCTCTTTGTCATTTTGGGATAGAGGGGATTACTTTATTGTTTGCATGTTGCCTTATTGTACTGTAAGCTTGATTTTAATATAATATGTTAGTTTCGTGTAAAAAAACTAATAATTAAGGTGATGACTAGCTTTGTAGCTCGTCCATGCGCATGCTCCGATCCATGCACTATCTGTTGCTAAATTAAAAAGTGCATGCACTACCTCAACTTCCAAACTCAATTAAATTGAAGTGGCACTTTTAAAATTCAAAGTCCAATTGCAATTGAATTCCAACGGCAATGATATTATCTAATTCCTCCGTTCCCTTTTAATTGCAACAGTCATTATTTCACGTTTTGCCAACGCACAAATTTGACCATTAATATCTTTCATTCCTTATTAGTAAAAAATTTAAACAATTCATATTTTCAAAATTTAGAATGAGAAGAATTTAACAATATTTTTTAAAATTTTAATTTATAATACATTAATTAATAAAATATAGTCAAAGTAGAATATGTGAATACTGCAAAAAGTCCAATGTTGCAATTAAAAGAGAACATATGTAGTATAAATATGCATCTATTTGATTTGTAAACACTTTATTATCTACTTTCTATCTCATTTTGATTTAGCTTATTCATACATGGATACAAATAATAGTGTTTTTTTTCAGAATTTCCTAAACTCAATGGGAAATTCTGACCAGTTTTATTTACAACATTCTCCAAATGGAGCTCTATCTTCGCCATTGTCTCAAATGCCTCAAAATTTTCTGAATTTTGCATTTCCTTATCCACCTAATTTTCCAAATTTGCATGCTTCTGGAAATTTTCAAACGGATCCAACAATATATTCACACCTCCATGTTACATCCGGGGAGGAGAATATTCAAATGGAACTCCTAATATGCCTCTTAGTCACGTATCTATCCAAGAGACTCAAATTCCTTGTCGTGAATCAAAGAAGAATGTTGATACTTGTTCGCCGTGGCAAGAGGTAGAAACACAATCTTCTATCCAAGAGACTCAATTTCCACCATTCTCCACACAAACAAGGCCAAATAATGTCGGTCTTAACAAGAATATGGATGGAGGGATGAAACCGATGTTCATAGTTCAAAGAAAAAGCAATCATACGTGAAGTGGGAAGTGGGTGAAGAGGTTGTTCTTGCAAAGGCATGGCAAATGATTAGTGAAGATCCATTTATTGGAAACAATCAATCTAGAAATACATTTTGGGACCGTGTTTGAATTTACTACAATGAAAATTGACCAGACAATGTTGAAGGAAACAAACAAGTTTGGAGTTAAGTTCAACAATGAGTGGAACCAAAGGAAAAGTGGGGAAAGTGATGATGATATATATGCATGCGCTATTGCCAAATTTGTCGCGGACGAGAAAAAGCCTTTTAGGTATGACCATGTGTGGAGAGTTATCAAAGACACCCCACGATTTGTCCTATAGGAAGACGTTCAACACTCACACAAGAAGACCAAAGTTAACGAATTGGATACATACAAATCATCTTCCAATCTTCCAATGGAGATGCAAGTGTTGATATCGATGAAAGTGAAAATAGGAAGCGTCCAATAGGACGACAAAGGCGGCGAAAAAGAAGGACAAAGGTAAGGTGGGAGGTAAGAACACTAGCAATGGATCACAAAGTGAGTTGGGCGGCATACGGGTAGACATTTGTGAACAAGAACAAGAGAAGCTTCGACAATAACCTGAAATAATTAGGAAAAAGGAAGATGAACTTAAACTTAAACGCCTTGACTTCCTCTTTAAAGATACCACCGGTATGAATGCCCAACAAAAGAGAGACCATGAGAAGCTTTGTAATCAAATTCGTACTATGTATGATTTGAACTAGAAGCTAGTTTTATTGGCTTTTCGTTGTCACTTGTGTTAAATTATATTTTTAAGCCATATATCTTATTTTTCTTCTGGATTGTACTCTGATTATTTTATGTATGCCTAGTCTATTAATGATAATGTTTTAAAATCTAAACGAACCCTTGAAATTTAAATTTAAATTTTGAAGTATAAATTTCAAATTTATATAAAATATATTTTTGATATTTAAGTTTAAAATTCGTAAAAATTGAATATATTGAACTCTTCGAATCTTTCAAATATATTACAAACTACTTGTTGCAATATAATTTAAATTTAAATTTTGAAACTTTAATTTCAAAATTCATTTAGAATTTATTTTGGAATTTAAAATTAAAATTCGTAAGAAATTGAATTTTCACATTGAATTTGAATTTTGAAGTTTAGATTTAAATTTTGATATGCATTAAAATTTAAATTTAAATTTAAATTTAATAAAGTATTCGAATCTTACAAATATGTTAGAAACTAGCATTGAATTTAAAATTTTAAACTAAAATTTAAATTTTTCATATAATTTTTTGAAATTTAAATTTAAAATTTTGTTTTAATTTAAATTTTAAATTCATTAAACTCTTTGAATCTTACAATTATATTAAAATTAAAATTTTGTTTAGATTAAACTCTTGGAATCTTACAATCATATTAAAATTTAAATTTTGTTTATATTAAACTCTTTGAATCTTACAATTATATTAAAATTTAAATTTCGTTTATATTAAACTAACCGTTAAAATTTAAATTTTTTTTCGTATATTTTTTTTAAAATTTAAAATTTAAATTTATTAACCTCTTTGAATCTTACAATCATATTAGAAACTAGTTGTTACAAACTATTCGTTATAAACTAGCCGTTATAAACTAGCTAGCTAATTCTTTCACTTCACTAGTTTATATACCACATAACAAACATAATATACTCACTCTTTCACTTCATCAATTTTATCTTCCACAAGTTATTATCACTTTTTCAAAAATGTCTCAACATTCAAATACTGATGAAGAACGCATGGTCCGAAAATACTGGATTAACCAGTTGCGGGAAAGTGCCAATGATCCGATGTCCATATTGAAGTTGCACATAGTAGAGGAGGTTGAAAAGCAAATTGAAGGCAATGAACGTTCACCGGTGAGATGGAAAAAATGAAGTTACATCGATCGTGATCGTGAAAGCGGTTAGTTGCGCCCATACAAAGATTACTTCTCAGAACATATGGTATTTGGCCCTAACATTTTTCGACGAAGGTTTCAAATGCGCAAACTTTGTTTCTTAGAATAGTCAATGCAATAGAAAATTATTCCATTTATTTTTAGCAAAGGGAAGATGCATGTCGCAAAAAAGGATTATCTGCTATACAAAAATGCACGGCGGCCCTCTGCCAACTAGCATATGGTACTACAGAGTTGGGATGAGTACCTAAGAATGGATGAATCAACTACCATAGAAAGTTTGAAGAACTTCTGTGAATGTGTGGTCAAACTCATCGGTAATGAATACTTAAGAAGTCCCAACGCGGAAGACATAAAACACTTACTTAAAATGCATGAGCAAAGGCATGGTTTCCCCGGCATGTTGGGTAGTCTTGATTGCATGCATTGGGAATGGCGGAGTTGTCCTATTACTGGGAAAGGTCAATTCACTAGAGGTGATCATGGGTCCCAACAATTATGCTTGAAGCCGTCGCGTCTGCAGATTTATGGATATGTCATGCTTTTTTTTTGGAGTTGTAGGGTCATGCAACGATGTTAATGTGCTCAATGAGTCTCCATTATTTAATAATATTTTACAAGGTGTTGCTCCCGAAGTCAATTTTACAGTAAATGGTCCACCATATACGAAAGGATATTATCTAACAAATGGGATATATCCAGAATGGGCTACCTTCGTTAAAAGCTTTTCATGCCCCCCACAATCTCAAAAGAAAGAAGTTCAAAGAAATGCAAGAGGTTACAAAAAAGGATGTTGAACGAGCATTTGGAGTGCTTCAGGCTCGTTGGGCAATTATAAAATACCCTGAGCGTTATTGGGATAGAGTTAATTCGTGTGACATCATGTATGCATGTATTATTTTGCACAACATGATTATTGAGGATGAAGGAGATGATGCAATAAATTGGTGCGATGATCGGCAAGGTTAACTTAATCATGAAATTGAGAACATGATTAAATTGTTAGTTTTTAAATTCATGTGTTTTTATTAATCATCTTATTTTCATTGAAAGTTGGAGGTTTTCAAGTATTTCTAATTTCCAAGGGTTGAATAAAATCTCGGAACAAAAATCCAACTTAGTCTTGCTTTAGAAAACTGGATTTTAATTTACTATGGGAAATTTCAAAAATATAAGTAAAAATGCTTGGTAATTTCAAAACTAGCTCTTGGAAAAATGGATGAAAATGTGTGCTTTTCATGTGAAGGAGAAAAGGAACCTTTTTAACAATCCCACACCTAAACTCCTTGGAAAATTTTGATCCTATATATATGGATCACTCTTTCCTTAGTATTAAAAGGTGAAGGAGAAGAGGGGAGCTCTCGCGCACATGAGATTTCGGCTTTCAGTTCAAAATCAAAAATTCACACCCCCCCTGCACGGGCGACCTGTGGACACGAATGTTGCAGAATTTAGCGAGTCTCAAGAGATAATTTTGTCCCTCTTTCCTATTTTTTTTAATCGAGATTCTTTCTTTCATGTGTTGAATTACTTTTGTTTTTGTTCTGTGTTTCTCATCCGGTTTGGCGACTTATAAGTCGCCAAACGGTTTGGCGACTTTCCCCGACCATGGTTAAGTCGAGCAGTATATCGGTAAATAGTTTTAACCCACCATGTCACGCCCCGGACACGTCAACAACCCGACGCACAGTACGAATAGTCAACCGCAGTCCAACTCATCCATACTATACAAGGCGTCATGAATATCATTCACACATAGTACATCCATAAACAAACATAATGTAAATCATTCATTTAAAACAGCGGAAACAACATTACAAGTGTACAAGCCACACTTGGCAAACATGGGTATACAAACCCCCGAAATGTATATTCAGAAAATAATATCCATGAGCATTATTCATATTGTTTTCAAAACAAGAACGGAAGAAGCACGAACCAAGTCTTCTTCTCAGAAACTTCCCGAAACAGCGGCTGATGGTAGCAACCTTCAAGTTCTACCTGAAACTGTGAGGTGGCCTCCCCCGTGAAGGGGAGGTCAGTACTTGTAAGCATTTGACAAGTACAATGACAACTATACTAAGTATAATCGAAGTTTAAATCTCTGAGGCCCTCAATCTAGAGCATTATTACATTATAGTTAATCCGTTCATTTAGTATCAATTCATCATTATTTACTACGGTCTAGAGCCCAACTCATAATCACCGTTATCTACTACGGTCTAGAGCCCCGCTCATAATCACCGTCATCTACCACGGTCTAGAGCCCAGCTCATAATCACCGTCATCTACCACGGTCTAGAGCCCAGCTCATAATCACCGTTATCTACATCGGTCCCGAGCCCGGCTCATAATCACCGATTCTTTATAATTCTCATTCTTAGGATCTAATTCATCCATTTCTCAACTAACATTTCCAACTAATATTTCAATGCTAGTTATTTATTAATTTCAATATAATTCTTCCTTCATGCATGATTGGCCTTAATATCAAGTATCACTTTCATACCTTCATGGCTTCTCCTCATGGTATCAAAGTATACTATCTCAAATGAAATTCATGGTTGGTACAACCATCATACACACATATTCATAACATCTAAACATACACAATTTATTCATAAATTTGTGTATCATGCATACTATACTTATAATCAATAGTAGTTTTATTTAGGCATTATTAACCATTAATAACCTATGCACATCACATTTGTATTCACTTAGGAAATCCCATGAAATTAACCCAAAGATTATAAGTAACATAGTCGGTCATCCTCACCTTAATTAAGCTTAAGCACGTTCTACGCTTCTCGATTGAACTTTGACTAATTTCGGCAAACTTTGACCAACTCCGGCGAACTTTGACCAACTCCGGCGAACTTTGACCAACTCCGACGAAACTCCGGCGAAGATCAAAAATACTTTAAATCAAGTTCCTAACAAGGTTTTATCATCACAAAACCCATATCAACACAAATAACCTATAAAAGGTTATTTTCCGGCAAACCGGTCGATTTGGCTTCTAAGTCCGTTTTTGGACTTAGAATCACTTTCCAACCCATTATTCCACACTTAAATCATGTAGAACAATACTAAAGGTCTTTCATATGATATATATCTTATATGCTAGAAGAAAAACAAAGGAAAAGTTATGATAAGGTCATTACCTTAATTTTCACACTTTTTCCTAGCTTTTTCCTTCTTTAACTTCCTCCCAACTTTCTTGTTTGAGCTCTGCTCGAATTTTGCTATGAAAGATGAAGTTGTAGAGGTTCTTTCCTCCTTTCCCTTGATGCTGTCCGAACTAGTGAGGAGGGGGATGGGTAGGAATGCCCCTTTGTCTCCTTTTGGGCAATGAGTGAAAGAGAGGAGGGCCACCATGATTTGTTTTGATGCCAAACATCTCAAATCAGTCCTCTCCCACCTCACCTCTCCTACCAGCCGACTCAGGCCTTGAATAATGAGGCTAAATTCGTGGGTTGGCCCCCACCCATGTGGGAGGTCAACCCTTTTTTTTGTCCAGAAGTGTACAATCGGTCCCGAAAGTTGTATTTTCCGGACTGTTTTAAGTATATTTTATTTTATCGGGTCAAATAAAATATAACACTTGTTCTCAATCCTTATGGGACCCTAGAATCAATATGCATTCCCCAAACTTAATTTAGAAGTCTCCTAAATCCCTTTTTGGGCTGTTATCTGATAAATTTGCCGATACCGATAATTTGGCCTTGTTTGACCAACCGGTCAACCCTGTGCCATTGCTATGGACCAATTAGGATATCCACCACCATATACATATTTTCTAGGCCCAGATGAATCTAATATGTGGTCCCGATAATATCGGGCGGTCCCCACTCCCGATGCGGGCCCCACGTGCATTTTACTATTCACGCGAAAAAATTTAATACGAATTCACAACCTCGTAAATTCACTAAAAATTTCATAGGGTTCAATAACTTATTCGCTTAAAGATAAATACATTTGGGGACGGTGTTACAAGTTCACCCCCTTATTTGGGATTTCGTCCCCGAAATCCGCGTGTCTAATCGAAAAGGAAAGGGTACTGCTCCCTCATTGAGACTTCAGTCTCCCAGGTTTCTTCTTCAACTCGATCACTCCTCCAAAGGACCTTTACCATAGGGATCTCCTTGTTCCTCAGTTTCTTTACCTGTTGACCCATAATCTTCACCGGTTCCACCGCATATTGTAGGTCTTCACGTATCTCTACCGGTGGTTTCTCAAGGATATGAGACGGATCTCGCACGTATTTCTTGAGCATCGATACATGTAACACGTCGTGTATCTTCTCAAGTTCTGGCGTCAATTTGATACGGTAAGCCACGGCCCCTATCCTTTCAAGGATTTCAAATGGGCCAATGTATCGGGGGTTAAGCTTTCCCCTCGATATAAATCTGATGATACCTTTCCAAGGAGAAATCCTTAGAAAGACCTTATCACCGACCTCAAATTCCAATGGCCTGCGTCGTTTGTCAGCATAACTCTTTTGCCGATCTTGGGCAGCCTTGAGTCTGTCCTGAATGACTTTCACCTTAGCCTTGGTGATTTCGACAAGTTCAATCCCCTCGAGCTTGGCTTCGCCAACCTCGTCCCAACACAAAGGTGTTCTACATTTCCTCCCATACAATGCCTCGTATGGAGGCATGCCAATACTCACTTGATAACTGTTGTTATAGGCGAACTCGACCAGAGCCAAATGCTTGTCCCAACTCCCTTGGAACTCCAGAGCACATGCCCTAAGCATATCTTCCAGAATCTGTATCACCCTCTCGGATTGTCCATCCGTCTGTGGGTGAAAGGCTGTGCTAAACTTTAGCTTCGTACCCAAAGATGCTTGAAATTTTGGCCAAAATCGGGATGTGAAACGTGGGTCCCTATCCGAGACAATGGATATCGGAACTCCATGCAGTCTCACAATCTCCTCCGTGTATAGCTTTGCCAATCTTTCAAGAGGATAAGTAATGTTGATAGGCAAAAAGTGTGCACTCTTGGTGAGCCTATCAACCACTACCCATACCGCATCATAGTTGTTCACTGTTCGTGGTAGCCCCACCACGAAGTCCATGGTCACGTGCTCCCACTTCCATTCTGGAATGGTAAGTGGTTGCAAAAATCCCGCCGGGTGCTGATGTTCCGCCTTGACTTGTTGGCAAGTAAGGCACCGACTCACGTACTCTGCGATGTCCCTCTTCATACCCGACCACCAGTAACTTTCCTTCAAGTCTCGGTACATTTTAGTACCTCCTGGATGCATGGCATACGCCGAAGAATGAGCCTCCTCCAGTATAGACTTTTGGAGCTCCTCATTCCTTGGTATGCATACACGGCCTTTAAACAATAAAAGACCGTCATCACGTACCCGAAAGTTCTCAACAGGTCCCTCAAGGATCCGTTCACGGATCTTCTGACATTCTTCATCAGTGGCCTGACATCTACTGATCTCACTCAGCAATGTAGGCCTAACCTCGAATCTAGCAATGAGGACCCCACTCGTGGACACCTCCACTTGTGCCCTTAATGAGCGTAGACACGCGAGTAACGTCCCCGATGTACTCTTCCTGCTCAGTGCATCGGCTACTACATTGGCCTTCCCGGGATGATAGTCGATGATCAAGTCATAGTCCTTGATCAACTCCATCCATCTCCTTTGTCTCATATTCAACTCTTTTTGAGTGAATACATACTTCAAGCTTTTATGATCGGTGAAAATGTGACACGTCTCCCCATAGAGATAATGCCGCCAAATCTTCAGTGCAAACACTACCGCTCCCAACTCTAGATCGTGGGTAGGGTAGTTTGCCTCGTGTTTCTTCAATTGCCTTGAAGCATAGGCAATCACCCGACCGTTTTGCATTAGAACACATCCAAGCCCTTGGATGCTAGCGTCACTGTATATGTCGTACCCTATCCCTTGTGTGGGTAGAGCGAGGATTAGTGCTTCTGTAAGCCGTTTCTTTAGTTCGAGAAACCCTTTCTCACAATTGTCGTCCCATATGAACTTGGCCCCTTTCTTTGTGAGCTTTGTCAATGGAGACGCCAATACAGAAAATTTTTCAACAAACTTACGATAATATCCTGCTAAACCGAGGAAACTACGTATCTTTTTCACGTTTTTGGGTCTCTCCCAATTCATAATGGCTTCTATTTTGGCTTTATCCACCGCAATGCCCGAACCTGACACGACATGCCCGAGGAACCCAATCTCTTTGAGCCAAAACTCGCATTTAGAGAACTTGGCGAAGAGTTGTTTTTCCCTTAGCCGTTCAAGTACAAGTCTCAAATGATCTTCATGCTCCTCCTCACTCTTGGAGTATATCAAAATATCGTCAATGAATACTATCACGAATTGATCTAAGTATTCACTGAACACACGGTTCATCATGTCCATGAATGCCTCCGGGGCGTTGGTTAGCCCGAACGACATAACTAGGAACTCGAAATGACCATACCTTGTGCGGAATGCACTCTTCGGTATGTCATCTTCCTTTATTTTCAGTTGGTGGTACCCCGACCTCAAGTCAATCTTCGAAAACACCGTCGCCCCTCGGAGCTGATCAAACAAGTCATCAATTCTAGGCAAGGGATACCTATTCTTGATTGTGACCTTGTTCAGTTGACGATAGTCAATGCACATTCGAAGTGTTCCATCTTTCTTTTTCACGAAAAGGACCGGTGCTCCCCACGGAGAGTGACTCGGCCTTATGAAACCGTTATCCAATAGCTCTTGCAATTGGGTTTTCAACTCGTTAAGTTCAGCGGGTGCCATTCTGTATGGCGGTATAGAGATTGGTTTGGTGCCGGGTTCGACCTCGATCACGAACTCAATCTCTCTATCGGGTGGAAGTCCCGGCAAGTCTTCTGGGAAGACATCCGGATACTTGCACACAACTCTCACATCATTGATGTCTATATCTTCTTTGGTTTTGTCCACCACATACGCTAGGTATGCGTGGCATCCCTTTCTCATCATATTCCTCGCCCTCACGGCGGATATGATACAACTGTTTGATTTGCCTCTATCTCCCTCGAAGCGTAAGGTCAACCCTTCACCGCCTTCGAGTTAAAGAATCTTCGTGTAGCAATCGACCCTAGCATGATGTTTCTCAAGCCAATCCATCCCGAGGATTGCATCAAACTCGATCATACTCAGCGGTACGAAATCATACGTCAAGTTCTGTCCCTCCACCTCCACCTCACACGATGGATAGTGGCTTTCTCTCTCGATATCATCCCCTAGAGGCGTGGACACCAATAGGGTTTGAGTCATCGGTACAAGTGGTCCGTTGAATCCACTGGCGAACGCCTCACTCACAAATGATCGTTGCGCCCCGGTATCAATAAGGATCCTTGCTTCTCTCCCGTTTATCTTTAGTATTCCTACATTCATAAGTAATGTAAATCACACTATCTAATTAACAGGCTTGTTTCTTTGGTCGCAGAGTATGTTGGTCGTGGTTCGGGTGGGGTCCGTTTGACACCAGTCCGAAAATTCCCGGTTTCTAACCCTTAGAACCGTTCTGGGACCGACCCTGGTGAAACCCGGCCGGTTTTCGACTGCGAGAAAAATTCTAAGTATTTAATCACGAAAGCCGGGCGGCTTTTACGAAAGCCGGGCGGTTTTCTTCGCCGTAGTTTTTATTCAGGGAATGGTTTCGAAGCCGACCGGTTTATACGAAACCCGGCCGGGTTTCAGCAGCGCAGGAATTCCTAGGCCCGACGAAAGCCGGGCGGCTTTCGCCCAAGCCGGGCGGGTTTTAGCTGCGAGAAAATTCCCAGGTCAGACATTTATGAAAGCCGGCCGGTCTTTACAAAAGCCGGCCGGTTTTTGGTTGCGAGGATTTTCCTGATTAAGTGTTGACGAAAGCCGGGCGGCTTTTGGTGGAAACCGGCCGGCATTCGTCGCCGCAGCATTTTCCCAATAATTCAAGACGAAAGCCGGGCGGCTTTCGTCAAATGCCGGGCGGCATTCGCCCAGGGCGGGGATTTTTTCCTCCCCTTTTCCCAACAATCCCGACCAAACCGTCGGGGTTACAAATTTTGCACCTTACAAACACTCCTATTGCATACAATGGAGTAATATCTTGAGTTTAAGATCTTACCCGCCACGGAGTCCGGGTTAGCACGTGCGTCCGCCTCCGTCATCGCATAAACTCTAGCTTGAGTTCTTCCTTGATTCACGGACGGCGCATTGCTCGTGCTCGCTCCCCCTGGCCCACACTGGCATGAGATGCTCCGGCCCGGTTCCTACTTGCCGTGGTAGCGCCGCTTGGTCCTGACCCCCGGTTCCCACCAAGTTGAGGGCAGTTTGGCTTAATATGCCCTGTTCTCCCGCATCGGAAGCACCGTGGTGGATCACGACACTTACCGGCGTGGTTCCTGTTGCAATTCCTGCACCTGGGCGTCGTTGGGGCTTGTGAGCCCGAGTAGTGCCCGCTCGTGGCCGGGTTTCCCTTGGATGGTGCTGCCGGTGCCCTGAACGATCCACCTCCCCCATGGTTCCCCTTCTTGTTGGGACCTTGGGGGCCATGGCTTTCCCACTTTCTTTTCTTAGCCTCTTCGGCATCTCTCTTCTTCCTCTCCTCCCATTGCTTTTCTCCTTTCAACCCTTGGGCGACCACTTGGCTGAAAGTCATGTTGGGCAATTGAGTTGCCCTGTCGCGTATCTCCAAATCCAAGGCCTCCCAAAAATGATTCACTATTCGGTTTTCATCACAAGCATACTCCGGTATGTGATCAGCAAGGTCTCTGAACTTGTTCTCAAGTTCTTTCACCGTCATGTTACCACCTTGGGTTAGGAGAGTGTATTCCCTCACCTTGGCGTTTACTTCGAAGTCAGAGTAGTATTGGGCAAAGAATTCTTGTCGGAAATCCTCCCATGTAACAGTGCCGCCATACTTACCCTTGGTTCCATCCCACCATTTGGATGCCAACCCTTCGAGTAACCTTACCGCGATTCTCAGTTTAAAATCGGGGGTGAGCTGCATGTCAAGGGCTGCCTCGTTCAGCCTCTTGATCCACTGTGCGGCAACCGAGATGTCTCCCGTCCCATCGAACGGTTTGCACCCTGAGTCCTTTGCCTCTTTGATGTATTTGGAGATCCTTATGGCTGGACCTCCATCGCCCCGACTTCCATGCGCTTCCACATGGGTTCTCGAATCGCAATAGCTCCTCCATCTTGCAGCCCCGCCCGAAGGTTGCCCTGCACGGTGCCTTCGGCGTGCCCTCCTTTCTTCGCGCTCCCGATGATACTGTTGGAGCAGCGCTTCGATCCTGGCCAAGGAGCCACTTTCCTCCTCATCACTCACATCATCATCATTCTCTTCGTAAGGGGTCTCAACTGGCTCAGTCCCTGGCTGGTAGGTTGAGTCCTCATAGGACCAATAGGTCTCACTTTCGGTATCGACGTGGCCATCGCTCACGGTTTGACGTTGGCCTCCACGGCCCCTTTCTCTTGATCCCCTAGAGGACCCCCGGCTACCGCGCTCGGACCCACCCGGTGCACGGCCCAACGGGTTCCTTCTAGTGATCCTTCCCACTGGTTCCATTTCTGAAAGAAATTAGAATGAGTCATTAGACTCGTATCGAATGTCAAATGACGGACGGGTACTTAAAGACATCCTTTGGCTCAAACCACCGCCATACCAATTGTTAAGGGTACCATCTTAACAATTAGAGGCATTGCAACTCAAGTACCAAAAGTTCTATAAGTACAAAACTTATGCTCATGGTTTTCAAATTCATTTTCAAAAAGAAATTTTGAAGCTTCATTATGATGTTTACGGACTAAGGCTCTGATACCATTTAAATTGTCACGCCCCGGACCTAGCCGGACACGTCAACAACCCGCCGCACAGTACGAATAGTCAACCGCAGTCCAACTCATCCATACTATACAAGGCGTCATGAATATCATTCACACATAGTACATCCATAAACAAACATAATGTAAATCATTCATTTAAAACAGCGGAAACAACATTACAAGTGTACAAGCCACACTTGGCAACCATGGGTATACAAACCCCCGAAATGTATATTCAGAAAATAATATCCATGAGCATTATTCATATTGTTTTCAAAACAAGAACGGAAGAAGCACGAACCAAGTCTTCTTCTCAGAAACTTCCCGAAACAGCGGCTGATGGTAGCAACCTTCAAGTTCTACCTGAAATTGTGAGGTGGCCTCCCCCGTGAAGGGGAGGTCAGTACTTGGAAGCATTTGACAAGTACAATGACAACTATACTAAGTATAATCGAAGTTTAAATCTCTGAGGCCCTCAATCTAGAGCATTATTACATTATAGTTAATTCGTTCATTTAGTATCAAGTCATCATTATTTACTACGGTCTAGAGCCCAGCTCATAATCACCGTTATCTACTACGGTCTAGAGCCCCGCTCATAATCACCGTCATCTACCACGGTCTAGAGCCCAACTCAAAATCACCGTCATCTACTACGGTCTAGAGCCCAGCTCATAATCACCGTTATTTACATCGGTCCCGAGCCCGGCTCATAATCACCGATTCTTTATAATTCTCATTCTTAGGATCTAATTCATCCATTTCTCAACTAACATTTCCAACTAATATTTCAATGCCAGTTATTTATTTATTTCAATATGATTCTTCCTTCATGCATGATTGGCCTTAATATCAAGTATCACTTTCATACCTTCATGGCTTCTCCTCATGGTATCAAAGTATACTATCTCAAATGAAATTCATGGTTGGTACAATCATCATACACACATATTCATAACATCTAAACATACACAATTTATTCATAAATTTGTGTATCATGCATACTATACTTATAATCAATAGTAGTTTTATTTAGGCATTATTAACCATTAATAACCTATGCACATCACATTTGTATTCACTTAGGAAATCCCATGAAATTAACCCAAAGATTATAAGTAACATAGTCGGTCATCCTCACCTTAATTAAGCTTAAGCACGTTCTACGCTTCTCGATTGAACTTTGACTAATTTCGGCAAACTTTGACCAACTCCGGCGAACTTTGACCAACTCCGACGAAACTCCGGCGAAGCTCAAAAATACTTTAAATCAAAATCCTAACAAGGTTTTATCATCACAAAACCCATATCAACACAAATAACCTATAAAAGGTTATTTTCCGGCAAACCGGTCGATTTGGCTTCTAAGTCTGTTTTTGGACTTAGAATCACTTTCCAACCCATTATTCCACACTTAAATCATGTAGAACAATACTAAAGGTCTTTCATATGATATATATCTTATATGCTAGAAGAAAAACAAAGGAAAAGTTATGATAAGGTCATTACCTTAATTTTCACACTTTTTCCTAGCTTTTTCCTTCTTTAACTTCCTCCCAACTTTCTTGTTTGAGCTCTGCTCGAATTTTGCTATGAAAGATGAAGTTGTAGAGGTTCTTTCCTCCTTTCCCTTGATGCTGTCCGAACTAGTGAGGAGGGGGATGGGTAGGAATGCCCCTTTGTCTCCTTTTGGGCAATGAGTGAAAGAGAGGAGGGCCACCATGATTTGTTTTGATGCCAAACATCTCAAATCAGTCCTCTCCCACCTCACCTCTCCTACCAGCCGACTCAGGCCTTGAATAATGAGGCTAAATTCGTGGGTTGGCCCCCACCCATGTGAGAGGTCAACCCTTTTTTTGTCCAGAAGTGTACAATCGGTCCCGAAAGTTGTATTTTTCGGACTGTTTTAAGTATATTTTATTTTATCGGGTCAAATAAAATATAACACTTGTTCCCAATCCTTATGGGACCCTAGAATCAATATGCATTCCCCAACCTTAATTTAGAAGTCTCCGAAATCCCTTTTTGGGCTGTTATCTGATAAATTTGCCGATACCGATAATTTGGCCTTGTTTGACCAACCGGTCAACCCTGTGCCATTGCTATGGACCAATTAGGATATCCACCACCATATACATATTTTCTAGGCCCAGATGAATCTAATATGTGGTCCCGATAATATCGGGCGGTCCCCACTCCCGATGCGAGCCCCACGTGCATTTTACTATTCACGCGAAAAAATTTAATACGAATTCACAACCTCGTAAATTCACTAAAAATTTCATAGGGTTCAATAAATTATTCGCTTAAAGATAAATACATTTGGGGACGGTGTTACACACCAGTAAAGGTCCAACCTTATTTCAGGTTCTGTAATCTCAACACGGACCACACAGGTAGCTCAGTTGGTCGAGTGGTAAGAAAATTGGACCAAGTGACTAAGGTTCGAAACCCGCAGCGGCCGTGTGCAGGTTACAGAACCTGAAATATGGCTGGACCTCTAATGCCCACGTGTATAAGGCCTACCGCCACTTTACTAACTGAGTCACCGTGATTAATCTTCCCACCATCCTGTCGGGTCGGGGTGGGGAGGCTCCTAGGGTGGGAGATTCCACCTTTTGGACCAAGAGTTTAACCCATTTGTTAAAAGTGAAAAATAACAATGAAGACCCTACAATTTATTTTTGCTTCAAAACGGCCTTTACCTCACATATACAAGTGTACCCTCCCACGCAAAAGATCAATGGCCTAAATTGTCAAAAGGCCGATTTTTTACATCTCCATGTTGATCGAGTTTTACGAGGACGGGCCAAAAAATCGAGATCCTTTCTTTCATGCGTTGAATTACTTTTGTTTTTGTTCTGTGTTTCTCACCAGGATTTGTCAAAATGTGTTTGGTTTTATGAAGTTTCTGGCGTTGCAGGTCCAGGGGAAAGTCGTCAAACCATTTAGGGACTTATAAGTCGCCATCCGATTTGGCGACTTATAAGTCGCCATCCGGTTTGGCGACTTATAAGTCGCCAAACGGTTTGGCGGCTTTCCCCGACTAGGGTTAAGTCGAGCAGTATATCGGTAAATAGTTTTAACCCTCCAGTAATGGTCCAACCTTATTTCAGGTTCTGTAACCTCCACACGGAGCGCACGGGTAGCTCAGTTGGTCGAGTGGTGGGAAAATTGGACCAAGTGACTAAGGTTCGAAACCCGCAGCGGCCGTGTGCAGGTTACAGAACCTGAAATAAGGCTGGACCTCTGGTGCGCACGTGTATAAGGCCTACCGCCGCTTTGCTGACTGAGTCACCGTGATTAACCTCCACACCACCTGTCGGGTCGGGGTGGGGAGGCTCTTAGGGTGGGAGATTCCACCTTTTGGACCAAGAGTTTAACCCATTTGCTAAAAGTGCAAAATAACAACGAAGACCCTACAATTTCTTTTTTGCTTCAAAACGGCCTTTACCTCAGATAGACAAGTGTACCCTCCCATGCAAAAGATCAATGGCCTAAATTGTCAAAAAGGCCGATTTTTTACATGTCCATGTTGATCGAGTTTTACAAGGACGGGCCAAAAAATCATCCAAAAAAGTCCAGATCGTCTTAATTGGGCCTAAACCTCACGTTTGGCTTATGTTGTCCAGATCCTCCTCCTACCAAACGCTAGGTTTGTTCTTCAAAGTGAGCCTAGTACCAGGATTTGGGTTTGAACTATTTCAGCCTATTTCGGCCTTGGGTTTTGGCCCGTTACTGTGCAGGACCGGCCCAGCCTGGCCCGGTCGACCGGGACTGAGACTGTAGTTCCGAACGGAGGGATTTGGAAGCGGGTTACGAGATGTTGATTTGGTAGACCGGCCCGGTCGGTTTGGGATCAGTCCGGGACCTTTTTTTGCATGGTTTGGCTACTAGACGGGTGGGGCTGGGTGGTTTTTTTTTTGGGGGGGGGGGGGGGGTTGGGGGTGGGGATAGGAATAAATCAGAAAAACCATTTTTTTATATAAAAAACTTAGACCCGACCCGACCCGGTCCCGGTTCCAACCCGGGCTGGTACCAGGCCTTCATCTCAAAACCTAGTCCCGCCCCAATCCCGGCCTGGGGCCCGGCCTGACCGAGCCCAGTCCTTCCCTACTCACGAGTGGCTCGACTCATTTGCAACCCTTTGAACTATGACCGTGTGTGTAAGCAATGTTTTTTTATCGCCAACTCCTAAGTGGAAAACTTTCTCTCAAACAAAAAGAAGAAAATACATAAATATAGATGAGTAACTAAGAAGTTGTTCTCTTCGTCTGATTTGAATGTTTCTGATCTAAATTTTTAAGATCCGATCTGATCTGATTTGAGTTTTTCTGATCTGATCTGAATGTATCTTTCTGATCTTATCTGATCTCAATATTTCTGATCTGATCTTATCTGATCTCAATCTTTCTGATCTGAATCTGAATTTGAATCTGTCTGATCTGATATGAATCTTTCTGATCTGATATGATCTGTCCTGAATCCTTCTGATCTGATCTTTACTTTCTAAACTGGTATATAATCATAATAATATCAATAATAATTATAAAATAATCATAATAATAATAATAACTATTATTATAATTATAATTATTTAATAACAACAACAATAACAATAACAATAATAACAATAATAATAATTATTATCATAATAATGATAATAATGATAATGATAATGATAATGATAATGATAATGATAATGATAATGATAATGATAATGATAATGATAATGATAATGATAATGATAATGATAATGATAATGATAATGATAATGATAAAGATAATGATAATGATAATGATAATGATAATGATAATAATGATGATGATAATAATAATAACAGAAATTGCGTAAAACAGGAGTAAAAGTATATGGAAATTCTTAAATAGGAGTTCTTATATTTTCTTCCCTAAATAGGACTTTTATACTCCTATTCAAAAACATACAAAAATTGGCTTCCAAATTTGCCCCTGGTATTATTGCGCTATTATTTCCCCAGATTATTTCCCAGATTCGTTTAACCGTTTTTTCCGAACCTCTCTTCCGCCGCCTTTCCTACCTTCCGTTTTTTTATTCTTTTCTACGCAACGTCTCTTCTCTCTTCTTTGAACTTCGCTGACGAAAATCCTTGATTTTCCTTAATGGCGTACGACCAATCTGGTAATCCTCTCCAGCTGCTATTGCTTTTATTGAACACAATTACTTCTTCAAATTTCGTTTGTATCAGTTTTGACGAAGTAGTTGATTTCAATGAATTTCTTGTGAATTGATGTTCATACATATGTATAACATTGCTGTTGTTATTTATTCTCATCTTCTGCTCTTCCCTAAGATCACTATTCGTTACTTGTTGGTGAAAATTCACTGTTTTGACTACAGAGTTTCACTTTCTGTATAAACAACTGTTCTTCCAAAGTTTGGCTGATGTTATGTTTCTGAGTTGCGATTTTTTTCCTTTTGTTATTCTGTTAATCGTTTTTATGCCATATATATGCCATTTCATATTATATGAAACTGTACCTATGTCATTGCACTTTTGCCTAAATATGTTTCAAATTTAATTATTTTTAACCTTTTTTTGTAGTTATCCATATGGATTCTGTTGTTTTGATAATGCTGAGCTTGGATGGTAGCTGGGACAGTGATTACACTTTTACTTGTAAAGACAAACTTGGCATGCACATTCGATATTCTGCCACATTCGGTGAATTTATGTCTGAGCTTTCTTCAATTTTAACTTCATACAAATCACATAGTCACTTCCAATTGTCTTATATGGTTGATCAATGCCCTCCACCTGTTTCCATTCATGATGAGGATAGCTTTCGTTTATTCCTTCACCTTAAATTACTCCAATCTGATTTTCATAAACTCTCCTTGTGTGTTGAATTTTCAAGTGATTTTCCTCATGCACTCACTTAGTTTCTATCACGCACCAACATGTTTGCTATTCCTTCTCCATAAAACGAAGGTTGCTCTGATTATCACCACCATTCATATCATACGAACAATTCTAAAGATGTCCATTCTTCTGCTTTTAATGACCATGTACACAATTCTGCACAAACATTTAACCACTCACCATGTAATCATGTTACCATTGTCAATGAACCAGGATGTTCTAGCCCTTCTATCTCACCGCCTTACTCACCTCCTTCTCATTCGTATTCTTCTGATATATATTCTAATTCATCACAATTTGGAAGTCATCACTCATTATCATCCTACTCAGATAATTGTCGATGATATTTACCAGTCTAAGGCAGACCTCATCCATCATTTAGAGCCCGTTTGGTAGCACGAAAATCGGCTGTTTTGGCTGATTCTGCTGAAATTTATGAAATTCTGGTTGAAGTGGCTGCATTGGCTGATTCCGCTGATACAAGAAAAAAAATATTTTTAAAATATATTTTATTAATAAAATAAAGAAAAAATTATATGTAAAAATAGCTAAAATGATCATCTACAGTAACTTCAGCCAATACAGCCAGAAAAGTAACTCCAACCTTACTTTTTCGGCTTATTACACAATTCAGCGCGCGAAAGCAAAATTTATGTGTTTGGTAAAAAAGTTGACTGATAAACCTGATAAGCCAAAAATGAGGGTTGCCAAACGGCCTCTTAATGTTGTACACCATAAATAATGGTTTTCAATACAAAACGCGCACATCGAGAAGAGCATAGTTGCACGTTGTTTGTTTGCACGAAAAATGTAACTGGAGTGTGAGGGCTGTTAAGATCCGTGGGGTCCTCATGTTTCAAATCAGAAAGTAATTTTCTATCCTTTGTTATTTTACTTGTATACATCTTTTACCATATGTTCTGCCAAATTAGTGGACTTTTTTCCAAATCTTGGCATTTTATTTATTCTGCCTTTTCATATCACAGGTTTAACTCATTCCACACATGCTCGGTGGATTTTAGGCAAGGAAAGCATCAACAGGTTACATACCGAATTGTTGCAGAACTTGTTTCTCATAAGTACTTGGATGATTCTAGAATACCGTATGTACCAAACGAGATACATGCTGACATGAGTGTCATGCATGGCATCTCCATGTCATACAAGAAGTCTTGGAAAGCTCAAAAGACTGCAATGCAAAAACAATTCGGATCAGATGCCGAGTCATATAAACTTTTACCTTCGATGGCCTATATGCTTGACAAAGCACATCCACATTCTGATTTTTCTCTTATTAGAGACGATGATGATGTCTTCCGTTATTTTTTCATGTCTTTTGCACCTTGGATGGAGGCATGGAAGTTTTGCAGACCTATTCTAATTGTAGATGGATCATTTTTGAAGGCATACTACAAAGGAACACTTCTCACAGCTTGTGCCCAAGATGCCAACAACCACATTGTTCCATTCGCCTTTGGAATTTGTGATACCGAGTCTAAAGAGTCTTGGCTTTAGGTTTTTTCTAAATTGTCTGAATCTCTAACATTTCATGAGGATATGCACATTCTATCTGACAGGCATAAAGGTATACTTAGTGCCGCTAAATGGATCTTCCCTCATGCTAGCCATGGCTATTGTGTTGAGCACTTGCATCGTAATATGGTCTCAAAATTTAAGGGAAATGCCACTGATTTAGGTTGGAAATTCAAGGCTGCAACAATTAAGGAATTTGAGGAATATATGGCCTTGTTGGATTCTCAAGATGTTCGTATACGCCCTTGGTTTGAAAAAATTGGTACTCACAAGTGGGCAAAGTGTATGTGTGGTCGAAGCCGTTATGATGTGATGACTTCCAATTGCGCAGAATCAATGAACCACGTCAATGTTTCTGCCAGGGAGTATTGTATTGCCAAGCTAATTGACTTTATTAGAGAAAGGATGCAAAAGTGGTTCGTTGAAAGAAAGGAAAGCGCTGAAAACACTCAAACTATTTTGACAAACAAAAGGGAGAAGCATCTGGTTGATCTTCAAAGACAAGTTGCTAAGTTGAAGGCCAGTCATTTAATATTTGTGATCTGAATATGTATTGCAGACTTGCAGTGCATTCTCCATACTTGAATTTCCAACAAAACTTCCAAATACTTGGCATTTATGCCACATATTTGGTCTCCCAATTGCATATCTACTACCATTTCTTTCATTACAATTTCACTTCACATTTGCATTTTATTTGCACTGACCTTCATATTGCATTTTACCTTAATCATATTGCAGGTGAAGCCCACATCATATTTTGAGTTTGAAGTTGTTGATAGGCATTGTCGCTCCTTTGTAGTGGATCTTCAAACTCGAACATGCACGTGTAGAGAGTTTCAACTCAATCATTTTGTCTGTGTTCATGCGGTTGCTGCTATAGATCTCCTGTTAGAATGTTTTATTGTGTTCAATTTAATTAGATTCATCTTTGTTTAATTAGGATTTAATTAGTGGGCCTAAGTAATTAATTAAGGCCATTTAATCAGACCCATTCGACCCATCCTAATGGAATTAGGATGTTCGGCCAACACTCCTATAAATCGCGGATGTGTAGGCCGAAATACTAAAGAGTTTCACAATTAGAATAGCCATATCATTCTCGAATCTCTCTCTCTAGAACTCGAAGTCTCTACACATTCTATTCCGCATATTATTCTGGTAGAGCACGTAGATTAGAAATTCTCTCTCTAGCTTGTTCGAGTACTGTGCATTGTTCTTCATGGATTTATCATTCTATATACACGGTATACGTTATTGGTGAAATTTCTTTTCTACTGTTTTGATTCTTTATATTGTTATTAGATTATTCGACTGTTGAAATCTGGGCATACATCAAACAATTGGTATCAGAGCCTCGATGCAATTCTGTTCGTGTGATTCTTTGAATTTTTCTGGAATTAATTTGATCAAAATCACAATTTTTGGTTGAATTAATTTTTAGATCTATCCTTGGAAACTTACTGATTTTAGAAGGCTACCGCAACTTGAAAAGTCACGGAAGAAGTATTCTAATCTGATATTGTTTCTATTTTCTTCGCATATCCAAGATCCCCAGAATTTAGCTCATCCGAAATCCTGAATTTTGGTACCTCAAACATTTCGTGCTTGTAAAAATTCAACCATCCTAAATCTGCTTTGAGGATCTAAGCACATCCGAAATCTTGACATCAAGGTCACCCGAGATCAATTAGAATACGCTGGCCCGAAATTCTATCTTTCAACTTTACCGAAATCTCTAATTCGGTCCTTTTAGTAGAAGATTTCGGAAGCTGGTCTCGCATAGCCGAGATCTTAATTTGCAATTAACCCGAATTCTAATTTCGCACAACCAAGAATTCAAAATTCAAGATTCAAGATCTCACGTCATTCCCAAAATCAGAATCTTGAGACCCACTTCAAGTCTAATAGCTATCTCTTGTTTACACGTGTTTTCAAATCCTTGGTCCAAAAGGTTGAATGCCCAACCTCAAACCCCCCACCCCGACCCGACAGGATGATGGGAAGGTTAATCACGATGACTCAGTCAGCAAAGCGGCGGAAGGCTTTATACACGTGCACACCAGAGGCCCAACCTTATTTCAGGTTCAGTAACCTCCACACGGCCGCTGCGGGTTTCGAACATTGATCACTTGGTCCAATTTTCTCACCACTCGACCAACTGAGCTACCCGTGCGGGTCATGTTTTCAAATCCCATGCTCCACTCAAGATTGTAAAAGTTGAAAGCACCCAAGTTTAATAATCTTGTGGCTAAAGAATTCTGGTCACTCAATTTTAAAAATCTCGAGCCTACTTCAAAGGTTAAATAATTTCGTGCCTATTGATTTCGTACCTAGCTCAAGGAGTAAAAATCTCGGGACACTCAATTTTAAAAGATTTCGGGACTCTGAAGTTTGAAGATCACCAACCTATATCCGTAATCCATAATATCAAGTCACTCTTAATTCGAACAGTTCTCGCCTTAAGATCAATCAACAGTCAACGATGAGTTCCAACTCCAACTCAACAATGCTCTCAAGCAACGGATCAACTACAATTTCCGACAAGTCCCATGTAAGTACTTCTTATTCTAATCAAATAAAGGAACTTGACGATAGACTTGCTAACAATCAAAAGTGTTTTGAACGACTAATGTATGAAAAAGCAGTTGAAACTTTGCATTTGAAAGAATCACGTGATAAGGTCACTAATTTAGAGTCTGAAGTAGCTAAACTTAGGAAAACTGTCTGTGAATTAACTAAGGAACGAGATGACTTTAAACGAGAACGTTCTGAAGCTGTTACTAAATTTAACATGATTAACAATGAACGTGGACAACTTTACACTAAAATTAAGGAGTTAGAGGATATTCTTGCTAAGAGAGACCAATCAGAACAAACTGTTTTTCTGCTTAACAACAAACCAAAGGACACTGAATTTTACAATCCTAGAGATGGACTTGGCTTTCAAAACCCTGAAAACATGAAAAAAGTTGATTGCCTTCAATTGTACGACATAAGGTACATGAAGTTAGGGTTAACTAAGCTGATGAAATTTACTAGTGCTTCTGAAACTAGCGAGGAAGAAGAGTACAAAAGGAAAAATAGAGCAAAAGCTGAAATTAGTTTCGATTATACTGCTCTTAATGACAGCTATGCTACTAGACAAATTTCTCTTTCTGATGACTATATTGCCCTCTTTCCTCCTGAAAATCAAATTGTGTCCAATGGGGAAGAAGCCTCCACTTCAAAGGTTTCTGAACCATATTTTCCTGCGATTGTAAAGAAAATGGCTGATCTCCATTCTTCTTTTGAAGAAGAACGAGAAAAGTTTAAAACTGAAAAGGAAAATCTTTTGAAGCAAATTTCTGAATTAACTGATCAATACTCTCAAGGCTCGAAAACTCCTGATAATTCCCTTTTCAAAAAGAACAAAAGGAAAAATCATTTTTCAAGAAAAAGGGACTCTACCTCATCTCCTGTTCCTAAAGGAAACTTTTCGAAACCTCCTTCTCAATAGGCTTCTAAAGAAAACGGCTCATCCTCTCACTCTCATTTTGAAAAACCGAAAGGTAATGTTCTTAATAAACGTTAAGAGAAGAGGATGACCTGGATTTTCAAACAAACTCAAAAGGAGGCTGCAAGACTCAAAATGTTTTCTGAAAAATCAAAATCTCTTTTCAACAAGTCTTGTAATAATTTCAAGGATACTCATTCTGGTTCTAAAAGTCAGTCACCAAGTTCTTTCAGAGACATGTCTTCTAAGTTTTCTTCTGATGGTTCTACTAATGTGAAAACTCATTCTAGTGCTTCTGTTAATGCAACCAGTCAGTCTAGTACTTTAAGTCATCTTTGTGATGTGAGTGACGGGAAATCCAAACAGAAAAGATTTAAAGCTGCTACCTATGATGTTTGTGATGATGTTAAACTGAAATATCCTCTTAAGGTTTATTCAGTCAAACATTTGAAACGTCTATCAAGGAAGAAAATCTTTACTTCTCAAAATCATATCTGATGGTCCCTGATAGGGTAAAAGTCTAGAGGGGGGGTGGTGAATAGACTTTTAAATCTTTTTCAACTTTAAAAAGGTTTTTCCCTCTAAAAGAGTTAATCTATAATCTTTTGAGAGAATTATAGATGCACAATGGAAGTCTTTATCCTTTATGAAATGAGTGTTTAACCACTTTCTAATTTGGGTAAGATTTGATTTAGATAGCTACCAGTTGGCTTGGCAGTTGGCTTAACGGTTGGCTAGGTAGCAGGGAATTGCTGAGGCAACTGCTAGACAAATTCAAACTTTATAATGAAAATGATGATGAGATGTTATTTAGGATGATAAAGGCAGTCTGAAAAGATGCTTTAGTAAGAGCAGGGTGAAGTTTGACTGGAGCAGTGGTCTCGGCAGTTGGGTAGTACTGAGGGAACTGCTGAGCCACCTGCTTGGGTTATAAGCTGATTTTCAGAGATTCGTTTGAGCAAAACTTCTTGTTGATGATGTTACAAGATTCTGGTGACGTTGAGATGATCAAAGGAAATATTTGTATAAGAGCAGAGGGCTCAGCAGTTGGATGATCACCAGGGAACTGCTGAGGCACCTGCTGTACTTAGAAAGTGAATTTCAGAAAACTGATAGAGTGATCCTTTCAAGTGATGTTGGTGCACGTTAAAGGTGTGAATTTGGTCTCAAAGAGAGAGAGTAATTAAGCAGTAGGATAAGCAGTTGGGTCAATTAAGACAACTGCTTAGGATGCTGCTGGCAAACTACAATCTTTATGTGAGAAGTGTTGGGTGTGTGCTTTGTTGACTGAAATGAAATCAACACACGATATATCCTGGTTCAGAGGTGGTGTAATCCTCCTACGTCCAGTCCCACCCTCTTTCAGATGGATTTCACTAAAGTATTAAGCCCAATACACTTAGTGCCAATCTAGTCTTTACAACACTTAGGCCTAGATTGAAGGTTTTTCACGATGAGTATAGCACCACTCAAAGTTACCCAGTCCTTAGACTTTTCTCTAATGAACCAGTGGGGATCAAAAGGTACTCTATCTATCTACTCACACTGTAGGATCCGAACAACTGTTCTCCTAAGTGTTTACAACAATATGTGATTTGTTACAAGAAAGTTCTAACCTCCAACTAGGAACTAAACTTCTATGATTTAGCAATGAAGCGCTTGTATACTGGAAGTTTAGTGAAGCATGAGTCCAAGCAGAGAGCAATGTTTAGAATAACACTTTCTCTTTTGCTAGATATCTCGTGAATGCTCGTGATAGAAATTCTCTCTTTGGATGCTCAAAGCCTGGTTAGAAACTTTCGTTTCAGCCTATATTTATAGGCATCTCCTTTGAATTAATCTCATCCGTTGGTTAGGATGGATTTATCTCTGACGTTGAAATTCTGGCAAGGACCAATTGTACATTCGTCTTCTTGTGCTGGAACTTTAATTCGAGCTCATCTCTTTGTCTCGCATGATTCAGCCGCTAGAACTTCACTTCAAACTGCAGTCCCATGTGTATGTACACTGCTCCGGACCCCAGTACGTATTTGGCATTAAATGCCGGTCAATGTTTTGTCTCTAATCATCCATTTGATATTTCGAGCTTCTTTTATCTAAAGCGTGACATACGAATAATCTTTGAGTCAAATAGTATTTGCCGATAGGATTCAAATATCCTATTAAGGTAAATAAAATTTACCTTATTGCATTTTTTACTTTTCCGGTAATATTTCTTTAGACTCAAAAATTGTACATTTATTTTGTCACATAATTCTAATCTACACGTTAATACTTGAACAAAATGAGACACAATGTACACGTACTAAGTATAGTGGCATCATCAAAATCTTATCAAAATTGGGTACTAACAATTTCCCCCTTTTTGATGATGCCAAAACTATACAACACAAGAAACAAACATTTGTATTGATTTTCTTTGAAGTTTTGTACATTGTTCTAATTTCTAGAGTACAATAGTTTATAGTCAGTTTCGGACTTGTTAATCTAGCCTACTCTTTCTTGTCTTCCTCTGATTTCTTCTTAGCCTCTTCCTTGGCCTTTGCTTCTTCAGCTTTTCTTCTACAGATTTCAGCTTCTTCTCTGTATATTTGGTTTTTTCTTTTTTTTCTGCTCCTTTCTGTGCTGCTAGTGATCTTTTGGAGGAGGGACCTGCTTGTGTTGACTTTTCCCCCTTTTTGGCATCAGCAGGGGTCTTGATGTTTTGAAGGAGGTCTTCTAGTTCAGGATCCAAATCAACTTCCTGTTGATGTTTTCACCTTGGGTATAGGTCGTTGACTTCGATGGATAGTCCTACTACAATGTTGCGGAGCTCCACTAAGTCAATCTTGACTTCTTCTTTGACCTCCTTGTCCAATTTGACCAGCTTCTCAGTCGTTTCTTGCTGGCTTTGGCCAAGTTTTCGAAGTTCATCTCCCTGCCTGTGGAAGGCATCCTGAGTGGCCTTGTGTAATTTGGTGAGGTGCTTAGCAACATCTGCTCTTGTTTTGGCAATGGATTCTGAGTGCTCCACTTGGTTTGTTGTTAGTGTTTGTGAAAGATGAAGCATTGCTGGAAGCTCCTTGGTCCTTATGTTCTGGATGAACTCCTCATGCTCTTGGATTGTTTTAAGTGCCTGCTCTAGATTAGGAGGTAAAGAAAGGGTAGGAAGTACCTGGGCAGAGGGCTCTGCTGCTTGGGAGGCCACTGCTAGCTCATTTTCCCTTAGTTTCTTCAGTGATTCTACAATTTGATTTTCCAGCTCTTCATCCCTGGCTTTCAAGGCTTCAAGCTCTTTGCGAATCGCCTCCATTTGAGCTGGTTGGTTTGAGAGTTGGATGTTGAGCTGTGCTTTTTGCTCGGAGTTGAATACTTGTTGTATCATCAAGTTGCTCTTTAGATGGCAGTGTACTTCAGCGAACCTCATTTCTAGTAGCTCATCAAAATGCCTCTTCATTTTGATCTGTCTCTTGTGCAGGCGAACCTCAACATTGCTTATGAATTTTATGGTTGCTCTTCTTTCGTTGATGAAGACCTCTGCCAGTGTAGGAGTGTCTTCTTCAGCCTCATGCTGAATTTGATCTCTAATTTCATTTGATGTGGCAGGCTGCTCAGGTGCTGTATCTTGATGTGGGGTTCCAAGTTGAGATCTATCAGAGCAGTCCCCTGCTGGATAGTAGCAACCAACAGCTTCTGGGGTGCCTTAGAGGATTCCCCATCTCCTATAGTTTCTATCCTTGATTTCTCAAGGATTTGTCTGAGTTCTTTATCACTAGAGGAGGAGGAGTAAACGATTTTCTTACCTCTTGATCTTGGTGGTCCCTTGGGTGCGTTGTCAGCATTATCATCATCATCATCATCCAGATCATCATTGTCTGAGTCTTCGATTGCATCTTTGCCAGTAAGGTTCTTTTTCTTCAAGGCGTACACTTGGTTGATTGTGTGAAGTCTTGTAGCCTCGGTCATGTCATCAGTTCCAAGCCACTCCATGACGAAGTCTTCTTCCTCTATGAAATGGGAGAATGTGTCTGCTTGATGAAGGATCCTTGATAGCTTCCAGGATCTCCATGCTTTGATCCTTTCAAAGTCTGCATCCAATTGCTCTAAGGGAGTCATTTTGGGTGACTCCACTGCTGGTGAAGGAGGAGTCTGCTCTGGCTCTGGGGGAGCCAGCTTGGGTGAGTCCACTACTGGGGATGGAGGACCCACCTCCTCTATTTCTTGGAGAGCCACCTACTCACTTATTTGAGTGGCCTTCTCAGTTTGTAGGTGAGCCACCTGCTCTCCCTGTTAAGTTATTCTGGGAATAAGTATGGAGAAGGGGAAAGTAGAGCTGTTGCTTCCATTTGAGGAACTAGCAGAGGCCTCTAATGCTGCTTCATGAATGATGGCTAGAAGGGAGGCCATTGCTTCTTCTTCTGGACTCGGATGAAACGATGAGGCTGCCTCTTCTAGTTCTGCTTGGAGATTCCTTGTTGCTGTTCTTGGCCTCTTTGATTTGGCTTCTTGACACCCAGATCGTGGTCTTTTAGCTAGCTTTGTTTTGATCCTCGTGAATTCTATTTGAAGGGGTTGATGAGAGTGAAAAGTGGGGTCTTCCTTTTGAATCTTGGGGGCTCCTGCCTTTGAGGTTTGATGGAGGAATTTCCTCCAGATGGTTTCTTCTTTGACCTCCCCTATGATGCCCTTCCTTTTGAGAATTTCCCCAATCAGGAACCCATACCCTAGCAATGGTAGGGTACCATCTTCCTTTCTATCCTTGTGAGATTTGTTGACATATCTCACAAGTTCTTTAAAAACGTACCTGGACTAGTTGTGTGGAGTCCCAGAGATGATCGCGGCCATTGCAGATGCCCTTTGTGCATTCATTTCATCCAGTGCAGTGGTTCGGTTGTCAATGCATTTGTAAAGGATGTCCATGAGAAGTAGATACTCTTTGACCATCAGTTTCTTCTTGACCTTGAAAGTGTTGAGGTTTTGAGCTTGTGGGAGGAACACTATTTCCTTGAAGCCTTCCTCGTCGGTTATGATGTTCGGTACATCTGGGGCTTCATCTCCAGGAAGAGAGAGCAGTTCCCTGATGTCTTCCTCTTTGATCTCCACTTCGAATCCAAGTACAATGGATTTTAGTGTCTTGGGTGTGGAATTGATGTAGAACTCTGCTACTATTTCGGGATAGAAGCAGGTGTATTGGTAGGTAGCCATTTTCATAAGCCCCATTGTCTCTAGCTTCCTTAAGAGCTCCTTCATGAGATCAGTGTTCTCTGCTTTTTCAATGATTTTTGGGGTGTTTAGGATTGAACCGGTGAAAATAGACTTGGCAATATGCACGAGGGAGGCCATTTGTGCTGGGTTGGTGAGTTGGAAGGAAAGTATTTGCGTAAAAGTGGTGAAAGCCTTTTAGAGTGATCTGAGAGCTTTAGAATGAGGTAGGAAGAGATTGCAAAGTGAAAAATGTGAGGAAGATGTACGGAGGGAGTATTTATAGGCTATCGGAAACTAGCCGTTGGAATATAGCCGCTGGAGAGTAACGGCTGGTATTAATTGCTAGTTTCCTTGTTCATACTGGCAGCAGGGTGCTCATGCTTGGATCCAAGTTTGATATTTTCTGAGATCATAAATTACCTCTTTGGAATCCTTGATATGAGAGGATCAAGATGACATATGCCACGCGGTCAGATTCCATTTGTGTTGATCAGAAATGGAGCCAACTGCTGGCCTGAAGCAGTGACCTGCTCCTGGGGCAGTCACCTGCTGGCAGGCATCTGCTCGAACCTGTGAACCAGGATTTTTACTCCCATTTTTCTTTCCTTCTTCTAGGCTTGCCCTTTATTTTAAGAAAGTATTAATCCACTCCTTCTCATTATATAAGTAGCAGTGGGCTGGTAGCCAGTCACCTGCCTAGACCACTGCTGTTTAGAATGCAGTCAACTGCTGAGCCAATCTCTCGAATTTTAACACCTTTTATATTTGAAAGCCTGATAGTGACTTTCTTGGACCTGTATGCTTCATTCCTTTAGGATTTTTGAGTAGCTTACCTTTAGCAGGTGGCTACTTTCTGAGTACGTCATAAATGTTCCCCTCAGCAGGTGGCTAGGAATTCCCCCTTGATTTTTGGAATTTAGTTCCCCCTGAATAGGTGCAGGGCTATTCCTTCACTTGATCTAGATCATCTAGCATTCCAAGCTCTCGTCTTAGTTCATTGAACCTAGCTTCATTTAGTGGCTTGGTGAATATGTCAGCCAACTGCTTCTCAGTGGGGATGTACTCTAACTTGATGGTCTTCTTTTCAACATGCTCTCTAATAAAGTGATGCATGATCTCAATGTGCTTGGTTCTTGAGTGAAATACTGGATTATGAGTGATAGCTATAGCACTTGTATTATCACACAAAATGCTGATTTCCTTTGTTTCTTCTCCATAATCCTTCAATTGCTGTTTCATCCATAGGATTTGAGCACAGCAGCTGCCTGCAGCTATGTATTTAGCTTCAGCAGTGCTAGTAGCAATTGAATTTTGTTTCTTGATGAACCAAGAGACAAGTCTTCCACCAATTAATTGACAGGTACCTGAGGTACTTTTTCTATCAATTTTGCACCCGGCAAAGTCAGAGTCTGAATATCCATAGAGGTCAAAGCCTCCATTTGTTGGGTACCATAATCCAGAGTTAGGATTGCCTTTTAGATACCTCAATATCTTCTTTGCAGCTAGGAGATGGCTTTCTTTGGGCTTTGATTGAAACCTTGCACATACACCAACTGAGTAGGATATATTTGGCCTACTAGTGGTGAGATATAACAAGGAACCGATTAAGCCTCTATAAAGTGTAGGATCAACATCTTTGCCATCTTCATCCCGACTTAAACCTTGGGATGTATTCATGGGAATTTTCACAGTGGACTTGTTCTCAACTTTGAACTTTTTCATGAGATCTCTTGTATACTTAGCTTGGTTGATAAAGATACCATTTGGAGTCTGCTTCACTTGTAATCCCAGAAAATAATTCAACTCTCCCATCATGCTCATTTCAAATTTACTTTGCATGAGAGTTGAAAATTTCTCACATAATGCTTGATTTGAATTTCCAAATATTATGTCATCAACATAGATTTGAACAAGCAGTATGTGGGGACCTTCTTCTATTTTGAATAGAGTCTTGTCTACTTTGCCTTTAGTGAATCCATTATTCACTAAATATTCAGAGAGAGTGTCATACCATGCTCTTGGTGCTTGCTTGAGTCCATAAAGAGCCTTATGCAATTTGTAGACTTGATCCTTCTCTCTATTGATTTCAAAACCAGGAGGTTGCTCCACATAGACCTCCTCTTATAGTAGACCATTTAGGAAGACACTTTTCACATCCATTTGATAGACTGTGAATTGCTTATGAGCAGCATACGCCAAGAAGATTATTATAGCTTCCAGTTTGGCAACAGGAGCAAAGGTTGCATCATAATCTATACCTTTTTTCCTGGCAGTAGCCTTTGGCTACCAATCTTGCCTTATTCTTGACTATGGTTCCTTCCTCATCCATTTTGTTCCTGAACACCCATTTAGTTCCTATCACATGTTGATGATAGGGTCTGGGTACAAGCTCCCATACATTGTTTCTGTCAAACTGATTGAGTTCCTCTTGCATGGCTTGTATCCAGTCTGAGTCAAGTAGGGCTTCTTCAACTTTCTTGGGTTCAATTTGAGAGATGAAGCATGAGAATAGTGCTTCTCTCTGAATTGCTGATCTGGTATGAACCTCTGTATTGATATTTCCAATGATTTGGTGAGGAGGATGTTTGCTCAACCATCTAACATCAAATATGGTTGTTTTGGATTGAATTTGTTGTTCATCATCCTCTTCTTCTTTTTTTTCACAATCATCTGGTAGAATTGGAAGATTGGGAATGTCATGAGTGCTTGGAAGGTTGTCTTTTGGTGAGTCACCTGCTGGCAGTGGGCTGTCAGTTGAGTCAACTGCTAGCAGTCGGTTTCCATTTGAGTCAACTGCTGGCAGTGGGCTGACGTTTGAGTCAACTGCCTTTCCATCCTTTTTAACACTATTATTTGGAAGGTAGTTTGGAGTCTTTCCAGTGTCCCTTGATTTTGATGACTCACCTTCATCTTTTACTTGAGCAGTGGTGTGGTTTTCAAATACCACATGGATTGATTCTTCTACCACCAGAGTTCTTTTGTTGAGAATTCGGAATGCCTTGCTAGTTGTTGAATAGCCCAGGAAGATCCCTTCATCAGATTTGGGATCAAATGGCTTGGGATAAAGCATTTGGATCCAAACACATGGAAATGACTGACATTAGGCTTCCTTTCTTTCCATAGCTCATATGGTGTCTTCTTGTGAATCTTATGAATAAGACTTCTATTTTGAGTGTAGCAAACCGTGTTGATTGCTTCTGCCCAAAATCTTTTGGGTAATCCAGCTGCTTCTAGAATTGTCCTTCCTGCTTCCTTGAGTGTCCTGTTCCTTCTTTCAGCAACACCATTTTGTTGAGGTGTTCTTGCTGCTGAGGTTTGATGATGCATTCCATTTTCTTCGCAGTACTGAATTATGATGGAGTTGAGAAATTCAGTACCTCTATCTGACCTGATCTTCTAGATTGAGAGTATTTTATCATTTTGAATTAGCCTCATCAATTCAGGCAGTTTCTTCTCTGTTTCATTCTTCTTCTTTAGGAATATGGTCCAAGTGTATCTAGAATAATCATCAACTACAACCAGGGTGTACCTTCTACCACTTAAGCTTGTTGGTTCAACTGGTCCAAACAAGTCAAGGTGTAGTAGGCTTAAGGGCCTAGTTGATGATTCCACTTCTTTTGATTTGAATGATACCTTGGTTTGTTTCCCTTTTTGACAAGCATCACAGAGGTGGTCCTTTTTGAAGTTGATTTCAGGGAGTCCTTTCACCAAACCTTTTCTGGACAGTTTGTTGATTGTTTTGAAGTTTAGATGGCTTAATTTGTTGTGCCATTCCCAACTTAAGTTTGAATCAGCCTTTGTCACTAAGCAGATTCCTTCCTTTGCAGAGCTCCAATCAACAATGTACATGTCCTTCTTCCTTCTACCAGTGAGCACAATTTTGTCATTTTTGACATCTCTAATCAAGCAGATGTCTTTGGAGAATGTAACATTATAGCCATTGTCAAAGAGCTGGCTTGTGCTTATGAGATTGAACTTTAAACCCTTAACATAGGATATGTTTTGGATTGTAAGTCCATTAATTGATAGGTCTCCAGCTCCTTTGGTTTCTCCTTGTTTTTCCACATTCCCAAATGTTACTTTGGGTCCTTCCCTTGCTGTATAGTTTGACAGGAGCCGCCTGTTGCCCGTCATGTGCCTGGAGCAGCCTGAATCTATGTACCATGTTTGTATTTCAGCTGCTCCAGCACTTTCCTGTATAGATTAATGTTGAGCAGTAGCCCACAAGTTAGTGGGCGACTTCCCTTGTACAAGTTTAGGCATCCATGCCCATCTAGAACCATTGAGTTCAAAGCAGATTGATCTATAGCCATTTGAGGTGTTGTAATCAAAAGGAATGGCTATATACTTGTTAATCCTTTTCCTCCTTGAGGTGGGTAGTGGATTATTTATTTGAGGAGTCTGCTTGGTATTTTGGCTGTGGTTGGTCTTATTGATTGGTTGCCAACAGGTTCTTTGGTTTAGATGGTGAGGAGGTGTTGATTTATACATGTGTTTGGATTTTGGTTTGGGAGCAGGTTGGTTCCTTCTTTTGGGAACATTTGGGGAATGGGTTTTTTTGTAGGTTAGCTTTTTGTGTATGATTTGTGGCCTGTAGATGTACAATTTTGAGAGAGTCTAGTGGGGGATGAGTAACCAAGACCTCTTCTCTTCCTATTTAGAGTAACTTCAGCAGTAGGGTGAGAGTTTTTACTATTTGTGCTGGAGTTTCTCAGCTCTTTGTTCTTCTTTTCTAAGGCATCATTTTTGCTTAAGGCATCTAGTAATTTAGAATGAATGGCCTTAATGTCTTGTTTCAGTCTATTATTTTCAGCATTCAAGAGAACATGGTGATTTTGGACTTTCTGGAAATATTGTAATAAAGATTCCAGTGTTATATTGTTTGGTCCAGAATCACTAGAGCTATAGGAGGAGCAGGATGTTACCTCAACATCATTATAGTGGTCCTTGGCCATTAAGCATTTAGGGGAACAACTTTCATCATCTTTTCTTCCACTGGTGGAAGGCTTGTTGAGCCACCTGCTGCTCTCTTCAGTCACCTGCCATGATCCTAGGCAGAGAAGTTTTTCTTCTAAGCTATCTGATGAGGAGCTCTCATCACTTGAGCTGCTTTCATCATCAGTTTGGAGTTCCTCCCTTTTCTTTTCACTTACAAAGGCTTGCATTTTGCCTTTGAAGTTTTTGTAACCAGCTTTTTGAGCAGTCCCCTGCTGCCCTTGATATTTTTGGGCTAAGGACAGAGGGCATTCATTTTTGTAATGTCCGGGCTGTCTACAGTTGTAGCACATGGCAATCTCCTCGCTGGGTTGATGTCTCCCTTGTCTTCTAGGTGGCTGGTTGTATGCTTTCTTTGGAGCAGTTCCCTCCTTCTTCATAAATCTTTTAAATTTCCTCACAAACATAGCAAACTGCTCGTCAGTGAGGAGATTATTGAGAGATTTTTCAGCAGATTTTGAAGTGCTTGGATCAGACACTAGAGATAGTGTCTTGGACTCATCTTCCTTCTCTTCTTTGATCTCCTTCATTTCAAATTCATAGGCCTTGAGATCACTGAAGAGTTTTTCAGTTGACAAAGTTCTGAGATCTCTACTATCTCTCATAGCAGTTACCTTCATGTCCCACTTAGATGGCAGGCCTCTTAAGACTTTAAGGGAAATCTCCTTTTGGGATAGATCTTTCCCTAGGTCTGAGACCTCTGCTCTAATCTTTAGGAACCTAGATTCCATCTCATGAATAGACTCATTTGACAACATTTTGACGTCCTCAAATTTCTTGAGGGCTATGGTCAGTTTGTTGTCCTTTTCTTGTTCATCACCAGCTCCGATCTTTGTGAGCTCATCCCATACTGCTTTTGCAGTTTCACATTTCCTAATTCTGGGAAATATGGACTCATCAACAGATTTAAAGAGAATATCTTTGGCAATGTTGTCAAGATTATTCCTTTTCCTATCCTCAGATGTCCATTCCAATTTTGGTTTAGGAATGTATATATCCTCCTGGTCATCAGCTTTGGATGTGCTGACCTTCATTATTCTGATAGGTAATAATTACCTCAAGCATTTCATCATGTAAAGCACTGAGATGTGCTTTCATCCCGATTCTCCAATCATCAAATTTGTTTAAGTTGAACAGGAGATTTTTGGCTAGTTGGTTTTCCATTGTTTAGAAAGTGTTTGGGAAGTTGAGTGGTTTGGATCTTTAGTTCAAATTAGTCAGAAACTGACTCTAGGAACACTCCTCTCTGATACCACTTGATGGTCCCTGATAAGGTAAAAGTCTAGAGGGGGAGGGGGTGAATAGACTTTTAAATTTTTTTCAACTTTAAAAAGGTTTTCCCCTCTAAAAGAGTTAATCTATAATCTTTTGAGAGAATTATAGATGCACAGCGGAAGTCTTTACCCTTTATTAAATGAGTGTTTAACCACTTTCTAATTTGGGGAAGATTTGATTTAGATAGCTACCAGTTGGCTTGGCAGTTCGCTTAGCGGTTGGCTAGGTAGCAGGGAACTGCTGAGGCAACTGCTAGACAAGTTCAGACTTTATAATGAAAATGATGATGGGATGTTATTTAGGATGATGAAGGCAGTCTGAAAAGATGCTTTAGTAAGAGCAGGGTGAAGTTTTACTGGAGCAGTGGTCTCGACAGTTGGGTAGTACTGAGGGAACTGCAGAGCCACCTGCTTGGATTATAAGCTGATTTTAAGAGATTCGTTTGAGCAAAACTTCTTGTTGATGATGTTACAAGATTCTGGTGATGTTGAGATGATCAAAGGAAATATGTGTATAAGAGCAGAGGGCTCAGCAGTTGGATGGTCACCAGGGAACTGCTGAGGCATCTGCTGTACTTAGAAAGCGAATTTCAGAAAACTGATAGAGTGATCCTTTCAAGTGATGTTGGTGCACGTTAAAGGTGTGAATTTGGTCTCAAAGAGAGTGAGTAATTAAGCAGTAGGATAAGCAGTTGGGTCAATTAAGACAACTGCTTAGGATGCTGCTGACAAACTACAATCTTTATGTGAGAAGTGTTGGGTGTGTGCATTGTTGACTGAAATGAAATCAACACACGATATATCCTGGTTCAGAGGTGGTGTAATCCTACTACGTCCAGTCCCACCTCTTTCAGATGGATTTCACTAAAGTATTAAGCCTAATACACTTAGTGCCAATCTAGCCTTTACAACACTTAGGCCTAGATTGAAGGTTTTTCACGATGAGTATAGCACTACTCAAAGTTACGCAGTCCTTAGACTTTTCTCTAATGAACCAGTGGGGATCAAAATGTACTCTATCTATCTACTCACACCGTAGGATCCGAACAACTATTCTCCTAAGCGTTTACAACAATATGTGATTTGTTACAAGAAAGTTCTAACCTCCAACTAGGAACTAAACTTCTATGATTTAGCAATGAGTCCAAGCATGAGTTTAGTGAAGCATGAGTCCAAGTAGCTTGTATACTGGAAGTTTAGTGAAGCATGAGTCCAAGCAGAGAGTAAAGTTTAGAATAGCACTTTCTCTTTTGCTAGATATCTCGTGAATGCTCGTGATAGAAATTCTCTCTTTGGATGCTCAAAGCTTGGTTAGAAACTTTCGTTTCAGCCTATATTTATAGGCATCTCATTGGAATTAATCTCATCCGTTGGTTAGGATGGATTAATCTCTGATGTTGAAATTCTGGCAAGGACCAATTGTACATTCGTCTTCTTGTGCTGGAGCTTTAATTCGGGCTCATCTCTTTGTCTCGCATGATACAGCCGCTAGAACTTCACTTCAAACTGCAGTCCCATATGTATGTACACTGCTCCGGACCCCAGTACGTATTTGGCATTAAATGCCGGTCAATGTTTTGTCTCTAATCATCCATTTGATATTTCGAGCTTCTTTTATCTAAAGCGTGACATACGAATAATCTTTGAGTCAAATAGTATTTGCCGGTAGGATTCAAATATTCTATTAAGGTAAATAAAATTTACCTTATTGCATTTTTTACTTTTCCGGTAATATTTCTTTAGACTCAAAAATTATACATTTAATTTGTCACATAATTCTAAGCTACACGTTAATACTTGAACAAAATGAGACACAATGTACACGTGCTAAGTATAGTGGCATCATCAAAATCTTATCAAAATTGGGTACTAACAATATCCTATCATTCACTTGTGCTGAAACTGTTATTGTTCAAAAATGGATTCCTAAATCAGAATTATAGTCATATAGCGCTCCACACACATGATGAGAAATTGAGCTGCTGAGCAACAACATCTTGGCTTCTGAGTTACTCAGCTCAGAACCCGCTCTGCAATTTGGCTTCTGAGTAACTCAGCTCAGAACCCGCACTACAACAGAGTTTCTAGATACATCAGTCTAGAATCCGATGGCACCGAAAGGCTTCTGAACACCTCAATTCAGAACCCACGCACAAACACAGAACGTCACATACGTCAAGGGGAAGCGATGAAGATATTTTTCTGAGCTTCCAAACGAGTTCAACAAATGCTCCCATCACACCTATTCAAGAAAAAACATTCTTTAGGGGGAGCAAGTGTGCACATTATGGAGGAGAGTACTGGTGTGTATACTACTCCACTCAGCTGAAAATCAACAAATGCACACATCAACACCGACACACGCCAAGAACAAAGAACAAGTGCATATTCTGAGGGGCAGTGTTTCTTTTTCACTCCACCTGGTGCCATACAACGAAGAAAGCATATTCCAAGGGGGAGCTTCCTACTTTACTCCCCAAATGACAACAACAATACTTGTAAATTATGAGGAGGAATATCTCTATTTCCTCCTGGCGCCACACAATGATTGATGCAAGAATCAACTCAAGGATGTACCTTTGGAGGGGGAGTTTTCACATTTCTCCTCCGATGCGCCAAACAATGTCAAATGCATCCTACCGAGTGCTCCTATTGAGGGGGGCAAAGAGATTAATAATAGATAAGTCCCAATGGCTTAGTTAACCCAACTAAATCCTACCCTAGGGACAAAGCCGAGAGTGAGTGAGCGAGTGAAGACAATGAGAGTGAGGAAGCAGAAGGCTCAACTGAGCATGAAAACAATATTCAAAGACGAATCTGCTACCTCAAATGAGCGATCAACTGAAGAATCAATCCTAGTCACTCAAATACTCCGGACAATTCCCCATAGGTACAAGACTGAATTTATTCGGATCCCGGGTAGAAGTCGCTGCATCTTGTCCAACAGCGCATGCACAACCCTACCCTAGAACACGCATCTATTTCCCAACAAACAGATGTTTAATCAAATTTCACGGGGAACCTCATTATCTATCACTGTCTCCTTCTGAGGCGACTGATACTGATTACAGTGGCCCACAGCCCCACGCCACTGGACTTTCATTGACCACGTCGTGTCTAGTTATCACACTCCCAAATGTTTTTAATTTTCTAAGACACATGCACATTTTAGAGTCAGTTGCTGGTCTTTAAGACCTGCAAGAACTTCCATAGGACTCATCTATTATGGATGTAGACCGATGATTGGATGGAAGTCCTGATGTTACAACATAGAAATCACCAACATTTTCAGGTCATTGCTGTAGAGTTCATCTCTATAGTGATGAGAACGGGTGTCTACGCGACCGGGGGGGGGGGGGGGGGCTACAAGTTTTCTTTGTATATCCTTGTGATAATGCCAAAATGACCAGAGTGACATCCACTAGATGTTTCACAATGATCGGTCGGAAGTCCTGTTAGAGCTATAACATTTCTATCATTTTATGCAGGCCTCACATCACTGTTTACATTGATGTTGTGATAACGGAACACCTCAGTGTATCCGGATTTTAGTTTAGTTTTGCAGTATAAAAGGATGAACAAAGGCATGACGTCCTGATTTATCAGATCGTCATTAGGGGGAGAGCGGTCCAAGTGCTTATAAAATTTCAAAGATCATTCTCGGACACTTCTCTTCTCCAACGCAAACACCTACCCACATTTGCCCACTCAGCTTCACATCAAATGGGCAGCATATACACACGACTCAATCATCATTTTCCACTATCACTGACAAGCTCTCCACAAAAGCATTGACATCAAATAATCAAAAGACTACATTCTGGAGGAGACAGAGGTCGAATACTCAAGAACTGAAGAAGAATCATGTGTGCGCCTGAAACTCTTCAATAACATTCATTTTAGAGGAGCCATCGGATTTCATTCAGGCTGATCAAGAGCAACTTCTGAAAGGCAAGGACTACATGCAACATTATGAAGATCCTTAAACCCCCCGACATGAAAGATCAAATTACCAAGAAGATAACAAAGGGGAGATTTCAAGGAGCTCTTCACGAAGCCTTTCAAAGAAAACAAAAGAAGCTGATATCCTCTGAAGATCAAGAGAAAGATAACCCACGCTTCATTGCAAATTGAACACAAAGGGGGAGATTGTTAGAATATTTTATTGTGTTCAATTTAATTATATTCATCTTTGTTTAAATAGGATTTAATTAGTGGGCCTAAATAATTAATTAAGGCCATTTAATCAGACCCATTCGGCCCATCCTAATGGAATTAGGATGTTCGCCCAATACTCCTATAAATATAGGATGTGTAGGCTGAAATACTAGAGGGTTTCACAATTAGAATAGCCATATCATTCTCAAAGCTCTCTCTAGAACTCAAGTCTCTACACATTCTATTCCGCATATTATTCTGGTAGAGCACGTAGATTAGAAATTCTCTCTCTAGCTTGTTCGAGTACTGTGTATTGTTCTTCATGGATTCATCATTCTATATACACGGTATACGTTATTGATGAAATTTCTCTTCTACTGTTTTAATTCGTTCTATTATTATTAGATTATTCGACTATTGAAATCTGGGCATAGTTCACACATCTCCGTCCTCGTGAATCTTGTTACGATTATATTTCCCCATATTACACACGAGATTATTGGCTTTCTACATGGAATGGTGTTATGCACCCTATCTGTGATAGAGAATCTTGGTTGGTGCCTTCTAATATATCCATTATTCAATGTAAACCTCCAACCTGTTTGAAAAGACCACCTGGTCGTCCCAAGAAGTCAAGAATACCTTCTATTGGTGAGCATCGTGGGAGGAAACGGCAAAAATGTTCTAGGTGCAACATACTTGGTCATAATAAGAAGACTTGTCACAATCCTATTCCAACAACATGTCATTTGGGACGATTTTATATTTACTTCTTCGTTTTCCACTTTTGGATTATACAATAGAACTGAACTTGTTGTCTCTAAAGCATGTACTGACACATACCCTATCTGGAACATGTCCTTTTATTTTTATGCTAAAGTTTTCCCATTACTTGTTACTTCTTTTGTCTTTTCTGCCATTGTGATTTTGCTTTCTTTTATTTAATTATTGCAATTCAACTTTCTGATTACATAATACAGGTTAATTTAACTGCAATGATGGGTTCTTTTCACACATGTAGTTGAAAATCTCCTATCTTTGTTATTCCATGTTTTTGGCAATTTATGTCATTATGTCCCACAATAATAAAAACATGCATACTTGTGCGAACAGGTTGTGTAAACATTGCCTTTTTGCCCAACCTTTCATATAGAAATTGCCCTAAATAGGAGTAAAAATGCTTTGAAATTCCAAAACAGGAGTACCATTTTTTTTAGAACTTGAATTAGAATAATCTGTCAAGTTAGAAAAAAATGTCATGTTTAAAAGCTTAGTAATGCCAAACGTGGCAGAAATTTACTTCTGTATTTTGGAATTTCATATGACATCTGCCCATATTACTATAATATGACCATAATAACATTCAAGTAAAATATACTTGTAATAAAAAACTCACAATCAATGTTTACTTAATCACACATACTTAAATTCAACCGAAACATAACAACACACAAAATGCGTTCACAAGAAGTCATTGTTTAACCCAAAGCATTCAAAAACCAGAAGTCTTAGTTACATATTCATTATCAGATAAAAACTGGCATTAAATGGCATCACTTTCTCTCTATATTCACTCCTTGTTTTTCTTTCATTTCCTTGGTCCTCTTTTTGCTATACAGAATGAGCTCGGTGGTCATTTTCTCTCTGTACATCGTCATGTCGTCTCCATCTAGTGTGTTAATGTCCATGCCCATTATCAAGAATTCTGCAATCTTTAACACATACATACCACAGTTTCCCCTGCCATAAATCAACACCACATAACACCTATTAAGTATTGAATTATTTTATTATATTTGAATGTGTAATTAAAATTATGTTTTACCCGTCATTTTGTTGTGGACATTCTTGAACACCTTCCACCTCTAACTTCTTATCTCCCATGGGCTCTTCTCCAATATCTTCATACACTTTATGGATATCCATGATCTTCGGGAGCAGGCACCGCACACTTGGAATATATTGCCTAATCTCCCTTGTAGATTCCCCTCTTCTACTAAGTGAATTATAAACCTGAATCTTTCTTTGTTTCACCTCCAAGACTAGTAATACCCAATGATTTCCCGTGTTGAGAGGCAGAAATACGTAGTTAGATTCTGCCCAGCTAAGTGTATACGTCCAGGAACTGCCCAAAATATTGTTCTCTATAACTGGGACATCTGCTGCCTTTTCGATCGTTGACTGTGAAATCAGAATTTTTTCATGTTCACGCTTCAAGACTTCCAAGAAATAAGGGCTGCATGTAGCGTAAGGGAACTGGAGATCGAACTGAAATTGTTTAATTTCCAAGTAGAACATCCCTATTTCAATATGTTGCACAGAATAATTGTAAATGTTATCAACCACTACAAACAATTTTCCTATCTTTTTTAAGACCTTTATACAATCTTAATTCCATGCCACTTAAGTACTGAACACAATATAGTTTCACAACGCAATATATACCACATAGACATCTGCCTCCTTCTGAAGTCAATCATCATTTAAATAAAGCATGTCATTATATCCCTTATTCAACAACATCCATAACTTAAGCATGGCATCTTAAAACTTTATATTAATATACACATCAAAAGGTTCTACTAGTGGATCAATGAGGGTTACCAGAACCACTCGTGAACAAGTGAACAACTTAGCATAAAAGGGTTAATCAGATAAATGCTACTCCGTAAAATGTAAATGATACAATGACATCTGGTCCAAATACATGTGTCCTATAATATTTGTTCATAACTTAAGCATTGCATCTTAAAACTTTATATTTCATATACTATTTTCATACAATATAAGCATACATCAAATTGAAGTTCAAACGTACTGTTGTATCTAGTCATTCTTCGTTCATAAACAACTTGTATAGCCATGTCTTAGACTCTATTTTCATAGTGTCAAATAACATCGGCTCACTGTTCATGTTGTCTTCTCCCATTGTATATAATCTTCCACTTTTCTTCTTCAACCGCTTCAGCAATCCAGTTTTGAGAAACACCCGCACCTTCTCAATTTCTTCATTTGGTGGTGGCTCAGTGGGATCCTCTGCAAAAGGCCCATAACTTTTTGGCAGAAAATAGCCTACTTTCTTCCTTTCTTTTGGCAATTTGTTTCCTCCTCTTTCGTGTAGCACTATCTTCAGCTGGTGTGTATCGGTCAGGTGATCGTGTCTTTCACTTTGGTCTTCCATGGTCCACTATATTTTCATGTCCCTTTCAAGATTTAAAAAAATATATATTCAAACTAGTTAATCACATTACTACAACCCTTATAAAAAAATTGATTACTCACATTTCAATTAGTTAATCTCTTCTTTCTTTGTCATCTCTCACCTCAACTGCTTGTTTTTCGCATCCCATTTTCTACCCTTCCTGCATTTGAAAACACTCATGCTTAGTTTTTCATATGCATTTTATATCACATAAATATATTTAAACTAGTTATTCACATTACCTCAGTGTTGATTGGTGGTATTGCGCTGGTTTCTCTACTTGCATCACTCCCTAACACTTGTTTTCCACGTTATCTACGTTTCTTATCAATTCATTCATAAACTGCGTGTTCACATCATCCCACATATCTGCTTGCTCTCCTTTTTCTTTCCCATCACACTTTTCTTCCTCTGCCCCTACTCTTTCTTCCCTACCTTCTTCAACTTCATTATCATCTTCCATTCTTTCCTCATTTTCTCTTTCAGCCTCTGCCCCTACTCTTTCCTCACTTGCTTCTTCAACTTCCTCCACTCTATCATCACGCATTTTCTCTTGAGTCTTTTGCCCAAATATGTTGAAATTTGGTGTTCCCAATACTTCATCATGCTTTCCAGTATCCACACTTCCTCCTTCTGCACTCTTCTCTTGTTTCTTCTCCACTTCGTCCTCTATAGATTCATCTTTAGTCTCCTCATGTTGTGTCAACTTCTTCAGGTGTGACAGTATTTTTGCTAGTTTTGCGTGTTGGCTCTTCTGTTCCTTTTTTATTTCTTTCAGTTCTGCCACCAACCTGGCATTTCCTTCCATTATCTTGGCATTTTCCTTGCTGATTTTCCTTACTTGTCTCAAGATGACGTCAATCTTCCGCTGCTCTCCAAATCCAACCATCCCTATGTCATCATCATCGTCATCCATCTCATCTTGTTCTTCATTCTTTTCCCCCGCACTGCCAATCACCCTCTCTCCATCCACCCTATCTTCTTTACTGGTACTGTTTTGTCCTTTCCGCAATCTTAACCTTCTGTTTTTTACTAACATAGAAAATTTGTTAATTTCCTCTTTAGTAGCTACCATCTTTGACCATTCAAACTACAATAAAACATGGCAGATCAAATTCAAACTGCAACAAAACATGGCATATTAAAAAGTTATATATTTATATCCGCATACCATATTTATAATACAAATATGAAACAACTTACATTCTCATTGCAGAAAATAATCTCACTGAATACAACAACTGAAGGTTTTTTGGTAAATGACCACTTCACAGCCCTTGGAATTCCTCTTTCTTTACCTTCCTTGATATTGCAAATTCTAGCTTTTTGTAGACCAGGGAAAGTTTCAAATACCCAAACCTGAAGAGCAATTAAACATCCTGGGAGCGTCGCTCGTTTCCCTTTGCACTTTTTCAAACTCTTCACATTTGTTCTCATGTTTTCTACTAAATCGTTCCACACATCGTCACCCCATGGGTAATCATTAAATGCAGCCAAATCTTCCACCAAGTTCACATACGCTGCTGGTAACTCCCGTGCCACCTGATTTCCAAATAGTCCATGCGATAGTACTTGCAGAAGTGCAAGTTTAACACCATCTTCTTTCTCCGCTTCCGAGTCGTTATTGTCATACTTCTGCAAAGCATCAATTACATCAGTTCTTCTTACACTTTTTGCACTTCCAAAATATTTCTTCCAAATATGGCCGCTCCCGAAGATTTGAAGACCAACATCACAGATGCCCTCCGCGCCTACTCCATTGTTTTTGCATGGGGCCAGAGGACATGCCCGGGATCAGCCGAAGGGTCATCACCCACCGCCTCTCGGTGGACCCTGCGGTCAAACCTGTACAACAGCGAAGAAGGCCCCTTTCGACCGAGAGGAGGGATTTTTTGAAGAAGGAGGTTGCCATGCTCCTCTCCATCAAGCACATCAAGGAGGTGAAATACCCCTCATGGCTGGCGAACGTAGTCCTCGCACAGAAGCCACCCACCTTCCGCATGTGCGTGGACTACACGGGTCTCAATAAGACGTGCCCTATGGACCCTTTCCCTCTGCCGAACATCGATCAACTGGTGGATGAGACCGCAGGGTGCGAAATCATGTCATTCCTCGACGCATTCCGCGGATATCACCAGATTTTTATGCATGAGGAAGACGCAGAAAAAACAGCCTTCAAGACTCCCGAGGGCATATTCTGGTATCTTGTCATGGCCTTCGGACTGAAGAACTCAGCCGCCACTTACACCCGGATGGTGGCCAGAGTCTTTCAAGCCGTTCTAGGGCGCACCATGGAGGCCTATGTCGACGACATGATCGTCAAAAGAAAGCAATAAGCAAACCATGCTGACGACCTTAGGGAGATCTTCGCCATCATGCAAAAATTCAACCTTCGGCTAAACCCGAAGAAATGCACTTTCGGCGTGCAAGAAGGCAAATTATTAGGATACATGGTGAGCCGAAGGGGTATCGAGGCCAACCCCGAAAAGATCTAGGCCATCATCAACATGGAGCCCCCACGCAGCGTGAAGGAGGTACAACGGTTGACGGGCCGCCTGGCAGCCCTCAACCGCTTCCTATCCAAATCGGCGGAGAAGTCCTTACCCTTCTTCCAAATCATGAGGAAGACCGTCGGCTTCCAATGGACTACTGAGTGCCAAGGGGATTTCGACGAGCTGAAGCAATATCTATCTTCACCCCCTGTTCTCTCCAAGCCCAAGGTAGGGGAAACTCTATACCTTTAGCTTGGCGTCAGCTCGACAACCATCAGCTCAGTTCTCATCTGGGAGGAAGATGGCGTCCAACATGCCATCTTCTATGTAAGCAAGACCCTCAAGGAAGCGGAACTAGGCCCTCGTGGAGAAAACAGTGTTGGCCATCGTTTGGTCCATTAAAAAACTAGGCCACTACTTCCAAGCTCATCCGGTCCAGGTTCTCACGCACCAATCCCTCGGCGGCCTCATGAGGAGTCCCACCAGCTCCTCCCGAATGGTAAAATGGGCTATCTTCCTCAGCCAGTACAACACAGATATCCGTCCGAGGCCTGCCATCAAGGGCCAAGCCCTGGCAGACTTCGTCACAGAATGCACCACAAGATCAGCGGTGAATGAGGAGTCTTCGACCCCTCTAGACGAATGGTGGACCCTCTATACCGACGCCTCCTCGGCCACCAAAGCATGCGGAGGGGGAGTAGTTCTCATAACACCCGAAGGCTTCCGCGCCTATTATGCCATCCGCTTCTCCTTCAAAGTTTCCAACAACGAAGCCGAATATGAGGCCCTCCTCTGTGGCCTTCGGCTGGCAGCAAATATGAAGGCCAGAATGATCCACGTCAAGTCTGACTCCAAGCTTGTCGTGGGCCAAATCTACAGAGAGTATGAGGCCAAGGAAGGAAGGATGAAACAATACAAGGAGGCAACTAAAGAATTGCTTAAGGTATTCGAGGCACACTCTCTCACCCAAATACCGAGGGCTCAAAATTCTGAGGCCGATATTTTATCAAAGCTTTTGGCCGAGTCCCTAGGGCACCTCTCCAAGATTGCAAGAATCGAAGAGCTTAGTCTCTCGAGCATACATGCGAGCCCCATCATGGATATACATCTCAGGCCGGAGGACTGGATCTCCGACATCACCACCTTCATCACCACAGGGCAACTGCCCGAGGATGAGGCCTGCGCAAAACTAGCAAAACTGAGGGCTCCCAGCTACACCCTCGAGAATGAAAGGCTTTACAAAAGATCTTACAACGGTACCCTCCTTCGGTGCCTTCATCAGGATGAAGCCGAAGTTGCAATGGAGGAAGTACACAGTGGCACTTGCTCGGCTCATCAGGGACCCTTCTCCATGTCCCGAAGGCTCACCGTCCAGGGTTGTTTCTAGCCTATGATGGCCCGAGATTGTGTGGATCTCGCCCGAAGGTGTGCCGCCTGTCAACACTTTCAGAAGGCTCCCGGCAGGCCAGCGGTCAACTATGCCCCCATCAACACCTCCATACCCTTCTCTAGATGGGGCATAGACCTTGTGGGCCCTCTGCCGAGGGGTACCTCCAACAACAGGTACATCATCGTTGCCATCGACTACGTCACCAAATGGGTGGAGGCTGAGCCCCTCGCCAGCATCACCGAAGCTTGATGCCGCCACTTTGTCCTCAAGAACATCCTCACAAGGTTTGGCGTCCCTCAACAAATCATCACCGACAACGGGACTCAATTTGGGGCATCAAGCATACCTTCTCATCCGTTGCCTACACTCAAGGCAACGGACAAGTGGAGAACGCCAACCGAACGTTACTCGAGGGCTTAAAAAAGAAACTCGAAGCCGGAGGGGGAGGCTGGGTAGAAGAGCTCCACAACATTTTATGGGCCTACCGCACCACCCCTCGGCAGGCAACAGGTGAAACACCCTTCTCCCTTTGTTACAGATTCGAAGCCAAGGCTCCCACTGAAGTAACCCTTCCTACCCGAAGGGTGGCCCAATATGATCCGGAAATTAACGACGCCAACATGGCTCTCGACCTTCACTTCATCTCAGAACGCTGAGAGCAAGCCTTCATGTGAGCGGAGAACTACCGAAGGCAAGTAAAGGGCTACATCGATGTCAAGGTTCGTTCCCGAGAATTTCAGGTGGGGGACTACGTTCTCCGAAGAAGGGAAGCTAGCCAACCAACAGAGGGCGGTAAAATGGCACCCAAATTTGAGGGTCCATACATCATTGCAGCCGTCATCAAACCGGGAACTTACAAGCTCAAATGCCCCAACGGGATCGGGGTCCCCCGACATTGGAATGTAGACCATCTACTTAAATTTTATCAGTAATATTGGAGCAGCCAAGCCCTCATAACTAATGAATGTATTATCCTAAGGCCCCAGGGCCTTCAATTTTGAAGAATGAAGACATGTTGAAGACACCAAGAACAAGAAACAAGACGCTTATGAGCGGCCAAACCCTCATGCAAACTCCTGGCCCAAGGCCTTATCACCAGCAAGACCCCCATTCACCTACAACAAATGCAGAAAACACCAAGTGTTTTTAAAGAAGACCCCTTGGTACCAAGTGCCGAGGGTACACAATCCTATCAACTCCTAACAGCGGAAGAAAAACACCCAGTGTTTTTGAAGACCCCTCGATACCGAGTACCGGGGGCCGTATGCTGAAACAAACACCCCGTGTTGTTTCTAAAGCCGTACCTCTCGAGGACGCATTTACACCAAAGGCGCCACCTATCGGTGCCGACAGCATGTAGTGCCCCCGACCATTTGCAACCAGTGTGCAAATGAAAACCCTTCCTTGAAATGCTTTCTGCGTCATTACCCCAAGGGAATGAAAGGCAACTAATATGCCCAGGATTCGACTTTCAAAAACGGAACGCTTTCCGCGCCATTGCCCCAAGAGACTGGCAGGCATCTGATAGACGCCCGGGATTCGACTTCCAAAACGAAACGCTCCCCGTGCCATTACCCCAAGGGTATGGCAGGCCACAGACTATGTCACGCGCCGAGGGGACGACTTTCAAAACTTAGGCATATTTCATGTCGTCCCCCAAGGGGAGGCAGGCTACTGACTATGTCTTATGCCAAGGAAACGACCCTCGATCCCCTCGGAACTCGGAAGGTTAACCCGAGGGGGGAGCTAATGGTGTATGCTGTTGCCTCCCGATAGGCCAAGCCTTACCAAGAAACCAAGTTTCTTGAAGCCTTCCCTTCACTGCAAAAATAAAAATGGGGTGAAGGGGAGTAGACTCGATCAGCAATCAATGGGTACAACACTCCATGACAGAACGCCCTACGACACTACAAGACAATACAAGTCATACCGAGGGCTCCCCACGGGAACACCTCCGGTACCTGGAAGCTAATTCCCGAAGGTTAGTGTTCAACAAAGGTCATCAAAGAATTGGCTAATTCCACATTCTGCAAGCCTCCGACATTTCAACACATACCGGAAGCATCGGCATTGTATTTGGGACCTAATTACCAAAGGCTACACTTCGGAAGGGAACCTGATCTAATACATTGGACTACAGAATTTCCTAAGTCCACACTTTGACATCTACCTAATCTGAAGGCTCATATGCTAACCAAGGAGCGAGGACACCTACTACAAATCACCGAAAGCCAGCCTCACAGGTCAAGGAAAATTATTCTAAGTCTACAAAATTGGGTGCCCCCGGGGACCACCATCCTTTGCCGAGGGACTTCTTACTAAAAAATGCTACAAGTTTGAAGGGTCCATTTAGACACTTAGAAAAACTGTAAGCCCTAATGGTTTAGCCCTCGGCCAACCGGCATTGCAACGAAGGCCACCGGAGGCTCCTATCTCATGCAATTCAAAACTTCACTTAGAGAAATTTCTAAGTCCTAAATCTTTGGCCCTCGGTCAATTCATGACGGCCACACAAGATCGAAGGGAAGCATCTACCGAAGGCCTAGTACTAAACAACACTTATAAAAATTTTCTAAGTCCTAATTGATTAGCCCTCGGTTAATCCATCATGCAGATATACATTCATGTACGAAGGAAAACAAAGCAGACAAGGAAAGAAGGGAATGCATTCATTCATCCGAAGGATAGAAAGTAATAAAGTTAATGGGCCCAAAGGCAGGCATACATTCACAAAACGAAGAGTAAATTGTTGTGACCGGGCCGAAGCCGAAAGCTACAAGATGTTTTTTACATTACTTGGTTCGAAAAATGTCTAAGTACAAATCAAATATCAGCAGCTGCAGCAGCACCCCCCTCGGTAGGCTTCAAAGTGGCATCCCCTTCGGCCCCTTCCTCTTCATCCCCGGCCTCCTTCAGCAGCTCAGAATCCTCTAAGTCTGGCCTCTCGACATTTGCAGGGAGGGGGACTCTGATGTCAGGTTGGAAGGGGGGGGGGGAGACCATATGCCACCGGATCAAAATCTTTCGGCTCAATCTTCAAGTGTCGGGCCAGCCTTCTATAGATGAGGGCCTAAGTAAAGAACTCTCCCCCAGCATAATAGTCCTCGCCCTTCCGAGCTAGCCACATCGCCCCGGGGCCTTTCACCCACTCATCGGCGGATGCCTCCACTACCGAAGCCACCCAGTCCTTGTGGCCTTCGGCCCTCCACCACTCGGAGATGAAGGCAGCAACAGCACTGGCGATAGCTTCTGCCTTGGCGGCCTCGGCCTCCTCAACGGCCTTCTTCGCAGCCTCAGCAGCGGCCCTCCCGCCTTCAGCTTTCTCCTTGGCAGCTCTCTCTGCCTCGGCCTTCGCCTGTTGCAGCTCCCCCTCCAGTCTAGCCATCTGCCTCACGGCCTCAGCGTTATCATGGATGAGCTTCTTCATGGCTTCATCCTGTTGCGCCTTCTGGAGGCGCCATTCATCAAACCTCCTGGCATGTTCACCGAGGGCTATATAGGCCTGTTAACAAAGGACAAAGGAGTTAGACTGTAATACGAATACACCAAAATGGGTAACGAAAGGGGAAAGAAACTTACAATGAGGGAGGACCGAAGGATCTTTGACTCGAGTGCCTCATCATCAAGCTTGCTGAGGGCTTTCCTATCCAGCGAAGGAGTAGCCCCGCTCAGAAACTCCCGAGGGTCCACAGTGCCATGTGTAATGGCAACCCCCTACAGCAGGGAGAACTGTATGTCCTCCCGGGGCAAGCCTACTTCACCCCCCTGTGCCGAGGGAAGGTTGGAGGCAGTATTGGCCACCAGAAATTGGGGCTGAGAGGGGGAGTGCTCATCCACAATCACGACCAAGGGGTCCTTCTTTTCTGCATCCCCCCTCTTCAGCTTCTTGCCGCCGGGGGCAACTCCCTTGCCGGCCGTCTTCCTCTTGGCGGCGGCTGCAACATCATCGGAGGGGGCGGTCGAGGGCTCACCCCCCTTCCTGAAGAAATCGCTGTAACACTTGAGATTTAATTTAAATGGATTAATAGTACTACTCATACCAATAAGGTGCATCTCCTTTTAAGGGAGCTCATCACCCAAGAACTCCAAAGTTAAGCGTGCTTGCACGAGAGTAGTCTTTGGATGGGTGACCCCCTGGGAAGTTTCTCAGGGCGCGCACGAGTGAGGACAAAATGCGCGGAAAAGGCTAGTGGCGGTTTGTGAGGACAGTACTAGAGGTCAGAAGTAACTACCTCGGGGCCTACGGGGCCGGGGTGTTACAAGTGGTATCAGAGAAACCCTGCGACAGTGTGATGATCCGTTAGATATCGGGTGGACACTTAGCAGGGGAAAAGATTCTGGGATATGATTGAGATTGGTTTATGGGCGCAACGAGGACGTTGCGTTCCTAAGTGGGGGTGATTGTAACACTTGAGATTTAATTTAAATGGATTAATAGTACTACTCATACCAATAAGGTGCATCTCCTTTTAAGGGAGCTCATCACCCAAGAACTCCAAAGTTAAGCGTGCTTGCACGAGAGTAGTCTTGGGATGGGTGACCCCCTGGGAAGTTTCTCAGGGCGCGCACGGGTGAGGACAAAATGCGCGGAAAAGGCTAGTGGCGGTTTGTGAGGACAGTACTAGAGGTCAGAAGTAACTACCTCGGGGCCTACAGGGCTTCTTCTTGCCTGTCTCCTTCTTTCCCTGGACCTTCGCTTTTTTCAGCGCAGCGAAGGAGTTGATGTCCATGTTAACACCTGCAAGACAACACAAGTAAATAAGGCAGAGGGGTCAGGACAAAAGAAAAATAAAAGATGCAAAAATCCTAAGTACAGGAGACAAAGCCCTCAGGAACCACCTCCTGTGCTATCAAAGGCCTGATCGAAGATGGGGTATTTCTCATCCGTTTCCCCCAAGAAACGATACCGCCGAAAGCTGAGGAGATACAAATCATCCTCGAGGGTGCATTCCTTGATCGTCACGTTCTTCAAGCGACCCTCCGGAATCTTGGCAAACACCTTGCCATCCTTCTCGAGAGCGGCGCTCCTAACCCTCTCATGTCGTCTGAAATGATCCCGCAGCTCCCTCGGGAAGGGGCTCTCGGTTAGCCTAACATAGCACCATCGGTCCTTCCAGCCCTTGTTAGAAGAAGGCGCCTCAGTAAATAGTCTCCACTGGGCGATCTGTTGCAAATTTGCAAACCCCTCGGCGTTTGCATGGCCTCCTCGGCAAAGATTAAAGCTTTGGAAGAACAAGTCCAAGCTAGGTGTCACCCCCCGGGACCGACAGAGGTGAAGAAACCTAGTGATATATGAGTGGCTGTTTGGGGTGAGTTGGCAAGGGACTAAGCCCACAAACCGGAGGTACTCGCGAAGGAAGGGGTGAAGGGGGAAACGAAGGCCCATTGAAAAGGAGAGAATATGCACTGCAATGCACCCCTTGGGCGCCCGGGAGAGAACATCTTCTTGGGAGCCTTCGCTTTCTTCTTGCCCTTAGCCTAGGGCGCAGCCCTGAGGGGCTCTGGACTGAGGGCTCGTGAAATCCCTTCCCCAAGTGCGATAGCCGAGGGTATAACGACAGTCACCTGGAGGCGTTCCCTCTCCTTCTCCTCCTCTTCAATAGCCGTCTGCATGGCGAGGGCCATCTCCTCATCTTCAACTACTTGCTCAAACTCCTCCGCTTCGGCCTCGGCCACCAGATCTTTTTGGACTTCCATGGCTACAGCGGCGTCACCACTTACCGAGGGCTGCCCATTGGAGGATTCCACGTCTGAGAGGGTCTCCACCTCTACCGAAGCCTCCCTTGAAATATCTTGAGAGTCACTACCCGAAGACAATTTTCGTACACTAAAGCCGAAGGGTTCTAAGGAAGGTTCTAAAGGCTCTAAGGCTCTAACACTTTATTTGTCACGCCCCGGACCTAGCCGGACACGTCAACAATCCGCCGTACAGTACGAATAGTCAACCGCAGACCAACTCATCCATACTATACAAGGCGTCTTGAATACCATTCACACATAGTACATCCATAAACAAACATAACGTAAAACATTCATTTAAAACAGCGGAAGCATTTAATAAAAGTGTCTTAGCCACACTTTGGCAAATATGGGCATACAAGCCCCCAAATATTTATCCAAAATTATATCCATGAGCATTATTATAATTGTTTTGAAAACAGGAAACAGAAGAAGCACAAACCACGTCTTCTCCCCTGAATGTCCCCGAGCAACGGGCGCCGGTAGCAACCTTCAAGTTCTACCTGAAACTATGAGGTGACCTCCCCCGTGAAGGGGAGGTCAGTACTTGGAAGCATTTGACAAGTACAATGACAACTATACTAAGTATAATCAACGTTTTAATTTCCAAGACCCCCAAAATAGGGTGATATCATAATATAAATAATAATTTATATTTCCCACTTATTATCCTTATAATAAGTAAATTCATAATTTGTTTGTTTGGCACACGGCCCTTCTTATATATTCCCTTTCATTTATCATTTGCACAACCCAACCCTTGGGTCTTATTATTTCTACGGGACTTGCTACCGCTGTCCGAGACCTCATTAGGCTCTCGGTTCGGACTCCAACATCCCGCCTCTGGACTCATACCCATCATCCCGTAGGAAGGTAAGGCCCTTCGGGTCCGATCTTATGTGTTACCGCTACCGGAACCTAGTTAGGTCTCCGATTCGGATTCCACCCTAACCCGTGATCATGATGCAAGTCCATGCCATCCAACCCCGCTCTCTAGAGTCGGGAAGGGCCATGGTCCTTACTTATTTCCATAATTCAACCGGCTATCCTCAAGGACTACCAAACACACCCGTAGGTCAATCCTATATCTAGGATCAATTTATTACTTACTTTATCTTGGGTATCCCTTAAAGCCTACCCCTAGTATAACTTAAAGTTCATACTTTCCTACCTTAAAGCATCTCTTAAGACTACTTAAGGCATAACATTTTACAATCCAACCTTAGGATCAATCTTAACAACATTTCATTTTAATGTCCAACTAGTATCTTAATACTGGTCAAATTAATTCCAACAAACCAAGTTCTCAACTCATAGTCATATAGACAATTCCAACTGATTTTCCTTTGAAAATATCATTTATCTCAATATTCAAAATATCACTTTTAATCACTTATATATTCTAATATGAAGTAAAAAGTATATTTCAACATATGTTTCATAATTAATTTTTCTTTCAAGTCAACATACTCATAACACATGATCATACACAATTTACTCTTAAATTTGTATATCATGCTCCTTTTCTCTATAGACATTAGTCTTCTCATTCTTAGGCATTATTAATCATTAATAATCCATAAAAACACATTTAATTACCTTAGGTAATCTCATGAAATTAACTCACTAATTATAAGCAATATAGTCAGCCATCCTCACCTTATGAAGTGCTGAAATAGTTGCCTTTGTTAAGACCTTCGATCAATCCTCGTTCTAAATCGATAAGAAGATGAAACTGGGCTGTCTGGGCAAAAGCCGGCCGGCTTTGGCAAAAGCCGGGCGATGTTCGTCAGCCTGCAGCACGAATAGCTTCCTATATGTGGCGGTTTCCGGCGATTTCGACTCCTATCGATTCACCAACTCTTCTAAGTTAAATATCACCACTTTATAACAATATTCCACACTTTTAAACGTGTAGAACTCATGGTTTAATCCACCATATGATTTCTTAAAAATCATACACCGTAAAACTAGTTAAAAGAGTAGAAATTGTATTCTTACCTCTTCTTCTAGCTTTTCTTCTTGGATTTCCCTTTCTTTTGTTTCCTCCAAGGTCCTTGTTGGTGTGAGCTATTCCCAGAGCTCCTCCTCCCTTGGTTTTGGTCGTGCAAGGCAAGAGGATAGGGGGGGATGTTTCCTCCTCAATCAAGAATACCAATAATGCCTAGAATGAGGCATTGGCATGAGGTTTTGTCTCAATGAGACTTCCTCTCCTTTTCTTGTCCGCACAAACCATTTTGGCTTGTCCCCCAGCCCTTACTTAGTCATCTAGCACACCTAAAAACGTGGGGTGGCCCCCACTTATGTGGAAGGTCATCCCGTTATGTCCCGATGTGTACAATCGGCCCCGAAAATTGTATTTCTCGGACTGTTTTAATCATATTTTATTTTATCGGGCCAAATAAAATATATCACGTGTTCCTAATAATTATGGGCCTTTAGAATAGATGTACATTCCCCCAACATTAATTTAGGAGTCTCCGAAACTCGTTTCGGGCTAAATTACCAATACCGGTAATTGGGCCTCGTTTGACCCACCGGTCAACTCCATGCCCTTCCCATTGCCCAATTAAAATATCCACCTCCATATAGATGTCATCTAGACCAAGATGAATATAATATGTGGTTCGGGAATTATCGGGCGGTCCCCGTTCCCGCTGTGGGCCCCACATGCAATTTACTATTCACGTAAAAGAAATAATAAAATCTAACAATTAGGTAAATTCATAAATCATCCTTCAAGGTTTATTACATAATTTACTAAAAGTAAACAAGCTTGGGGACGGTGTCACATAATCTATGGCCGGAAAGCGAAGTATACTAAGCAAGCAGAGAATAGAGCAAGAACTGACCTCGGGAAGTCGGTTTTGATCGAAGGAATACTTTCTCTCTCTAGAAGAATTTGGCCAGAGCTTCGCTATAATGAATTCACACAAGGAGATATGACCCTGGCCTTGGGGTATTTATAGACTCCACAATCCGGGCTTGGGCCGGAAACTGGGGCCCCTCACGCTGAAGTCATCATTGCAAACCGTCGTTTCGACCAACCAGTGGCACCCGCCCCCCTTCGGCCAATGAGCACGCGCCACGTGGACTCCACCTCCAACGGTCATATTACAATGACCATATTCTGAGAGTCCGTGGGTACCCCCTCGGTAAAACGCTCCTTCACCCAAACAATGAGTCAGCCCTCAGGCAATCATATTCATGGCCCTTCATCAAATAAGAGCCCCCGGCTTCACAACGTGGAACCCCCTGAGAACCCTCACACCCTAATATGTGGAAAACCGGGGAACCCTCTAGGGTAATACACTCATCAGTGGTTAGCCTCCGGCATAATTCACGAGAGCCCTCGACAACATAGGAACCATCTCCTACATTCATCATGCCCCCGGCCCCGACGACTGAGGGACTCCCCTTGGCACTTCTCGGGATATGAACAATTAGCCTCCGGCTAATCAACGAACACGCCCCTGGATCAAGGGCACCTTCGGTATCAACCTGGCCCTTTCACCTCAGGCCAAAGTATCACCTTTTTCGATTCATCATTGGGGGAATTCGGTGCACTCTTTTTCCCCCATTAGGATTTTTTCCCACAGGGTTGATGGAGTATATGGCCCGGGAACCCCCGGCCCACAGATTTCCACTACTCCAATAAAGGCCCAGGAAGCACAACAGGCCCAAATCACGGCGCCCAAGGTACCAAGCAGCCCACAACGCGCACCGGGTGGAGCCTTCGGGCCTTGGCCGAAGGCTCTAACTCTCACAGAAGGGCCAAGACAGGAAAACAAAGTTACGGGGAAGAACGACGAAAATCAGTAGCCCTCGGCAACTAGAGCCCTCGGCACTAGGGGGGTCCCCTGTACTCAGAGCCCTCGACTAGTCATCTACAGCCGAGGGCGCCTTTTCCGACATAATATCTGCTCCACATGCATATGGATCACCGTACCAAGTACGACGTCCCATCCAACAGCCGCATTAAATGCGGCCACATGCGATTGCCAGCGCCAACCAGTTGAGGTGACCTCTCGGCCAATGGGCGCTTGACACGTGTCCCTGTCCGGCATTTATTGCTACTATAAATAGCACCCCATTTGTAGAAGAATACACAAGACACAACACTCTAAAAACACTAAATACTTTCTAATATACTTTCTCTCTCTATGCTCATTTGCTGTGCCTTCTCTCTTGTTATTCCCCGTAATAACCCCTCGGATAAGCTACCCCCCGGGTACACTATCCATCATTTGGTGCTCTCGTTGAGAGGTCGAACAAACAAGTAAGAAACCCTCCCCCTCGACCAAACACAAAATGGTGAGAACAACTCGTGCCAACTCCAAGAATGTAGAGGACAGGAACCTGACCCTCGGCGAGCTCGACGTCCCCGAAGCCTCTAACGGGGCTCCCGGGGGCAGCGTCATCGCCGGGTTGGACCAGACGGCTGTCGACCTACGCCAGCAGATTCAACAAAATGCCCCCGATGCCCGCCTCGGCATCGAGGCCAAGAAGAAGGACCGGAGCGAAAATCAAATTAGCCATCCGGTCATCACAATCGACGTGCAGTCGGCGCTCTCCGCCTTCATCCAGACGCTCACTCAGAACCCGGGTGCCTTCGGCACTTTGGTTCCCCATCAACTTCATCACAATCATGGCGCAGAAGAAAGACCAGCAGGGGGACATTTTCTTACTCGACACCAACAAAGAATCCGACGGGGAAGAGGTAGGAAAGCGGAAGGAGTAAATTCCGTGCCACGTCCATGTCTGCTAGCAACAAACCTCGACCGTCAGCTTCCCAAGTCAAAAGTATCCCGTTATGCTCCTTTTGCGGAAAACACCATGTGGGGGGGTGTAGAAGAGCGTCAGGCGCTTGTTTCTGGTGTGGCCAGATAGGACACATGCTTAGAGAGTGTCCATCACTTGTCACAGGCAATGCTTCATCTTCTCCAGCTCGACCCATGCAGCCTCCACCGAAGAGAGGACAAACCCAAGGCAATACCACTAACAATTCTGAAACTGTAAACCGGCCACAACAAGGTCGCCCTCAGGCACGAACCTATGCGATGCAAGCTAGGGAGGAGCAACCGGAGAATGATGTCATCATTGGTATGTTCACCCTTATAAACACTGATATATCTGCCTTAATTAATCCCGGTTCTACACATTCCTATATATGTGGGCACCCATCTTGTTTAGATGAACATCCTAAAGAACATCTAGACTTCCAAATGGAAGTATCCACACCCTTAGGGAAAAGTATCATTGTTAATCAAGTATATCGACAATGCCCTTTAGAGGTTCAAGGGAGAAGATTCAAAGCGGATCTTATCGAATTACCATATCGGGAATTTGATGTAATTCTTGGTATGGATTGGCTTTCTAAACATAAAGCTGTAGTGAACTGTCAAGACAAAACATTATTACTTCAAACTGAGCAGGGTGATAATATCCTCGTTCTTGGAGAATTATTTCCAAAACCACCTCAACTTATTTCTATGATGCATGCGAAAAGGCTGATACGTAAGAAATGTCAAGCATATCTAGCATATGTTCGAGACATGCAGAAAGAAGCTACGGCATTAAATGACATCCCCATCGTTCGAGATTTTCCAGATGTCTTCCCCGAAGAGTTACCGGGATTACCATCATCTCGAGAAGTGGAATTTTCCGTTGAGTTAGTACCTAGTACATCTCCCATTTCGGCAACTCCTTATCGAATGGCTCCTGCTGAAATGAAAGAATTAAAGGCACAACTTCAAGATCTCTTAGATAAGGGATTCATCCAACCAAGTGTGTCACCATGGGGCGCACCGGTTTTATTTGTGAAGAAAAGGACGGTTCCATGAGACTTTGCATCGATTATCGGCAGTTGAAAAAAGTTACGGTGAAAAACCGTTACCCATTACCGAGGATCGATGATCTATTTGACCAACTCAAGGGAGCTAAAGTGTTTTCAAAAATTGACCTTCGATCGGGATATCACCAACTGCCCGTGAAGAAGGAAGATATACCAAAAACTGCATTTAGAACAATATACGGACACTATGAGTTTTTGGTTATGCCTTTTGGGTTAACCAATGCTCCTGCTGCATTTATGGATCTAATGAACAGAGTATTCAAGTCTTTTCTAGATCAGTTTGTGGTTGTATTTATTGATGATGTATTGGTCTATTCAAAATCTGAGAAGGAGCACCAGGAGCATCTCAAGATTGTGCTAGAAATATTGAGAAATCACAAACTATACGCTAAGTTTTCAAAGTGTGAGTTTTGGCTTGATAAGGTAACTTTCTTGGGTCATGTCATTTCAGCAGATGGCATAAGTGTGGATCCCACTAAAGTACAAGCCATTATAAACTGGAAACCGCCTCGAAATGTGACAGAGGTTCGAAGTTTTCTGGGATTAGCCGGATACTATCGTCGTTTTGTAAAAGGTTTTTCCTTGATAGCTTCACCTCTCCACAAACTTCTGAAAAAGAATACACGTTTTGAATGGACATCATCTTGTCAAGAAAGTTTTGATAAACTAAAGAAGATTCTCACAGAAGCTCCAGTACTTGTTCAACCTGTGTCCGATAAAGATTTTACCGTGTATAGTGATGCCTCTCATAACGGGTTGGGATGTGTACTAATGCAAGAAGGAAAGGTAATCGCATATGCCTCGAGACAACTCAAAGAGCATGAAAAGAACTATCCTACACATGATCTGGAGCTAGCAGCCATTGTCTTCGCTCTAAAGATTTGGCGACATTATCTTTATGGAGAGAGATGTTATATCTTTACCGACCAGAAAAGTCTTAAATATCTTCGTACTCAGAAAGAGTTAAATTTGAGGCAAAGACGCTGGTTAGAGTTAATCAAAGATTATGACTGCGTAATCGATTACCACCCGGGCAAGGCAAACGTCGTTGCTGATGCTTTAAGCCGGAAAACTCTAGCTGAATTACATCTCAAACCTTCACTTCAAGAGGAAATCATAGTAGCTCAGAAATCTGATACTCGATGCCTTCAAATAGCTGAATCAGTTTCTAAGGGGGAGAGACCAGATTTCATTAAACAAAATAACGAAGGATTGTACTTTAAAGGACGTTTGGTAGTTCCTGATGGAGAGATTAAACAAAGAATTCTTCATGAGGCACATGAAACAAAATATTCTATGCATCCAGGCAGCAACAAAATGTTCAAAAACTTGAAGAACCTATACTGGTGGTCTGGTATGAAACGTGATATCACTGAGTATACTTCAAAGTGTCTTACTTGTCAACGGGTTAAAGCCGAACACCAAGTTCCATCTGGATTATTACAACCCATTACAATACCAGGATGGAAATGGGATCGCATAACCAAGGACTTTATGATAGGTTTACCGTTGACACCCAAGAAAAACGACTCGGTGTGGGTAGTTGTTGATCGACTTACCAAATCTGCACATTTCATTCCTATTCGAAGAGATTTCTCTTTAACCAAGTTGGCCGAACTGTACATTCAGGAAATAGTCCGATTGCACGGGATACCACTATCTATCGTGTCTGACAGAGATCCAAGATTTACTTCTCAGTTCTGGGGTAGCTTACAAAAGGCACTTGGTACAAAACTAAATTTTAGCACAGCTTTTCATCCTCAAACAGATGGTCAATCTGAAAGAGTTATTCAAATTCTTGAAGATATGATGCGAGGATGTGCTATTGAATTCAAAGGAAGTTGGGAGAAATATCTACCTCTGATGGAGTTCGCTTACAACGATAGTTACCAAGCTACATGTAACACCCCGGCCCCGTAGGCCCCGAGGTAGTTACTTCTGACCTCTAGTATTATCCTCACAAACCGCCACTAGCCTTTTTCGCACACTTTGTCCTCACTCGTGCGCGCCTTGAGAGACTTCCCAGGGGGTCACCCATCCCAAGACTACTCTCGTGCAAGCACGCTTAACTTTGGAGTTCTTGGATGATGAGCTCCCTTAAAAGGAGATGCACCTCTGTTGGTATGAGTAGTACTATTAATCCTCTTAAATTAATCTCGGGTATTACAATCACCCCCACTTAGGATCGCAACATCCTCGTTGCGCCCTTAAACCAATCTCAAACAACCCCCAGAATCTTGCCCCGCTAAGTGACCGCCCGATATCCAACGGGTCAGCACACTGTCGCAGGGTTGCTCTGATACCAATTTGTAACACCTCGGCCCCGTAGGCCCCGAGGTAGTTACTTCTGACCTCTAGTACTATCCTCACAAACTGCCACTAGCCTTTTTCGCACACTTTGTCCTCACTCGTGCGCGCCCTGAGAGACTTCCCAGGGGGTCACCCATCCCAAGACTACTCCCGTGCAAGCACGCTTAACATTGGAGTTCTTGGGTGATGAGCTCCCTTAAAAGGAGATGCACCTCTGTTGGTATGAGTAGTACTATTAATCCTCTTAAATTAATCTCGGGTATTACACTACCATCCAGATGGCACCATATCAAGCTCTTTATGGTCGCAAGTGTAGAACTCCAGTGTGTTGGACAGAGCTAAGCGAGAGAAAAACCATTGGGCCTGATATGATTCAAGAAACAAAGGAAAAGATTAAATTGATTCAAGAACGACTCAAAACGGCATCTGATAGACAAAAGTCATATGCAGATCTCAAGCGTCGTGATATCGAGTATGATGTGGGAGAAAAAGTTTTCTTGAAAGTATCTCCTTGGAAAAAGGTACTTCGTTTTGGTAAAAAGGGTATGTTAAGTCCGAGGTTTATTGGACCTTACGAAATAACTTAGCGTATTGGTCCAGTAGCTTATCGACTAGCATTACCACCTGAACTAAGCCAAATACATGATGTATTTCATGTATCTATGCTAAGAAGATACAAATCAGATCCGTCACATGTATTGACACCCGGGACCGTGGAGATTGACAAAGATTTGACATATGAAGAGGAACTGATGCAAATACTCGCTAGAGATGTAAAGGTATTAAGAAACAAAATTGTTCCTTTAGTCAAGGTCCTCTGGAGAAATTACACCACGGAAGAAGCAACATGGGAAACAGAAGAAGCTATGATGGCCCAATATCCACATTTATTCAACAACACTGGCTAAGGTAATTTCGAGGACGAAATTCTTTCAAAGGGGAGGGAAATGTAACGCCCCAAAATCCGGTCTAATTGTTAAGCTAGATACGAATAAATTTATAATAAATGATTGTATTTCAGTCAAAATTGGAAATTTTCTTCCTAATTATTTCTTCTTAATTTTACTAAAATACTCTTAAATATTATTTTATGATATTTCAACTATACGTATCAATATTTAGGGAATATAATTAATTGTATTATTGCCTTCCATGTACAAGAGAGCTCCTATATATATATACATGAGGTTAAGTCTAAATAAGAGCCCTTGGCCCAACTATGTACTTAGTAATCTAACCAATCTAAAGATTTAAATTACAAGCCCGTATATGTAATCTAATACCCCCCTCAAGTTGGAGCATGGGGATGAAAAATGCTCAACTTGCCGAGAAGGAAATGAAATTGTCGCTGACCGAGAGCCTTGGTGAAAATGTAAGCTAGTTGATCATTGGTAGAAACGTGATGAGCAGTAAGAGTGCCATCCTGAATGGCGTCACGAACATAGTGACAGTCAACCTCAATATGTTTGGTGCGTTCGTGGAACACGGGATTATGTGCGATGTGGAGTGCAGAACGACTATCACACCGTAGAGATATAGGTCGTGAGTGTGTCACCCCGAGAGACATTAAAAGACTTTTGAGCCATTTTAATTCCGAAGTGATTGCCGCCATAGAACGATACTCAGCTTCTGTAGAAGAACGAGATACTGTATGTTGTTTCTTAGTTTTCCAGGACACTGGAGAGTTCCCAAAGAAAATGATCCATCCTGTGAGAGAGCGTCGAGTGAGAGGACAACTTGCCCAGTCGGAGTCGCACCAGCTAGTGAGCTGCAAGTCGGAAGAAGCAGATAGTATAATACCCTGGCCTGGGGAACCCTTCAGGTAGCGAATTACACGAAGGGCAGCTTGCCAATGTTCCTGTCGGGGTGCCTGCATAAACTGAGAGAGAATGTGAACAGCATAAGCCAGATCCGGCCGGGTGAAAGAGAGATAGATGAGGCGGCCAACTAGCCGTCGGTATGACTCGGGGTTAGGAAGTAGGTCTCCCGTAGCCAAGGCTAGCGAATGGTTCTGTTCTATAGGAAAAAGCACTGGTTTGGCACCCAAGAGACCGGCTTCAGAGATAATGTCGAGAGTGTATTTGCGTTGACATAGAAATAACCCCTCCGGACTGCGGGCCACCTCAATGCCAAGAAAATATTTGAGAGGTCCCAAATCTTTCATATGGAAGCACGTATGAAGATAGCTCTTAAAGCGTGATAATGCCGCAGAATTATTGCCGGCAATAATTAAGTCATCTACATAAATGAGTACGTGTAAGGAGATATCACCCTTATGATATGTGAACAGAGAGTAATCAGAGTACGACTGCCTGAAACCATAGGTCCGCAAAGAACTAGTCAGTTTTGCGAACCAACATCGGGGTGCTTGACGTAAACCATAAAGAGATTTGCTGAGGCGGCACACTAGGTAAGGCCGAGACGGGTAAAATCCTGGCGGAGGTTTCATGTAGACCTCTTCAGCCAAATCACCATGGAGAAAGGCGTTGTGGACGTCCATCTGATGTAATTCCCAATTTTTAGCGGCAGCGAGTGCAAGTAAAATCCGAACCGTAACCATCTTTGCTACTGGTGCAAAAGTGTCTGTGTAATCAATGCCCTCTCTCTGGTGGTTGCCAAGAACTACGAGTCTCGCCTTAAGTCGTTCCACCGTGCCATTTGAATGATATTTGACTTTGTAAACCCATTTGCAACCAAGATCCGTTTTACCGGACGGGGGCTGGGCCATATCCCAAGTGTGGTTACTCTCAAGAGCACGAATTTCGCTCTCCATGGCTGCCTTCCAACCGGGATCAGTCATAGCTTCGAGGAAAGAACGAGGTTTATTGCCTGCAAGAATTGCTCCGAGAAACATACGATGACAGGCAGAAAATTTGTCATAATTCACATAATGAGCTATAGAGTAGGGTGTACCTGAGGAACCGAGAGGAGGAGATGTCGACGGAGATGGGCTCAATTTCCGTACATGATGTGTGACAAAGTCCTGCAATAAAACCGAAGTGCGTTTGGAACGCATACCTCGGCCAAGAGTGTGTTCTGCAAGTGAGGATTCGGCAGTAGGAGAAGATGATGACTCAGAAAATTCCACGGCATTATCCGCCGAAGCTGGAGTATCCATGGGCTCATCGTGAAGAACAATAGTCGTATCCGTGGGATCACATGATGCCGAGGGGGGCGGCTGAGCAAAAGGAAATTCCTGTTCATGAAATTGAACGTCCCGAGAAACAAAGATATCACCAGTATCACAGTCATATAATTTCCACCCCTTTTTCTGGGACGGATATCCAACAAACACGCACTTCCGACTCCGAGGAGCAAACTTATCCCTTCGGGCCTGTAAGTTATGAGCGAAGCTCAAACATCCAAAGACTCGCAAATGACCAAAATCAGGAGCACGCCCAGAAAGAATTTCATAGGGAGTTTGTCCCCCCAAAATACCCGACGGAGTGCGATTTATAATGTAAGCCGCGGTCAGAACACATTCACCCCACAAAAAAAACGGAACATTAGCTTGAAACATAAGAGCCCGAGCCACATTTAAAATGTGACGATGCTTACGCTCCACGCGGCCATTTTGCTGAGGTGTATGAACACAAGAGGTTTGAAATAAAATGCCACGTTCCTCAAAATAAGATAGCATACACCGAAACTCTGTGCCATTGTCACTACGAATAATTTTGACAGGAACATCAAACTGTTTTTCAACCATACTGATAAATGCCAGAAAAAAACGATATACTTCTTTCTTATCCCGCAACAAATATACCCACACAACACGAGAATGATCATCAACCAAGGTTATAAAATAAATAGCATCACACGTGGAAGCAGTCTTATATGGCCCCCACAGATCACAATGAACTAATTCCAAAATGCGAGTAGCTTTATTATGACTAACAGGAAAAGAATCACGAGCATGCTTGGCCTGCGGACATACCTCGCAGGCTTTATTCAAATGTTTCTTAGAAAAACTAGTAAATGGCAATAATTTAAGAACACATTCAGACGGATGACCAAGACGACGATGCCACAGTGCAAAATCAGATATATCAGACTGCCGAACAGCATGAAGAGCCGGAATTCCTCGGAAATAAAAGAGCTCATCTCGTCTTTCACTTGCTCCAATCAGGCTCCTCGAGTGTAGGTCCTGTATAGCACAAAAAGGAATCAGTGAAAGTGACAATACATTTAGACTGATCAATTAATTGAGATACAGATATCAAATGACAATTTAATCCAGGAACAAAAAGAACATGGTCCAAAGTGAGCATTTTAGAGAGGAAAACCCGTCCTTCTAAAATGGCTGCAACAGTCCGCCCATCTGGTAGCCCAACCGGACATGAATTAATCCGAGTACGCTGAGTAAGACAGGATAAATCACCCGTGACGTGGTGAGACGCCCCGGTGTCAATAATCCATGGTAAAGAAGTACACGTACCCGACATGCGATCACATGAGGTAGGCTCAATGTGAATTAAATTCAAAAGAGCTTGAACCTGTTCTTTGGTTAAATTATTCAAACTGGACACATTACCGTTTCCGGAGGAGCTGCCCACTGCCGAACCTGCCAGAGATGAGGACACGACATTAGTACGCACCCCCCCTCCACGACCAGCAGCGGCGCCCTTGGTCCGATTCTTTTCTTCCCACCAGTCTGGGTATCCGTGTAGTTTAAAGCAATTTCCGATTTCATGGCCCTTCTTCTTGCAGTGAGTGCAGACGGACTTGGTGTTGCGGTCATCTCGTTCCTGCCGTCCCTGGGACATACGGTCGCGCCCAGTGTTGACGGAAAAAGCCTGGACATCTTCAATCGCAGGCTGCTTCCCACGTGCCACCGCACGGGAGTTCTCTTCCTGGACAAAGGCTTGGTGTGCGGCGTTGAGATCAGACAAAGGATCACGAGACAGAAGATTGGACCTCATTGTTCCGTACAAATCGTCGTCAATTCCAATCAGGAACTGGTGAAGGCGTTCCTCGTCGCGGTCTCTAGCAAATTTGTCAGCCACTTTACACGTGCACATCCTGCACGAACATGTGTGCAGTGGTTTGAGTCTCTCCAGTTCATCGAACAGTCCCATCAACGTGGTGTAATACATGTCCGCCGTCATGGATTTGGTCTGCCGAGTGCCTGTAATTGAAGCCCGAAGTTGTTGTATCCTCGGTCCGTTTGCCACGCTGTAGCGGTTCTCCAAGTAAATCCAGAGCGACCTTGCTTCATCGTGGAAGGGAATGGATGCCGCCACCACCGGGTCCATACTTCGCAACAGCCATGACACGATCATAGGGTTGACCGTGTCCCAATCGAGCAGTTCCTTCGCCGCCGTCGGTTTCTTCACAGAACCATCCACGAAGCCGAACTTCCGGCGTGCCTTCAAGGAGAGGGTTATTGCCCGGGACCAACCAACGTAATTGTCCCCCTTGAAAACCACATGGGTGATAATATTACTCGGTTGATCGCCGGAGGCAAGGTAATAAGGTGAGGAGGAATCAGCCATCGCCGGAGAAGAAGGGCTGCAGACGCGCTGGCACTGCTACACTTTCATTCGGCCGAGTTCTTCCGCGAGGGGGTGTCTGCGCAAGCCTATCGGATCGCCGAGGGCTCTGATACCATATCAATATTTAGGGAATATAATTAATTTTATTATTGCCTTCCATGTACAAGAGAGATCCTATATATATATACATGAGGTTAAGTCTAAATAAGAGCCCTTGGCCCGACTATGTACTTAGTAATCTAACCAATCTAAAGATTTAAATTACAAGCCCATATAATGTAATCTAATAATACGTAAATGTGATTATTGTGATTAAAAGATAATGGTCTAAAAAACACAATGATATGTTAACCCAATAGTTCAATCGATAAGAATAAAACAATTTATCCAATATTTATTAGTTAATTTGATAAACCTATTGATGAGTAATGATCTAAAGAAACTTGGAGGAATAGTGACTCAGCTTCATCAAATCCTCATCAATAGACACCTGTTCATAATAAGACATTGTCATTTTGACAAAGATCACATAGGGCGGTTCAAATTGGCTATAAAAATAGGTGATGCCCTTTCAAAAAAATTAAGTGATACAAATATTTAATCAAAGAAGTATTATTCTAGAGGAGATAATCGTATATCAGGAGTACGGTCTTCAAAGATTTTCAGATAAATTTTGTCTATAAGGTCAAGACGTTTCTACTCCTGTTTAATTTATTATGTTAATTTCCGTCCCCGTTTCCTGTTATGTTATGGGGATGATGGACACCGTATAATTTAGTGATATTTTATGTGTTTGAAAAGTGTATTCTTTGAATTTATGAAATACTATTATTTTTAAATAAATCGTTAATATGTAAAATTTAGCAAAATTAAAATCAGTTATACGTAGTTGAATTAATTAGTAAAATGTTTTTCATAGGTATATGTATATACCTGGCTAACATGTGATTTACGTATTATTAAATAAAGGCTAAACATACATATTTATACATTAGGTATACTAATAAAGTTAGTGTTAGTATGACATGTATGCATGTAGCTCATGCTTGTTATACACTTATATATACACGTATAATACCATTATTTTAAAGAAAAATTACTAAAAGACAATATAGCAATGCATAACGGATATATAATCAAAATATGCATGTAAGTATTTAAATATATTATAACGTACATGCATGCATTATTAATATAACTAATATTGACGTAAGTATAAAATATATACTTCCAACATTATTTCTGAAACACATATAGGCGTAAGATAGTTATATGGGTTACGTTGAACTAATTATGTAAAATACTTGGTTCACTAAATTCATTATTCTTAATAATTATTAAAAATTACTATATAAAAGTAATTGTGAGTAAATAAAGGGTAAACGTCTTAGAAAAGCCTTACTCTTGATTTGGCACCCTGACGTGGGTACTCTTGTTCTGTTAAGTGTATTACGTACACTCCTGAAATTCTGTTTTAGATGAATTAGTGTTCTCCTATTTAGTGTACTTCGTACACTCCTGAAATCTTTTTAGAACACTATTACTCTCCTGTTAAGGTTCGGGTCTCTTCGGTGATCTCGTCCTTTCTGTTCAGCTAGCTTCTGTTAGGGATTGGTACGTGTAGCTCCGGCGATTACGTTTCCATATCCTTCCTCGGTAATGTGAGTACAGACTTCGTGATTGTATTCCTTACCGTTAGTATTCCGCTGTCTAGGTCCAGTTTCTTGAGTTTAAGGCTAATTAAATGAATATGTCTGATTAATGATACATGTTAAAAACATGAATTATCTGATAGTCAGATATCTGAACTTGTTCTGTTCTTTATATGAATATTCTGAATTACATTATTCATTCAGATATGTTTATTTGTTCTGATGATCACGTGCTAATTGTAATATGTCATTATATGTTTCGATATGTTATATGTGTATTACCACTCAGTACATTGCTGAGCGGGTAGTTGTTTTTCCTACCCGTAGGTCAAGCGCAGAATCAACTTGAAGCATCGGGATGGAAGGAGGCATAGGGTTCATATGCATATGGTGTGTTTTGTGGGATTCTGAAATAAACTTAAAATTTACATTTTGATATTTTGTAAAAACCTTCCGCTGCAGTTATATGAATTTTGTGATATTGGCGTTATGTCTGTTTAATAAACTCATGTTCATTTTGGGTTAGTTGTGAATTATTTAATAAATAAATTATGCTTGTAAAAAAAGTGTTTAAATACGATCTAATTTAATAAGTCTTTTAATAAATCTGTTTCGGTTTTCTAGTACGTGACAAACCGCTCGGGTCGGCAGGGTCGATCTGGGTGGGGTGTTACATTTTGGTATCAGAGCGCAATGGTTTTAAAAATGATTATTTTAAACCTTGGGTAAATGGGTATTTTTTTTATAATTATATGTTGCATTGCATATTAGAAGGTCGCCTCTCATCCCAATATCTGGTAAGTACCATAGATAATTAAGTTATTATTTACTTTTAAAAATCTAGGCTGTACAATGTCTTCCGAAGACCCAAGTGAACACTCTGTACATGGTCCGCAAATGTTAGCGGGCAACATGAAGAAAATCAGCAGCCGAACCCAATCATGCAACAAATGGCCGGATTCTTCCAACAATTGGTGCAGAACGTGGTTCCTAACCATAATGGAGATTCACGGGAATCCATTACGATTGAGAAGCTTAAAAAGAATGGTGCTTCCATTTTCTTCGGAAAAAGGGGGGATACTCCGGAAATTGCTGAATTTTGGCTTGAGCAGATAGCCCGAGTATTAGAAGATCTACAAGTACCGATAGCCGATCGCCCACGACATGCAATTAGCTTACTGCAACATGGAGCCTACGATTGGTGGAAATCAGTACTTCTTAGGCCTGATCTACCAAGACACGTAACGTGGGATTTCTTTCAAGCACGCTTTGTAGACCAATTTGTCCCGGCCTGGTATCAAGAAGAGCGGAAACGGCAATTCATGGATCTGACACAAGGATCCATGACAGTAGCGGAGTATGCATACGAATTCCTCCGTCTGAGTAAGTATGCTCCAGATATGGTAAGAGTTGAAGCTGAAAAGTGCCGGAAATTTGAGTATGGTCTTAACGAAGAAATCGCTCGGCAAGTGGTTACTTTACGCCATGTTAGTTTCACACAGCTTGTGGAGGCCGCTCAAAGCTTTGAAGGATGGCGCAGAAGAAAGACCAACAAGGGGACATTTTCTTACTCGGCACCAACAAAGAATCCGACGGGGAAGAGGCAGGAAAGCGGAAGGAGTAAATTCGGTGCCACGTCCATGTCTGCTAGCAACAAACCTCGACCATCAGCTTCCCAAGTCAAAAGTATCCCGTTATGCTCCTTTTGCGGAAAACACCATGTGGGGGAGTGTAGAAGAGCGTCAGGCGCTTGTTTCCGGTGTGGCCAGATGGGACACATGCTTAGAGAGTGTCCATCACTTGTCACAGGTAATGCTTCATCTTCTCCAGCTCGACCCATGCAGCCTCCACCGAAGAGAGGACAAACCCAAGGCAATACCACTAACAATTCTGAAACTGTAAACCGGCCACAACAAGGTCGCCCTCAGGCACGGACCTATGCGATGCAAGCTAGGGAGGAGAAACCGGAGAATGATGTCATCATCGGTATGTTCACCCTTATCAACACTGATATATCTGCCTTAATTGATCCCGGTTCTACACATTCCTATATATGTGTGCGCCCATCTTGTTTAGATGAACATCCTAAAGAACATCTAGACTTCCAAATGGAAGTATCCACACCTTTAGGGAAAAGTATCATTGTTAATCAAGTATATCGACAATGCCCTTTAGAGGTTCAAGGGAGACGATTCAAAGCGGATCTTATCGAATTACCATATCGGGAATTTTATGTAATTCTTGGTATGGATTGGCTTTCTAAACATAAAGCTGTAGTGAACTGTCAAGACAAAACATTATTACTTCAAACTGAGCAGGGTGATAATATCCTCGTTCTTGGAGAATTATTTCCAAAACCACCTCAACTTATTTCTATGATGCATGCGAAAAGGCTGATACGTAAGAAATGTCAAGCATATCTAGCATATGTTCGAGACATGCAGAAAGAAGCTACGGCATTAAATGACATCCCCATCGTTCGAGATTTTCCAGATGTCTTCCCCGAAGAGTTACCGGGATTACCACCATCTCGAGAAGTGGAATTTTCCGTTGAGTTAGTACCTGGTACATCTCCCATTTCGGCAACTCCTTATCGAATGGCTCCTGCTGAAATGAAAGAATTAAAGACACAACTTCAAGATCTCTTAGATAAGGGATTCATCCAACCAAGTGTGTCACCATGGGGTGCACCGGTTTTATTTGTAAAGAAAAAGGACGGTTCCATGAGACTTTGCATCGATTATCGGCAGTTGAACAAAGTTACGGTGAAAACCCGTTACCCATTACCGAGGATCGATGATCTCTTTGACCAACTCAAGGGAGCTAAAGTGTTTTCAAAAATTGACCTTCGATCGGGATATCACCAACTGCCCGTGAAGAAGGAAGATATACCAAAAACTGCATTTAGAACAAGATACGGACACTATGAATTTTTGGTTATGCCTTTTGGGTTAACCAATGCTCCTGCCGCATTTATGGATCTAATGAACAGAGTATTCAAGTCTTTTCTGGATCAGTTTGTGGTTGTATTTATTGATGATGTATTGGTCTATTTAAAATCTGAGAAGGAGCACCAGGAGCATCTCAAGATTGTGCTAGAAATATTGAGAAAGCACAAACTATACGCTAAGTTTTCAAAGTGTGAGTTTTGGCTTGATAAGGTAACTTTCTTGGGTCATGTCATTTCAGCAGATGGCATAAGTGTGGATCCCACTAAAGTACAAACCACTATAAACTGGAAACCGCCTTGAAATGTGACAGAGGTTCAAACTTTTCTGGGATTAGCCGGATACTATCGTTGTTTTGTAAAAGGTTTTTCCTTGATAGCTTCACCTCTCCACAAACTTCTAAAAAAGAATACACGTTTTCAATGGCCATCATCTTGTCAAGAAAGTTTTGATAAACTAAAGAAGATTCTCACAGAAGCTCCAGTACTTGTTCAACCTGTGTCCGGTAAAGATTTTACCGTGTATAGTGATGCCTCTCATAACGGGTTGGGATGTGTACTAATGCAAGAAGGAAAGGTAATCGCATATGCCTCGAGACAACTCAAAGAGCATGAAAAGAACTATCCTACACATGATCTGGAGCTAGCAGCCATTGTCTTCACTCTAAAGATTTGGCGACATTATCTTTATGGAGAGAGATGTTATATCTTTACCGACCACAAATGTCTTAAATATCTTCCTACTCAGAAAGAGTCAAATTTGAGGCAAAGACGCTGGTTAGAGTTAATCAAAGATTATGACTGCGTAATCGATTACCACCCGGGCAAGGCAAACGTCGTGGCTGATGCTTTAAGCCAGAAAACTCTAGCTTAATTACATCTCAAACCTTCACTTCAAGAGGAAATCATAGTAGCTCAGAAATCTGATAATCGATGCCTTCAAATAGCTGAATCAGTTTCTAAGGGGGAGAGACCAGATTTCATTAAACAAAATAACGAAGGATTGTACTTTAAAGGACGTTTGGTAGTTCCTGATGGAGAGATTAAACAAAGAATTCTTCATGAGGCACATGAAACAAAATATTCTATGCATCCAGGCAGCAACAAAATGTTCAAAAACTTGAAGAACTTATACTGGTGGTCTGGTATGAAACGTGATATCACTGAGTATACTTCAAAGTGTCTTACTTGTCAACAGGTTAAAGCCGAACACCAAGTTCCATCTGGATTATTACAACCCATTACAATACCAGAATGGAAATGGGATCGCATAACCATGGACTTTGTGATAGGTTTATCGTTGACACCCAAGAAAAACGACTCGGTTTGGGTAGTTGTTGATCGACTTACCAAATCTGCACATTTCATTCCTATTCGAAGAGATTTCTCCTTAACCAAGTTGGCCGAACTGTACATTCAGGAAATATTCCGATTGCACGGGATACCACTATCTATCATGTCTGACAGAGATCCAAGATTTACTTCTCAGTTCTGGGGTAGCTTACAAAAGGCACTTGGTACAAAACTAAATTTTAGCACAGCTTTTCATCCTCAAACAGATGGTCAATCTGAAAGAGTTATTCAAATTCTTGAAGATATGATGCGAGGATGTGCTATTGAATTCAAAGGAAGTTGGGAAAAATATCTACCTCTGATGGAGTTCGCTTACAACAATAGTTACCAAGCTACCATCCAGATGGCACCATATGAAGCTCTTTATGGTCGCAAGTGTAGAACTCCAGTGTGTTGGACAGAGCTAAGCGAGACAAAAACCATTGGGCTTTATATGATTCAAGAAACAGAGGAAAAGATTAAATTGATTCAAGAACGACTCAAAACGGCATCTGATAGACAAAAGTCATATGCGGATCTCAAGCGTCGTGATATCGAGTATGATGTGAGAGAAAAAGTTTTCTGGAAAGTATCTCCTTGGAAAAAGGTACTTCGTTTCGGTAAAAGGGTAAGTTAAGTCCGAGGTTTATTGGACCTTACGAAATAACTGAGTGTATTGGTCCATTAGCTTATCGACTAGCATTACCACCTGAACTAAGCCAAATACATGATGTATTTCATGTATCTATGCTAAGAAGATACAAATCAGATCCGTCACATATATTGACACCCGGGACCGTGAAGATTGACAAAGATTTGACATATGAAGAGGAACCGGTGCAAATACTCGCTAGAGATGTAAAGGTATTAAGAAACAAAATTGTTCCTTTAGTCAAGGTCCTCTGGAGAAATCACACCACGGAAGAAGCAACATGGGAAACAGAAGAAGTTATGATGGCCCAATATCCACATTTATTCAACAACACTGGCTAAGGTAATTTCGATGACGAAATTCTTTTAAGGGGGAGCGAAATGTAACGCCCCAAAATCCGGTCTAATTGTTAAGCTAGGTACGAATAAATTTATAATAAATGATTGTATTTCAGTCAAAATTGGAATTTTTCTTCCTAATTATTTCTTCTTAATTTTACTAAACTACTCTTAAATATTATTTTATGATATTTCTACTATACGAAAATGTGATTATTGTGATTAAAAGATAATGGTCTAAAAAACACAATGATAAGTTAACCCAATAGTTCAATCGATAAGAATAAAACAATTTATCCAATATTTATTAGTTAATTTGATAAACCTATTGATGAGTAATGATCTAAAGAAACTTGGAGGAATAGTGACTCAGCTTCATCAAATCCTCATCAATAGACACCTGTTCATAATAAGACATTGTCATTTTGACAAAGATCACATAGGGCGGTTCAAATTGGCTATAAAAATAGGTGATGCCCTTTCAAAAAAAATAAGTGATACAAATATTTAATCAAAGAAGTATTATTCTAGAGGAGATAATCGTATATCAGGAGTACGGTCTTCAAAGATTTTCAGATAAATTTTGTCTATAAGGTCAGTACGTTTCTACTCCTGTTTAATTTATTATGTTAATTTCCGTCCCCGTTTCCTGTTATGTTATGGGGATGATGGACACCTTATAATTTAGTGATATTTTATGTGTTTGAAAAGTGTATTCTTTGAATTTATGAAATACTATTATTTTGAAATAAATCGTTAATATGTAAAATTTAGCAAAATTAAAATCAGTTATACGTAGTTGAATTAATTAGTAAAATGTTTTTCATAGGTATATGTATATACCGGGCTAACATGTGATTTACGTATTATTAAATAAAGGCTAAACATACATATTTATACATTAGGTATACTAATAAAGTTAGTGTTAGTATGACATGTATGCATGTAGCTCATGCTTGTTATACACTTATATATACACGTATAATACCATTATTTTAAAGAAAAATTACTAAAAGGCAATATAACAATGCATAACGGATATATACTCATAATATGCACGTAAGTAATTAAATATATTATAACGTACATGCATGCATTATTAATATAACTAATATTGACGTAAGTATAAAATATATACTTCCAACATTATTTCTGAAACACATATAGGCGTAAGATAGTTATATGGGTTACGTTGAACTAATTATGTAAAATACTTGGTTCACTAAATTCATTATTCTTAATAATTATTAAAAATTACTATATAAAAGTAATTGTGAGTAAATAAAGGGTAAACGTCTTAGAAACGCCTTACAAGAGATTTGGCACCCTGACGTGGGTACTCCTGTTCTGTTAAGTGTATTACGTACACTCCTGAAATTCTGTTTTAGAGGAATTAGTGTTCTCCTATTTAGTGTACTTCGTACACTCTTGAAATCTTTTTAGAACACTATTACTCTCATGTTAAGGTTCAGGTCTCTTCGGTGATCTCGTCCTTTCTGTTCAGCTAGCTTCTGTTAGGGATTGGTACGTGTAGCTCCGGCGATTACGTTTCCATATCCTTCCTCGGTAATGTGAGTACAGACTTCGTGATTGTATTCCTTACCGTTAGTATTCCGTTGTCTAGGTCCAGTTTCTTGAGTTTAAGGCTAATTAAATGAATATGTCTGATTAATGATACATGTTAAAAACATGAATTATCTGATAGTCAGATATCTGAACTTGTTCTGTTCTTTATATGAATATTCTGAATTACATTATTCATTCAGATATGTTTATTTGTTCTGATGATCACGTGCTAATTATAATATGTCATTATATGTTTCGATATGTTATATGTGTATTACCGTACCACTCAGCACATTGCAGAGCGGGTAGTTGTTTTTCCTACCCGTAGATCAAGCGCAGAATCAACTTGAAGCATCGGGATGGAAGGAGGCATAGGGCTCATATGCATATGGTGTGTTTTGTGGGATTCTGAAATAAACTTAAAATTTACATTTTGATATTTTGTAAAAACCTTCCGATGCAGTTATATGAATTTTGTGATATTGGCGTTATGTCTGTTTAATAAACTCATGTTCATTTTGGGTTAGTTGTGAATTATTTAATAAATAAATTATGCTTGTAAAAAAAGTGTTTGAATACGATCTAATTTAATAAGTCTTTTAATAAATCTGTTTCGGTTTTCTAGTACGTGACAAACCGCTCGGGTCGGCAGGGTCGATCTGGGTGGGGTGTTACAGGAAGTCACTCATATGCCCCCGGTAAAGCGGCTGAGGGAGGAACCTATTATCTTCACTAACGCTGATCTCCCCCCATTGTCCTCCCCACACAGGGATGCCCTCGTCATCCGCACAGAGATCAACGACACTATTATTCACAGAACTTACATTGACACGGCCAGCTCCGTCAATGTAATGTACCTCAGCAACTTCAATGTAATGTAATGTACCTCAGCACCTTCGCGCTCGATCCGGCCAAGCCGGAGAGAGTCGTGAAGATCGGAGCCAAGCTCCCTGAAGATTTGAAGACCGACATCATCAGCACCCTCCACGCCTACTCCAATGTTTTTGCGTGGGGGGCGGAGGACATGTCGGGGATCAGCCGAAGGGTCATCACCCACCGCCTCTCGGTGGACCCTTCAGCCAAACCAGTACAACAGCGAAGGAGACCCCTCTCGGCCGAGAGGAGGGAATTTGTGAAGAAGGAGGTCGCCATGCTCCTCTCTATCAAGTACATCAAGGAGGTGAAGTACCCCTCATGGCTGGCAAACGTAGTCCTCGCACAGAAACCACCCTCATTCCACATGTTCGTGGACTACACGGATCTCAACAAGGCGTGTCCCATGGACCCCTTTCCTTTGCCCAATATTGACCAACTCGTGGATGAAACCGCGGGGTGTGAAATCATGTCATTCCTCGACGCATTCCGCGGATATCATCAAATATACATGCATGAGGAGGACGCTGAAAAAACAACCTTCATGACTCCCGAGGGCATCTTCTGCTACCTTGTCATGGCCTTCGGCCTAAAGAACTCAGGCGCCACTTACACTCGGATGGTGGCCAGGGTATTCCAAGCTGTCCTAGGGCGCACCATGGAGGCATATGTTGACGACATGATCGTCAAGAGCAAGCAGTCAGCAAGCCATGCTGATGACCTGAGGGAGATCTTCGCCATCATGCAGAAGTTTAGCCTTCGGCTGAACCCAAAGAAGTGTACCTTCGGCGTTCGGGGGGGGGGGGGATTCTTGGGCTACATGGTGAGCGAACGGGTATCGAGGCCAACCCCGAGAAGATCCAGGCCATCATCAACATGGAACCCTTACGCAACGTGAAGGAGGTCCAACGGTTGACGGGCTGCCTGGCAGCCCTCAACCGCTTCTTATAAAAATTGGCGGAGAAGTCCTTACCCTTCTTCCAGATCATGAGGAAAACCGCCAGTTTCCAATGGACTTCAGAATGTCAGGAGGCCTTCGAGGAACTGAAACGGTACCTATCTTCGCCCCCTGTGCTCTCTAAACCCAAGGTGGGGGAGATCCTGTGCCTTTACTTGGGTGTTAGCCCGGCAGCCATCAGCTCAGTACTCATCCGGGAAGAGGATGGCATCCAACATGCCATCTTCTATGTTAGCAAGACCCTCAGGGAAGCAGAACTCCGGTACTCCCCCGTGGAAAAAACGGTGTTGGCTATCGTGTGGACCGTCAAGAAGTTGGGCCATTACTTCCAAGCTCACCCGGTCCAGGTCCTCATTCACCAACCTCTCGGCGCCTTGATGAGGAGCCCCACTAGCTCCTCCCGAATGGTAAAATGGACTGTCTTCTTGAGCCAATACAACATCGACATCCGTCCTAGGCCCGCCATCAAGGGCCAAGCCCTAGCGGACTTCGTGACGGAGTGTACGGCAAGGGCAGCCACGGAAGAGGAGCCCGCGGACCCTTCGGATGATTGGTGGACCCTCTACACCGACGGCTCCTCCGCCATCAAGGCATGTGGAGGAGGGGTGGTTCTCATCTCATCCAAGGGCTTCCGGGCCTATTATGCAGTCCGTTTCTCCTTCAAAGTCTCCAACAATGAAGCCGAATACGAGGCCCTCCTCTGTGGCCTTCGGCTGGCAGCTAACATGAAGGCCCGACAAATTCACGTCAAGTGCGACTCCAAGTTAGTCGTCGGCCAAATCTCTGGGGAGTACGAAGCTAAGGAAGGGAGAATGAAGCAATACAAAGAGGCGGCCAAGGAGTTGTTTAAGGTATTTGAGGCACACTCTCTTACTCAAATACCGAGGGTTCAAAACTCCGAGGCCGATATTTTATCAAAGCTCTCGGAAAAATCCCCTGAGCACATCTCGAAGATTGCCAAAGTGGAAGAACTCAGCCTCTCTAGCATACACGCTAGCCCCATCATGCACATACAACAAAGGCAGGGTGACTGGATTTCAGACATTGTCACCTTCATCACCACAGGGCAACGGCCCGAGGATGAGGCCTGCGCCAAGCTGGCAAAGTTGAGGGCTCCCAGCTACGCTATCGAGGACGGAAGGCTCTACAAAAGGTCCTACAACGGGACGTTACTTCGGTGCCTCCACCAAGATGAAGCCGAAGTAGCGATGGAGGAAGTCCACAGTGGCACTTGCTCAGCTCACCAGGGGCCCTTCTCCATGTCCCGAAGGCTAATAATCCAGGGCTACTTCTGGCCTACGATGGCCCGGGATTGTGCAGATCTTGCCCGGAGGTGTCCCGCATGCCAACACTTCCAGAACGCCCCCGGCAGGCCAGCGATCAACTATGCCCCCATCAGCACATCCATACCCTTCGCTCGATGGGGCATAGACCTTGTGGGCCCTCTGCCGAGGGGTACCTCCAACATCAGGTACATCATTGTCGCCATCGATTACTTCACCAAATGGGTGGAAGCTGAGCCCCTCGCCAGCATCACTGAGGCCAGGTGCCGTCATTTTGTTCTCAAAAACATCCTTACCGGGTTTGGCGTCCCTCAGCAAATCATCTCCGACAACGGGACTCAGTTTGAGGCAGCCCCCTTATGTGCCCTCCTAGAGGCGTGGGGCATCAAACACACCTTCTCATCCGTTGCCTACCCTTAGGGCAACAGCCAAGTGGAGAACGCCAACAGAACCTTGCTCGAAGGCCTAAAAAAGAAACTGGAGGCCGAGGGGGTGGCTGGGTAGAAGAGCTCCACAACATCTTATGGGCCTACCGTACCACCCCTCGGCGGGCAACGGGCGAAACACCCTTCTCCCGTTGCTACGGAATTGAAGCCAAAGCCCCCACTGAGGTAACTCTTCCAACCCGAAGGGTCACACAGTATGATCCAGAGGCCAACGACGCCAATATGGCCCTCGACCTCCACCTTATTTCAGAACGCCGAGAGGAAGCCTTCATACGCGCAGAAAACTACCGAAGGCAAGTGAAGAGTTACATTGACGCCAAGGTTCGCTCCCGGGAATTCCAAGTGGGGGACTATGTCCTTCGAAGAAGGGAAGCTAGCCAACCAACCGAGGGCGGAAAGATGGCACCGAAGTTCGAGGGCCCCTACATCGTGGCAGCCATCATCAAACCAGGAACTTACAAGCTAAAACGCCCTAATGGGGCTGAAGTCCCTAGGCACTGGAATGTACATCACTTAGTTAAATTTTATCAGTAACATCAGAGCGGCCAAGCCCTCATGACTAGTGAATGTATTATTTCACGACCCAAGGCCTAAAAATTCTGAAGAACAAAGGCATTTTGAAGACACCAAGAACATGGAACAGGATTCTTGCGGAGGGCCAAGCCCTCATATCACCCCCTGGCCCAAGGCCTTACCCCGAGGAAGAACCCTCGGCACCAAGTGCCGAGGGTAGACAATACTATCACCTACAACAAAAAGAAAGTACCAACTGTCATCAAATGAAGACCCCTCGGCACCTGGTGCCGGGGGGACACACCACTAACAGCTTTCAACAAATGGGAAGAAACACCAAGTGTTTCCACGGAAGACCCCTCGGTACCAAGTACCGAGGGTAGACAACACAATCACCTTCAACAGATAAAAAGAAGCACCAAGTGTTTCCACAGAAGACCCCTCGATACCAATTACCGGGGGCCGTATATCAGAACAAACACCAAGTGTTGTTTCTAAGCCGTACCCCTCGAGGACGCCTATACCGAAGGCGCCACCTCTCGGTGTCGGCAGCACGTAGTGCCCCCGGCCATTTGCAACCAGTGTGCAAATGAAAACCCTTCCCTGAAATGCTTTCCGCGTCATCACCCCAAGGGTATGACAGGCACGAGAAATGCCCAGGATTCGACTTTCAAAAACGGAACGCTTTCCACGTCATCACCCCAAGGGTATGACAGGCACGAGAAATGCCTAGGATTCGACTTCCAAACCGAAACGCTCCCCGCGCCACCACCCCAAGGGTGTGGCAGGCCACGGACTATGTCTAGCGCCGAGGGGACGACTTTCAAAACTGAGGCGCTTTCCGCACCATCCCCCAAGGGGAGGCAGGCTACAGACCACCATATCTTGTACCCAGGAAACGACCCTCGATCCCCTCGGAACTCGGAAGGTTAACCCGAGGGGGGAGCTAATGGTGTATTCTGTTACCTCCCGATAGGCCAAGCCTTACCAAGAAACCAAGTTTCTTGAAGCCTTCCATTCACTACTCAAAAAAAAAAAGAAAAAAAAATGGGATGGTGAAGGGGAGTAGACTCGGCGAGAAATTAATGAGAACATCACTCCTACAATTCACAGAAACATACTGAGGGCTCCCCAAGGGAACGCCTTCGGTACCTGGACGCTCATGAGTACCAAGGATACCATTCACAGCAGACATCATCAACAAGTGACCGAGTCCACTCAATAAATGCCTTCGGCTATACCTAAAACCGAAGGTTCAAATACTACAAAACATGGCGGGCTCAGCCAACAACAACTCAAAACGTCCCAGAAGGCTACTACATAACAAAACCATCAGATGGTGGCCAAACCAAGTCAAGAATCACCTCCGGCACCTCACTACATGCCGAGGGGATACATCCAGACAGTTCCCGAGGGACATAACAAACAACCGAAGGCTTTTTGTTGCCACAAGCCAACATTACCAGGCAAAGGAAACTGTCCTAAACCTACAACGTAGACAGCCGAAGGGTCCCCTCCCGAAGGCCAACAGCAGGAAATACTTAGAGAAAATAATCTAAGTCCTAAATACTTTGCCCCCTGCGGAGCCACCAGTCAACCGAAGGCATACCTCAGACAAGGTCCTCACATTCACCCGAGGGCTCCTACTTCATACATACTACATTCAGAAAAATTTTCTAAGTCCTACATATTTTGACCCTCGGTCAAATGTCCATGCTGCCCGAGGGGCCATACGGTTGAAGGCTTGATGAAAATACACTTAGAAATATTTTCTAAGTCCTACATATTTTGACCCTCGGTCAAACCTCCATGCAGCCCGGGGGGCCACACGGTTGAAGACTTGGTAAAAGTATACTTAGAAAAATATTCTAAGTCCTAACTATTTCTGGGCCCTCGGTCATATATCCAGCCAGCGAAGGGTACCCAACTACCGAAAGCTAAACTGTATTCAAACACTTAGAAAAATTTTCTAAGTCCTAAGCACCTCGCCTCCGGCTATCTCATGAGGGCTACACAAAACCAGAGGGGAGGAACCGGCCGAGGGCCAACAATTGAACAAACACTTAGAAATATTTCTAAGTCCTGAACATTGTGCCCTCGGTACGAAGCAAGAAACCACTCCTTCATCAACCAAGAAACTAGCCCCCGGGCTTTTTTCTTCACTCCACTTCATCAAGAAGAGCCCCCGGGTACACTTACTCAGAGACGCTCCCGGATTGTGCCCCACACACTACATAACAAATGCCTTCGGGCTCACTCCTTCAGAAGCCCACGGCTTCATAACAGGCCCACCCCTCGGGGATCCCCCCTCAGCACTTTGAGGGTCGGGTAGCCCCCGGGAGAACGCCTCATTGACGGACAGCCTACGGCGCACAAGTAACGAGACCCCTCAGATACCCTCCTCACCAACTAATCATCAAACAGGGGACACCCCGGTAACGCTTCAACTACTACTCGCATTCATTACGCCCTCGATCCCTAGATTGAGGGACTCCCTTCGGCACCTTTCAGGATATCAACAGCACGCCTCCGGCTAATCAACACATGAGCCTTCAGGACAAGGATAGCCTTCGGCTTCAGCATTGTACTCCATTTCAAACCAGGGCTTCACATTTTCGATTCATCATTGGGGGAATTCGGTAAACTCTTTTTCCCTCATTAGGATTTTTTCCCAAAGGGTTTTTCCTAATGAGGTTTTTAACGAGGCATCCCCCCAAAATGAAACGAAAAGCGTCAGCCTTCGGCCCAAAACAGGCAACACGGATTACCCTGCTCCTTTTCACCACTTTGCAAGTGCCTCAAGGAGTGGGGGACTGGGGAACCCCCTCGGGAAAAATCACAAAAATCACAAACATGACCCCTCAAGTCCCGACATGTGGGTAACTGAGGGACTGCCCCCGGCAGAATAAACAAACAGCAAACTACCCACAACTCTACAAACTACAACGGAACAACGGCAGAGGACAAACATAATTACTCATTTTCCCTCAAGTAACTTTCGGCAAAGGGAGTGAGGGACTCCTGATGGAGTATATGGCCCGGGAACCCCCGGGCCACAGACTTCCACTACTCCAATAAAGGCCCAATAGGCCCAGGAAGCACAACAGGCCCAAATCAGGGCGCCCAAGGTACCAAGCAGCCCACAACGCGCACCGGGGGGAGCCTTCGGGCCCTGGCCGAAGGCTCTAACTCTCACAGAAGGGCCAAGAGAGGAAAACAAAGTTACTCGGAAGAACGGCGAAAATCAGTAGCCCTCGGCAACTGGAGCCCTCGGCACTAGGGGAGTCCCCTGTACTCAGAGCCCTCCGCTAGTCATCTACAGCCGAGGGCGCCTTTTCCGACATAATATCCGCTCCACATGCGTATGGATCACCGTACCAAGTACGATGTCCCATCCAACAACCGCATTAAATGCGGCCACATGCGGTTGCCAGCGCCAACCAGTTGAGGTGACCTCTCGGCCAATGGGCGCTTGACACGTGTCCCTGTCCGGCATATAGCACCCCATTTCCCCATTTGTAGAAGAAGACACAAGACACAACACACTAAAAACACTGAATACTTTCTAATATACTTTCTCTCTCTATGCTCATTTGCTCTGCCTTCTCTCTTGTTATTCCCCGTAATAACCCCTCGGGTAAGCTACCCCCGGGTACACTATCCATCAAGGGTTTTTCCTAATGAGGTTTTTAACGAGGCATCCCCCCAAAATGAAACGAAAAACGTCAACCTTCGGCACCATGATAAAAACGGGCACAACTCTACTGCTTTTCACCACTTTACAAGCGCTTCAAGGAGTGGGGGACTGGAGAACCCCCCCCCCCCCCCGGGAAAATCACAAAAGGTGAAATGTCAAAAATCTCCCCAAAGTAACATATACCCTCAAGTCCCAAAATGTGGGGGACTGAGGGACTGCCCTCGGCAAACAATGCAGACGAGGAACTCCTCACAACTCCACAAACTACAAGGCAAAACGGCAGCATCAGAGGACAAACGCATTTACTCCTTTTCCCTCAAGTACCTTTCGTCAAAAGGAGTGAGGGACTCCTGATGGAGTATATGGCCCAGGGACCCCCGACCCATTGACTCCCACTACTATAAAAAAGGCCCAACTGGCCCAGGAAGCACAACAGGCCCAAATTATAGCGTCCTGAGTAACAGGAAGCCGACGGTGCATATAGGCGTGCCTTCGGCCCCCAGGCCGAAGGCTCCAGATTCTCACAGAGCAGATGATTTACACATGCGGGACTACTGGGAGAAAATGGCGAAAACAACATCCCTCGGCACCTAGAGCCCTCAGCACATAGAGGCCCCCGGTACGAGGAGCCTTCGGCTAATCATCTACAGCCGAAGGCACCTTCCTCGACAGAATCTCTTCTCCACATGCGGCTGAATCGCCGTACCAAGTACAAACGTCACATCCAACCACATCATTTAATGCGGCCACATGGGATTGCCAGTGCCACCTCGATTGACGTGACCCTCGCCCGTCGGATGCTTGACACGTGTCCTCGTCTCGCATTTATTGCTGCTATAAATAGCACCCCATTGCCCCTTTGTAAACCACGCTAAATTCATATCGAACTTACACTTTATCTCTCTTACTATTGTTCTAACTTCTCTCTAAGTTATTCCCCGCAGTAACCCCTCGGATAGATACCCCGGGTACACTATCCATCATCATAAAATGTGATAAATATTCTAAAATTGTACATTTGTACACAACCAACAATCAAGAATAAATGAATTAAATTTTTAAAATTGCTAGATTTGATGATTAATGACTTGGTTAATGTCCAAAATTTTCTACTGAATATTAACATCACTTTATAATTAGAGGATCCTTTATCCCGAGCTTTAAATTGGAGTTGTCACTTTATAATAAGACTTTGGTTAATGTCCTTGTCATGAAAATTTTCTACAGTTTGCTTGATTATTCAAAACTTTCTATTGGAGTTGCATTTTGAATTTGTTAATTAAATAAGAAACTCTACCGGTATGGGAGTTCAAATAACGGCTTTTCTCAAAATTCTACTACCTCCGTTCCTATAACTTCCAAATAGGTTTGACACACAATTTAAGATAATGAGTATTGTGTGGTGGAGAGGTGTGCAGAGGAGAAAGAAATGTGTAAGAAATGTTGTGAACCACAAGTTCTTTACCAAAAAATGAAAGTGAAAGTTTTAATTGGAACGGACGAAAAAAGAAAGTTAGAAGTTATAATAGGAACATCTAGAATATTAAAAAAATCAACGTTTCCTGTTCAACCGACCTGTCCGGTTAAAGGCGCCTACTTGGTTCCCAGCCAGCCTATAACCTATCAAAATAAAGAAGGTGTTTATCCACTCTTTATCCCCATATGCTAGTTTTTTCAACATTGGTCTTAGTTCCCGGGTGTTAAATTGATGGGTAGGTGTGTGGGAGTGTGGGTGTGGGTGTGTCATGTGTGGGCGACCTATCAATTTAACATGACTTTTAGTGAGGTGGTAGCCCAAGATCTCCAGGGGAAAGAGCTTTGGGAGGAAAGAAGAGAGATGGGTGCTAAGGAAACACAATAAAGGGATCAGGTGATCAACCATCCTCCACTGGGTGAGTTAAAACTCAAACACTCGGGGCACGGGAGCATCCAAATGTGGGAATTGTAGGCGGAAATACTATGGGAGGTGTCTAGAGCCATCTAGATGTTACTTTTGTGGAGAAACGTACACAAGAAGGAACATTAGGGGGGCTACAGGAGGCGCCACAGGGGTTGAAATCCCAATGGGGGTTGCCTTGAACATTGTACCCTCTACAAATCAAAAGCGAACTCGCTAGTGAACACGATGAATGACGAGAGCCATTTGTGAGAACGACTAAGACATAAGGTAATTTTTTTGAGCCTCAACGTTCTTATGTATATTATGATGTTAGAAAATTGTTAGATTCAATTAGTGAAGGAAGGATTGTTTATGAGAATTCAGATGTTAATTTCGGGGATGAAATTCCTGTAGGGGGGGGGGGGGGGGGGTGAACTTGTAACACCGAACCCGAATTTTACCAAGAGATTTTTTTTCCTACAAGTACGGGATTAAATGAAGTAAATCAAGACTAAAGAATAGTTTTAATAAGAAGAAAAATTAAATTCTTGTCTTAAATTAATAAAAGATTATTAAACCAGACATGGGACTCACATAAGGGAGTAGGTGTAAAATCATACCCGGAAACGTTCACCTATAACATTAGGTGAATTAAACTTGGCACCTTGATAAGAAGGTGCGGTAAATTATTTCTGCGGAGTATCATCATCACCATCATCATCATCATTTCTATGAAGAGAGGTAGCACTGCAACTCCTGCTCCAACTCTCTTTTCTTCTCTCTGTTTCTCGAGCTTCAGTTTCGGATCGATTCGTGTCTACCTCCCTTGTCCCATGGAGCTGTCGTCCATTTCCGACGACTAAAGTTTCAAATTGATGGCTAGGGTTCAGATCTACCGCGATGGTGCGATTGTGAGCGCTTAGGAGCGAATATGCCTGGATGCGACCTCTGCAACTATGGCTATGGAGATGACGAGTGATGTCGAAAAAGAAGAACTGGTACTTGGCCATCGCTGGCGCCGAGGGGCTGGTCACTGGCCATCGTTGGCGCTCAGGGGCTGGGAAGGTGGCTGTCACAACTTTGTTGCGTAGGGAAGGGGTACAGGTCTGAGCTTAGCTGGGGATTATGTTGGGGAGAGAACTAAATCGGGTTACGTAGTGGCTGGTGGGGGTTGGGGAGGGGGTTAGGTGGTGGTCACGGGATGAAGAGAGGTGAGATAGTGGTCGTTAGGTGGTTCCGATGGCGTCGGGTGTCGCTGTGGTGATGACGGTGTCATTGTGTCCGGCGGTGTCGGCAACAACGGTGGCGGCAGTGACATAGGTGAGGGTCGCGATAGTGAGTGAATATTTGACAATCACTTTAATTTTTTCAAATATGAAACCAGCTTAGTCACTTTTTTTTTTCAATCATAAATGTGGTGACGTTTTCGGAAATTAGTTTTAATCGACTAATATTCAACCCCTAATTTGATTACCTTGAAAAATATTTTACATAACCCAACACACACGTGGTTAAATTAATCAGCAGTCCATTGGGGTGTACTAGAAGATTCCATGGTCTCTCTGTTGGCGCTCAGATCACAACCATATTTGGTACTGTGTATTTGTGCCAGCAAGTGGGCATTCCAACTACTCCATTACAAAACAAGTGGCAGCTTTCCTGTGTCTCGTGATCTGGTTTTATAAATTAGGGGATGTTTGAAACTCAGATTTGTTTCTTTTTAAATCAGAATCAGAATTAGAATTAGTTTTCAGAAACTTGTCTTTCCCAATTTAAAAAAACTGATTCTAGAAATAAATTAGAGTACCAGAAATATTTCTGCATTTTCATCCAAACACTTCAACAGTCTAACTTTTGTTTCAGCTCCCTAAAGGAATAGAAACACCCCCTAAACTCTCCTCTCCAACATCCAAACACCCCCTAAACTCTCCTCTCCAACATCCAACTATGTATATAGTACATCGGGCGTTTTGAATTTATTCTACTTTTGCTTGTCTTTTCAAAACAGAAGCGGAAGCAATTTAGAACCGATCTCCCTCAACTTCTTAAATGATGCGTCTAGAAAAAATTTAGAACATCCAAAAATACTTTTGCATTTATACCCAAACACTCTAATATTAGTTTCTACTCAATGAAAGACCATAAGTAGATCAAACACTAAATTTTACATATGAAAAAAAAACTAAATTTTACATATGAAACCTATTTGTTTAGTCGTTTATAATACTTTGGGAAGTTAAGTTAATTGACCAAATATAACTTATTTTAATGCGTAAATTAATTTTAAAATAGCTCTTAGTTAATCCGATTTGATTTTTAAATGAGCGGACAATATCACAGTTACATGTCAATCTCATATTGGCACTAATTTTTTTTGTATGTCAATAAACTAACTTAATTGATGTGTATAGTATTAGAATATTTAATTCGAGGTTTTATGATATGTAATTTGATTTTAATTAAGAACTTATATTTAAGAAGTTAAAAATATATTAAGGACCTTTCATTCATAGGAATATTATGGAAATTTGGGAAATATTAATTTGTTAAATTGATTTAATGAAATTAAAAAGTTTAGTAACACTATATTTTTTTTAATTGGAACGTCTAATTATATATTCTAAATCTACATATACCAATTAAGTTATTTTTATTTTTAGGTTCAAAAAATAAAGTAAAGGGAATACTATAGTGTCTATTTGAACCTTAGTGTCGAATATGATATTCAATTATTCACATGTAATCATGGTGTCTAATTTGATCTATTTAAAACGGGTTCAGCTCCTCTCCATTTCTTTCTCTCCATTGCCCTTCCATTTCCTTTTTACTTCTTATCTATCTGTACCTTTTTCTCTATCCTACTCACCAACCTACCCCACCCATAATTTCCTCCTCTCTATATCTTTCATAATGGAACTCTCCAGTCACCGGAGTGGATCCAAATTCATTTAAAACCTTAGCATCATATATGATATTCACATATAATCATAGTGTCCAATTTGATACTTATCCCAATACCACAACGCTCCTTATCTGAAAAAGTATATAGCCTGAAAAAAATGAGCAGACAATATTAATTGTTTTCTGTTTTACATTTTTCATAAGGTGTGCATCAACCGTTTTTATAATAGGAAAACATAATAACAATAATCTCATATTCAACAGATCTTTTAAGAATAATTCTACAATTACATAATATCAAAATAATTTCATCTTTGCAATCCATCTTTTTTGGTTGATCTCTAATCGATTGATGACCTGCTATTCCGAAGTTTCACATTTATCTGAAATATTAAACAAGTTGATAGAGTATATAGACTTGGATCACTGGTCTCATGACTATTGGGCCCGAATAGCGGCCCACGTATGCTCAATAGATAGCATTTCTATCAATGTACACTCTATTTATTCATATGTACCCATTAGAATAGATTAAATACCATATTAACCATTTATTGGCCTCTTATTGTAACTGGGTCTGCCAAGCCCAAGCCTGGAAGCTCAACCCACTTCTCTCCTATAAATACTCCCTAAGAGAGCCATGTAAAAGGTTGGAAATTCATTTATACATACTACCTCAGTCCCTTTAAACTTTGCCAAGTTTGACTGACACGTGAATTAATAAAGTAAAAACTGTGTGGTTGAGGTTTGTGCAGAGGAGAGAGAATTAACTGCAGCCACAAATTCTTTACTTAAAAGGGAAAGTGGCAAAGTCAGTAAGACATCCAAAAAAAGAAAGTTGACAAAGTTTTAAGGGCGGAGGGAGTATCACTTTATCTCTCTAGCTCTCCCTTCTTTCTAGATTAATAATCTATAATTTGGTGCTATCATTGAGAGATTGAGCAAAACTTAAGTGAGATTCCTCCCAAAACATCAAAAATTAATCCATATCACAAGAAATCATTAAAAATCAATCTGAAAAATACACCAAAAAAAGAAAACAATGAAGAAATCTGGAAATTCCAAATCCAAGCCACTATCGCCATACACGCTACTACTGCTCCGTGTCATCATCGTCATCCAAGGCGCCGTTGTGCTTAGCCGACTGAAGTTGGTCTGTCGATGCTTTGACTCTCACAGCCCGTTTCCAGATCTCGCAGCCAGTCTCTGGATCCCGTTGTCGGTCAGCCGTTGACTTCGCTGGACGGCGGTTCGCGGTCGCCGATCGTAGCATCACCATCCGTTACAAGACCCTTAAATGTGAATGTCTGACGGATTCGAACTACGAACTTGAGTGACAAGTTTATCTAGATTATCAATTTATTATCATTACTTTTGTTGGGTTAATAGCCCAATGGGGGCTGGCCCATAAACCCTTAAGGCTCATGCGGACGAACGTCTCCAGAAGGCCCAAAACAACGGGATACCCTTCCGATTATCTAGGGGATGTACGTATCCTAGCGTAGGCAGATACCTTGGCCCAGGAGCAACACGAGACGCACGTCTCGAAGGACTTCCCAGTAGGAAGCCCATGGGGACGGACGTCCCTAGAAGGCCCAAGACTACGGGATACCCTGTAATACTTAAGAATTCGAGTATTTAGATTTAGTTAATGTTTCGGGACGAAACATCTTTTAAGGAGGGTAGAATGTGACACCTCAAAAATTTAAATAAAAATAAAAAATAATTTTTAATCAGATAAAATATTACGAAAATAACATTTTTATTATTAAGTGAGTTAAAACAAAATTTCAACAGTGGTAACATTTTAATCAGATAAAATTTCAAAATTTATGACGTTTTAGTCAGATAAAAATATTTCAGTAATAAGAACAGCATTTTAGTAAACAAGTGAACCAGACAGAAAATTTACATTTGCGACATTTTTAGTCTGATAAAAATGGCCCGATAATAGAAGTAACGTTTTAGTATAAAAATTAACTTTTATATATATCTATTTTAAGTTAAGTATAATAATACACAAATACAAGAATATAATAAATAATATATAATAGAAACCTACTTCTAAACTAACTACGTACGTATAATAGATAGATATATAATACTAAGATATACTCCTAACTAACTACGTACGTATAATAGATATATAATACTAAGATATACTCCTAACATATGACTCCTACGAACAATTACTCCTAAGCGAGGTAAACTACCAACGGTGAGGCCAGAAGAAGCTAATTATATTAAACTCAAACTCTAACATCTCAGCCTAAAACCCTCATCTTTCCCTATAAATAATAGGTCAGAACCTGCGTTTTCTTCATCCCAAAATCTGCGAAATATACATATATACGTATATATATATATATTTTTCGACCCATCGTTTTAGCCAGAACCAAGCCTTGAAAATACTTCTCAAACCTTCCCCTTCGTGAGACGAATCCAACGGAGGAAGAATCGTGGAAAACGGACGTCGGAGTAGGGAGAAATAGCTCGTCGGAGTTTCGCCGGGGAAAACTTTCACGACGGAAAACGGAGGAGAAGGGGATACCGCCGCCGCCGCCAGTTCATCACCGACCGTTACCGTCCATCAGGAGTGCATCGCCACCGTCATTGGCCGCATTCGTCGAGGTAGGCCGTCCCCTGCGTTTCATCTCTTTTTCCGGCGTCCTTGCGAAGAAGATGACCCATCCTAAGGGCTGGGGTCTGATTTGCTGGACTGCTGTGTATTGGGCCTGTTAATTAAAATAATTTGGGTCACCTCGGCCCAATTTCAGTAAAAATTAAAAATAAAATAGTAAATAAAATAAATAAAATCTGGAAAAATATACCTAGTATAAATATACATATTCGGACCAACCAGAATTGGAAAATAATTTTTTTAAGCTATTTTTAATTGATTTAATTGTAATCGGGCCAATTTATACACATTTAGTAAATAATTAACTAAATAACGAAAATAATTATGAAATAAATATTGGAGTAAACTAGGATAAATATATGACTAACTAGGACCTTATGGACCATTTATAATTAATAAATATTAAGATTTAGTATATTTAATTATAATTGAACCGGTTAATAGATATATGAAATTAAATGAATAATTATGGAAATAATTATAAAATATATATATGGACAACCTAGGTCAAATATAGACCCAAAATATAGTTATAGACGGTTACTAATTTATAAAGTCGATTCTTAGTCTATTTATTTAAATTAGGCCATATAAAACTAGTTAAGTAATTAAATAAGGAAAATAAATATATTCGGTTATGTAAATAAAGTAATTAGATAATAATTTATGAGTAGGGTAAATTAATAGTGATTATTGAATAAAAATTTAGATGTAGTAGTTAATTATATTCGGATATTTTATTTCAAATATTGAAAATTAATGGATGAAATTAATAAGGTAATTTTATTAATAGAAAGTGAGTAATCAAATAAATTCGGATAACTAATAAATTAAGTTAATAAATTCAAATAATAAAATAAAAGGAGAAAATCGGGTAAAGTAATTACAAATAGAATAAGTGACTAATTTATCATATTTAATTAAAAAGGTGATTATCTAGAGACCGGATTAGAGGAGGATAACTAGGAGCATCAGGACTTAAGGTAAGTTTCTCTGCCAATCCAAAATTGTTTCCTCGTATTATATGCTTATTATGCATTATGTGATTAAGTGTGAATTTTAAATGTGTACTGTTTTGGGCGACTAAGAATTTGTGAAATATTGGAGATATATTTTGGATTTAATCCCTAGTATGACTTTGGAGTGATTTTTCATGTAATACAATTTTGGAGTATTTATGAATGTGAATTTTTGGTGGACGTATCCATTAAATGGATATTTTGGAAGACTAGGTATAGAGAAATAATTTTTCAAGAATGAATAATGTTTTTCAATAATTATTGACATCTCGAGAGAAACACGAGGTGTGAGTGGTTAGAGCTATATACCGCGGGTTTAGTTTAGGTTTATGATGATTATTGGTGGCGGGAGAAATCCCGGTAAATATTGGTGGCGGGAGATTCCCGGTATTTCTTTTGAGAACTTTAAAAGTTCTTTGGTGGCCGCGGTAGTAGTTTCTAATTACCCGGGTTTCTAACCCATTGTGAGGTAGGGGGACGTTGTCCGAACTACTTGGACTTCTTACTACTCGGAGGGCTTGGAATCCCTTTTAGGGGGTGTGCACACTTAAGGGTGAAGTTCAGTTTCTAATTGGTGGTCGGTGGGAGCCGGAATTCCGGGATGAGTCGTACACAACAACGATTCATTGGGCTCGAGGAATCTTGAGTTTCGTCCATCTTAAAAGAATCTGAAAGTGACATTGATTTCGGAATGGTGATATTTTTAGCTTCAAAAGTTATTTTGAAAAGTGATACTTCTTTTGAGATATTAATTAATTGTTGGGAGCTTATAAATATTATTTTTTTATTATAAGGGTATTTGAGATTGTTGATAAATAATGTTTTGAAAAGAATTTCGGTTGTGTGAGTATTTTTATATATAGTATTATATGAAAAACTATTTTTGTCAAACCTGATTATTTTACGGGGTTGGGTAGTACTTACTTAGCTCTAAAGCTAATTTTTGTTTCCTTTTCTTTGTTTCGTTTTCTGCACTTTATTTGTGCAGGTAATGATGAATACGAAGCTCATGATGTTTGATGAACCTGGAGAGCGCTTTAGAAGAATTTAGTGTAGTCTTCACTTAGATTAAATAATGTTAGTAGATTTTGAATTCAAGTTTTTAATTCGGTTGAACTCATGGTGGATAGCCTTAACATCCAGCCAAGTTGAGGGCTGGGTGTGGCGGTAACACACCCTTTTTCCATGACTGTTATTTCCGCTGCAAAACTCTATCTATTTTTAAAGAATAAATCAAGATTGTTATCAATATATTATTATTTCAAGTATTATTTTGGGCGGGAAAAATGGGGGTGTTACAAATTGGTATCAGAGACCTTAGGTTTTCCGAAGGGACTAGAACACGAGGTAATAGGTCGTAGGGAGAAATTCTGTCACAAAGACGATAACAGTCTAAGCTAGTTGGTGCATAATTGAGTCCTGCGCTCGTCCAACTAACTGGGAATTTCTCCTTGTGCTGAAACTTCGTCGTTCGAAATCTTTGACGAAAACTATAGTTTTGATGCGGGGATTTTCAAAATGTTTTTGTAAAATTAGGAGAATGAATATACTAGGAAAAAGACCTTTTAGGACGCAGTGAGAGGGAGAAACCTTTGCGAAATTATTGAGTTATGAAATGCATGAAATTCGTGCTTATGTGAAGTATGTGGAGTAAGTAAGATCCTTCGTATGTGTTTATCTGTTTGAATTTAGTAGAGAACTTGTATAATGTAGAAGCCTTATGAATGTCTTAGTACTTAGTACTCGATTTCTGTATTAAGAATCATGCCGCCGAGGAAAGACCCACATTCAACCCCAACTGTTGCGGAGCTGGCCCAAACTGTCCAGCAAATGGCGCAGCTCATAGGAGCAGCCCAACCCCAGAACCCTGGGATTGACTACGCAACAAGGGTTGTCGGGCGAAACCCTCCAAAATACTTGGGTGAGGAAGACCACCTTATCTTGGAGGACTGGATCCGCACTTTCGACAAGCTCTTTGATTCACTGAATTGCCCGTCGGAGCAACGGGTGAATATTGCGGTGTACTATCTGCACCAAGAAGCGGACCACTGGTGGGCCGCCAACGGACTAGCACTTCTCGGGAAACCGGGCTTCGATTGGGAGGACTTCATAGTAGCGTTGCGGGATCGCTTCTACGCAGATCACGTGAAGGAAGCAAATTATGAAGAATTTGTCAACTTTAAACAAGGTGACCTGACTGTTCAGGAGTACCACACGAAATTCGTTCAACTGGCACGTTTTGCCAAGGACCTGGTGTCGACAGAGGCCAGTATGACCCGCAGGTTTGTTAACGGGCTTAACTTCGGGGCCCAAAAGTTCGTGACGGTAGCAAAGCCGCGGAATTTGAATGAGGCTTATAGAAAGGCTGGTAAGTACTACCTGGTACACCAGAAGGAAAGGGAGGCACACAAAAGAGACCGAAAGAATGCGGAAGTGGAGCAGCAACAGAAGACGGCCAAGATTGATCGCCCTGAGCAGCGCCAGAACAACCAAGGCGGAGGAAGATTCCAAGGTCAAAATCAGAGGAGGGATCGTGAGAGGCACTATTACTGCAAGCGTTGTAATAAAGATCACTCAGGCGTAAATTGTGACGGAAGTCAAACCAAATGTTTCAATTGCGACAAGCTAGGACACCGAGCTTTTGAATGCAATTCCAAAAAGGCGGACATACCGGCAAACCCGAATCAGAGGAGTGATGGAAACAATGACAACAACCCCAATAGAGGTCGAATCTACGTGATGAATCAAACTCAGGCAAACGCTCACAATCTCGACTCAGGTAATATTCTTGTTACGAGGACGTAACCTCTCTTTAAGGGGGGTAGAATGTAATACTTAAGAATTCGAGTATTTAGATTTAGTTAATGTTTCGGGACGAAACATCTTTTAAGGAGGGTAGAATGTGACACTTCAAAAATTTAAATAAAAATAAAAAATAATTTTTAATCAGATAAAATATTACGAAAATAACATTTTTATTATTAAGTGAGTTAAAACAAAATTTCAACAGTGGTAACATTTTAATCAGATAAAATTTCAAAATTTATGACGTTTTAGTCAGATAAAAATATTTCAGTAATAAGAACAACATTTTAGTAAACAAGTGAACCAGACAGAAAATTTACATTTGCGACATTTTTAGTCTGATAAAAATGGCCCGATAATAGAAGTAACGTTTTAGTATAAAAATTAACTTTTATATATATGTATTTTAAGTTAAGTATAATAATACACAAATACAAGAATATAAGAAATAATATATAATAGAAACCTACTTCTAAACTAACTACGTACGTATAATAGATAGATATATAATACTAAGATATACTCCTAACTAACTACGTACGTATAATAGATATATAATACTAAGATATACTCCTAACATATGACTCCTACGAACAATTACTCCTAAGCGAGGTAAACTACCAACGGTGAGGCCGGAAGAAGCTAATTATATTAAACTCAAACTCTAACATCTCAGCCTAAAACCCTCATCTTTCCCTATAAATAATAGGTCAGAACCTGCGTTTTCTTCATCCCAAAATCTGCGAAATATACATATATACGTATATATATATATATTTTTCGACCCATCTTTTTAGCCAGAACCAAGCCTTGAAAATACTTCTCAAACCTTCCCCTTCGTGAGACGAATCCAACGGAGGAAGAATCGTGGAAAACGGACGTCGGAGTAGGGAGAAATAGCTCGCCAGAGTTTCACCGGGGAAAACTTTCACGACGGAAAACGGAGGAGAAGGGGATACCGCCGCCGCCGCCAGTTCATCACCGACCGTTACCGTCCATCAGGAGTGCATCGCCACCGTCATTGGCCGCATTCGTCGAGGTAGGCCGTCCCCTGCGTTTCATCTCTTTTTCCGGCGTCCTTGCGAAGAAGACGACCCAACCTAAGGGCTGGGGTCTGATTTGTTGGACTGCTGTGTATTGGGCCTGTTAATTAAAATAATTTGGGTCACCTCGGCCCAATTTCAGTAAAAATTAAAAATAAAATAGTAAATAAAATAAAAAAATCTGGAAAAATATACCTAGTATAAATATACATATTCGGACCAACCAGAATTGGAAAATAATATTTTTAGCTATTTTTAATTTATTTAATTGTAATTGGGCCAATTTATACACATTTAGTAAATAATTAACTAAATAACGAAAATAATTATGAAATAAATATTGGAGTAAACTAGGATAAATATATGACTAACTAGGACCTTATGGACCATTTATAATTAATTAATATTAAGATTTAGTATATTTAATTATAATTGAACCGGTTAATAGATATATGAAATTAAATGAATAATTATGGAAATAATTATAAAATAGATATATGGACAACCTAGGTCAAATATAGACCCAAAATATAGTTATAGACGGTTACTAATTTATAAAGTCGATTCTTAGTCTATTTATTTAAATTAGGCCATATAAAACTAGTTAAGTAATTAAATAAGGAAAATAAATATATTCGGTTATGTAAATAAAGTAATTAGATAATAATTTATGAGTAGGGTAAATTAATAGTGATTATTGAATAAAAATTTAGATGTAGTAGTTAATTAATAAGGTAATTTTATTAATAGAAAGTGAGTAATCAAATAAATTCGGATAACTAATAAATTAAGTTAATAAATTCAAATAATAAAATAAAAGGAGAAAATCGGGTAAAGTAATTACAAATAGAATAAGTGACTAATTTATCATATTTAATTAAAAAGGTGATTATCTAGAGACCGGATTAGAGGAGGATAACTAGGAGCATCAGGATTTAAGGTAAGTTTCTCTGCCAATCCAAAATTGTTTCCTCGTATTATATGCTTATTATGCATTATGTGATTAAGTGTGAATTTTAAATGTGTACTGTTTTGGGCGACTAAGAATTTGTGAAATATTGGAGATATATTTTGGATTTAATCCCTAGTATGACTTTGGAGTGATTTTTCATGTAATACAATTTTGGAGTATTTATGAATGTGAATTTTTGGTGGACGTATCCATTAAATGGATATTTTGGAAGACTAGGTATAGAGAAATAATTTTCCAAGAATGAATAATGTTTTTCAATAATTATTGACATCTCGAGAGAAACACGAGGTGTGGGTGGTTAGAGCTATATATCGCGGGTTTAGTTTAGGTTTATGATGATTATTGGTGGCGGGAGAAATCCCGGTAAATATTGGTGGCGGGAGATTCCCGGTATTTCTTTTGAGAACTTTAAAAGTTCTTTGGTGGCCGCGGTAGTAGTTTCTAATTACCCGGGTTTCTAACCCATTGTGAGGTAGGGGGACGTTGTCCGAACTACTTGGACTTCTTACTACTCGGAGGGCTTGGAATCTCTTTTAGGGGGTGTGCACACTTAAGGGTGAAGTTCAGTTTCCAATTGGTGGTCGGTGGGAGCCGGAATTCCGGGATGAGTCGTACACAACAACGATTCATTGGGCTCGAGGAATCTTGAGTTTCGTCCATCTTAAAAGAATCTGAAAGTGACATTGATTTCGGAATGGTGATATTTTTAGCTTCAAAAGTTATTTTGAAAAGTGATACTTCTTTTGAGATATTAATTAATTGTTGGGAGCTTATAAATATTATTTTTTTATTATAAGGGTATTTGAGATTGTTGATAAATAATGTTTTGAAAAGAATTTCGGTGGTGTGAGTATTTTTATATATAGTATTATATGAAAAACTATTTTTGTCAAACCTGATTATTTTACGGGGTTGGGTAGTACTTACTTAGCTCTAAAGCTAATTTTTGTTTCCTTTTCTTTGTTTCGTTTTCTGCACTTTATTTGTGCAGGTAATGATGAATACGAAGCTCATGATGTTTGATGAACCTGGAGAGCGCTTTAGAAAAATTTAGTGTAGTCTTCACTTAGATTAAATAATGTTAGTAGATTTTGAATTCAAGTTTTTAATTCGGTTGAACTCATGGTGGATAGCCTTAACATCCAGCCAAGTTGAGGGCTGGGTGTGGCGGTAACACACCCTTTTTCCATTACTGTTATTTCCGCTGCAAAACTCTATCTATTTTTAAAGAATAAATCAAGATTGTTATCAATATATTATTATTTCAAGTATTATTTTGGGCGGGAAAAATGGGGGTGTTACATACCCTTCCGATTATCCAAGGGACGTACGTATCCTAGCGTAGAGGTACCATGGCCCAGGAGCAGCACGGGACGCACGTCTCGCAGGACTTTGGGCCCAGCAGGAAACCAGAGGCAAGCTCATGGGGACGAACGTCCCCACCCCTTAGCGGACTGCCAAGATCCTGACAGGATTCTACATTTAACACAGAATATTTGGTGGTTGCGCATTTAATGCAGAAGATCTGGTGATCGGGATCAAAGCTAGGCAAGCCCATGGGGACAAACCTCCCCACCTCTTGGCGAGAAGCTAAGATCTTGGGGATTGCGCATTTAATGCAAACTATTTGGTGGTTGGGATCAAGTCATCCACAGCTGGGTTCAATGCATCTAACTATCCATTGGCGGTATAAATATTAGCATCTATTTCATTGTAAAGGGAGACAACTTAGCACTCTAGTATTATAACATTCATAGCAGCTCGTAGCATAGCTCGGGACGAATGGCCTCACGCCTCTAACCCCTTCAGTATAATAAGACTTCTTATTGGGCCTCATCTTACTTGTTTGACCTTATTCTCCTAAACTACCCACTCGAAACCCTTAGGTTATGTGTTGGGCCTATGAGTTGAAGGGAATAAACCTCAACACTGGTGCCGTCTGTGAGAAACTGATCAAAAAGTTCTTCCAAAACACAGCTCTCAGCTGAAAATCACTTTTAAACAATCAAAACAAGTAAGATGGCAAGGAACAATGAAGGAAACTCCTATGATCTCTCCGAACGGCTGTCACGCAGCCGAAGAGCACGACATCAGGCGGAAAACACCCAGTCCAGCAGCTTGTGGAGCCGCGGAGACTTTGGGGTGCTTACTAACACGATTCCCCACGAACTCAGGGGAGACCCTAACGCCCTGAGGGATATGGCGGATACCATCCACCGCTTGGCGGACGAGCGGGAGGCGGAGCGGGTGTATTTTGCTAGCACCGAGCATACCCAGCTCTCTCCCCTCCACAGTATGCAGACGCTCGGGGAGCATACAGGCGAGAGCACGCACTCTCGCTCCTCGATCCATACATGAACCGTCAGGGACACACGATCCCAAGACATTTCCAGGAAACACCGGATGCAGGGTCTTGAGGGGAACACAACAACATGCGGGGGACCGCACCCCAGTTATGCCTCGAAATGATCATGCGCCAGGGAACAGACCCTCATGGTCAGCGGCCTGGGACAAGAGGCTCGCGTCATCAACAGGCAGCATGGCGCTGACGCTGTGCGTACCCAGAATGCCTTAGCACGGGTAACCCCCGTAACCCCAATCATCGAACCTTGAGATGCGATGCTCGTGGACCTCCAAAGGCAGATCAATGAACTGAGTCGACGAGCAGACACTGACCCGGCTCAGCCCAGGATTGCACTATTCTCTCCTTTCTCCGCCAGAATCATGGCGGCAGAGATTCCAAGGGACATTCGGCCGTTCGACTCCCTGATTTACGATGGGTCAAGGGAACCTAAAGCCCACCTACTTTCTTTCCATGGAGAACTCTCCATGTGGGGGGGGGGGGCTCCAATGAAGCCATTTGCTGGCTCTTCTTTAGCACCCTCAGAGGGCCGGTGTAGGAATGGTTCGGGCAGCTCAGACCCGGATCCATCGACAGCTTTGAACAATTGTCCAGACAATTCATGGCGCAGTTCGTCTCCAGCTCCACGCCGAAGAGGCACTTCTGCTGGTTGACGAGCGTCTGCCAAGGGAAGGAGGAAACCCTATCCACTTTCCTCATTCGGTGGAGGGATGAAATCCTGAAGGTCAAGGACCTCATGGAGTGCACGGGCATCACCCTCTTCACCAACGCCAATGGGCAGGAATGACATGGTTTATTGCGAGTACCACCGCAAGACCGGGCACAACACAGATCACTGCCGCAGCCTCAGGGCAGCCATCGATGAACTTATACGAAGGGGCTACCTCGGAGAGTTCACAGAAGGGCCGAGCTCCCAGAACCAGATGCAGGCATACGAGAAGCCACTGACATGGTGAGGCGAAAATCGGTGGGAAGCAAAGGTAAAAGATGCCGACTACCGCCATGCCAACAAACAGCCTGAGGGGTTCCACAGACTGGACAGCCACAAGAAGAAATTGGAGATCAAGTGACTTCGGTGGGCGGAAACCGGGGATACCCTTGCGGAGCGGAAAGGGGTTGAGGAAGTACTCCTCCGTCCGGCGATAGAGAGTTCAGGTATCAACCGTTTTCTTTTTTGCAGATCCAAAATGGATGGCCGAGGCGGCTGACTACCTTAGGGAAGGGACCCTTCCCCTGGACCCAGATGACCGACCAGCTGGGAGGGGCGCCTGGATCAAGAGGCTGGACCTGAGCTTCAAGGTTATGGATGGACAACTGTACAAGAAGACGTCCGGCGTGCCATACTCCAGATGTCTCCTGCCGAGCTTAGCTGCCGCAGTCATGAAGGAAATCCACGAGGGTGTCTGCCCCAGCCCCCAGGGGCCTCGGACGCTAGTGGGAAAGATCATCCAGTAGGGATAATAGTGGCCGTACACGGTCTCTAGTAAATACGTTTACGGGACGTTTGTCCTCCACCCAATTGAAGGGCACGCCGCTGGTACGTGGAATGTGGGGCACTTGAAAAAATTCTCTTAATGAAATCATCATACAAAATTCTTTCCTCCCAAAAAAAATGGGGGAAGAGGGAGACATAACTCCCAAAACCAGGGAATCCCAGGGGATAAACCCGTCCTTCATCAAAGATCATCAGTGATGAAGATGATCCCAGGGCAGCACGGAGGACCGGTGAGAAGATGGTTAAACGGAAAACCAGGGAACCCGCTCGTCGCCAAGATGACGCTCTGTTCTTCATCAAAGATCATCGACCTCACGCAGCGTAAGACCAAAGGGCGGCACGAAGGACCAGTGAGAAGATGGTTGAACGAAAACCAGGGGAACCCGTTCATCGCCAAGATGACGTTCTATTCTTCATCAAGATCATCAGCCTCGCACAGCGTAAGACCAAAGGGCAGCACGGAGGACCGATGAGAAGATGGTTGAACGAAAACAAGGGGAGAAACATGTTCTTCATCAAGATCATCGGCCTCGCGCAGCGTAAGACCAAAGGGCGGCACGGAGGACCGGTGAGGAGATGGTTGAACGAAAACCAGGGAATCCTAGGGGAGAAACCTGTTCTTCATCAAGATCTTCGACCTCGCGCAGCGTAAGACCAAAGGGCAGCACGGCGGACCGATGAGAAGATGGTTGAACAAAAACCAGGGAAATCCGCTCATTGCCAAGATGACACTCTGTTCTTCATCAAAGATCATCGACATCGCGCAGCGTAAGACCAAAGGGCGGCACAGAGGACCAGTGAGAAGATGGTTGAACGAAAACCAAGGAAATCCGCTCATCGCCAAGATGACGTTTTGTTCTACATCAAGATCATCAGCCTCGTGCAGCATAAGACCAAAAGGCTGTACGGAGGACCAATGAGAAGATGGTTGAACGAAAACCAGGGAATCCTAGGGGAGGAACCTGCTCTTCATCAAAATCATCGGCGTCACGCAGTGTAAGACCAAAGGGTGGCATGGAGGACCGGTGAGAAGATGGTTGAGCAAAGGAAGGGATATCACGCCCCGGACCTAGCCGAACACGTCAACAACCTGCCGTACAGTACGAATAGTCAACCGCAGTCCAACTCATCCATACTATACAAGGCGTCTTGAATACCATTCACATGTAGTACATCCATAAACAAACATAATGTAAAACATTTATTTAAAGCAGCGGAAACATATAAAAAAGAGTTTATGCCACACTTTGGCAAACATGGTCATACAAGCCCCCAAATAATTATTAAAAAAATAATATCCATGAGCATTGTTATAATTGTTTTGAAACAGAAACGGAGGAAGCACGAACCACGTCTTCTCTCCTAGAATCTCCCCAAAGCCACAGGCAATGGTAGCAAGCTCAGCTCCTACCTGAAACTGTGAGGTGGCCTCCCCCGTGAAGGCGAGGTCAGTACTTGGAAGCATTTGACAAGTACAATGATAACTATACTAAGTATAATCAACGTTTCAATTTCAAAGACCCTCAATCTAGGGTGATATTATATTATAGGCTGTAACCCTCGGTTACCCCTTTTATAGAAATGTACTTACTTTATATAAAGTCAAGTAATCGGCCCGTGGGCACATATTCATTTAGAATTCACCATTTTAATTCCCCGTGACTACTAGTCACGCCAACCCCATAGGGTTCCCTTGAGTCCTGATTATATAGCAAGGGCTCGGCCCAACTACATTTCTATACAACCCTTCAACTCAATTTAACACATTAAGATTATATGGCAAGGGCTCGGCCCAACTACGTTTCCATACCAACCACAACTTCATGACAAGGGCTCGGCCCAACTACGTTTCCACGAAGATCACAAATACATGGAAAGGGCTCAGCCCAACTACGTTTCCGTGCTAATCACATTACATGGCAAGGGCTCGGCCCAACTACATTTCCATGCAATTCTAGAGTCCGACTCTAATTCATTTTCATAGTCCAATTCTCAAGCAAATCCTATGCCTAGAATCAATCCCCTTGGGTAGCCTTTAGGCTTACCCCTAACACACCTTAGTGTTCATACAATTCAACCTTAAAGTATCTCTTAAGACTACTTAAGGCAAATCTATTCACCATCCTATCCCTTAGGATTAATTCCATTATATTATTCTCCTGACTAGTATTTTAATACTAGTAGGTTAGTCTTAGAACATATCAAGTTCTTAATTCAAATTGACATTTCTTTTCAATTGATTTTCCAATCCAAATATAATTTGATCCCAATATCAAAAATATCACTTTTATCCATTCATGAATTTCAGACATGAAGTAAAAGTATATTTTATCACAATATTTACATAGTTAATTCCATTATCATGTCATTCCTTTCATGCCACATAATCATAAACAATTTATTCTAAATTTGTATATCATGCTTCGTTTACTCATATCAATAGTATTTTCATTTAAGCATTTTTTACTCATTAATAACCCATGAAAATCACTTTTAATACCTTAGGAAATCTCATGAAATTAACTCACTAATTATAAGCAATATAGTCAGCCATCCTCACCTCGTGATATGCTACAATAGTTGCCTATGTTGAGCCCCTCGATCAATCCCCCTTCTAGGCCGATTGAAAGTGGAAAACTGGACTGCTGGGCAAAAACCGGGCGGCTTTCACGAAAGCCGGGCGATGTTCGTCCTCCTGCAACAAGAACAACTTCCTATATGTGGCGGTTTCCGGTGATTTCGACTCCTATCGATTCACCAACTCTTCTAAGTTAATTACCACCATTATATATCAACATTCTACACTTTCTAAACGTGTAAAACTTCATGTTTACTCCACCATATGATTTCTAACAAATCATACTCAAAAAACTAGTTAAAGAGCTATTTGGTGTTCTTACCTCAAGCCTAGCTCTTCTCCCTGGATTTTCTAGCTTCCTCTTCCTCAATGAGGCCTTGAGAGTTTGGTTTCCTGGAGCTCCTCTCCTCTTGTGTCGGTCAAATGAAAGTAAGGGGTGGAGAGAGGGTGCCTTCTCAATCAACACAAATGATTTGTGTGAGATAGGATCCTAGCATGAGTTTTTGTCTCAAAGGAGACTTCCTCCCCCTCCCTTGTGCGTACCAGCACGTTTGGCTGCTCCCCCTCCCTTATTATTTGGTCAATCAGTACCCATAAAAACGTGGGGTGCCCCCCACTTATGTGGGAGGTCATCCCATTATGTCCCGGTGTGTACAATCGGCCCCGAAAGTTGTATTTCTCGGCCCGTTTTAATTATATTTTATTCTATCGGGCCAAATAAAATGTATAACGCGTTCCTAATAATTATGGGCCTTTAGAATAGATGTACATTCCCCAACATAAATTTAGGAGTCTCCGAAACTCACTTCGGGCTGTTATCCGCTAAATTACCAATACCGGTAATTGAGTCCCGTTTGACCCACCGGTCAATTCCATGCCCTTCCCATTGCCCAATTAAAATATCCACCACCATATAGATGTCATCTAGACCAAGATGAATATAATATGTGGTTCGGGAATTATCGGGCGCTCCCCGTTCCCACTGTGGGCCCCACATGCAATTTACTATTCACGTAAAAGAAATAATAAAATTTAACAATTACGCAAATTTCATAAATCATTCTTCAAGGTTTATTACATCATTTACTAAAAGTAAACATGCTTGGGGACGGTGTCACAAGGGAAGTGACGTTAAAAAAAACCGAAGTTGCCCGCCAAAAGGCCTATCATCCCCACAGTGGACACGTACGACTCCAAATGCTTGGTGCACCTGGGCCAGCCAACCATCGCATCTGGAACCATTTGCCCGCGGACGTTCAAACCCACCGTGAGATGAATGGCGAGTGCGTATGCAGGAGACAAGCACCTCCACTTCAGAGGTCGGGGGTCTGTATACAAGTATCTCCATCTCAGAGGCCAAGGGTCCGACGACAAGCATATCGAGCCGAGCATCCAGTACGGTGGGAAGGAAGACGAACGTCCCAAGGTGGATAAACCTTTTCTCCATCTAAGAACACTAACCAGTGCGGTACGGCCTTAGGGCCTAAGCTTCTGGTGCGGTGGCAAGGGGGACGAACGTCCCCAAGAGGATAAAACGTTCTCCATCTAAGAACACTAACCGGTGCAGTACGGTCTCAGGGCTTAAGTTGTCGGTGCGGTGGGAAGGTGGACGAACGAAGACCAAAGAGGGTAAACATATTCTCCATCAAAGAACACTAACTAATGCGGTACAGCCTCAGGGCTTAAGCTACCGATGCGGTGGGAAGGTGGACGAACGAAATAATTGAAACCCAAAAGCAGGAAACCCGTTCATCGCCAAAGAACACTAACTAGTGCGGTACGGCCTCAGGGATTAAGCTGCCGGTGCAGTGGGAAGGTGGACGAACCAAACAAGGGAAACCCAAAGTAGGAAACCCGTCTGTCACCAAAGACCGGCAAGAAGCCAAGGTACAGGCCGAGAGTTTGGAGACAAGCATCTCCACTTTAGAGGCCGAGGGTCTGGAGACAAGCATCTTCATTTTAGAGGCCGAGGGTTTGGAGACAAGCATCATCCACGAAGAGGGCGAGGGCCACGAGATTAGCCGCACGGCCGGGGGCCTTGAGACGCCCAGCATATCCACAGACTATGCCTGCCAAGGCTGAGCATATCAAGATCATGACATCCCAAGGAGAACCAGCCTGGCATTCAGAGTACGGACGTCCCTAGAGAGAAACAAGATAGAATACCCTCCCTCTAGGCGGGAAGACGTACGTCCCCAATGGCTGTTTACATAGACGGCCGGGTACGGAGATCCAATGAATATAGAAGGCAAATGTACGGGGATCCAGAATACAACAGACAATTGTCGCGTCAGGGGCGTCGGTTAAAAGCAGTACACCAGATGGCCATCTCCTAAGCCCAAGCCTCTAATGAGACCCCCTGTAACTACTTATAGGGGCGTCGTTTCCCTCTCCGGAATTCATGGCAGGCGGAGTATACTCTTTTTCCTACGCTAGGATTTTTTCCCACAGGGTTTTCCTCAGCAGAATTTTTAATGAGGTACCCCTCTGCCTATGACGTGGGAGGTGCCAAGGGCATTAAATGGCGACGTACGTCAGATTCAATTCTACTTTCTTATGTCCCGCGCACGCTCGGAACATCAGAAGTGGGGGACTTGTGTTGGGTTAATGGCCCAACGGGGCTGGCCCATAAACCCTTAAGGCTCATGCGGACGAACGTCCCCAGAAGGCCAATGACAACGGGATACCCATCCAATTATCCAGGGAACGTATGTATCCTAGCGTAGGCAGTTACCTTGGCCCAGGAGCAGCACGAGACACACGTCTCGAAGGACTGCCCGGCAGGTAGCCCATGGGGACGGACGTCCCCAGAAGGCCCAAGACCACGGGATACCCTTCCGATTATCCAGGGGATGTACGTATCCTAGCGTAGAGGTACCTTGGCCCGGGAGCAGCACGAGACGCACGTCTTGCAGGACTTTGGGCCCAGCAGGAAACCAGAGGCAAGCTCATGGGGACGAACATCCCCACCCCTTGGCGGACAGCCAAGATCCTGACGGGATCCTGTATTAATAGAGAATATTTGGTGGTTGCGCATTTAATGCAGAAGATCTGGTGGTCAGGATCAAGCTAGGCAAGCCCATGGGGACAAACCTCCCCACCCCTTGGCGGGAAGCTATGATCTCGGGGATTGCGCATTGAATGCCAAATATTTGGTGGTTGAGATCAAGTCATCCACAGCTGGGTTCAATGCACCTAACTATCCATTGGCGGTATAAATAGTAGCATTTATTTCATTGTAAAGGGAGGCAACTTAGCACTCTTGTATTATAACATTCATAGCAGCTCGTAGCATAGCTGGGGACGAACGGCCTCACGCCTCTAACCCCTTCAGTATAATAAGACTTCTTATTGGGCCTCATCTTACTTGTTTGACATTATTCTCCTAAACTTCCCACTCGAAACCCTTAGGTTGTGTGTTGTGGGCCTATGGGTTGAAGGGAATAAACCTCAACAACTTTTAACGACTTACAAAAAAATCATAAAGATGAAAAATTAATAATATAGCATCAAACTACAATCTGGAGGGGCGAGTCATCCGTTAAAAGATCCCCAAAAGCGTGTGGCTGGCGGATTCGAACTACGAACTTTAGTGGCAGATTCGAACTACGAACTGTCCATATATCATTTGTATCTACTAGATTAGACATTTGTGTAGTTGGGCCTATTGGGCCCGTATTTGTGGCCCGACTTGTTATTTCTCAATTTATACTCCCAATGGGAGGTCTTGTAAACCTAGAACAACATAAGTCACAAATTCATACTTCCATACAACACTACTTTTCATCATTTTCTTCCTCTTACTAGCTTAATCTCTCTATTTATTATAGTTTGGATATCCCTATTATCAATTACAAATAATCTCACCTTCCAGACACTCTCATGTATATATCATTTTGTCTCATTAATAGTTTTCTTTCTTTATTTTTATCATTCTAACACTTTTTAATCCTTTTTCGTCTTTTTTATTTCTTTTACATGTTTATTTGTTCTACTTCCCACCCTGTTAGGAGTTTTTTTAATTTTTCCTTGACAGATTTTTTTTGCCTTTTCATCTTCTCCTTCCATTAACTCTCCTCTTTTTATGTAATTCTCTTCTCACTCTTTCTTTTTTTCATAAAGTTTTTTCCAAATGTACTTTTTGCTATATATTTGTTGAGGTTTATTCCTCCAAGTCCAAAGGTCTAACATGTTCCTTTGACTGTCGTTGGAATGTAGAGATTTTAATGAATGATGCGCGAATAATGATGGACAAGAAGAGCCAAATAATCAAGTGTATTGAGGTAAATATGATGATTACACAGGAAATGGCCAAACGAGATATCCGGAACACACGACTGATACAACAACTAAAATCAAATATATTGTTGTGAGTACCAATTTTCTAACCCTTTGCAATAAAATAAATGTTGATATTTATACTATGGATGAGTGGGGGGAGATTCTGAGTGGATGACCCTGATCGGGCTAAACTTGCAAGTGTACAAGTGCCGATATAGTAATAAATTCCGGTAAAATACCGGGTCGAATCCACAAGGAAACGTTGTTTAATTCAAGTCCGAGAGTAGATAACTTTAAATGAAGAATTGAATAAAGTGCAGGGATTTTGATTTGTGTTTTATATTTTTGGTTTTTTCACTTTTTGTTCAACAAGATAATTGTTAACTAACTTTGAGTTCAAGATAAATGATAACAACAACTAAGGCTTCGGGAATCACTTAAATGCTTAAATAGGGTTGAATATTAGTTCTTTGCCAATAATTATGAATACGATGTCGCTAATATATTCTCAACTCCGGTTAAGGCAGCGAGAGCGTGGTTTTCGTTACGTGTAAGTCCCGTTAGGGCTTACATTCATCTACCGAAAACCCCGTTGAATATCAAGACATCACACCCGTATCATATAAGACCGGATATATTTATATTCTCGGTACTATATATGTTTATCCTTTAGTGTTCATAGTTTAGACTTCAACGTTAATTGCAAATATAAACTAAATTTAACATACTTCTATGTTGTACATCATAGTCATAAACAATCAATATATAAAGGATAAATCATAATTTATTGGTTTAGAACTTTTATCAAACACCTAGTGGGCATAGAAGTTCATCCATAGCCTTAGCTACGAAATTAGCCTCTAATGATCATATTAATCACAATACAATAATAAATGTAATGGAACATGAAATTACAAAGGAAATAATACCTAAACACCAATGATTTCGGAGGATGAACTTCCCTCCTCAAGAACTTCAAGAAAATACCAAGAACAAAAATATAAAAGCTAAGAATTAATCTATGGAATGGAATGTGTTTGTATGATGAATTGAGGGCTTTATATAGGCTAAAGAATGACATCTTTTAGTCTATTCGAACCCAACAATGAGGTATGGAAGCAATATTTGATTAGCATTGAGGAAGATGAGGTTTTCCCATCAAGAATCAGCTTGTACGATGCTGTTTTTTAGCAGAAAATCGACCCAACCGACGCCGGTTGGTCAGATGACCGGCCCCGGTTGAAAACAGGCTCATTTGTGCGAGAAAAAACGTTCCGACCGGCTCCGGTTCAAGACCGACCGGCGCCGGTTGCTGCGCCCAAAAATGTACTTCATTTCTCCTCCTCCGAAATGGATCAAAAAGTGTCGGTTTTTGTACCTGGATTTTGGAGATGTTCCGCTACGAATTTGGACATGATTCCTTCACCAAAGTTGTAGATAATGAAGGCTTCTATCCAAAAAAACTTGAATGACGTGATTTTATTCATCTAATCAACAGATATGGATAAAACACTGAGAGGTATGCACCCTGAAATCCCACCAGCAACATCTGAATTTATCGGTTGATTGAGTATTGTTCCTTTCCTATTCTGGCTATGATGTCTTCATAACATTTGTACCTTATTGAGTTACCATTTACATGAAATTCGAATGGAGTGATTTCGAGTTCTCTACAATACGTTATACTCAAATGATGAGCAAAACGTCATCCTTTTGGTCCCAAAAGCCGTTCATCACAATGTTTTATGCTCTAACTCTCATTCTCAAGATATTTTCCCAATTTCTCTTCTTTTCTTCAAAAAATACTTATAAATACTTATGTTAAACACAAGTAAATATAACGGCTATCAAATCCCCCCACACTTGAGCATTGCTTGTCCTCAAGCAATTTCTTTGTATTGATGCACAATTAGAAAAGAAACTAAACCGTGCAAATTAAAAGTTTAATAAGATGATAAAAATTAGATATAAACTTTTTAATCTTTCTCAAGGCCAAAAACCTTTTTCTATTATTCACAATAAATGTATTTAAGATTAAGAAAAATATTTAAACAGTTGATGGGTTTATTTTGTGACAATTTAGGCAATGTGTGGGTATGTCGGTGTTTTTTTTTCTTGTGGACTGACAACTTGATTTTGTAGAGAAGGCTATTCTAGGAGAACATGAGTTCGTTTTTTTGCTTTTGTATATAAACTCTTTTTTTTTGTTCTCCGTAATTATATATCTAGATTGTCAGAAATGAGGAGAATCCGACAATAGAGTGATTTGGAGTTGGGATGAAACTTTTATTTTGAATTTTGCACTCTATGCACATTTGTATGGATTTGGAACATTGTCACAAATTTGAGTGAAAGTGGTGGTTTCAAGATTAATAAATATTTTAATTAATCTAAAAATACATTTTTGTGAGTAAAAGTAAATCTTTCTCAACCAAAACCCTTAAAAGAGAGAATATCAAAAAAATTAACCTTCCTAGAAAAAATTTAATTTGCAAAGAAAAGTTCCCAACTAATTATTCACCCCCCACACTTGATCTACATTGTCATCAATGTAGATTGGAGAATGCAATGCAAGATGAAATCTTCAATAGTGGAATGAGATGTCTTTGAGAGAAGGAAATGCATGATACTTGAGCTGAGATCGATGATTTTTTTTTGTTGGGTTGCCTCCCAATTAGCGCTTAGTTTAACGTCATAGGCCGGACGAACATACCTCTTTTGTGCAACTGAATTCCCGCAGATGTTTAGCTAGTAGGACATCTCTTTTAAAATCTTGCGGGGGAGGAGAGGATGTTGAGCTCTTATTTTCAATATTGAGAAGAATATCACCTGGGTCAAAAATGTACTTTTTTGGCGTATCCCGATTATGTCCTCCTTTGTTGTTGGCGTATCCTTCTCGAATGAAAAAGAGATCTCTTCTACCATTTGGAGGCGTGAGAACACTGGCTTCGGCTTTCAAGAAATTTTCTAGAGTGGGTTGTACTCTCCAAACATGAAATATGTCATCTTTATCTCCCACAAATAGCTTTCTAGTCATGTCGTGTACATCAATTAGGTTTGGGGTCTTCTTGCTCTCCGGAACTTTGGGATCCTCCTTTCTTCTTCTGCTTTCTGTTGTGATGACCATGTCACTTCCTGTTATAGTAACTTGTTGAGCAAGTTGGTTAATCTGCAGTTGTAGAGTGTGGAAGGAGCTTTTGGTATCTCGCTCGAGGTTGTCCATCCTTTGATTAAGAATCATGTTTTGATCTTCAATTCGGCTGCCAAGTTTGGTAAATTGAGAATGGAGATTCTCAATGGATGCCTCCATTCTACTATAATGTCTTTCATTTTCAGCTTGAATACTTGTGGTAAAAAACGTCATCATCTCCTCCAAGGTTGATTGAGAGTTTGAAGAACTCCCATGCGGTTTCCAACTATTGTATTGGTCCCCCCTTTGTTGATGAGAAGAGTTGTAGTAGTTGTTACCTCCATGATTCCCCCACTCCTCATAGAAGTTCATGTAATTGATCTCCTCAGTTTGAATAGCATACTCTGGTGTACGAAGAGTGTTCCCTAAGGTGGTTTGTAGGCTTTCTTTCCGTGTTCGTTCAAACTCCAGAAATCTTCTATCAAGCACATCACCGATAGATATTTCCTTCACTCCAGAGAACTTCATGTCTCTAGCTTGAAAATGCGGGTTGTAGGCAATAATGGGCATCTTGATCTCATTTGGTGTAGGATTTTTTTTATGTGTTTGCACACTCTTTTGACTTCGGGACCAAAGTTTACTTAGATCCTTGAACTTTTATGAGTATGATCACACATTTTTGTTTAAAAATAAATAAATAAATAAATAAATAAATAAATAAATAAATAAATAAATAAATAAACTAACACTACTACATGAACAAGTGAAAAGCAATGGGAAATGAAAAAATTCAGGATTTTTGTTTTATTTTGGACTTTATTAAACAAGATCGTTTCCCCGGCAACGGCGCCAAAAACTTGATCGGGTTAAACTTGCAAGTGTACACGTGCCGATATAGTAATAAATTCCGGTAAAATACCGGGTCGAATCCACAAGGAAACGTTGTTTAATTCAATTCCGAGAGTAGATAACTTTAAATGAAGAATTGAATAAAGTGCAGGGATTTTGATTTGTGTTTTATATTTTTGGTTTTTTCACTTTTTGTTCAACAAGATAATTGTTAACTAACTTTGAGTTCAAGATAAATGATAACAACAACTAAGGCTTCGGGAATCACTTAAATGCTTAAATAGGGTTGAATATTAGTTCTTTGCCAATAATTATGAATACGATGTCGCTAATATATTCTCAACTCCGGTTAAGGCAGCGAGAGCGTGGTTTTCGTTACGTGTAAGTCCCGTTAGGGCTTACATTCATCTACCGAAAACCCCGTTGAATATCAAGACATCACACCTGTATCATATAAGACCGGATATATTTATATTCTCGGTACTATATATGTTTATCCTTTAGTGTTCATAGTTTAGACTTCAACGTTAATTGCAAATATAAACTAAATTTAACATACTTCTATGTTGTACACCATAGTCATAAACAATCAATATATAAAGGATAAATCACAATTTATTGGTTTAGAACTTTTATCAAACACCTAGTGGGCATAGAAGTTCATCCATAGCCTTAGCTAAGAAATTAGCCTCTAATGCTCATATTAATCACAATACAATAATAAATGTAATGGAACATGAAATTACAAAGGAAATAATACCTAAACACCAATGATTTCGGAGGATGAACTTCCCTCCTCAAGAACTTGAAGAAAATACCAAGAACAAAAATATAAAAGCTAAGAATTAATCTATGGAATGGAATGTGTTTGTATGATGAATTGAGGGCTTTATATAGGCTAAAGAATGACATCTTTTAGTCTATTCGAACCCAACAATGAGGTATGGAAGCAATATTTGATTAGCATTGAGGAAGATGAGGTTTTCCCATCAAGAATCAGCTTGTACGATGCTGTTTTTTAGCAGAAAATCGACCCAACCGACGCCGGTTGGTCAGATGACCGGCCCCGGTTGAAAACAGGCTCATTTGTGCGAGAAAAAACGTTCCGACCGGCTCCGGTTCAAGACCGACCGGCGCCGGTTGCTGCGCCCAAAAATGTACTTCATTTCTCCTCCTCCGAAATGGATAAAAAAGTGTCGGTTTTGTATCGGGATTTTGGAGATGTTCCGCTACGACTTTGGACATGATTCCTTCACCAAAGTTGTAGATAATGAAGGCTTCTATTCAACAAAACTTGAATGACGTGATTTTATTCATCCAATCAACAGATATGGATAAAACACTGAGAGGTATGCACCCTGAAATCCCACCAGCAACATCTGAATTTATCGGTTGATTGAGTATTGTTCCTTTCCTATTCTGGCTATGATGTCTTCATAACATTTGTACCTTATTGAGTTACCATTTACATGAAATTCGAATGGAGTGATTTCGAGTTCTCTACAATACGTTATACTCAAATGATGAGCAAAACGTCATCCTTTTGGTCCCAAAAGCCGTTCATCACAATGTTTTATGCTCTAACTCTCATTCTCAAGATATTTTCCCAATTTCTCTTCTTTTCTTCAAAAAATACTTATAAATACTTATGTTATACACAAGTAAATATAATGGCTATCAGACCCCCAACCATAAAATCGTCCATATCTCTTGCATTAAATGCGGTTCCCGCCAGAAATGAGGCTTCCTGCCAATTCTCTAGGGTCGATCCTCAATGGCTAGCTCCTCCTGGCGTGGTAAATGGCCAAGTAAGGTATTTAGGTCGTTCGGTATTTTGGCCGTGTGTGCTTCCTATTTGTTGGATTCCATCGAACATGTGCCTTGATGGATAGTGTACCCGGGGGGTAGCTTATCCGAGGGGTTATTACGGAGAATAATAAGAGAGAAGTGTTGGAGATATTTAATTGTGAATCAAGTTGGTCATAGATTAGCTTTATATTTAATCCTTGTATTTAAATAGTGCATAAATTAGATAGAAATCAGGCCAAGTGTTAGGCCCATTTAGACAGGCTAAAAGCCTGGTACGCCTAACCTAAACCTCGCCTATAAAAAGGGAGCCGAGGTTTAGGAAAAGGATGAACGTCGTACTTATTATTCATAGCCTTACGCTTATCATTCTGCTGTACGTTCCACGGTTTATCAAAGAAGGTTTTACGGTGATTCATTCTGTGTTCATCTTTACGTTTAATCTTCCTTGTTAGATCGAGTATTCATTGCTGTTACAGAAACAGGGACTAACAATTGGTATCAGAGCCGATCGAGAACGATCAGAAGAACTCCTGCAGAATACTCTATTTTTTTGTTAACGTAGTTCATTCTGTCGATTTTTTGCTCTGTAATTTTGTTTCTTGTTCAAAAATTGTAAAAGTTACACCTTTGGAATCGCCTTTTCAAAGCGATCAAAGGGTATACTTCAGATTGTGTTTTACGCAAATTTATATTTCGAGATATCTCGAGCTGGGCATCTCGACATCCTACTTCTTCACAGGTTCTGCTACGTTTTTTGAGGTGAAAACTTTACCAGAAGATCTCGACATTCTACTCTACAGGAAACTACCTTCAGATTTTGTTTATCTGATTTTTACAGGTTGCAGGATTTCGACATTGAGGATTTCTGTAACACCGTCCCCAAATGTATTTATCTTTAAGATAATAATTTATTGAACTCTATGAAATATTTAGTGAACTTACGAAGTTGTGAATTTGTATTAATTTTTTCGCGTGAATAGTAAAATGCACGTGGGGCCCACATCGGGAGTGGGGACCGCCCGATATTATCGGGGCCACATATTATATTGATCTTGGACTAGATAATATGTATATGGTGGTGGATACCCAAATTGAGCCATGACAATGGCATAGGGTTGACCGGTTGGTCAAACGAGGCCAAATTATCAGTATCGGCAACCTATCAGATAACAGCCCGAAAAGGGATTTCGGAGACTTCTAAATTAAAGTGAGGGATGCATATTGATTCTAAGGTCCATTAAGAATTGGGAACAAGTGTTATATTTTATTTGACCCGATAAAATAAAATATACTTAAAACAGTCCGAAAAATACAACTTTCGGGGCAAATTGCACACGTTGGGACAAATTGGGATGACCTCCCACATGGGTGGGGGCCACCCCACGAAATTGTCAACCTTTGAGGGCTGGATGAGGGCCAAATTGGCTGAACAACAATTGAGAGGATGGGGGAGACACTTTTGACATGTAGTAGGCCCCTCCCTTCACTCATTGTCTAGATGAGACAAGAAGGAACCACCACTACCTCCTTACCCTCATCATTTTCGACCCAAATACACCAAGAAGGAGAGAAGAGCTCTTCAAACTTCATCTCCATAGCCCAAATCCGAACTCAAGCTAAAGGGAGTCCAAGAAGAAAGTTTGAGAAGGAAAAAGCTAGGAAAAGGGTGTGAAAATTAAGGTAATGACCTTATCATAACTTTTCCTTTGTTTTTCTTCTAGCATATAAGGTATATATCATATAAAAGACTTTTAGTATTGTTCTACATGATTTAAGTGTGGAATGATGGGTTGGAAGGTGATTCTAAGTCCAAAAACGGACTTAGAAGCCAAATCGACCGGTTTGCCGGAAAATAACCTTTTATAGGTTATTTGTGTTGATATGGGTTTTGTGATGATAAAACCTTGTTAGGAACTTGATTTAAAGTATTTTTGAGCCTCTCCGGAGTTTCGTCGGAGTTGGTCAAAGTTCGCCGGGGTTGGTCAAAGTCGCCGGAGTTGGTCAAAGTTCAATCAAGAAACGTAGAACGCGCTTAAGCTTAATTAAGGTGAGGATGACCGACTATGATACTTATAATCTTTGGGTTAATTTCATGGGATTTCCTAAGTGAATATAAATGTGATGTGCATGAATTGTTGATGGTTAATAATGTATAAATAGAACTACTATTGATTAAAAGTATAGTATGCATGATACACAAATTTATGAATAAATTGTGTATGTTTAGATGTTATGAATATGTGTGTATGATGGTTGTACCAACCATGAATATCATTTGGGATAGTATACTTTGATGCCATGAGGAGAAGCCATGAAGGTATGAAAGTGATATTTGATATTAAGGCCAATTATGCAAGAAGAAGGAATTATATTGAAATAAATAAATAACTAGCATTGAAATATTAGTTGGAAATGTTAGTTGAGAAATGGATGAATTAGGTCCTAAGAATTTGAATTATAAGGAATCGGTGATTATGAGCCGGGCTCAAGACCGATGTAGATGACGGTGATTATGAGCTGGGCTCTAGACCGTAGTAGATAACGGTGATTATGAGTTGGGCTCTAGACCGTAGTAGATAACGGTGATTATGAGCTGGGCTCTAGACCGTAGTAGATAACGGTGATTATGAGCTGGGCTCTAGACCGTAGTAGATGACGGTGATTATGAGTTGGGCTCTAGACCGTAGTAGATGACGGTGATTATGAGCTGGGCTCTAGACCGTGATAAATAATGATGAATTGATATTAAATGAACGGATTAACTATAATGTAATAATGCCCTAGTTGAGGGCCTCGGAGATTTAAACTTTGATTATACTTAGTATAGTTGTCATTGTACTTGTCAAATGCTTCCAAGTACTGACCTCCCCTTCACGGGGGAGGCCACCTCACAGTTTCAGGTAGAACTTGAAGGTTGCTACCACCAGCCGCTGCTTCGGGAAGTTTCTGAGGAGAAGACTTGGTTCGTGCTTCTCCCGTTCTTGTTTTGAAAAAACAATATGAATAATGCTCATGGATAATATTTTCTGAATAATTATTTTGGGGGCTTGCATGCCTAATTATGCCAAGTGTGGCTTGAACACTTGTATCAATTGTTTCCGCTGCTTTAATAAATGTTTTACATTATGTTTGTTTATGGATGTACTATGTGTGAATGGTATTCAAGACGCCTTGTATAGTATGGAGGAGTCGGACTGCGGTTGACTATTCGTACTGTACGGCGGGTTGTTGACGTGTCCGGGTAGGTCCGGGGCGTGACAATTTAAATGGTATCAGAGCCTTAGTCCGTAAACATCATAATGAAGCTTCAAAATTTCTTTTTGAAAATGAATTTGAAAAAAAAAAACATGAGCATAAGTTTTGTACTTATAGAACTTTTGGTACTTAAGTTGCAATGCCTCTAATTGTTAAGATGGTACCCTTAACAATTGGTATGGCGGCGATTTGAGCCGAAGGATGTCTTTAAGTACCCGTCCGTCATTTGACATTCGATACGAGTCTAACGACTCAATCCTAATTTCTTTCAGAAATGGAACCAGTTGGAAGGATCACTAGGAGGAACCCGTTGGGCCGTGCACCGGGTGGGTCCGAGCGCGGTAGCCGGGGGTCCTCTAGGGGATCAAGAGGAAGGGGCCGTGGAGGCCAACGTCAAACCGTGAGCGATGGCCACATTGATACCGAGAGTGAGACCTATTGGTCCTATGAGGACTCAACTTACCATCCGGGGACTGAGCCAGTTGAGACCCCTTACGAAGAGAATGATGACGATGTGAGTGATGAGGAGGAAAGTGGCTCCTTGGCCAGAATCGAAGTGTTGCTCCAACAGTATCATCGGGAGCGCGAAGAAAGGAGGGCACGCCGAAGGCACCGTGCAGGGCAACCTTCGGGCGGGGCTCCAAGAGGGAGGAGCTTTTGCGATTCGAGAACCCATGTGGAAGCGCATGGGAGTCGGGGCGATGGAGCTCCAGCCATAAGGATCTCCAAATACATCAAGGAGGCGAGGGACTTAGGGTGCAAACCGTTCGATGGGACGGGAGACATCTCGGTTGCCGCCCAGTGGATCAAGAGGCTGAACGAGGCAGCCCTTGACATGCAGCTCACCCCCGATTTTAAACTGAGAATCGCGGTAAGGTTACTCGAGGGGTTGGCATCCAAATGGTGGGATGGAACCAAGGGTAAGTATGGCGGAACTGTTACATGGGAGGATTTCCGACAAGAATTATTTGCCCATTACTACTCTGACTTTGAAGTAAACGCCAAGGTGAGGGAATACACTCTCCTAACCCAAGGCGGTAACATGACGGTGAAAGAACTTGAGAACAAGTTCAAAGACCTTGCTGATCACATACCGGAGTATGCTTGTGATGAAAACCGAATGGTGAATCACTTTTGGGAGGCCTTGGACTTGGAGATACGTGACAGGGCAACTCAATTGCCCAATATGACTTTCAGCCAAGTGGTTGCCCAAGGGTTGAAGGGAGAAAAGCAATGGGAGGAGAGGAAGAGGAGAAATGCCGAAGAGGCCAAGAAAAGAAAGTGGGAGAGCCATGGCCCCCAAGGTCCCAATAAGAAGGGGAACCACGGGGGAGGTGGATCGTTCAGGGCACCGGCAGCACCATCCAAGGGAAACCCAGCCACGAGCGGGCACTACTCGGGCTCACAAGTCCCGACGGCGCCCAGGTGCAGGAATTGCAACAGAAACCACACCGGTAAGTGTCGTGATCCGCCACGGTGCTACCAATGCGGGAGTACAGGGCACATTAAGCCAAACTGCCCTACACTTGGTGGGAACCGGGGGTCAGGACCAAGCGGCGCTACCACGGCAAGTAGGAACCGGGCCGGAGCATCTCATGCTAGCGTGGGCCAGGGGGAGCGAGCACGAGCAATGCGCCGTCCGTGAATCAAGGAAGAACTCAAGCTAGAGTTTATGCTATGACGGAGGCGGATGCACGTGCCAACCCGGACTCCGTTGCGGGTAATTCCTTAAACTCACGTATTAATTTTCGTAAACAATAGGAGTGTGGAACTTGTAAAATTATAACCCCGACGAGTTTAGTCGGGTTTGAAGGGAAAAAGGGAGGAGAATCCTCGCCCTGGGTGAAAACCGCCCGGCTTTGACGAAAGCCGCCCGACTTTCGTCTTGATTTAATTGGGATAATACTACGGCAACGAATGCCGGCCGGCTTCCACTGAGAACCGCCCGGCTTTCGTCAAGACTGAAGCAGAGAAATTTCTCGCAACCAAAAAACCGGCCGGCTTTTGGTGAAAACCGGTCGGCTTTCATAAACACCTCACCTGGTAAATTTCTCGCAGCTGAAAGCCGCCCGGCTTTCATGGAAGCCGCCCGGCTTTCGTTAAGCCTGGGATTTCTGCGCTGCTGAAACCCGGCCGGGTTTCGTATAAACCGGCCGGCTTCGAAACCACTCCCTGAATAAAAACTACGGCGACGAAAACCGCCCGGCTTTCGTAAAAGCCGCCCGGCTTTCGTAAAAGCCGCCCGACTTTCGTGATTAAATACTTAGAAATTTTTCTCGCAGTCGAAAACCGGCCGGCTTTCACCCGGATTCATCCTAAAACGGTCCTAGAGGTTAGAAACCGGGAAATTTCGGGAGGGTATCGAACTGACCCCACCCGAAACACAACCAACATACTCTACGACTTAAGAAACGAACCTATTTATTAGATAGTGTGTCTTACATTACTTATGAATGTAGGAACACTAAAGATAAACGGGAGAGAAGCAAGGATCCTTATTGATACCGGGGCGCAACGATCATTTGTGAGTGAGGCGTTCACCAGCGGATTCAACGGACCACTTGTACCGATGACTCAAACCCTATTGGTGTCCACGCCTCTAGGGGATGATATCGAGAGAGAAAGCCACTATCCATCGTGTGAGGTGGAGGTGGAGGGACAGAACTTGACGTGTGATTTCGTACCGCTGAGTATGATCGAGTTTGATGCAATCCTCGGGATGGATTGGCTTGAGAAACATCATGCTAGGGTCGATTGCTACACGAAGATTCTTGAACTCGAAGGCGGCGAAGGGTTGACCTTACGCTTCGAGGGAGATAGAGGCAAATCAAACTGTTGTATCATATCCGCCGTGAGAGCAAGGAATATGATGAGAAAGGGGTGTCACGCATACCTAGCGTATGTGGTGGACAAAACCAAAGAAGAGATAGACATCAATGATGTGAGAGTTGTGTGCAAGTATCCGGATGTCTTCCCAAAAGACTTGCCGGGACTTCCACCCGATAGGGAGATTGAGTCCGTGATCGAGGTCGAACCCGGCACCAAACCAATCTCTATACCGCCATACAGAATGGCACCCGCCGAACTTAACGAGTTGAAAACCCAATTGCAAGAGCTATTGGATAACGGTTTCATAAGGCCGAGTCACTCTCCGTGGGGAGCACCGGTCCTTTTCGTGAAAAAGAAAGATGGAACACTTCGAATGTGCATTGACTATCGTCAACTGAACAAGGTCACAATCAAGAATAGGTATCCCTTGCCTAGAATTGATGAATTGTTTGATCAGCTCCGAGGGGCGACGGTGTTTTCGAAGATTGACTTGAGGTCGGGGTACCATCAACTGAAAATAAAGGAAGATGACATACCGAAGAGTGCATTCCGCACAAGGTATGGTAATTTCGAGTTCCTAATTATGTCGTTCGGGCTAACCAACGCCCCGGCGGCATTCATGGACATGATGAACCGTGTGTTCAGTGAATGCTTAGATCAATTTGTGATAGTATTCATTGACGATATTTTGATATACTCCAAGAGTGAGTGGGAGCATGAAGATCATTTGAGACTTGTACTTGAACGGCTAAGGGAAAAACAACTCTTTGCCAAGTTCTCTAAATGCGAGTTTTGGCTCAAAGAGATCGGGTTCCTCGGGCATGTCGTGTCAGGTTCGGGCATTGCGGTGGATAAAGCCAAGATAGAAGCCATTATGAATTGGGAGAGACCCAAGAACGTGAAAGAAATACGTAGTTTCCTCGGTTTGGCAGGATATTATCGTAAGTTTGTTGAAAAATTTTCTGTATTGGCGTCTCCTTTGACAAAGCTCACAAAGAAAGGGGCCAAGTTCATATGGGACGACAATTGTGAGAAAGGGTTTCTCGAACTAAAGAAACGGCTTACAGAAGCACCAGTCCTCACTCTACCCACACAAGGGATAGGGTACGACATATACAGTGACGCTAGCATCCAAGGGCTTGGATGTGTTCTAATGCAAAACGGTCGGGTGATTGCATACGCTTCAAGGCAATTGAAGAAACACGAGGCAAACTACCCTACCCATGATCTAGAGTTGGGAGCAGTAGTGTTTGCACTGAAAATTTGGTGGCATTATCTCTATGGGGAGACGTGTCACATTTTCACTGATCATAAAAGCTTGAAGTATGTATTCACTCAAAAAGAGTTGAATATGAGACAAAGGAGATGGATGGAGTTGATCAAGGACTATGACTTGATCATCGACTATCATCCCGGGAAGGCCAATGTGGTAGCCGATGCACTGAGCAGAAAGAGTACATCGGGGACGTTACTCACGTGTCTACGCTCACTAAGGGCACAAGTGGAGGTGTCCACGAGTGGGGTCCTCATTGCTAGATTCGAGGTTAGGCCTACATTGCTGAGTGAGATCAGTAGATGTCAGGCCATTGATGAAGAATGTCAGAAGATCCGTGAACAGATCCTTGAGGGACCTGTTGAGAACTTTCGGGTACGTGATGACGGTCTTTTATTGTTTAAAGGCCGTGTATGCATACCAAGGAACGAGGAGCTCCAAAAGTCTATACTGGAGGAGGCTCATTCTTCGGCGTATGCCATGCATCCAGGAGGTACTAAAATGTACCGAGACTTGAAGGAAAGTTACTGGTGGTCGGGTATGAAGAGGGACATCGCAGAGTACGTGAGTCGGTGCCTTACATGCAAACAAGTCAAGGCGGAGCATCAACACCCGGCGGGACTTTTGCAACCACTTACCATTCCAGAATGGAAGTGGGAGCACGTGACCATGGACTTCGTGGTGGGGCTGCCACGAACAGTGAACAACTACGATGCAGTATGGGTAGTGGTTGATAGGCTCACCAAGAGTGCACACTTTTTGCCTATCAACATTACTTATCCTCTTGAAAGATTAGCAAAGCTATACACGGAGGAGATTGTGAGACTGCATGGAGTTCCGATATCCATTCTCTCGGATAGGGACCCAAGTTTCACATCCCGATTTTGGCCAAAATTTCAAGCATCTTTGGGTACGAAGCTAAAGTTTAGCACAGCCTTTCACCCACAGACGGATGGGCAATCCGAGAGGGTGATACAGATTCTGGAAGATATGCTTAGGGCATGTGTTCTGGAGTTCCAAGGGAGTTGGGACAAGCATTTGGCTCTGTTTGAGTTTGCCTATAACAACAGTTATCAGGCGAGTATTGGCATGCCTCCATACGAGGCATTGTATGGGAGGAAATGTAGAACACCGTTGTGTTGGGATGAGGTTGGCGAAGCCAAGCTCGAGGGGATTGAACTTGTCGAAATCACCAAGGCTAAGGTGAAAGTCATTCAGGATAGACTCAAGGCTGCCCAAGATCGGCAAAGGAGTTATGCTGACAAACGACGCAGGCCATTGGAGTTTGAGGTCGGTGATAAGGTCTTTCTAAGGATTTCTCCTTGGAAAGGTATCATCAGATTTATATCGAGGGGAAAACTTAACCCCCGATATATTGGCCCATTTGAAGTCCTTGAAAGGATAGGGGCCGTGGCTTACCGTATCAAATTGACCCCATAACTTGAGAAGATACACGACGTGTTCCATGTATCGATGCTCAAGAAATACGTGCGAGATCCATCTCATATCCTTGAGAAACCACCGGTAGAGATACGTGAAGACCTACAATATGCGGTGGAACCGGTGAAGATTGTGGGTCAACAGGTAAAGAAACTAAGGAACAAGGAGATTCCTATGGTAAAGGTCCTTTGGAGGATTGATCGAGTCGAAGAAGAAACCTGGGAGACTGAGGTCTCAATGAGGGAGCAGTACCCTTTCCTTTTCGATTAGACACGTGGATTTCGGGGACGAAATCCCAAATAAGGGGGGGTGAACTTGTAACACCGTCCCCAAATGTATTTATCTTTAAGATAATAATTTATTGAACCCTATGAAATATTTAGTGAACTTACGAAGTTGTGAATTTGTATTAATTTTTTCGCGTGAATAGTAAAATGCACGTGGGGCCCACATCGGGAGTGGGGACCGCCCGATATTATCGGGGCCACATATTATATTGATCTTGACTAGATAATATGTATATGGTGGTGGATACCCAAATTGAGCCATGACAATGGCATAGGGTTGACCGGTTGGTCAAACGGGGCCAAATTATCAGTATCGGCAACCTATCAGATAACAGCCCGAAAAGGGATTTCGGAGACTTCTAAATTAAAGTGAGGGATGCATATTGATTCTAAGGTCCATTAAGAATTGGGATCAAGTGTTATATTTTATTTGACCCGATAAAATAAAATATACTTAAAACAGTCCGAAAAATACAACTTTCGGGGCAAATTGCACACGTTGGGACAAATTGGGATGACCTCCCACATGGGTGGGGGCCACCCCACGAAATTGTCAACCTTTGAGGGCTGGATGAGGGCCAAATTGGCTGAACAACAATTGAGAAGATGGGGGAGACACTTTTGACATGTAGTAGGCCCCTCCCTTCACTCATTGTCTAGATGAGACAAGAAGGAACCACCCCTACCTCCTTACCCTCATCATTTTCGTCCCAAATACACCAAGAAGGAGAGAAGAGCTCTGCAAACTTCATCTCCATAGCCCAAATCCGAACTCAAGCTAAAGGGAGTCCAAGAAGAAAGTTTGAGAAGGAAAAAGCTAGGAAAAGGGTGTGAAAATTAAGGTAATGACCTTATCATAACTTTTCCTTTGTTTTTCTTCTAGCATATAAGGTATATATCATATAAAAGACTTTTAGTATTGTTCTACATGATTTAAGTGTGGAATGATGGGTTGGAAGGTGATTCTAATCCAAAAACGGACTTAGAAGCCAAATCGACCGGTTTGCCGGAAAATAACCTTTTATAGGTTATTTGTGTTGATATGGGTTTTGTGATGATAAAACCTTGTTAGGAACTTGATTTAAAGTATTTTTGAGCCTCGCCGGAGTTTCGTCGGAGTTGGTCAAAGTTCGCCGGAGTTGGTCAAAGTCGCCGGAGTTGGTCAAAGTTCAATCAAGAAACGTAGAACGCGCTTAAGCTTAATTAAGGTGAGGATGACCGACTATGATACTTATAATCTTTGAGTTAATTTCATGGGATTTCCTAAGTGAATATAAATGTGATGTGCATGAATTGTTGATGGTTAATAATGTATAAATAGAACTACTATTGATTAAAAGTATAGTATGCATGATACACAAATTTATGAATAAATTGTGTATGTTTAGATGTTATGAATATGTGTGTATGATGGTTGTACCAACCATGAATATCATTTGGGATAGTATACTTTGATGCCATGAGGAGAAGCCATGAAGGTATGAAAGTGATATTTGATATTAAGGCCAATTATGCAAGAAGAAGGAATTATATTGAAATAAATAAATAACTAGCATTGAAATATTAGTTGGAAATGTTAGTTGAGAAATGGATGAATTAGGTCCTAAGAATTTGAATTATAAGGAATCGGTGATTATGAGCCGGGCTCAAGACCGATGTAGATGACGGTGATTATGAGCTGAGCTCTAGACCGTAGTAGATAACGGTGATTATGAGCTGGGCTCTAGACCGTAGTAGATAACGGTGATTATGAGCTGGGCTCTAGACCGTAGTAGATAACGGTGATTATGAGTTGGGCTTTAGACCGTAGTAGATGACGGTGATTATGAGCTGGGCTCTAGACCGTAGTAGATGACGGTGATTATGAGCTGGGCTCTAGACCGTGATAAATAATGATGAATTGATATTAAATGAACGGATTAACTATAATGTAATAATGCCCTAGTTGAGGGCCTCGGAGATTTAAACTTTGATTATACTTAGTATAGTTGTCATTGTACTTGTCAAATGCTTCCAAGTACTGACCTCCCCTTCACGGGGGAGGCCACCTCACAGTTTCAGGTAGAACTTGAAGGTTGCTACCACCAGCCGCTGCTTCGGGAAGTTTCTGAGGAGAAGACTTGGTTCGTGCTTCTCCCGTTCTTGTTTTGAAAAAACAATATGAATAATGCTCATGGATAATATTTTCTGAATAATTATTTTGGGGGCTTGCATGCCTAATTATGCCAAGTGTGGCTTGAACACTTGTATCAATTGTTTCCGCTGCTTTAATAAATGTTTTACATTATGTTTGTTTATGGATGTACTATGTGTGAATGGTATTCAAGACGCCTTGTATAGTATGGAGGAGTCGGACTGCGGTTGACTATTCGTACTGTACGGCGGGTTGTTGACGTGTCCGGGTAGGTCCGGCGGCAAGCCTGGACATGTGATCAAAGACTGCCGCCTCCCAAAGAAGAAAGATGCTAACTTCTACAAGCAGAAAATGCTGTGGAATAAGCAGAAAATGCTGATGGTGCAGAAAGAAGAAGAAACCTCTGCCATGATTGCTGAGAATGAGAACTGGGCAGAAGATTCTTCTGAGGAGGAGGAGGAGGAAGACAACTATGCCCTTATGGCACGTGTGGAAGGAGATGAAAGAAAGGGTGATGCTGCGATCCCCGAAGGCGAGTGCACAACAAGCTCTGTAAGTACCTCCCATACTTCTTTAAATAATCAAATGCAGTCCTTACTTGAAAAGGACAATCTAATCAAAGAACTAAAGGAGAGACTAGACAATAATCATAGAGTTCTGAAACAGAATCTAGACCAAAAGTCTTCCTTAAGTATTCAACTTGAAATTGCAAAAGATCAAGTCAAAAAGGTGTCCTCAGATTTTGAAAGCTTTGAACTTAAGATATCTGAATTAACTAAGAAATTTGAGGACAGTGAACGGGAAAAAAGCACAGCAAAGGCTGAATGCAATTTTTTGCATAACAAAAGAAGAACGCTTTTAAATAAAGTAAAGGAACTAGAAGATCTAGCTGCTAGAAGAGGTCAATCTGAACAAACTGTTTTTCTGCTTAACAACAAACAAAAGGATGACCGATTCTACAATGCTAAAACAGGACTGGGCATAACCAACCCACGTAATCTTAAGAAAGTTAATTGTCTTCAATTCTATAACAAAGATTACATGGGACTAGGGTTTGGCGAGAAAATGTATTTTCGAAGTGATGAAGACTATGCTGAAGCAGAAGAAGAAAAGAGAAAGAAACCAAAACCTGCGATTTCTTGTGATTATCCCTCTGTAAATGAAAAACAACTTTCAGAAGAAAAACCTACTTCCTGCTTTAGTGAATGCCTTGACCCTTATGCTAAAGATATTCCTCACATAGGACACCCTCTAGACCCTCCCCCAAAAGTTGGTATTGCTAAAACTGGTGAGGAACCATGTATTTTTCCCATGGCTCAAAAGCTCAAAAACCTACAAAAAACTCTTGATGACGAGAGAGAGAGATTTGAAACTGAAAAGAAAGGTTTTGAGCGCAATTGGCAGGAACTTCTTCAAAAATTTAATGATTTAAGTGAGCAGTTTCATGCTAAAACAGACTCTTCTACGACCAAGCCTGACAGCTCACACACCTCACATGAGAAAAACAATGCTTTTAAAGGTTCGTCCACTCATCTCTCTTCTCCTTTGTTTACAGGGAATGAAGTGAATAAAGAAGGAGAAGAGAAGAATGAGTGGAGGAAAAAGAGGAAGAAAATCGCAGATGGCAAAAAGAAAGTTTTTGAGAATAATGCCAGCCCTAGATCTAGTTTAATTTTTTACTCAAAAGTTAATTGTAATTCTGTCTCTACAAAGCAAACTTCTAGTAGTTCAGTCTTGAGTCCCAAGCTGAATATTTCTGAGACATCTTCTAGACAAAGTTCTATTTATAATACAAGTGTTGCTTATGGTTATTCTGTTCCAGATCCCCATAATTATGAATGTGATATGAATGTTGTTAAATCTAAGCCTTCCAGAAAGCTTAAACCTGAAAAAGAAACCAAGAAAGGAACTTCTAAGGGAACGTTTTGTATTCCTGATATGAAATATGCCCTTAGAGTTCATTCTAGGAAACATCTTAATCGGCTTTCTAAGGAGGAGATTTTCAAAACCAAACTTAAGAAACAACCGTTCAATCACAAAGCACCTGTCTACTCTCCTCCTGAACCTAAAATGGAAAGATGGGTCCCCAAGATAAGACCCGTCAAAACTGAAACTGAGAGGTGGGTCCCCAAGATAAGTCCTACCAAAACTGAAACAGATAGGTGGGTCCCCAAGATGAGACCTACCAAAACTAAAACGGATAGGTGGGTCCCCAAACGAAGACTCATCCAAACTGAAACTGAAAGGTGGGTTCCCAATCGAAGACTCATCATAACTGCAACTGAAAGGTGGGTCCCCAAACTTAGACCCACAAGGACTAAAATGGAAAGGTGGGTTCACAACATCAGACCCACCAAAATGGAAATTGCTAGGTGGACTCCAAAAACCAGACACACTGCAAAAGCAGATCTGGCTATTGGAAAGCCCATCAAAGATAGATCTTTTGTTGAAAGAGCAGCTGACCTTGGATCACTGCTCAAAGCAAGATTTAAAAAGGTGTTTCTTGATAATAATGAAGGACCCACTCCAAGTTGGGTACCTAAACCTATTTGATTGTTTTGCAGGACGGTCATGTGTGGCACTTAGACTCAGGATGCTCAACCCACATGACCGGAATAAAGCACCTTTTGAGCAACTACACCAACTGCTACGGAGGAAATGTCAGATTCGGGAATGACGCCTCATCTCCTATCCTTGGGTATGGGGACGTCGTCTGTGCCAGTGTCACAATAAAAGATGTTTCTTTCGTCAAAGGGCTCAAACACAACTTACCGAGCATTGGACAATTCTGTGACAGAGGGATGGAAGTGAGGTTCTTTGCAAAACAATGCTGTGTTCTTGACAGCACAGGGAATACATTATTAACGTGTTACAGAACATCAAATCTGTACACTATTGATCTGAAAAGTGTCCAATCCACCACTTCCATCTGTCTGCTGTCCAAAGCTTCAACTGAACAGAACAACCTATGGCACAGACGTCTCTCCCATCTGAACTTCAAACATCTATCAACCTTGTCCTCCAAGAAACTTGTCAAGGGGCTTCCTCTGCTAAAGTCTTCCGCTGAAAATCATTGTAGTGCCTGCAAAATGGGCAAAATGACGCGAAGCTCCCACAAGTCAAAAATCGAAACTTCATCTACTCATCAGTTGCAGCTAATACACATGGATCTGTGTGGACCTATGAGAGTACAAAGCATCAATGGTCGCAAATACACTCTGGTGATCGTTGATGACTTCTCTAGGTATACATGGACAAAATTTCTCCGTTCAAAAGATGAAGCTGCGGAAAACATTATGACCTTTATCAGAACGATCCAAAAACTGCTACAGCACAGTGTTCGAATAGTCAGAACTGACAACGGTACCGAGTTCAAAAATCAGACTCTCACTGAGTTCTATGAATCACTCGGTATCACTCAGCAATTTGCAGCAGCTAAAACTCCCCAGCAGAACGGAGTTGTTGAGAGAAAGAACAGAACCCTTGTTGAAGCAGCACGCACCATGTTAATTCAATCAAGACTGCCTCACTTCATGTGGGCAGAGGCAATCAATACTGCGTGCTTCACTCAGAACAGAACCTTCATCCACAAGCGCTTCGACAAGACTCCATATGAGATCCTATTCAACAAAACTCCTGATATTTCTTTCCTCAAGGTTTTTGGCTGCAAGTGCTTCATACTCAATGATCGGACAGAGAGAAGTAAGCTGGATACCAAAGCCAGAGAAGGCGTGTTCATTGGCTACTCACTGCAATCCAAAGCTTACCGAGTCTATCTCAGAGACAAGCGGACTGTCATCGAGAGTGTAAACGTTACATTCTATGAAATGGCAGACTTTGCTATTGAACATCTCCAGACCGATCCATCCACTGCTGTACCAGTAGCTTCTGATAAAGCTGAACCAAACACCGAACACGACGATGTGATTCTCGACTCTCTCTTCAGAAACTTTTACGAGAACTCACAATCTCCACCTCCTGCATACACTCCAGAGTCAACATCAACTCCAACAGCAGAGATTCCGCTCCTCACAGGACCAGATGACGTACCATCCACACCCTCAACCCCTCAAACCAATCCCAGAGGTGTGGATGATCACGGCTTTGCCATAAGTCCGGAATCATCTCCACTACACACCACAGCTGCCCCAGAGCCTTCAAACTCATATCAGGACTCAGATCAACCAATAATTACTCCAACTCCTCTAGCTCATGAGAGGAAGTGGACGAGAGCACATCCTGTTGAGCAAATAATAGGTGATCCAAGTCAAGGTGTGCGAACAAGATCAGCAACAACAAATGAATGTCACTATGCATGCTTTCTAAGCAAGAATGAACCATCCAAAGTCTCAGAGGCACTCGCTGATCCAAATTGGGTGATTGCCATGCAAGATGAGCTCAATCAGTTTGACAGACTAGATGTATGGACACTCGTGCCTAAACCCCCTCAGAAAACCATCATTGGCACAAAATGGGTGTTCAAGAACAAGAAGGACGAAGAAGGCATAGTGATACGGAACAAGGCACGACTGGTCGCTAAAGGATATAATCAGCAAGAGGGCATAGACTATGATGAAACATTTGCACCCGTAGCAAGAATTGAAGCAATCCGCCTTTTTCTTGCGTACGCGGCCCACAAGAACTTTACTGTCTTTCAAATGGACGTCAAGACTGCCTTTCTGAATGGAGTCTTGGAAGAAGAAGTCTATGTCGCTCAGCCCGAAGGATTCGTAGATCCCAGATATCCCGACCATGTGTACAAGCTAAAGAAAGCTCTGTATGGGTTAAAACAGGCACCAAGATCTTGGTATGATGCATTAACCGAATTTCTGGTTGACTCAGGTTTCTCAAAAGGGAAGATTGATACCACACTTTTCATCAAGCGACAGAAGTCTGACATCATCCTGATTCATATCTATGTTGATGACATTATCTTCGCCTCCTCAAATCCACGTCTGTGCAAACACTTTGAGAAACTGATGAAAACCAAGTTCGAAATGAGCATGATGGGCGAAATGAATTTCTTCCTAGGCCTGCAAGTAAGACAACTCTCTGACGGCATTTTCATCAATCAGTCAAAGTACATTCTGGAAATGCTTAAGAGATTCAACATTGATGGCAAATCTTCCATGACGACCCCCATGTCCCCAAACAACAAACTGGACTCAGACCCCTCCGGGAAGCCAGTTGATGCTACAAACTACAGGGCCATCATTGGATCTTTGCTATATCTCACATCAAGCAGGCCTGACATTGTTTTCTCCACATGCTTATGTGCACGCTTTCAGGCAAATCCGAAGGAATCCCATCTGACCGCTGTTCGAAGAATTCTGAGATACCTCAAAGGCACTGTGAATCTAGGCCTTTGGTATCCCAAGCACTCAGGTTTTGACCTAGTCGGATACTCGGATGCTGACTTTGCTGGTTGCCGGATGGACCGCAAAAGTACATCAGGAGCAGTCCAATTCTTGGGCGATAAGTTAGTCTGCTGGTCTTCCAAGAAACAGAACTGTGTGTCAACATCTACGGCCGAGGCAGAATACGTCGCGGCTGCTAGCTGTTGTTCACAAATATTATGGATGAAGACCCAGCTAAAGGACTACGGTTACACTCTTCGCCATATCCCGATCTACAGTGACTCACAAAGCGCCATAGCCATCACCAGCAACCCGGTTCATCACTCCCGCACCAAACACATCGACCTGCGCTATCATTTCATCAAGGATCATGTGGAAAAAGGAGACATTGACATGTATTTTGTAAGCTCAGAGCTTCAACTGGCTGACTTGTTCACTAAGGCATTGGATGAAAAACGATTCCAGTTCCTAGTCTCCAAGTTGGGCATGTTGAACCTCGAGCCCGTTTAATTATGTCTCCACTGATCTAAAAAGTGTGTGTGTGTGTGGGACTTGTAAAAAGTGTGTGTGTGTGGGATTTGTAAATAGTGTGTGTGCGTTGCATGTGTTGAGGGGGAGAAAACCAGAAAAATAACAAAAAAAATAGTGTGTGTGCGTTCCATATGTTGAGGGGGAGAAAACCAGAAAAATAACAAAAAATAGTGTGCGTGTGTTGCATGGGTTGAGTTTGTGTGAAAAATCAAAAAGAACAAAAAATATTGTGTGTGCGTTGCATTTGTACATATTGTTCGTTGCATTTTTGAGGGGGAGAAAACTTTCACTATTTGAGGGGGAGCTATTTTTCACTGATAAAGGGTGAGCTCTCATTTTTTTACTGTTTGGACCTCGAAAACCTGTTAATAGGACATTGGTTGCCAGCCCAATCATTCGGGCTCAACTGATACGGAGGAGGTCCAAATTCTTTCTCTCGCATATAAAAGCCTCGCCCTTCTCCCTCTTTTTCCACTCTGATTTTTTCAAAGCACAAAAGATTTCGCAAGGCAGAGCTATCAACGTTTCTTCTTCCTCGATTCCTCAAAAACACCTTCGTTTTCGAAACCTCAAAAATTCCTTCCTTATTCGCAACTACTTCAAAGGTAGTAATCCGTTCGAAATCAAGATCTTCAAACTCCTTTCGAAAAACGAACGATAGTTTCTCGCAGAACATCAACTTTTCTCAAAACACAATCATTTAGGGTTTTTCGATTAATACAGGTCGAAATCGCTTGTTAATTATTTGATTTATCGTTGTCTTTGCAGGTGGATTCTTCGCTTCGAAATCGATTTCGAGATTTTGGATTTCAAGATCTCGAGATCGTCGATTCATCTTCTCGAAATCAAGATCTCGAGATGGGCATCTCGACATCTTGATCTCGAGATTTGAATCTCGAAATCAAGATTTCGAGATCTGCATCTCGACATCTTGATCTCGAGATTTGAATCTCGAAATCAAGATCTCGAGATCTGCATCTCGACATCTTGATCTCGAGATTTGAATCTCGAAATCTGCATCTCGACATCTTGATCTCGAGATTGGGATCTCGAAATCAAGATCTCGAAATCTGCATCTCGACATCTTGATCTCGAGATTGGGATCTCGAAATCAAGATCTCGAGATCTGCATCTCGACATCTTGATCTCGAGATTTGAATCTCGAAATCAAGATCTCGAGATCTGCATCTCGACATCTTGATCTCGAGATATGAATCTCGAGATTTGAGATTTGAACTTAGAATTTTTTTCAAAACTCCATCTGCATAAACTTATCTGAAAACAGGAAATTAAATTCTTTCAAAATCAAATCAACAGTTGAACTTCATGTGCTGACCCCATGCTTCTACAGTTTAAAATGGCAGGAAACACAAAAGCACAGATCGATGATGCCATCTACTCTCAAGACAAATGGATCAAGGTGCTGGACAATAACTTCCAGTTGGACCTTGCAGTCTTCAAATGCCAGAATCCAATCGTTCCAGCCATCATGAAGGGTCACTATCTCTGGCCTGCACTTCACAACTCAAAACCGGTGCCAGAGATATACCTACAACAATTCTGGGGGCACATGCATACAGAATCTCCAAAGGATCGATCAAAAATAAAGACCAAGCTGAATGGCATGCGCGTGATCCTGACGCCATCAACACTACAATCCACATTAGCGCTGCCAGTCAGAGATACATATGATGCGCTGTCGTCAATCCCGGACCTACTGAAAGACGTAGCATCACTAGGCTACACATCTCTACTGCCACAACTGTCGAACTTCAACGGCGCATATCTCAGTCACCCGTGGAAGAATCTCTTCGGGCTCGTGAACAAATGCTTGTCGCCAAAGCATGCTGGCTTCGACAAATGCAATAAGCAGATACTGCTAGTCTTCCACGGGATCGCCTTCAACAAACACTATGACTTGGCACAGCTCTTCTACTCAGAGCTAATGGACCTGGTCAAGGCCAAAGAAAAGAATAGGCCAGGTACCATTCCGTACGCTAGGTGGCTTGGACTAATCATCAACGACTGCATGGCAGAGCACGCCTCCATACCTAGACGCAGCTCCGATCCACATTACAAAGCCCCAAAGCTGCAATACTTCAAAGCGGACAAGAACCCGACCTACGGTCTGCGGATCCCTGGGTTTCTGCTCAACCTTGTAAGGTCTTCAAACCCAGCTATTCAGCAGTACAAGGAAGCCACCGAGAAGACCGTCCCTATGGTTCAGCAAAACCCAGCTGGACCTACCCAAGGGACAAAGCCGAGTGTGAGTAAGGGTCCTAAGAGAGCCCAAAAGCCACAGAAACCAGTGGCCGGTTCGCCCAATGAAGGGAAGTCTGACGACTCTCTAGAGACGAGTCAGGCGGCTGAGGGCACCGAAAAAGACGCTGAGGATACGGCCAATGAATCGTCGAGTGAAGCCCAAACGAACACTGACGACGAGGCTTCCGAGAGCGTGGGCACGGAAAGCGGAGATTCTTGCTCGGATGATGACGACGACGACAATGACAGTGATGATGTGGAGCTAACATATGCTCTAATCAGAAAAGGGAAACTGCCAGTTGAATCTCCTAAGAAGAAAAGAATAACTGCTGAAGATGCAGCACCAATAATCGCTGGCAGACCCAAAGTCTTCACCATCAAGGAGAAAGCTAAGCCGATAGTTGTTTCCAGCGAGACAAACTGCTCAAAGGACGACTATGACGAGGCGGCTCATACGATTAAAGCGTCAATCAACTCGAAAGAAGTTGTCATCCGAGAGACCAGGGCTAAGGTCAAAAATGACAAGGCTGCCAAGGCTAAGCCCCAGCCCCGAGCCAAAAAGAGTCTGTTTGATAAGGCAGACGAGCACATCTTTGCGGGCTGCGACTCCTTTATCCAGATAAGCCGAGCCGAATCCCTAAGCACAGGAGCCGATCTTTTCGGTTCCCGGGTAGAAGTCGCAGCATCTGGCTCAACTGCGCATGCACAGCCCTCTCCCAGCCACTCAATTGCCTCTCAAAAGGCCATTGTTTCAAAAGAACGGGACTCAACCCCCTCGATGGTTCCTTCTGAATCAGTTGAGCATACAATTGACCTATCTCCCGAGGTCAAAACCCCTTCTTCTCTCACATCGAGTCTAGGTGTCACATTTCCCACATTTTCTTCATTTTCTAGGACACCTACACTATTCACTGCACATACAGGTGCACTCACCCTGAACGCAACAACCAGAGCGCAAGCTATGACGGTTGGAAGCCCTGCTACGCCCATAATGATTCCATCATTAAATGCAGGCCACACATCAGCAATCTTCACTGATGCTGTGTCAACAGTTACAACCCCCGTAATTGGTCACCCTACCTTTGAAGACGTAAACGTTCTACTGAATCGCTTCCTGGATTCCACCATTAAGCCATGGGTGCAAGATGCAATGACCGCTCTAGCACAGGAATTTAGGACCACCCAAGCGGTTCGGTCTGAACAAACACCACCCCAACCTTCCCCTGAACCGTTCATCTCCCATACACAACCCATATCCTCCACCCCTCTATCCCACCAATCCATAAACCAAATTCCTATCCCTTCTATTTCTCGGGGAACCCAGGATACAGAACCAGTATTCTCCCCACACCCGACCACACCCTCCATCGATCTCTCCTCCCTATCCTTTGACACACTAGCTTCGGCTTTGCTGAATAACCTCTTAAATACCCCAGAAGACAACCTCACTCTTCATCAGCAAGCCATACTTGAAGCTCTTCTTTCTTCACCCGAAACCAAGAGCACTTGCAAGGAGAGTCTTCGTGGTCGCAAACGTTCCCATGAGGACCCCGATGATTCGGATCCTCATGAGAGGGAGAACAAGCGACCTCGATCACTTGAGCAAACTGCTCTACCAAGCCAAACTCCACAGCCAATTCAACCTGAAACCTCAACAAACCAACAGCCACCATCCACAGCAAAACTATCTAGCATGGTCGAGCTAGAAATAACATCCCGAGGCGTATCTCCCAGAGATACCAACCGAGGAGGGGATGGAAGTCCTGATGATGTTACCACTGGTACATCTTCTCCATCAGGCCATCAGTTGGAACCCAGTTCTAAGCTGATGTCAACGGGCAATCCTAGTGAACCCAATAGTGCTACACAGGAACAATCACCGCCTGAACAAAGAATTCCATATATTTCCCCAGGCAAAGACATCCATGATGCACTGGAAGAGGTGGTGATATACGACAAATGGCCAAGAAAATGGACAGAATGGGATGATCTTCGGGTTGAAGCCGAGCAAGAGGACATGCAAAGAAACTGGTGGCTACGAGAGCTGATCAACAAATGCTCTGAAGATATTATACGGCTCGAGGACGATGAACGCAAGGAAGGGGAGAATTACAAGGAATCCCAGAAGACTCTTGAATCAGTCGTAAGACAAACAGCGGGAAGACTTCCCAAGACAGAGAAACCCTGGGATAATGTTCGTATCAAAGCCCCCTTCCAAGAAGAAATCAGAGAGCATATCTCGCGTAGACCAGACAAAGTCAAGCCACTGAACGAATTGAAGCTAAGAGGCCTTACTCACTTGAAAGGAAAGCAGGCTGGAGGTCATCTGCATATGTTGCTGCAAAGGTCAACCGGTACACAGAGAGAACTAATGGAACAAGATCTGAAGTCGAATATTCTCCCAATTCATCAAATTCTACAAGTGAAGGCTGAAGACTATCATGGAGTAACATTCTACACTTACAGACTTCAACGCACCGATGGGAGCGAATTCACTTGTCAAGAGAACGACTTCATCATGCTGAAACCGGATGACATCTACCAAATGCTCATGGCCTACAGATACCTTCCAGTCAGGCAGAGCATAGTATACAGCGAAGGCCTCGCAGCTATCAAGAGATTCATGCTTAGACAGATCCGAGTACACTCTTCACATGACCTACAGATGGCTATTGAATGCAATCTGAAGAAGACAAATCTGACAAAGCCAAGACTGTATGGTCCAGAACTTGAAGATTTCACAGCCTACCACATCTTCTTCACACCGCCAGCAGTCACCTATCTGAACCACAAGAACGAAAAGCGTCTGATGGTAGTCAGTGAAATCGAGAAGTACTGTGACGGAACACTGAAGATAATCAGAGAGCAGATTCTACAGATGAAGGCAAAGCTAGAGGAAAATCTTCAAGAGGCATCGTCTTATGTTCAAAAGGAACACTCTACTGTAGAGACAATTTTAAAGGCCATTGACGATCGCCTCGAAAAGAGAAATGTGCTGAGGCAGTATGAACATGCACTTGGTATGAGGAAGCACTACTTCAAATCTCAGAAGCAATAAGAGAATGGCACTTGATCACAAAGGGGGAGATTGTTGGAGATATTTAATTGTGAATCAAGTTGGTCATAGATTAGCTTTATATTTAATCCTTGTATTTAAATAGTGCATAAATTAGATAGAAATCAGGCCAAGTGTTAGGCCCATTTAGACAGGCTAAAAGCCTGGTACGCCTAACCTAAACCTCGCCTATAAAAAGGGAGCCGAGGTTTAGGAAAAGGCTGAAAGTCGTACTTATTATTCATAGCCTTACGCTTATCATTCTGTTGTACGTTCCACGGTTTATCAAAGAAGGTTTTACGGTGATTCATTCTGTGTTCATCTTTACGTTTAATCTTCCTTGTTAGATCGAGTATTCATTGCTGTTACAGAAACAGGGACTAACAAGAAGTCAGAGCAAGTAAATATAGAGAGAGAAAGTGTATTGTAAAGTGTTCAACGATTTCAGCGTGGTTACAAATGGGGAAATGGAGTGCTATTTATAGTAGCAATAAATGCCGGATAGGGACACGTGTCAAGCACCCATTGGCCGAGAGGTCACCTCATCTGGTTGGCGCTGGAAACCGCATGTGGCCGCATTTAATGCGGCTGTTGGATGGGACGTTGTGCAGGGTACGGTGATCTGTACGCATGTGGAGCGGATATTGTGTAGTAGATGACTAGCCGAGGAATCTGAGTACTGGGGACCCCCTTAGTGCCGAGGGCTCCAGTTGCCGAGGGCTACTGATTTTTGCCGTTTTTCCCCAGTAACTTTGTTTTGTTGTGTTGGCCCTCCTGTGATAGCTTAGAGCCTTCGGCCAGGGGGCCGAAGGCACCCCTGGTGCGCATTGTGGGCTGCTTGGTACTATGGGCGCTGTGATTTGAGCTTGTTGGGTCTTCTGGGCCTGTTGGGCCTTGTTTGGGGTAGTAGGAGTCTGTGGGCCGGGGGTTCCCGGACCATATACTCCATCAGGAGTCCCTCACTCCTTTTGCCGAAAGGTACTTGAGGGAAAAGGAGTAATTGTGTTTGTCCTCTGCCGTTGTTTCGCTTGTAGCTTGTAGAGTTGTGGGTAGTTTGTTGTTTGTTTATTCTGCCGAGGGCAGTCCCTCAGTTACCCACATGTCAGGACTTGAGGGGTCATGTTTGTGATTTTTGTGATTTTTCCCGAGGGGGTCCTCCAGTCCCCCACTCCTTGAGGCGCTTGCAAAGTGGTGAAAAGGAGTAGAGTAGTTGCGTTGCTGTTGTGGGCCGAAGGCTGACGCTTTTCGTTTCATTTTGGGGGGATGCCTCGTTAAAAACCTCATTAGGAAAAACCCTGTGGGAAAAAATCCTAATGAGGGAAAAAGAGGGCACCGAATTCCCCCAATGATGAATCGAAAATGTGAAACCTTGGTTCGAAATGGAGAATAATGATGATGCCGAAGGCTTTTCCTGTTCAGAGGGCTCATGTGATGATTAGCCGGAGGCTTGCTTTTGATTCCTGGGAGGTGCCAAAGGGGAGTCCCTCAATCTGGGGATCGAGGGCGGAATGAATGAGGGTATCCGAGGGGTCCCGTTACCTGTGTGTCGTAGGCCATCCGTCAATGAGGCATACTCCCCGGGGGCTGCCCGGCCCTCAAAGTGCTGAGGGGGATCCCCGAGGGGTGGCCCGATATGAAGCCTTAGGCTTCTGAAGGAGTGATCCTGAAGGCATCTGTTATGTACTGTGTGGGGCACAATCCGGGAGCGTCTCTGGGTAAGTGTATCCGGGGGCTCTCCCTGATGAAGTGGAGTGAAGCAAAAAGCCCGGGGGCTCCCAGAATATAGTTGTTGGAAATATAGTCGTTGGAATATGTAACGTCAGGATATAGCCGTTGGGGGGGTTGCCACGTGGTGCGTGCTCGTTGGCTGCCCATGGGCGGGCGTCACAGATTGGGTGGAACCTCGGTTGGTAATGATGGCAGTGAAACCGGAGGCCCGGTTTCCAGGCCCAAGCCCGGATCCCAGCGCCTATAAATACCCCATGGCCGGCTTCCTTCCCTTTGTGCGAAATCATTATAGCGAAGCTCTGCCAAAATTTCTAGAGAGAGAAACAGCAGCCCTCGATCAATCCCTGCCTTAAGGTCAGTTCCCCCCTGCTCTTCTCGTTGTAGTTAGCTGTGCCTTGTGACCTTAGGCTAGGAGATAGAATTTTTAGAAAACTCTAGTATTTCCGAGCCCTCGAGCTAGTGCGTAGATGTCTTCTCAAAGCGATTCCCAGGACATATCGAGGGATCCCTTGATGGAAGAGGAAAGCTTCTCAGACGCGGGGTCCTCAAGTGAGCAGCCCTCGGCCCAAGAGGATGTCGCGATGGCGATGGAGGTGCTGAAGGACTTGGTGGCTGAAGTCGAAGCCGAGGGCTTCGAGCAGGAGGCGGAGGACGAGGAGCTTGCCTTCGCCGTGCAAGTTGCAGAAGAGGAGGAAGAAAAGGAGAGGATGAAGGTGACCGTGGTCGTCCTTCCCCCTCGGGGTGTTGGTGAGGCAGGGAGCTCTCGGCCCCTCAACCCGACGCCGATAAGAGTGGCCCCCGGGAACCAATCGGGGAAGAAGAAAACTGCCCCCAAGAAGAAAAGTGTCGCTGCTGATCAGGGGAAGCCCATAGATGTGCCCGAGGGGTACTCCTGGCTAAACAATGCTGTCCTGGAGATAGGGTCGAAGGCTGATAGGGAAGACAAGTACGTGACCCAGCTGCACGTGGGGCCTTCGGCTGTGGTGGTGGCGCCGGGCCCTGATGACGTTCTTTGCCGGGCCCCCGAGGGGTGCATTGCTGTGCACATCCTGTCGGTGTCAATGGGGCTCCGGTTACCCCTGCACCCATTCCTTCGGGAATATCTCCGGTATGTGGGCTTGGTCCCCTGCCAGCTGACGCCCAACAGCCACTCCAACGTGGCGGGCTTTCTGAACCTCTACCGGGCCCGAGGGGTGACCCCCAGCCTGGACCTGTTTTTCCAGAGCTTCAACCTTTGCCGAGGGGGTCACGCGAACGCCGAGGGTTCGCCAATCTGCAACAGGTGGCTCGGTGGAATCTATTCACAGAAGCGTCATCGTCCAACAAAGGCTGGAAGGAGCGGTGGTGCTACGTCAGGATTGCCGAGAGCCCTTTTCCGATGGAACTTAGGGATCGCTTCTGTCGGCATCCGAAGGTCGGAAGTGCTGCTTTGGAGAAGGACGGCTTGATAATAGCCAAGATTCCGGCGGGCCGCACGAAGAAAGTGTCCATCAAGGACTTCACTGCTGACAATGAGCTTTTTTCCCTCGGCTTCCGCAGATATCGCTTCCTCGGCGAAACAGACGAGAAGTATACTGTGCTGGCAGGAGGTAGTCCCTGAGGGCTTCCCCTTTTTTTTGTACTTAGGATATTTCCCCCTTTTCCTTTTTTTTGCTCTTTTCTCCTTCGGTCTAACCCCTTTGTTTTCGTTGGCAGGTGTTAACATGGATGCTGGCAAACTCTTCGCTTTGAAGAAGAAGAAGGGCAAGACCCAAGCCCAAAAGAAAGACCCTTCGGTCCAACCGCCCGTGGGAGCCTTCTTTCAAAAAGAGGTTCCAGAGCCCTCTGCTGCGGAGGGGGTCGTCGGTGTGGCGGAGGGGGCCACAAAGAAGAAGAAGAGGGGCAAGGTGGTTGAGCCCCCGGCCAAGAAGCAGAGGGGCACAGGGGGCACTGTCGCCCAGGATGCCCCCTTGGTGATCATCGAGGATCGCCCCTCTCCGGACCCCCCGGTTGATGCTGCGGCGACAGCCCAAACCAATCCTCCCCTGAGAAGCCCCCCTCGGGAGATCCTGCAGCTCTCTTTGGCCCCGGGGGCTTCTGTTCTACACGGCTCGGCGGAGCCGAAAGCTATTCTGAGGGGGATGACCTCGGTGATGGACAAGGCTGCCCTCTCCACATATGATGACGAGGACCTCGAGAACAGGATCCTTCGGTCTTCATTAACTGTAAGTTTGCTCCCTTAGGTTTTGCGTTTAACTTTTAATGCTTTTTTGTGTTAATCTGACCCCTCCTCCCGTTGTTTATCAGGCTTGCGTAGCCCTCGGGGAGCACGCACAAAGGCTCGAGCAGTGGCACCTCCGGAAGGCTGAGCAGGACCGGGAGATGAAGGAGCTCATCCTGAAGAACTACGAGGCTGTAAAGCAGATGGCAATGCTGGAGGAAGATCTCCGGAAGGCTGCCGAAGGCAAAGCTGCAGCGGAGGAAGCCAGGCTTGAGGCCGAGAGGGCAGCCAAAAAGGCCGCCGAGGAGGCGGAAATTGCTAAGGCCGAGGCCGTCGCCAAAGCCCGGGAAGAAGCAGTTTCCGCCTTCGTGGCCGAGGGCTGGAAGACCGAAGACAAGCGGCAGTGGGTGGCCTCGGTCGTGGAGTCTTCGGTTGATGACTGGGTGAAGGGCCCCGGAGCCGATTGGATGGCAGAAAAGAGGAACTGCTATTATCAGGGGGGCGAGTTCTTCACCCAGCATCTGGTGTACCGGAGGCTCGCCAGGCACTTCAAAGTCCCTCTCGAGGAATTCGACCCCTCGGCGTACGGCCTTCCCGCTTTGCAGCCCGATGTTAGAAACCCCCTCCCCCGGGCGAAGAGAGGCCGGTGATCCATGACTCCATGATGATGGGGGGATCCGGCGATGGTGATACCGAGGACGCCATCGGGGAGGAGGTCACCTCGAAGCCCGCCGAGGAGGCAGCAGCTTGAAGGAAATACTTGTAGTCGAGTAGTTGTTTGAACACTTTTCTTTTTGTTTGTAATGTTTGTGTACTCTCGGCCTCGGCCACATATTGTAACATATACATCTGAATTCCCTATTTTGACGAGAGAATGATTGCCTTCGGGCTTGTGTATATGACTTGTCTTCTTTAGTTCATTTCTTTTCGAATGTATGTCGTCGCTTTCTTTTGAATGTATGCCTTCGCCCTTCTGATTGTATGCCTTCGCCCTTCTGAATGTATGTTTAGGACTTAGGATATATTCTTCCGGGTGTAGTGCTTCTTGTAGCCCTCGGCTACCAGTAATCCTTAGTCAGTTGAACCTTTCGCCGAGGGCACAACGTTCAGGACTTAGAAATATTTCTAAGTATTTGTTCATCTGTTGGCCCCCGGCTGATCCTTCCCTCCGGTTTTATGTAGCCTTCATGAGATGACCGGAGGCGAAGTGTTGAGGACTTAGAAATTTTTTCTAAGTGTTTGAACACAGTTTTAGCCTTCGGTAGTTGGGCACCCTTCGCTGAATGTATGACCGAGGGCCCAGCAATAGTTAGGACTTAGAAAATATTCCTAAGTGTAGTCCTATCAAGCCTTCAATCATGCGCCCCCTCGGGCTGCAGGGAGATTTGAGACTTAGAAATTTTGGGACTTAGAAAATTTTCTAAGTGTAGCATGTATGAAGTGGGAGCCCTCACGCAGCATGGAGATTTGACCGAGGGTCAAAGTATGTAGGACTTAGAAAATTTTTCTAAGTATAGCTTCACCAAGTCTTCAACTGCGTGGCCCCTCGGGCAGCATGGAGATTTGACCGAGGGCCAAAATTTGTAGGACTTAGAAAATTTTTCTGAGTGTAGTGTGTGTGAAGTAGGCGCCCTCGGATGACTGTGAGGACCTTGTTTGAGGTATGCCCTCGGCTGGCTGGTGGCTCCACAAAGGGCAAAGCATTTATGACTTAGATTGTTTTCTAAGTATTTCCTGCTGCTGGCCTTCAGGGGGGACCCTTCGGTTGTAGGCGTTGTAGGTTCAGTATAGTTTCCTTTTCCTTGTGATGTTGGCCTGTGGCAACAAAAGCCTTCGGTTGTTTGTCATATGGTGCCCTTCAGGGATTTTTTGAGAACATTGTGCCTTCGGTTTTAGGTATAGCCGGAGGCAATCCTTGAGTGGACTTAGCCATTCGTTGATGATGTCTGTTGTGAACGGTATCCTTTGTACTTGTGAACTTCCAAGGTACCGAAGGTGTTCTCGTGGGGAGCCCTCGGTATGTTTTTGTAAATTGTTGGAGTGATGTACTCATTGATTTCTCGCCGAGTCTACTCCCCTTCACCACCCCTTTTTTTTCTTTGAGTAGTGAAGGGAAGGCTTCAAGAAACTTGGTTTCTTGGTAAGGCTTGGCCTATCGGGAGGTAACAGAGTACACCATTAGCTCCCCCCTCAGGTTGACCTTCCGAGTTCCGAGGGGATCGAGGGTCGATTCCTGGGTACAAGATATGGTGGTCTGTAGCCTGCCTCCCCTTGGGGGATGGCGCGGAAAGCGCCTCATTTTTGAAAGTCGTCCCCTCGGTGCTAGACGTAGTCCGTGGCCTGCCACACCCTTGGGGTGGTGGCGCGGGGAGCGTTTCGGTTTGGAAGTCGAATCCTGGGCATTTCTCGTGCCTGTCATACCCTTGGGGTGATGACGCGGAAAGCGTTCCGTTTTTGAAAGTCGAATCCTGGGCATTTCTCATGCCTATCATACCCTTGGGGTGATGACGCGGAAAGCGTTTCAGGGAAGGGTTTTCATTTGCACACTAGTTGCAAATGGTCGGGTGCACTACGTGCTGCCGGCACCGAGAGGTGGCGCCTTCGGTATAGAAACAACACTTGGTGTTTGTTCCGATGTATGGCCCCTGGCACTTGGTACCGAGGGGTCTTCTGTAAAAACATTTGGTGTTGTTCCTTCACTTGTCGTAGGGGATTGTGGTGTCTACCCTTGGTACTTGGTACCAAGGGGTCTTCTGTGAAAACACTTGGTGTTTCCTCCCATTTGTTGAAGGTGATTGTCTTGTCTACCCTCGGTATTGGGTACCGAGGGGTCTTCTGTGGAAACACTTGGTGTTTCTCCCCGATTATTGAAGGGGATTATGTTATCTACCCTCAGTACTTGGTACCGAAGGGTCTTCTGTGGAAACACTTAGTGTTTCTTCTTATTTGTTGAAAGCTGCTAGTGGCGTGCCCCCCCGGCACCAGGTGCCGAGGGGTTTCTTTTTTTTTTGGGACAGGTGGTACTTTGTTGTAGGTGATAGTATTGTCTATCCTCGGCACTTGGTGCCGAGGGTTCTTCTATTGTGGTGAGGCCTTGGTCCTGGGGGTGGTATGAGGGCTTGGCCCTTGTGGTAATCTTGTTCCGTGTTCTCGGTGTCTTCAAAATGCCTTCATTCTTCAGAATTCTTTAGGCCCTGGGCCGTAAAATAATACATTCACTAGTTATGAGGGCTTGGCCGCTCTGATGTTATTGATAAAATTTAACTAAGTGATGTACATTCCAGTGCCTAGGGACTTCGGTCCCGTTAGAGCGTTTTAGTTTGTAAATTCCTGGTTTGATGATGGCTGCCACGATGTAGGGGCCTTCGAATTTTGGTGCCATCTTTCCGCCCTCGGTTGGTTGGCTAGCTTCCCTTCTTCGGAGGACGTAGTCCCCCACTTGGAATTCCCGGGAGCGAACCTTGGCGTCGATGTAGCTCTTCACCTGCCTTCGGTAGTTCTCTGCGCGTATGAAGGCTTGCTCCCGGCGTTCCGAAATAAGGTGGAGATCGAGGGCCATATTGGTGTCGTTGGCCTCCGGATCATATTGTGTGACCCTTCGGGTTGGGAGAGTTACCTCAGTGGGGGCTTTGGCTTCAAATCCGTAGCAAAGGGAGAAGGGTGTCTGGCCAGTTGCCCGCCGAGGGGTGGTACGGTAGGCCCAACCACCCCCTTCGGCCTCCAGCTTCTTCTTTAGGCCCTCAAGCAGGGTCATGTTGGCGTTCTCTACTTGACCGTTGCCCTGGGGGTAAGCAACGGATGAGAAGGTGTGTTTGATGCCCCATGCCTCTAGGAGGGCACAGAAGGGGGCTGCCTCAAACTGAGTCCCATTGTCGGAGATGATTTGCTGAGGGACGCCAAACCTGGTGAGGATGTTCTTGAGAACAAAGTGACGGCACCTGGCCTCAGCGATGCTGGCGAGGGGCTCAGCTTCCACCCATTTGGTGAAGAAATCGATGGCGACGATGATGTATCTGTTGTTGGAGGTACCCCTCGGCAGAGGGCCCACAAGGTCTATGCCCCATCGAGCGAAGGGTATGGATGTGCTGATGGGAGAATAGTTGACCGCTGGCCTGCCGGGGGCTTTCTGGAAGTGCTGGCATGCGGGACACCTCCGGGCAAGGTCCGCACAATCCCGGGCCATCGTAGGCCAGAAGTAGCCCTGGATTATCAGCCTTCGGGACATGGAGAAGGGTCCCTGGTGAGCTGAGCAAGTGCCACTGTGTACTTCCTCCATTGCTACTTCGGCTTCATCTTGATGAAGGCACCGAAGCAACGTCCCGTTGTAGGACCTTTTGTAAAGCCTTCCGTCCTCGATAGTGTAGTTGGGAGCCCTCATCTTTGCCAGCTTGGCGCGGGCCTCATCCTCGGGCAGTTGCCCTATGGTGATGAAGGCAACAATGTCTGAGATTCAGTCCTCCTGTCTTTGTTGTATGTTCATGACGGGGCTAGCATGTATGCTGGAGAGGCTGAGTTCTTCTATTTTGGCGATCTTGGAGATGTGCTCAGGGGATTCTGCCGAGAGCTTTGATAAAATGTCGGCCTCGGAGTTTTGAGCCCTCGGTATTTGAGTAAGAGAGTGTGCCTCAAATACCTTAAGCAACTCCTTGGACGCCTCCTTGTGTTGCTTCATTCTCCCTTCCTTGGCTTCGTACTCCCCGGAGATTTGGCCGATGACTAACTTGGAGTCGCACTTGACGTGGATTTGTCGGGCCTTCATGTTAGCTGCCAGCCGAAGGCCACAGAGGAGAGCCTCGTATTCGGCTTCATTGTTGGAGACTTTGAAGGAGAAACGGACTGCATAATAGACCCGGAAGCCCTCGGGTGAGACGAGAACCACCCCTCCTCTGCATGCCTTGATGGTGGAGGAGCCGTCGGTGTAGAGGGTCCACCAGTCATCTGAAGGGCCCGAGGGCTCCTCATCCGTGGCTGCCCTTGCCGTACACTCCGTCACGAAGTCCGCTAGGGCTTGGCCCTTGATGGCGGGCCTAGGACGGATGTCGGTGTTGTATTGGCTCAAGAAGACGGCCCATTTTACCATTCAGGAGGAGCTAGTGGGGCTCCTCATCAAGGCGCCGAGGGGTTGGTGAGTGAGGACCTGGACCGGGTGAGCCTGGAAGTAATGGCCCAACTTCTTGACGGTCCACACGATAGCCAACACCGTCTTTTCCACGGGGGAGTACCGGAGCTCCGCTTCCCTGAGGGTCTTGCTAACATAGAAGATGGCATGTTGGATGCCATCCTCTTCCCGGATGAGTACAGAGCTGATGGCAGCCGGGCTAACACCCAAGTAGAGGTACAGGATTTCCCCTACCTTGGGTTTAGAGAGCACAGGGGGTGAAGATAAGTATCGTTTCAGCTCCTCGAATGCCCCTTGACATTCTGAAGTCCATTGGAAACCGGTGGTTTTCCTCATGATCTGGAAGAAGGGTAAGGACTTCTCCGCCGATCTTGATAAGAAGCGGTTGAGGGCTGCCAGGCGGCCCGTCAACCGTTGGACCTCCTTCACGTTGCGTGGGGGCTCCATGTTGATGATGGCCTGGATTTTCTCGGGGTTGGCCTCAATACCCCTTCGGCTAACCATGTAGCCCAGGAATTCCCCCCCCCCGGACGCCGAAGGTGCTCTTCTTCGGGTTCAGCCGAAGGCTAAACTTCTGCATGATGGCGAAGATCTCCTTCAGGTCGTCAACATGGTTTGCTGACTGCTTGCTTTTGACGATCATATCGTCAACATATGCCTCCATGGTGCGCCCTAGGACAGCTTGAAATACCCTAGCCACCATCCGCGTGTAGGTGGCACCTGAGTTCTTCAGGCCGAAGGCCATGACAAGGTAGCAGAAGATGCCCTCGGGAGTCATGAAGGCTGTTTTTTCAGCGTCTTCCTCATGCATGTATATTTGATGGTATCCGCGGAATGCGTCGAGGAATGACATGATTTCACACCCCGCGGTTTCATCCACCAGTTGATCAATATTGGGTAGAGGAAAGGGGTCCATGGGACACGCCTTATTGAGATCTGTGTAGTCCATGCACATGCGGAATGAGGTCGGTTTTTGTGCGAGGACTACGTTTGCCAGCCATGAGGGGTACTTGACCTCCTTGATGTGTTTGATAGAAAGGAGCATGGCGACCTCCTTCCTCACGAATTCCCTCCTCTCGGCCGAGAGGGGTCTCCTCCGCTGCTGTACCGGTTTGGCCGAAGGGTCCATCGAGAGGCGGTGGGTGATGACCCTTCGGCTGATCCTCGGCATGTCCTCCGGCCCCATGCAAAAACAATGGAGTAGGCTCGGAGGGCGCTGATGATGCCGGTCTTCAAATCTTCGGGGAGCTTAGCTCCAATCTTCACGACTCTCTCCGGCTTGGCCGGATCGAGCACGAAGTCTTCCACCTCCTCGGCTGGTTCAGCCCTCGGCCTCATTTCTTCCGCTTCCACAGTTCTGGTGATGGTGTCAATGCGGAACTCCGTCTTGCTAATCTTCTTTGTAACTTGAAGGTAGCAAGCGCGGTCGAGCTTCTGGTTTCCCTTCGAGTAACCAATCCCCCCTTCGGCTGGGAACTTGAGGCAGAGGTGCCTCATGGAGATGACGGCCTCGAGATCCTCGAGGGCTGGACGGCCGAGGATGATGTTGTGGACGCAGTCGATGTTGACGACGACGAACTCCACTTCGAGTTTGGCTCTATGGAGGCCGTCGTCGAAGATGACCAGGAGGGTTATGACCCCCTCGGAATCAATGGTGTCGCCGGTGAAGCCGGCAAGAGGGGTCTTGATGGGCCGAAGGGACCCCCTCTCCAGATGCAGCTCTCTGAAGGTGCTAAGGTACATTACATTGACGGAGTTGCCCGTGTCAATGTAAGTTCTGTGGATAATGGTGTCGTTGATCTCTGAGCGGATGACGAGGGCATCCCTGTGGGGGGGATACTGGGGGGAGATCAGTGTTGGTGAAGATAATGGGTTCCTCCCTCAACCGCTTTACTGGGGGCATATGAGTGACTTCCCCCACGTAGAGTGATTGAGCCCACTTCTTTCGTTGACTTGTAGAGTCACCCCCGGTATTTCCCCCCGTAATCATGAGGATGTGGCGTTTCTTTTCTTGGTACCGGGGGTACTCCTCCTCTTCTTCCTCCAGATTTCCAATCTCCCTCTTCTTGCCGATGGGGATGGTGTTGGGGTTGACCCATGCATTCCCTCTCGCAGTTTGCCCTCGGGGTGGCCCCTGATGAGGGGGGGCTGTTGCTGATGGCCTTGGACAAACTGAGACAGATGGCCCGCCTGTATCAATTTCTCGATGGCCGTCTTCAGCTGATGGCAATCATCGGTCCTGTGCCCCTGGTGTCGGTGGAAACGACAGTAGGGGTAGTTTGGATTGATGGCAAATACTTCCGAGGGCGTGCGTGAATCTCGCTCCACGAGGCCCCTTTCTTCAGCAAAATCAAGAATAACGCTGACGGGATGCGTTAATGGTGTCCGAGGGTGCTCCAGGAGGACAGGCTGTGCCCAAGCCCTCGGGTTCCCCTTGTAGCCTCCCCCGGGCTTGGCTTGGCCATGCCGGGGGCGATCACCGGAGGGGGCAGAATCCCTAGGGTGATTGCGGGGAGCCCCCGGCCCCCTGTTACCTTTGTCTTCCGGCCGAGGGCGCTGTTGATCTGGGACATGGTGGTGTTTCTCCACCTCCTCGGCCTCGGCGTATCGGTCCCCCCGTTGTAGAGCCCTTATATAATCGCGGAGGGGTTTGATGATGAGGCTCCTTGAGAAGTTCCCGGGGCGGAGTACTGTTTGGAGGAGGGCCAGGAGGGTCCCGTCGTCAGCGCCGTCAACTTTATCAGCCTCCGTCCTCCAGCGCTCCAGAAAGTCCTGAAGGGTCTCCTCCTTCTTCTGCCTCACTGTTAGCAAGTGGGAGAAGTGTTTTCTTGTGCGGCGCCTCCCCGCAAATTGCGTCAAGAATCGCTGGGCGAGTTCTTGCCATGAGTCAATACAACCTTCGGGAAATCGGTTGAACCATTCGTAAGCTGGACCCTCTAGGGTGGAGAGGAACCAACGGCACAAATATTCATCTGATGCCCCCACCATCATCATGTTGTTTTGATACCTGCTGTAGTGCTCTTGAGGGTCAGTCTTTCCGTCATAGGGCTTGATGAGCTGCCCTCGGTATTTCTCCGGGATCCGGGCCGCCAATACCCTTGGGGTAAATGGCGTCCGGGTCCGGAGCTGTATGGTGGGTTCCCCGGAGCCCTCGGCTATCTTCTTCTGCATTTCTTCCATTTTGGCCATCATCGCCTCATACTTGAAGTCCGCATGAGGGGCAGAAGTGGTGGCGTAGGCCTTGGTGGCCTCCATCTCGTCAAGCCGGCGCTGGAGGGCCGCAATGATTTCGTCCCGGGGGTCCTTCTGGAGGGCCTCCGCCCCCTGCGAATGGACCCGGGCCGAGTGGGCTTGATTGATTTGATGGCGTGCGTCGTCGGCATGGAGAGGTGCCTTGCCTTTGTCCTGAGGGGGACGTCTCTCATTGGCCCTGGAAACGGACCCGCCACTTTCCTGAGGTCTTTGGAACGCCCTCCCCCCGAGGCGGTCTTGGACCCCTCGGCGGTCTTGCGCCCCTCCGAGCCTCTCGAGGGCGGAGGTCCGGGGGTGCTCCTTGTTCACGTCGTGGCGGTCCCGGGACTGAACTTCCTGGGAGGCCGTATCTTGGGCCACGACCCCCTCGGAGTTCCCCATCCGGAGGACCGGGTTACCGAGGGGTCGTGGATGAGGGGGAGGCAGAATATTCTCCCCAACCTGAGGCTGGTGGGGAACCAAAGTGCCGAAGGCATCCGGGTTCTGAGTGAGCGTCTGGATGAAGGCGGAGAGCACCGATTGAACGTCGATGGTGATGAGTGGGGGGCTAATTTGATTTTCGCTCCGGTCCTTTTTCTTGGCCTCGATGCCGAGGCGGGCATCAGGGGCATTTTGCTGAATCTGCTGGCGTAGGTCGACAGCCGTCTGGTCCATCCCGACGATGACGCCGCCCCTGGGAGCCCTGTTGGAGGCTTCGGGGACGTCGACCTCGCCGAGGGCCAGGTTCCTGTCCTCTACATTCTTGGAGTTGGCACGAGTTGTTCTCACCATTTTGGATGGGTGTTTTTGTGTTTGGTCGAGGGGGAGGGTTTCTTACTTGATTGTTCGACCTCTCAACGAGAGCACCAAATGATGGATAGTGTACTCGGGGGGTAGCTTATCTGAGGGGTTATTACGGAGAATAATAAGAGAGAAGTCAGAGCAAGTAAATATAGAGAGAGAAAGTGTATTGTAAAGTGTTCAGCGATTTCAACGTGGTTACAAATGGGGAAATGGAGTGCTCTTTATAGTAGCAATAAATGCCGGACAGGGACACGTGTCAAGCGCCCATTGGCCGAGAGGTCACCTCATCTGGTTGGCGCTGGCAACCGCATGTGGCCGCATTTAATGCGGCTGTTGGATGGGACGTTGTGCAGGGTACGGTGATCTGTACGCATGTGGAGCGGATATTGTGTCGGAAGAGGCGCCCTCGGTAGTAGATGACTAGCTGAGGGCTCTGAGTACCGGGGACCCCCTTAGTGCCGAGGGCTCCAGTTGCCGAGGGCTACTGATTTTCGCCGTTTTCCCCCAGTAACTTTGTTTTGCTGTGTTGGCCCTCCTGTGATAGCTTAGAGCCTTCGGCCAGGGGGCCGAAGGCACCCCTAGTGCGCATTGTGGGCTGCTTGGTACTCTGGGCGCTGTGATTTGGGCCTGTTGGGTCTTCTGGGCCTGTTGGGCCTTGTTTGGGATAGTAGGAGTCTGTGGGCTGAGGGTTCCCGGACCATATACTCCATCATGCCTCTGAGGGATATTTTGGGCCGGTGCTTGGGCTGGGCCCTAATATCCCAACAATATTATTTTTCTTTTTACACCTTTTCCCTCTTTTTTCTTGTTCTTGCCTTAATTCCACCATCAATATATTAATATATTTCTAAGTAAGTTCACCCATTATTAATTGCATTAATTTTGGGAAAATTATGTGTGATAAAGAACAGTGGAAAATGAAATATAAAGAAAAATAGAACAATAGGGAGAAAGTAGGAAATAAAAAGAAAAGGAATAGATGGGAAAGAGATTAGCTGAAAAGGAAATTAAATAATCAGTGAAAATAAATATTAAATACTTGATAAGAAGATTGAACAACAACAACATCCAAGCCAATGCTTAGTCACTAAAGAATTTAAGGTCGGCTAACATAAGTTGATACTCCCTCCGGCCACAAAACTTGACCAAATTTGACTTGCACGTAGACAGGTAGACTAATAATGTAAAAACTGTGTGGTTGAAATTTATGCAGATGAGAGAGAAATAACTTTAGTCACATATTCCTTACTTTAAATGGAAATGACAAAGTTTTTTGGGACGGCTAAAAAGGAAATTTGGCCAAGTTTTATGGGACGGAGGGAGTACATAATATCATAATAAAAAAGAAGAAAGATAAGAGAGATAAAAAGATGAGGAATGATAAAAAGGATGAGATAAAGTTAAATATAAATATAAGATAAAGATAAATATAAATATAAGACAAAAGTAAAAATGGTTAGATAAAGAGGATAAAAAGAAGAAGAAAAGGAGAAAAATAGAGTGAATAGGAGAGAAGAGAGATCAATCTTTTATATGAATATTCACTCTTCACTTTGCTCTCTCCAAAAATATTTTCTCATTCAACCCAAGAAAAATCATATTACACATTACTTTTGAGTTTTGATTGATCTAATTCATGCCTGTTTCGGGGGTTCTTCTCCATCTCTTCCACGCCTCTTCTCCCTACCTACCAACTCGTTTAATGGATGCATCACTCGATCTTCTACGCACATGTTGATCAAACCTCCGCAGTCAAAATTTAAAAAGAGAATATTTCTAGTAATAAAAAGAGGAAATACAATATATGAGAATATTTTGTAAAGATCAATGAAATGTGAGATTATTTATGTAATGTTCCTAAATAATTGTAAAAAAATGAAATAGCGGGTCAATAGGTCATCAACTGATCAATGACCAGAGAACGAAAGAAGATGAAATTCAAATGTGGGGTTATTGTGAGAACGAAAAATGAAATCCTATGAAAGATGTGCCAAATAGCTAGCTCGTGCCGAACTGTTTTTGGCACGATTTGACATATTCCTGCCAAAATCCCTGACAGAAAACCCTCTAAATCTCATTTTTTTGTAGCGTTAAATCATTGATGAAATGTTGAATTGTTATTATCAATTTTCCTTTTATAATATTCCTTCCTTATACCGAGTATTTTAGAACTTCAGCTTAATCAGACTAATATTTTTGAAATCAATCATTGCGATGTATCATGCATGGGCATGGGTGTCCATCTCTCTCTCTTCTAAAATTGAATTGGATATGTGATACAGTGATACGTGGACTGGTGTACGCATGCATGTCAAACACGCCTTTCCGGTCGAAACGTATAATATCGTTCCCAAGGGTCGTCTCTATAATTATTAATTAGGTGTGAACTATAAACTTAATTGCGTGCTGGGAGTTTTTGCGGAGGATGGTATTTTCGAGGTAGTTTTAAACTTATTTCTGAAATAAGTGCAGGGGCCTAGTTAGGGAGGGGCTAACCCTGATCTTGGCTCAACCCAAATTTAAAAATGTTTGAATTTTTAGTTTAAAAATTTTATATAAATTTTTTTCCAAAAATATTCATTGTACTGACTCACTCTGATTCAGTGTCCTGACTCCGCCCTGAATAAATGTATATTTGCGTTGTCATCTGCTCAACATAGTGGTCGCATTCATGACTCACCTATACCTTATTCAGTAAAATGACCACACTACATACTTCACATTATTCAATGGCTGTTACAAACAAGAATTGAACCCACAAATATATAAGTGCGGGACGGATCCAAAACTTTGTGTTTAGGGGGTTAATTTTTTTGCTAGTGTAAGGGAGCGACAAGTTTTCTCTAGTGTAGCGAGTCGAATTTTTTTTGGCTTGCATAGGACTCTGCGACTATTTTTACAAAAAAATCATTAATACATACACGATGACATTTATATCTATTGAAGTGCTTTAGACAATGGAAACATAACTTTAATTTTTTAATTGAAGTGCCTTAATTAGAAAAAAGTATTATTGCATTAAAGCGTAAGAAATGACAAATCAAAGATTTTTTTTTGAAAATAAAAAAGAATATATAAGATCTTATTAAATTTTTTGAATGAGTTCTGCATTGTTTAACCACATGAATCTTATCAGAATAAAGAATTGATTTTGAATTGCAATTGTTGTCTATCAAGGAGGGTGCTCGTGAGTCATGGTGAGTTTTTCTAATACTACAATAATATGTATGAGATTATTTCTTTTTAAAATAATATTATATTACTAATTTATATAGATGGTGCATATTATATTTGTATTAGTGCAAAAATAAGTTAAAGTTTATTATACGTGCAATAAGTTGTTTTTAGAAATTAAAGCAAGAAGTAAATGAATTGTGTAGTTCAATGTCAATAAACATTTATATTTTGGATGTACTTTCCATGATCTAGAAACATTTTAAATAATGTGTCTAGTATTTAATATCATTTGATATTTTTAAAAATTGAGTACTAATTATCTAATAAAGATATTTAAACATTACGAAGCTATGATTTTTTATTTTAAAAAAGTATCCTAAGTCTTAAACAATAACGAGTAGTTCTATTGTTTATTCGTTTAAGTACTGATAAATTATTTTATATGTTTCATTATTTAAATATTATATCCATATTATATTATCATAGACTATATTAACTTTGAAAACTAAAATTTAAGGGGACCAAACACATACGGAGTATATATTTAATTAATCTATGGACATTTATGATAATATTACATATAATATAAAATTTTGAAAGTTCAAGGGGGGCGGTCCCCTCCCTTCCTAAATCCATCCCTGAATATGTGTATCTTCATGTAATTATTAATTATAGAATATAATAAAAACTTTCATAAATTTTTAAATATTTAAAAATTTAGTAAAAATTTTTTAAAAACCTAATATTATTAGTTTGAAATATGAAATTAAACAAGTAAAAACATTTCAAGACTAAATAAAATAAATAAATATTATGTTATGCTCTAGGTCACAACAAATTTAAAAAAGAACTTATATTATTAATGTTAATAAAGCATAAATATCTTATATTTATTTATTCATTTATTTATTTTTATTCATTCATTTATATATTCATCCATTTATTTGTTTATGTATTTATTTATTTACATTAGTTACTATGTTACTAATTTAATCAAAATAGTTAATTTGAGATATTCAATAACAAAATATTTTAATGTAAAAAGTGTTAAAATTTATTTAATAAAAATTCATTATACCGTCTTAGTCTGTTTCGGGCTCAACTAGGTTCAAATTTCGCTTATTCAGTTTTACATTTCGAGCACTAATAAGATGATCAAACTCGAGCTAGTAATAAATGTTCTATTTTCAAAAAATTTAACATTATATTTATACAGATAAAAAATAAGTAAGCTAAGTAAGTAAATATATATATATATATATAAATAAATAAATACATATCATATTTTAGGATTTATTTACGTTAATAATATATTTTTTATTTCAAAATTGGTGTAAACTAGGGCATAATATGACATTTACTTTTCTATTGTTGAATTGTTTTTAACTTTTTAACTTCAGATCTCAAATTAAGTTTTAGAGTATATTTATTTATTTTTTTAATTTTTAATTGAATATCTCAATTTAATACTCCGTATTTTGTACTCCCTTTGTCCCAAATTGAGTTGCAAATTTGATTTTTTGGGGTCAAACAATTTCATTTTATTCGCTTAATTAGGATATCAATTCCTAATTATCTTAATTTGGACTTTGCAACATTATAGAGATTTTAAAGTAGTTTTTAATATGTAAATTTTAATTATTAAAATTAATTAATTAATTATCAATAATAGGGGAGATTTAACTTTAACATCGGTCGACAAAAAAATGTTGACTTTGCAAAACAATTTGGGACGGCGATAGTATATTTTATCATTATTTGAGGAAAGGTAATATAGTACGCTCGCCTCTCAGGGTTGACTTCGTATATCTTTAAAAAAACGAGTACAACACGAGTTAAGCTAGTACGCTCACCTCTCAGGGTTTATGCTAGAATCTATCCAACTTGCCCATGTTTGTAATGCCAGTCTATATGCAGTGGAGAAGCAGTTGAGAGCGTCTCTCTCTTGCCTCACGCAAGGCTCTTTTCCCCCACAAAAATTCTTCTCGCTTCACCCTCTTTTCTCCATTATATTGATTATTCTTAATTTGGATATTAGCTATATTACCTTCCTAACTCTATCGGGTGTAATATTTCTAATTTTTAAGCTCTCATTTGGACTCTTTGAGGACCTTCCACAATCTGAAACTGCGCATTTACTAGTCATCTCTGAAAGTCAACGCTTAGATCCTTGTTGTTTCTCTTGTTCAAAGCTGTTTTTGGATATGGTGTAAGCTTCAGCCTTCTTAGGGGACCAACATAATTCATTTGCAGCATCATCAACCACTGTCGTACACTCTGTTGTTACTCCAAACAAGGAAGAACACCATAAGAACTCCATCTAGGAGGGGTTGTTACTCCTTAGATTCCCTTTCCTTCTTGTGAGGTTTCCAACTCTTCTTTCCTTGCTACGCCTCAATCTACAATATGCCCAAGCTCACGGGTAAGAAGAAAGACGTCCCACCACCAACAAAATCTTCCACACGGCTAAAAGCTAAGGCTCAAGCTAGGGAGATTGATGAAGTCATTGCTGCCATGGTCCAAGAATATGTTGAAGATCGTTCCAACTTTGAAGATGATAGCTACCAACCTAGTGAGGTGGAAGAAATATCCCCAAGAATGCTACGGGAAGCACAAATGAACCAATTGTGGAGGAAGTCCATCATGTGCAAGATACTTTGGAGGTAAACTCCCCTCCCATTGACAAGGATGATGTTGTTGTTGAACCCGAGCCTAGTGTTGAGATCATTGTTGGATTGGAGCCTCCTAAATCTCAAGGGGATATGGTACCATTTGAAAACGCTGAGGCATCACAAGAACCCCTAATGTCGCGGCATTGTAAAACGAGGGCAGTGCAACCGAATTGGGAGGAAATCATGACTGACAAGCAACAGATCTCCCTTTTTAGAGATAATAGAGAACTGGACAAGGGGATGAAAATGAGGTAGATTGAACCAGTAAGGGATATCATTGATCTCACAACCAGAAAACTTTGTTTCATGGTAGAAATTTGGGGATATTACCTTGTTGCTTACTTTGCTGGCCGGTTCAACGGACTTAAGGCCATACATGAGATGGTACAAAAATGGGGAGTCCAATGCTGTGTTAGATCCCATTATAGAGGGTGAGTTATATTAAAGTTCCAAAGTGAAGGACATAGAGCCAAAGTTCTAATGGAAGGGCCGTATACACTTCTTGGAAAAACATTCCATTTGAAAACACTTTGAGAGAATTTCTCTATGGATGATGAGGAATTCCTAAAAGTTTCTATTTGAGTCCACTTCCCTCATTTACATATGAGAATTTGGGAAGAGGATATCATTAGTGAGATTGGTTCCAAGGTTGGGGTCCCTCTAACAACATATAGAGTTACCCAAGAGAAGGCACGATCCCACTTTGCACGATTTTTAATTGAGGTAGATGCATCCAAACCTCATCCTTTTGAGTTTAAAGTTAAATTGTTGCACTACAAGAAAACATGGCTATAATGAGAGGATATATCATGATTAAAAACTGAAATACCATCACAAAATACATTTAGTGATGGGAAATATACCGTCATGACCCCTTACAATAGTTTCCGCGATTGAAAGAAACAATGAGGGGAAACAAGTCCTAAATATCACTAATAAGTATATTATGAGCGTAAGTGTACCCTCATTAAAAACATTGTGAATGTTGAATCATCTAATCGAATTACAATATTTGACTCCTATCATTAAATTTTATTAAAGACTAATATTTTGAACAAGTACATTGGTCAGAAATTCAAATTCAAGTTTTATTAGATATAGATCGGATAACGATAGAAAATTATATCTATCATTACAAGAAAACAGAGAAACAGAAGCTGGAGATTACAAACAACATTTGTATTGATAAAATAAACACATGTCGCATTTGTTTCAAGTTCAACATCAAGAAGTTAAATCAAACTAAGCTAAAACTAGTTTTCCTATTTAGAAGATTTAAAACAAAGGAAAATAGTAATCGGGTTTCCTACTATAATAGACTACTCAGGAATAATGAAAATCAGAGTAACAAATGAGAGTCCAAACCTCCAATCTTATACGGAGTCCATCAACTTCAGAATCTAAGACAAATCACCGTTCACAATTAAAACTTAAATATTCTGAAATTCTTACCTTCTTTTTTGAAAAACCAATAAAATATACGCAGTACAAATCTACAAACAAAACAAATTAAAGATGCATCTGTTCTCTAACTTATAGTTTGAAGTAGCCTGCAAATATATAAAAAAAAAGGAAAAGAGTACATTTTGATTAGAACAAAACTTAACAACTTATTAGACCAAGGTGTAAAACACTCTTCCCCTAAATTAAGGAATACAAAAGGTGAACAATGTCATTTAACCAAGGTACAACCAAATACCAAGAAGGCATTTTCTTTAGATCTTTTCTTCAATACCATATTCTACGTTATTAATATGGTATAAATAACCATCAAATAAACTTATGTGTCTAGAAAATTAGATAGCCTAGCAGCTTAGTCTGGAAAAGCATAACTAACAAGACAAAGTAAAAAAATATTTAGAATCCCTTATATACGGAAATATCATTATTTTTCTAAACCATAATTTCAATATAGTGAAGAGAAGCATTATAGTATGTTATCACATCATATTTATAATAAAAAATTATGTGAATTAACACTTTCTTTACCTATATTTCAAGTTTCAAGTTTCAACTAACAACCACTAAATCAAGGAGTTTTTCCTGCTAAAAAATAGGAAGTGAAAAATTCCTTTTATTATAGATATGATTTTTGCGGTTGAGGTCCGTGAGGGAATGACAAGGAGATATAACTTCGTTTAAACAAAGACAGATTGTTACCAGTGCCTTCTTACTCGTCATTCTCATATCCTTTCATGCATACAACTTTCATCAAACACGTAGTGTGCATCATTGGAAACCTGCAGAGAATGACAACAAATTGAAGGAGCTAAGATACCTCAAATCAATCATATGAACCTCAAAACTTACAAATGATTTAGTCAAAAACTCCTCAGATCTGGATATAGGAGATTAAAATCAGTTTCTACATAAACGAATAGTATTACTATCGCTTAATTTGCCACTTAACATTTTTATGGCTTAATTTAAAATATTTTAGAATTCATGAAGACACAATTAACATTCTAAATTTCCATTGCGAAATAAATAATGCTACCCTCAATCTATATAATTGCAACATTTTTAATTTGCTACTTTAAATTATGCAATTAACCCCATAAATTTACGTTTTTTGAAAGAAATGATACACGACAATGGTGTGAAAATAACTTTTTAGATATAGTTTAGGGTACTTAAATTACATATGCAAGTTTGAAGTGTTTATTGTTGGGAATAACAGGATCGTGCTAATATGAGAGAAAAACACTTCTATTACTTTCAAGAATAAAAATAAGAGACATACAAGCTCTAACAAAAAACTCTCAAAAACACCTCACATATCTCTCAAGGATATTCACAACTCTTCTTGGTTGTGCTATGATGATCTATGATCTAATTTACTTGATGATAGAAAGACTCTCCAAACTCTCTATTTATAGCATCAAAACTAGGTACTAGGAAGGTGGAAGGAAAGTGTGTTGAAGCTAGGAGGAAGCTTCAATGCTCCTAGAAAGGGGGAAGGATTCAAGCTCGTTTGTGGCTGCCTCCCGCTTCCCCATGGCCATTGTTGCCGCTGAAGAATAGGCAGGGTCGCTTCGGTCGTGGCTAACTCTGGTGGGAGCCTCCCGTTTGTTGCAGCTTGAGCTGCATTTGGTTGTACTGTGGCGGGAGGCGCATAGCGTGAAAGTGGCACTAGTTTCCATTTGACCGCTGTCGACGAACAACAATCGGTCGTGCTGCGACTCAGGCCAACTGCTTTTGGGACTGATTCGAGGGAAAGGCAGCACCGCCGTTCCCATCTTGGCACCTTTGCCTTGGGGCCGGTGCGGCCAGGGAGTTAGGCCAGGGATTAGCGGCGGCGCTGACACGGAGGTGGAGCTGCGACCAGCGACGGCAAAGCACGTTGTAGGCCTGGACGGAGAAGACAGTTCAGGCAGATCTGAAAAAATCCAGATCTAAAGATCCAGACTTCTTTTTTTGGATTTTCCAGAACACTTTTGGCTTGATTTTGGAATACATTTCTTGATTTTTTGGGAGCAATGTCACTTGATTTTCTAAAATCTCTCAATGAAAGCACCATTGATGGATTATAGGATATCCGATCTATTTAATTTGGGAGAGATTGAGCTAGTGTGAGGAAGAAGATGAATGAATAGTAGAATGTTGTATGAATGAGTTATGAATTGATTCTAGAAATTAGTAACTAGGGTTACAAGTCTCCCAAGGGAAGTATAAATAGACAACAATGGGCTGAGCCGCTAATATGGGCCCGATAGGCCCAACTACATAAAAGACTAATCTAGTACATACAAATGATATATGAACTCTACAATAATACAAATGATATAAATGACATCTGGCAGTCATGTGTGGGCCGCTCCAGGCCCAATAGTCATGAGACTAGAGGTCTGAATCCATATACTCTATCAACCACCTTCGTCAGCATGTCAGATGGATTCTCCTTTGTATTGATGTTCACTAGTCTCAACAGTTGCTGATCAATCGTCTCCTGTATCCAGCGATACCGAACATCAATATGCTTTGTACGAGAATGGTACATAGAGTTCTTGCTCAAGTCTAGAGCACTTTGACTGTCACAATGTACCTTGTACTCTTTCTGCTGGATCCCAAGTTCTTGGAGAAAGCGCTTTAGCCACAACATTTCCTTACCTACTTCAGTGGCAACAATGTATTCTGCTTCTGTTGTAGATAAAGCAACACACTTTTGCAATCTTGATTGCCAAGAAACATCTCCCCCTGCAAAGGTGTAGATATATCCTGAAGTAGACTTTCTACTATCAATATCTCCATCCATATCAGCATATGTGTAGCCTTCCAAGACTGGATCTGTAGCACCGTCCCCAATCATATTTACTTTTAGTAAATTATGTAATAGACCTTGAAAGATGATTTATGAATTTGCGTAATTGTAAATTTTTATTATTTCTTTTACGTGAATAGTAAATTGCATGTGGGGCCCACGCCGGGACCGGGGGCCGCCCGATAATTCTTGAACCACATATCATATTCATCTTGGTCTAGATAATATGTATATGGTGGTGGATATTTTATTTGGGCCGTGGAACAGGCATGGAGCTGACCGGGTTGGTCAAACGGGGCCCAATTACCGGTATTGGTAATTTAGCGGATAACAGCCCGGAATGAGTTTCGGAGACTCCTAAATTAATGTTGGGGAGTGTACATCTATTCTAAAGGCCCATAATTATTAGGAACGCGTGATATATTTTATTTGGCCCGATAAAATAAAAATAATGTTAAAATGGGCCGAGAAATACAACTTTCGGGGCCGATTGTACATACCGGGACATAATGGGATGACCTCCCACATAAGTGGGGGCCACCCCACGTTTTTAGGTGTCCAGATTGACAAACTAAGGGGGAGGGGCGTGCATGAGGAAGCCTCATTGAGACAAAGCCCACACCCACCCATTAATTCCTTTTGGACTCATCACATGAGTGATTGAGTTGGGAGTAAAAACACTCCCCCACTCCTATACCAATCATACAATCCACTCAAGTCAAGAGAGGGGAGGAGAAGCTCTGGGGATAACCATCACCAACCAAGAGCTCAGAGGAGGCAGCAAGAAAGAAGAACCCAGGAAAATATAGCTAGAAGAAGAGGTAAGAACACAACTCTACTCTTTAACTAGTATTATTGGTGTATGATTTTTAAGAAATCATATGGTGGAGTAAATCATGAGTTCTACACGTTTAAAAGTGTAGAAAAATGATATAAAGTGTTGGTAATTAACTTAGAAGAATCGTGGAATCGATAGGAGTTGAAATCGCCGGAAACCGCCACTTTAAAGGAGCTGCTCGTAACTGCAGACCACGAAAGGCGCCCGGCTTTCACGAAAGCCGCCCGGCTTTCACTTAATTCCCAGATTTTTCGCTTTCAAACGGTCTAGAATGAGGACGGATCGAAGGGCTTAACAAAGGCAACTATCTCAGCACGTCATAAGGTGAGGATGGCTGACTATATTGCTTATAATTAATGAGTTAATTTCATGAGATTACCTAAGGTAATTAAATGTGTTTTTTATGGATTATTAATGATTAATAATGCCTAAGAATGAGAAGACTAATGTCTAAAGAAAAAGGAGCATGATATACAAATTTAAGAGTAAATTGTGTATGATCATGTGTTATGAATATGTTGACTTGAAAGTGGAATTAATTATGAAACATATGTTGAAATATACTTTTTCTTCATATTAGAACATATGAGTGATTAAAAGTGATATTTTGAATATTGAGATAAATGATATTTTCAAAGGAAAATCAGTTGGAAATGTCTATATGACTATGAGTTGAGAACTTGGTTTGTTGGTATAATTTGACTAGTATTAAGATACTAGTTGGACATTAAGATGAAATGTTGTTAAGATTATCCTAAGGTTGGATTGTGAAATGTTATGCCTTAAGTAGTCTTAAGAGATGCTTTAAGGTAGGAAAGTATGAACTCTATGTTATACTAGGGGTAGGCCTTAAGGGATACCCAAGATAAAGTAAGTAATAAATTGATCCTAGGTATAGGATTGGCCTACGGGTGTGTTCAGTAATCCTTGTGGATAGACGGTTGAATTATGGAAATAAGTAAGGACCATGGCCCTTCCCGACTCTAGAGAGCGGGGTTGGATAGCATGGACTTGCATCGTGATCACGGGTTAGGGTGGAATCCGAATCGGAGACCTAACTAGGTTCCGGTAGCGGTAACACATAAGATAGGGCCCCGAAGGGCCTTACCTTCCTACGGGATGATGGGTATGAGTCCAGGGGCGGGATGTTGGAGTCCGAACCGGGAGCCTCATGAGGTCTCGGACAGCGGTAGAAAGTCCCGTAGAAATAATAAGACTCAAGGGTTGGGTTGTGCAAATGATAAATGAAAAGGGATATATAAGAAGGGTCGTGTGCCGACAAATAAATGAATTTACTTATTATAAAGATAATAAGTGGGAAATATAAATTATTATTTATATTATGATATCACCCTATTTTGAGGGTCTTGGAAATTAAAACGTTGATTATACTTAGTATAGTTGCTATTGTACTTGTCAAATGTTTCCAAGTACTGATCTCCCCTTCACGGGGGAGGCCACCTCACAGTTTCAGGTAGAACTTGAAGGTTGCTACCATTGCCCGTTGCTTCGGGAGGATCAAGGGGAGAAGACGTGGTTCGTGCTTCTTCCGTTCTGTTTTAAAAACAATTACGTTAATGCTCATGGATACTATTTTCTGAATAATTACTTTGGGGGCTTGTATGCCTAGTTATGCCAAGTGTGGCTTGAACAATTGTATTAATGCTTCCTCTGTTTTAAATGCATGTTTTACATTATGTTGTTTATGGATGTACTATGTGTGAATGATATTCATGACGCCTTGTATAGTATGGATGAGTTGGACTGCGGTTGACTATTCGTACTGTATGGCGGGTTGTTGACGTGTCCGGCTAGGTCCGGGGCGTGACAGGATCAGCTCCTCTGTATCAAAGACATAACTTCGCGGTACCTTTCAAATACCTGAGAATCCATTTGAATGCCTCCCAATCCTCCTTCCCGGGGTTAGAGAGAACGACTCACTGTACCCACTGCTGGTGCGATGTCTGACCATGTACATCAAACTTCCAACTGCTGAAAAATATGGAACTGCTTACATCTCCTCGATCTCTTCCTTGGATGTGGGACATGTTCTTTTGCTCAACTTGAAGTGATTCGCAAGTGGAACACTAACTGGTTTGGCATCATTCAAGTTGAATCTCTCAAGTACTCGTTCAATGTACTTTCCTGAGATAGCCATAACGTGCGATTCTTCCTGTCTCGAGTGATCTGCATCCCAAGAATCTGTTGAGCTGGTCCTAAGTCTTTCATATCAAAAGAGTTAGAGAGTTCTTTATTCAGTTGGTTTATCTTCACATCATCTTTCCCAACGATCAACATGTCATCTACATACAGTAGAAGAGCAATGAAGGTACCGTCTGGAAGTTTCTTGATGTATACACACTCATCTGCAGTAGTCTTCTTGTAGCCTTGATGCATGAGCCAAAATTCTTATACACAAAGTTATAATTTGAGTTCTCAAAACCTTCTTGTTGTTGCATATAGATTTCTTCTTTCAAATATCCATGAAGAAATAGTGTCTTCACATCCATCTGTTCAAGTTCCAAGTTCATACTTGCTGCCAAGCCAAGTATAACTCGGATTGAGGTCATCTTGACAACTGGTGCAAAGATCTCATCAAAGTCAATTCCTTTCTTCTGTTGGAATCCTTTGACAACCAACCAAGCTTTGTGTTTCACCACTTGTCCGCTTGCATCCTTCTTCAAATTGAACACCCATTAGTTTCTCAGTGCCTTCTTCCCTTTAGGAAGTTCTATGATCTCATAAGTTTGATTTTTCTACAGAGATTCTAACTCATCCTGCATTGCTATTAGTCTTTTTCTTTATCCTTATGAGACACAGTTTCTTGAAAACTCTCAGGTTCTCCATCTTCAGTTAACAAAAAATATTCAGATGATGTGTACCTTTTCGATGGTATATGGCCTCGTTCAAATCTACGAACAGTTGGAACTATATGAGAAGAGCTACCATCATCTTTACCTAGCGAGGTGGGTTGTGACTCCCCTTGCTCTGCACTCTCTTCTTTCTCCTCATCCTCTTCTGCTTTTGAGTTTTCTTCATGTGCTTCGTCATTGTTCTCAAGAACAATTCAGGTGTTTCATTTGAAACTTGAGCACCCTCATTTGACTTCAAAGAAATTGTGGGTTTTTCAATGTCTTCTATTGTCAAATCTTCGTGGAACACAACGTCCCTGCTTCTGAACACTTTTTTCTCTTTAGGATTCCATAACCTGTATCCAAACTCTTCATTTCCATAGCCAACGAAAATGCATGGGATAGTTCTTGTATCAAGCTTCTATCTGAGCTCTTTGGATACATGTGCATATGATGAACAACCAAATACTCTAAGATGTGAGTATGTAGGATCCTTACATGTCCATAGTCTCTGGAACTTCAAAGATGAGTGGTACTGAAGATGATCGATTGATAAGATAACATGCGGTGTTGACTGCTTCTCCCCAAAATGACTTTGGAAGTTTAACCATATTTAGCATAATCCAGGCTCGCTCCATGATAGTCCGGTTCGTTCCTTCAGCAACGCCGTTGTGCTGAGGGGTGCGTGGCACTGACTTCTCATGCCGAATGCCATATGTTCTACAATATGCATCGAATGCCTTGGAATTATACTCTCCTCCATTATCTGATCGGAGACATTTCAGCTTCTTTCCTGTTTCACGTTCCACCAAGACGTGAAATGTCTTGAATCACCCGAACACCTGATCTTTTGTTATCAAAAAATACACCCACACTTTTCGAGAAGCATCATCGATAAAAGTTAGAAAATATCTGCTTCCACCGAGTGATTCCACCTCCAAAGGACCACAGACATTGGAGTGTACCAAACTTAACAACTTCGATCTTTTAGTTTAAGTAGAACTAAATGATACTCTATGTTGTTTACCAAATAGACAATGACTACAAGGACCCAATGCAGCATTCTTGTCAATGTTGATAAGGTTCTTCTTCATCAATGTAGTCAACCCTTTCTCACCGATGTGACCGAGTCTAAGGTGCCACAGATCCTGAAAAGCCTCCTCAGCAATGTTGAGGCTATCCATACAAATCCTGAAATGGGTTTTTCTATAATGTGCCACAAACATGTCCTCGAGCGATTGACAAAACCCCCTTTGACATTTTCCATGTTCCCCTCCTAATGTGGTTTTCATACTCCTGTTCGTCAAGACATACCATTGACAGGAGATTGAGCCGAAGGTCTGGAACATGTCTGACATCCTTCATAGTGATTGTGCTCTCACTACTTGTCTTTATTTGTACATCACCAATTCTAGCAATTCCAGATGAACTGGAATTACCCATCTTTACCGCTCCAAAGTCTTCAGCTTTGTAAGTTGTGAAGTAGTACATGTGGGGAGAAACGTGGTAAGATGCTGCAGTATCTACCACCCATTCAGTGTCCTCTCTTGAGACGTGCAACCATGTTTCATCATTGGTAGTACAGTACGCTACATCACTTGAGCTTGCGATGAGCGCTTCACCACCCTTGTTCTTCGTTTGTGGATTGCTCTTCCCTCGCTCCTCTAGCAATTTGTAGCAATTATTCTTCATGTGACCCTCTATACCGCAATGGTGGCAGGTATAAGAAGCTTTCCGGTCATATGATGATCTCCCCCGGCTTTGCCTCTACTTTCCCACTTCCCTCTACTGTTTCTTTGTTGCTTTCCTTGTGGTCTTCCTCTTTGTTGCTTTCCTTGTGGTCTTCCTCTATTCTCCGTCACAAGGGAATGAGTCTGATCTGTGCTCATGTCTTTCCTTCTTGCTTCCTCATTGAACAGTGCATCCTTGACCATAGACATGGTAAGTTTGTCATCTGGGGCTGAGTTGCTGAGAGTAACAACTAGTGTCTCCCAACTATCAGGAAGGGAACTAAGAAGTAGTAGAGATTGCATTTCATCTCCAAGTGGCATTTCTACACAAGATAGTTGATTTACCAGACGCTGAAACTGACTAGTATGTTCGGCAACAGAAGTTCCACTTTTGAGCTTCATATTGACAAGGCACCTCATCAGTAGGGCCTTATTCCTAGCGGTCTTGGCCTGGTACATATCTTCTAACTTCTTCCAAAGGGCATAAGCGTCGGTTTCTTGTGCAACGTGGTGGAAGACACTATGATCAATCCATTGACGGATTTGACCAATAGTTTTTCTATTAATTTTCTTCCACTCTATTGACTTGGGTCGGTCAAGATTAATACCTTTCATCTCTATTGGATAAAAAAGGTCTTTATAGCTAAGGAAATCTTCCATCCGAGGTTTCCATAGCGTGTAGTTGGTAGCCGTGAGCATAATCATAGCTCCGGAAGATGAAGTTGACTCGTCAAAGGTCATTTTCACCTTCTAAATAATTTTGATTTTCTGTTTGAGAAAAATCGGAGCAGAATTTTGAAAAACGGACAGCACCGTTGCGTCCGGAATGGCCGAAAATGGTGGGTAGACACTTTCGAGGTCAAAATACAATTTTCATAAAATTATAGGTGAAAATTGTAATTTTCCAAAAATTGAGGGACCAAACTGTAATTTTTCAAAATTTAAAATTTGATCGGTGACGTGGCAGAAGACGTCGCAGTGATGTGGTGTTGACTGTTCGTTGAGGTGTCAGCTGACCCGATGCTAGTGGAAGATGACAGTGGATTGATGAAGTGGCGGATGACTATGATGGGACTGCACTCGTGGCGCTGACGTGGCGCTGACGCAGCTCTGACCGACTGATGACGTCAGCGAGCTCCTCACCACCAGCGCGTAGGCGGCGCATGTGGTGTCTTCCGGTGGCCAAAAAAATCCCCAGAAATACCAGTTTTCTCCTCTCGACGAGATGAATCCAACATTATATTCAGATTGCAATTTCGAGCAAAACTGAAAAACATGAATTTTCAGACAGTAGAATTTTATCTGAAAATTCTGGGGGAAATACCAAAAGCTCAACCAGGCTTTGATACCACTTGTTGGGAATAACAGGATCATGCTAATATGAGAGAAAAACACTTCTATTACTTTCAAGAATAGAAATAAGAGACATACAAGCTCTAACTAAAAACTCTCAAAATAAGAGACATAAAAAATGACAGTGATATCATGTTTTTCTAGAAGTGTTATCTTCTTAGTCAGATTTTGAGCATTTTATAAAAAGTAGTCACATTTTTTGAAATTGACTTCAATTTAGTAATATTTAAAGAAAAAACCTACTTTTAACCTGATCTTATATTAGTAGATAGTTACTCCGTGTTTAATTATCATTAATTTTGTGATTGTATTTAATTTGCATTATTTAAAAAAGTCGTTTAATTCTTCCAAAAAAAGAGTCGTTTAATTTGTTTATTCAATTTATCAATTAAATGGTCTTTGACACAAAAAATACATATTCAAACCGTTATATCAATTTAGATGCATATAATACAATATGACTAAAAAATGAAGAAGATAAGTACACGCGCTTACGTCTCCACTGGGTTAAGCATTCGATTAGAATTTAAGTGATGGTTAATACGCGCCGACCCTAAATGTATGGGATAAAATTGGAATTGGACAAATTTGATATGGATAAAGTTTACTGATCCATATCCATGTCATTTGTCCCCACATATGCCTCTTTCCCACTCCGCTTTCCCCTTTTTAACACCTCTCCACACAAGTTTTGCAGAGTCTTCCTTTCCTTGCCCTTCCTTTTAAAGTTCTTAAAATCAACCCAAAAACTCCACAACCACAAGCCTCTTTATTGCCCTTTTTTCGTATTCCCAACAACCAATACATCATCTTCTTTTGGTTCTAGAGGACACTCTTTTCATTGAAATAGCATTGGGAACTCTTAATTTCCTCTTTGGAAGCCATTTGATATTGCAGGCTGGTTCTTTTTCACTGGGAAACAACTGGGGTTTGTTTCTTGAAAGGGGCATCTTTACTTATCTGTAAATTCGGTTGGAATGGCCTGTTCTTTAAAGAATGGCTTTTCTCTTCCTGGGGAGACCATTTTCAGCTCCAGAAGTAAAGGGTCTTCAGGAGCTTTTATGTCATTTAGTGCTGTCCAAGTTCCAGATTCAAGAACTAGCGATTTTCTCGGCAAGGCTTTGAATATATCAGATCAGGCAGGCAATGCTAAAGCTTCAAGACCCCTCTCTGTTAATGTATGTAATAAAATAAAGATTGTGTCTTTAACTTCAGGATCCCTCTCTGAGATGAGATTCTTTTTATCTTTTTGCTAATTCTTTAGCCTTTTTTCGAATAAATGTTTTCAGGCACAAGCATCATCAATCTGTGTTAGCAGATCTCTGAGATGGTGGGAAAAGACGCTAAAGCCTAACATGATAGAGATCCATTCAGCACAAGAGCTTGTGGATGCCTTGTTAAATGCTGGGGATAGGTTGGTCATTGTTGACTTCTATTCGCCAGGTTGTGGTGGTTGCAAGGCTTTGCATCCTAAGGTATGTCTCTCACACCCCCATTGAAACTGTACATTTTTACCCTTTATTTCTTCCTGGCTTCTCGGAAATGTATTTGTAAGGCTGGTTTAGGAGTTGCCTGCCTAACTAACCCTTGGTCTTGTCATGTAATCAATTGCTAATAATAATAATACTTTAAAAAATTATGTAAAGAATCAACCATGTTATTTTTTAGTAATTGTTTTTTTTAATGTAAATTTTGTTAATACAATGGCAGATCTGTCAATTGGCTGAAGCAAATCAGAGTGCAATTTTTCTGAAGGTCAACTATGAAGAACACAAGGCTATGTGTCATAGCCTCCACATACATGTGCTTCCATATTTCAGATTCTACAGAGGAGCAGAAGGAAGGCTCTGTAGCTTCAGCTGTACAAATGCCACTGTAAGATAGCTAATCTTTTTGGTTTGAAAACTGATATTAGTTAAATGATATTACATGTTACTCATCATGTGTGAGGAACAATTTAATTTCTAAGTAAAGAGTATTGCTATAAAAAAAGATCCATTTTTTCTCATTTTATTTTTGCTTTTTAAAGAGAAAAGGCTGAATTCAAAACTTTATGCCTTACCATAATAAAAAGAATTATTGGGACCTGTATTATATTAGGAATGTTATGTATGAAGTTGTCCCCATTCCCCAATCAATGATTGTTCATTTTTACTTCATCATATGAATCTGCTTCATAAATGAATTTTAGTTTTGGAAATTCATATCCTGAAGCTAAAATAGCAAAGTAGTAATGATATTAATCTATGCCACAGATCAAAAAATTCAAGGATGCATTAGCAAAGTATGGAACAGAGAGATGCAGTGGTGGTGGTCCAGCAAAGGGTCTTGAGGAATCTGAACTATTGGCTATGTCATCACTTGGAAAAATTTCAAGAAAGGTACCAATGGAGTCGACAACGATGGATAGGGTTGAAGACTTGGTTATGAGTATGACCAATGCTCAGAATAAGATTAGTCTACAAGAAACCAATGAGATGTTGGTTGCCTAAACTAATTAAGAGATTCTTTCTATCTATTAGCAATTTGTTAGTGGGTGGAGGCAAAGGAGCTCCAAATAAATATTAGAAATTCTTTTGTGTGAAATTTTACTTTGTGCTTATTATATTGTGTACATATTTACCCTTCCACCTTATAATGTGGTCACCTAGTCACTATGCAAATTAATTAATGATTTATTTGTATGTAAGCATGGTTGTGGGGTTTAAGGATAAACTCCTCCCAGATTTGGGTGTTTGACTTTGTGAATCAAAATTTGTTTTGTGGGGTGTAAGAGCCCGTTTGGTAACACTAAGAGCCCGTTTGGTAACATTAAAATTGGCTGAATTGGCTTATTCTGCTGAAATTTATGAAGTTCTGTCTGAAGTGGCTGTATTGGGCCTATTGATTGATTCTGCTGATTCATGAAAAATATATATTTAAAATATTTGTTGTTAATAAATTAAATAAAAAATTATATGAAAAAATAGCTAAAATGATTCTCTACAGTAACTTCAGCCAATACAGCCAGAAAAGTAACTCAAACCTTACTTTTTCTGCTTATTACAAACTTCAGCGCGCGAAACTAAAAGTTACGTGTTTGGTGAAAAAGTTGGTTGATAAGCCGAAAAAAAGGTTACCAAACGGGCTCTAAAAGTGGCTGAATTTGCTGATTCTGCTGAAATTTATGAAATTCTGGCTGAAGTGGCGGTTTTGGCCGATTCTCCTGATTCATGAAAAAATTATATTTAAAATATTTGTTGTTAATGAATTAAATAAAAAATTATATGAAAAAATAGCTAAAATGATCATATATAGTAACTTCAGACAATACAGTCAGAAAAGTAACTTCAACCTTACTTTTTCTGCTTATTATAAAATTCATGCGAAATCAAAAGTTACGTGTTTGGTGAAAGAGTTGGCTGATAAGTCTGATAAACCGAAAAAAGGATCACCAAACATGGGCTCTAAGTGCATATTTCACCGCGAATTCTTATGGTCTTATTGAGTTATGCTAGAGATACAAACACTTTTACAAAAAGTCTTACAAAAGGGGTATGTGGCATATCTCATTATTTAATACATCACATCACATTTACAACATTTTTACATCAATGGTAATTAGAATAGCCACATCACTTGTTTGTAAGTTTTTTTGTAAGTGTGTTTGTACTTTTAGCATTTTTCTAATTTGTTATCATGATGGCTTGTGATAATGTTTAATAATATGTTTTGCTGTCCGAATTGCAAGAATGTCATAAACCATATGTGATTAAGTTTTATTTTAAATAATTTGGTGGTGATTTACTCCATTTCCTATCACAAAGTTTCTTCTAATTTATAACCATCAGCACTGAAGCCAACGAAAAGATGTCAAAATACGCAGTAATACATACTTCGTACTACGGAGTAGAGTATTATCGTATATAATTTTACCTTTTTGTACACATCGGGTACATATAGGGTTGGACTCGGGCCGGCGGTTCTATATAGCTGGACCCGGGACCGGCCCGGGTAGCCACCGGGTCCGGTCCGGGTCTGGGCCGGGCCGGGCCGGGCCTCGGGGTTGGTTAATTTTTTTTTTTTTTTTTGCTTAGCTACCCAGCCCTGACCCCCCACCCCCCAAACCCCTCCTAAACATCAAGCCCAACCCGGTGGAGCCCAAACAAATGAAAAAAACCAAAAAAAAGTAAATTTGGCCCGGGCCGGGCCTTGTTATGGGTGACCCGAGCCCGGACCGGAAACCCACCGGGTCGAGCCTACCCGGACCGGTCACTGACCGGGCCACCGGTTCGGGCCGGGCCGGAACAGTACCGGTCCCGGGCCGATTCCGGGTCGGGCCACCCGGCCAGAATCCAACCCTAGGTACATAGGTGTACAACTTATAAGAGCATCTCCATCCATCATCCTAAAATATTTGGTTTTTCATGTCTTTCTCTCGTCATGTCATTGTCACATAAATAAAATCAAAGTTTACTAATTCTCCCTCAACCATGATCTCTATTCATTTAGTTTTTTATGAAGTTTTTTGTTATTTCCAATGAGGTATTTTAGTCATTCCAAATTAAAAGATATAGTTGCATTAAATGTGTTTCTTGAAACTTGAGATTAATCTTGAATAATCTAGGTGATGGAGTATATGGCCTAGGAACCCTCGTCCCACATACTTCCACTATTACAGCCAAGCCCAAGCGGTCTAAACACAACAAGCAAGGCTCCGGGCAGCCCATACTGCAACAGGTTACTGCCTTCGGCTCCATGGCCGAAGGCCACACATTTGGCAAACAGTTAGACTTGGTCGAGTAACGTCACTGGGAAATTCAGGATGAAATTACGTGCACCCTTCAGCATATACACAGCCTTCAGCTCATACATAGCCTTCGGTACAAGGCCCCCTGAGTGCATGTAACCGAGGGCACTCTCCTCGACAGGATCTCCCCCCACATGCGCTGGATCACCGCATTGAATGCGAACGTCACACCCAAACCACCGCATTAAATGCGGCCACATGCTATGTCGGCATCACCCTAGCTGAATTGACCCTCCATCGCTGGTTGCTTGACACGTTTACCCTCGTTGATTAGACCTAGCATTTACGGATGCTATAAATATCAGCCATTTTTCCGTTGTAATGGACACACAATTTAGATATTGAATACATACTCACTCTCTCTCTTACTTGCTCTAACCTCTCTCTTGATATTTCTTATAATATTCCTCGGATAAGCTACCCCCGGGTACACTATCCATCACTAGGATTCAATATTTGATACCAGATTTTTTATCTAGATAATCTTTCAGAATAATCTCATCTTCTCAACCATTAACTTCAAAAAAATCTTCCACATCATCAAGATGATCCCCGAATAATCTCTTGGATGTGGATGCCCTAAGGGTTCAACTTTTTTATTTTTGTTACTCCTCCGCATATCTTTGTGAGAATAATTATGAGGTTTAACCATAATGGTAGCTTTGAGAGATGTATTTATAATAAGCTAGATTCAAAATAACAATAGGAATCCCATAATAATAAATAATTATAAACTACTCTATTACACCCTGATGGAGTATATGGCCCGGGAACCCCCGGCCCACAGACTCCTACTACTCCAGCGAAGGCCCAACAGGCCCAGAAGGCCCAACAGGCCCAGATCACAGCGCCCAGAGTACCAAGCAGCCCGCACTACGCGCCAGGGGTACCTTCGGCCCCCTGGCCGAAGGCTCTAAACTCTCACAGGACGGGCTTCTCAAGCAAATTAAGAAACTGGGAGAAAACGGCGAAAACAGTAGCCCTCGGCACCAGAGTGCCATCGGTTGGAGGAGCCCTCGGCTACTGCTCTATAGCCGAAGGCATCTCACTCGACAAGATATCCGCCTCACATGCGTGCAGATCATCGTACCCTGCACAGACGTCCCATCCAACAGCCGCATTAAATGTGGCCACATGCGGCTGCCAGCGCCAACCAGTTGAGGTGACCCCTCGGCCAATGAGCGCTTGACACGTGTCCCTGTCCGGCATTTATTGCTACTATAAATAGCACCCCATTTCCCCATTTGTAACCACGACATTCATACTGAATACACTCTCTCTCTACATTTACTTACTTACTCTGACTTCTCTCTAAGTTATTCCCCGCAATAACCCTTCGGATATATACCCCCGGGTAGACTATCCATCATTTGGTGCTCTCGTTGAGAGGTCGAACAATCAAGAACCTAGAAGACAAAATGGTGAGGACAACACGTGCCAACTCAAAGAACGTAGAAGACAAGAACCTGGCCCTCGGCGACGTCAACGCCCCCGAAGCCTCTCACAGGGCTCCCGAGGGTGGTGTCATCGCTGGGCTGGAATAGGCGGTTGTCGACCTACGCCTTCAGATCCAACAAAATGCCCCCGATGCCCACCTCGGCATCGAGGCCAAGAAGAAAAACCGGAGCGATGACCAAGTCAGCCCTCCGGTTCTCACCATCGACGTGCAATCGGCGCTCTCCGCCTTCATCCAAACGCTCACTCAGAACCCGGGTGCCTTCGGCACCCTGGCTCCGGCTCACCCCAAGATCGGGGAAAACATCATACTCCCCCCTCCGCCACACCCCTTCGGAAATCCCACCCCTCGGGTAAGGAACGACGAAGGGGTAGTGGCCCAGGATACGTCCTCCCAGGAGGTACAGTCCCGGGATCGCCACAATGACAACAGGGAGAGGCCCCGCACTTCCGCCCTCAACCAGCTCGGAGGAGGGCCAGACCGCCGAGGGATCCAAGACCGCCTCGGAGGAAAGGCACTCCAAAGGCCTCAGGAAAGTGGAGGGTCTGTCTCGAGGGCAGACGAGGAGCGTCCCCCTCGGGACAAAGGCAAGGCACCCCTTCATGTCGATGACGCTCGCCACCAGATCAACCAGGCCCACTCGGCCAGGGTTCGTTCGCAGGGGGCGGAGACCCTCCCGAAGGATCCCCGGGACGAGATTATTGCGGCCCTCCAACGCCGGCTTAACGAAATGGAGTCCAACAAAGCTCACGCCACCACCTCCACCCCTCATTCAGATCTCAAATACGAGGCCATGATGGCCAAAATGGAGGAGTTACAAAAGAAGGTGGCCGAGGGCTCCGGGGAACCCGTCATCCAGCTCCGGACTCGGACGCCATTTACCCCAAGGGTATTGGCGGCCCGGATCCCGGAAAAATACCGAGGGCAACACATACAGCCCTACAACGGAAAAACGGAGCCCCAGGAACACTACAGCAAATACCAGAACAGCATGATGATGGTGGGGGCGTCAGACGAATATTTGTGTCGTTGGTTCCTCTCCACCTTAGAGGGGGCGGCATATGAATGGTTCAACAGACTGCCCGAGGCTGCATTGATTCATGGCAAGAACTCGCCCAGCGCTTCTTGACACAATTTGCCGGGAGGCGTCGCACAAGGAAGCACTTCTCCCACCTCCTAACAATACGCCAGAAGAGGGATGAGACCCTTCGGGATTTCCTAGAGCGTTGGAGGACGGAGGCCGACAAGGTCGACGGTGCTGATGACGGGACCCTCCTGGCCCTCCTACAAACCGTCCTCCGCACCGGCAACTTTTCAAGGAGCCTCATCATTGAACCCCCCCGCGACTACATAAGGGCTTTGCAGCGGGGGGACCGATATGCTGAGGCCGAGGAGGTGGAGAAGTATCACCAGCATCCGGACCAGCAGCCCCCGAGGGCTGACAACAAGCATAACTGAGGGTCGGGGGCTCCTCCTAACCATCCCAAGGCTTCAGGACCCTCTGATGACCGCCCTCGGCAAGGCCAAGCTAAGCCCGGGGGAGGTTATAAGAGCAACCTTAAGACTTGGGCACAACCCATTCTCCTGGACCGCCCTCGGACACCATTGACGCACCCCGTCAGCATCATCCTCGATTTTGCCGAGGAGAGGGGCCTCGTTGAGCGCGATTCTCGCGCACCCCCGGAGGTACATGCTATCAACCCTCAGTTCCCCTACTGTCGTTTCCATCGGCACCAGGGGCACAGAACCGATGACTGCCATCAACTGAAAACGGCCATCGAGAGATTAATACAGGCGGGGCACCTGTCCCAATTTGTCAAGAGCCCTCGGCAGGAGGGACCTTCTCATCAGGGACCTCCCCGAGGGCACCATACGAAGGTAAACGCCTGGGTAAATCCGAACACCATCCCCCTCGGCAAGAAGAGGGAGATCGGAAACTTGGAAGAAAAGGAGGAGGAATACCCCCACTACCAGGAGAAAAAATGCCACATCCTCATGATCACCGGTGGCAATACAGGGGGCGATTCCACCAGCCAGCGAAAGAAGTGGGCTCAATCGCTTTACGTGGGGGAAGTCACTCATATGCCCCCGGTAAAGCGACTGGGGGAGGAACCCATCACCTTCACCAACGCAGATCTCCCTCCTACTTCTTCTCCTCACAGGGATGCCTTGGTGATTCAGACGGAGATAAACGACACCATCATTCACCGAACTTACATTGACACGGGCAGCTCCGTCAATGTAATGTACCTCAGCACCTTCAGAGAGCTGCATCTGGAGAGGGGGTCCCTTCGGCCCATTAAGACCCCTCTTGCCGGCTTCACCGACGATACTATTGATTCCGAGGGGGTAATAACCCTCCCGGTGATCTTCGGCGACGGGCTCCATAGAGCCCAGCTCGAAGTGGAGTTCGTCGTCGTCAACATTGACTGCGCCCACAACATCATCCTCGGCCGGCCAGCCCTCGAGGACCTCGAGGCCATCATCTCCATGAGGCACCTCTGCCTCAAGTTTCCCGCCGAGGGGGGCATTGGCTACTCCCGGGGGAATCAGAAGATCGCCCGCGCCTGCTATCTTCAGGTCACTAAGAAGGTAAGCAAGACGGAATTCCGTGTTGACACCATCACCGGAACCATCGACCAAGAAGAAAAAAGGCCGAGGGCTGAACCAGCCGAGGAGGTAGAAGACTTTGCGCTCGATCCGGCCCAGCCGGAGAGAGTCGTGAAGATTGGAGCCCAGCTCCCTGAAGATTTGAAGACCGGTATCACCGACGCCCTCCGCACCTACTCCACTGTCTTTGCATGGGGGCCGGAGGACATGCCGGGAATCAGCCGAAGGGTCATCACCCACCGCCTCTCGGTGGACCCCTCGGCAAAAGCAGTACAACAACGAAGAAGACCCCTCTCCGCCGAGAGGAGGGAATTTGTGAAGAAGGAGGTCGCCATGCTCCTCTCCATTAAGCACATCAAGGAGGTGAAATATCCCTCATGGCTAGCAAATGTAGTCCTCGCACAGAAGCCCCCTACCTTCCGCATGTGCGTGGACTACACCGATCTCAACAAGGCGTGCCCTATGGATCCATTCCCTCTACCAAACATTGATCAACTGGTGGATGAGACCGCAGGGTGTGAGATCATGTCCTTCCTCGATGCCTTCCGAGGGTGTCACCAAATTTTCATGCACGAGGAAGACGCCGAAAAAACTGCCTTCATGACTCCCGAGGGCATCTTCTACTACCTAGTCATGGCCTTCGGCCTAAAGAACTCAGGGGCCACTTACACCCGGATGGTGGCCCGGGTCTTTCAAGCCGTCCTAGGGCGCACCATGGAGGCCTATGTCGACGACATGATCGTCAAGAGCAAACAATCTTCCAGTCATGCTGACGACCTCCGGGAAATCTTCGCCATCATGCAAAAGTTCAACCTTCGGCTAAACCCGAAGAAGTGCACCTTCGGCGTCCAAGGGGGCAAGTTCTTGGGCTACATGGTGAGACGAAGGGGTATTGAGGCCAATCCCGAGAAGATCCAGGCCATCATCAACATGGAGCCCCCACGCAACGTGAAGGAAGTTCAACGGTTGACGGGCCGCCTGGCAGCCCTCAACCGCTTTCTATCTAAATCAGCGGAGAAATCTCTACCTTTCTTCCAGATCATGAGGAAGACGGCTGGCTTTCTATGGACTCCGGAATGCCAGGGGGCTTTCGACGAACTCAAGCGGTATCTATCTTCACCCCCTGTGCTCTCAAAACCAAAGGTAGGGGAGACCCTCTATCTCTATCTTGGGTCAGCCCGGCGGCCATCAGCTCTGTGCTCATCCGGGAGGAAGATGGCATCCAACATGCCATCTTCTTCGTTAGCAAGACTCTAAGGGAGGCCGAACTCAGGTACTCCCTTGTGGAAAAAACGGTGTTAGCCATCGTTTGGACTGTCAAGAAGTTGGGCCACTACTTTCAGGCTCACCCAGTTCAGGTCCTCATCCATCAACCCCTCGGCGCCCTCATGAGGAGCCCCACCAGCTCCTCCCGCATGGTGAAATGGGCTATCTTCTTGAGCCAATACAACATTGACATCCGTCCAAGGCCTGCCATCAAGGGCCAAGCCCTAGCGGACTTTGTGACGGAATGTACCGCAAGGGCAGCCACGGACGGGGAGCCCTCGGCTAACTCGGACGACTGGTGGACCCTCTACACCGACGGCTCCTCCGCGACCAAAGCATGCGGGGGAGGGGTAGTCCTCATTACTCCCGAGGGCTTCAGAGCCTACTATGCAATCCGCTTCTCCTTCAAGGTCTCCAACAACGAGGCCGAATATGAGGCCCTTCTATGTGGCCTTCGGCTGGCTGCCAACATGAGGGCTCGGCAGATCCACATCAAATGCGACTCCAAGTTGGTCGTTGGCCAAATCTCCGAAGAATATGAGGCCAAGGAGGGAAGAATGAAACAATACAAGGAAGCGGCCAAGGAGTTGCTCAAGGTATTTGAGGCACACTCTCTCACTCAAATACCGAGGGCTCAGAACTCTGAGGCCGACATACTATCTAAGCTCTCGGCCGACTCCCCCGAGCACATCTCCAAAATTGCCAAGATTGAGGAACTCAGCCTCTCAAGTATCCATGCAAGCCCCGTGATGAACATACAACAACGCCAAGAGGATTGGATCTCAGATATCACCACCTTCATCTCCACAGGGCAGCTACCCGAGAATGAGACCCGCGCTAAACTAGCAAAGCTGAGGGCTCCTAGCTACACCATCGAAGATGGAAGGCTCTACAAACGATCTTACAATGGCACAGTGGCACTTGCTCAGCTCACCAGGGACCCTTCTCCATGTCCCGAAGGCTCATTCTCCAGGGCTACTTCTGGCCAACCATGGCCAGAGATTGTGCTGACCTTGCCCGGAGGTGCACCGCATGTCAACATTTCCAGAAAGCCCCCGGCAGGCCAGCGGTCAACTATGCCCCCATCAGCACATCTGTCCCTTTTTCTCGATGGGGGATAGACCTCGTGGGCCCTCTGCCGAGGGGTACCTCCAACAACAGGTACATCATTGTGGCCATCGACTACTTTACCAAGTGGGTGGAGGCTGAGCCCCTCGCCAGTATCACAGAGGCGAAGTGCCGTCATTTTGTCCTCAAGAACATCCTCACAAGGTTTGGCGTCCCTCAGCAAATTATCTCCGACAATGGGACACAGTTTGAGGCAGCCCCCTTCTGTGCCCTTCTGGAAGCATGGGGCATCAAGCACACCTTCTCCTCCGTTGCATACCCTCAAGGCAACGGCAAGTAGAGAATGCCAACCGGACCTCGCTCGAGGGCCTCAAAAAGAAGCTGGAGGCCGAGGGCGGTGGCTGGGTGGAAGAACTCCACAACATCCTGTGGGCCTACCGCACCACCCCTCGGCGAGCAACAGGTGAAACACCCTTCTCCCTCTGCTACGGTTTTGAAGCCAAAGCTCCTACGGAAGTCACCCTTCCCACCCGAAGGGTGATCCAATACGACCCTGAGGTCAACGACAGCAACATGGCCCTCGACCTCCACCTCATCTCAGAACGCCGGGAGCAGGCCTTCATACGGGCAGAAAATTACCGAAGGCAAGTCAAAAGCTACATCAACGCCAAAGTTCGCACCAGAGAATTCCAAGTGGGGGACTATGTCCTCCGGAGGAGGGAAGCCAGCCAACCAACCGAGGGAAGAAAAATGGCACCAAAATTCGAAGGCCCCTACATCATAGCAGCCATCATCAAACCTGGGACCTACAAGCTCAAACGCCCCAACGGGAAAGAAGTCCCTAGGCACTGGAATGTACATCATTTAGTTAAATTTTATCAATAGTGTAAGAGCGGCCAAGCCCTCATAACTAGTGAATGTACTATCCTATGGCCCAAGGCCTCCAATTTCGAAGAATGAAGATACATTCCAGACATCAAGCCCTCATACTGTCTACAGGCCCCCGGCCTCACCACGAGAAGAACCCCCTCCGGCACCAAGTGCCGAGGGCGGACACCATCAACACCTACAACAACGGTGAAAACACCACGTGTTTTCAGTCAAGACCCCTCGGTACCAAGTACCGAGGGAGGGAACTCCTATCACCAACAACAAGGAACGCCATGTGTTTCATTTCCCTTCGGCACCCAGTGCCGAGGGTACATCCCCACCTTCAACATCAAAAAAGAAAAGATGAGAACACCAAGTGTTCCTACAGAAGACCCTTCGGCACCCAGTGCCGAGGGTACACCTCCATCATCAAACATCGAAACGAAGAAAAAACACCAAATGTTTCAAAGAAGACCCCTCGGCACCTAGTGCCAGGGATATGCTCTCCTATCAACTTCCAAACACCTGATGGGAAACACCAAGTGTTTCATTTGAAGACCCTTCGGTACCAAGTACCGAGGGTAGACGCCTACATCAACTACAACAAAAGAGAACACCAAGTGTTCCTACAGAAGACCCCTCGGTACCAAGTACCGGGGGCTACACATCGAAACTAACACCAAGTGTTGTTTCTAAAAGCCGTACCCCACGAGGACGCATATACCGAAGGCGCCACCATCGGTGCCGGCGGCACGTAGTGCCCCCGGCCATTTGCAACTAGCGTGCAAATGAAAACCCTTCCTTGAAACGCTTTCCGCGTCACTACCCCCAGGGTATGACAGGCATGAGAAATGCCCAGGATTCGACTTTCAGAAACGAAACGCTATCCGCGTCACTACCCCCAGGGTATGACAGGCATGAGAAATGCCCAGGATTCGACTTCCAAACCGAAACGCTCCCCGCGCCACCACCCCAAGGGTGTGGCAGGCCACGGACTATGTCTAGCGCCGAGGGGACGACTTTCAAAAATGAGGCGCTTTCCGCGCCATCCCCCAAGGGGAGGCAGGTTACGGACCACCATATCTTGTGCCCAGGAAACGACCCTCGATCCCCTCGGAACTCGGAAGGTTAACCCGAGGGAGGAGAGCCATTGGTGTATTCTGATGGTCTCCTAATAGGCCCAGCCTTACCAAGAAACCAAGTTTCTTGATGCCTTCCCTTCACCACCAACCAAAAAAAAAGGGTGAAGGGGAGTAGACTCAGCGAGAAATCAAAGAGTACACTCCAACAGATCACAACATGCCGAGGGCTCCCCACGGGAACACCTCCGGTAATTGAAGGCTCCTACTTCCCGAAGGATACTACTCAAACAAATATCATCAAGAAACGGCTAAGTCCACTGCCTGGTCACCTCCGGTCACACAAGCACCGAAGGCTTCAACAATACCAAGGGATGGGACTATCCAAAGCCCACTAAACGGTACTACAAACACCGAAGGCATCTGTTATGCATCAATACCGAGGGACCCTACCCCATTACAAGGGACACAACTGGCTGAGTCAAACTCTACAACTCTTCAGAGTGTATGCCGAGGGCACACACTCATCATTGGCTTTCTTCACAACAACAGGATTCCACACTCTTCCTAAGTCCACATTTTTGGAAAATAACGGCAACCGGAGGCTAATATATCACCGGACAACCGAAGGCATATATTACAAATCATCAAAAATGAACCGAGGGGGACTACTCCAAAATACTTGCCCCTCGGACAGACTCCACACGGACCGAAGGTTCAACATCTACGACACTGTGAAATTTTGCTTAGCCCCACATATTTGGCCCTCGGCCAAAGACTCCTATTCATATACCCGGAGGGACCTACATCCGGAAGCTCAACATCAATTTACGCTTAGAAACATTCTAAGTCCTAAATGAGTAACCCCCGGGCATCTCGCAATAGTGATGCAGAGTCAAGAAGGGATGCCATCTCCCGAAGGCTCCCAAGGGAAAAACTGCGCTTAGAAATCTTTCTAAGTCCTACATATTTCACCCTCAACTTATAAAGGGACCCAACAGCCGAAGGCTACCTATCAATCGAAGGCTACAGTACACGAGGAATCAACACTCAAGAAAATTTTCTAAGTCCTAAAGAATTGGCCCCCGGCCTATTCAATATTTCAGTTGGGGCTCCACAGTGGCCGAAGGCTACGTGACATACTACACTTGCAAAAACTTTCTAAGTCCTGTACATTGGGCCCTCGGTCCAACATTCACACATCAGGAAGGGATGCCATATCCCGAAGGCTCCCAAGGGAAAATCTACACTTGGAAATTTTTCTAAGTCCTAGGAATTGGGTTACTACAAACACCCGAAGGCCCTATGGTGTGCTACACTTAGAAAAAATTTCTAAGTCCTAATTGCTGTTGAACCCTCGGTTGCATATCCAGCAGAGGGTGCCCAACTACCGAAGGTTTCCAAAGGCAAGCTACAATCAGAAAATATTCTAAGTCCTAGACATACATTCAAAAATACCGAAGGCATACATTCAAGGAAAACGGAGGCATACATTCAAGAAGAAAGGAATTGGAGAAAACAAGTCATATATACAGAGCCCGAAGGCAATCATTCAATCATCAACAACAGAGGGCAAATGTAATTACGAGTAAATGTTACAAGCAGGCCGAAGCCGAAGGATGAATAATGTCACCATTACAAATACATGTTTACATAGTGCATGTTACATATCAACAATATCATTCCCGGGGGCCGCCTCCTCCGATGGCTTCGAGGTAACCTCTGCATCGGCCTCAGGTTCGTCACCCTCGGCTTCCTTCATGAGCTCAGAGTCCTCCAGGTCTGGCCTCTCGACATCGGGGGGGGAGGAACACGGATGTCTGGCTGCAGGGGGAGCCCGTATGCTGCCGGGTCAAAGTCCTTTGGCTCGATCTTCAAGTGGCGAGCCATCCTCCGGTAGATGAGGGCTTGAGTGAAAAACTCGCCCCCATCATAGTATTGTTTACCCTTTCGGGAAACCCACTCCACGCCAGGCCCATCACACCACTCGTCAACCGAGGACTCGACGACCGAGGACAGCCATTGCTTGTGCTCCTCGGACCGCCACCCCCTGCCAAGAACCCCGAGATTGCGTCCCCTCGGGCTCTCTCGACGGCTTCCACCTTCGCGGCCTCAGCCTCCTTGGCAGCTCTCTCCAAGGCCTCAGCTGCGGACCTCTCAGCCTCTGCCCTGCCCCGATCTGCGGACTCCGCCCGCAGGGTCATCTGCCGAAGGCTCTCCTCCAGCATAGCCATCTGCCGGACAGCATCGGCATTCTGGCGGATGAGCTCCCGCATCTTGGCCTCCTGCTCAGCCTTGCGAAGGCGCCACTCCTCTAGCCGCCGGGCTTGCTCCCCGAGGGCAATGCAGGTCTACAAAAACAAAGGGGTTAGCGGGGCCAAACATGGTTGCTCAGCTCAAAGTAAAGAAGAAAGATATAAACATCAAAGACTTACTGTGAGGGAAGACCGGAGGATCCTGTCCTCGAGGGCTTCGTCTTCATCAGCCCCGAGGGCTACTCTGTCAATCTCGAGGGTGATGCCTCTCAGAAGCGCCCTCGGGTCGGCCGTACCGTTCATCACGGCCGTACCAGCCGGGAGGGAAACCATGAGGACCTCGGAAGATGGCCCCTAAACACCCGACGGCACTTTCGCCACCTGCATCTCCTCATTCGCCCCGGAGGCAGGGCATTCATCAACAATGATCACCGGGGGGACTTTCTTCCCGGCATCCCCGGTCTTGGGCTTCTTGCCCTCGGGATCTCTGCCCGAGCCCTTCCTTTTGGCGGCAGCGGCAGCGTCAGCACTTGGGCCCACCGACGGCCCCTCCGGTTTCTTGAAGAAGTCACCGGCGGGTTTTGGGACACCAGCGTCCGTCCCCCTCGGGCCCTTGGAGGGTTTTTTCTTCTTCAGATCTGCAAGGCCTCTGACGTTCATCATTTTCACTGGAACACCTGCAAAAAAAAGTATGGGGTTAAAATCGAGGGGTTACTGACCGAAGGCACAAGGAATAAAAAGAAAAAAAACACGAACAAGATAAGCTATGTGCTAAGATATGAAAACTGAGGGACCTCGTAGACTACCTCCTGCTCCCCCGAAGGCCTCAGCAAAAATGGGGTACTTCTCGTCCACTTCCCCAATGAATCGGTATCTCTGAAAGCCGAGGGCATAGAGTCCCTTGTCGGCAGTGTAATCTTTGATGGAGACCTGCTTTGTGCGACCCTCCGGGATTTTGGCTATCACCAGGCCATCTTTCTCGAGGGCGGCGCTTCCAACCTTCGGATGCCGACGGAAGTGATCCCGAAGTTCCGTCGGGAATGGGTTCTCAGCAACCCTGACATAGCACCAGCGCTCCTTCCAGCCCTTATTGGACGAAGGCGCCTCCGTAAATAGCTTCCACCTGGCCACCTGCTGCAGGTTGGCGAAGCCCTCGGCATTCGCGTGACCCCCTCGACAGAGGTTGAAGCTCTGGAAGAACAAGTCCAGGTTGGGGGTCACCCCTCGGTCCCTACAGAGGTTTAAAAAACCCGCCACGTAGGAGTGGCTATTAGGTGTCAGCTGGCAGGGTACCAAGCCAACAAACCTCAGATACTCCCGGAGGAAGGGGTGCAGAGGGAACCGAAGGCCCATGGAGACCGACAGTACGTGTACTGCAATACACCTCTCGGGCGCCCGAGAGAGCACGTCGTCAACTCCCGGCTCGACCACCACGGCCGAGGGCCCCACGTGTAGCTGCGTGACGTAGAGGTCCGCCCTGTCCGCCTTCGACTTTATCTCCAAGGCAGCCGTATTGAGCCAGGAATACCCCTTCGGCATATCTACGGGTTTCCCCTGATCAGCTGCAATAACCTTCTTCTTGGGGGCAGCTGCCTTGGCCTTCTTCTTCCCGGGGGCCACCCGGATGGGAACTGCATTCAGCGGCTGGGAAGTACTGGCCTCACCAGCACCCTGAGGGGGAAGGACGGCCACAGTGACCTTCGCCCTCTCCTTTTCCTCTTCCTCCTCAGCAATTTGGACGGCAAGGGCCAACTCCTCGTCTTCGGCGGTCCGCTCGAATTCCTCCGCCTCGGCCTCGGCCATCAGATCCTTCTGCACCTCAGTGGCGAGGGCTGCATCACCACCATCCGAGGGCTGACCGCTACTGGACTCCACGTCGGAGATGCCTTCGTCCTCCATCGAGGGCGTCCTCGAGATGTCCTGGGAATCGCTCTCGGACGACATTTTTATCACGAAGTGTGCCTAAGATTTCGAAGGCTTTCTACAGGACTAACCCTAATCTAAGGCCAGAGGGCGGAACTTACTAAAAGTTTGGAGAGGAAAACAGGCACTAACCTTGAAAGCAGAGTTTTGACCGAAGGCTGGAGTTTCTCTCACTAGAATTTTTGGCAGAGCTTCGCTAAGACAACTGATCGCACAAGAGGAAACGGCTCTGGCCTTGGGGTATTTATAAGCGCTGGGATCCGGGCTTGGGCCTGGATTCCGGGCCTCCGCATGGACCGCCATCATTACACACCGCGTCTTCGCCCAACCAGCGATGCCGCCCACGAACAGCCAGCCATCACACGCCACGTGTGCCACCCCCCCAACGGCTATATCCTGTCGTTACATATTCCAACGGCTATATTTCCAACGGCTATATTATGGAAGCCCCCGGGTTTTCCACTTCACTCCTCTTCGTCAAGGAGAGCCTCCGGGTACACTTACCCAGAGACGCCCCCGGGTTGTGCCCCACACAGCACATAGCAGATGCCTTCGGGATCACTCCTTCAGAAACCCAAGGCTTCATATCAGGGCACCCCTCGGGAATTCCCCCTCAGCACTACAAAACCGGGTAGCCCCCGGGGAGTTGCCTTCATTGACGGATAACCCATCGCACACAGGCAATGGGAGCCCTCGGGTATCTTCATCACCAACTAATCAACAAACAGTGGACCCCCCCGGTAACAACTCCACTACTGCCCTCATCCATCAAGCCCTCGATCCCCGGATTGAGGGGCTCCCCTTCGGCGCCACCAGGACATCAACAGCAAGCCTTCGGCTAATCAACACAGGAGCCCTCAGAAGAGAGAGCCTTCGGCATTCCCGTTATTCTCCATTTTTTACCAAGGTTTGACATTTTCGATTCATCATTGGGGGAATTCGGTGCACTCTTTTTCCCTCATTAGGATTTTTTCCCACAGGGTTTTTCCTAATGAGGTTTTTAACGAGGCATCCCCCCAAAATGAAACGAAAAACGTCAGCCTTCGGCCCACAACAGCAACGCAACTACTCTACTCCTTTTCACCACTTTACAAGTGCCTCAAGGAGTGGGGGACTGAAGGACCCCCTCGGGAAAATCATTAAATTACAAAATTAGTGAAATTCCAACAAACGACAAGGCAAGCCCTCAAGTCCCGACATGTGGGTAACTGAGGGATTGCCTTCGGCAGGGACATAAAAGCAACAACTCCTCACCAACTTCAGAGATCACAACGGGACAACATCAAAGGGCAAGCACAAATTACTCCTTTTCCCTCAAGTACCTTTCGGCAAAAGGAGTGAGGGACTCCTGATGGAGTATATGGCCCGGGAACCCCCGGCCCACAGACTCCTACTACTCCAGCGAAGGCCCAACAGGCCCAGAAGGCCCAACAGGCCCAGATCACAGCGCCCAGAGTACCAAGCAGCCCGCACTACGCGCCAGGGGTACCTTCGGCCCCCTGGACGAAGGCTCTAAACTCTCACAGGACGGGCTTCTCAAGCAAATTAAGAAACTGGGAGAAAACGGCGAAAACAGTAGCCCTCGGCACTGTGAGCCCTCGGCACCAGAGTGCCATCGGTTGGAGGAGCCCTCGGCTACTGCTCTATAGCCGAAGGCATCTCACTCGACAAGATATCCACCTCACATGCGTGCAGATCACCGTACCCTGCACAGACGTCCCATCCAACAGCCGCATTAAATGCGGCCACATGCGGCTGCCAGCGCCAACCAGTTGAGGTGACCCCTCGGCCAATGAGCGCTTGACACGTGTCCCTGTCCGGCATTTATTGCTACTATAAATAGCACCCCATTTCCCCATTTGTAACCACGACATTCATACTGAATACACTCTCTCTCTACATTTACTTACTTACTCTGACTTCTCTCTAAGTTATTCCCCGCAATAACCCTTCGGATATATACCCCCGGGTAGACTATCCATCACATCCATTCAAGCTGTGCAGGGAAACAATTCGCAGATTGTCATGAAAAATAGTACATCGACCTGATACCATGTTAAGATATAAGGTTTCATCCCAAAAGATTAACCTGATAGGAGGAATAGTCCAAGATCTTATATAGTGTTTTATTGAATTTATAGCTCACCGGTATATGACAAATACTTTAACACGCCCCTCAGATCGAACAGGGCTGGACAATATCAGGGTGTATAAGTATGTTAACCAGTCCCTTAACAACCCACCCTTAATTATGAGTGCTAAACAAGACATGAAACTTTAACCAAACTAGGCTCTGATACCATGTGAGAATAATTATCAGGCTTAACCATAATGGTAGCCCCTGGTAGAAGTATTTATAATAAGCAAGAGTTAAAATCACAATTGGAATTCCACAATAATAAATAATTATAAATTACTCTATTGATCTCTTCTCACATCTCACTCCACATTTTCCTCCCCACATTTCTCCTCATGGTTCTTCTCCCTTGCATCCATTTTCCCCCTTTTCTCTTTAACTGAATAATACAAATTGACTATAAGAAAAATAAAAAACAAAGTAAATTTCTATATCGATAAATTAATACATTCAATTCAAACCGGTGCTTGTGCATAGACATATTTATATGTTTAATACATTCAAACCGGTGCTTGTGCATAGACATATTTATATGTTGCAAAGAACTAATGTCTGTGCACGGACACTGGTTTGCAAGCAATTGACGCGGACGTCTCTACAACGCAAGTCGATGTGAATAGTATTTTAATCGGTGTTTTGTTGCGTAGAAATCAATGTCTATGCACATACTAGTGTTATCTGTGCACATACAAGTATTGTTCGTGCATAGTTATTTTTTGTCTATCGCAAACAACTCATGTCTGTGTATACCAACATTTTTTGTCTGTGCACACGCATTAAATTGAATTACTAAATTTTCCCCCGGTGACTTTTCATTCCTGATTATTTTTCATATTTAAGAAAAACTCGACGATGTGAGTATGATGAAATATGATAAAGTTGTCAGTCTGGTGATTTTCTAATTTTTTTACTGGCAAATCTCCGATAATAATAAAATAGAAACAAAAGATGAAAAGGAAAAATGGTAATTATATAGAAGTAATAAAATAGAGGCGGACATCTCCCTGGCTTAGGGTTTTGAATATTGGCTTCATTGGGTGCGACTTGTTTTAGCAGGGTAGCAGCTTGTTTCGTTTGCACATTCGTTGGGCTTGTGTTCGCTCGTAGATGGAGGAAGTTATGCGGCAATCAAGAGATGACGCAGGAGAGGTGGCAAGAGGAAAATATTTGCGGAAGACTGAAGGAGAGTTTGCGATGGGCGGGATCAGAACCTTCGGCGCTAGGGTCTGGAGGCGTGTCTTGTTCGCGTCAACAATCATAACGATGGTCCGGCCTTCTCCTGAATCACCGTCAGGGGTTGAATGAGGTGCTAGGGTTCAAGTACTTTATTTTGCTTATTTAGTTTTCTTCATATTTCATTTTTATTTGGATCTTTACTATGTTTTAGTTATGCCATGTTTTTCTGGCAATAAAGCTCTAGAACCTAGGACATAAACAAGGAGTCTGCAAGTCATTGGCTCAGTTAAGCCCAAAGAGGGATCAACGAATTATATTACTTCTACGGGGATGATTAATTCTAAGCCTGATTCTAGAGCGAACGGTAGACAGAAGACATGTCATTTTGTAACCTGCTTACGTTCTATTATGATAATTTAAACCACTTTCGTTCAAAAAAAAATCTTTGTTGAACGATTCGTAGGGTTGGGGTGTTTTTAATTGGAAAGGTTTTTTTTCTAAGATCAAATTGGAACAAATCAACTAGATTTACACAGATTAAATCAAATCATATCAAATGAGACCATAAAATTTTAATTCAATTGAAAACATCCTTTGAGGGCATAAGAGAGAGACATTAAATGGGGATTGCCTCGCAGAATCACACATGGGCACGGGAAATCATTTTTCCAAATTTTGGTTTTAATATGAAGCAACCAAAATTTGCAATTGAAATGTGAAATTTTCTTATCTCATTAATATTTTAAATTTTAAATTGTAATAATTTGTAAGGCTGCCTAGGTAAGAGTAAAAATTTGAAATTTGAATACTTCCTCTTAAAACCTATACATTCCATGTCCACCAATGGTCACTATATTCACGTTTTGGGAGAAATATTCCCATCCTATGTACTTATCCCTCCAACATAAGAAGCAAAGCCATGTTCTAAAAAGCCACATCGTATACCGTGGTACTAAATTTCACGCGGACGATACTCTAGCCTCATATTCAAAATGGTGTTATTGCTTCTAGTTATATAAACTAGTGTAAATGATGTTACCTTTAGTGTAATTCAAATACATTTGTTTATGGCTAATTGTGTGAAATATTGTGTTGCTTACTGATACAAATTTATATCATGGGTGTAAATGATGTAGTAAACACTCTATAAACGTGTGATATACATGCCAATGTGATATACTTTTGCGTAAAATAAAAAATGACAAACTCAAATGGTTAAATATACTAAACTTTTGAAAAATATTGTTAAATTACTCTAATTTTAAATTTTCAAATTCTGCACATTTTAATTTTTATACTAATAAGAAATGAAATATTTAATGGTCAAACTTATGCGTTGACAAATATGAAAAATTGACCATTGTAACTAAAAGAGAATGAAGGAAGTGTCTATTTGTAATTTAGTATTGACAAACAGATAAATGAGTAAACTAAAAATCAGTCATGCACCCACTTATAAATTCTAAACGGAACAAGCAAAATAGAAAACTATGCCATTTATAGAGGAATAAACATATGTAATTTAAAAAGAAGATTATTTTAATGAAACAATGATCAATTTGCGAGCAAGTTGAAAAGCAAATGAATATCCGATCCCTTGCAAAAATGGATGCGGTTGTTTGATCGCGTAAACGTAAGCATAGAGTGTAAAATGTGTATGACAGGTGGGTGTGAATGTAATGATTCAAATTTGTGTACGAAATTAGACAAACAAAATTTGTGTACCCAAAAGAAATAGTGTCGTTTTTAAAAAATCCAATTATGATTCCCGTGAAGTTATTACAGTTCATGCTTTGTTATGAAGTAAAAGGTGATACCGACAGGTTCGCTTTGAACGTACAATTTCAGGCCCTCGTCTCTTCTTGTTTAATTTTCACGTATCGCCACATTTCTATTTACCCTACATTCTATTCGTAATTTGTAACGTCTTCATTGATTCTTTTGTGCTCTAATTTATTTATTGACCATTGCATATATTCTATAAGTGTACTACATACTTTGTTTCTTGTTGGGCTCTTGTAATTTGAGATGTTCAAAAGAATTAAAATATTTGGTATTGTTTATGTAATTATATGATTAAAATTAATATTCTCTAAAATTTTATAGATCATTAAATGTTCTAAAAGTATTCCGAGACCTTTCAAAGAAGTGGATAATGACCAGGCAACAGTAGAGGAGTGTGGAAACTCTAGAAAATTGTGGAGTCTACAAACAAGTTTATGAGTATTTCTTAGAAAGCCCTACACCATTTGGCAACACTGATTTTGGGCTTATCATGCTTATCAGCCAACTTTTTTACAAAAAAAAAAAGTAATTTTTGCTTTCGCGCGCTGAATTGTGTAATAAGCAGAAAAAATAAGGTTGGAGTTACTTTTCTGATTGTATTGGCTGAAGTTACGGTAGATGACCATTTTAGCTATTTTTACATATAACTTTCTTTATTTTATTAATAAAATATATTTTAAAAATAATTTTCTCTTGAATCAGCCAATGCAGTCATTTCAACCAGAACTTCATAAATTTCAGCAGAATCAGCCAAATCAGCCGATTTTCGTGCTACCAAACGGGCTCTATGAGTATTTCTTAGAAAGCCCGAAAAATATAGATCATTTGAGAGAAAAATGAAGTCAAATTTTAACCTATTTGTTCTATAATAATATTGACATTTTGTATTGAATACCATGATTTGTAATCCAAATATTCATACCGAAGAAGTTTGAGGTGATCATAATGTAGTATAATCCACTTAGTTCTCTGAATAAGGTGCTAAAACGGTGCAATGGTTTTGAAGAAATAGTTGAGCATAGCACAAGTTGGGGCAGAGCCAGCCACATCGTAGACAAACAAGGCCCCATACAACCCACGGAAAACGAGTTTCCGTTTCTTCACTAATTATTCCTCGTGGAGCTGACTAGGAAGGCTTGGTTTCCTACTCAACAAGGGACCCAACAATTATTAGTTGTGGATTAGGCTGGCTTCCTTGATCAGCCGACACTAATATTATCATTCTTCCAAAAGGTTATACTCCAATTCCAAGAGCTTCTCACGCTTGATACGTCGTAAATCAAAAGGTTATACCAGTGCGCATCAAAAGTCCAGCTCAGCATGACAGCACGCATGAGTTATAAACTTCATATGGCCGTTGCGAGTTTCGATCTTTGATCATTCATCATTTTTCTTTCTTTTCATGGTTTTATATAATTTTGATAACTCTTTAACAATAATGTCAACCGCAAAATATCTACATCAAAACATCTGTCTTGACATTGTGGAGAAAAACTCACTAACATATATATAAGACCTTCCAAATAAGGACAAGGAGATATTACTTGTTAATACTTATACGTCTATCCCTTTCATACCACACGTGCACCATGTATGTTGTGACTTTGAAAATACTCTTTTATCATTTTTAGGATTCTTTTACTCTTTAGGATGTAATGACTCAATTATTTGAAAATTAGAATGTTGAAAAGAGTATACAAGCATTCAATTTTTCAAAAAGAAAATCCAATTACTTATCATTTTCCCAGTCTCATAAAATAACGATTTGACTTTCGATATGATCCGTAATAAGTTTGAAATAAACCAGTCCAGGGTTTGACTTCCAAACAAAGTAATTCATACGTACATCAGTACTTGGTACATTTTATCAGTCTACACAAACGGACATGTTTAGAAATATAGAAATCGTGTGTATACAAATAACTTTGTTTATGTAGACAGGTAATTTGTGTCGAATGTGTAGACCCAATTTGGGCACCATTCTTGGGAGGATAGGGCCAGTGACAGACCCAAAATTGGAAAAATTAGGCTCAATCTGGTCCCAAACATGGTCGAATTCAGTTTCGTAGCCTGTTGGACCATCAAACCGGGTCCACCCCTAGGCGATTGCAAGTCGAGGAGTTTTTTTAATGTTACAATCGTACATATGGGATAATATTTTTTTTTGAATAATATTATGTTTCTAATTACATAGTTAGTGCGTATTATATTTCTAGTAATGCTAGAATATTTTGTATTTTATTATTCGTACAATAAATTATTTTTTTAGAAGTCAGAAATAAATGGATTGTGTAACTCTAATGTCAAACAAACATTTGTATTTTTAACTCATTTTACATTAATTGAAAATTGAATGGTTAGTGTGTGTGGTATATATATTGCTTCCTATTATACAAAACACAGAACTAGTTATGATGAATTTAACATTACAAAACTAGCATTCCTTTTTATATAATAATAAATATCCTAAATCTCAAACCATATTCTATCGTGTATTTGTTCAAGACAAAATATATCATTTTAGATTGTTCTCCTTTTACTTCTCTTATCAAGTACTATATTATACTCCCTCTGATTCATAAACAAGTTCCATATTTGACTTCACACATATTAAGAAAATAAATTTGACTTTACTGTGGAGTGCACTGTTTTACACTATTTGAACACTATTTGACACTGTTTGAACATTGTTTGAACACTGTTTGACACTGTTTTGATGTAGATAATTTGCCAAATAAAGAAATGTTTGAAAGTTGAACTTAATTTTGAATCCGCCCGAAAAGGAAAGGTGGAACTTCTTTTCGAATCAGAGGGAGTATTATGTAAGACTCTATTTAATTTTGAAAACTAAAATTTAAGGTGGATGTACACAAATACGTCTAATTAGCATGTTTTCTTTTGAACTATAAGTTGCTGGTTTGGTCTGATCTGGTGTGTTTAAGTCTAGCCTGGTTTGATCTGGTAAATGTCTGATCTCTATGTATTTTATAAATATCTAAGTCTGATCTAGTCTGGTTTGATCTAGCACTAAAAATAGTCCAAAAGAAAACATCCTTAAAGTATGAAAATACTACATACTTCGTATATACTTCCTCCACCCGCCTATAATTATCTCATTTTTCCTTTTTTGTCCATCCCACTAAATTTGTACATATCATATTTGGTAATATTTATGTGACTCTAATTCATTCCTGTTTTATTCTCACTTTATCAATTCATTATCAACCACATAAATATACTTTTCTTAAAAACTACACCACTCTCCTTTGTTCTAATCTTAGGCGGACCGAAATAGTAATAGAAAATTTTGAAAGATGAAGCGGATGATCACCCCACCCCCTAAATCCATCCTTGTTTATATGCTTAATCCTAACTATGGATGTGATGGATAGTGTACCCGGGGGGTAGCTTATCCGAGGGGTTATTGCGGGGAATAACTAGAGAGATGTCAGAGCAAGTAAGTAAGAGAGAGAGTGTATATCAGATATGTATTCAACGTATTTTGCTTATGGGTTACAAATGGGGAAATGGGGTGCTATTTATAGTAGTAATAAATGCCAGATAGGGACACGTGTCAAGCATCCATTGGCCGAGGGGTCACCTCAACTGGTTGGCGTTGGCAATCGCATGTGGCTGCATTTAATGCGGTTGTTGGATGTGACATCGTACTTGGTACGGTGATTTCGGCGCATGTGGAGTGGATATTATGTCGAGAAAGGTGCCCTCGGCTGCAGGTGATTAGCCGAGGGCTCTGACTACCGGGGACTCCCTTGGTGCCAAGGGCTCTAGGTGCCGAAGGCTACTGATTTTCGTCGTTTTCTCCCAGTAACTTTGTGTGCTTGAGTTGGCCGTCCTGTGAGAATTTGGAGCCTTCGGTCAGGGGGCCGAAAGCACTCCCAGTGTGCTGTGTGGGTTGCTCAGTACTTGGGGCGCTGTATTTTGGGCCTGCTGTGCCCCCTGGGCCTATTGGGCCTTTATCAGAATAGTAGGAGTCTATGGGCCAGGGTTCCTGGGCCATATACTCCATCAGGAGTCCCTCACTCCTTTTGCCGAAAGGTATTTGAGGGAAAAGGAGTAATCTGTGCTTGTCCTTTTGGTGTTGTTCCGTTGTAGTTTGTGGAGTTTGCGAGTAGTTTGTTGTGTGCATGTATCAGCCGGGGGCAGTCCCTCAGTTACCCACATTCCGGGACTTAAGGGATCATGCTCGTTGTTTGTGAGAGTTTTTGACATTTTTTGTATTTTTGGGATTTTCCCGAAGGGGTCCTCCAGTCCCCCACTCCTTGAGGCATTTGCAAAGTGGTGAAAAGGAGTAGTGTAGTGCCTGCCTGCAATATAGAGCCGAGGGGTGACGCTTTTCGTTTCATTTTGGGGGGATGCCTCGTTAAAACCCCATTGGAAAAAACCTTGTGGGGAAAAATTCCAATGAGGGAAAAAGAGTGCACCGAATTCCCCCAATGATGAGTCGAAAAGGTGGATTCCCGGTTTGAAATGAGTGGCAATATTTTTGCCGAAGGCTATCCCTGTCTGAAGGCGCGTGTGTTGATTTGCCGAAGGGTCCCTGTCGTTATCCTGAGCGATGCCGAAGGGGGAGCCTCCAAATTATGAGAATGAGGGCGCGATGAATGTGGATGATATTCCCAGTGTTGTCGAGGGGTCCCTTGTTTGTTGGTGAGTGGAGGGCACCTTTTGATGAAGGTGTGCTTCCTCGGGGGCTTCGTGGTCCTCGACGTTTTTGAGGGATGACGGTTCCCGAGGGGTGTGCCCGTTGTGAAGCCGTGGGCTTCTGAAGGGGCGAGCCCGAAGGCCTTTGTGATGTCATATGAGGGACATAAGCTGGGAGCTCCTCTGGGTAAGTGTACCCGGGAGCTCCTCTTGATGATGTGGAGTGAAGGAGAAAGCCTGGGGGCTAGTGTTTTGGTTGATGAAGGGGTGGTCTGCTGAACATGCCGGGAGCTCCCAGAATATAGCCGTTGCAAATAGGGCCGTTAGAATACCTAACGTCAGAAATATAGTCGTTGGGGGGGCTTCCACGTGGCGCGTATCCACTGGCTGCCCGCGGGCGGGTGCCACTGATTGGGTGGAACGTCGGCGGGTAATGATGACTTTGTAACTGGAGGCCCGGTTTCCAGGCCCAAGCCCGGATCCAGGCGCCTATAAATACCCAAGGGCCAGAGCACTTCCCCCTTATGCGATCATTGTGTTAGCGGAGCTCTGCCAAATTTTCTAGAGAGAGAAACTTCTGCCCTCGATTCCAAGGTCAGTTCCCCACTCGTCCTTCACCCTTCTTAGCTAGCTGTGCTTAGTGGCCTTAGGTTTAGGAGTTGTAGCTTAGAGCACTTAGCATTTCCGAACCCTTGAGTTAGTACCAGGGGCGGATCTACAGCCAAGGGAATGGTGGCAGGTGCCCCCAATAACTTCTTATAATACTTTTGTAAAATTTATAATCTAGAGGTATGCCCCCAATTAAAATATAGTGATGCCCCCAATAGAAGTTTAATTTGGCTTCAATTGAAGAGGAAGTTTCTTTCATTTTGTAAAATTATTCGCTTATGGACCGTATCATTTACTAAAGGTGTTTAATTAATCATTTTCTTGATTACTTTTCCTAGACTAATATAGGCAATATGTACGACTCATAACCACTGTTTTATTTGCTTTTGTAAATTTACTTCCTCTGCAGGCATCTTTGATTTTATGTAGGGATTAAATAAAATAAGATTGCAATTATATTTTGTGGGATAGTTTCAAGTTATTAATGTTTTTTTGATAAATGATGCTAAATAGGACTAAAAATGTTTTAGAATTCTAAAATAGAACTGTCATATTTTTATTTTTTTAAATAGGAGTAATATAATTGATGGCATGTTTTGACAGTATCAAACTTTAGACATGAAAGTATTTTCCGAACTTGACCGTAATTACTCGTATTTAAGGAAAAACATTACACTCCTATTTTGGAATTCTAAAATATTGTTACTCCTATTTCTGAAATTTTTCCATGTTTTTTAGGTTTTAGTGGGAGTTAAAATATTGAACTAAGCTTATTAGCTTAGTTTTAGAAAGTACTAAAAAAACCTCCGTATGTGTTTAAAAATTATTAAAAATATTCTTAAATTGCAAGAACTGAAATGCAGTGTATATTACAAACTACTTTGTCCTATTATATTTTTATAATCATTCTATTTTTCATATGTCCTACTTTCGTTGTCACATACTACCTTCGTCCCTCTATGTTTGGGACAAAGGGGTGTGGTGTGGTTTTTAAGAAAAAGTAGAATTGTGTTGTTGGTATTGGATTGATAAAGTGTAAATAAAGTAGGAATGAATTCTAACCACTTAAATATTACCAAATATGTTATGGGATAAACTTAATGGGACGAACGAAAAAGGTAAAACGGGACAAAATTAGGGGGACGGAGGGAGTAATATATTTGGTAATACTTGTGGGATTCATCATCTTAAATGTTTTTACAAACTAACACAGTTTTACTTTTATTAATATGTTTTTTACGACTCAAACATATTTAGGCGATGGTATCATTAAATATTGTGCCCCCAATAAAACCAATTCCTGGATCCGCCAGTGGTTAGTACAAACAATGTCTTCTCAAAGTGACTCTCAAGATATCTCGAGGGAGCCCTCGATGGAGGAGGAAACCGTTTCTGACGTGGAGTCCAAAAGTGAGCAGCCCTCAGTGGGACATGATGCCGCCATAGCGATGGAGCTGCAGAGAGCCCTCGTCGCCGAGGTGGAAGCCGAGGGCTTCGAACAAGAATGTGAGGATGAAGAGTTGGCCCTCTCCTGGCAAGTGGCCGAGGAAGAGGCGCAGAGAGAGAGCGTGAGGGTCACCGTCGCTATTCTTCCCCCTCGCGACGCTGGTGAGGCCAGCACCTCTCGGCCATTGAACGCGGTCCCTCTCCGGGTGGCCCCCGGGAAGAAGAAGACGAAGGGCGCCGCTTCCAAGAAGAAAGGCAGCGTCGTAGACCAAGGGAAGCCCGTCGACATGCTCGAGGGGTACTCCTACTTGAATACCGCCGCCCTCGAGATACGGTCGAAGGCTGATGAGGCGGATTTCTACGTCACTCAGTTGCATGTGGGGCCTTCGGCCGTAGTGGTGGCACCGGGTCCTGATGATGTGCTCTCCTGGGCTCCCGAGAGTTGCATCGCCGTCCACATCCTCTCTGTTTCCATGGGTCTCCGGTTCCCCCTGCACCCATTCCTTCGGGAATACCTCAGGTACGTGGGTTTGGTCCCCTGCCAACTGACGCCCAATAGCCACTCATATGTGGCGGGCTTTCTGAACCTTTGCCGGTTCCGAGGGGTGACCCCCAGCCTGGATTTGTTCTTCCAGAGTTTCAACCTCTGTCGGGGGGTCACGTGAATGCCGAGGGCTTCGCGAACTTGCAGCAGGTGGCCCTGTTCAAGCTATTCACCGAGGCGCCCTCCTCGAACAAAGGCTGGAAGGAGCGATGGTGCTACGTCAGACTAGCCGAGAGCCCCATCCCGAGGGAGCTGCGTGATCGGTATAGACGGCACAAGAAAGTGAGGAGCGCCGCCCTCGAGAAGGATGGGAGGATCCTGGCCAAGATCCCGGAGGGCCGAAATAAGAACATAGCCATCAAGGAGTGCACTCAGGAGGAGGATCTCTATACCCTCGGGTTTCGGCGGTATCGCTTCCTGGGGGAAACAGATGCAAAGTACCCGGCGTTTGATGGAGCCTCCGAGGGTTTAGGAGATAGCAGCCGAGGGCATCTTTATTTTCGTACTTAGCATATAGTTTCATTCTTTTTTGTACTTTCATGCCATTTATTGATGACCCGTCGGCCTAACCCTTTATTGTGTTGCAGGTATCCCGGTCTCCAAGATGAACGTCAGGGGGCTCGCTGATCTGAAGCTGAAGTCCTCCAAGGTCCCGAAGGGGACGGATGCGGGCATCCAGAAGCCCGCCAGTGACTTCTTTAACAAGTCTGAGGGGCCGTCGACAGTCCCGAGCGCTGATGTCGCCGCCGCTGCCAAAAGGAAGGCCGCAGGCAAGGCTCCCGAGGGGAAGAGGCCCAAAAAGGGAGATACCGGGAAGAAGGATCCTCCCGTGGTGATCATAGATGAGCACCCCGCCTCCGGGACGCATGTGGAGACGCTGGTGGCTGAAGTGCCGATGGGTGTCCGGGAGCCACCCTCCGAGATTTTGCAGGTTTCTCTCCCGAGGGGGACAGCCGTGATGAATTGCACGGTGGACCCGAGGGTGCTTCTGAGGGGCATGACCCCTGAGATTGACAGAGACGCCCTCGGGGCTTATGATGACTTGGCCCTCGAGGACAAGATCCTCCGGTCTTCCCTCACCGTAAGTTTCTTCCTTATTACCGTTCTACCTTGCGCTAGGATATATTGTACAGCTTTCCTGACTCCTTTATAATCTACAGGATTGCATTGCCCTCGGCGAACAGGCCCGGAGGCTGGAAGAGTGGCGCCTGCACAAGGCTGAGCAGGATGCGAAGATGCGGGAGCTTGTCCGCCAGAATTCTGATGCCATCAGGCAGATGGCTGCACTGGAGGAGAGCCTTCGGCAGATGACGCTGTGGGCGGAGGCCGCAGACCGGGGCAAGGCCGAGGCTGAGAGGTCCGCAGTTGAAGCCCTCGAGAAGGCCACCAAGGAGGCCGAGGCCGCCAAGGCGGATGCCGTTGCGAAGGCGCGAGAGGAGGCCATCTCCGGATTCTTGGCGGGGGGTGGAAAGCCGAGGAGCACAAACAATGGCTGTCCTCGGTCGTGGAGTCCTCCGTTGATGAATGGTGTGACAGGCCCGGCATGGAGTGGGTTTCCCGAAAGGGCAAACAATACTACGATGGGGGTGAGTTTTTTACTCAGGCCCTCATCTACCGGAGGATGGCCCGTCACTTGAAGATTGATCCAAAAGACTTCGACCCGGCGGCATACGCCCTTCCTCCCGTACAGCCAGATGTCCGTGTTCCTCTCCCCCCAGATGTCGAAAGGCCAGACTTGGAAGATACTGAGCTGATGAAGGAGGCCGAGGGGTACTTAGCAAATTTTTGAACAATTTTGTAATGAACATCTGTATGATTCCGGCCTCGGCCATTCTGTAATATACACTTCAACTTTTCCTTTCTTTTGATGAATGAATATCTGCCTTCGGGATTTTGTACCTAATTTGTTTTCCTTGGAATGTTTTTTTTAATGTATGCCTCCGTTTTCTTTGAATGTATGCCCTCGTATTTCTTTGAATGTATGCCTTCATTCTTCTTTGTGAATGAGTGTATGTTAGTGCGGTAAAACTGGCCGAGGGGCCAGTTTTTAGGACTTAGAAAATATTTCTCTAAGTATAGTGCCTCCTGTAGCCCTCGGCTACTAGGCCCGTTTAGTCATCTGAATATTTCACCGATGGCCCAACGTTCAGGACTTAGAAATCTTTTCTAAGTGTTGTTCATCTGTTGGCCCCCGGCTAATTCCTTCCCTCTGGTTCTGTGTAGCCTTCATGAGATAACCGGAGGCGAGGCGCTTAGGACTTAGAAAAAAAATTCTAAGTGTTTGAATACCGTCTGGCCTTCGGTACGTGGGCACCCTTCGCTGCATGATATATAACCGAGGGCCCAAAATATTTAGGACTTAGAAAATATTTCTAAGTGTAGTTTCACCAAGCCTTCAACCGTGTGGCCCCTCTGGCTGCATGGAGATTTGACCGAGGGTCAAAAATATTTAGGACTTAGAAAATATTTCTAAGTGTAGTTGTATGAGGTAGGAGCCTTCGGGTGCAATGTGAGAGCCTTGTCGTAGGTGTACCTTCGGTTGACCGGTGACTCGACAGAGGGCAAAGTACTCAGGACTTAGGAAAAATTTCTCTAAGTGTTGTTTAGTGTCACGCCTTCGATCACTTGCCCCTCCTGGGCGTGGGAATACATGTCTGAAGGCCAAATATGTAGAACTTGGCAAGAACAATTTTTCTAAGTGTTGTTTTACTGAGCCTTCGGCTGCGCAGCCCCTCCGGCTGTCTGAGGATTTGACCGAGGGCCAGGATATTTAGAAAACTTTTCCAAGTTTTGCTTGTCATCTGTCCTTCGGCCTACGCCTTCGCTTGGTTTGCATTGAATAGGCCTTTCGGTTTGTAGTATCCTGAGTAAGAGATCCCTTGGTGAGTAGAAGTTGTCTTCGATCTTCGTTGATCAGAAGAGCCTTCGGCATTATTTGAAATGTTGTTGAGTGAACCTATCAAGTTCTGTATGATCTGAACCTTCGGTGTTTGATGTATCCGGAGGCAATCAAAAAGTGGACTTAGCCATTTGTCGATGAAATTTGTTGAATAGTATCCTTGGTAATTCAGGAGCTTCCAGGTGCCGAAGGTGTTCCCATGGGGAGCCCTCGGTATGTTTCCGTGAATTGTTGGAGTGGTGTACTCATTGATTTCTCGCTGAGTCTACTCCCCTTCACCACCCCATTTTTTTTCTTTTTTTCTTTTTTGTTTGTAGTGAAGGGAAGGCTTCAGGAAACTTGGTTTCTTGGTAAGGCTTGGCCTATCGGGAGGTAACAGAATACACCATTAGCTCCCCCCTCGGGTTAACCTTCTGAGTTCCGAGGGGATCGAGGGTCGTTTCCTGGGCACAAGACATGGTCTGTAGCCTGCCTCCCCTTAGGAGATGGCACGGAAAGCGCCTCAGTTTTGAAAGTCGTCCCCTCAGTGCCAGATATAGTCCGTGGCCTGCCAAACCCTTGGGGTAGTGGCGTGGGGAGCGTTTTGATTTGGCAGTCGAATCCTGGGCATATTAGATGCTTGTCATACCCTTGGAGTAATGGCGTGGAGAGCGTTCTATTTTTGAAAGTCGAATCCTGGGCATATTACCTGCCTGTCATACCCTTAGGGTAGTGACGCGGAAAACGTTTCAGGGAAGGGTTTTCATTTGCACACTGGTTGCAAATGGCCGGGGGCACTACGTGCTACCGGCACCGATAGGTGGCGCCTTCGGTATATGCGTCCTCGAGGGGTACGGCTTTAAAAACAACACTTGGTGTTTGTTCCGGTGTACGGCGCCCGACACTTGGTACCGAGGGGTCTTCTGTAAAAAACATTTGGTGTTTTTACTCATTTGTCGTAGGTAATTGAGGTGTATGCCTTCGGCACTTGGTGTCGGAGGGTCTTCAAGGAAAACACTTGGTGTTTTTCTTTCGCTTGTTGGAAGTTGATGGTAGTGCATCCCCCCGGCATTGGGTGCTGAGGGGTCTTCATTGAAGACAATTGGTATTTTCTTCCTTGTTGTGGGTGGTAGTATTGCCCATCCTCGGCACTTGGTGCCGAGGGTTCTTGTTCAAGATGAGGCCTTGGGCCAGGGGCTGATGTGAGGGCTTGGCCACTCGTAAGAGTCTTGTTCCATGGTTTTGGTGTCTTCAATATGTCTTCATTCTCCATAATCGGAGGCCTTGGGCCGTAAAATAATACATTCACTAGTTATGAGGGCTTTGCCGCTCTAATGTTACTGATAAAATTTAACTAAGTGATGTACATTCTAGTGTCTAGGGACCTCAATCCCATTGGGGCGTTTTAGTTTGTAAGTTCCTGGTTTGATGATGGCCACCACGATGTAGGGGCCCTCGAACTTTGGTGCCATCTTTCCGCCCTCGGTTGGTTGGCTAGCTTCCCTTCTTCGGAGGACATAATCCCCCACTTGGAATTCCCGGGAGCGGACTTTGGCGTCAATGTAACTCTTCACTTGCCTTCGGTAGTTTTCCGCGCGTATGAAGGCTTGCTTTCGGCGTTCTGAAATAAGGTGGAGGTTGAGGGCCATGTTGGCGTCGTTGGCCTCTGAATCATATTGTGTGACCCTTCGGGTCGGAAGAGTTACCTCAGTGGTGGCCTTAGCTTCAAATCCGTAGCAAAGGGAGAAGGGTGTCTCGCCTGTCGCTCGCCGAGGGGTGGTACGGTAGACCCATAAGATGTTGTGGAGCTCTTCCACCCAACCACCCCCTTCGGCCTCCAGTTTCTTTTTTAGGCCCTCGAGCAAGGTCCGGTTGGCGTTTTCCACTTGACCGTTGCCTTGAGGGTAGGCAACGGAGGAGAAGGTGTGTTTGATGCCCCATGCCTCTAGGAGGGCACAGAAGGGGGCTGCCTCAAACTGAGTCCCGTTGTCGGAGATGATTTGCTGGGGGACGCCAAACTTTGTGAGGATGTTCTTGAGAACAAAATGACGGCACCTGGCCTCAGTAATGCTGGCGAGGGGCTCAGCTTCCACCCATTTGGTGAAGTAGTCGATGGCGACGATGATGTACCTGTTGTTGGAGGTACCCCTCGGTAGAGGGCCCACAAGATCTATGCCCCATCAAGCGAAGGGTATGGATGTGCTGATGGGGGCATAGTTGACCGCTTGCCTGCCGGGGGCTTTCTGGAAGTGTTGGCATGCGGTACACCTTCGGGCGAGATCTACACAATCCCGGGCCATCGTAGGCCAAAAGTAGCCCTGGATTATTAGCCTTCGGGACATGGAGAAGGGTCCTTGATGAGCTGAATAAGTGCCACTATGCACTTCCTCCATCGCAACTTCGGCTTCGTCTTGATGAAGGCACCGAAATAATGTCCCGTTGTAGGACCTTTTGTAAAGCCTTCCGTCTTTGATAGTGTAGCTGGGAGCCCTCAGCTTTGCTAGCTTAGCGCGGACCTCATCCTTGGGCAGTTGCCCTGTGGTGATGAAGGCGACAATGTCTGAGATCCAGTCATCTTGCCTTGGTTGTATGTTCATGATGGGGCTAGCATGTATGCTGGAGAGGTTGAGCTCTTCCACTTTGGCAATCTTTGAGATATGCTCAGGGGATTCGGCCGAGAGCTTGGATAAAATGTCGGCCTCGGAGTTTTGAGCCCTCGGTATTTGAGTAAGAGAGTGTGCCTCGAATACCTTAAGCAACTCCTTGGCCGCTTCTTTGTACTGCTTCATCCTTCCTTCCTTGGCTTCGTACTCCCCGGAGATTTGGCCGACGACTAACTTGGAGTCGCACTTGATGTGAATCTGTCGGGCCTTCATGTTAGCTGCCAGCCAAAGGCCGCAGAGGAGGGCCCCGTATTCGGCTTCATTATTGGAGACTTTGAAGGAGAAGCGGACTGCATAATAGGCCCGGAAGCCCTCGGGTGAGATGAGGACCACCCCTCCTCCACATGCTTTGACAGCGAAGGAGCCGTCGGTGTAGAGGGTCCACCAGTCGTCCGAGGGGGCCGAGGGGTCCTTGTCTGCGGCTGATCTTGCTGTACATTCCGTCACGAAGTCCGCTAGGGCTTGGCCCTTGATGGCGGGCCTAGGACGGATGTCGATGTTGTATTGGCTCAGGAAGACAACCCATTTTACCATTCAGGAGGAGCTGGTGGGGCTCCTCATCAAAGCGCTGAGGGGTTTGTGAGTGAGGACCTGAACCGGGTGAGCATGGAAGTAGTGGCCCAACTTCTTGACAGTCCACACGATAGCCAACACCGTTTTTTCACAGGGGAATACCGGAGTTCTGCTTCCCTGAGGATCTTGCTAACATAGAATATGGCATGTTGGATGCCATCCTCTTCCCGGATGAGTACTGAGCTGATGGCTGCCGGGCTAACACCCAAGTAAAGGTATAGGGTCTCCCCCACCTTTGGTTTAGAGAGCACAGGGGGTGAAGATAAGTACCGTTTCAGTTCCTCAAAGGCCCCCTGACACTCTGAAGTCCACTGGAAACCGACGGTCTTTCTCATGATCTGGAAGAAAGGTAAGGACTTCTCCACCGATTTTGATAAGAAGCGATTGAGGGCTGCCAAGCGGCCCATCAATCGTTGGACCTCCTTCAAGTTGCGTGGGGGCTCCATGTTGATGATGGCCTAGATCTTCTCGGGGTTGGACTTGATGCCCCTTCGGCTCACCATGTAGCCCAAGAATTTGCCCCCTTGGACGCCGAAGGTGCACTTCTTCGGGTTTAGCCGAAGGCTGAACTTCTGCATGATGGCAAAGATCTCCCTCAGGTCGTCAGCAAGGCTTGCTGACTGTTTTCTTTTGACGATCATGTCGTCAACATATGCCTCCATGGTGCGCCCTAGGACAGCTTGAAAGACCCTGTCCACCATCTGGGTGTAGGTGGTGCCTGAGTTCTTTAGGCCGAAGGCCATGACCAGGTAGCAGAAGATGCCCTCGGGAGTCATGAAGGTTGTTTTTTCAGTGTCTTCCTCATGCATAAAGATTTGATGATACCCTCGGAATGCGTCGAGAAATGACATGATTTCACACCTCGTGGTTTCATCTACAAGTTGATCAATAGTTGGCAAAGGAAAGGGGTCCATGGGACACGCCTTGTTGAGATCCGTGTAGTCCACGCACATGCGGAATGAGGGCAGTTTTTGTGCGAGGACTACGTTTGCCAACCATGAGGGGTACTTTACCTCCTTGATGTGCTTGATAGAGAGGAGCATGGCGACCTCCTTCTTCACAAATTCCCTCCTCTCGGCCGAGAGGGGTCTCCTCCGCTGTTGTACTGGTTTGGCCGAAGCGTCCACCGAGAGGCGGTGGGTGATGACCCTTTGGCTGATCCCTGGCATGTCCTCCGGCCCCCATGCAAAAACACTGGGGTAGGCACGGAGGGCGTTGATGATGCCGGTCTTCAAGTCTTCGGGGAGCTTGGCTCCAATCTTCACGACTCTCTCCGGCTTGGCCGGATCGAGCGTGAAGTCTTCTACCTCCTCGGCTGGTTCAGCCCTCGGTCTCTTCTCCTCCGCTTCCACAGTTCCGGTGATGGTGTCAACGCGGAACTCCGTCTTGCTAACCTTCTTTGTCACTTGAAGGTAGCAAGCGCGGGCAAGCTTTTGGTTCCCCCTTGAGTGACCGATGCCCCCCTCGGTTGGGAACTTGAGGCTGAGGTGCCTCATGGAGATGTCGGCTTTGAGATCCTCGAGGGCTGGCCGGCTGAGGATGATGTTGTGGGCGCAGTCGATGTTAACGACGACGAACTCCACCTCGAGCTTGGCCCTATGGAGCTTGTCGCCGAAGAGTACTGGGAGGGTTATGACCCCCTCGGAATCAATGGTGTCGCCGGTGAAACTGGCAAGAGGGGTCTTGATGGGCCGAAGGGACCCCCTCTCCAGATGCAGCTCTCTGAAGGTACTGAGGTACATCACATTGCGGAGCTGCCCGTGTCAATGTAAGTTCGGTGAATGATAGTGTCATTGGTCTCTGTGCGGATGACGAGGGCATCCCTGTGTGGGGAAGACACTGGGGGGAGATCAGCGTTAGTGAAGGTGATGGGTTCCTCCCTCAGCCGCTTTACTGGGGGCATATGAGTGACTTCCCCCACGTAAAGTGATTGAGCCCACTTCTTTCGTTGACTTGTAGAGTCACCCCCGGTATTGCCCCCGGTGATCATGAGGATGTGGCGCTTCTTTTCTTGGTACCGAGGGTACTCTTCCTCCTCTTTTTCCAGGTTCTCAATCTCCCTCTTCTGGCCAAGGGGGATGGTGTTAGGGTTTACCCATGCGTTTGCTCTCGCAGGGTGCCCTCGAGGTGGCCCTTGGTGAGGGGGCCCTGTTGCTGAGGGCCCTGGACAAACTGTGACAGATGACCCGCCTGTATCAACCTTTCGATGGCCGTCTTCAGCTGATGGCAGTCATCGGTTATGTGCCCCTGATGTCGGTGGAAGCGACAGTAGGGGTAGTTTGGATTGATGGCATATACTTCCGTGGGTACGCGGGAATCTCGCTCCACCAGGCCCCTCTCCTCAGCGAAATCAAGAATGACGCTGACCCGGTGCGTCAAAGGTGTCCGAGGGTGCTCCAGGAGAACATGTTGTGCCCAAGCCCTCGGGTTCCCTTTGTAACCTGCCCCGGGCTTGGCTTGGCCGTGCCGGGGGCGATCACCGGGGGTGCCGAATCCTTGTGTTGGTTACGGGGAGCCCCCGGCCCCCGGTTGCCTTTGTCGTATGGCCGAGGGCGTTGCTGATCGGGGTTGTGATGGCATTTCTCCACCTCCTCGACTTCGGCATACCTGTCCCCCCGCTGTAGGGCCCTTATATAATCGCGGGGGGTCGATGATGAGACTCCTTGAGAAGTTCCCGGGGCGGAGTACTGTCTGAAGGAGGGCCAGGAGAGTCCCGTCGTCAGCGCCATCAACTTTATCAGCCTCCGTCCTCCAGCGCTCCAAGAAGTCCTGAAGGGTCTCCTCCTTCCTCTGCCTTACTGTCAGCAAGTGGGAGAAGTGTTTTCTTGTGCGGCGCCTTCCCGCAAATTGTGTCAAGAATCGCTAGGCGAGTTCTTACCATGAGTCAATGCAGCCCTCGGGCAATCGATTGAACCATTCGTAAGCCGGCCCCTCTAAGGTGGAGAGGAACCAGCGGCACATATACTCATCTGATGCCCCCACCATCATCATACTGTTTTGGTACCTGCTGTAATGCTCCTGGGGGTCAGTTTTTCCATCGTAGGGCTTGATGAGTTGCCCTCGGTATTTTTCCGGGATCTGGGCCGCCAATACCCTTGGGGTAAACGGCGTCCGAGTCCGGAGTTGTATGGTGGGCTCCCCGGAGCCCTCGGTTATCTTCCTCTGCATTTCCTCCATTTTGGCCAACATGGCCTCATACTTCAGGTCTGCATGGGGGGCAAAAGTGGTGGCGTGGGCTTTGGTGGCCTCCATCTCGTCAAGCCGGCACTGGAGGGCCGCAATGATTTCGTCCCGGGGGTCCTTCGGGAGGGCTTCCGCCCCCTGTGAATTGACACGGGCCGAGTGGCCCTGGTTGATTTGGTGACGGGCGTCGTTGGTGTAAGGAATAATTGTATTTAGATTTTGATGGTGCTAGATTAATTAGGACTTTAGAGTACCCCTTTAGAAATTATGTATTAGAATTTTCCTTTGTAAAGTTCTTAGAGTAATCGACTTGACAGAATGCCTTCAGAGCAGAAGACCTTCTGAGCAGAAGGGCTCCAAGAGCAGAAGAGCCTCGTAAGGCATTATTGAAACAGAGGACCTTTGGTTCTCTACTCCAGAACAGAAGACCTCAGGGTCTCTGTTAGTCTTTACTCTGACAGAAACCCTTCTGGGTCTCTGTTGGATACTCTCCCAACAGAAGTGCTCCAGACCTCCTCTGTTCTACTCTCAGATAAAGACACCAGAAGGTCTGACACTTAGAAGAATTTCACTGAACCGGGAAGTCAACTAAAAGATTCCTTCAACGGCTAGGAGTATGAAACGGAAAAGCTACAGTGCGTGCATTAAATGCTCATTTAATGCACCCCATGCTACGTAGAGTAATTGCAGATGATTGGCCGCAATGTCAGGAATACTTTATCCCAAAATAGTAACCCGCCAACTTTACCGGGCTCTACTAGTCAAGTCAACTGATCGCTCATTTAATGCAGTTGTCCTCCTACTCCTCCAACGGGAAGACAACCTCAGTATAAAAGATACACTACGAAGAACAACCGGATAACTTTGCAACTTTTGCTACACATTGCTACAACTCTTCATACAAGATATTCAAACTCTGAAAAGCAAAAAGCCTCCTTGAGATTCAAACTCATTATCTTCTACAAGAGAAGGCAGAAGTTGGAAAAATACTTTTTCCAACTCAAGCAAAGTTCCAAGTGTTCTTCAACTCTTCAAGCTCATCACATACAAATCTTTTGTAACGAAGCTAGTTGGAGGAACCCCTGTTTCAACAGAAACTCTTCTTGCTACAAGAAGGACGTCCAAGTAACTGGAGTAGTGAAGTGGTGATACTTCAAGGAAACTCAGTGAAAGGACCAGTCTTAAAGGAAGCCAGGCAGTGCATCCCAGGAGACATCTAGACTTGAAGAAGACGTGGAGTGCTTCTTAAGTGCTAGGACTAAGGCTTTGTAAACGGAAGTTTTTACAGCTTAGTGGAACAGTGGACTAGAGGAACAAGTTGTTCCTTGAACCACTATAAAAATCCCTGGTGTCGTTTACTTACTGCTTTAATATTTGCACTTAGATAGAATTGTCTAACTCCTTAGACTTGGTATCTGTGTTCAGCAGAACTTGTTCTACGAGTTAACAGAAGGCCTACTGCCTTTGCTTCTCTGAGGGTAAATCAACAGAACTCCCTACCAGAACCCCATCCGCTGCCAGTCTGTTCTGTCAAACAGAACAGGCTATTCTGTAAAATCTGGTACTTAGTTTAATAAGCTAAAAACCAATACAGTCTATTCACCCCCCCCCCCTCTAGACTGTATCCAGTATAACCGGGACCAACAAGTGGTATCAGAGCCTCCTTGTCCTAATAATCTCTTAGGTTATTTGCTGAACAAAGATCCACTTGTTTTTCTGTTTGACCTCATTTCTATCTGATATAATGGATCACTCCTTGTCCAAGAATCTTATGTTTTCAGATCTTAAGTTTGATGACTGGAGGATCCGGATGAAAGCACATCTCTGTGCCCTGCATGATGAGATGTGGGAAGTTCTAGACATTGGCCCCTTCACAAGCTTCCAGAAGGTCAATCCTGAGCATGCTATAGACAACACCAGACCCCAGATGATCAGTAAAGCCAAGTCAGAATGGACCACTGAAGAGAGGAGAAAGTACAACCTAGACAACATTGCTAAGGTCATCCTCTACAAGTTCATTGATGATAGGTACTTCAACAGAATCAAGAAGTGCAAGACTGCTAAGGAAATCTGGGATACTCTTGAGCTCATTGGAGCTGGTGATGAGCAAGAGAAGGACAACAAACTGACCATAGCCAACAAGAAGTTTGATGACTTCAAACTTCTCCCTGGTGAAAGCATCTCCAAGATGTATGACAGGCTCGTCACTCTCACTGGAGAGATCTCTGAGCTTGGCAAGGAACTCACCACCAAGGAGATCAACCTGAAGGTGTTGAGGGGACTGCCCTCAGCATGGAAGATGAAGGTGGTTGCTGTCCAAGCCAGCAAGGATGTAAAGACTTATCCCACTGATAAGCTCATTTCAGATCTCAAAGCTCATGAGTTTGAAATGACTGAAGAAAAGGAAGATGTACCAGAAGAGAGGACCACTACAGCCCTCACTGCCAGCACATCAAAGGTAAATGATTTTGACCCTTCAGTACTTTTATCTGATGAATATATGGCTGCCTTTGCCAGGAGATTCAAAAAGTTTATGAAGAATCCCAAAGATGGAAGGAGTCCATCTTTCAACAGAAAGCCATACCAGAAGGTCAAATCAACAGAAAGCAGTGGAGAGCTTCTCTGTTACAATTGCAGACAACCTGGTCACTTCAAGGCTGATTGTCCCCATCCTAGAGTGTCCAAGAAGCAAGGACAAGATGGAGAAAAGAAGAAGTACGAGGACAACTCCAGAAGGAGAAAGGCACTTGTGACAGAACAGCTAGAGAAAGACCCTCTGTCAGAAACAGAATCCAGTTCTGACTCAGATTCTGATGAGGCCTTCTGTTGCCTTGATACTGAGACAGAAGACCTTTGCCTCATGGCTCATTCTGATGATGAGGTAACCTCTACTTCTGAATCTAGTTTTTCTTCAGTAGGCTTAGCTTTTGATTCTGATTCAATGTCAGAATTTTGGGAAGAGTTTAAGGCCATACAAACCACTTATTCTTCTGTAACAGAAGAAAACAGTAAGTTGAAAGCTGAAATTCTTGACTTAAAGAAGGAGGTTGAGATCAAAATCAATCTTCTAATTGAGGAAAGAGATCAACTGGAGACTGAAAATGTTTCTCTTCTCAAGAGAATAAGAGAAATAAAGCCTCTTGAGATTAAGTACAAAGCTTACCAGAAGGCCCAGTCTTCCATGAAAAAGATTGTGCTTGATCAACAGATTGGCACTGGTTTTGGTCTTGGTTATGGCTCAACAGAATCAGGTGAGCCTTCTGTAATGCCTAGCACCAGAGTTGCTAAGGCAGACAAGGTCATAGTGCCACTGATTTCTAGCCCCATTTGTCAAGCTGGTGTATCTGGCACCAAGGTTGTTCATGAGAAAGTCAGACCAGAAAAGGGAAAGATAAAGGTTCAACAGAAACCCTTTTTGAAAAATAATGAACCTGGCAGAAAACCTAACAACAGAAAAGGTTTTCAAGATAACAAAAATAAAAGACCATTCATTGACAGACAACCTCATGTCAATCGTGCCAGAAATGATCACCAGAAGGGCAAATATCAAGAGAGAGTTAACTTCAGGCAGAAGAGGTTGGCTGGTCAACTTCAGAAGCCCAAGGTTAACCGTCCCTCTGCTCTTGATAGTATATGGGACTTCTTTCCAACAAAAAAGGCTATGCAAAAGTATGTAAACAGGAAGCATGACCCTCACAAGCATCTGCCCAAAGTGAATCACACTTCAGTTTACTATAACTACCAGGTGGACAATGGGTACCACCCACCAAGGTTTCACTTGATGAGACCAAAATGGTACCAACTACCCATACTCCATGACCCCCCCAGGACCCAGCATTGCTTGGGTACCTAAATCTTTCTTTTGATCTTGCAGGAACTGTGTGCTGGAGCCATCTCTGAACAAGAATGGTTTATTGATAGTGGATGCTCCAGGCACATGATAGGTGACAAAAGTTGCCTAACAGAGTTCCAGAAATGCAAAGGACCTAGAGTTACCTTTGGAGGTAATGACAAAGAAGGTCAAACAAAAGGAAGAGGAAAGCTGATCAGGAACCAGATAATCATTGATGATGTCTCATATGTCAAAGGACTGAAGTTCAACTTGCTAAGTGCTAGCCAATTCTGTGACAAAGGCTACACTGTTGAATTCACAAAGGACTTCTGCTATGTGAAGCATGAGACAACAAAGGAAGTGGTTCTTACAGCATCAAGAAAGAAGAACATCTATGTAGTTGATTGGAACACTGCAAAAGATGGAGTTTGCCTGATAGCCAAAGGAGATTCAAAACTGAGCTGGGACTGGCACAAAAAGCTCAACCATTTGAATTTCAAAACAATCAACAAACTGGCCAGAGAACACATTGTAGAAGGGCTACCAGACATTGTGTACAAGAAGGAGACCCTCTGCAGTGCATGTCAGAAAGGCAAACAAGTGAAGAATTCCTTCAAACCCATTGCTGGAGATCTTTCTACAAGTCCTCTAAATCTGATTCACATGGATTTATTTGGACGTGTTGAGACTCCAAGCGTTGGTGGCAAGAAATATACCCTAGTCATGGTTGATGACTATTCCAGATATACATGGACTGTTTTTCTATCAAAGAAAAATGAAACTCTTCAGAAGTTGCCATCTCTGTTAAAGCAACTTCAGACTGAGAAGAACTTGAAAGTGAAGACAATCAGATCAGACAGAGGAACTGAATTTGTCAACCAAGTCATAAAGGACTTCTGTGATCAGAATGGAACCTTTCATCAACTTTCTGCTGCTAGAACCCCTCAACAGAATGGCGTAGCAGAAAGAAGGAACAGAACTTTAAAAGAAGCTGCAAGAACAATGATTGCAGAATCTGGATTGCCTATGAGATATTGGGCTGAAGCAATCAACATTGCATGCTATACTCAGAACAGAAGCATGATCAACAAGAATCACCAGAAGACCCCCTATGAACTCTGGAAGGGAAGAAAACCAAACATCAGCTACTTTCATGTATTTAGATGCAAGTGCTACATTCTTAACAATGGAAAGGAGCATCTGAAAGTATTTCAAGAAAAGGCTGATGAAGGAGTCTTTATAGGCTATTCAAACACCAGTAAAGCCTATAGAGTACTCAACAGAAGGACTCTACATGTTGAAGAATCTATACATGTGAAGTTTGATGAAAGCACCTCTGTTAAAGAGGTAACAGAGATTCTCAAGGAAGTCAGCATAGAAGACAGAACACCAGTACCAACAGAAGAGGTGGCAGACAATCCTGCATTTCCAACACCTGCACCAAACCCCCTTCTGTTGAATGAAGATGAAGACTCTGAAGATGAGGAACCAGAGAGACCAAGACAGCAACTGACAGAACCAGACCTAACATGGTTAAGAGATCATCCTCCTAACCAAGTGATTGGTCAAATCAGAAGTGGAGTTCAAACCAGATCCACATCTAGAAGAGAAGCAATGCTTGCCTGCTATATATCTCAGATGGAACCCATGACAGTTGAAGAAGCTCTTGCAGACTCAGATTGGATCAATGCTATGCAAGAAGAGCTTACTCAGTTTGAAAGGAACAAAGTATGGGAACTTGTTCCTAGGCCAAAGCACCAGAATGTCATTGAAACCAAATGGGTATTCAAGAACAAAGCTGATGAAGATGGCAACATTGTAAGGAATAAAGCAAGGCTGGTAGCTAAAGGATACTGTCAAGAAGAAGGAATAGGTTTTGATGAGACCTTTGCACCAGTTGCCAGACTTGAAGCCATCAGAATCTTTCTAGCCTATGCTGCCTACAACAACATCAAGGTCTACCAGATGGATGTCAAGAGTGCATTTCTGAATGGAGATCTTGAAGAGGAAGTTTATGTGGAACAACCGCCAGGTTTTGTCATTCCTACTCAATCTTCTTGTGTCTACAAGCTTAAAAAGGCCCTCTATGGTCTTAAGCAAGCTCCCAGAGCCTGGTATGACACATTGTCCCTTTTCCTGGTGAACCATGGGTTTACTAAAGGAAAGGTTGACAAAACTCTATTTCAAATCTCTGTTGCTAATCATATTCTGTTAGTACAAATATATGTTGATGATATTATATTTGGTAGTACTAATCCAGAACTGTGCAAGAAATTTTCTCAAGTGATGCAGAGTCAATTTGAAATGAGTATGATGGGAGAACTCAGTTACTTCCTAGGACTTCAAGTCAAACAAGTTCCAGAAGGGATCTTTATCAATCAAGGGAAGTACACCAGAGATCTGATCAAGAAGTTTGGAGTGGAAGGCAAATCATCAGTGAAGATTCCCATGAACACTTCACAAGGAATTGGTCCAGATGATGAAGGAAAGGATGTAGATGCAACAACATATAGAGGAATCATAGGATCTCTGTTGTATCTAACTGCAAGCAGACCAGACATCTCATTCTCTGTTGGAATCTGTGCCAGATACCAATCAAAGCCCAAGGAGAGCCATCTAAGTGCTGCAAAGAGAATCATCAGATACATCAAAGGAAACCCAAATGCAGGCCTATGGTATCCAAAGGGAGGTAACTTTGAACTAATTGGTTATTCTGACTCAGATTTTGCAGGTTGCAGACTAGACAGAAAGAGCACCTCTGGTCACTCCCAATTGCTAGGAGGAAGGCTTGTTTCCTGGTTTAGCAAGAAGCAGAACTCCATCTCAACAAGTACAGCTGAGGCTGAGTACATTGCAGCTGGGAGTTGCTGTGCTCAGCTACTCTGGATGAAGCAACAACTGAAGGACTATGGAATTCAAGCAAAGGAGATCAAGCTGTTGTGTGACAACACCAGTGCCATTGCTATCACTCAGAACCCAGTTCTTCATTCCAGGACAAAGCACATTGAGATCAGACATCACTTCATCAGAGATCATGTTGAGAAGAAGCACATTTGCATGGAACATGTGCCAACAGAAGACCAGCTTGCAGATATCCTGACAAAGCCTCTTCTTGAGGCTAGGTTCAACAAACTGAGAGAGGAATTGGGAATGATGGATGAGATTCCAAGGGAAAGATGAAAAGGAAGGCCTTCTGTTGCTCATTTGCTGTTGACAGAATACCTGTAGCAGAACCTCTTCTGTTAACCCCTTCTGTCAACCTCTTCTGATCCCTACCCTGGCAGAACACCTCAGCAACAGAAAACCCCCCCTCTACAGAAAAACCCTCTCTTGTTTAACAGAAGGTGGTGGACTTAGAAAATTCTGTAAACCGGGTGACCTAGTAAATTATTAAAGGTCTTTTACCCTTTTACCCTTAAAACGATATCAAGCCGTATAATATTTACTGCGCCCCCGTTTATTTACTGCGCCCCTTTTTACATTTATTGGTACCTTGGAACCGTAAATTATCTCAAACGTCCACTAACCCATATCCATAAAACCCCCTTTCGCAAACCTAAACCGTTACTGCTCTCATAACTCTCAAGCTTTTGAACTCTTATCTCTCCAAAAACTCTCTAACCGCAGTAAACTCCATGGCTTTCTTGAGCTTCTCCGATCTCTCAAAGGAACAAAAGGCAACCCTCCTGAAGAATGTACTGACAGGCATGAGATGCGAACTGGATGTGCTACCCAGGTTCGCAGAGAAAAAGGAGAGGATGACCTCCATTGTTGACGGACTGTCACAATGTCAACTGAGCAAGGTCATCTCTCATAATTTTGACGCCTACAGCAACGCTGACACCGTTGAGTTCTATCTCAACGCATCCTTCAAGGATGAAACCATCTCCTCCGTCGTCCAAGGAAAAGAAGTTTTGATTGATGCTGACGTCATCAATAACATCTTCAACATTCAACAAAGGGAAGGCAGGGCCTCTTTACTCGACTTGGAGGATACTGACATCCCTCTGCCAGAATTCAAGAAGAAGTTCTGCAGAAAAGGGGAAGAAGTAGAGAAGGTCAACATCAAGAAGAACTTGCTCAAGAAGGAATTTATGGTGCAAGTACACCTCCACAGATGATGTCACAACTGCCAATGCAAAGGCACTTTATGCAGTGCATCATGGGGCAAACATCAATTGGGGACAAGTCATGGTGAAGTCTCTGATTGAAGTGATCAAGAAGAAGAACCCAAAAACTAGCCTCTACTCTGGGAAGCTAGGACATGGACTACTGATTTCAGAAGTGCTCCTCAAACAAGGGGTACACTTGAGGAAGGCTTCAGCCTTGGATCACACCAAGGTAATTTTCTTGACTGCTTCTCCAAATAGGGAGAAAGCCATAAAGGCAGAAGTGAAGACACAGCTTCAACTTGAGGCTAAAAGACAACAGGGAGAGAAGGTACAGAAACCTCTCTCTGTAGCCCCTACTGCTGAGAAGAAGAAGAAGAAGAAGAAGAAGAAGAAGACCGAAAAGGAAGCACCTGTTGCTCCTCCAAAGGCTGGACAGAAGAGGAAGAGGACCACAAAACCCAAGGAGAAGGTTACTAAACCTATGGTTTCTGTGTCTGAGGGAGTGGCAGACACTCAGGGGGAACCAGAGATCCCCACCTCTGCTGCATCTCCTAAACAGAACAGGGTGTCTTCTTCAACAGAACACCCCAGTCCTGTCAAAGATGGGTATCTGTCCTTGCTAGACAGACAGTTTACCCGGGTTCTTGAATGGAGAAGGTGGAGAATGGGACCCCTCTCCAAAATAATCCAGTATTTTGATCATTATGAGCCAGAAGAGGAAGTCATTCTGAACTGGGTTGGGACTGATGATGTCTCAAAGTGCTTTGCCCTCAACTTTCTTCACTCTGTTCTTGAGAAGAAGAAGGCGAGCTACAAGGGAAAGGCCATTCTTATCTCCTCACCCTCAGAGGAGGCTGTCAAACCTCTAGAAGAGGAAGAAATTGAAGCCTTTGAAGAATGGCTGTTCACAAAGATGGCAACAGACTCTGTGCAACCCCACATCAACCCAGGAGAGTCCTCTGTACTCAAATCAGAAGGACAAGCAATGATGGAGCATATCAAGGAGTGGACGACCTCCTTGCTCATGGAGAACATCATTGAGGTAAACTCTCCAACCCCCTCTGTTATTATCCCAACAGAACCCCACATTCCCTCACCTCCTTCCAGCACCAGAACCCCTCCACCAGAACACCCTCAACCTTTATCTCCTAAACAAAAAAACCCCACCCCTCCTCAATCACCCAAACAAAAAATTGCATCTCCCTGCAGAGCAATTGTTCCATTCAGAAACCGTTCACCGCCACCATCCCCCCTCAACAGAATGTCTCACCTGTTCAATCTTCACCCCAGCACCAGAACCCCTCACCCCAACAGATCTCCTCCTCATCCTCTGAATCTGATCATCAATCCCCTCCTCCAGAATCACCTCCTCCACAACAACCCGCAGAGAACCTTAAACCTGTATGGTTTCTCAGAGACTCCGAACCTACAACTGTCTCTCCCATGTCTGCACCAAAAGGTTATTCTAGGGACTCTGTTGCCCCCAATCCCTCCCTCAGAAAGAAAAAGAAGGTAGTCCGCAACAGAAAACCTATCTACTCTCCTTATGAAGTTTCCTCTGACATGGATGGATTCATGATCAGCAAATCCTACAAGGCCACATCCAAGAGACAGAAGACCCCTCCTCTGACTCAACTGGAACATGAACAGCTTGTCTAATCTCTATCATCTGTCCAAGAACATCACCCATTGCCTAAGGGAAGAGGTCTAGAGATGCCTCAAGCTGATGGACAACAGAACAACATCCCCTTCAACAAATTTGTTGAATCTGCTGAAGAATTTGGAGGACAGATCCTCCAAGGCATGAACAAACTGATAGAGATCAATGACAAACACTATGGGCACCTTGCTCATGTGAATGACAATCTAAACTCAGGTATGCAGTTCATCTCTGATCGTTTTGAGAACCTCACAGGAACTCTCAACAACTTCATAGCCTCATCCTCTGCCAGAACAGATGCCCTGTCAACAGAAGTGGTAGGCATCCACAACACACTCTCTATCTTTCAACAGACTCTCCTGAGTCAAGGACATGCCATCCACACTATCTCAGAGCATCTTGAAGCTCTGAAGGAATCTGATGCCAGGACAGAGAGGCACTTGACCTCTATTGAGGCAATGTGCAGAGTTCATCAAGAACAGGCTCAAGCACTTCTATCTACTGACAGAGACCGGTATCAGAAGATGGTGCTCGTTGAAGCCAATAACAAGGACATCTTCTCTGCCATACAGAAGCAGCAAGGTCTCATTGAAGGCCTTACCTCTATCACCCAGACTCTACCAGAGGCCCTGGAGCAGATAGCCTCCACTCAGGCCTCAGAATTCCAAAAGATCAGTCTTATGATCGAAGACTTGAATGATGCCAAAAAGGGGGAAGAGGACCCTCAACAGACCAGGCCTAGGTCCCACAGAACTCCTACTGGGGCACCCTCCTCTGCTGAGCCTGCAGTAGATCCGGCTCCCTACTTTGAAGCTGCCCTACAGAAGAAGAGAGCAGCAGGCATACCTAGACCCCCATCTCCAGTAAAGAAGAGCACCAAGAAGAAGAAAGTTTTTAACTTCACTAAATGGAGATTGGGTGGTTCTCAGAAAATTGACAGAGCTCAATTTGAGGAGATGAAGGCCAAAATGACTCCTACCCAACAACAGCACCTCTATCTGGACAAAGATTGTGTTGTCAGAGTTAGGTATGGGGGATCACTAGAAGAAGCTGAAGAATGGTATAAGAAGAACATTGTCCCAGGAAAGACTATACATGAAGGTGTTCTCAACTATTTGGACTGCAAGCTTTCTCCAATTTGGGCATCTTATCAAAGGTCTGGCAATCTTTTCAAAATCAGAGCTGAAATAAACGAAGAACTGCTCAGGCTTCAAAGACTAGAGGAAGAAGCTCTACAGGCAGCTAATCTGGAGAATGTGTAAGGTTTAAACTCTGTAAAACTTATCTAATAAAATCACATCTCTGCCTTCTTACTTTGAAGTGCTTTTCCTCAAATTCTTGTCTTTTTGCCTTCTGCTTGTGTTTGTTTATTTCTGTTATATTCTGTTATCTGAATGTATCGTACTCTTACTATTTTCCTATGCCAAGTTGCCCACCAAGATTTTAATGGAAGTTTTTCAACTTAATCTTTCTTTATGGTGAAGGCACTTCTCTGGAAATAGTTAAAGGGTTTTGGCATCATCAAAAAGGGGGAAATTGTAAGGAATAATTGTATTTAGATTTTGATGATGCTAGATTAATTAGGACTTTAGAGTACCCCTTTAGAAATTATGTATTAGAATTTTCCTTTGTAAAGTTCTTAGAGTAATCGACTTGACAGAATGCCTTCAGAGCAGAAGACCTTCTGAGCAGAAGGGCTCCAAGAGCAGAAGAGCCTCGTAAGGCATTATTGAAACAGAGGACCTTTGGTTCTCTGCTCCAGAACAGAAGACCTCAGGGTCTCTGTTAGTCTTTACTCTGACAGAAACCCTTCTGGGTCTCTGTTGGATACTCTCCCAACAGAAGTGCTCCAGACCTCCTCTGTTCTACTCTCAGATAAAGACACCAGAAGGTCTGACACTTAGAAGAATTTCACTGAACCGGGAAGTCAACTAAAAGATTCCTTCAACAGCTAGGAGTATGAAACGGAAAAGCTACAGTGCGCGCATTAAATGCTCATTTAATGCACCCCATGCTACGTAGAGTAATTGCAGATGATTGGCCGCAATGTCAGGAATACTTTATCCCAAAATAGTAACCCGCCAACTTTACCGGGCTCTACTAGTCAAGTCAACTGATCGCTCATTTAATGCAGTTGTCCTCCTACTCCTCCAACGGGAAGACAACCTCAGTATAAAAGATACACTACGAAGAACAACCGGATAACTTTGCAACTTTTGCTACACATTGCTACAACTCTTCATACAAGATATTCAAACTCTGAAAAGCAAAAAGCCTCCTTGAGATTCAAACTCATTATCTTCTACAAGAGAAGGCAGAAGTTGGAAAAATACTTTTTCCAACTCAAGCAAAGTTCCAAGTGTTCTTCAACTCTTCAAGCTCATCACATACAAATCTTTTGTAACGAAGCTAGTTGGAGGAACCCCTGTTTCAACAGAAACTCTTCTTGCTACAAGAAGGACGTCCAAGTAACTGGAGTAGTGAAGTGGTGATACTTCAAGGAAACTCAGTGAAAGGACCAGTCTTAAAGGAAGCCAGGCAGTGCATCCCAGGAGACATCTAGACTTGAAGAAGACGTGGAGTGCTTCTTAAGTGCTAGGACTAAGGCTTTGTAAACGGAAGTTTTTACAGCTTAGTGGAACAGTGGACTAGAGGAACAAGTTGTTCCTTGAACCACTATAAAAATCCCTGGTGTCGTTTACTTACTGCTTTAATATTTGCACTTAGATAGAACTGTCTAACTCCTTGGACTTGGTATCTGTGTTCAGCAGAACTTGTTCTACGAGTTAACAGAAGGCCTACTGCCTTTGCTTCTCTGAGGCTAAATCAATAGAACTCCCTACCAGAACCCCATCCGCTGCCAGTCTGTTCTGTCAAACAGAACAGGCTATTCTGTAAAATCTGGTACTTAGTTTAAAAAGATAAAAACCAATACAGTCTATTCACCCCCCCCCCTCTAGACTGTATCCAGTATAACTGGGACCAACAGTTGGCATGGAGGGGTGCCTTGCCCTTGTCCTGAGGGGGACGTCTTTCATTAGCCCTGGAGACGGATCCGTCACTTTCCTGAGGCCTCTGGAATACCTTCCCCCGAGGCGGTCTTGCGCCCCTCCGAGTCTCTCGAGGGCGGAGGTCCGGGGTTGTTCTTTGTTCACGTTGTGGCGGTCCTGGGACTGGACTTCCTAGGAGGCCGTATCTTGGGCCACTATCCCCTCGACGTTCCCAATTCGGAGGACTGGGTTCTCGAGGGGGTGTGGATGAGGGGGAGGCAGGATATTTTCTCCGACCTGAGGTTGGAGGGGAACCGGAGTGCCGAAGGCACCCGGATTCTGGGTGAGCGTCTGGATGAAGGCGGAAAACGCCGACTGTACGTCGATTGTGATGACCGGAGGGCTAATTTGGTTCTCGCTCCGGTCCTTCTTCTTGGCCTCGATGCCGAGGCGGGCATCGGGGGCATTCTGTTGAATCTGATGGCGTAGGTCGACAGCCGTCTGGTCCAACCCGGCGACGACGCCGCCCCCGGGAGCCCTGTTAGAGGCTTCGGGGACGTCGACTTCGCCGAGGGCCAGGTTCCTGTCATCAACGTTCTTGGAGTTGGCACGAGTTGTTCTCACCATTTTAGCTAGGTGTTTTGTGTTTGGCGAGGGGGAGGGTTTCTTACTTGATTATTCGACCTCTCAACGAGAGCACCAAATGATGGATAGTGTACCCGGGGGGTAGCTTATCCGAGGGGTTATTGCGGGGAATAACTAGAGAGATGTCAGAGCAAGTAAGTAAGAGAGAGAGTGTATATGAGATATGTATTCAGCGTATTTTGCTTCTGGGTTACAAATGGGGAAACGGGGTGCTATTTATTGTAGTAATAAATGCCAGATGTGGACACGTGTCAAAATTCCATTGGCCGAGGGCTCACCTCAACTGGTTGGCGCTGGCAATCGCATGTGGCCGCATTTAATGCGGCTGTTGGATGTGACGTCGTACTGTCGCTTCCCCCGGAAGTATATGCCATCAATCCAAACTATCCCTACTGTCGCTTCCACCGACATCGGGGGCACAGAACCGATGACTGCCATCAGCTGAAGGCGGCCATCGAAAGGTTGATACAGGTGGGTGATCTGTCCCAGTTTGTCCAAAGCCCTCAGCAACAGGGGCCCCCTCACCAAGGGCCACCTAGAGGGCACCCTGCGAGAGCAAACGCGTGGGTAAACCCCAACACCATCCCCCTTGGCAAGAAGAAGGAGATTGGGAACCTGGAGGAAGAGGAGGAAGAGTACCCTCGGTACCAAGAAAAGAAGCGCCACATCCTCATGATCACCGAGGGCAATACCGGGGGTGACTCTACAAGTCAACGAAAGAAGTGGGCTCAATCACTTTATGTGGGGGAAGTCACTCATATGCCCCCAGTAAAGCGGCTGAGGGAGGAACCCATCACCTTCACTAACGCTGATCTCCCCCCAGTGTCCTCCCCACATAGGGATGCCCTCGTCATCCGCACAGAGATCAATGACACTATCATTCACCGAACTTACATTGACACTGGCAGCTCCGTCAATGTGATGTACCTCAGTACCTTCAGAGAGCTGCATCTGGAGAGGGGGTCCCTTCGGCCCATCAAGACCCCTCTTGCCGGCTTCACCGGCGACACCATTGATTCTGAGGGGGTCATAACCCTCCCGGTACTCTTCGGCGACGGGCTCCATAGAGCCAAGATCGAGGTGGAGTTCGTCATCGTTAACATCGACTGCGCCCACAACATCATCCTCGGCCGGCCAGCCCTCGAGGATCTCGAAGCCGTCATCTCCATGAGGCACCTCTGCCTCAAGTTCCCAGCCGAGGGGGGCATCGGTCACTCAAGGGGGAACCAAAAGCTTGCCCGCGCTTTCTACCTTCAAGTGACAAAGAAGGTTAGCAAGACGGAGTTCCGCGTTGACACCATCACCGGAACTGTGGAAGCAGAGGAGAAGAGACCGAGGGCTGAACCAGCCGAGGAGGTAAAAGACTTCGCGCTCGATCCGGCCAAGCCGGAGAGAGTCGTGAAGATTGGAGCCAAGCTCCCCGAAGACTTGAAGACCGGCATAATCAGCGCCCTCCGCGCCTACCCCAGTGTTTTTGCATGGGGGCCGGAGGACATGCCGGGGATCATTCGAAGGGTCATCACCCACCGCCTCTCGGTGGACCCTTCGGCCAAACCAGTACAACAGCGGAGGAGACTTCTCTCGGCTGAGAGGAGGGAATTTTTGAATAAGGATGTCGCCATGCTCCTCTCTATCAAGCACATAAAGGAGGTAAAGTACCCCTCATATCTGGCAAACGTAGTCCTCGCACAAAAACCGCCCTCATTCCGCATGTGCGTGGACTACACGGATCTCAACAAGGTGTGTCTCATGGACCCCTTTCCTTTGCCAAATATTGATCAACTCTTGGATGAAACCGCGGGGTGTGAAATCATGTCATTTCTCGACGCATTCCGCGGGTATCATCAAATCTTTATGCATGAGGAAAACGCTGAAAAAACAACCTTCATGACTCCCGAGGGCATCTTCTGCTACCTGGTCATGGCCTTCGGCCTAAAGAACTCAGGCGCCACCCACACCCGGATGGTGGCCAGGGTCTTTCAAGCTGTCCTAGGGCGCACCATGGAGGCATATGTCGACGACATGATCGACAAAAGCAAGCAGTCAGCAAGCCATGCTGACGACCTGAGGGAAATCTTTGCCATCATGCAGAAGTTCAGCCTTCGACTAAACTCGAAGAAGTGCAACTTCGGCGTCCAATGGGGCAAATCTTGGGCTACATGGTGAGCCGAAGGGGCATCGAGGCCAACCCCGAGAAGATCCAGGCCATCATCAACATGGAGCCCCCACGCAACGTGAAGGAGGTCCAACGATTGACGGGCCGCTTGGCAGCCCTCAATCGCTTCTTATCAAAATCGGCAGAGAAGTCATTATCTTTCTTCCAGATCATGAGAAAGACCGCCGGTTTCCAGTGGACTTCAGAGTGTCAGGGGGCCTTCGAGGAACTGAAACGGTACTTATCTTCACCCCCTGTGCTCTCTAATCCCAAGGTGGGGGAGACCCTATACCTTTACCTGGGTGTTAGCCCGGCAGCCATCAGCTCAGTACTCATCTGGGAAGAGGATGACATCCAACATGCCATCTTCTATATTAGCAAGACCCTCAGGGAAGAAAAACTCCGGTATTCCCCTGTGGAAAAAACGGTGTTGGCTATCGTGTGGAATGTCAAGAAGTTGGGCCATTACTTCCAAGCTCACCCGGTTCAGGTCCTCACTCACCAACCCCTCGGCGCTTTGATGAGGAGCCCCACCAGCTCCTCCCGAATGGTAATATGGGTTGTCTTCCTGAGTTAATACAACATCGACATCCGTCATAGACCCGCCATCAAGGGCCAAGCCCTAGCGGACTTCGTGACGGAATGTACAGCAAGATCAGCCGCGGACGAGGACCCCTCGGCCCCCTCGGAAGACTGGTGGACCCTCTACACCGACGGCTCCTCCGCTGTCAAAGCATGTGGAGGAGGTGTGGTCCTCATCTCACCCGAGGGCTTCCGGGCCTATTATGTAGTCCGCTTCTCCTTCAAAGTCTCCAATAATGAAGCCGAATACGAGGCCCTCCTCTGCGGCCTTCGGCTGGCAGCTAACATGAAGGTCCGACATATTCACATCAAGTGCGGCTCCAAGTTAGTCGTCGGCCAAATCTCCGGGGAGTACGAAGCCAAGGAAGGAAGGATGAAGCAGTATAAAGAAGCGGCCAAGGAGTTGCTTAAGGTATTTGAGGCACACTCTCTTACTCAAATACCGAGGGCTCAAAACTCCGAGGCCGACATTTTATCCAAGCTCTCGGCCGAATCCCCTGAGTATATCTCAAAGATTGCCAAAGTGGAAGAGCTCAGCCTCTCCAGCATACATGCTAGCCCCATCATGAACATACAGCCAAGGCAAGATGACTGGATCTCAGACATTGTCACCTTCATCACCACAGGGCAACTGCCCGAGGATGAGGTCCGCGCCAAGCTAGCAAAGCTGAGGGCTCCCAGCTACACTATCAAAGACGGAAGGCTTTACAAAAGGTCCTACAACGGGACATTACTTCGGTGCCTTCATCAAGACGAAGCCGAAGTTGCGATGGAGGAAGTGCACAGTGGCACTTGTTCAGCTCAACAGGGACCCTTCTCCATGTCCCGAAGGCTAATAATCCAGGGCTACTTTTGGCCTACGATGGCCCGGGATTGTGCAGATCTCGCCCGAAGGTGTACCGCATGCCAACGCTTCCAGAAAGCCCCTGGCAGGCCAGCGGTCAACTATGCCCCCATCAGCACATCCATACCCTTCGCTCGATGGGGCATAGACCTTGTGGGCCCTCTGCCGAGGGGTACCTCCAACAACAGGTACATCATCGTCGCCATCGACTACTTCACCAAATGGGTGGAAGTTGAGCCCCTCGCCAGCATTACTGAAGCCTGGTGCCGTCATTTTGTTCTCAAGAACATCCTCACAAGGTTTGGCGTCCCCCAGCAAATCATCTTCGACAACGGGACTCAGTTTGAGGCAGCCCCCTTCTGTGCCCTCCTAGAGGCATGGGGCATCAAACACACCTTCTCCTCCGTTGCCTACCCTCAAGGCAACGGTCAAGTGGAAAACGCCAACCTGACCTTGCTCGAGGGCCTAAAAACGAAACTGGAGGCCGAAGGGGGTGGTTGGGTGGAAGATCTCCACAACATTTTATGGGCCTACCGTACCACCCCTCGGCGAGTGACAGGAGAGACACCTTTCTCCCTTTGCTACGGATTTGAAGCTAAGGCCCCCACTGAGGTAACTCTTCCGACCCGAAGGGTCACACAATATGATCCAGAGGCCAACGACGCCAACATGGCCCTCGACCTCCACCTTATTTCAGAACGCCGAGAGCAAGCCTTCATACGCGCGGAAAACTACTGAAGGCATGTGAAGAGTTACATTGACGCCAAAGTCCGCTCCCGGGAATTCCAAGTGGGGGATTATGTCCTCCGAAGAAGGGAAGCTAGCCAACCAAGCGAGGGCGGAAAGATGGCACCAAAGTTCGAGGGCCCCTACATCGTGGCGGCCATCATCAAACCAGGAACTTACAAACTAAAACGCCCCAATGGGATTGAGGTCCCTAGACACTGGAATGTACATCACTTAGTTAAATTTTATCAGTAACATTAGAGCGGCAAAGCCCGCATAACTAGTGAATGTATTATTTTACGGCCCAAGGCCTCCGATTATGGAGAATGAAGGCATATTGAAGACACCAAAACCATGGAACAAGACTCTTACGAGTGGCCAAGCCCTCACATCAGCCCCTGGCCCAAGGCCTCATCTTGAACAAGAACCCTCGGCACCAAGTGTCGAGGATGGGCAATACTACCACCCACAACAAGGAAGAAAATACCAACTGTCTGCAATGAAGACCCCTCGGCACCCAATGTCGGGGGATGCACTACCATCAACTTCCAGCAAGCGAAAGAAAAACACCAAGTGTTTCCCTTGAAGACCCTCCGGCACCAAGTACCGAAGGCATACACCTCAATCACATACGACAAATGAGTAAAAACACCAAATGTTTTTTACAGAAGACCCCTCGGTACCAAGTACCGGGGGCCGTACACCGGAACAAATACCAAGTGTTGTTTCTAAAGTCGTACCCCTCGAGGACGCATATACCGAAGGCTCCACCTATCGGTGTCGGTAGTACGTAGTGCCCCCGGCCATTTGCAACCAGTGTGCAAATGAAAACCCTTCCCTGAAACGCTTTCTGCGTCACTACCCCAAGGGTATATGACATGCACGTAATATGCCGAGGATTCAACTTTCAAAAATGGAACGCTCTCCACGCCATTACCCCAAGGGTGTGACATGCATCTAATATGTCAAGGGTGTGGCAGGCCACGGACTATGTCTGGCGCCGAGGGGACGACTTTGTAAACTGAGGCGCTTTCCGTGCCATCTCCCAAGGGGAGGCAGGCTACAGACCATGTCTTGTGCCCAGGAAACGACCCTCGATCCCCTCGGAACTCGGAAGGTTAACCCGGGGGGAGCTAATGGTGTATTCTGTTACCTCCCGATAGGCCAAGCCTTACCAAGAAACCAAGTTTCCTGAAGCCTTCCCTTCACTACAAAAAAAAATAAAAAAAATGGGGTGGTGAAGGGGAGTAGACTCAGCGAGAAATCAATGAGTACACCACTCCAACAATTCACGGAAACATACCGAGGGCTCCCCATGGGAACACCTTCAGCACATGGAAGCTCTTGAATTACCAAGGATACTATTCAACAAATATCATCGACAAATGGCTAAGTCCACTTTTTGATTGCCTCCGGATACATCAAACACCGAAGGTTCAGATCATACAGAACTTGATAGGTTCACTCAACAACATTTCAAATAATGCCAAAGGCTCTTCTGATCAACAAACATCGAAGACAACTTCTACTCACCAAGGGATCTCTTACTCAGGATACTACAAACCAAAAGGCCTATTCAATGCAAACCAAGCGAAGGCGTAGGCCGAAGGACGGATGACAAGCAAAACATGGAAAAGTTTTCTAAATATCCTGGCCCTCGGTCAAATCCTCAGACAGCCGGAGGGGCTGCGCAGCCGAAGGCTCAGTAAAACAACACTTAGAAAAATTGTTCTTGCCAAGTTCTACATATTTTGCCTTCGGACATGTATTCCCACGCCCAGGAGGGGCAAGTGATCGAAGGCGTGACACTACACAACACTTAGAGAAATTTTTCCTAAGTCCTGAGTACTTTGCCCTCTGTCGAGTCACCGGTCAACCGAAGGTACACCTACGACAAGGCTCTCACATTCCACCCGAAGGCTCCTACCTCATACAACTACACTTAGAAATATTTTCTAAGTCCTAAATATTTTTGACCCTCGGTCAAATCTCCATGCAGCCAGAGGGGCCACACGGTTGAAGGCTTGGTGAAACTACACTTAGAAATATTTTCTAAGTCCTAAATATTTTGGGCCCTCGGTTATATATCCATGCAGCGAAGGGTGCCCACGTACCGAAGGCCAGACGGTATTCAAACACTTAGAAAAAAAAATTCTAAGTCCTAAGTGCCTCGCCTCCGGTTATCTCATGAAGGCTACACAGAACCAGAGGGAAGGAATTAGCCGGGGGCCAACAGATGAACAACACTTAGAAAAGATTTCTAAGTCCTGAACGTTGGGCCCTCAGTGAAATATTCAGATGACTAAACGGGCCTAGTAGCCGACGGCTAAGGAGGCACTATACTTAGAGAAATATTTTCTAAGTCCTAAAAACTGGCCCCTCGGCCAGAATACCACACTGACATACACTCATTCACAAAGAAGAATGAAGGCATACATTCAAAGAAATACGAGGGCATACATTCAAAGAAAACGGAGGCATACATTCAAAAAAAAACATTCAAAGGAAAACGAATTAGGTACAAAAGCCCGAAGGCAGATATTCATTCATCAAAAGAAAGGAAAAGTTGAAGTGTATATTACAAAATGGCCGAGGCCGGAATCATACAGATGTTCATTACAAAATTGTTCAAAAATGTGCTAAGTACAAATCAAATATTATCAGCCCCGGTGGCAGCCTCTTCCACAGGCTTTGAGGTGACCTCTATGCCGGCCTCTGCATTGTCCCCCTCGGCCTCCTTCATCAGCTCAGTATCTTCCAAATCTGGCCTTTCGACATCTGGGGGGAGAGGAACACGGACATCTGGCTGCAGGGGAGGAAGGCCGTATGCCGCCGGGTCGAAGTCTTTTGGATCAATCTTCAAGTGACGGGCCATCCTGCGGTAGATGAGGGCCTGAGTAAAAAACTCACCCCCATCGTAGTATTGTTTGCCCTTTCGGGAAAACCACTCCACATCGGGCCCGTCGCACCATTCATCAACGGAGAACTCCACGACCGAGGACAGCCATTGTTTGTGCTCCTCGACTTTCCACCCCCCCCCCCCCCCGCCAAGAATCCGGAGATGGACTCCTCTCGCGCCTTCGCAACGGCATCCGCCTTTGCGGACTCAGCCTCCTTGGTGGCCTTCTCGAGGGCTTCAACTGCGGACCTCTTAGCCTCGGCCTTGCCCCGGTCTGCGGCCTCCGCCCGCAGCGTCATCTGCCGAAGGCTCTCCTCCAGTGCAGCCATCTGCCTGATGGCATCAGAATTCTGGCGGACAAGCTCCCGCGTCTTCGCGTCCTGCTCAGCCTTGTGCAGGCGCCACTCCTCCAGCCTCCGGGCCTGTTCGCCGAGGGCAATGCAAGCCTGTAGATTATAAAGGAGTTAGGAAAGTTGTACAGTATATCCTAGCCCAAGGTAGAACGGTAATAAGGAAGAAACTTACGGTGAGGGGAGACTGGAGGATCTTGTCCTCGAGGGCCAAGTCATCATCAGCCCCGAGGGCGGCTCTGTCAATCTCAGGGGTCATGCCCCTCAGAAGCACCCTCAGGTCCACCGTGCAGTTCATCACGGCTGTCCCCCTCGGGGGAGAAACCTGCAAAACCTCGGAGGGTGGCTCCCGGACACCCATCGGCACTTCAGCCACCGGCATCTCCACATGCGTCCCGGAGGCGGGGTGCTCATCTATGATCACCACGGGAGGATCCTTCTTCCCGGTATCTCCCTTTTGGGCCTCTTCCCCTCGGGAGCCTTGCCCGCGTCCTTCCTCTTGGCAGCGGTGGCGGCATCAGCGCTCGGGACCGTCGACGGCCCCTCGGACTTGTTAAAGAAGTCACCGGTGGTCTTCTGGATGCCCGCATCCGTCCCCTTCGGGACCTTGGAGGACTTCAGCTTCAGATCAGCGAGCCCCCTGACGTTCATCTTGGAGACCGGGATACCTGCAACACAATAAACGGTTAGGCCGACGGGTCATCAATAAATGGCATGAAAGTACAAAAAAGAATGAAACTATATGCTAAGTACGAAAATAAAGATGCCCTCGGCTGCTACCTCCTAAACCCTCGGAGGCTCCATCAAACGTCGGGTACTTTGCAAGAAGCGATATCGCCGGATTCCGAGGGTATAGAGATCCTCCTCCTGAGTGCACTCCTTGATGGCTATGTTCTTATTTCGGCCCTCCGGGATCTTGGCCAGGATCCTCCCATCCTTCTCGAGGGCGGCGCTCCTCACTTTCTCGTGCTGTCTAAACCAATCACGCAGCTCCCTCGGGAAGGGGCTCTCGGCTAGTCTGACGTAGCACCTTCGCTCCTTTCAGCCTTTGTTCGAGGAGGGCGCCTCAGTGAATAGCTTGAACAGGGCCACCTGCTGCAAGTTTGCGAAGCCCTCGGTATTCGCGTGACCCCCCCCCCCCCCCCCGGCAGAGGTTGAAACTCTGGAAGAACAAATCCAGGCTGGGGGTCACCCCTCGGAACCGGCAAAGGTTCAGAAAGCCCGCCACATATGAGTGGCTATTGGGCGTCAGTTGGCAGGGGACCAAACCCACGTACCTGAGGTATTCCCAAAGGAATGGGTGCAGGGGGAACTGGAGACCCATAGAAACAGAGAGGATGTGGACGGCGATGCAACCCTCGGGAGCCCGGGAGAGCACATCATCAGGACCCGGCGCCACCACTACGGCTGAAGGCCCCACATGCAACTGAGTGATCCGCCTCATCAGCCTTCGATCGTATCTCGAGGGCGGCGGTATTCAAGTAGAAGTACCCCTCGGGCATGTCAACGGGCTTCCCTTGGTCTGCGACGCTGCCTTTCTTCTTGGAAGCGGCGCCCTTCGTCTTCTTCTTCCCGGGGGCCACCCGGAGAGGGACCGCGTTCAATGGCCGAGAGGTGCTGGCCTCACCAGCGTCGCGAGGGGGAAGAACAGCGACGGTGACCCTCACGCTCTCTCTCTCTGCGCCTCTGCCTCGACCACTTGCCAGGCAAGGGCCAGCTCTTCATCCTCGCATTCTTGTTCGAAGCCCTCGGCTTCCACCTCAGCAACGAGGGCTCTCTGCAGCTCCATCGCTATGGCGGCATCATGTCCCACTGAGGGCTGCTCACTTGTGGACTCCACGTCAGAAACGGTTTCCTCCTCCATCGAGGGCTCCCTCGAGATATCTTGAGAGTCACTTTGAGAAGACATTGTTTGTACTAACTCAAGGGTTCGGAAATGCGAAGTGCTCTAAGCTACAACTCCTAAACCAAAGGCCATTAAGCACAGCTAGCTAAGAAGGGTGAAGGACGAATGGGGAACTGACCTTGGAATCGAGGGCAGAAGTTTCTCTCTCTAGAAAATTTGGCAGAGCTCCGCTAACACAATGATCGCACAAGGGGGAAGTGCTCTGGCCCTTGGGTATTTATAGGCACCTGGATCCGGGCTTGGGCCTTGAAACCGGGCCTCCGGTTACAAAGTCATCATTACCCGCCGACGTTCCACCCAATCAATGGCACCCGCCCGCGGGCAGCCAGTGGATACGCGTCACGTGGAAGCCCCCCCCCCCCCCCCCCCATGGCTATATTTCTGACGTTAGGTATTCTAACGGCCCTGTTTGCAACGGCTATATTCTGGGAGCTCCCGGCTATGTTCAGCAGACCACCCCTTCATCAACCAAAACACTAGCCCTCGGGCTTTCTCCTTCACTCCACATCATCAAGAGGAGGTCCCGGGTACACTTACCTAGAGGAGCTCCCAGCTTATGTCCCTCATACGACAGCACAAAGGCCTTCGGGCTCGCCCCTTCAGAAGCCCACGGCTTCACAACGGGCACACCCCTCGGGAACCGTCAGCCTTCAAAAACGTCGAGGACCACGAAGCCCCCGGGGAAGCACACCTTCATCAAAAGGTGCCCTCCACTCACCAACGAACAAGGGACCCCTCGACAACACTGGGAATATCATCCACATTCATCGTGCCCTCATTCTCATAATTTGGAGGCTCCCCCTTCGGCATCGCTTAGGATAACGACAGGGACCCTTCGGAAAATCAACACACGCGCCTTCAGACAGGGATAGCCTTCGGCAAAAATATTGCCACTCATTTCAACCTGGGAATTCACCTTTTCGACTCATCATTGGGGGAATTCGGTGCACTCTTTTTCCCTCATTGGAATTTTTTCCCACAGGGTTTTTTCCAATGGGGTTTTTAACGAGGCATCCCCCCAAAATGAAACGAAAAGCGTCACCCCTCGGCTCTATATTGCAGGTAGGCACTACACTACTCCTTTTCACCACTTTGCAAGTGCCTCAAGGAGTGGGGGACTGGAGGACCCATTCGGGAAAATCCCAAAATACAAAAAATGTCAAAAACTCCCACAAACAACGAGCATGATCCCTCAAGTCCCGGAATGTGGGTAACTGAGGGACTGCCCCCGGCTGAAACATGCACACAACAAACTACTCGCAAACTCCACAAACTACAACGGAACAACACCAAAATGACAAGCACAGATTACTCCTTTTCCCTCAAGTACCTTTCGGCAAAAGGAGTGAGGGATTCCTGATGGAGTATATGGCCCAGGAACCCCAGCCCATAGACTCCTACTATTCTGATAAAGGCCCAATAGGCCCAGGGGGCACAGCATGCCCAAAATACATCGCCCCAAGTACTGAACAACCCATGCAGCACATTGGGAGTGCCTTCGGCCCCCTGACCGAAGGCTCCAAATTCTCACAGGACGGCCAGCTCAAGCACACAAAGTTACTGGGAGAAAACGACGAAAATCAGTAGCCTTCGGCACCTAGAGCCCTCGGCACCAAGGGGGTCCCCGGTACTCAGAGCCCTCGGCTAATCACCTGCAGCCGAGGGCACCTTCCTCGACATAATATCCACTCCACATGCGTCGAAATCACTGTACCAAGTACGACGTCACATCCAACAGCCGCATTAAATGCGGCCACATGCGATTGCCAGCGCCAACCAGTTGAGGTGACCCCTCGGCCAATGGATGCTTTATATGCTGGCATTTGTTACTACTATAAATAGCACCCCATTTCCCCATTTGTAACCCAGAAGCAAAATACGCTGAATACATATCTGATATACACTCTCTCTCTTACTTACTTGCTCTGACATCTCTCTAGTTATTCCCCGCAATAACCCCTCGGATAAGCTACCCCCCGGGTACACTATCCATCAACCACATAAACCAACTTTTCTTAATAATCGTGACACCTTCTTCCGTCCCAAAGTTAGTGGGACGGAGGTAGTATTAGTTTAAAAGGTTATAAAAGTGTTTTTAAATAATTGTTTCTCCTCCAATTATTTAAAATATTAAAGAGATATATAATTTTGTTTTAAGATTATCTATTTTTATATTTTAAATAATACTACCTCCATCCCGATGGACTTTGCCAAGTTTATAGTAGGTGAGAAATAAGAATAGTAACAATTTTGTAGTTGAGATTTGTGCAAAAGAGAGAGAAATGAGCATAACCACAAATCAAATGCTTTGAAAGAAAGTGACAACGTTTTTCGGGACAACAAAAAATGGAAAGTTTGCAAAGTCCATTGGGACGGAGGTAATATATGTTTATAATCCCATGAACTATCTAATTTATGTATATTTCTTGAAACTTAGTCACATAATTATATAGTATTATCTCTACTTTTATGGGGCCTTAATTCGCATGTATACAATTTTAACTTGCGATTATAGTGTCATTGATTTTTTTTGGATAAAGGGTAATTATATATATCATCCAAAAGAGTTTCTGTACAAGTAAGGCAAAAAAGTGGGGGACAAAAATGGGGCTATCCCAACATGGGATATACCATAGACCTGTGGGCTATACAATCAGTCCCAAATCACACAAAAAAGGCATGTAGCCGCACCCTATAAAATTTCAAAACGTAATAAGCTCATGAGGATAAATACTATAGAGGATCTTATACACCATGTATTGGATCCTGACAAAAACTTCTTCCTCTTGGGTCTTCTTATCATCAAATCTGGTGGCATTTCGAACTCTCCATAACCAGTATATAGTATAGATGAATGCAATTCTGACTGCCTTGGCCTTGATCCCCGCACCTGCATGCTCCTTCCTAATCCACTTAACTGAGCTTTCCAGAGTAGACATCTGTCTAGGTATTCCAATCCATGCTCTTACTTTGCTCCAAACTGTGCCTGTAAATTGACAACCAAAGAAAAGGTGTGGCACCGTCTCCGGTTCACCCTTGCAAAATGGACAAATGTTAATCACATCAAGCCTACTAAGATTATCATACGTTGCAAGGCGGTTGCGGAAGGCAAGCCATGCAATGAATGAGAACTTAGGAGGTATGTAGGCTTTCCAAATAAAGGGCATCCACACCTGTTTAGTGCCTTTAACTCTAATCAAGTCATACACATTTGAAGAGCACAGTTTCCCATTTGTAACCATCTTAGAGAGGGCTGCTATTGTGGTCTCAATGGAGTCATATTTTGAGACAAGGATGTCTCGGATCAGCCCTAGCTTCTTAGTAAGCTGGGAGTCCCTAGTGTGTGGGGAAAATTCCCACACACATCTACCTTTAAGATAGACTCCATGCACCCATTTCACCCAAAGTGTGTCTCGTTTAAGGTGAATATCCCAAAGGGTCTTAGAGAGTAAAGCATTATTCCAATTTTTAGTATGTCTTATACCCAAGCCCCCCTCCTCCTTTGGGAGACACATATCTGCCCAAGCAACTCTGGCAAATTTGCATCCCCAAAAGAAAATACGACAAATTGAGACCACTCTATCAAGGATGGCTTGGGGTATAGGAAACACCTGTAACCAAAAAGAATGTACTCCCTGAATAACAGATTTAATCAATTCAGTTCTACCAGCATATGACAATGTCTTGGTGTTCCATGAGCTGAGATAATCAGAGATCTTTTTCAAAAGGGGGGCATATTCAGCTATAGCTAGTTTAAGGGGGGAGAGGGGAATGCCGAGGTACTTGACAGGGAAGGCTCCAACTTTGAAGTCCACCAAGTTAAGTATGGCCGTAAGGTCATGGTCTCTAACACCTCCCAAGAAAATATTAGATTTGTCAAAGTTAACTCTTAACCCTGATACCTCCCCAAACTCATTCAATGCATCAATCAAAACTTTACAGAATATGTATCACCTCTACAAAACAACATAAGGTCATCAGCATAGGCAAGATGTGAAATCTTTAAGCTACCACACTTGGGATGAAAGTTAAAATCAGATGTAGTTCTCAAGTTTAACAACCTTGACAAATATTCCAAACATAAAACAAATAGGAGTGGGGACATAGGATCACCTTGTCTTAATCCCCTCTTCCCTCTAAAAAACCATGTAATGTTCCATTGATGGAGATAGAAAAGGAAGCGGTAGAGACACATTCCATAATCCATTTAACAAATTGTAAAGGAAAACCAATGTTAAGGAGTACACTATAAAGAAAGTCCCAAGAAATGGTGTCATAGGCTTTCCTGAGGTCCACCTTAATCATACACCTGGGGGAGCAATGCTTCCTAGTGTACCCCTTTACCAATTCCTGTGCAAGGAAAATGTTATCCATCATAAGCCTCCCATCTACAAAATCCCCCTGGGCATGGTCAATTAGCCCCAGTAAACATGGAATCATTCTATTAGCAATGACTTTAGTAATGACCTTATAAAGAACATTTGTACATGCAATTGGTCTAAAATCAGCAGCTGTGGGGGAGTGTGAGGTTTTAGGGATTAAAGCAATAATTGTGTGATTGATTTGCTTTAATAACCTGCCAGACTCAAAGAAGCCCCTCACGGCCTCAACCACATCTTCCCCAACAATTGACCAATTTTCTTTAAAAAAGGCAGAGGTAAAACCATCCGGCCCTGGGGCCTTGTCATCCCCAATATCAAACATAGCATTTTTAATCTCAATGTCTAAAACGGGGGAAATCAGCCCTAAAGCTTGGTCCGTACCTAGACATGTCCCGGATGTAATTATGCTAGGCTCAATTGGAGGACAACTTACCGGGGTTCCAAACAAATTGACATAAAAATTCTCAAATTCCTTAGCAACTTGATCCGTAGAGGTAGTTAGTTCCCCATTGGCTAGTTTTAAAGCCGTAATGGAGTTCTTGGCAGCCCTCTTCTTCACAATAGAGTGGAAGTATTTGGTACATCTATCCCCTTGGATCAAATGAATAGCCTTCGCTTTTTGCCTATAAAAAGCATCCTCGGCCATTTTAAGAAAAAGCACTCTCTTCTTAGCTACTTGGACATCATTCTTTAAGGTATCATCCAAAGGGGAAAGTAAGAGAAGACTATGTAATCTCTTAAATTCTTTCTTTGAGTCCTTTACCTTAGAAGAAATATGAGCAAAAGCATTCTTGTTAAGTTCCTTGAGTGGTTTCTTAAGAGCTTGGAGTTTCTTAACTAACCGAAATTGAGCATTGCCCATTACATACATAAACCAATTCTCATGAAGTATAGAGGGAAAAGACTCATGTTTAAGCCACATGTTGAAAAATTTGAAGGGTTTTGACCCCAAGGGGGGGTTATGGCCGAAAGTAACCAATGGTGCAACATGGTCACATTCCACCTCCATATCATGAAAATGTGTTTTGCAAGTGATACCATTAGTATTCCAAAAAGAATTCATTAAAACTCTATCCAACTTAGCCCAAAGTGAACCCCTATTCCAAGTGAAAAATTCACCGGTGGAAGGAGTGTCAATAAGGTTTGCATTAAGCTTGAAGTCAACTAAGTCTTGTAAGTAATAAGCCGAGGGTGGTGTGGGGCCAATCCTTTCACTAGGGGAAGAAACACAATTGAAATCCCCCATAACTAGCCAAGGACTACTTATGGTAGATCCCAAATTGGTAACGTGATCCCAAAGGGTTCTCCTCACCCCCACCGAGTACAAGGCATAAACAAAAGTAACCATAAAATTCAATTGTGTAGTCTTACACACACATTTGCAATGAATATGTTGTTTGTCAATTTCAAGCACATCTATGTCAACATAGTTCGTATTCCACATAAGGGCCATGCGGCCACCATCTATAGTATCAAAATTTGTAATAGAAGACCATAGTGGCCATCTATTTTCCTTAAGTTTTTCAAAATTAGAAGTAGACATTTTAGTTTCAAGCAAACAACACATATGTACATTATGAGCACGAATAAAATTAAAGATAAGAGATTGTTTTGAGACCTTATTAAGGCCTCTTATGTTCCATGTTGTAATGATCATTAAACAATTGAGTTGGTTCCCCCATCATCCTTGATCCTCTTTTTCCTTCCTTGCCATGGCCTTTTCTTCCATGTGTTGCCTTGAAGGCCATTTTCGCTAAAATACCTACCAAGAAAAAGATGATGAATATTACGCATAAAGAAAGCATCAAAAGCATACCCGTCCTCTATTTGGATCACCTCAGGCAGCCCCTCTAGGCAAGCTTTAGTGAATGTAATCCCTGGTGCATCCAAGTCATCGGTGATTGAGAGGCAATTATCAAGTCTCACAAGCTTTCCCCCCGGCTTCATGGTTAGTTCTAGCTCATTCATGTGGGCCATGTGAAGATTGGGAGGCTTCCCTTCAATGAAATCTACTTGAATGACCACATCATCATGGTAGCTATCTCGGATATCATTGATAATTCTTACTTCCAAATCAACATCCTCATTCTCTTCCTTTGATGTCCCTTGCTCCTCTTCTTTGTTATCCATGATTTTGTCAAGCTCATCCACTAGTTCTTCTTCTTTTTGTTCTTCCCTTTCAATGTTAGGTGTAGCCAAGATCAAGGCAAGGGGGTTTTCTTCTAAGATTGTGGCTTCCTCTTCAATGATCTCCCCCTCTTCTCTTTCCAAACTTTCTGCCACGGGCTGGTCATGGCTGCTCTTGGTGGTCTCGGCCTTTGGATGCTCCTCATGATAGCATCTATTCTTAGCTTTGATAGTATAGATTTGCCTTCTTTGTTCTTCTATTTGAAATGTAGTGTTTTTCCTTGGTTCTTGGGGGGGTACTTCTTCTCCTCTTTCTTTCCTTTCCAAGTCATGGAGTGTTTTACATGTGAAGGGGTGATGGCCGAACATCTTGCAATGAAAACAATAGTTTGGAAAGGTCTCATACACTACGCCTTGGCTATAGATCTCCCCGGATGGAAGTTTGACATCAAATTGGAGTGGAGGGGGCTTGGCCGCATCTACTTCAATTAGAACACGAGCATATGAAGATCTAGCTTTCTCTTGTGTCACCCTATCCGTAGCCAATGGTTTACCCACTCTAGAAGCCACGGCACTTAGGATATCCTCTCTCCAAGCCCTCATGGGCAGCCCATGAAATTTGACCCATATAGGCACTTTGAGGAATTCATCACTATGTGTTGAGAAGTTATCATCAAGGACTTTCAAGTAGCACATTTTCCCATAGATGGAATGAGGTCCATCTAGAAGGACTTGATCCCTATCCGCCTCCCTTTAGAACTTGAAGATAATCCATCCTTTGCTATGTGGTCTAGCCTTGCAAGGAACCCCCCATTTTTGGATCATAGCGTTGACTGCCCTAGGTCCGGGAAACACCCCTACAAAGTAGCCAACCAAACAGTGCCCCCATAGCTCCACCATGGAGGGAAGTGTGTAGTTAGAAAGGTCAACCATATCTCCGGTAGGTGGGATGTAAGTAAGTTTCATTCCTTGGGATGGTTCCCTATTATTAGTAAATAAGGAGGACCATGGTTTAGGGGCAGCTTGGACAGTTTGTTTGGTGCCTTGAGAGGTAGAAGCATCTCCATTAGTACTCCATTTCTTGGTCCTATTTATGGCCTTAAGATAGACATCATCTTCACATGGTTCCTTTTCAACCTCAACGTTTTTTTCTTTTTCAATTGCCCTATCTTGCTCCAAATCCGAGGATGTGGTCTCATTAATGGGTGTAGGAGTAACCACATTAATGGGGCTAACAACCCCCAAAGGTTGGTCATCAAAACCCCCCTCCAAAACAGCCTCCAAAACAGCCTCCACACTAGCATTTGTAGTCTTCACTATCTCGGCCAAACAGCCCTCATTTTGCACAATTTCTTCATTAGTGGATTGGTGAGGGACCTCTTTAATGTTTGCAACAGCCAAAATACCTATTTCATTCTGTAAGACAGACCCCCCACCAACTTTTTCCAACGCTAATACATCATCATTTTCGCACACAATATTGGTGTCCAAAGAAGTTACCTTTATGTTGTTGTTTGTGTTGTCATTTGCCACATCTTGGGTAGGTGGTTGCTTAGTGTTGCTGGCCCCTTGTTTTTGGTATTTTCTGGCCTCAACTCACTGGTAACCTCCTCGTCTCCTTCGGTAGAGGATATGTTCTTCTCCATTTCATCCAACATCTTAGCTTCCATGTGTTGAGCTTGGAGTTTCTTAACTGACTTCAATTTGTTTTTCCCAGTCATAGGAGCGATGGGAGACACTGCCTTGGCAAGCTTCCGAGTGTTGACCATAGCTAGGAGGTGTGTCCCAAGCTATCCAAGGTCAAGGTGAGCATCCAAGGACGTTGTAAGCACAAAACGCCTCCAAGAGTCCTTCAAAGACCAAGTTTGTTTTCTTCTTTTCTTCTTTGAGCTTGTTGTCCGTACTAATGGAGTAAATGTCCGTACAAACGGTCACAAAGTTGATTGTACGGATAGGGGGGATGAAGCTAAGATTAGAGTATGTGGTGCGCCAAGGAGAGGCGATTCTCACCCCATATCCAGAATCATCTTAGCTCAAAAGGAGGCTTTGGGATCTAAGAAAGAGTTTTTCGTGTATGAATAGTGTTTGTGCGAAAAATGTTTCTCCAGCCCTCCAAAGACTTCAGGTTTTGAGCTAAAAAATTAAAGATAATACACCCCTAAGGGAAGGAAGATGTATTACAGTTAATGTTCGAGCTCAAACACCCAAAAATCCAAGGAAGAAAACAAGAACGAACAAAAAACGCAATGGGGAAGAAGAAGTGTACGAATTTCGTTATAGTGTCATTGAAAATTATACTCCAATGCTTTCAAGGGTAAAAATACGGTAGTTGTAAATTGTAATAATTAGTTGATAGGAATGCAGCAAATTTTAGAAACAATAAATTCAATATTCTATGCAATAATAATTGTGGAATAATGACTCACCCTAAGAGTGTCCTCATGGTATATAGATATAAACAGAGAATAAAGAATTACAAATATGTCCCGATACTATAAATTATTACACCCCCTCAATCTGTGCAGGGGACACAACGCGCGGATTGAGAAGTAAAAATTCAAAAGGCTAAATAGATAATTTTTTAGTAAAAATGTCAGCCAACTGCAACTATGTAGGAACATATTTGACCACAAGATCTCCATGAGCAATGCGTTTGATGCGATCATGCTTAATGGGATTCACAGCGATGTAGGAAGCACACACATTATCACAATGAAGTTGAACAGGACTAAAGAGACGAATACCCATCTCACAAGCAGGAAACGAATGAAAATAATATCCTGGACAGTATACGCAATGGCACGGTACTCAGCTTCAGTAGATGCTTTGGAAATTGTGGGTTGCTTCTTAGACTACCATGAAATCAGATTTGGACACAAGAAAATAGCATAACCAGTAGTGGAGCGACTACTATCCGGACAACCCACCCAATCAGCATCAGGGTAGGCAACAATAAGAGAAATATCACGATTTGCCTGGAGCCATAAACCATGATCCGTAGTACCCTGCAAATATCTGTATATACCGCTTCACAGCCAAAAGATGAGTAGTATGTGGCACATGCATAAACTGTGAAACCAAATGTACAACATAAGTAATATCAGGTCTAGTCAAAATCAAATACTGTAAAGCATCGACCATACTGCGCTATCCAGTAACATCACTGAGAAGTTCTCCATCTATAAGAGAAAGAGTGGTACGTGAAGGCAAGGGAGTACGAATAGGCTTGACAGTATGAAGATGGAATCAGCGTAATAAATCAGAGATATATATTTGCTGAGAGATAAATAAGCCTTGAGGTGTACGCCGAGTCTGTAGACCCAAGAAAAACTGGATATCATCCACATAGAGTAGGATATAGACAACCTGAGACTGATGGTGAAAAACAAACATGCAGGAATCAGACTTGCTTTTAGAAAAACCTCGCAATAAAAGAAAACCACTGAACCCGTGAAATCAAGCTCTAGGAGCTTGTTTGAGACCATACAGAACTTTCTTGAGGCGAGACACATGATGAATAAAACTCAGGGGTTGATGCATATAAACTTCTTCTGTAAGAGTACCATGAAGGAAGGCATTTTTGACATCTAACTGGCGAATACACCAACCAAGAGAGACATCAATATGTAGTAGGTTTAACAACAGTACTAAAAGTTTCAATAAAATCTATATTAACATGTTGCTTGAAACCCTTGGGCAACCAAACGCGCTTTGTGGCGCTCAACAGATCCATCAGAATTATATTTCATTTTATAAACTCGTTTACAACCAACCACATTTTATTGTCGTCCCATAGTACTAAATCTCATGTCTTATTAGCAAGTAAAACATTAAATTCATCAGCCATGGTACTCCGTCAAATAATTTTTTTTTGAGCTTGTGAATAAACAGAGATTAAAAATTCTTTTAGGCTTAACAATGTCATCTTTTCATCTTTGGCACAAGCATGCATATGATGAATATTTATCAAAGAGGAGAGTGACGGACAACAGTGGGGGAGGAGACCGGCGCACTATCAACCGGGGAAGGGCTGGAGTCGGGTCGAGATGACGGAGTGGTTGTAGGACTGGTCTGAAGGCTGAGGGAAGAGTTGATCGGCAAAGGAGAAGGCTGGGCTGGCTGGACTGATTCGTGGGAGGAAAATTCCAGTTGAGAGGAGGGACTGGTCACAGGAGTCTGTGCTGGGATGTCTGGCAGAGATCGGATGAAGTCATTACTGGCTGGGGTCGTCGGTGGGGAGCTTGGCAGTAATGGTGCGGCCGCCGGTGGGGCCTAGGCATTGGGTGAAGGCGGCGGCCAAGTTAAAGGTAAAACATGAGTTATTACAGTCGGTGGTTTGTCCCGGGAAACAAGGTGAGGATAAAGAAACTCATTTTCATGGAAGGTAACATCCGGACTGATGTATACTCGACCATACATAGTATCTAAGCATAACCCTTATAAATCGTGCATAGCCTAGAAAAACACAATGAACAGAGCGAGATGAGAGCTTAATGAAGACTTGGCAATAAAGTTCGGAAAACGGACACAACAAAAAATGAATAAAATTAAAATGAGGAGATTTATTAAAAAGCTTTTCAAAAGGAGTTAAATTATTTTAAAGTGATGTAGGTAAACGATTGACAATATAAGTGATGGTGTATAAAGCATCAGCCCAAAAACTAGAGGGAGTAGAGGATTTAATTAACATAATCGTAGTTAATTCAGGAAGATGTTTATACCTACGCTCAGCCACACCATTTTGAGCCGGAGTATCCGGACAAGTTTTTTGAATAAAATACCGGATTTTAAAAACTTATTTTGAAAAATGGAATTGTCAAATTCACCACCACCATCACTTTGAAGAGCTTTAAGAGATTCTCAACCAGATTTTGAAAATTACAAAAGTGAGCAAATTCCTCAGACTTGCGCCGCATAGGATAAATCCAAGTATAACGAGAAAAATCATCAATAAAAGAAACATAATATTTAAAACTCAGATTAGATATAACATAAGATTCTCAAACATTACAATGAATAAGCTCCAAGGGCGCAGTACAAGAATGAATACCATCTTGAAACAGAAGTGTGTGGGATTTACCCAACATACAAGAAACACAATTGTGAGTACAACTACTAGAAACAAAAATAAAATTATTTTGATGTAGTCTTTGTAAAACTCTATCACCACAATGCCCCAAACGTTTATGCCAAGTAGATCGAGAAACAAGGTAGCTTGAAGAGGATGAAATGGGTAGAGATGGTCTTTATTGGAAGCCTGAAGAAGATGAGCCCCCGTCTGGTTTTCCTTAATAAAAACAAAAATCACTGTACAATCATTATTCGCACACAATTATTTATGAATAGAAAATAAATTATATTTTAAATGTGAAACATGATAAACGGAGTTTAAGGAAAGCGGGCGACCAGGAGTAATAAGTTTAAGTCTGCCAACATATCATGAGCTAGAGATAGGTAATTTAGTACCATTAGCAGCTTGCACAAAATTAGGGCCAGCATAAGGAGTTTTACAAGAAAGAATACCTTCATGAGGGGTCATATGAGCAAATGCACCTGAGTCAGGATATCACACATAAGCATTTGTCTCACTCGAAAGAATGGCATCCAGAGCCGGAGTATACGAACCAATGAATCGTGGACATGCAAGAGCAGAATGACCCAGCGAGAAACAGATTTGGCAAACAATTGGTTTTGGAGGATTTGGATAGTTACCATCCACAGATGGAAAAAATGGAATCCCAACCTGAAACGGCCACGAGAAGCGCCATAAAGCTGTTGCCTGTGAGACTGGGCATGTGGTAGTTGAGTAGGATCGGCGGCTGCTGGCCGCCAGAACCTTGCTGCTGCGACTGACCTTCATAACCACGGCCACGACCTATCTAGCCACGATCTCTTCCTCGGAAGAGGAAGGCTTCGCAGAAATGGATTGGGTTCAACAGACGGTATGAAGACATTGGTGGCGGCGAAAGAGAGATGTCGGACGAGATGCGTGGACGAGTAACAACCGGCGAAGAGAGAGAGAGAGAGTTGGACGAGTTCTGCTCCGCTGTGATGACAAGCGCCATGATCATCACTGTGTTGGCCGAGGATGACATAAGAGCGAACAAGAGTGGCTCTGTGAAGACAGGCGTTGTGGTGGTCATGCTGAAATGTTAGACCATTTGAAGTGGTGGAGTATTAGGAGTCAAAAATGTTAAAGATGGAATTATTGGACTCCTAATCTCATGTAGTGGTGGGCTAAACTGGGTAGTAAAAGTGTGAAACGGGATGGAGGAGGTTATAAATGGAGGGTGGATTGACATGGGAAAAGGAAAAGAAAGAGAAGAGGAAGGGGTGGCTCATGAAAGGAAGTGGGTGACATCATCCCTGCATCATTATAATCCCAAACTTTTTTTAAACTCTTATAACTTTTTTATTTGTTCTCCGAATTTTTCAAAAAATATATCAAAATTCATGAATTTTTATGATTTTTCATATCACACCAATATATAATATATAAATGAAAAAAATATAAAGTTTTAACCGTTAAAGTTTTCTTGAGGCCAAAAAACATGAAACACAAACTTTTAATTCATGCAACCTTCACAAATAACTGAATATTCCATAATCGAACTTTACTTGAACTAAGTCCATTATTGTTAATCGAATAACATTTAAAAATTTAATGAAATTTTATTATTTTTACATCGAAATATGTGTTTTTTTTAATAATTATTCAGAAAAGAAAACTAAAATGAAAATATTACATATAACAATTTAATTAATATTTTACTAAATCGATATGTAAAAAAATATGTTGAGTGTAATTTATTGACGGTACTGGAATATAGAGAATAGAAGTCTAAATACTGTTTTCATATAAACATAGTCTATTTTGAACATTTTGACCTCTCCACCGCTACAAATGGTGTTACCTATACCCTATAGCCCCACCCCATGTCCCCACTCCATTGTGCACTTTTTTAAAGTACCCCATTGTCCACCTTAGATACTTGCGTATATTTTATTTATTTTATTTTCACATTTTTTAATTTCCTTAATACCTTGTTCATTAATATTAACTATTAGTTAGAAGAGCTACGTCATCAAAAAAAGGGAAAAGAGTCAAATAAGTCATTCTACTATTTCAAATTCGTCACTTAAGCTCATGTACTAAAAAATATCATATAAGTACGCCTACTTTAGCTAATTGATCAATTTGGAAATTAAATCAGTTTCTGAATATCAAAACCAATATTTTTTGAATTTTTGAAATTATTTGTATATTCTACATCTATTTAAAAGTTTTTTAAATTTCAAAATTCTTTATTATCACTTTATTTTTCAGTTTTCTGAATTTTTTTTTATTTAACGTTTTTAAATATTTTGTCTATTTTTATATTTATACTATTTTTTATATTATTATTACATAATTTTTTCAAATTTACATGAATTTTTATAAGATTTATCATTTTTCCATATATTATTTTTAAAAAAATAACATGCAATAACAAGTCAAAATGGCTTGATTGACTGTATTTTAAAAATAAGCGTACTTATATGATGATTTTTAATGTAAAAGGACTTAAATGATGACTTAGAAATAAAAGAAGAGTCTATCTGGCCTTTTTCCCAAAAAAAACTAAATATGACTAAAAAATTAAAGCAAGATTATCCAAATTTTCAATTCATGTGATCCATAGTCTAATGTTATATACAAAAAAAAAATCCACTAATATTCCTACTGAAAAGGTGATGAACAGAAATATGACTTGATAACTTTTAGTAACTATGATGTAGTGACTATGATATAAACTTTGAATACAATTATATTCACTAAAAATTACTAAGTCAAATTTTTATTCATAAGTTTTTATGGTAATATTTTTGGAAAAAACTCTCCATACAATACATGATACAAAAAAGTCCCTGCAAAATGTCTCTCACCTTAATTACTGGAATTTTATCAGTTCGGAACCTGAAAGATAGACAAACTATCAATTCGAGACCTGAAAGATGAAATGTATCGGTAAAGGATCCGAATGATAAAAAACTATCAATCTAAGACTCGAATGACGAAAAACTATCAATTGAGGACCTAAGTTTTCATAAATTTTATTGCTATTTTTATTTTAAAAAAAAATAAGATTTGGTTTTATTAAACTAATAAACTTTTGTGAAGAAAATTTCATCAAATATTAGCAATGGAATTAATAAAAAAAATAAATCAATCAAAACCTATGAAATGTTAGGTCCTAAATTGAGAGTTTTTCATCTTTCGAATCCTATATTGATACATTTAATCTTTCAGGTCCCGGATTGATAATTCGTCTATCTTTCAGGGGCCAGGTACCAGATTTATAAAATTTCTTTTAACAAAGAACGGTAGAAAACTTTTTTTGTACGCTTGAAGCATTAGTACTTCAATGTCAGATAAAAATGCGTGTACTTTTTATAAGCTTTGCTGCCAAATCAAATTATAATGACTTTCGTATAGATTTAAGCCTCAATTTGCTAATGATAATGTATAATCCTTATGAAATTAAAGAATCGTATGACATTATAATAGTTGGAGGTAATTAATTTGGGGATAAATTACATAAATATTAACTTCCCTCCACGGAATCTTATTTTTATCTCTCTCATCATGATTGCGTAGGAGTGCAACTTTGTTTACGGGATTGGTTTTGTCAACCTTTATGTGTATTTATTTCATCCATTTGTTGAACTTTAACAATTTTCTTACTTAATTGTGCAAAACAATCTGCAGCTTGGTTACTTACTACTCCGTATTATTTATGTTTCCTCTACCGAAACCTTTAATTATTATAACTTTCTTATTTAACGTTGGCCAAACTTTTTTTAAAATGTTTGTTATACTTTCAGGATGTATTTTAATTTTTTTTTTTTTCACTTTTCCTTTATGTTTGTTCACTTTTACTTTCAGGATGTATTTTAAAATACTCAATTCTCTTCCATTACTCCTATTACTTTCTTTTAAATCTGAAGTCAAACCCTATTGTAGCAAGCATTTCAGTATGGGAGTATTATACATGGTATGAAAATCTAATTAGTTAAAAAACACTCCGTTCTACTGTGGCTTACATAAAAAAATCTCTTTCTATCACTTCAAACTTTGCCAAATTTAATTGGCACGGAGAATAAAGTAAAAACTGTGATTGAGATTTATGCAGAAGAGAGAAATAACAGAGACCACAAATCCCTTTATTTCACTTTTGCCCGTGCAACAAACATTTTAAATTTTTACAGACGACATTTGGATGGAAACTGATTAAGGATCTAAAGAATCTAACATTCGGGGGAGTAGATCTATAAAAGAAAGGAAATTTTTTAATGGAGTTCAAGGGTCAACTGCACCTTACCAAGCTGGACAAGTCTGGCGAGATTTTTGTATATTTTGACTGTTGCTGTATGGTTAGCTGCCGATAAAACAACAAGTGCAATGCTGTAAAGTTCACCCTTTTCGACTGCAAATTGCCACTCCCTTGTGGATATGTTGAACTTATCCTTTCTCAGCTGTTTGGTTGCCTTCACCTCTACATATTCTTTATCTCCTACTAAAAGGTCATAAGGCAACCCGGTCTCAATTGTTTCGTTCACCCATTTCACCGATTTTTCTCCAACACTTCCAATGAAGTATTTGAAGGCAACAAACTCTCCAAGCCTGCCAGTCAACATTGCCTGTTGTCCTTTTACTGAGCTGGATGTGCTGGTAAGAGATAGCTGACCACTATCGCTCACATTTGAAACCAAACCAGAACCAGCTTCTAGAGTAGTCACAGCAGGAAAAGACTCCAAGCACATACTCACCTCTTCTGATGATATATTATCTTGTGAAATTTCAGAATCTGGTACACCCGCCACCCCAGGTGCACTGGCGGTTGTTGAAATATCTTCAACAAGTCCCCTAAAGTGGATGTCGATTGGAGCATGGGGATGCTTTTCGGGATTCCTCACGATTTCTGTCACCTCATCCTGATTTAATATTTTCACATCACTGCCCGGTTGTGCTTTTAAATTAGACACATGGGGGGAAGGAAAACTAGGGGCATTTCTCCAATTTGTGGGTGGCCAATTACCAGGAAAACTTTTTCCTGGTCTCTGTTTGGGTTTGACTGGATTTGGCTCTTCTGTTGTTCCAGATTCAACGTTAGTCGTCAGTGCCTCTTGATTTCCCATTGAAGATGCACTGTCTGGAAGGGACCATACTGGTTCTTCTTCTGGGAGTTTTTGCATTTTTTGGCTGTTTAAAATGAAAAGTTCAGTCTGCTCATCGGGCAAACTTGATTCCGCCATGGTCAAGATCATGCGAAGAAAATTGGCCAAGTGGAGATCAGGGGTTCCACCGGTAAACAGACGAGACAATTCCATAAATAAAGAGTGTGAATCTAACCCTCGAGAAACATACAATACAGTGTCCTGGAAATCACCAAAAAAACATCAGCAAATAAGTAAGATCTGACATGTACGAAATTATTAACATTGTGAACTACTATCAGACTTTGTCCACAAACACCTGTAAAACTCACTGTAAGCGAAATGAAGACCGTTCCGCGCAAATACGGAATATATAGGATTTAGTGTGGCAAATTCAGTTTAGTCTAGAAAAATAACACAAAGGTAACTCCAATTGAACAATGGTCTAGAAATAGGTCTCAAAACAATTTAGCCTTTCAAATTACATCTACAGGACCATACTTTTAAAAGTTGTTTTTGAGGCGTTGTTATGTAACAGAAAAATAAATGAACGGGGTAAACCGTTGCCCAGTGCCAAAAGGCTAAAACCAATTTTATTCCAAGATAATAAGAATGAACCCTGGCGAGGGGTATAAATAGCCTTCTGCAAGAAATCCTAATCAAGCCCAAATTAATTAAATCCTAATTAGGCTCATACTAACTCTACTAAGTACTCTACTAATAAAAGGCCCAAACCAAAACATAACATTAACTTAATAATAATAAATAAATATAAAGACAGCCCGTAACAGGCCCACGGAAGTGGGCCCAAGCCCGGCCCTGCCCCATGCTCTTCCCGCTACCTATCAATCCATCCTCCTTCAAATTAACCTTGTCTTCAAGGTTGAAATCTCGCGGATCGGGGACTGAAATTTCCAGCCCGGTCCTGCCCCATGCTCTTCCCGCTACCTATCAATCCATCCTCCAGAAATTTTATGGCCGTGCTGTAACTACCACTTGGGCTCGAAAAACTGCCTGAACTCAAGTCCGTGTTGTAGGGTTGACTTTCCCAGTCTCCATCTTGAAAGGACAAGTTGTCCTCAATATCTCTGGCCAAATCCATTGCAATATCCAGGCTATTTGGCCGCAGCAATCGTAAGGATCCCCGAATCAGTCCCTTCTGCCCGTTCATGAAATACCCCAAATAATGATCATCGGACAGCCCAAGAACCTGATTGGCCAACTGCACAAAAAGGTTATTGTATTCTTCTATGGTTCCCAACTGTCTGGCCCCGGACAGCCGTTCAAATCGGTTGCCCTTGAACCATGAATCAAAACGGGCCACCGGCGCATCTGTGAATTCCTCCCAAGTCAGGCCCGGTTTCCGTGGCTTCAACCAGGTCAACCAGTACAGGGCAGCCCCTTCCATGGCTACCGTACCTGCCACCACTTTTCTTCCAGGTAGGGTTTGATGAATTTCAAATTGTTTCTCAGCTCTGGCCACCCATCCGATGGGATCTTCGCCGTCAAACGAGGGTAGCAAGGTGGTCGTTATGCCGCGCGACCCACTGCAGACCATGTGTGCTGATGCGGCGTCGCCGACTGACGCTGCAATCTCTGTCAGCTGGATCACCTACGCATCCAACTTCCATCCGTGCGCGTCGAGCTTCTCATTTATTAGGCTTGCTCAGCTTCTACCTTCGTTATACGATCAGTGTTTGATCTCGTCATTCCGGCGGGACGGGATCCGGCGGGTCAGATCAATTGTTATGTAACAGAAAAATAAAATCAACGGGGTAAACCGTTGCCCAGATAATCAACGATAAAAATACCGTTGGCCGGAGCCAAAAGGCTAAAACCAATTTTATTCCAAGATAATAAGAATGAACCCTGGCAAGGGTATAAATAGCCTTTTACAAGAAACCCTAATCAAGACCAAATTAATTAAATCCAAATTAGGCCCATACTAACTCTACTAAGTACTCTACTAATATGACCCAAACCAAAACATAACATTAACTTAATAATAATAAATAAACTATAAAGACAGCCCGTAACCGGCCCACGGAAGTGGACCCAAGCCCGGTCCCGCCCCATGCGGTTGACTAAAAAATTAAGCCTCGCCTCAGCATGCGGTTGACTAAAAAACTAAGCCTCAAGACTCATGTGTTTTGTTTTAAGTTTTGTTAGACTTATTATATTTAAACAAGTAATATATCTATTTTTATTTTATTAGTTAGTCACTAAGCCCATTTAATCCCCTAAAATGTAGTGACCAAATTCACCTATTTGACTTGATGTAAGAACTACCCGGCACTCCTTTAGAAGTGTGAACTATTATTGCGGAACTATACCACTATTATCCTCTTCTCCTTTCCAGCGATGTTCAAATAACTCCAGGCACTTTTTCTACCTCTGATTCGAACAATAAAGACAGAAGTAGTAACATTACAATTTTTTTTATTTCTCCTGAACATCTCTAGCCATTTCTTTTTTTTTTTCATTTCGAGGTATTTTATTTTGTTTGGAATAAAAACCCTTGATGACTTCTCTTAACAGAGTCAAACATATGATAGAGATCTATGACAATTATGTCTGTCTTCAATGTATGATTGATAAGGTATTTGACATTGCTAGTAAATTTGATTCATGAAGGGAGATTTCTACAAAGTTTGAACTTTGAGGTATATGTCTCGCCTCACATATGGAATACATCTAGTTCTTATTAGTATCCTAATCATTTTAACAGATAATCCAGAAGGGTAGAAAGAATTTCTTTTCCTTCTAACTCACCACTCAGTAAATGAGCAAACAATTAAAACTACAGAATGGTTTGGGTGTACCTTTAAAAGGGAGTTGCACTCGAACCTTTTGCTGGATGGCATCTTGCGTCCTTTAATCACATTTCTGTAGAACAACTTCTCCACAACAATTAATTTTAGACATTTCAGGTTTTCAAATTCAGATTGCTTGAGCTGAGAAAATATTTCAGGATGATTGTTGTATATATAGCGTTGAGCATATGGAAGAACCCAGTTGACCAGAGAAGCCACAGAACTTGAATCAGACACACCATAATATATTGCTTCACGAGTTACAACCTGCAAGAGAAGAATAGCATGTTTTCACATTCTGAAGGAGACTATTTGCGCTGCAGAAGAAAACTAGAAATCCATAGGACGCTATCTGCTTTTTTTTGGAGAAACAATAACTTCATAAGTTATTGCCCAATATAGGAGTAAACATAAACATTATTGCACAAATAGGAGTAAAACTTGAAACTTAAAACTTCCCTCAATAGGAGTAAACATTAACTTTCTACCCTTAAGACCCCTTATCTTATTAATTAATTCTAAAATATGACTTATTTGGTCCTGTTAAAATATAAAAAACTCTAAAATATTTTTGAAAATATTAAAAAATTAAAAAAATTAAAAAAATTATTTTACAAATAAAAAAACTTTTAATTTTTTTTGATAAAACACATTAAAAAATATTAAAAAATTATGGAGGCCTTTCCCGCAGCTTCGGCCACCGCCCAACAATGCGACCTCTGATCTGCAAAAAACATGCCATTATATGTAAAAACCGTCATTTTTTTTTGAAAATGCCATAAAGGTGACATTTTTACTCTTTGAAAATGTTGAAAATGCCAAATTTTCTCGAAAACTGCCATCCAGATGGCATTTCTGACAAATGTTGACATTTTTTCTGGTGGTCGGAGCTGGTGGTGCTAGGAGGTTATTGAAGCGGCAACATAGGCCTGCATATTTTTTTTATATTTTTTTACATTTTTCTTTTTTTTTAATATTTTTAGTTTTTTATTTAATACTCCCTCCATCCCGAAATAATTGACCTGCTTTCTTTTTAGGTCCGTCCCGAAAAAATTGTCTCCCTTCTATTTTAGGCAACCCATTACTCAAATACTCCCTAAAATACCCTCACCCCAAACCCTTTAATCATTTCATCCTTATATCTCTCTCCTCTCTCCCACTTTACTTGTCGCTTTTCATTTCCTCTCGTTTGACCCTTCATTTCTCATCTCACCTTCCTCAACCCGACCATTCATCTCTCATTTCGCTCTGTCCAAACCCTCATCTTCATCTGTACAATACTTGTCAGTGTTTCTAGGCTTCGTTCACCTCTGACCTCCGTCACTGTCATATCCATGGACTCATCTGAGCCAGAGGTTTGCTCCATCGTTGATATACTTGTGATGATATCCTCATGCAGCCCTTTGCACCCAACCAATCTAATTCGTCTGTCAAAATCAATGAATATAGGGTTTTGGAAGGCTCAGATCTGACCAATTTCTCCATGCATGTTGAACCAGTAAAGGCTGCGAAGTGCTCTGATGTCCCAGACATGTATGACAGTGTTGACGAGAAAGATGAAGGGGAGGAACTCATTTGTGGGATTCGGGCGGACGGGATGGAAGGGTTTCGAACGGATGAAGAAGAGTCAGGTCAGGGGACTGAGGAAGGCGGTGGCGTTCTAACAACCTGTGCTCGTTACCCACCCTTGGTTGCTTCGTCGTACTATCAGTGGACAACAACAACAACATTCAAGCCGTAGTCCCAAAAGATATTGGGGTCGGCTAACATGAATCGATACATGATATCACCACCAAAAGGAAAAGAAAAGAAATAAAGATAAAAAAGATAAGTTATTATAAAAAGATAATATAAAAAGAGATGAATACACATAAAAATGATAAAATAAAAAGGATGCAAATAATGCTTATATATAAGGATAAAAAACAAGGAAAAAAGATGAGGGGAAAAGATGATACGAGATCACTCTTCCACATGAATACCCGCCCTCCACTTAGCTCTCTCCAAAGTCATGCCCTCATCTAACCCCAGAAAAAGCATATCACTTCGAACTCCCCTAACCCACGTCTGTTTGGATCTTCCTCTCCCCCTCTTCTCTGCCTCTTCTCCACACATCTCAACTCGTCTGAAAGGTGCATCACTCAGTCTTCTACGCACATGACCAAACCACCGTAGGCGCGACTCCCGCATCTTGTCTTCAATAGATGCTACTCCCACCCTTTGTCTGATTGTCTCATTACTTAGGTGGTCCTTCCTAGTATGCCCACACATCCAACGCAGAATGCGCATCTCTGTCACACTCGTCTTTTGAATGTGACATTGTTTCACCGCCCAACACTCTACGTCATACAGTAATGCAAGCCTAATTGTTGTCCTATAAAATTTACCCTTCAGTCTAGTCGGCATACCTTGATCGCATAGAAATCCTGACGCACTCTTCCACTTCAACCACCCTGTTCTGATGCTATGGGATACAATCACTCTTCCACTTCAACACTCTTCCACTCCAATTGACGTACTATCGGTGGACGCCTGAACGAAAAGCTTCATTTGATAGCTGGCTCAAGTTGTTTATGCCTAAGTGGGATCCTAAGCTTTGGGACAAGAAGTTGCCCTAGGGGAGTACTCCTTATAATCCTATGATGTTTATTTGGTGCATTTCACATGCATGATGAGTGTTTTCCTTTTGAGACCCCCAATTATGTTTTCTGGATGTCTTAGCCATCCCCAATTCGTTTGGGTTAAAGCGGTTGGCTTTCCTAGACTTCTTATGTGTGTTTTGGTAATGATGAATGGCTAATTCTGTAAAGAGAGTTCAATTTAGTGTTGGTATGTAAGTCACCCCCAATTCCATTAGGTTATGGCGACTTACATTCCTACACTTAAGTGTGGTTTGGTATGATGAATGGCTTTACTGTATTCTAGAGTTCAATTTTGTGTTGGTGTGTTAGCCACCCCCATTTCATATGGGCTTAGGCGGCTGATCATCCTTCACTTATGTGTGTTGTGCTATTTATGAATGGTTGAGCATTTAATGGAGTTTTATACAGTCTTGGGGTGCATAGCCTATATTTGTCATGTCTGTCTAGGTTTCCTAAGTGGGTTAGGTAATGAAATAAGCAATACACTTTAATATAGGTGTTGAGGTTTATTCCCTCAATCCGTAGGCCCAACACGTAACACAAGAATTTCGAGTGTAAATGTGAAGAATAAGTGATTAACAAGTAAGAGGATGCGTCAGTAAGATGATCCAATACACTATGTTTTAAGGTATGAGGCCGTTCGTACAATTGCTATGCTACGAACTGCTATGAATGCCAGAATGCTAGAGTGCTAAGTTGTCAACCCTTTACAATGAAATAAATGATGCAATTTATACCACCAATGGGTCATTAGATGCACTGACGTGGCGGGCGGTGGATGGCTTGATCCCAACCACCAAATCTTCTGCATTAAATGCGCTTCCCTCCAGGATTTTGGCTTCCCGCCAAGAGGTGGGGACGTTCGTCCCCATGAGCTTGCCTCCTGTTTTCTGTTGGGCCCAAAGTCCTGCGAGACATGCGTCAGACGTTGCCCCTAGGCCAGAGCACCCGCCTATGCCAGGATACGTGCGTCTCCTGGGCCTTGGTGTTGAGGCTTGGGCCTGCCGGGGACGAATCTTGCCAGGATAAGCGGAAGGGTAACCTGTTGTCCTTCGCGTCTTCTGGGGACGTTCGTAGGGTGGGCCTCAAGGGTTTTATTGGCCAACCCTAGTTGGGCCATTAACCCAACACAAGTCTCTCACTTCTGATGTTCCGAACGTGCGCGGGACATGATGAAGTAGAGAACTGGTGTCCATGGGTCCATGGATATAACTTCCGATGAAAGGTAATCATTATGTGCCCGTTCGTTTCCACACGACATGTGTCCATGGGTATGCTCCTCGCCACGTGTCGCTTGCTGGTTGGTCCGCGGAGAGGTGCTTCTCCCTATAAATACCAGGCGTTCTAGCGAGATTAGGGTTTCCATCTCCCCGCTTTAGTCCCCAAGTGCTCTTGTTGTTCGTCGTTCTTCTGCCAGTGCTCCAAAGTGCTTCACCAAGTGCCCATTCCCTAAGCTCATGAGGTAATTCCGGATTTCGTCTCTCCTTCTCCCTTTTTCTCTTCTTCCATCAAGACAGTCTCCATGGAAATTTCGCCGAGCTCAAGTTCTGGTTCCGGTTCATCTACTGGTTCTTCTTCTTTTGATTCAGATTCGAGGACTCGCTCTCTGAGAAGGTGAGTACCTCTGGCAGCTCCAGCCCTTCCGCAGTGGCAGAGTGATCGCGGCTGGGGGCGTTGCCCCTGGGGGCGCAGAGCTAGATGTCGTTGAGATGGACGTTGTCCCTGAGAACGAGGCCCAACTGGGGATAGGGATGACCTGCAAGTTTATAACTAGGGGATCCCGATGGACGTCCGTCGCCACATCGTGCAACTGCCCAACGTGATTGGGATAGAACAGTCTTTCTCTGACAATGTCCTCAAGGAGTTGGCGATGCTTCTTCCTCCGCCGTTCGTCTACAGCCTACGGGGCGCAGATAATCTCTTCAGGCGACGTTCAGGGATGGTGATGGTACATATTGATTCCATCAAGGCCGTCCTACGTTTCCCCCTCCATCAATTCCATCATGAAAAACCATTTTTCATCAATATGAATAACATTTGAGAATTCTTGAAACCTGGTATTGTTGGGAAAAGAGTATGGTTGAAGCTGTATTAGACAGAACTTCATCCTCTTCAGTTTATTCCCATCATTCAGTAGTGGCTTAATGGCATTTGTATAACTTCTAACCATACCTGCCTTAACCAGTCTGTGTGATGTGTTCTTGGACAATCCTAAGGCCATACCCAGAGACCTGATGGTTGTTCTTTTGTGTAAAGGGATGCCTAGAATTAAATCATCATCATAGTGTATGATTTTCCTTCCCACTTTACCTACCATCTGGCTTTGCACATCTATAGGCATCTCCAACTGTATTTGCTTCTTCGCTCTGTTACAGATTCTGCTAACTGTTCTTGTTGTGACATTGAACTCCACAACAAGTTTGCTTATTAAGCCTCTCTGAACCTGAAAAATGGTTGTACCAGTACCTTTTTTATTGTCATAACAAGTTTTTGAACTATCATGTCCCTTTCTGTTGTACTCAGGTTTTTCCTTCTCTTTCCTTGCTCATATGCATTTATTTCATCAATAGGAGGCTCATGTGCACTGAATAACACAATTTGTTGGTTATTTGTAGTATTAAGTGTTGCATCTTCCATGTGGAAAGGTCTTCCATACGTGAGGGGAGAGGAAGGTAGAAGACAAATAAAGGCCTGCTGCAGACATAGAGCCTTCCTTGGACTGTTATGTAGTGTAGTGGACTGGCAACTTACCCAATTATAGCTGGGATCTTCTCCGACAAATACAAATGGCTACGGTACCTACACGGTTATAGCTTCCCACTGCATGTTCGTGCACCCACCAGCTACCACGCTTACACGGTTACACCGCCGCAACCACCAGCCACATAAAGAGCTCAAGTACCCTTCAATGAGCACCCAAATCTGCAATTTTTGATACTTCAATGGGTTTTTGGAAAATCAGTCACATCTGGGTTTTTTCTCGGAAACATATGAGGACCCAAAACACAAAAGGGTTCCGCTGAAACACCTTGAGTCGGGTGAGGTCGTGGTCTCGACCTTCTCGCCTGAGCCATAACGATCGTCCAAAATCAGCTTCAAAAACCATGAAGCTGCACTTCTTTCTTCATTGCCCAAGACAACAACGACTGCCGCGACTTCAAGAGCGACAGAAAATAGAGATCGAAGTCAAAATAATCTTATGGAGCGTGACCTGGTTAATATTCTTGGACTCGCGAGTAGCCGGATGGAGGGCTTGGTTTGGCTAAGAACAGGAGTAAGGTCAGTGAGGAAGAGGATGTAAGATAGAATTTAGAAAAATTGACAATATTATAAAAGCCACTTGGAAAGACACGCATGTAATTAACCAGAAATTGGATGGTTACCTATTAAAATGCTTAATTGACCATTTTTTAAACGTTTGAGGATTCAATTGATTGAGTTTAAAGTATAAAGACTTAATTGACTTTTTGAACATAGTATGGGGATTTATTTGACAGTTTTCCCTAAATTAATGTTATTTCTTTTATGTTTTAATTATTAATGAAAGTGGTTGGGGCTTGGGGCTTGGGTAGGGGTATATTTGTCCAAACACTAAAATCACTCCTATTCAAAACATGGTAGTTCTGTTTTTGCATTTTGCCTATGTTTTACTTCTATTTGGGGAATTCACTCTAACTTCATTAATAATCATCGTTCCTCGATACAAGAGCAATACACTTAGGGGGAATTCCCACCCAAGTACCATCAGACCCAAGACAAGCTTCACTCGCAAGTCCGTGGGCTACCCGGTTTTGAACTGTCATTATAACGCTATCTGCTCTATATGAGAAGGAATTACCTATATTTCCAGCTTTAATGTATGCAAATTTCCTGGGACATGTATAATGTGAGGGCAGAAGTGTGGGTCTACAGTTTATGCATGCGGATAGAATATTTTCTGTTCTAGATATCAGCGTACCGGATAATCGGTATATTTGTATACTTTGAGGTCAAAATATGCATGTAATTGTGTAAACGAGCTGAAACTTTCATGATGTATACAGTGATGTCACATATGCACATCAATGCATACATTACATGCCAGAATATTTGTTTGTGTGTGTATAAAAGCTTAACCATATAACACACAATGCAGAGAGAGAAGACTCGATAGTTGGCTGTACAGAAAAGTGAAACTCCAATGCGGGTTCACATGTGGACTTGTGAGAATATATCAATAGTTAGCTCCATAATCCATATACACACATATATAAACAGAAGTACAGTAATTTAACAAAAATTAAGAATTAAAATTTCCAAAGGATTTTCTAATTAAAAGGTCAAGCACTTGTGCTACAAACAATTGCAGCTTGTAAATATTTGGTAACAAATATTTCATTTTTCTTTCTTTTTTGAGATGTGATACAGTCCAAGATATTTTTAGAAAACTAGCGGATTGCCATAACCTTGTAGAAGATTTCAATCACTAATATAGCAGAACAAACAAAATTCACTATAAAAGGAACATGTTTTCCCAAACCACTTCAGAGAGCAACACGGGCAGGTAAAGAATACAGTATGAAATACGAACAGAAAAGGCATCACTTTGACACTTAGCGAAGAGATGAAAAGTGCACGCTTTCTAATGCATCTGATATTCACAAAGTGAAGCTCCTTTCAATTGTTCGCTCGCTTTTGTAGCTTAAGCGCGCTTGGGGATTTAAACAAGCGGACTAAGTGTACAACATGTACATTAATGAGCCAAAGGAGGTTAAGCTTACCTCTGTAAGCGCAGGGATGCCTAACTTTTGCATGAGAATTGACACCTTCGAGTGAAGCAACTCCCTTTCCTCGCTGGTAAGTTTCCCGAAGTGTAAAAAGTCGATGTTGTCATGATCCTCAAATTCTTTCTTCAGTATATCATCATCACACCAACAGATGATGCCAAAAGATGGATTCAAAGATACCCATTTATCATGTACAGTGGGGAGCACAGTAAAGTCTTTCTGTTGAAGGTCATCTTTCAAAGATTCAATATCTTCAGAGCTAAGAGAGCCTAATTCCAATTCTTCAGACCACTTCAGAAACACCTGGAAAAACTGAATAAGAGAAGACGTTAGCTGCACTCTTGCACCAGCGTTTCATTGATAAGTTGAATTTATGTTTCCTAGTGTTAGTTGCTTACAGTCTTAGCCACCTGTGAAGGCAAAGTAACAGCTGACAATTGCTGCAAAATCTGAATGTAGCCACAAAAAGGAGGGAACTCAACCACTCCACACAGAGTCACAAAAAAATCATGAAGGCTGGGATACACACTACATACAGGACGTAGAGTCAAATCTGCAGCACATTCAGGGCGGATTAATTTTATTTGATCCAAAAAACCAGTTGAATCATGCCAATAGACTTCTTTAGCTGACAAAAATACACCAGATACAGCATCATCAGGCTGAGAACTACACATGCTTGGGAAAAATATAAAAGGGCCATCACATAGATCATTCACAACTCGTAGCTCAGAAGTGGATACTCCATTCCATATGTAAGTGTAGAATTTAGATATTTGCAATGAGCTGGAAACAGAAAAATAGACAATTATTTGAGACATAAGTTAAAATATGAATTATATAAAAAAATATCTGGTGAATAAAAAAGATAAGAAATCAAAAACCTTCTGGACTACTTCTCTTATGTTGTGAGTAATAGAGTATGCAAGAATAATGTACCTGGCTCTAAAAGATGATTCAGATCTTCTCCAAACCTTCAGAATAGATAGGGCATCGTCAATTGTTACCTGAGTTTTCAAACCAAGCGCAGTCGCCAACTTCTTGCTCTTCACCTACTCCACGAAAAACAATAGGACATTGGCATTCTTTTTTGTTACTTCGAACAATGTCATTCTAAACCCAGCTAAGTGTAGTATAATACATATATTGATTATTGATATACAATAGAGATAGGCTTATTTATACGCAGATAAGTAGATAATATAAGTTTCCATCATTTGCAATGGAGCCAAAGATTCGTTATTTTTTGGCTTGAGATTATGATGGAATAAAGCAAAATGGCTCACTAAACTGTCTGCGCTTCTTTGTTATGAAGCAGCAGTCAGTCCATGCAATTTTGGACGTGATTTTCATTATGGGTCATCCGGAAACAGTCTCTTTGTGCTTTAGTACAGGGGTAAGACTGCGTACATCTGACCCCCCCTTACCCCACCGTAGGTGGGAGCCTTTGCGGCGCTGGGGTAAATGAAAATGATGATGATAAGTAGATAATATAATCATGTGAGAATTGAAACTGTGAGGCTTTAGGAGTTTAGGCGTCTGTGTGAGAAAGAAAGGCTTGCATCTTGAAATAAACACTAAAAGGATCAAGGTTTAAAAAACCTAAAATGGACTTCAAGACGCTCTGCTTTAGCCTCATGAGGCATAAGCCTCGAGAGGCTCAGTAGGTCAAGATCACTAAAAAACTTAATTAATTATGACTTAGTAAATCATACTCGTATTTATTTATTTACAACAATAATTGAATGATAGAACAATCAAATATCTAAGTCACCTGTTTAGTAGAGAAGCAAGGATGAACAAAAAGTCCGGTATAAAGAAAGTCAAGTAGAGAGAGCATAAGAAAGTTGGTAAAGACTAAAGAACAAACGGCTAAAGTATGGGTCAAGCTTTTAAAAATAAATCTAACTGGAAGTATGCTCAATCTTCTAATGAAAAGGGTGGAAAAATACAAGACCACACAAAACAATGATTAACCGAAGTCCGGCAAGTAAACCGGTAATTTAAAAATGAGAAATACAACACAGGTAGACATATTTTACAAATATACAAGTTTTAATTGAATATTTAGTAGGTCATTCAAAATAATGATAAAATTAACCTTTGGAACAGCATAAGGTGCAGAGTCACCCAAAATTGATCGCACCGATTCACAATTGAAGTATAGGTCTTGAGGGAAGTGGAGATCGCCATCCATGCTAGAAACAATCCACTTAGCACTACGAAGGCTACTAGCAAATGAAGATTCAAATACTTTCCTTTGTCCACTGGATTTAACAAAGAAACCATTAACCTTTTCACTGAAACAATCATCCCATAATGAATCAACTATCTCCAATAGATGCTTAGACCTCTCTTTATCGTTATTAGTAGATAGTTGTGACAGGAAATGAATAAATTCTTCAGATTCCCAATCTTTAACATTTGGCTCTTCAGAAAATAAATCTTTATCACATGTTATACTCTGTAGGACCATGGGAGAGAGATCCGCGATGCTTTTCTCAACCAGAACAATCTTTAAAAAATCAGTGATCCCCAAGTCCATGAAGAAGTTTCTCCACTTTGAAATTCCTCCTGGAACCAATTTTGTAATTGGATGCTCTAAATACACACTTTGTACTTCAAACCACTCCACACTAGTGCCTGTTACTAAGTGCTTCATATCAATAGGATTATCATATTCTTTACTGAAATGGATTGGAACCTCTGCACATCGTCTGTAACCATAATTTGTTAAAATGGGAGCTTTGATGTGTAATTCACCAATGATAAGATCTCTTTCCAGAAAACAGTTGGAGCAGTTTGACTGTAGGTGGAACATCATGAAAGAAATACAATCAGTCATTAGTTTGTTATGTACCAAGGTGTGTTGACCAACAGATAAAAGAGGAAGAATGTGCATTTTTATTATTTGATGCGCAGATAACTGTTGGACGCCAACTCTGTATAGCACCCTTGCTATATTTTCAACTGAAGACACTCGAAAGCCCAATGTGTCATAAGTTGTATCTGCAGAGAATAAGGCAGAATTCACTATTCTAAGTCCAGCATACACTAAAGGGAAATTGTGCAGACCATCTGTGTCACTTCTACCAATGTTTAATGCATCAGTATGCAACCAAATAGCACCTTCATCCATTGAGCTAAATTTACCATCTGAAAGAGGAATAAACCGAATTTTCCTTAAGCAGTCTATGATATCTGATCCTATCCCAGAGTCAGGTGAACTTTGCCCAGGGTTTAGGAATGACATCGTATAGAAGGAATTCAGCCATGCTGATAACCAAGGTAAGCCCATGGATTTCAAGGCATCCTCTTTACAGCATAAGGAGGACAAAATCTGGATAAGAATTTTGGGTCCATACTCCTCAATTCCCAGAGCCCTTGCTAATGAATCAGATAAAACTATATCTTTATGCAAATATCCAAGCCCAAGATGCTCACGAAGCAAGTTATCAGGCAAAAGAGTGCGAACCTGTTCAGTCCAGTTTCTCAGAACTTTGCAAGGAAGAACCCACTCATTCCCCTCGCCATCTAGAACCAAACACTTTGACATCCGCAGTCTAGAAAGAATCATCTGAGGAAGACAAGAAAAGAATCCATGCACTTCCCCGATAATAGGAACAAAAGCCATATATACTGCAATGCCCTTTGCTGGGTTATTTCTAAAGCATAGAAGATTGCAAAAGGATTTTTCTGCACTAATAAACAGATTAGGAAACTCAGAGAGTAACCACTGATTCCAAGGGCTATTTCCATCAACTTCTTCCCTGGATGAAGGCAAAATAAAGTCACCCTGAAGAATAAACTTTAGGCCATATTTTCTCAGAGGAAGAAATGAAAAAACAGGCTGTTGGCTCAGGTTTGGAATGTAGCTTCCATCAAGTGTCTCCTGCAACGTAAAAGCCATGGATATTTCTGTTGTTTGCACTTCAGGGCGAATGACATCAGCCCGTAACTTATGGGATACTACAAGCCAAACCATTTTTTCCTTTCCACAGGAAACTCTAACAATACCATCACCAACAACTTCTTTCCTCATAACAACAAATGAATTACTGAGCATATCTCGAAATTTGATACATCGAAGGCGGTTAAGAAAAAGTAGCAAAGATGGATGCAGATCTGAAAACATTGATGCGATGTTTTTTATAGCAGAATCTACTAACATGTGTGATCTAAAGGGGAGGAGAATGCATGTCTTCCAGCAGTTAGATGTCAAGGGATCAGTATCTGTATACGCCAGCCTGGAATAAAAATCAATGTCACAAGGAGGAATAAGAGTTGGCAAAACAATACCTATCTCTCCCTTAGTTATATCAAACTTTACATTAAAACCATTGGAATGAATTTCAGGTGCATCAGTGACCTGCAGAAGAATTAAAATAACTTAAGTTAATATCAATATAAGCTGATAGTATATATTTTTGTTTATATAGCTGATAACAATTACATTTCTCGTGCAGTAAACTCGTGCAATTAACTTATTCTTGCAAATAAGAGTCAGGTACTCTCAAGGTATAGTAACCAAAGAAACAATAATATTTTATGTACATAAAAAGCTTTTGACTAGTTTGATGCGACTTTAAGAAATGCGATGGTTTTACCGGTAGCTACTTCTGCACAGCATTCAGTATCTTTTCCTCTAATAACCATAATACTTCATTAATTCCAGACAAAGTTTTTTTCTTTCAAAACAGAGAATTCCATTTGATTAAAATTTCATTAGATACAATAATGTGCAAATGTACAATACGCCAATACCCTAAACACAGATTTGAAGCCAATGCCCTTCTTCCCAATATATCCAGAATTGTGCCCTTTCTTCGTGGAATTCCCAACATCACAAAGTGCTCTGATGTTTTTGGTGGAAAAACCTTGCTCATTATTTAGCACTACAATGCCCCTATCCAGAAGAACAAATGTCAATGTGGGCTCGACATTTTTTGGGTAGATGTTGTCATCAGCATTCTGAACCTGAATCGACCACATATTATCCAGAGAGACATTAAGTTAGATCTTGCTGTTTGAACAGGTCAAAGATTATAAACTGAACCTTTAAAACCAACAGCTATAACAGCAGTGAAAAAATATCAGCTTTAAGTAAGCTGAGTGCAAAGCGGGTTAACCTTTTGCAACCATTTCATCTAAAATACCAGCAGTGCAATTGATCCCAACCCAATGCCGCAAAGGCTCCCACCTACAGTGGGGTAAGGGGGGTCGGATGTACGCAGTCTTACCCCTGTACTAAAGCACAAAGAGACTGTTTTCGGATGACCCATAGTGAACATTGCGTCCAAAATTGCTTGGAGTGACCGCTGCTTCATAGCAAAGAATCGCAAACAGTTTAGTGAGTCATTTTGCTTTATTCCATCATATTCTCAAGCCAAAAAATAGTGAGCCTTTGGCTCCATTGCAAATGATGGTACTGTCATCAAAACAGATAATGCACTAATTGACTTTTACCACAATTCATAGCAATATAGCATAGTAAAACTTCGAGAGTAAAGCTCCAAAAAATATTAGGTGTTACTCCATTCGTCCTTTAAAACTTTGTCAACTTTCTTTTTTTGGTTGTCCACTTATCCCACTAACTTTGACACATTCCCTTTTAAGTAATGAATTTGTGGTTCAAGTTAATTCTCTCTCCTCTTCACAAACCTCAACCACACAGTTTTACTTTACTAATCCTCGTGCCGGTCAAACTTGGCCAAGTTTTAAGGGACGGAGGAGTATATTAAATTGACTTGTATAGGTGTTTGAAGACTATTACTGTTTAGGGTTGAAAGAGTAACACTAGTCACCCACATTATTTTAAGATGTACCTATGTTGTGCAAACATGGCAAGTAAAAGTTACTTTTGGTCCAAAGTTCCAAACAATGTTAGGTGGTAGGCAAACACGACTTGTTTAGGTGTTGATAAGATTAGTATACTAGTATACTTGATTAAATAAGCAGAGGTGTCATCTCCCGTTTCTTGGAGGAGCTTTGCTTATAAATACAGTTGCAAGGACCCGTTAAAACTTAAAATCAACACCTAACAAGCTGCGATTGAAAATACTTCCTCCGTTCGGATATAAGTGAAAAATGCAGTTGGGCACAAAGATTAAGAGACCGTGTAAAGGGGTTGGACTTCACTATTTTACCCTTCTACATAAGAAAGTAGCCGCCACAACAGTACCTAAAAGTGGATAAAATTATTACAGACAAGAAATAAAACAGCAAGCCCAGGTGTACTGCTCACTTTCGGAAGACGAAGACCCCCTTTGAATCTCACCTAAACTCCGGTGAGCGACTCCATCCTCCTCCCATGGCGTGAAGCCAGCTCAAAACCCCTTCGTCCGCTCCCGCCAATCGTCATCCCACGTGGACAATGATCCGGAAGCTGCAGCAGTCGGCCGATGCCTAGAGGCCACCATAACCGCCGTGTCTCAGCTTGTGGGGGAGTAACCGGAGCAAAATCCGTTTCATGTATGTCCATGTCTTCCGTTTCGGCCATAATTAAAATACAAATCAGAGAAAAGAAAAATAAATGAGGGAAGTAATGGAAAAGAAATGGAGAATTGGTTGAGTTGGTGAAGAGAATCGCAGATGATACACAAACGAAAGAGCTAGAAGCTGTAAAGGAGAATGGAGTCGTGGACTCGTGGGTGGATGGAGAAATTAAAGAAAAAGTCAAAAAATAGAAAAGGAAGGGTTGTACACGATGAAGGGTATAGAGGTCAATTGGCTTAGTATTTCTTTCCCAAAATAGAAAGGTTGCATTTAATTTGAAACTGCTGAAAATGGAAAGTGTTGCACTTATTAAAGAACGGAGGAAGTACAAGTTATAAGAATGGTAAGTGTAAATATGTAGAGTGTGTTAAGCTTGTGCCAATTAGATGTATCATATGAGTTAGCACTATTGGTTCATTCAAAAAAACGTAGAGCAATGATTTTGCACAGATGACATTCCTGTAGCAGCCTTCTTAAGAAGGATTAGTGAGATGATAATTCTAAATCAGTCATTGGTTATCTCCACATGCATGAAAAATATCAAGCGACGGGCTATGTGTTTATATTTGCTTCTCTCATGTCCATTATATGATTGAAATTGTGAATATGACATGCAAATAATATACTGAAGAATTTACATCACATTATTAAAAAGCCATACCAGGCATTCCAGGCAAGATTGGTAAACATTAAGAAAGTACAGATGGAGGATATGTTGGTTCCAGAAAGTAACTGTTTAACATTAAGAATAAAGTTACAGTAATTAAATACAGCAGTAAACAGGTGGAGGATATGTTAGTTCCAAGCTAATGTAAGTTACTGAAACTAAACAATACAGAGCATGCAAAGAACATACTCACCAATTCCAGAAGGAAATGTGAATCCTGAGAATATAACTCATGAGAGAGACACTGGAGTGCTCTGCCTAACCGTGCATGTTGCTTAGTCAACCTTTCACTTTCAACAGATGAAATGTCTGGGTTCAAACCAAATTCTTCCCGCCTTATAGATTCAATAACTTGGGCTGGACCAAGGTCATACAACTGATTTGTTGGACCTCCACCCAAACAATCAACTGGAACAGAAGCAACATTACTGGTTTGACACATTCCTCCATCATCATCACTATGTGGCATTGTCTCAAGGGAGATATTATTAACTTCAGACAACAAACTTTTGGTTGATAGAGCTTGCAATTGATTTGAGTTGGTGTTTAGCTCGGGGATGTAGCCTTGTAGGAAAGAAGATTCAGAATACATTGATAAGCTAGTGGCTGATGCAGAGGAAGAAAATGAGTAGTAATCATCAACCCATTCCGCAATACCAAGTGCAAACCCAATGTCATGAAGCAGCACACGATGTTTAATCATTTTGCATTCATTCAGTACAGCTGAAGCAGCATCTTTAGCAATCTGCTGCAACCCAAAGAGCAAGATATCAGCAGCAAAAGGGCAGAACTCAAGGGGTAAATAGTCCAGACACTCTATTATAAACCTCGATGCAACAGACTTTGCTTTATTAAGTCTGCTCCCGCTTGTCACTGAACCAGTGTTTACATCACTTGGCATACTCTTGTAATCAATTGAATCCATGTCTAAGGAACTTTTTGAAAAAGCTTCAAACGCCTTGCAGGCATAGCACTTCAGGAGGGCCAAAGGAACACTTTGTTCACCACCATATAAAGTTAACAAAGATAACAGCTTTAGGGCAGTTTCAAAAGCAGACTTCTGCAGAAGAACTTCTAAGAAAGAATCTGTGGTTGCTGCATGGTCTACTCGAATCACCTTTCCATCTTTTGTCACCAAACACAACAGCCCTTCTGTATTCACCTCTTTCAATAACCAGCCAACAAGAGAACCCAGTGAAGGAGCAAAAGCAAAGTCCCAGTGAGACCACAATCTTAAATCTGTAAGCATCGGGGCTTTGAGCAAAACTTGCATTACATCTTTGGATGTTACAAGAGTGTGAGAAGAAGCATCTCTTCCCATGCTAAATTCTAAGACAGATATTTCCGAGGTATTTAACCCGCTTTTACTCAACCCATCAGCTTTTAACAAAGTTTCAGAAAATATTATACACTTCGAGCTTGTGGCAGCTTTCTCCTTTTTACTATCATCAAAGTCTTCCAACAAATCACTCTGTACCAGCTGAAAACATACCGAGGGGAATTGTCTAGTTAGCAACTCAGAAACCTTTTGCAGGTTTAACTTTTCATTATCCAATACACGGTGTAAAGCCTGTGATACAAAGACATCAAACTGTCGCTCAAACATGGAGGCTTTCAGGGGAAGATTCTCACCAATATCACTTCTCATGCTCCTCTGCAGAGCACATACAATAAATTGCATATGCTTTTCCATGAAGGACCAAATATCTCCATAACCAAGTGACTCAAATGCCTTACAGGAGAACTGGTCTGATACCCAAGATTCAAGTTTGCATAGTTTCCTCAAGATGGTTAACTTATCAGTGAATGAGTTAAATCTGTCATTGTCAACCTCCAAATATGCAGAAATTTTTCCCGCAATGTCCTCAACTGAGACACCTGTTGAAACATACAAGATGCTGAGTGATCTGGGATCTATAAAATAGCACTGATAAATCTAAACAGTAAGCACCTTTTTTCCTCATTAAAATGATGAACCAGACCATCAACATCCCAGCCAGACCAATATAAAAAATGTAGATATTTAAAATTTTAAATAATGCGGAGTAACAAGTATTCTTATTATTCATAATGATGACGATGACAATGATGATGATGATGGATATTTTTTTGAAAGGATGGTGGACATAATAATAGTAATAATAATAGACGGCGGCGGCGACGATGACAACAACAATCATAATCATGATAATAATAACAATAATCATTATAATAATAACCACAATCATAATGAGAATTACAACAACCATAATAATACTGAGTAATTTATAACAATGTCAACAACAATAACAGTAAATCATATGTATGCAAGCATATTGTAAAATTAGAATTCATTTAATCCAGTGATTGATATCCAGAAAAAAATGAGAAGTAGGGTCAGACTAGATACATAGCATACTTCAGACAGCCCCACGAATTTAAACAAAATATGTGTAGATTAATATTACCCAATAGAAAACACTACTTTTGGTCTACATAAAGTTTTGTTCCAAATAATGCTAGATTTTGAAAATTCATGTAGAGCATGATCGGCTCTACTAAGCTACTGCACTGAAGAAGGATGTTTTCTAGAAGCCTCAGCTTAGGAGCAGTTGATAAATGAAAATGAAGTGTGTTCCTTCTGTCTTGAAAGGTTTTTCTATATATTTAATGTTTAACTCAACTGCTTTTCGAAGTATATAAGTATATAACCAATATAAGAACTCAGAGAAATAGAAACACATAAAGGAGAATAAAATCTCACCATGCTCAGGCTCCACAGGTTTTTTAGGGAGGTTGGACACATTCCTTCTAGGTGATGATGGTGGTGATGGTGATGGTGAAGGTGATGATGATTCAACATCAATGGATATAAAATCAGAACGATTCTCAGATCTTTTGTTTGCAACTTCAGGTTGCCACACATTTTGGAAGGTGTCATACATGCTATCCAACATTCCACTTTTAATGGATGTCACCTATCAAACACGTGAAAGTCGATAAGTCAACTGTGGAACTGCCTGAACACCCAATGCCACAAAGTTACTCATACAACCCAACCAAATAAACCACCCTAAAAGGATCCAAATTTAAGATAAGATGGCATCAACTATCAACTACTTAGTTAAGACTAGTAAGGATAGAACTGATATTACTCATAACCATTGACCAAGAAAGTTCCTATTTATAATCCCAATAATAAAAAACCTACAGAAAGCCAAAAGAGAATAAAATGTATGCAACCATAACCAGAATTTTGAACAAACCATGAATTGTAACAACATTACTTCTCTCATGGATTGTAATCTTCCAGATTCATTAATTCGATTACAGAAATATAATTCATATGTTAGGGGAGCCAAAATTGGTAAACATTCACAACAACAACATTACCCGTGCCGCAAAGGCTCCCACCTACGGTGGGGTAAGGGGGGTCGGGTGTACGCAGCCTTACCCCTGTACTAAAACACAGAGAGACTGATTCTGGATGACCCATGATGAAAATCGCATTGAAAATTGCATGGACTGACTATTGTTTCATAACAGAAGCGTAGACCGTTTAGTGAGCCTGATAGAGAGCAGGGAGAGCAAGGGACGGGCTTGAGCCCACCTTCATGGACTGGCTGCGGGCAATTTAATAAATTTTAATTATTCCTTTTATTGTGTTTCCTAAATAGAGGTTTCCTATTTCCATTTAGTTTCCTAGAATGGTTTAATTAGGATTTCTATTAGAACTAGAGGTTTCCTATTCTATTTAGTTTCCTATTATGATTTAATTAGAATTCCTATTCTTATTAGACTTAGAGGGTTATTTATACCCCTTGTATGCTTCATTCTTGATCATCTTGGAATAAAGTTGGATTTCAGCCTTTTGGCTCGGGTAACGGTTTTTATCGTTGATTATTTGGGCAACGGTTTACGCCTTTGATTTTTATTTTTCTGTTCTCAACAGAGCCATTTTACTTTATTCCATCATATTCCCAAGCTTTCTAGTTCTCTTCAAAACCAACTTTTTTGTACAATCGTAAGATGGCAAGCAATTAGAATGTCCGCACAAGAAGATACATAAGTTGGAGACCATATGCCGAGTGCACATGATATCAATCAAGATCCGTGAACAAGCTAATTTGATGGGAATTAAGATGTTATTGAGGACATATATTAAATGTGCACAAAACTTAATTGATGAGATCTTTATGTCTACTTCTCATCATTATTGACCAGTCATTCTAAAACAATAAACCAATTACAGCATGGGATTGCAAAAGAATATAGAGAGACTTGAATATATTCAGCAAAAATATTTAATGGCTAAGAGTGAATTGGACATAAAGACTACTTATTTAACCACAAAGGCACAGACTATCATTTTATTATACAGCCTACAGAAAAAGTTGTCCAGGTATGATGAAGATTAAATCCTGAATCAATATATTCACTTGTTCAGCAAAAAATATGCATAGATGTTCACTTGCTTTGGCATCTCTGTCTCTCTGCAATAATAACTAAAGTCAAAGTTATGCCTCCAATGAAACTTACAGCAATATGCAGCAATCCAACGCATGGGTACGTGGAAAACAACTCTCTTGCTGATGATCTTGATTTTTCTCTTGTTGGATAAAACTGAATCATCTTATCAAACACCTGAAAGAACAAGAGTACACTAGATTCAACACTTTATAGAAGTTACAGTTAACAAAATGAGGGGAATGAAGGTGTAAAAACACAACTGCTCATGTGTCACACACCCAAAAAAAGAACGATGCAGTGCAGCACGCATTGATTAAATTTATAGAGGACCTTCCATTTCCAATTTCTTGGGACTTGGGAGAAATGTTAAAATCCAGGCACACAGCTTCAAAAGACTGATAAAACACAACCAGATCACAGAAAGAATAGAAGAGAATTATGAGGAAATAACCAACAAATGTATTGAGATGATCAAGCAACCAAGGCCGAAGCCCCCAAAAGAAAGAGACAATAAATCTCTAACTTCCCAGTCCTGACAACTTCCGTCATAACAGCCTGCCCCCTCCCCCCAGCCTTACTTCTATTTATAGTATTCTTAAAACAGAAAGTGGTTATTCATTTAATAACAAAAAAAGAACCCAAGACTCGCAGCTTATTTCCTCCTTCTCGAGTACACTCTGCCAAAATATGGATCACCAGTGTTCGGATTAGATGGGTCTCTATCAATACTCCCCTGAGGAAAATCTATCTTGTCCTCAAGATAGAAGTCTGGAAACTGCTCTTTCAACACTTTTGCATCTTCCCAAGATCTCTCAAACTCAGGCAGGTCTTTCCAATGTATGAGAAACTCTGTTACTCCATCCACTCTTCTCCTGGAGTCCACCACCTTCTCTGGTACAACCTGCAATTCCCAGTTCTCATTCAAGCATTTGGGCAATGGTTGACAATTTGTGTTTGGCGACAATACTTTCTTGAGCAAAGAGATATGGAAAACAGGATGTATCAAACAGTTTTCTGGCAACTTCAGTTTGTAGGCAACCTCGTTCAGCTTCTCAATAATCTCAAAAGGTCCATAAAATCTAGGACTTAGTTTCTGATTCAACCTTCTGGCCAAACTCTGCATTCTGTAGGGTTGAATCTTCAGAAAAACTTGTTCCCCAACTTCTAGCTTCAATTCCCTCCTGTGTTTGTTAGCCTGCTGCTTCATCTTATTTTGAGCAATGGCTAAGTTTTCCTTGATTTCCATTAGCATCCTGTTTCTTTCAGCAGTCATCCTTGCCACTTCATCTATAGCGGTGATAGATACATCCCCTTTGATGATGATTGGTGGATCTTGCCCATAAAGAGTTTTATAGGGAGTCTGTTTTAATGAGATGTGGTAATTGGTATTATACCAGTATTCTGCCCAGGGTAACCATAGTACCCACTCTTTAGGTTTCTTCCCAGTCAAGCATCTCAAATACGTCTCCAGACATCTATTTACCACCTCCGTTTGCCCGTCGGATTGTGGATGGTAAGCTGTGCTATAATTCAGTTGGGTGCCAGCCAATCTGAACAATTCTGACCAGAATTTACTCAAAAAGATACTGTCTTTATCGCTCACAATTGATTTTGGAAATCCATGAAGCTTCACCACCTCTTTAATAAACAACTCCGCTACTCCTTTAGCTGTATATGGGTGGGTAAGAGCTACGAAGTGAGCAAATTTAGTTAGCCTGTCGACCACCACCAAGATTGTATCCCTCCCTTTAGATTTCGGCAGTCCGCCTATAAAATCCATGCTAATGTCAGACCATATTCTTTCCGGTATGGGTAAAGGCTGCAACAACCCAGCTGGTTTCAGTGCCCGATACTTGTTCCTTTGGCATATTTCACAAGCCTGAACATAATTTTGAATATCCTTCCTCATACCAACCCAATAGAATAAGGTTGATATCCTTTTCATAGTTCTGAAATGTCCAGAATGACCTCCTGTGGCTGAATCATGATACTCCTCAAGGATTTTGGTAATCCTAGGAGAACCTTTTGGTAACATTAGCCTTCCTTTAAAATATAACAATCCCTTCTTCAGTCTGAACTCTGGTATTTGATCCGGCTGACTCAATATTTTCTGAATGGTTTCATAACATTTCTGATCAGCTAACAGCTCCTCCTCCAATCCTTCCCACTCCAGACAAGTGACTACACAGATTGAATTAAGTTGAACCTTCCTGGACAATGCATCTGCAGCTTTGTTCTCCAAACCTGGTTTGTATTTAATAACAAAATCATAGCCTAGCAATTTGGCTATCCATTTTTGTTGCTCTGCTCCCACGACTGTCTGTTCAGTTAAGTATTTAAGGCTTCTTTGGTCCGTATGCACTTCAAATTTCCTTCCCAATAAGTAAGGTCGCCATTTCTGAACAGCAAAAACTATTGCCATTAACTCCTCATAAATGGACTTGGTTTGATGCTTCACAGATAACTCCTTACTCATTAATGCTATGGGTCTCCCATCTTGCATTAGCACAGCCCCCAATCCTTTACCAGAAGCATCCGTTTCAATAATGAAATCTTTATTAAAATCTGGATTGACTAAAACTGGTAATGATGTCATGGCTTGTTTCAGTTCTGCAAAGGCCAAACTAGCCTCCTTTCCCCAATGAAAATTGTCTTTCTTCAGTAATTGTGTTAGAGGAGCTGCAATTCTGCTGTATCCTTTTACGAACCTCCTGTAGTATCCGGTCAGTCCCAGAAAACCCCGCAAGCTTTTCAAATCCTTAGGTTCCACCCAACTGACCATAGCTTCTATTTTTTCAGGATCTGCAGATACCCCCTCTTCAGAAATGATATGACCCAGATATGTCAATGTAGTCTGACCCAAAAAACACTTCTTCTGATTTGCTACCAAGTTGTTATCCTTCAATGCTTTTAGTACCTTTCTTAAATGCTCTATATGTTCTTCTGATTTGCTATAAACCAGAATATCAACAAAAAACACTAAAGCAAACTTCCTAACTTCATTCATCAAGGCTTGAAAAGTAGAAGGTGCATTGGTCAACCCAAATGGCATAACCACATATTCATAATGCCCTTCGTGGGTTCTGAAAGCAGTTTTATGGGCATCCTCCTCTTTCATTCTAATCTGGTGATAACCAGATTTTAAATCCAATTTAGAGAACACCTTAGATCCTCCTAATTCATCTAAGAGTTCTTCAATAATTGGTATAGGGAATTTGTCTGGAATAGTTATCTTGTTCAAAGCTCTATAATCTCCACACATTCTCCAACCCCCATCTTTTTTTAGCTAATAACACTGGGCTGCTGTAAGGGCTGTTACTATTCCTTATAATTCCAGAATTTAGCATTTCTTGAATAATAGTCTCAATCACATTCTTTTGATCATAAGAATACCTGTAAGGTCTGAGGTTGGGTATGCTAGCCCCTTCCTTGATATTTATAGTATGATCACAAGGTCTGACTGGTGGCATGTCCAAGCTTGCTTTGAAAACCTCCGGATATTCTTCCATCACTTCATTCCACTTCCCTTCAGGTGCCAGTTTCTGCTCTCCAGCACCTTGACTTACAGAATACATCAAATATCCATCTCCTGTTTGTTGTAAAATGTGAGTCATAGTCTTAAGAGACACTTCCATGTTATTTAGACTTGCATCCCCCTGAATAGTCTGATTCAGCCCTTGTTTCTTCCATTTCATAGTCTGATTTTGGAAATTAATTTCCATATCACCCAATTCAGTTAACCACTCCATCCCCAACACCATGTCAGTTCCTCCTAACTCCAGTACATAAAAATTTTGTTGAATTTCATTCCCTTGCACATTCACTTTCATCCCATCACATCTGCCACCATTAGAAATCAAATCTCCATTCCCTATTTGTACTTTATACCCCTAGATACATTGGAAAGGTATTTTCCATTGATCTACAAGTTGCTGGGATATGAAGTTGTGGGTAGCACCACTGTCAATCAAAATTGTCACCTGTTTGTCATGATCTGGCCATTTTAAACTTCCTTTCACCTTGAAGGTTCTCATGGAAGGTATTCCTTCTTTACTGAGTACAGATAACTGCATAGTTTTGGGTTCCTTATGAACCCCTTCTCCTTCTTCAGTATCACTAGAGGCAGTGTCAGTCTCATCTTCACCTTCAGGATGTTCAACCAACATCATTTTAAAATTTTTCATCTTGCAGGTGTGGCCTCTACTCCATTTATCTCCACACTTGAAACACAGCCCCTTTTTACTTCTCTCCAACAGTTCATTCTGAGTTAGTCTGGGGCCAAACTTCTTAGATACTGAACTGGAACCCTCCTCCTGCTTCTTACTGTCAGTGGAATTCTTCTCAACGATATTTGTAGGGTGTATGCTGTAGCTTCTTTTACTGCCATCCCCCCATTTATTGTAACTCTGTCCTCCAGTTAACTGATTCCTCCGTATTTTTTTTCCTTCATCCTTGTTTCTCCTTGATACCGCTTCATAGTTTTTATGTTCAATTAACAATGCAGTATCCATGATATCCGCCAAATCTCTCGCCTGATAGAGCTTAAGCTCAGCTCTAATATCTTTTCTCAAACCATTCAGGAAAATCCCTTTAGTTACCTTCCTGCTCAAATCACCTTGAGAAGCCACCGCCATTTCGAACTGCTCTCTGTACTCCTTCACTGTTCCTTTCTGTTTGAGACCTAATAACGGGCCCAAGGGATTCTGAACCAACTCTGGTTGGAATCGACGAGTTAAAGCTGCCTTTAGGGTTTCCCAGTTCCTCTCTTGCGTCTGATTCTCCCACCCTTGGAACCAACTCAGGGCTTTGTCCTCCATGGCCACTACCGCTACATTGACTTTTTCCTCTTCCTCGATATAGTTAAGTCTGAAGTAGCGATCAATTCTGATTAACCAGCCGTAAGCATCTTCTCCGTTGAATAACGGCAGATCAATTTTCCTCCCTGTTCGGCGATGGATATCCCGTTCCCTGTGACGGTGGTGTTTGCGGTACGTTGCAGAGTAGTTATCATCCCCTTCTGAACCATCCGAACTCCTGGAATGGCGTGAGTGATGACTGCGTGTTAGGGACCTGAACACTACCAAGAATTAGAGCCTTATTAAGTCATTTTAGTTTTGTTCAATAATAGGGTTTAGGCCCTACAACTTAGTAGAAGTGGGCTGGCCCATTAGAAATAGAATAAATAAGGGTGAGTGGGGATTAGATGGGGGGAGAACTTGGGATCAGGACTGGGATATTGGGAGTGAGAGACCACTCGAAGAGTCTCAAACCTTTCCTTTCATGACTTTCTGTATTCCTTCACTAAATGTTCATTAATAAACTACTACTTTCTTCTTGGATTCTTCAGTTACTTATCATTGGTATCAAAGCCATTGACAAAAGCCTTACCTGCGCATGGTCTTGACCCGATCGAGAATGGAGCAACGTGTGGAAAATCTGGAAAACACCCTAGCGGAAGTGAGAACTGCCGTGAATGAACTGCTTCGCTTGCGTGAGACCGTGGCCGAATTGAAGAATATCATGTTACAGGGTGACCGCCATAAGAGAAGAGGACGATCTACCACAAACCGTCGTCGCCATACTTCAGCAAGCGTGAGCTCCTCTAGTTCTGAAGGTAAATCTCATGAAACTCACTCAGTTTCACGCAGCCCTTATCAGAAGAGAATCAGCGACCGTGTATATACTGGAAGAAAGGTCGATTTACCACTTTTCAGTGGAGACGATGCTTATGGATGGCTGATTAGGGTTGAGCGCTATTTCAAACTCAACCATGTGGCAGAAGAGGATAAAGTAGAAATAATCTTGATAGCCATGGCCGGAAAAGCTCTGAACTGGTACCAATGGTGGGATGAACAGACTGATGACCATTCTTGGGTTAACTTCAAAGATGCTTTGTTCCGGCGTTTTCAACCTGCCTTAGTGCAGAATCCGTTTGGTCCTATGCTCAGTATTAGGCAAACTGGTTCTGTAATGGAATACCGGGATCACTTTGAAATGGTTGTAGCTCCTCTCAAACTTGCTGACCAAGGGATGTTAAAAGGAGTGTTTCTCAATGGCCTTAAAAAAGAAATTAGCACGGAACTGAAGTTGCACCAGACCAGTGGGTTAACTGAACTGATGGACAAGGCTTTGTTGTTGGAGCAGAAGAATAAGGTGTGGATAGGGAAAAAAAATAAAGAAGAAGACAACATAGGTTGGAAGGAACAGGGAGGAAAAATGGTTAGACCTTGGAACTGGGTAGACGCAACAAAGGGAAGAACACCTGCGTTAAATCCGGAGAGAACACTTTCAGAGAACAAACTGGAGGAATCGCCAAAACCGAGTAAGACATGGGAAGGTGGCCAAAGGTTGACACAAGCAGACTTAGAAGAAAGAAGCAAGAAGGGCCTATGCTTCAAATGTGGAAACAAATGGGGCAAAGAGCATGTTTGTGGAATGAAACATTATCAATTGATCTTGAGGGAAGAGCCAGAAGAAGAGGAGGGCACAGTAGATCAATTTTATGAGCGGGATGGAGCTGAAAACTTGCTGGAACCTAATGCAAAATCAGTCTCTTATCATCCACCTTGAGGACAAGGTGGAAGTTAAAGGGGGGAGTGATGTTAGGGACCTGAACACTACCAAGAATTAGAGCCTTATTAAGTCATTTTAGTTTTGTTCAATAATAGGGTTTAGGCCCTACAACTTAGTAGAAGTGGGCTGGCCCATTAGAAATAGAATAAATAAGGGTGAGTGGGGATTAGATGGGGGGAGAACTTGGGATCAGGACTGGGATATTGGGAGTGAGAGACCACTCGAAGAGTCTCAAACCTTTCCTTTCATGACTTTCTGTATTCCTTCACTAAATGTTCATTAATAAACTACTACTTTCTTCTTGGATTCTTCAGTTACTTATCACTGCGCGATGTGCGATGCGATGTCGAAGAAGTGTGCGATCTACTTCGCAGTCGGTTTTGGCTTTTCTCCGCCAAACGCGCAATCGCTGCCCGAATCTCCGCAATATCCGTCGCCATAGCAGTGTTTGTTGCCGCGAACTCCCGTTGATTCCTCTCCAGATCATTTAATCTTCCTTCCATCGTAGCGCGCGTAAATCTCATCCAGGGATCTACGTGCTCTGATACCACTGATAAAACACAATCAGATCACAGAAAGAATAGAAGAGAATTATGAGGAAATAACCAACAAATGTATTGAGATGATCAAGCAACCAAGGCCGAAGCCCCAAAAGAAAGAGACAATAAATCTCTAACTTCCCAGTCCTGACAACTTCCGTCATAACAGCCTGCCCCCTCCCCCCAGCCTTACTTCTATTTATAGTATTCTTAAAACATAAAGTGGTTATTCATTTAATAACAAAAAAAGAACCCAAGACTCGCAGCTTATTTCCTCCTTCTCGAGTACACTCTGCCAAAATATGGATCACCAGTGTTCGGATTAGATGGGTCTCTATCAAAGACTTCTGGGAGCAACCAGTGTACACAACAAGGCATAACATTGCATAAGCACAATTGCTAATGAATTAATGAATGAACATATACTAACAAAAGCTATACTGCCTCACCACCATCAAAATCAATATTGCCTAATTTTCTTACCCTTTGCTTCAGGTAGAGAATCCTATAGCTAACAAAACACATCCCAAAGTTTGATGCGGAAAACTTTTGAAAGAGTGAAAGTTGTAGAAAAATGTAGCATATTCATGTTATTTTATTATGTGTACATCCGGGACTGTATAGATAGGAAGTAGAGTTGATTTAGGACTCTAACTCTTAGATTAACACGCAGTGTAGATAAGAATAGATAGATCCTAAATATTAGGATCCGTAACAAACCTTAGCTTATCTGTAATTTTGTATTTATATCATTGCCGGATGGCTCAATAATACTAAGATGTTTATAACTATGAACACTGTTTTTGTAGAAGATCAACCTTTTTTTGGTACTCATCTTCAGGGGGAGATTCCTAATGAAGATGGTAATAATGTATCACATATCCTTGAAAAACTAGAACCTCTTGACATTAATCTAGATGCACAGTATAGTAGACAGTTAGATGCACTAGAAAATAGTCAAGAGTCAAAAGAAAATGAAAAACTTTTTTCTGAAACAAGGAAAGATGATGAACAGCAGATAAGTAAGTTTTTTGGCAAGGTTTATGAAAGGAAAGTTCCAAATCACAGAATAGAGGACATCCCTGATCCTGCCACTGTCAATGAATCTGACTCAATGCCAGAAAATGACAAAGGTAATAATTTCAGTGATCTAAATCTACCCATTGCTCTCAGAAAAGAAAAAAGGTCATGTGTTAAATACCCTATCTCAAACTATCTGTCCTATTCTCAGTTATCTACATCATTTGCAGCTTTTACCTCTAGTCTTTCCAGTGTCTCTATTCCCTTAACCATACGGGAAGCCCTATCTATACCTGAGTGGAAGAAGGCTGTTTTAGAAGAAATGAATGCCCTTGAAAAGAATCAGACATGGCAGACTGTAGAGGTACCCAAAAATAAACCAAGGGTTGGATGCAAATGGGTGTTTACTCCTAAATTCAAGGCAGATGGTACACTTGAAAGATATAAGGCCAGACTGGTTGCCAAAGGATACACACAAACCTATGGCATAGATTATACAGAAACTTTTGCACCAGTTGCAAAATTAAATACTATAAGGATTCTACTATCTCTAGCTTCTAACCTAGACTGGCCTCTTCAACAGTTAGATGTGAAGAATGCTTTCCTAAATGGGAAGCTTGAAGAGGAAGTATACATGAGCCCTCCTCCTGGGTTTGAGGAACAATATGGCTCAAAGGTGTGCAAGCTAGAGAAAGCCTTATATGGGCTTAAACAGTCCCCAAGGGCTTGGTTTGAAAGGTTTACTCAGTTCATAAAGAAGCAGGGATTCAAACAAGCCCAAGCAGATCATACACTATTCATGAAATTCTCCATTAAGGGAGAAATTGCAGTACTAATTGTTTATGTGGATGATATAATTCTTACAGGAAACTATTGTGAAGAGATTGAAGACCTGAAGAAGAAGCTAGCTCAGGAATTTGAAATCAAAGACCCGGGAGAATTGAAGTATTTTCTTGGCATGGAGATAGCCAGATCAAAGAAGGGAATTGTGGTATCCCAAAGGAAGTATGTACTAGACCTACTTCATGAAACAGGTATGAGTGCATGCAGACCAATAGATACTCCAATTGATCCTAATCAGAAGTTAGGAAATGTCAAGGAAGGAGTACTAGTTAATATTCACCAATATCAAAGATTGGTGGGAAGGTTGATTTATCTGGCACATACAAGGCCAGATATTGCCTTTGCAGTCAGTATGGTTAGTCAGTTCATGCATAATCCATTCCAAGAACATCTAGATGCTACCTACAGGATCCTAAGATATTTGAAAAGTTGTCCAGGGAAAGGATTATTTTTTAAAAGAAGTGACAATAGAAGTGTAGAAGCCTTTACAGATGCAGATTATGCTGGGTCAATAAATGATAGAAGGTCTACATCTGGATATTGTACTTATGTATGGGGGAATCTGGTGACTTGGAGAAGTAAGAAGCAGAATGTTGTTGCCAGAAGTAGTGCAGAATCTGAATTTAGATCTATGGCTAATGGAATCTGTGAGCTACTTTGGATCAAGAGAATGATGACAGAGTTGAATATGGAAATGAACCTACCTATGAAATTATATTGTGACAATAAAGCAGCCATTAATATTGCTCACAATCCTGTGCTACATGATCGTACTAAACACATTGAGGTGGACAGGCATTTTATCAAAGAGAAGATTGAAGCTGGAATTGTATGCACACCATTCATATCTACTAAAGAGCAGACAGCTGATATCTTTACAAAGGGGCTGTTTAAACCAGTGTTTGAGTTTCTTATAAGCAAGTTGGGAATGTATGATATATACTTACCAACTTGAGGGGGAGTGTAGAAAAATGTAGCATATTCATGTTATTTTATTATGTGTACATCCGGGACTGTATAGATAGGAAGTAGAGTTGATTTAGGACTCTAACTCTTAGATTAACACGCAGTGTAGATAAGAATAGATAGATCCTAAATATTAGGATCTGTAACAAACCTTAGCTTATCTGTAATTTTGTATTTATATCATTGCCGGATGGCTCAATAATACATGGAAGATTAATTCTTCAAACCTACAAAAGTAAAAGGGCTTTGCATCTTTTTGTAACATAATAAACAAGTGTCTTCCATACCTCATCCACATTGTTTGTTTGACATGTTTCCTTCCAAGTAGTAATGAACATCTTCATTGAATCACTGCCATATGAGCAATCTATTGAGTCAATATTTCCCTGGTCCCCTGCCTTTATATTCTTCTCACCAGAATGGGTTGTCCACACTTGTCTATTGCATGGTGTTTGTGTTCTTTCTGTTTTGCAGATTTTTGTAGCATGAGTAACAGGACTCTGAATATTTTTGTGTTTTCTTTTTCTTTTGGATTGTTTAATACTCTTGCTGTATCCCACCTGTGCAAATTCTTCACCTACAGTTCAATAAGGATAAGTACTCACTCTTTCAAAGCTGTTGACATATTCACTTTGTACATCAATAGATTCATTACCATCTATCTCACCTTCAGATTCATCATCATCACTGGAACTACCCTCGGAACAGGATGATATCAATGATACATGCTTACCAGTACCAATTTCATTAACAGATGAGAACGATTTGACATGCTCTATTATATCATTGAAATGTACATCCATCTGCTTTTTCTGTGACTGTAAGGATGAAAAAGCACGATCTTTGGCTTTTTTAAATCTGTTTTTCGGTGTCTTTAAATATCTAGTCACACTAGTGACTTCTAACTGCTTTGCTTGTCGAATCAAAGAGATATGCATCCTGAAATTAAAATCAGAGAGAAAGAAACAACCAGTAATGTTTAAGGAACAAAATGTATATAGCTATAACTGATTTCATATAATACTCCGTATGAATTATCAACGGGGTGGACTAGTGGAGCCAGTACTGCCCTAATTCGAACTTGTGGTATGCCACAAAAAATAATTCATTCATTATATTTTATTAAAAAATGAGATAAGTCCCATAATAGGGGTAAAACATGGAAAGAAGGCTTGCCACAAAAAATAATTCATTCATTCATAGATGTTTAAATTTCCTAAAATAGGAGTTTTTTGTGATTGGACATGAATATCCCTGCAGGGGTTTTAGGCTTGCCACTTCCACTGGGCTGCCGCTGCCGCCAAAAACATGTCAGATTTCTGCCGCCAGTGCCATCACCGGCACTGCTGGACTGCCCCGCCACCAACGGACTGACCTTGGTTATGCAAGGGAACTAGGAGGGGCAATTAATTAATTATATTAGTGGTAGAAAGGTAATATCTAGTCCTATTTTGGGAAAATTAAACATGGACTCCTATTTAGGGAAAAGGAGTATGTTTTACTCCTATTTACAGCAATTACTTTAAAAGATTGGAACAAACTTAGAGTGGGCCTGTCCCAGTAATGTCCACTCCTAAATCCACCCAGTGCATATATTCAATGAAAGGAAAGGATCAAATACCCCAAGCTTTGGATTCGCACACCAAGCCTTTCCTTGGATGTTACAGATTGTTTCTTTGCAATAAAATCCAAAAGATCCTCCATATCTACTTTTTTATGTTTACCGATATCCATGAACTCAAAAAGCAAAGACATTATTTCTGCACTTTTTATTCTGCAGACTTCTGTGACATCTGCGCTTAGAGAAAAATAATGTACAACTAATGGGTGCTTTACCAAAGGCCCCAATTCAAGTTCTTCAAATTGCTCAACCCTCTCTGATTTGCATATCGCAATTTCTAAGTCATGCAATGTTGTCATTCTTTGAGTAGCAACAAAGCAATGAATGAAAGAATTTATCTACAATAATAAAGATAAAATTATAAGAACTTTTTATAAAGAATCGTAAACACCTCCCACTATCAAATGAATACAAATGTAATGTCTGAACTGCATTCATTTCCCTACAAATATTGGGCAAAGTTAATCCCCACCCCCATCTTAATCCAGCTATCATATATATTCAACTTTAGTGATCACCCATTAAGTGAAGCACAATACATTAGTGGAAAGAAATGGCAAAAGCAGAATACAGTTGGTGGCAATGACATAACCTTATTAATAACAAAGTTAATAAGCATTGGAGCTCGATAGCCTTAATAAAGGAAATTAATCAAATTGATGAAGAGTATTGAAAATGAAATCTTTAACCATATGAAGTGAACAAGTACACCAGACCAAACAAGATAAGGGAAAATGGTCAAATAAGCTCTCGAACTAACTTAAAAAGTGCAAATCACCCCTTATATATGAGGCTCTGTCCGGCTGTCACCATTTGGGGTGGTTCCCGGTGGAATTTTTTGACGAAATATTTTGAGCATCTTCTTCATTAAGTCTAGTTTTCCCAAACCAAATTTCAGATAAAAATTCAACCGGGAAGACAGCCAAATGATTTTCTGAAATGTACTGCGCTGTTTAACAGCGCATTTATCTTCAAAAATTCATTTGACTGCCTTCCCGATTGAAAGTTTATCTAACATTTGGTATGAGTAAACTAAACTTGATGAAGAAGTTGCTCAAAAAAATTCATCAAAAAATTCCACTGGGAATCACCCCAAATAGCGACGGCCGGACAGAGCCTCCTATATAAGGGGTGATTTGCACTTTTTTAAGTTAGTTCGAGGGCCTATTTGACCCTTTTCCCAACAAGATAATATATGAAATTACAACTGCCTTTATATGCACTATCCACCGGCTAGGTTATAAATTATTACATCTGAAGAAGTAAACTTGGCAGCACAGGCCGTACTGTCAATTAGCTTTGTATTCATCATTATATTGTGTCTACTCTCTTCATGTTTGATAGTGGCAATGGCAGAAGATAGGGAAGCTAGAGGAGTAATGCCCAGAATTTTAGCTCCGGTCTGATCGTATTCTAGATTTAAACCAGACAATAAGCAATATATATGTTGCTAATTTATATAGTTCTTGTGAGGAGTTGCATCTGCAGCATTAGTCCACTTCATTGTTTGATATTGCTCAAGCTCGGACCATCGTTGTTGGAGGTCAGTAGCATATTTTGTGACAGATTTTGAATCTTACTTAAGATTCGTCGTTTGGAGCCATAAGTCATAGACAAAAGCGCCATCTGTAGCAACGGAGTAGGACTGTTTTATGAAATCTCAGATTTATTTAGCCGAGTCCATGTATAAACATGTACTTGTAATGTTGGGAACTTGGGATCCATGGAGTCCCACAACCAGACACGTATGTTGGCATTGGTTTTCTCCCAAATAGCAGCATCAACATCTTCTTCTTCTGGTGTAGAGACAGTGAGATAAACTTCAAGATCTTTGCCATGAGGGAGAGTGTAAAGCAGCTTTGAACATCCAAGATAGTTCCTGCCATTGAGACGGTAAGATGGCAGGATAGAAGGGAGATCAAATTTCTGATTTTGAATAGCAACCGCAGCCGCAGTAGCAGCTGAAACGATGGTTGAGTGGTCAAGGTGACTTGAGGTTGATTCAATTTCTTTAGACATGATAGAACTCTTGGTGAAGAGACTCGCGCAAGAAGTTTAAACAAAGAGGCGGGTAGAGAAACCCAAGTAGACTGCTAGAGAGATGATGAACTAGGAAGAGGCTTAGACGAGATTCTGCTTTGATGCCATGAAGTTTTCTATATATTATTATAGATTGGTCTATTTTTTTAGAAAAAGTACAAACCTATATATATATATATATATATATATATACTAGCTAAATACTGGAAGTGTCTATAATAAGTATAATACAAACCGAAAAGACAACAAGTATTAGTTACAACCTGAAGCACTTTACACTCATAATTACAGTAATAATAAGGAAAGTAATTCCTAGACTAATGATGTCTCTTCATTTTATCAACACATATATTAATATATTAATATTAATTAGAAGCAAAAAAGTTGAAAAGTTGAAATGTTATTGCATATAGCCAGATATCATCAATTGTGGTTGGTCCTCCACTTTTTAGGTCCTCATTAAATGATTGTAGTATGACTGTTCTCAATCAGTTAGAAACTTAGAGTGTCTCTAGTAGAACAATAATACGAAATTACAGAGCGTTAATATCAAAACATAGGAGTCAGATACATCAAACAATGGGTAATCTCACAGAGTCATTCACAAATATTTCCATGACTCCATCCTCCACTCTTTTCTGTATGACTGGGTGTTAGTCTCAAATAATAAGAGTTGGCTAGATGAAGCAAGGAATAATCTAAGTCACAGGGTTATTCACTAGTAATTTCAGATTTTCATCTCCCACTCTTGTCAATTGTCCTCAAGCAGCGTATGCTGCTGAAGCCTCAATGTACTATTACCAATATCCCGCTTTCACACTCTAAATCATAGACATTATTTATCATACTTACTTCTATTGAGATATTAGAAGTCTAAGGTTCAAAAACTAAACACTCTAATCGCTGACAGTCCAATCTTTGTACTGGAGTCTAGAACCTCTAACTCTAGGCGAAAAACATGTCAACACCGGATGCTAAGCAGCGAAAATTACAATGCCGCAGGATGCATGAAATCTCTGTACTATTATAGACTTCATCCATTCAATTTAGATTTCATTGGTACTCAAAACATTGTTTCGTAAGGCACTTTAGATGGCAACTTGAGGCTTGTGCCAGCTAGACAGGTTGAGGTTTGCGCCTCAACTGACAAAAAGAACGATCTCATCATGGGCTTATTATTTGTAATGAACTTCATATTAAGACTTTTTTGTAATGAACGATCTCACCAACACAGGAAAAGCCGAGTACAGCAACGAACAAACTACTAAAAGTTTGGGCAGGGCACTTGTCCACACAAAAGTTTGAATCTTGATGGTAGTTTGCTGCAAGACAACAATAATAGTCTATTTTTTTACTAATAAACAAGTGGCTACTCGTTCAAAATCATGGGTGTACCAGTCCTATGGTGACTGTAAAGTATAAACAATTGAACAGGTACGGGTTAACAACAAACTTCCAGTGTCTAAGGAATTGAATTAAAGGGTAATGAAAAAAAAGGAAGTTCTGGCACTAAGCCTTGGCGGTCATGCACATACTGTTTAGGTGGATTGATTCACATTCACTCCTTAACTCTGTCCACTGCCTCGTCTAAACATGAATGGGTCTTTGCCCTAAATATGTGCATCGAAGGTCCAAGACAGTTTAAAATTAGATAGTTATAAGTGGGGCATTTAAGTTCCACACACGAGTCTATATAGTCTTGGGTTGGAATTGTTGTGAGTGGTGCTGTTTTGTTTCTTACAATACCACAGTTGGTAAAGAAAGGAGAGGTAAAAGCCATGGCTACTAAAGTTAATATTTATTCGTACCTTTCCTTCAAGGAGTATAAGACGGTGAAGGGAGGGCACTTTCTGCATTTGGAACCCCAGAGAGTCCCAACTGTCGGCCTGAAGTATTACCAGAGCAGCTTGAGACACTTGCCAAGATGAGACAGCACCTCCAGTGGCGAGTATTTCGCTATAGGCCTTAAGCACTGCCTTGTCGATCATATCGATGGCTGCCATCGGCCTCGAAGCCTGAGCATTCAACTCAAAGTTGGGTTGTTTCACGGGAAAGTTAGGGACGTGACTGCGATTCTTTTTTTTGGGCGGGGATGACGATTGCGATATTTCATGATTTGAAATATGTATATGGAAAGAGTGTTGATGGGAGAAGGTAGATGATTAAAAATACTGAGTTCATATTTACGTTTATACCAAGGAGGATTCCATATGCTATTTTAAAAAGGGAAAATTGTTTGAGCCTTACGGGGTGTTTGGAAATGATTCTGCTTCTTCTTCTTTTTTAAAGCAGAAGCAGAAGCAGAAGCAGAAGCATAAGCAAAAGCAGAAGCAGAAGCAAAAGCAGAATAAGTTTTCAGAAGCCGGTCACCCTCAGCTTTTAAAAAACTGATTCTAAGAGTAATTTGAGCACCAGAATCACTTCTGCACTTTCACTCAAACACTCCAACTTCTGCTTCTACTCCCTGAAGGAGCAGGAGCAGTTTTAAGAATCAGATCCAAACACCTCCTATGTCAAAAAAGTCAATTAGATCCCCGTACTTTAGAATCAATCATTGTTCTAAAACTCGTTAGGCGCTAGTCGGGCGGTTGAGGGGCGTCCAGCGCCTAGGCGGCCGACTAGGCCGATTTTTTTACCGACTAGGCCGAATAGGCCTCTACAGTTAGGGCCGACTAGGCCGATTAATCGGTCCGCCTGGGCTGATTTTTAGAACAGTGTAAGCGATCAATTGAACCCTCAAACTCACAAAAAATGCCCAATTAAGCCTCTTAGCCGGTAAAAAATAAGTCTTCCGGTTAAAAGTTGCTTATGTGGTTTTTTTAAAGTTTTTTTTATTTTTTTAGTTTATTACCTAGAGATCTTTAATCTTTACTCGTTATTTTTTCTTAACTCTTTTTCTTTCTTTCTTATATGATAGCTTCTTACTGCCTCGCCGCCAACTTCACCGGCGTTCCGCTCTGTACCCACCTTTCTCATCTTTCTCTCCCACCGTTCACTTCCTCCTACTTTCACTTTCTTCTTCATTGCCCGATTCTGCTCCACTTTCGCTTAGAGCTGCAAACTTCATCGTCGTCATCCACTGTTCAAGTTCGAGCTTTTCCCTCCCGGTTGTAATGTGCCCCTTCTTCTTCTATCGAATTGGAGGGATGGTGATGAAGAATTATCCTCTCTCGTTTGTCTTCCGATTTAACTAAAATAGGGATGTCAGTGAAGAGGTTTTGTTGCAGCCATGGTGCCCCTTTTCTTTAGCGTTGTTCAGCGAGACTCAGAACCTTAAGGGGACTCCAAAGTTTGTAAACAGTCCAATGCTTTCATGGATTTAGAGTTTTGATGGAAGAAATGTAAATAATGCAGTGTTTATGCTTAATTTTGGAGACATGGCTCTCCGAATCTGGGAGAGAGTTGCATGTGAAATTTGTTGGTGAAGATGAACAGTCCAATGTGTATATATCTGAGTTTGAATAGGCTACGTGGTTTGTTGGTCCCTATTTCAAAGATAATGATATAATAACAATGATATTATAAACACAGTAATACAAACAAGGGATCAGATAATGATATGCAGAAGATGATCACTGAAACCCTCTTTGATATACCGTATAAACCTTTACAGAATGATCTTGACGCTAAAAGTTCTAAAGATCGAATATCAAAGTTAACGCAACCCTAAGCCTTATGCGCTTTTATATATGCGCTATCAAGGTTTGTGTAAAGGCTTTACGCTAGATATGGGTCTGACACTTTGGCCCCATATCATTTACTATGCTAATAAATACAGAGTATAAATACATTACGGGCATAGTAAAGACTGGATTATTACAAGACATGTAACAAACTTGATACACAATAAAATATTCTTCAACAATCTCCCCCTCTGTGATCAAGTGTCGTCTTGCTTTCTTTCTGAGCTCTAAAGTAGTTTTTCCTTAAGTTTAGTGCATGTTCATATTGCCTGAGGATATTTCTCTTTTCTAGGCGTTCATCGATAGCTTTCAGAATTAATGTCAGCACTTCATGCTCCTTTAGAGTATATGTAGATGCATCCACAAGTCTTTTGTCAAACACTTCCTTTGTTTTCCTCAGCTTTTCGTGAATGATTTTCAAAGTTCCATCACAGTATTTGTGGATCTCATCAACCACCATCATGCGCTTTTCATCCTTGTGGTTCAGATAAACGACTGCAGGTGGAGTGAAAAAGATGTGATGAGCAAGAAAGTCCTTAAGCTCCGGACCATGCAATTTTGGCTGAGATAGATTCGCTTTTGGGATATTATTCTCGAGAGCCATTTGGAAGTCGTGGGAAGCGTTGACTCGGACTTGTCTAAGTATGAAACGCTTGATTGCTTCGAAGCCTTCTCTGTAAGTTCGATTGTTTCTGACTGGTAGGAATCTGTACGCCATAAACATCCCATAGATGTCATCCATTTTGAGCATGATGAAGTCATTTTCTTGGCATACAAATTCGCTACCATCAGTGCGTTGGACCTTGTAGGAGTAGAATCTGATTGTATGATGATCTTCGACCTTAATTTGTAGAATCTGATGAACAAGATGTGTACTAGACTTCAGATCTCTTTCCAATAGTTGTCGTTGAGGCCCTGATGATCTATGAAGTAGCATGTGTAGGTGACCTCCTGCTTCTTTTCCTTTCAAGTGTGTAAGTTCGCGCATCCTTAGTTCCCTTATAGGTCTGACCTTCTCCGGTTTATGCCAGACACGCTTTCTGAGTTCCTCTTGGAAAGGGGCTTTGATTCGAACATTCTCCCAAGGTTTCTCATTCTTGGGAAATCGTCTCGTTGTTTGTCTTATTATTGATTCCAATTCCTTGAGAGTTTCTTTATAATTTTCCCCTTCCTTGAGTTCCTCTTCATCAAGCCTGATGATGTCTGCTGCACATTTGGCGATTAACTCCCGTAAATACCAGCTCCTCTGCATGTCTTCAATTTCTTCGTCACTTCGAATCTGATCCCACTCCGTCCATTTTCTAGGCCACTTGTCATGTATAATGATATCCTCGAGTTCATCATGCATTGCCTCTGATGAAGGAGTGGTAGGAGCTGGTTGACTTGGTGGTGTCGGGGACCTGTTATCTGGAACACCGGGATCACAAGGATTTCCCGTTGTCATCAGTTCTGAACTATGTTATGACTGATGGCCTGATTGTGAGGATGTACCTGAGGTAACATCAACATGACTTCCATTCCCTCCTCGAACAATATCTCTCGGAGATACGCCTCAGGATGTTTCGTCTAGCTCGACCAGGTTAGATAGATTGGCTTGGTTTCGGTTTTGGCTGGAGGCGGGTGGCTGTTGGTTAGTTGAGGATTCGGGTTGATCGGGCTGTGGAAGTTGGCTGGTGGAAGCGGCTTGCTCAAGTGTTCGTGGCCGCTTGTTCTCCCCCTCATGAGGTTCCGAATCGTCGGGACCCTCATGTGAACGTTTGCGACCACGAGGACTGTCACGGCAAGTGCTCTTGGTGTCAGAAGTACCTAAAAGTGCACAGAGGATGGCTTGCTGGTAAGGGGTAAGGTCTTTGGCATCAATTGCAAGAAGTTTGGCGAGCATAGCAGATGCCAAGTCGTCGAAGGATAGGGTCAGGAGGTCAAGGCGATGTGTGGTCGGGATTGGGGATGATACTAGTTCGGTATCATGGGTTCCCCGAGAGGGTTGTAGACTGGTTGGTTTAGTTGCAGAGGTGTTGGAAATGATTGGGGTAGTTTGAGGTTGAGAGTGAGAGAGTGTTGGCACAGGTGTAGGTTTAGGTGTGGGTTGCTCAGTCTGAACTGTGGGGGTGTTCCTGAGTTCATGTGCAAGAGCGGTCATTGCGTCTTGCACCCATGGTTTTATGGTGGAATCCATTAAACGATTCAGAAGAGCGGTAACGTCTTGAAGGGTTGGGGCACCAGTTACAGGGGTTGTAACTGTTGTCACAACATCAGTGAAGAGAGCTGATGTGTGGCATGTGTTTAATGATGGAATCATTGTTTGCGTAGCGGGGCTTCCGACCGTCATAGTTTGCACTCTGGTCGTTACGTTCAGGATGTGTGTACCTGTTTGTGTAGTGAAAGGTGTAGGTGTCCTAGAAAAATCAGAAAAATTTGGAATTGTGACACCTAGACTCAATGTGGCCGAAGGAGGGGTTGTGGCCTTGGGCGGTTGCCCACTAATTTGCTCAACTGATCCAGAAGTGACCAGAGAGAAGGGTAAAGCCCGTGATGATGGAACTATAGCCTCTTGGGAGGCTAAAGAGTGGCTGGGAGAGGGCTGTGTGTGCGCAGTTGAGCCCGATGTTGCGGCTTCTACTCGGGAACCGAAAAGATCAGCTCCTGTACTTAGGGATGTGGCTCGGCTTATGTGGATGAAAGGATCACAGTCCGCAAAAATGGCCATATCATCTTCATCGATTAGGTCCCTTATAACTAGCCGCTTTGTCTTTAGCTTGGATGACGGAGGAGCATCATTTTTGAGCTTGACGTGTTTCTCCCTGATGATGATGTCTTCAGAATTCTTTACGACATGATCACCCTCATCATAATCCGATTTGGATCGGTTGATTTCATCTTGGACGCTCTTTGACTGTTGAGTCTCCTTTATAGTGAAAGTCTTGAGTCGAGTTGTTATAACCGCCTGTGCCTCTTCAGCAGTGATCTTTTTAGGAGGCTCAACAATCATCTTCCCTTTGCGAATCAGGGCGTAAGTAGCCTCAAAACCATCATCGCCATCATCATCATCATCGTCGTCGTCGTCATCACTTCGGATGGCCACGTTATCGGATGCCTCATCGTCAACCTTATTGTGGGCCGGGCTGAGCGATTCATCGGCAGATTCCTAAGCGTTCGTCGGTAAGCCCTCAGTTGTCTGAGTCCTCTCGGAAGAGTTGTCAGACTTTCCTTCATGGGGCCGACATGCCACTGGTTTCTGTGGCTTTGGAGCTCTCTTGGGACCCTCACACGCACTCGGTTTAGTCCCCGGGGTAGGTTCAGGTGGGTTTTGCTGAACCATAGGGACTGTTCTCTCAAGATTTGCTTTGTACTGAGCCACGACTGGATTCTTTTGGTTGACCAGATTGAGCAAGTAGTCCGGGATTCGCATTCCAGGTTCAACATGTTTGTCCTGCTTAAAATATTGGAGTTCAGGAGTTGCGAAGTGTGGCTCATCACTGCATCGAGGAATGGCCTGATGTGCCGTCATGGTATCATGGATGATGAGTCTCAACCATCTTGCATAAGGAATTGTGCCCCTCTTATTGTTTTCCTTGGCCTTCACAAGATCTATGAGTTCGGTGAAGAATAGTGTGGCCATGTCGTAGTTTCTGTTGAAAGCAATCCCATGGAAGATCTGAAGTATTTGCTTGTTGCACTTGTCGAATCCGGCATGCTTTGGTGAGAGACACTTGTTGACCAGTCCGAAGAGCATGGGTGCCTGAGATTGACCCACAGAAGTTAGATAGCTGAGGGAGCAGTGAATCATATCCCAGACCCTCTATGTCCTTGAGCATATCTTTGATAGTTGGAAGAGGATCATAGGTGTCATGTGTCGGCAACTCTAATGTGGACCGTAACGTTGATGGCGTCAGAATCACTCTCATGTTGTTGAGCTTGGTCATAATTTTGGAGCGGTCCTTTTTTGATTCGGTGTGCATGTGCCCCCAGAACTGTTGTAAATATATCTGTGGCACCTGGTGAGCTTTATGGAAGGCGGTCCAGAGATAGTGCCCCTTGAGAATTGTCTGGATGATGGGGTCCTGGCACTTGAAAACTTTGAGGTCAAGTTGGAAGTTGTTGTCAATCACTTTGATCCAGTTCCCCCTCGGATATATGGTGTCGTCGATGGCTACTTGATTTGTGCCTGACATAATGAACTTTTGATAAACTTTCGAGGAGAACAGATCGATTCAGAGAGGAAGGATTTCGACAAAGAGAGTATTCCAGCAGAGGGGAGAGCTCTTGGACTTTGCGAAATTAAATTAAGAAAACGAGAATGATGGAGTATGGATTTCGAGTTGTCCCTATATATATGTGTATATATATATATATATGTGTGTGTGTGTGTGTATATATATATATATATGATGGAGTATGGATTTCGAGTTGTCCCTAATATATATATATATATATATATATATTTCATGTTTGGGCCTTGAGCATATATATGCGAGGTTTGGGCCTTTGGGTAAAGAAAAACTGGGCCCAAGTAACCTGAACCGGGTTCGGGTTGATGTTAAAAAAGAGTTAGGCCCAACAAACAGATAATCAAAAGCTCCCCCTTATATAAAAAAAATACACACATGCAACACACACACTATTTTTGTTATTTTTCTGATTTTCTTCCTCTCAACACATGCAATGCACACTGTGTGCAAAATGCAACTCACACACACACACTTATTTTTTGATATTTTTCACTTGTTCTCCCCCTCAACACATGCAACTCACGCACACTTTTTTTGTTCTTTTTCGCATTTTCTCCCCTCAACACATGCAACACACGCACACTATTTACAAGTTACACCCACACACTCTTCAGACTAGTGGAGATAAAATTACACAGGCTCAAGGTGCAACATGCCCAATTTGGATACCAGGAACTGGAATCGTTTTTCATCCAGAGCCTTAGTGAACAAATCAGCTAGTTGAAGCTCGGTGCTTACAAAATACATGTCAATATCTCCTTTCCCCACATGGTCCTTGATGAAATGGTAGCGCATATCGATGTGTTTGGTGCGGGAGTGGTGAATAGGGTTGTTGGTGATGGCGATTGCGCTCTGTGAATCACTATAGATCGGAATATGACGGAATGTGTAACCGTAGTCTCTTAGATAAGTCTTCATCCATAATATTTGTGAACAACAACTAGCAGCTGCAACGTATTCTGCCTCAGTTGTAGATGTTGACACACAATTCTGCTTCTTGGAAGACCAACAGACTAACTTCTCATCCAGAAATTGGGCGCCTCCCGATGTACTTTTTCTGTCCATTCTGCAACCCGCAAAATCAGCAACAGACAAGGTCAAAACCTGAATGCTTGGGGTACCAAAGGCCTAAGTTCACGATGCCTTTTATGTATCTCAAGATTATTTTTAAAGTGGTCAGATGAGATTCTTTTGGATTCGCTTGGAAACGTGCACGGAAGCATGTGGAGAACATTATATCAGGCCTGCTAGAAGTGAGGTAAATCAAAGATCTGATGATTGCCCTATAGTTGGTAGGATCTACTAGTTTCCCTGAGGGGTCAGAGTCCAGCTTGTTGTTGGGGGACATGGGGGTTTTCATGGAAGATTTGCCGTCAATGTGAAATCTTTTCAACATATCCAGAATGTACTTGGACTGATTGATAAAGATACCATCTTTTAGCTGTCGGACTTGCAGGCCTAGAAAGAAGTTCAACTCTCCCATCATGCTCATTTCAAACTTGGTTTTCATCAGTTCCTCGAAGTGTTTACAGATGTGGATTTGAAGAGGCAAAGATGACGTCATCAACATAGATCTGAATCAGAATAATATCAAACTTCTGTCGATTGATGAACAATGTAGTATCAATCTTTCCTTTTAAGAAACCCGATTCAACTAGAAACTCTGTTAATGCATCGTACCAGGCCCTTAGAGCTTGCTTCAGTCCGTAGCCAGCCATCACACGCCACGTGTGCCACCCCCCCAACGGCTATATTTCCAACGGCTATATTCTGGAAGCCCCCGGGTTTTTCCACTTCACTCCACTTCATCAAGGGTAGCCCCCGGGTACACTCACTCAGAAGTGTGCCCAGGTTGTGCCCCAAACAGCACATAACAGACGCCTTCGGGATCACTCCTTCAGAAACCCAGGACTTCATATCAGGGCACCCCTTGGGGATTCCCCCTCAGCACTGCAAAATCGGGTAGCCCCCGGGGAGTTGCCTCATTGACGGATGACCCATGGCACTCAGGTAATGGGAGCCATCGGGTATCTTCATCACCAACTAATCAACAAACAGTGGACCCCCCGGTAACAACTTCACTGCTGCCCTCATCTGGCAGGCCCTCGATCCCTGGATTGAGGGGCTCCCCTCCGGCGCCACCAGGACATCAACAGCAAGCCTTCGGCTAATCAACACAGGAGCCCTCAGAAGAGAGAGCCTTCGGCATTCCCGTCATTCTCCATTTTTTACCAAGGTTTGACATTTTCGATTCATCATTGGGGGAATTCAGTGCACTCTTTTTCCCTCATTAGGATTTTTTCCCAAAGGGTTTTTCCTAATGAGGTTTTTAACGAGGCATCCCCCCAAAATGAAACGAAAAGCGTCAGCTTTCGGCCCACAACAGAAACGTAACTACCTTACTCCTTTTCACCACTTTACAAGTGCCTCAAGGAGTGGGGGACTGGAGGACCCCCTCGGGAAAATCATTAAATTACAAAATCTGTGAAATTCCAACAAACAACAAAGCAAGCCCTCAAGTCCTGACATGTGGGTAACTGAGGGACTGCCTTCAGCAGGGACATAAAAGCAACAACTCCTCACCAACTTCAGAGATCACGACGGGACAACATCAAGGGGCAAGCACAAATTACTCCTTTTCCCTCAAGTACCTTTCGGCAAAAGGAGTGAGGGACTCCTGATGGAGTATATGGCCCGGGAACCCCCGGCCCACAGACTCCTACTACTCCAGCGAAGGCCCAAAAGGCCCAAAAGGCCCAACAGGCCCAAATCACAGCGCCCAGAGTACTAAGCAGTCCGCACTACGCGCCAGGGGTGCCTTCGGCCCCCTGGCCGAAGGCTCCAAATTCTCACAGAACGGGTTTCTCAAGCAAATTAAGAAACTGGGAGAAAACGGCGAAAACAGTAGCCCTCGGCACCAGGGGTGCCATCGGGTGGAAGAGCCCTCGGCTACTGCTCTATAGCCGAAGGCATCTCACTCGACAAGATATCCGCCTCACATGCGTACAGATCACCGTACCCCGCACAGACGTCCCATCCAACAGCCGCATTAAATGCGGCCACATGCGGCTGCCAGCGCCAACCAGTTGAGGTGACCCCTCGGCCAATGAGCGCTTGACACGTGTCCCTGCCCGGCATTTATTGCTACTATAAATAGCACCCCATTTCCTCATTTGTAACCACGCTGAAAACGGCATTCATACTGAATACACTCTCTCTCTACTTTTACTTACTTGCTCTGACTTCTCTCTAAGTTATTCCCCGTAATAACCCTTCGGATATATACCCCCGGGTAGACTATCCATCAATGAATATTTCCAAAGAGTAAAAAATGTCATCTTCATGATATTTTCAGAGAAATGTGACATTTTTACAGAAGATGACATCTTTTTCAGGTAACCGAAGCTGGTGGTGGTGGGAGGTAGATGACGCATTGAGAGTGACCTACATATTTTTAAATATATTTTAGGTATTTTATTTATTTTTTAGACTTTTTAATTTTTTAAATATTTTATTTGTTTTTTTAATATTTTTTTATTTTTATTTTAGTTTTTCACGTTTTTATTACTCCCTCCATCCCTGAATTTACTTCCGTAGTACAAATGACACACGGATTAAGAAAGTGGGTTTTGTGTGATGGAGAGGAGAGAGAATTGTGTAAGAATTAGTGAGGTGCACCACAAATTCTTTGCCAAAAAGGGAAAGTGAAGTTTTTTTTGGGACGGATGAAAAGGGAAAGTTGAAAGTATTTTCAGGGACGGAGGGAGTATTAATTTATAAATATTTTATTATTATTTTATATTTTCATTATAAATAGAAGTAAGATTTTCTTATTAATAAAATAAATGTATTGGAAATTATAGAAAGAGGTAGAATTAAAAGGAGGGACATATATTAGTCTTATTTTATTAACAAAAAGATTACATTGAATTTTGGACTAATTTTAATTGGACTAATAGCCTAATACCGGAATAAAGTATTAGACCAATTAAAAAGTAAAGAAAATCAAAATTAAAAGACTTCCTCCACCGACTCAGCAAGACTGCAAGAGCCGAGCAGTGATTTCTAAAGCAGTAATCGGAGGAACGGTAGAGCCGCCCTCGGCCAGTCGGCCCTTCGACGGCTCGCCGCACGTGACTGAGTGAGTGCTCCAGTCGTCCAGCGCCGGATGCCCTCTTACTGATTCGGCGCCGCGCAGCCCTGTCCGTCTGTAATACATATTCCGGCAATCCGGCTTCATTGCTTCAAAAGTAAGTTCACTCTCACTTTTAACGGATTTTAAAAAATTAAACTGTTGATAGTATTGAATTGCAGACTTTTTTTGTTTACTTGAGGAGATTAGAGTTTTAACTTTTAAATTTGTGATTTTTGAATGTAATTTTTTTATGAATTTAATTCAATTTGTATTTGTTTTTGTTATTATTAGGAGTATGATCTTGGATACATTTGTAATTTCGAGTAAGAGGTATTTGATTCGATGAGATAGTTCCCCAAACATTTCTAATCTATCTATTTCTAGTGTTGGAAATGCTAGTGCATTGAATGAAAATGTTGCTAGAGATAAGAGTAATGAGATTGGAAGGAACAAGACAGCTTGAACTTCTTAGATTTTAATATAGACAGTGTCCATTCAAAACAAAAAAAACCTGAACTTAGAATACACTTGAGTGGGATGCTATTAGTGAACCAGCACTATGAAAACTCTTCTATGAATATGCTTTTGAAGTTAGGGATGATGTTAAGAGAGAATATGTTGTTAAAGGTGCTTGCCAACCTTTGTCTCATATTTTTTCCACGAACTTCATTTGGAAAGATTATAGTGTTTTCGAGAAGAGTGGTTTAAAAGATGAGAATGGTTGGAATATAATATTTTTAAAAGATGCCGCTACATACCCAATCTCAGTACGAAAGTGTTCCTAACGTTACCCGGATAGCTAGATAGTACGCTTCCTTACTTGTTCCCAGTCACTATTCATTTCAATCTCAATCGCTATCCATTTCAATCTCAATTGCTATTCATGTCGATTGCAAACAATCGCACCAAACGATTTTCCAAGCGAACCGGTTTGGACCTGAGACTCGTCGTTTTCTACTCCAGGTCATCAAAGTTTCTAACCAGGTTATCAGGCTCTTTGTTTTAACACGCCACCTACTCATCTGCAGGATCACCTATTTAATTGAGTGAGAAATGTAGCCATTTCATACACCTTCTACTCTCCAGTAGTTCAGTACTCCAGTCTTCTACTTCCAAATGAATTTGTTCTCTTCCGAATCAAATTGAGTGATTACCTTATCTGTTTTAATTAATATTTCTGGTACTGTTTTTCAGTTTTAAGTGAAATGTTTCTAGAATATTAATGTTTCTAATTTTGTTTAATGTTATGAAATCATGTTATGAAATCTGTTTATGTTTAATGTTATAAAATCTGTAACTCTGTTTTATTATAGTACCAAAACATAAGGTACAACGTACCGAACGCATACCAAAATGAACGTAAGCCCTCCAAACTGGATACACTAGACCTAGCGAACCGCGTTCACAATCCTCATTCCCATACCGAAGCGTTCCACAAACTATGTGACTATGGGTTAAACATGTTGTTGACAGTTTGACACCACTACACTTTCTTTGAAAAGTGGCATCGATGGTTTTCTTCAAAGCATGGGTTAACTATGTCTAAAGTTAGAGGTCAAGGGTATGATGGAGCTTCTAATATGCGAATTGAGTTGAATGGATTGAAAACTCTTATCTTGAATGAAAATCTACCTGTGAGATATATTCATTATTCTGCTCACCAATTGCAATTAGTTGTTGCGGCTGTTTCTCAAAAAACAATTTTGTAAGATTTTTTTTAAAATATTTTTCCGTGATTACTAATATGGTGGAATCAACATGATAGACATGTTAGAAAAAGTTGAAATTGCGACCAAAAGAGGATTGAATCAAGAAAAAGATTAAGTTATGACATGGTAGTATGAATGAATTATAATTTATGTTAATGCATTACACCTTTCATTATTTTTATTATATTTTGAGCAAATACACAATAATTTTTAGTGTCTACACCCCTAGATGTGACTATGTGAGCTGCCACATTCACTGTTCAATATTTAATGAGTAATAGCATTAGAGCAATAATAGAAAAACATTTTCTTTTCGATACATTTGATATTCAATTGAAAAATATAGAAACGAAAAGTATCCACACTCTTCGACCTTTTTTCTCCTCTAAACCAGGGGTGTTCTGACGCAACAAAGAAGCACGAGATTAAACAATGGTTAATCCCGAATTGATACTCGAGTTCGCCAGCAATGAAACTAAAAAAAATGCTTTCGGAAATCCACCGAAACTAGAGAAAAATCTTTGTATTATTCAGGAATGTGTAATCTCCATAATAAAGTAATTAGCATCCTTAAAATACTATCTAAGATGTGGTTTAAAACCCCATCTCAACAAGACATAAATTCTGGGAAAGTACGAATTTAGAAAGGCACAAAACATAAATTCTGGGAAAGTAGGAATTTAGAAAGACACAAAACATAAATTTAAAACCCAATTTATTATGAGGCTCATTTTGACACTGGACGTCAAATCTGCATAGTTCTCGGCATCCCTTTTCGGGGTCCCACCTCTTCTTCAATTTGCTCAGCCAAGCGCTCTAGATCCCACTGTTTTGGCTTTTCCCCGCAAACACTTCTGATCATATTTCCCCGCATCCTGTTCGTTACTTCGGTCTGTCCATCCGTTTTCGGGCGAGCAGTAGAGCTTCTATTTAAAGTTGTTCCAAATAACCGCCACAAGGTAATCAAGAAATGACTTAAAAATTTAGTGTCCCTATCCGAAGTAATGGTTTTAGGAACTCCATGTAAACGCACTATCTTCCTGAAAAATAATTTGGCTATATCAGAGGCATCCGCAGTTTTCTTGCAGGCTATAAAATGGGACATCTTGGAAAACCTATCAACCACTACGAACACGGAGTCCACACCTCTCTGTGTACGAGGTAAACCGAGCACAAAGTCCATAGAGAGGTCCTGCCAGATGTCATCCGGGATGGGCAGAGGCATATATAGGCCAGTGTTTTGGGATTGGCCTTTATAAACCTGAGAGGTATAACACTTCCGAACAATGTGATATGGGTCGATTTGGCAGAGTCTACCAGAGGCGGTCAAAGAAGGGACCAGCTTGAGTGGTCCTCATTATTTTAATTAATTAAATCAGTTTCCTACTTTGAGTCTATTTTAATTAATTAATCAGTTTCCTACTTTGAGTTTATTTATTCAGGTTTCCTTATACTAGTTTAGGAGCTTCTGTATTACTTCTTTCCTATTATTGTTTTAGGAAACTTGTCTTTAGCCTATTTAAGGCTTATCAGTTGGATTAATGAGATTGGCTTTGGAATATTAATTTTATTTGGCGTACGGTGGAACCTGCGACAAACTCCTTGCCGAGGGCGGGAGTCGATTAATATTTCAGGCACCATAGATTCATATTTTTCTTGTTCTTCTTAGAAGCATCGACCTTGGACTAGATCTTGTACCAAGGCCCTTAACAATTTGGTATCAGTATCCAGAACGATGGGGAACGAGCACATCACCGTAGAGACACTCAAAACCTTCATGGCAGATATTAACCAGCGACAAGGATCGCTTGAGGCAAAAATTACAGATCTCGTTACATCTTTTTCCACGCAGCTTGCCACCCTGACTAGTAAATCTGCAGGCCCACATACTGACTCCAACAGTAACAGCCCCTCCGGATCCCATGGTGATCATAGGGAATTTCACGAACACCACACTCGAGTCAGTAGCGAGAATAACATTGTGCCCCGCTATTCCAAACTCGATTTTCCTACCTATGATGGTACAAGTGACCCACTGAGCTGGCTGAAGCGTTGTGAACGATTTTTTTCACATCAACAGACAGCCCCCATCGCACGTGTCGGATTAGCTACTTTTCACATGACAGGCGATGCTCAACTCTGGGCAGATAAACTGCGTGCAGGTATATCGTGGAACACCTTTTCTGAAAACTGTCTCCTTCGTTTTGGACCACCTTTAAGCACCAACCCTTCGGGAGATCTTTTTCAACTCAAACAAACGGGGACAGTGGAGGAATATATTAGTTTGTTTCAGAAACTGTTGGCGCGTGTAGATGGATTACCCAGTCAATTCGAAGTCAACGCATTCATGGCAGGGCTTCGTCAGGAAATCCGTTTAGAACTGGAGTTTCAGGCTCCAGGAAGCTTGGACGTTGCCATGAATCTGGCCAGGCAGATTGAGCGCAAACAACAATCTGTGGCACTACCCCCAGTCACACGACCTCAACCAAGACAATCCCCTATGCCTATCGCATCACAAACCAGTCTGCTTGCTTCAAATCCAAAGCAGACCATTGAGGACTCACAGCAGCCTCCCACTTGGCGTCGTCGGATTTCCAGAGCGGAGGCAGCCAGTCGCCAAGCCAAAGGTCTTTGCTATCATTGTGATGAACGTTATGTTCGCGGTCATCGTTGCAAGCAGCTTTTTGCCTTGGAAATCTGGGATGACGAAGGCGATGAAACAATTGATTCTGACTTTGCCTTGTCCCTCAATGCCATGTCAGGTTCCTGCTCACCCACAACAATGCAAATTACAGCTTCCTTGCGAGGTAAACCAGTTCTGATTCTAGTCGACTCTGGGAGCACGCATAATTTTGTGCATGCACGATTGGCTCAAGGACTCGAGTATAGTTCACCAACAGACAATTCTTTATTTGTGGTGGTGGCAAATGGCGAAAAGGTCCCTATTTTGGGTAGCTGTCCTCAGTTAACTTTTGAGGTTTTGGGAGTTCCCTTCCATGCTGATTTTTATGTTCTTCCCATGGCTGGTTTTGATATGATTTTGGGGGTCCAGTGGTTACGAGGCTTAGGCGCGATCGTATGGAATTTTCACAATCTGTCTATGCAATTTCATTGGATGGATGCAACCGTCATATGGCAGGGCAAACCAACGCCATACTGCAAACCAACAAACATGGCACTTCCCACTTCACATGAGCATTCACCCTTAGAAGGTATTCTCTGCAACTTCCAGGATTTATTCCAGGAACCGCGCGGTCTGCCACCTCCACGGCCATGCGATCATCGCATAACTTTAGTTCATGGTTGTGGCCCGGTTGTGGTACGCCCCTACCGTTATCCATACTTCCAAAAGGATGAGATTGAGCGACAATGTGCTGCAATGTTAGAACAAGGGACATTCAACCTAGTCATTCGTCATTCTCTTCTCCAGTGCTCTTGGTTAAGAAGCATGATGACTCGTGGCGTTTCTGTGTCGACTACAGAGAGTTGAACAGTAAAACAGTGAAGGATAAATACCCAATTCCGGTGATCGATGAATTGTTGGATGAGCTCCATGGGGCAAAAGTTTTTACGAAGTTGGATCTCCGGTCTGGCTACCACCAGATTCGAATGGCCCAGGAGGACATTCCCAAAACAGCTTTCCGCACACACCATGGTCATTTTGAATTCTTGGTCATGCCCTTTGGCCTAACTAATGCCCCATCCACCTTCCAATGCCTAATGAATGACATCTTTGGCCCTTATCTTCGGAAGTTTGTTCTGGTCTTCTTCGACGATATCTTAATCTATAGTAAGAGCTGGGTGGAGCATATCCATCATGTCCGCTTAGTTTTTGATATCCTCCAAGCACATGGGCTATTTCTTAAACGCTCCAAATGCTATTTTGGAACTTATAGTGTGCAGTATTTGGGTCACATCATTCACGAAAAAGGCGTCAAGGTTGACCAGGAGAAAGTTTAAGCCATCCAAGAGTGGCCTCTGCCAGGGACACTAACGGCCTTGCGTGGGTTTCTAGGCCTGGCTGGCTACTACCGTAAATTTATCAAAAATTATGGGGAGGTTGCCTTGCCACTCACGCAACTCTTAAAGAAACATTCATTCCATTGGAATGAGGAGGCCACTGTTGCCTTTAACCAACTTAAACATTGCTTGGCCACAGCTCCTGTACTTCAACTGCCCAACTTTTCAATTCCATTTGTCATTGAATGTGATGCCTCAGGGAGTGGCTTTGGGGCAGTTTTGCAACAAGAGGGTCATCCTGTCGCGTATTTCAGCCGCAAAATAGCAGATCGTCATATCAAATTAGCCGCATACGAGTGGGAATTGATCGGGTTGGCCAAGGCAGTAACCCATTGGCGACCGTACCTCTGGGGGCAAGAATTTTTAATTCGTACCGATCATTCTAGCTTGAAACACTTACTGGAGCAACGCTTAACGACTTCTCCCCAACAACATTGGCTCAGTAAGTTGATGGGGTATAATTTCCGGGTAGTTTACAAACCTGGTCGGTACAACACGGTTGCCGATGCCTTATCTCGCCGTGATGAGTCTCCGCCTCACCTAGCAGCGTTGTCCATTCCTTATACAACTTTGCTTGAGGATATCCGTAAGGAACAAGCTTCCTCGTCCGAAACTGGAGCTCTTCGACGCCAGCTTGACGAAGGTGCCTTGGGAACCGAGTGGGCATATCGAGAGGGGTTGCTATTTTTCCAACATAAAGTGTACTTACTGCCATCTTTTGCTGCAATTCCAACTATAGTCAATTTGTTCCACTCCATGGCCCATGAAGGCAGTACTAAGACGTTACAGAGGGTGCGTCGTGAATTTTATTGGCCTGGCATGAAAAAGACCATCACTGACCATGTGCGGGATTGCCAAGTGTGTCAACAACACAAATGGCTGAACCTCCAGCCTGCAGGTTTGTTGCAGCCCCTGCCCATTCCTCATCACATTTGGGCAGATATCTCCATGGACTTCATCGAGGGATTGCCCAAGGTTCGGGGAAAATCAGTTGTTTTTGTGGTTGTTGATCGGTTATCTAAGGCTGCTCATTTCATTGCACTAGCACATCCATTTACGGCTGTTTCAGTGGCAGCAGTCTTCTTCTCTGAAATTTTTCGCCTCCATGGCCTGCCAGAATCAATTGTCTCTGACCGCGATAAAGTGTTTGTGAGCTCCTTTTGGCGTGAGTTATTCCGTCTTTGTGGATCCCAACTTCGATTTTCTTCAGCCTACCACCCTCAAACAGATGGTCAAACTGAGGTGGTGAATCGCACCGTGGAAATGTTCCTCCGTTGTACTACCGGCGACTGTCCACGAGATTGGGTTCGTTGGCTTCCATGGGCGGAGTATTGCTACAACACATCTTTCCATACATCTTTAGGTGATACTCCTTTCAGGTTAGTGTATGGTCGTGACCCGCCCAAGCTACTTTCTTACACACCTGGCACTGCCAAGCTCGACGCAGTGGACCAAGCGCTCATTGACCGCGACTCCATCCTCTCCATAGCCAAGACCAGATTGCTCCAAGCTCAACAACGTATGAAACTCCAATACGATAAGGGCCATCGGGATTTGTCGTTCACCCCAGGTGATTGGGTTTGGCTCAGAATTCATCCACATCGCCAATTGTCACTCATCAGGCATACTCACAAGCTTTCACCCAAGTTTTTTGGGCCCTTTCAGATAAAGGAAGCTATTGGGCAAGCTGCCTATCACCTGATACTTCCTCCATCAAGCAAAATTCATGACGTCTTTCATGTCTCTTTACTCAAGCCACACAGAGGAGACACACCTTTGACGATGGGAACCTTACCAGAACTGAACAGCCTGCCATCCCCACTCCAACCTCTGTCCATTTTGAAGGCTCGTCCATATCAGGGTAGCTGGGAACTACTTGTCCACTGGGCAGGACAGCTTTTGGAAGAGGCTACATGGGAAACATTGGATTCCTTCTGTGAGAATTTTCCTGATTTCGATCTTGAGGACAAGCTCGTTGTCAACGGAGGGAGTGATGATATGGGTCGATTTGGCAGAGTCTACCAGAGGCGGTCAAAGAAGGGACCAGCTTGAGTGGTCCTCATTATTTTAATTAATTAAATCAGTTTCCTACTTTGAGTCTATTTTAATTAATTAAATCAGTTTCCTACTTTGAGTTTATTTATTCAGGTTTCCTTATACTAGTTTAGGAGCTTCTGTATTACTTCTTTCCTATTATTGTTTTAGGAAACTTGTCTTTAGCCTATTTAAGGCTTATCAGTTGGATTAATGAGATTGGCTTTGGAATATTAATTTTATTTGGCGTACGGTGGAACCTGCGACAAACTCCTTGCCGAGGGCGGGAGTCGATTAATATTTCAGGCACCATAGATTCATATTTTTCTTGTTCTTCTCAGAAGCATCGACCTTGGACTAGATCTTGTACCAATGCCCTTAACACAATGGTACTAACGTCTTTCTTCAGATGAGGCCAAAAATAACATTCCTCGAGGTTAGCAATATTCTTGTCCCTGCCCACATGCCCACTAAGTCCGCCTCCATGCAATTCACGAATTAACTTCTCTCGTAGTGAAGTTCGGGGAATACAGAGTCGATTTCCCTTAAAAAGGTAGCCTTCATTAATATGAAAATCAGCACTCGGAAGGAGATCACGGCACTTGGTCCATAATTCGTGGAAATCGGTGTCATTCTCATACAACTCTTTCAGCAACTCAAAGCCTATAATTTCTTGGGCTAATGTGATTAACAAGGAAGCCCTTCGACTCAAAGCATCGGCTACCTTGTTCTGAATCCCAGACTTATGTTGAATAATAAAAGGAGATTTCTTCAGATAACTCACCCATCGTGCGTGCATCTTGTTTATGATCTTCTGGCTGTGGAGAAATTTTAAGGCAAGATGCTCAGTACATAGAATAAACTCCCTCTGGACCAAATAATGCTCCCATTGCCTGAGAGCACGAAACACTGCATAAAATTTTTGGTCATAAGTACTCCACTTCTGTCTTGCTTCACTTAATTTCTCACTAAAGAAAGCCACTGGCCGCTTTTCCTGTGAGAGTACAACACCTATCCCGATGCCACTCGCGTCACACTCAACTTGGAATATTTTATCAAAATCAGGCAAAGCAAGAACTGATGCAGTGCAAAGCTTTTCTTTGATCAATGCAAAACTTTGTTCTTGTTCAAGGCCCCAACAAAACTTTCCTTTTTTCAGACAATCAGTGATAGGAGCGGTAATGGTGCTGAAATCCCGCACAAAGCGCCGGTATAAAGTGGCTAACCCGTGGAAGCTGCGTACCTCGCTGACAGACTTGGGAGCTGACCAATCTCAAATTGCTCGCACTTTCTCATCATCTACCTGAACTCCGTTCTCACCAATGACAAAACCCAGAAAAAGCAATTGGTTGGTGCAGAACATGCATTTCTTTAGGTTAACACATAACCGGTTTTCTTGTAAGACTTGTAACACTTGCCTGAGGTGCTTCAAATGTTCCTCCTTAGTTTTGCTGTAAATGAGGATGTCATCAAAGTAAACTACCACAAAAAAGCCAATAAAAGGACGAAGAACCTGGTTCATTAATCTCATGAATGTGCTAGGGGCGTTGGTTAGCCCAAATGGCATCACTAGCCACTCGAAGAGGCCGTCCTTGCACTTAAAAGCGGTCTTCCACTCATCCCCGGGTCTGATCCGAATTTGGTGATAGCCGCTGCGTAAATGTATTTTTGAGAAAAATTTAGCTCCTGCCAACTCATCAAGCATATCCTCCAGTCGCGGTATTGGGAATCTGTATTTGATTGTAATCTTGTTGATGGCCCGGCTGTCAACACACATTCTCCACTGATTCTCCTTCTTAGGAACTAGAAGAACCGGAACAGCGCAAGGACTCATACTTTCCCTGATAAGCCCCCTTTTCAACAGTTCTTCAATTATCTCCCTTAGAATTTCGCTCTCCATAGGGCTAATGCGGTAGTGAGGAAGGTTAGGCAAACTGGCTCCCGGGATTAAATCAATATGGTGCTGAATGTCGCGCATAGGAGGTAAACCGTTTGGCAGTTCCTCGGAAATAAGCTCACTGAAATCCCTCAAAATGGCATGTACTTCATTCGGTACTTCAATGCTCTCCTTGATGGCGCATTGGCGCTCAACAATCCCTTCACTACTACTGGATAAATACACTCGACGTCTTGGATGGCTGTATCCAACTCTTTTATGTTATCAGCCATGATAAGAAAACTAGATTTCTCTTTTTTTGAATCCTTGTCGAAACTGGCTACCGGTGCTATAACGATTTTGTGCCCCTCCCAGGTGAACAACAATACATTATCACGACCCCGATATGTGATATCGTTGTCATACTGCCAAGGTCGACCAAGTAACACATGACACACATCCATATTCAAAACGTCACACATAATCTCATCCTTGTAGTGCTTCCCAATAGAGATAGGGACCTTGCAGGTTTGTGATACCCTCACTTGTGACCCCTTGCTCACCCAACCCAAAGCGTAGGGTTTCTGGTGTGGTTCTGTTTCCAATTTCAAATACTCCACTAGCTTCTGGGATACTAGATTCTCAGTATTTCCATTATCCACTATGAGGTTACACAGTTTATTCTTAATAGAACAGTGGGCACAAAACAAACTTTTTCCGTTGTCCTTCCTCCTTGGATGAGAACAAAATTCGCTGGACCACGATATTCACTCTCTCCTCAGTTTCTTCTTCAGCAAACTCAGCACCTTCAAATTCATCAGTTTCCTTTTCATTTTCATACTCAACAAGAGCAGCCGTTCTCTGGGAAGGACACACGTTGGACTTATTTCCGAATCCCTGACAGCGGTAGCATTTATCTCCACTGGGCCAAGCATATGGGTTAGCGGCCTTCTGAGTCGGTGTTTTGCCGGGTCCGTGGTTATAATTGCTTGCTGTACTGCTTCCTTTAGTTACATATTGCGTTTCTTTAGGCACAACCTCCTTTTCCTTCTCATTCGCTGTCTCCGGAGTGTTTTGTGATGTAAACATGCGAAAAGATGGAAAATTTTTAGGAGATTTTTCCATCATTTCTGCCTTCAGAGCTAACGTAGAGGCTTCATTAATGCTCCATACGGTCTGCAAACCCATCTTTTCCTGTATTGAACCCTTTAATCCGCTGATATAATGAGCCACCCTCTGCCCCTCAGTCTCGCCTAGTTCATTGCGATCGGACAGACATATAAACTCAGCTGTATATTCACATACACTCCTCCTGCCTTGAGTGCACTCAATATACATTTTGTACAGAATTTGCTCATAATCTGCCGGCAAGAAGCGTTCTATCATCAGTTGCCTCATACGTCTCCAAGTCCTGATTGGTTCTTTTCTCTGGCATTGCCTTTGATAAACTAACTTATCCCACCACACTGCAGCAGTACTTTTCAACCTAATCACAACGATCTTGACCTGCTTTCTTTCCGGCACTTCCATAACATCGAAAAATCTATCAACGTCGATTTGCCAATCAAGAAATTGTTCAACTCCAGTGTTTCCATAAAACAAAGGGATATCAGCTTTCACTCTGTAATCCTCTGTAATCCTGACGATTGTGTTGATCATCATTATAGCCTATGGGTTCTTCTTCCTCTTCTTCGGACTCAGAACTATCTTCTGCCCGATTCCCCCATGTCGAGGATGCCGATGCCGACCCTCTCTCCTATTTCCCGGTCGCCTAGTGTGGTCGTTGTTACTGAGAGTGGCTATCTGCGCAGATAGCTGGGCGGTCATAGCGGCAAGAGCCTCAGTGATCCTGGTGGTGAATCCATCAAGGTCTGCTCGGGTAATTGGATGATCTCCCATACTGTTTCAGCCAAGAAAAGAACAGGAGAAACCTGCTCTGATACCAAACTGACGCAGCAAAGAAGCACGGGATTAAACAATGGTTAATCCCGAATTGATACTCGAGTTCGCCAGCAACAAAACTAAAAAAAAGGCTTTCGGAAATCCGCCGAAACTAGAGGAAACTCTTTGTATTATTCAGGAATGTGTAATCTCCATAATAAAGTAATTAGCATCCTTAAATACTATCTAAGATGTGGTATAAAACCCCATCTCAACAAGACATAAATTCCGGGAAAGTAGGAATTTAGAAAGGCACAAAACATAAATTCTGGGAAAGTAGGAATTTAGAAAGACACAAAACATAAATTTAAATCCCAATTTATTATGAGGCTCATTTTGACACTGGACGTCAAATCTGCATAGTTCTCGGCATCCCTTTTCGGGGTCCCACCTCTGCTTCAATTTGCTCAGCCAAGCGCTCTACATCATGTTCATTCGGTATTACCGAACCGAACCGAAATTTCGGTAAACCGAAATTTCGGTTTACCATATTTGTGCACCGAATACCGAACCGAATTAAATTGGTTCGGTTCGGTAAAAACCGAAAAAAATTCGGTTTGGTAATTGGTAAAACCGAAAAACCAAACACACATTCATCAAATTTAATCCTGCCATTTTACAAGGCTTACAAAGCCAAATAATAACAACACTCATAGGTAACCACACAAATTCAATAACACTAAGATTAATAACAAATTAACAACAACAGCAAGTTTCGTAAGTCATAATACTTCCTAGATAGTCAGAATATAGAAATTACAAACCCAATCCACATTTAGAAAATACACAATACAAAGTCAATTATTATAAAAACAAGTAGAAGGAAACCTGCCAAAACAATAAACATAAATCGATTATGCTGTATTCATATTTATTTTATATGAAGAAATAAAATTGATATAAATAATCTTACCATGAAGAGTGTTGTGTCGTTCATGACATGCCAAGAACATTAACATCAGACCCGGAGTTTATTACCAACTCTACAACAAAAAATTGAGATGTAAATGTAAAAAAATTAAAATAAAGTGATGTCATAGTGTAATAGTACATGAAATTCGAACAAAATGATAAAATTTACCTTTGTCAAGTTTCTGACAAAATTCATCTGCCTCTTCCATTGATGTGACTGGAGTGTGGCGAAGCCAATCTTGGCCGCAAATCAAAGCTTGTGCCATCTTGGGAGTTAATGAAGCTCTAAAATCGTCAATTATACGGCCTCCGGTGCTGAATACAGATTCTGAAGCGACAGTGGTTATCGGCATCCCCAACACATCTCGAGCCAACATAGACAAAGTAGAAAACCTGGGACTATTCAATTTCCACCAATCAAGAATGTTAAAATGTGGATATTCTTTGGTAATAGGCTCCTGCACATGCAAGTCAAGCTCAGATTGGTCGCTCACTCCAATTTCAGACAACATTTGCATATACCTCTTCTTGTTATGCCTAATATTCCTTCTAGCATCCCCATCATCATTTCCAGAATCTGTGGTTAAACTCTGATCCTATTGAAGAAGTAGACAATGTACAAGAAGAATACAAAGTCTTATATGCATTGAAAATGTCACATGGATTCCTTCACCAAAGCGGTCATTTTCAATCCTTCTTTTTCCCGTGCATGTTTTTTTAAAACATATTGCAAGTAACTCATTTTGTGACGGGGATCAAGGACATCAGCAATATACAAAAACATATTCATTTTTTTTATTTCCCCAATATTTGTCAAACTTCAATTTCATGTTCTTAGACATATCGGCTAAAGCATCATCTCGACTATTAAGCCACTCTTTTAAAAGCTCATCCATATCACTTAGATCATCTAAAAATGTGTTGGATCTCACATATGAAGAACTGGAGATTCGTTTGGTGAGGTCAAAAAAGTTACGCAAAACTCATTAGATGTTGGAAAACCAACAAGTCCATGAACACCACCTGGCAAAAAATCTGCACGCAAATTATGGGAAACCCCTAACTAAACTAGTAAAAAACAATCAAAATTCGTACCTCAATGATCTTCCTGAGCTGGAGAATTTTTTAATTAAACTAGGCCTTCAAAAGAGAAGTGAAAGAGACTCGGTTCTTTGAGAAGACGTAGTGAAGAACTGAAGAAGTCAAGAAGCAGTGCGCCAGCGCCCAGCCGTGAGCCGGCAGCGTGTTTGAACTTGAGGCTTTGAATCGTTGAGACTGGAGAGTCTTAACTCTCTCAAACCGTAAGGATGGTATGGATTAGGTTTAGTTTATGGAAGATGACTTACAAGGCTGGGCCGAAATAGACTAGTTATAAATAATTATAGTACTTGGGCTGGGCCAAAATATAAGTAATATTATATATTCATTATTTATCATTTTTTTCCGGTATTCGGTATATACCGAAAACCAATTTTTTTTTACATATACCGAACCGAATACCGAAATTTCTAAATTATACATACCGATTACCGAACCCAAATTTCGGTTCAATATTTGGTACGTACCGAAATTTCGGTTTGGGTTTGGTTCGGTCGGTTTACCGAATTGTGCACACCCCTACTCTAAACTGCGGCTTGGGCGTATGTTATGTACCGGGATTCTTTGCGTCACGGGACAACATTTTCATTTTCATTTACCCCAGTGCCGCAAAGGCTCCCACCTACGGTGGGGTAAGGGGGGGTCGGATGTACGCAGTCTTACCCCTGTACTAAAGCACAAAGAGACTGTTTCCGGATGACCCATAGTGAAAATCGCGTCCAAGATTGCATTGACTGACTGCTGCTCCATAACAAAGAAGCGCAAACAGTTTAGTGAGCCATTTTGCTTTATTCCATCATAACCTCAAGCCAAAAAATAATGAATCTTTGGCTCCATTGCAAATGATGGAAAAATTCTTTGCGTCACGGGAATGAAATAAAAATGATAAATAGATAGGGGCTATGGAAATTTGGGGAGTTTTCTTTCTCCTTGGTTTCTTCTTAATTTTTCTTCGATATCTTATTAGCATAGCAAAACTCCCTTTTATAAGAGGGATTACATGCATATGAATGTAGAAAACAAGGAAAGGGAAATCCTAGAAAATCACTTCCTAAGATAGATTAAATAATGAAGGTATTAAAATCAAATCATAATAAAGTCAATCAAGCAAATCCTTCACCTATTACTCCTCATAATTCTACTCGATTGCTCTCTTTATCTTTCCATAATATTATATTGTAGCATGCATCAGCGTACCCATGTGGTATTAAACGTCTATCCCTCCACCAGGTAAGGTGTGTCCGGTACACTATTTCTATCAAGGGTTGACGTTTCCGTTCTTCATAGCCCTCCCTCTATTGATTGCAATCCATAATTACCATTCTTTTGATTTCTTATTATTCAATTGCCACTGACACGTATGCTTCTGCAAAATGTATTCTTTTTTTTCCAGTTGAAAATGGGATTCTGGAGTAGAGGAATAGTTGCTGATAAATGGTCTGGCAGGATCTTGTGGATCTGTGCAATTGGAAGTGCAGTTGGTATTTTCGCACTCTGTGTTTCCCTTTCACTTTATGATGTTCAAGGATTATGACTGTCTAAACCATTAGTATTTGTGCTATGACTCAAAATTAAAACTGTAAGTAGATTACAAACGTGATATATTTTTGCAGTATTAACCAAAAGCTCATTAACTGGCAAACACATTGTAATTGCATGATAAATCCAAAAGCTCACAAAAATAATCAAATACTTAAGAGTTTAAGTTAGATATAATTCCCTAAATAGAAGTAAATAAATACAAAATTGCAAGAATAGCAGTAGAAGTTTTAAATTCCCTTGATAGGAGCAATTAGTGTTCTTTATGTCAATTCCCTTAACATTTTAATATTAAAAAATCATGTTTTTTATAAAAAAATCCATAAAAGAATTGGCATCTTCTGGCACCAACGCCGCCTTCAAGCACCGTCATTGTTGATGTCTGAGAACAAATGCCAACATTTTTGTCGGAATGCCAATATGAATCAAGAATGTCATCTTAATGGCATTTTCAAATAAAAATATGACATTTTCGAAGAGTAAACTTTGGCATCATTTTAACAACCAAAGAAGAAACAGAGCATCTGGATCTGTGACAAAACATAAGAGGGGGAAGAGAGAACCAGAGAAGAGAAGGAGGAAGAGGAGAACAACAAGCTACTCGACTCTTGCTATAGATCAGAATCTGCAGCTCAGCGACGCTCCCTTGCTGCTCACTGCCGCTGCTTACCGTCGCTGTTCACCATGGCTGCTCGCTGCACTTGGAAAGCTTGGTGCAGGCTTTGCGACTGGAGATGAGAGGAGAAGAAAACTTGACGAGGATGACCGGAAATGGCTAGCCGTCATGCCTGGTTGACGAGCAGATTGGGGAATGGAGAAGTTTGGTTGATGATGGAAGAAGCCGACGAGGATGCTTGGTGCTGCTATACAGGATTGAAAAATTAGGAGGTTAAAAATGGAACAATGGTCCTATTTGGGGAATAAAAATATATGTACTCCTATTTGGGAATTTAAGCATTATTCAAATCCTATTTAGGGCAATAGTTCTTTAAGTTATCTCTTCATAACACAAGAAGTTGTGTAAGAAAAAAGTTGGTTCCTGGAAGCTTCAATTGAGTAGAGAAAAAGTCAGAAGAAATATAGAGAAAGAAAGCAGTCGATTAGATGATAGAACTAACCAATTTTACAGAAAATTCACAAAGAATTATCAAGAACAAGCACTGCAAACTTTATTTAAGAAAGACAGTAACAATGGCCGAAGCCCCCAAAAGAAAGAGACGACTAATCTCTAACTTTCCCAGTCCAGACTACTATAGTCAAACAGCCTACCCTTCCTTTCCCCAGCCTTTTCTATTTATAAGCTCCTCATATAACCGACGGTAGTTAATAGCAGCAACCGAAAATAACAATCAACTAACTATTCTATTTACTCCTTCTAGAATAAACCCGGCCTAAATATTTATCCTCCTTGTTCATTTCAGCTGCATCCCTATCAATACTCCCCTCCTAAACACCCACCTTGCCCTCAAGGTGGGTAATAGGAAGTAGCCATGATCTTCTGCTTCCTCTTCATCCTGGCGCTTCTACCTTCCCAATATCTAACTGATTTCTGAGAAAAGAGCTTCCATACTTGATTCTTCCAATTCATAGATGTTACTGCAGCATATATTATCGCTGGTGAATTTTTATTTTCTTCCTTAGTCTTCAGGCCTTCAATAGCCACAAATATTTTCATGCTTTCCTGAGGTATAAAACTTACAACAGTAGCAAAATTTGTGTTCATGTCCTGAACATCAGGATTCTCATCCACTTTAATCTGCTCATCAGAAATTTTTGAACTACAAATTGCTTCAACTCCATTTGACTTTTCTCCCAATGAATTATGATTGACTGCTATGATGCTTTTCAGTAAAACAATGCCATCATCCGCCGTACTTGGAGTACACTCGACATCATTCCACCAAACAACTCCCACAGAACTACTCCACCAAAATCACTCTGCCACTGCACGTTCCTCCAAAGGAGAGTCCCTTTTCACCTGGTGTCTTAAAACATAGATTGGAAGAACCCAGGCTATCTCTAAAATGGCACAATATTTGCTAGTATGAAGCAACATAGTAATCAAGCAACCCTTTGTGGGCGAGAGTACAAAATCAGCTCCTGCATCACCAAGTACATCAGTCATTCTTTGGTTCCATCCTTGGCTTTTTTTTAAAGCAAACATTTTTTTATTGTTATAAAATAAGAGTACAATGAGAGAATAAGAGAAATAAAATAAAATTTCATGAAAGATTAAATAAAAGTGGAGAGTTTGTCACGCTTGAGGGAACGAGTAATTGCTCCAAATTCAGGTCCAAGATTAACTGGAGATTTCTCATTGCATTCCTCTTCAGGGTCTGTTTCCTTAACTGAAGGTACAGCCAGTTCCAATTCTGTGTTTATTGTTGTTGGTGGAGTCGCTGGAGATCCCTTTTCTGATGCGATGACAAGAGAGGATGAGCTGTGAGATCCAGCGATTGAAGAAACCTGAGAACTAGAAACTTCTGCTTGCGTCGAAGCCAGAGGACCAGAAGAAATTGTTTGCGCACTTAGAAAAACAGCTTGAGTGGAAGAAGACGAACGGTGAGAATCGATTGGATATGATGAAGATTCTCCTCTCAATCGTGTCTTTCTTGGACATGAACAGTTAGCCGAAGAGGAATTATTTCGCGATTGAGAACTAGAAACAGTTCGCGACTCCGACCGCGAACTGGTGAACGACGGTGACGAATTTTGTGTGTCACATCGGAAGGGACCTAGTCTTCCTCGATCGTTCTCCAGGTTCTCTGTGACGCCTTTACTCTTCCGATTCCTCCGAGCTAGCTGAAAGTCGCTTATGTCGATGATGATTATCTGAACCTTTAGAACTGTCATCGTTCCTTGAATGTCTGTGGTGAGACGTACAATGCGAAGTACTTGATCGATGCGAATGACTCCTCGATCGACCTGAAATTTTGTTATGCAAATCTGCGATATTAGCTTGCATCGTCGCTTGCATAGCCGCTTGCATCGCGGCCATACTTTCCGCCAGATTCGCCGCCATATTAGCTTGCATCTCCATACTTGCATCAGATTTCTTTCCATACTTGCTTGCATCTCCGTTGACTCCTTTCCATTTCTGTCAGTCGACTTTCCATTTTCGCGCGCGTTACGCTCATCCACTGATACCACTGATAGAACTAACCAATTTTACATAAAATTCACAAAGAAATATCAAGAACAAGAACTGCAAACTTTATTGAAGAAAGACAGTAACAATGACCGAAGCCCCCAAAAGAAAGAGACGACTAATCTCTAACTTTACCAGTCCAGACTACTATAGTCAAACAACCTACCCTTCCTTTCCCCAGCCTTATTCTATTTATAAGCTCCTCATATAACTGACGGTAGTTAATAGCAACAACCGAAAATAACAATCAACTAACTATTCTATTTACTCCTTCTAGAATTAACCCGGCCTAAGTATTTATCCTCCTTATTCATTTCAGCTGCATCCCAATCATTAGAGAACAGGAGAAACGAAAGCAACTGGGTAGAGAATAAATGTCTACAGTTCTAGGTTATTAGTTGGGTTCAGTTTTTTGTTTCTAATCTGACTAGTTTCCAAAACCTTTTGATGGGAGTCTTATTGAGATGCCTGATCAGGCTAGCGGCTAGCCTTTCCTTGGTGAGGTGTAAATTAAGAAGTTGGAGCCTCAAGACAGTTTTTCTATAGCTCTGCTAATCTGCTTTGATGTGAGCCTCGATAGCTTTTCGAAACAATGTTTCATGTAATAGACTGTCCATAAAGGGGTGAGTAATAATGGGATACACTTAACGTAGTAAACAATAAAAACCATAGGAATTTTCTAACAAAGTAAATAAAAAGCTTGGGTTAAAATGAAAATAGAAAACTGCAGGCAGCCAAATCCCAACTTGGAGCGTCATCTTCCAAACCCTAACAACTCGTTCACTCCATTGCGGTGGTTCTGGAGGGGGATGGGCCAATGGAATTGCCAATTTAAGCTTCGAGACCCCTTCACTTTTGGTCAGCGCTTCAAGACCCCTTCAAGCTCCAAATCATCCATTCCGACTTGCATCTGCTCTGTAGAACCCGTTTTCATTATTGCGTGTGGTTTCACCAATCACCAAAATGACTATCGTCGCCTTATGCCTTGTAAACCCTAAAGCTGACGCTCGGGAATTCCTACTCGTCATTCCCCTTCTGCCTAGAACCCAGCAAAATATTGCTGCCAAAACCTTAGTGGGCACAAGGCCTCCCATCCGCTGCGTATTAGTTATTGAACTTTGGGATGCTCCGATGCTGCAACCCAGGCTAATTACATTATTAGTTAGATCATGTATAATGATATGGTTTTTTGTCTTCACTTTATATCCAATAATTTAAATGTTAAAATCAAGTAAAAAAAATAATAATTAAAATTATATATCTGTGTGTGTGTATATATATATATTTATTTTTTTTATGAAGTAATATTTGTGTGTGTGTATATATGGTAATCTTCTGCTCATGAATATCCTTACCGGAAAGCCGTCTGGACATCTCCGTTTGAGGTGCTTCCGAGCGGAATTTTTTGATGAAATTTTGTGAACATGTTCTTGATGAAGGGTAGATTATATCCACTAAATCTCAGCTTAAAATTGAATTAAGAAGTCGGTTAAATAAATTATTGAAAACACTGTGCCAAAAGATGGAAAATCGTTGTGTTTTTCAATAATTTATTTAACCGACTTCCTGATTGAATTTTAAGCTGAAATTTGGTGGACAAAATCTAAATTTCATTAAAAACGTGATCACAAAATTTCAATAAAAATTTCCATCCGGAAGCACCTCACATGGAGGTGATCAGACGGTGTTCCGGTCAGAAAATTCATGACAAGAATATTTGTGCATATATAAGTAGGGAAGAGTTCAAATAAAAAGTAGGGTTCCTGTGTAAAGTGTAACGGTTGCACTTTTCACTCAATGCGATGCACTATTTCATGTTTCTGGTGCACTAGTTTGATTGATCCAAAAAGGTGGAATCTCCCACCCCAGGAGCCCCCCACCCGACAGGATGGTGGGGAGGTTAATCACGGTGACTCAGTCAGCAGAATGGCAGTAGGCCCATACACCCGTGCGCACCAGAGGCCCAACCTTATTTCAGGTTCTGTGATCTCCACCCGGTCGCTGCAGGGATTCGAACCTTGGTATATTGATCCAAATCTCCCACCACTCAACCAATTGAGCTACCCGTGCGGGTTGGTGCACTAGTTTGATTTATTTATGAAATTGTCACCACATTTTTTATCAAATCTATTGCATTGTTGGCTTATCTTGAGCCATTAGATCCTGAATTCAATGCACAAGATTTATTCTGCAAAAAAATGCAATGTCCTCATAGTTTTGGATACTATATACCATCCTTTTTCATTGGATACTCTGCTTTATGATTCATTATAAGCTATTTGTGAATTGTCTCTCTAATAGTACCAATGAAAAAAGAGCCTCGCTCGCATGTGCATAACCGTGCACATCCAACACTGTCAATGTGGTTACTTGGAATAAAATGCATCTGGTTGCGGTGCATGACACCATAGTCCATAGCTAGCTTCTCTTTGTCGTTTTAATGGCACTTGTATTGATGCTAATAAACTATTACATGCTTGTGTAGGCATCTATATGGTTTGTGTTGAAAGACAAATGCAAAATAGAGAAAAAATGATGGCTGAATCACTGGCAGCTGCTGAAGGAAGTCGGGATGGTGGGGAGAATTGACAATCACTTAGCGATGGGCAGATCCATATTCTAATGTGCAGTCTCACTAGCTACTTTTGTCGAAGGAGCATTGACTATGTTGGAAATTTCACCTAGGTGTGATCGGTGTGCTCTTCCTTCAAATGTTATTTATCATCCCAGTTTAACCTTGACTTCAAAAATCATTATTGTTCTTGTTGTCTTTATTTATCTGTACGAGTTTAGCTTGTCCACTCCTCCCAAAAAAGTAGACATTTTAATACAATATGATGTTCGGATATATTGTACGTTCAGACAAATAAGGAGTAAATGAGAAATAGATTCTTAAATTTTACATTTAAAACTAGTGTAAACTGAGTAATAAGAATTAAAGATGCAATGAAATCACTCTTCATTATCATTAGGTATGGCCAGTATAAATACATACAAGCTAGAGAATACAAAAAGGAAACTAAATCTGTCAGATTTACCTAGAATATTTAGTCTATCGCAGAGAATATATTAGCTACCATATATATACATAGAATATATTGACTATTAAATATGTATATTCTAACACTCCCCCTCAAGCTGGAGCATAGATATTAATCATGCCCAGCTTGGTACAGATGAAATTGATACGTGTCCCTGGTAGAGCCTTGGTGAACACATCTGCCAGTTGGTTTCCTGTTTTGATGTGTGAAGTGCAAATTGTACCATCTTCTACCTTTTCTCGAGTAAAGTGACAATCAACTTCGATGTGTTTTGTTCTTTCATGAAAACAGGATTATTTGCTATATGGATAGCCGCTTGATTATCACACCATAATCTCATGGGTTCTGTTTGAGTAAATCCAAGTTCACCAAGCAAATGCTGAAGCCAAACCAGCTCACATGTAGTCTGTGCCATAGCTCGATATTCAGATTCTGCACTTGATCTAGAAACAACATTTTGCTTCTTACTTTTCCAAGATACAAGGTTTCCTCCAACAAAGACACAGTAACCAGTGGTGGAATGTCGGTCATTAGGGTTTCCAGCATAATCCGCATCAGTAAACCCTTCAATAACATGATGTCCGTGGTTTTGATATAGTATCCCACGCCCTGGAGCCCCCTTCAAGTATCTTAGGATATGAGTAACTGCATCCCAGTGTGATGTTCGTGGAGTGGATAGAAACTGACTGACCACACTAACCGGGAAAGCAATATCAGGCCGGGTGATAGTCAAATAATTCAGTTTCCCAACAATCCTTCGGTATACCTCAGGATTTTCCAGCAAGTCGCCTTCATCAGCTGTTAACTTTACATTTGGGATCATCGTAGCATCACACGGTTTTGCCTCAACCAAACCTGCATCATTTAGCACATCTAGGCAGTATTTTCTTTGAGACAAGTAAATTCCCTTGTTACTACGTGAGACTTCTATCCCTAAGAAGTACTTCAAGGGCCCAAGATCTTTGGTCTGAAAGCAAGTAGAAAGGAAAGCTTTCAGTTTCAAAATACGACTCGCATCACTGCCAGTGATCACGATGTCATCAACATACACAACTAATAGAATGCATCCAGAATTTGAGGTAGAGAAGAAAACTGAGTGATCATAGGCACTCCTGCGTAGGCCAAATTTAAATATTGCAGCACTGAAACGGCCAAACCAAGCTCGTGGGGATTGTTTCAGACCATACAACGATTTCCTTAATTTACATACCTTTCCAGACTCCCCCTGAGCAAGAAACTCTGGTGGTTGCTCCATGTACACTTCCTCGCTAAGGTCACCATTCAAAAAGGCATTTTTATTATCAAGTTGATGGAGTGTCCAATTGTAAGTAGCAGCCAAAGAGATAAACAATCGAATGGATGTAAGTTTGGCAACAGGAGAGAAGGTGTCAAAGTAATCTATACCATATGCTTGAGCATAACCCTTAGCTACTAACCGTGCCTTTAAAGGAGCAACCGAACCATCAGGATTCATTTTGACAGTGAACACCCATTTACACCCAATAGCTTTCTTATCGGGTGGAAGATATACAAGGTCCCATGTGTGGTTCTGGTCGAGAGCCATTATCTCCTCTCGCATTGCCTCTTGCCAACCATGATGAGTCAAGGCCTCAGAAACAGTTGAAGGAACAACAATAGAATCTAAAGAAGCAATAAAGCTCTTGGAAGAAGATGACAATGTATTATAAGTAACAAAGGAAGAAACAGGATAAGTACAAGTACGAGTACCTTTTCGGAGGGCGATTGGGAGATCAAGGTCGGAGGGAGCAGAATCTGGAGGCGAAGCAGAAGATGGCAGCGGTACACTGGTAGCCATAGTAGGTGCCGTAGTCACATGGCGCACACGACGAGAGTAAACTTTAAGGGGAGGAGGTGGAGGAGGTGGAGGAGGAAGGAAAGTTGATGGAGAAGTCTGATTGGGGGGGACAGATTCTAGCTGGCTGGTGGTATAGACTAGAAACTCATCATTAGAGAGTTCCAAAGAAGATGATGAAGATTAACTATGCTGAAAGAAGGGTGTTTCTTCAAAAAATGTGACATCTGGAGAGATAATATACCGTCCCAATGAAGGAGAATAACATCAATTTCCTTTTTGTAACCAGGAATAACCCAGAAAAACACACTTGATTGATTTAGGATCAAGTTTTGAGACCTGGGAACGCATATCCTGGACAAAGCATGTGCAACCAAACACACGAGGCACAAGAGAGAACAAGGAATGAGAGGGGAATAAAACGGAGTACGGAATCTGACCATTAAGAACAGAGGAAGGCATACGATTGATAAGGTAACACGCAGTGGAAACAGCGTCTACCCAAAATGGTTTAGGAACCCCCATGTGAAATATTAAGGCTCGAGCTACTTCTAGTAGGTGACGATTCTTTCGTTCAGCTACACCATTTTGTTGAGGTGTATAGGGACAAGAAGTGTGGTGTAAAATCCCATGGCGAGATAAGTAAGTCTGAAAAGTGCTAGATAGATAGTCTTTAGCATTATCACTTCTCAGAATGCGTATATTCTTATTAAATTGAGTTTGAATTTCAGCATGAAAGGTACAAAATGCAGTAAACACATCTGATCGGGATTTCAAAGGATAAAGCCAAGTAACCCGTGAAAAATCATCCACAAATGTAACAAAATAACGATGACCAAGTTTGGAAACGACAGGACAAGGACCCCACACATCAGTGTGAACTAAATCAAAACTAGACTCAACACTTTTATTTATTCGAGGAAGGAAATTTGTTCTATGATGCTTAGCAAACTGACATGCTTCACACTCCAAAACAGACTCCCGTGATAGACTAGGACACATTTTTTGTAGTACAGAAAGAGACGGATGACCAAATTGACAGTGAACTTTCAACAGAGACGAACTTGTGCATGCAACTGATCTCGGCACCAAGGATTCAAAAACATATAAGCCATTAACCAGTCTACCTTTACCAATAATCTGCTTCGTCCCAAGATCCTGAAAAAGACAATGAGTGGGAAAGAAAATAACACAGCAGTTTAGGGCTTTAATAATCTGACTGACTGAGATTAAATTAAACGGAAATTGAGATAAATATAGAACAGAAGATAGAGAAAGGTTTGGAGAAAGAGTTGTTGTTCCAAGGCCATTGACAGATGCGGTTGATCCATTTGCTAAAGTAACATGAGACTGGTTAGCAGAAGAGGTAAATGAATCCAAAATACTTTCATTACCAGTCATATGGTCCGTTGCGCCAGAATCGATCACCCAATTGCGTGATGATGTAGAGAGGCATGCAGCTGGATTACCTGTATCAACTTGTGTGGTGGCAGATGAGGCTGTGAGAGAAAGTTGTTGTAGCCGAGCATATTCATCGACTGAGATAGTAACAGTGGAAGGAGTTGGTAGGATACCATCCTGGATAACCGTATTAGCAACACGCCTGGGAGGAAACTGTCCAGAAGTCTGTGGTGGACGACCATGTAATTTCCAGCAATTCTTCTTCACATGACCCTCAGCTCCACAGTGATAACATGTGCGAGAAGAATTACGAGTCCCTTCAGTAGTGACTGAATTGGTCCTTTTACCATGGCTCACATCACTGACTAAGGCAGCAGTATCAATTGAGTTCATCATTCTGGATTCTCCATCTTTGCACACTGGAAGGAGACGTCCATAGAGGTCAGAAAAACTAGGAAGGGTCCCACCTGACAGTATTTGACTCCTTGATACCTCATATTGTGAACCAAGCCCAGCCAAAACACCATGAACAAATGTTCGCTCCTCTTGTTCTTGCATACTCTTAACATCAGCAGTAATAGGGAATCGGGACCGCTTTTCCTCAAAAATCTGTTTACATTCATTATAGTATTGAAACAACGTCTGATCCCTCATCTCCGGTCTATAGTAGTGCACCAGTAATTGATGAACATAAGAGAGATCTTGTTTACTGGCATACATAGACTCCAAGTATTCCACATTTCTTTGACAGTATCACAATGAGTAATGATACTATCAATAGAAGGATCCAGGGTATTCTGAATTTGATTGAACAACCTATCATCCGCCATCATCCATTTTTTTCTTTCATCAAGATTACTTCTTGGAGGAGCCATTTCAGTTAGATGATCTCCCAGATCAAGACTATTAACGTATCTAGTAATAGTCCGTTTCCACTGCCCGTAATCTTTACTACCAGTCAGTTTTCTCTCGGTAATTCTAGCATTACCGACAGTAATCTCAGTCACACTCTTCTTATCATCACCCATGCTTGCAAACAACTAGGGCAAGAGTGATAACAAGAACAGGGTAAGAGAACTGGTGCAAATAGTAAAGATAGTGTCCAGAAAATCAGACCTGCGACAATTGTTCTGCACTATCCGGATTACCACGCCTGCGCCTGCGAACAACGTCCTGTGCCGCACAAAAGAGAGCTGAATCGAACCAGAGGGAGGGAGCAGAGTTGAACTTTGGGAAGTACTACCCGAAGAACCTGTGTGTCTCTGATACCATGTAAACTGAGTATAAGAATTAAAGATGCAATGAAATCACTCTTCATTATCATTAGGTATGGCCAGTATAAATACATACAAGCTAGGGAATACAAAAAGGAAACTAAATCTGTCAGATTTACCTAGAATATTTAGTCTATCGCAGAGAATATATTAGCTACCATATATATACATAGAATATATTGACTATTAAATATGTATATTCTAACAACTAGGAAAATGGAGATCCATCAAGTTGAAATTTGTATTAGCATCTAATCAAGTATCTAAGGGAGAACTACCAAATAAGCCCTCGAACTTTCATAAAAAGTGAAAACAAGCCCTTTTATAAGAGGTTCTGTCTGGCCGTTGCCATTTGGGGCCGTTTCCGGTGGAATTTTTTGATGAAATTTTTTGAACATCTTCTTCATCAAGTTTGAATTTGCTTTGGTTATGGGGCAGATTTCTTCTTTTATGATGCTTCATTCAAGGCTATCCATATCCTTTTTTCTTCTACCAGTTAACACAACTTTGTTGTTTTAGACATCTCTGACCAAGCAGATGTCCATGGAGAATGTCACATTGTAAACGTTGTTGCAGAGCTGGCTTGTGCTTGATAAGATTTGAACTTTAATCCCAAATGTTTATGGATTGAAAGTTCATTCTTCATTGGGTTCTCCAGCTCCTTTGGTTTCTCCTTTTTCTTCCTCATTCCCAAATATTATTTTGGGTCCTTCTCCAGATTTAGAAACTTGACAGTAGTCCCCTGCTACCTGTTATATGCATGGAACAGCCTGAATAATTTATATCATTTTTGCAAATTTAGCTGCTTTAGCACCTTCCATTATCTAACAATTTTGAGTAGTAGCCCACAAGTTAGTGGGCATCTTCCTTTGAATGTGTTTGGGCATCCATGCCCATCTAGGACCATTTGAATTTGAGCTGATGGGTCTGTAGCCATTTGGAGTTTTGTAATCAAAAGGAATGTCTACATATTTGTGATCATTATTCCTTATGGTTGGGGAAAGAATAAGTGTATTGGAAGTGATCAGCTTTTTCTTTGGTAAGTTGTTGGTCTTTTTGATTGGTTGCCAACCAAGTCTTTGATTTGGTTGGTTATTTTGGAAGTTGGGTTTGTAAGGAAGTTTGGTTTTTGATATGGGAGAGGACTGATTCCTTATATTTGACAGTTTGGGAGTGAGTTTTTTGTTGGTTTGTTTTTCTTGTGTCATGTTGGCTTGTGGTGTGTTCTGTGATAAGGGATTATTTGAGAGAGTCTTTCAATGGTTGGGATAAAGGTGTGTATCCTAATCCTGTGTTCTTCCAGTTGTGTTGAACTTCCTCAGCAATAGGGAGAGAGTGGGAGCTCAGTCTTTCTTTTAAACTGATATTTTCAAGTTCAAGAAAATCTTTCATTTTTATCACTTCACCCATTTGAGCTTGAGTTATTATTAGATTTTCTTGAAGTCTATAGTTTTCGTTCATTAAAAGAAGGTGATCCTTTTGAAAATTTTCAAATTGATGGAATAGAGCTTCCATGTCTACACTGGAACAGCTGAAATTATATGAGCTATTTGAAGAACAAGATAATACCTCATCATTATCATTATTAGTGGGTCTGACCATAAAGCAGTTGTTGGAGGAGTTTTCAGCTTGGTGCATTCCATAGAGACAAATCAGAGTCTCTTCCTCGCTTTCTGAGGAACTGCTTTCATCACTTGAGCTGCTTTGATCATCAACTGATTGGCTTATTGTGAGCTCATCCCAGATGTCCTTAATTTTCCAGTCATCACACTTGTTCTGGTTGGACAAGAGATTCCATTTTTAGAAAGTGTTTTGGGAAGTAGAGTGGTTTTGGATCTTTAGTTCAAATTAGTCAAAAACTGACTCTAGGAACACTTGTCTCTGATACCAATTGATGGTCCCAGATAGAGGTAAAAGTCTAGAGCGGGTGGGGGGGGGGGGGGGGGGGGTGAATAGACTTTTAAAGCTCTTGCAATCTTTAAAAACTTTTCCCTTCTAGATGAGTTGATCTATAATCTTTTGGGAGATTTATAGATGCACATCGGAAGTCTTTAAGGCCTTGTTTGTTTCAAAGGAGGGGAGAGGAGGGGAGAGTCAAGGAGGGAAGGGAAGGGAAGGGAAGGGAAGGGGAAGGAAGGATTTTGATAAAAATTTGTGTTTGGTTGGAGGAAATAGGAGGAAATGTTTAATGAAAATATTTTCGCAATTTGCTTTTATTTGATAGCTTACTTAAAAAAATAGATACATGTCTAACTATTGTGAATATTACTCCTATGGTCATGAGTCATAATTTTATTTTATTTGATTTTTTACTTTTTTAATTTTATAATTTTTCATTTTTCAGTTTGGATTTTTTTAATTTTTATATTTATTTTTTAAGTTATTTTATTTTTAATTTTTAAAAATTTTAATTAATATTTTTTTTTAATTTTTAAAATTTTTAATTGTTAATCTTTTTAATCTTTAAATTTTTTAATTTTTTAATTTTTTAATTTTTCAAAACTTTTTGTTTTTTGCCTTTTTATATTATAACATTTTGTTCATTCACGTAGGAGATGTATAGTTTGTGGTTATCAACACGTTTCCTCTGAAATACCCCGATTTGGGAGGTTTAGAATGGAAGGAAGTGGAGGATTTTAAAAGCCTTCCACTTTCCTCCTCTTCCCCTATTTCCTTCAACCAAATACACACAAGTCCCCCACTTTCCTTCCCTCCCCTCCGAAACCCTCCAACCAAACATGGCCTAACCTGTTTATGATTAGTTTGTGATAACTTTCTAGCTTGAATGATGTTTGGACTTCAGACAATGAGCAGTTGGCAGGGAATGGCTTGGCAGTTGCCTGGATGGCAGGGAACTGTTGAAGCAACTGCTAGAGGAAAATAGGAGTTTGGGAGAGATGATTTGACCTTATACAGAGTGATGAGGGCTTACTTAATGTGTGATGAGCTGGAGATGTTAAGGTGTTTTTGCTTGAGCAGGGTCTCATCAGTTGGGTAGTATTAGGTAACTACTGAGGCACCTGCTGCGTTTGAGGGGTGTGTTCTGAGAACTGTCAAAACAGACCTTTTAGTAGTGATGTTCTGAAGCTCTTGTGAAACAGTTGTCTCAAGAAAAAGTAAGTTATTAAGCAGTAAGATAAGCAGTAAAGTCAATAAAGACTACTGCTTAGGATTTTGCTACCAAACTACGATTCTTTTATTTGAGAAGTGTTGGGTGTGTGCTATGTTGACTGAAAATAAATCAACACACAATATATCCTGGTTCGGAGGTGGTGTAATCCTCATACATCCAGTCTCATCCCATTTCAAATGGATTTCACTAATGTATTATGCCCAATATACTTAGTGCCAATCTAGCCTTGACAACTCTGACTTAGATTGAAGGTGTTTCACGAGGAGTACAACACCACTCCAAGTTACTCAATCCTTTAGGTTTTTCTCAATTGATCTAGTGGGGATCAAAAGGTACTCCTGATCTATTTAACCACGCTCAGGCCGGGAATAACTGTCCTCCTGAAGTGTTTATAACACCTTGTAAATTACAAGAAAATTCTGGTCACCAACTAAAAACTAAGCTCTAAAAATATGAAAGTGATGATCTAATCTAAGAGCTTAGTGAAGCATGAGTCAAAGCAGAGAGTGAAGTTATGATCGAACACTTTCTCTTTTGCTAGATATTCTTTGAATGCTTATATGATTTCTCTGCTTTTGAGCTCAAGAACTTGATTTGCTAACTCATGCTTCGGCCTTTATTTATAGGCGTCTCCGATAGATTAATATCATCCGTCGATTGAAATGATTTAATCCTGTCCGTTGAATCTTGGTTTCAGAAGATAACAACTTGTTGCTTGTCTTCTTGTTTAGAGCCGATAACATCTTTCTCTTTGTTTGTCTAGCCGCTGCAGTTTTCTCCTTTAGGCTTTCCACTTGACTGCTCATCCCATGCCTTGGGTCAGTGTACGATTTTGCATTAAATGCATTTAATGCTGGGTTCCTTTTCTTTGATTGGCTTCGGATGATCACGAGATAGTATAGAGTGTTTTGGGTAGTAATAAAATTTATACTTGTAGGATTTGAATATCCTATTAAGGTAAATAAATTTACCTTATTGCATTTTTTAATTTCCAGTATTAATTTTATTAGTCTCAAAAATTATATACTTATTTATCCTCAATTATACACATATGAGATTTCATATCAATGTGCCTTTTGTTTCTGTGACGAATTAAAATGTTTGTAATAAAGTAAATATGCCGGTAGGATTTAAATATCTTTTTCAAGGTAAAAATTACCTTATTGTGTTTTGATTTTGTCGGTATAATTTTACTTGATACAAACATTTTTTCTTTTGACTTCCTGTCACTCTTGGTTGTGTATGGCCCAACTAGTATTTCGAGCATATAAACAAATATTAAACTGGTAGGATAACAAATCCTATTAAGGTAAAAATTATTACCTTATTGCATTTTGTGTTCCAGTTTAAATAAATAGTTTGTTCGAAATATTTTTGTGTCATTTGATGTAACAAATAAATTTAACTGGTAGGATTTATAAGAAATCCTTTTAAGGTAATAACATATTACCTTATTGCATTTTATGTTTTTCCAGTTACATTTATTTGTTAATTTACAATTTGAGCACGACACATTCAGATAAGTTTACTAGCACCGTCAATCTTCCATTATACAAATATTTGAATGCTACAAAAGATGGGGGATATCAAAACTAAGGTATCATAAAAAATTGTTTTATTAAAATATGGGGTCTAACATATAGACAATCAGATTTAGCTCAGATTTAGTTTCACTTCACCAAAAATTGGGGCATTAAAAACTATATAGAAATAGAATCAACACCAACCCATTTGTTTCATTTTATGGTAGAAGACTACAAGTTATCATCATTGCCAAAATAAGCAAACAACTAATCTAATAACTCATAATTACATTTGCAAATTGGAGTAGTTCCAGGCTTTCAGCAAGGCAGTTAGGCAGCAAGTAGAAAATGAATCAACACCAACTCATTTGTTTCATTTTCTGGTAGAAGCCTAGAAGCTATCATCATTGTCAAAATAAGCAAACAATTAATCTAATAACTCATAAATACATTTTCAAATTCCAGTATATTTTGGCTCAGATTTTTATTCACTTCACTAAAAATGGGGGCATACGAAACTATATAGACATAGAATCAACACCAACCCATCAATTTCATTTTTTGGTGGAAGCTATCATCATTGCCAAAAATATGCAACACTTAATCTAATAACTCATAAATACATTTACAAATTCCAGTAGTTCCAGCAAGGCAGCAAGTAGCAGAGTATATTTTGGTTCAAATTTTTATTCACTTCACTACAAATGGGGGCATACGAAACTATATAGAAGTAGAATCAACATCAACCCATCAATTTTATTTTTTGGTGGAAGCTATCATCGTTGCCAAAAATATGCAACACTTAATCTAATAACTCATAAATACATTTGCAAATTGCAGTAGTTCCAGCAAGGCATCAAGTAGCAAGGTATATTTTGGCTCAGATTTTTATTCACTTCACTACAAATGGGGACATACAAAACTATATACAAATAGAATCAACACCAACTCATCAATTTTATTTTTTGGTGGAATGTGAGAGGTATTGGCCCTATGGGTCTTGGTCTTCTTCTCCAATTAATTCTGGGACTTGAGCCTTAAGCCAGTTGGTTACCACCCAGCCCATTTACTTCCTTGCTTGACCCATTCCTTTGTTCAGCCCCTATACCTGCTGTGACCTACTTACCTTGTTGAGCTTCCTTGACCCGCCTATATATTTCCTTGATCTGCCTTTGTCATGCAAGAGAGCCGCATATGTGTAACCCTAGTTCGAGAGCCTTCTGTTTAGAGAGAGAAGACCTAGCTTCTCTCTAGCCTTTCACCTTCTTCCGCTCCTCTCTTCACCTCCTTCGTGTGTGTGTGTGCGCTCTGTAGGTTCTAGGGAGAGGTTTGAGAGGGTAGCTGGGTTTGGGTTTGGATTCTGGTACATTTGGTGGTGGTTCCCGGTCCGATAGGTCCTTTTGCGGTGGTTGTGAGTTGTTCCAGAACCTTCGGGTTCATGTGGCTGGAGACCTGAGCTGGAAGATCTATCAGCCTTATAGTGGTATCAGAGCTTGGCCCTCACTGTCTCTCACCGGAAAACTCCACCGGAAACCCAGCGGCTACTCGCCTCTAACGACATCGGCTCCCTCTTCATCGTGCATGGCAAGTCGGATAACCCCCCTGGATATCCGCTCAGGTAAATTGGCTTGAAACACCCTAGGTGCACCGGGTGCCTCCGGATTTTTTACTTTACTCCCCCTTCACCGCGCGGCCGTCGGTTGATTTTATCCAGACCGCCATCACCCCATGTACGTCGGCTGAATCTCTCCTTTGCATGTGTTGATCTGTATGTTGCATGTTCAGATCTGTGATTGGTTTGTGTTCTTGACAGTCTCTCTGTGAGTTTAGGGTAGCTGGTTGGGGCTGTTTTGTTCTTGCACCTTTAAGTTCCCTGTGTTCAGTGAATTTGTTCTTTCTGAGTGTTGTTTGTCGTTCTTCTGTTGTCTGTCTGTCTACGGATAACCACAGCGGTTATTTCCAAATTAGTGAAGGCACATGGTGTTAGGGCTAAGCGATACCCTGCCAGCCACCTGAGTGGCCCCGGAACTGCGTGGTCCCATAGTTTGCTGCCTGATCTTTTCTAGGATTTCCAGTTGATTTATTTGTGTGACATTTCCTTAGGTTTCTGTGTCATTTGCCATGGCTGCTAATCAATATAGAATGTTGCCCTTTAATGGGAAAACTGATTTTGATATCTGGAAGCAAAAGATTAAATGTGTTTTAATTCAACAAAAGGTTTTCAGGGCTGTCACTGGCAAGTTTTTAGAAACTGAAAAATGAGGGTATACAACTTGAAATGAATGAAACTGCCTATTCAACTATTTATTTGAATCTTTCTGACTCTGTGTTAAGGAAAGTTGGTATACTTGACTCTGCAAAAGAATTGTGGGTTAAGCTTGATAGTCTGTATACTGATACCTCCTTACCAGGCAAACTGTTTTTACTTGAAAATTTTTTCCGGTTCAGGCTTGACCTTACTAAGGATATAGATGAAAATTTGGATATTTTTAACAAACTTATTCAAAACATCAAACAGGCTGGTGACAAGCATATTGATGACTACACCCCAATTGTTTTGCTCAATGCTATTCCTGATTCTTATAGTGATGTTAAATCTGCCATCAAGTATGGTAGAGATGATGTTACTTTAGATATTGTGGTAAATGGCTTAAAAAGTAAAGTATTTGATTTGAAACAAAATAGGGGTCATTGCAATCAGTCTGGTGATTCTAGCGAGGCCTTGTTTGTGAGGGGTAGTTCTAAGAATAGATCTAAGAACTCCAAGACGGAAAATCAAGATAGGAATAGTCAGAAGCTTAGTAAGAAGAGAGGTAAATCCAAAAAGAGGATCTGTTACAATTGTGGTAAACCTGACCATTTCATAAAGGACTGTCCCAGTCCTAAAAAGTCTGACTAGGCCAACTCTGTTGTCTCCCATGATATACATGATGATGTGTTTATGGTGTATGACTTTGCAAATTCTGTGCTAAGTGGGTGAAGGTCCTTGATAAAAGTCTAGAAGGGGGGGGGTGTGTGAATAGACTTTTAAGTCTTTTCGATTAAATGTTCACTTCCCTCTGAGTGAGTGTAATCCTTGGAACCTTTTGAGAGGTTTAGGATTGGCAGCGGAAGTTTTTATCTTTTTGGATAAACACACTAGAAGTTTGGTAAGGACTCACTTTTGAGTAGGAACTATTTTCTGGGAATTTTCTGAGGCTTTTTGGTTTGATAGTTAGTGGCTTTAAACGTTATGACGCACATATGTATCTTGGTTTGGAGGTGGTGTAATCCTCCTACATCCAGTCCCACCCTATAGATGGATTTCCACTAAGCTATTTGACCAATACACTTAGTGACTAGTTTACCCTTGATCACAGGCATAAACTATCAGGTTTTCACTAGGAGTACACACCACTCCAAGTTACTCTTGCCTCTAGGTTTTTCACTAATGAATCAGTCTCATTCAAAAGTTACTCATGTCCTATTCTACCCACTCTCTGGATTTGCTGTACAAATTCTTTCCAAAGGTGTTACAACTTTTCACCAACTATTCTAAGCTCTAGTATGAATATTTCATTGTGAACTAGTCTAAGAGCTTAAAGAAATGTGAACAAGCCAAGAGTAAAGTGATGGATTAGCACTTTATCTTTTGCAGGATATTCTGAGTGTGATTACTTTGTTTGCACTTAAGCTCCCTGAATCTTCTTCGTCACATTCCTTGATTATTTATAGACTTTGAGTTTGTTGAATATCTCCCGTTGGCTGAGGAGATTCAATCTTGATCATTGAAGCATCCACTTGATCCTTTATCTTCAGTATGTCCTCCTTTTGTCTTGTTTGAAGTAGCCTGTGTTGCTAGTTTTGTTTTCTTGTTTGAGTCCATGCTCCCAGTTGTATGTTATCGTAAGAGTTGACTCTGTAAAGCAAAACATTTTGCAGTCCACTTGTATATAGGAGTATGGGTTGAATCTAAAGCATTCTGTAGTTCCACTTGTATATAGGAGTATGGGTTGACTCTGAAATATTCTGCAGTCCACTTGTTTATTTTGTCCCGTGATTCTTTGAGTAAGTGACAAAAGTATCCAGAATACCTTTAGCTTCTCTGTTGCAGTTTTGAGCTTTTCTGGTCTATCTCTGAGGTTTTCTGTTGTTAATACTGAGGTTCTCTGTTGTCAATATTGAGGTTCTCTGTTGTCATCACTGAGGTTCTCTGATGTCAGTATTGAGGTTCTCTGTTGTCATCACTGAGGTTCTCTGATCCTAACAGAATACCTCAAAACTTTCTGTTGCAATCAGACTTTTTCGATCTATTCTGTTGAGATCAGAATACTTTGGTTTCTGTTACTGACTACCTCTGATTCTTTTCGTTTTTACTGGCACTTCTTCTTTAGAGTTCATGATCAAGTGTTTTTGTCTATAAACTATGCATCATCAAAATCTTAGCGGGACCTAACAATTCCCCCCTTTTTGATGATGTCAAAACTAAGAAAGAAAATAATTGTTTTTGGAGATTTAGAAAGTACCACTTTGGTTCATGCTTCTTTTTGTAGATTGATTTCTGTTGAGGCGCTCTTCTTTCTTTCTTTCTGAGTTGCTTTTCTTTCTTGCTTCCCCCTTTTTGGCATCATCACGAGTACCTCTTTAAGTAGCTCTTTGGTGTAGATGGAGCTCTACATGTTGTGTTGACTGGTTCCCCCTTAATGTGATTCCCCTACGAGTATCAGCTCTAGACTGTGCTATTTGCCTGAATAAGCTACTGATTACATGGTGCTCTTAAGTTTTTAGGACGCTGTACAATTACAGGATGCTACGTAAGAGAAGTAAGACACTTATAATCAGCAGACTTGTCTGTTTGCTCACGAACTGTGACTATCAATCATACCAAGTTCTTGTCTAAGCGTGTTGAATCTGTTTTCACTTAGAGCCTTGGTAAAAATATCAGCAAGTTGGTTTTCAGTGGGAACATACTCAAGCTTTATATTCTTCTTTTCAACATGCTCTCTGATGAAGTGATGTCTGATGTCAATATGCTTGGTTCTAGAGTGCATGACATGATTGTTAGTGATAGCAATTGCACTAATGTTATCACATAGAATCTTGATTTCCTTTGTCTCAACTCCATAATCCAGTAATTGTTGTTTCATCCAAAGTATTTGTGCACAACAACTTCCTGCAGCAATGTATTCGGCTTCAGCTGTGCTGGTGGCAATGGAGTTCTGTTTCTTGCTGAACCATGATACCAATCTTCCTCCTAACATTTGACAAGTTCCTGAAGTACTCTTTCTGTCAATTTTGCATCCGGCGAAGTCTGAATCTGAATATCGAAGTAGCTCAAAGTTTCCATTGCTGGGACACCACATACCTGAATTTGGGTTACCTTTTAGATATCTGAGAATTCTTTTTGCTGTGAAGAGATGGCTTTCCTTGGATTGGGATTGATATCTTGCACATACTCCTACCGAGTAAGAGATAACTGGTCTACTTGCAGTTAGGTATAGCAGAGATCCAATTATTTGTCTGTATAATGTAGGATCAACATTCTTGCCATCTTCATCAGAATCCATTGTTTGAGATGTGTTTGTTGGTATTCTTACTGACGTTTTTCTTTCAACCCCAAATCTGAGAATTAGATCTCTGGTGTACTTAGCTTGATTGATCAATGTTCCCTCCGCAGTTTGCTTCACTTGTAATCCCAGGAAGTAATTTAGTTCTCCCATCATGCTCATTTCAAACTTTGATTGCATGAGTGTAGAGAACTTTTTGCAGAGGACTTGGTTTGAGCATCCAAAGATGATATCATCAACATAGATTTGTACAAGAAGAATGTCTGGCCCATCTTGAAGTTTGAACAAGGTTTTGTCTACCTTTCCTTTTGAGAATCCATATTGTAGGAGAAAGATGGATATAGTTTCATACCATGTTCTAGGGGCCTGCTTGAGTCCATAGAGGGCTTTTCTAAGACGATAGACTTCATCCTTTCCATTCTTAAGTTCAAAACCAGGTGGTTGTTCTACATAGTCTTCTTCTTCTAGCATTTCATTGAGAAATGCATTCTTGACATCCATTTGATACACTGGGAAGTGTTTGTGAGATGCATATGCTAGAAAAATTCTGATTTCCTCTAGTCTGGCTACTCGTGCAAATGTTTCATCAAAGTCGATTCCTTCTTCTTGGCAGTATCCTTTTGAAACCAGTCTTGCCTTGTTTATGATGATTATTCCTTCTTCATCTATTTTGTTCCTGAATACCCATTTTGTTCCAATTACATTTTGATGATGGAGTCTAGGAACTAGATACCAGACTTTGTTTCTTTCAAACTGTATTAGTTCCTTCTGCATGGCAAGTATCCAGTCTGGATCCTTTAGAGCTTCTTCATTTGTTTTTGGTTCTACTTGTGAGATAAAACAAGAGAACATTGATTCCCTTTGAACAACAGCTTTGGTTCGTCCTCCTTGGTTGATGTCTCCAATAACTTGAGTTTGAGGATGTTTGCTTAGCCACCTGAGTTCACGCATTTGTGGTTGATTTTCCTCCTTTTCTTCTTCTACTTTTTCTTCTTCCTCATCTTCTTCTTGAGGTAGTGTTAGGCAGGGTCTATTGATTTGTTTTGAATTGCTGAGGGGGCTACCAATGCTTGGTGAAGTCAGCTGGCTACTGCCTTCCTCATTTTGTTCTTGAGATTCTTTGTCAAAGACAATATGAATTGATTCTTCTACAATGAGACTTCTTTTGTTAAGAATTCTGAAAGCCCTTGATGTTGTAGAGTATCCCAGAAAGAACCCTTCATCAGATTTTGCATCAAAAGGTCTGAGATAGTTCTTTCCATAGTTCATTTTGAATTATAATTTCACCCAGTTGAGTTTGGGCTACTTTTACGTTCTCTTGAAGCTTTTCATTTTCGGACCTTGAAATAAATTGTGATCTCTGAATGTTTTCAAATTCAGCAAGCAGAGATTCAAGATCTGTGCTTGAGCAATCAGAAATGTGAGAGTTTTTCAAATTCAAGAGATTCAAATTCATCATCATCCGATTTGTCCATAAGGCAGTTGAGAGAGTTTTTCTTGCTGTAGTCAGTTGAGAATTGTGAGGCTGTTGTTGGCTTTTGATTATGGGCCATTAGGCAGAATAATGCTTCCTCTGAACTATCAGAGCTTGTGTCCTCATCTGAGCTTTCTTCGTCTTCATTCTGGCATTCCTTGTTTTCACTTACAAAAGCTTGTCTTCTGCTTTTGAAGTTTTGCTGGTTGATTTTTGAGGTTGGCTGTCCTTGGTATTTTGTGACCAATGGGAATGGACATTCACTTTTGAAGTGTCCATGTTCTCTTTAATTGTAGCAAAGCATAGAATCCTTACTCATGTTTCTTCCTTCTTTTCTTGTTGGATAGTGAGTCTTTCGTGAAGAGCTTGGTTCATCCTTTTTGATAAACCTTTTCAATTTTCTCATAAACATGGCAAAATATTCTTCGGAGAGAAGATTGTTTTGAATACTCTCAACTTTCTTTGACTTGTGTGGTTCTGTTACTAGAGCTAGAGTTCTTGTTTCTTCTTTGTCCTCCTTGAGTTCCTTCATCTCGAACTCATATGCCTTTAGATCACTGAACAATTTTGATGTTGTCATGATGCTTAGGTCTCTGCTATCTCTCATAGCAGTTACTTTCATGTCCCACTTGCTTGGGAGTCCTCTTAGAACTTTGAGAGAGATCTCTTTTTTTGTAAGAGTCTTTCCCAAGTCAGAGATTTCAGCAGTGAGTTTTAGAAACCTTGACTCCAGATTTAACATTGTTTCCTGAGGCAGCATCTTGAAATCCTCAAACCTTTTGAGGGCTATAGTCAGTTTGTTGTCTTTCTCCTGTTCATCGCCTGCACCAATTCTGGTAAGTTAATCCCAAGCATCTTTTGCTGTTTCACATTTCCTTATCCGAGGAAATATAGATCACTCACAGCTTAAAAAAGAATATCCTTGGCAATATTGTCCAAGTTATTCATTTTTCTGTCTTTACTCGTCCACTCAAGTTTGGGTTTTAGAATAAACTCATCTGCATCTTGAGTTACAGCTCTTTGTGCGTTGACCTTCATAATCTGTATAGGTCCTGTTGTGATGACTTCCAACATTTCATCATGTAGTGCGCTTAGATGAGCTTTCATCTGGATTTTCCAATCATCAAATTTTTCTAAGTTGAACAGAAGGTTTGTAGCTAGATGACTGTCCATGGTTTGTGTGTTGTGAGGTTTTTGTGGATCGTGATTCAAAATAACCAATTAAAAACTGATTCTAAGGGTTAGTACCCAATTTTGATAGATTTTGATGATGCCACTATACTTAGCACATGTTGAAAAAGATGCTCGGCCGATTATTGGAGACAGCCTCCATAAATACTCCAACACAAAGAGACAAGAGTACAACTCGTACACACCAATTATTCAACGGAAGAGATCAATCTATCCTAACCAACGGATAAGATTGATCAGCCAAAAAGCCTATAAATAGAGATCGAAACAAAAGTTTCTAACCAAGCTTTGAGCATCCAAAGTAGAGAAATTCTTCCACGAGCATTCACGATCTATCTAGCAAAAGAGAAAGTGCTATTCTAAACTTTAGTCTCTGCTTGGACTCATGCTTCACTAAACTTCCAGTTTACAAGCTATTCATTGTTAAATCATAGAAGTTTAGTTCCTAGTTTTTTTTAATTCCCGAGTGGAACCACACTAGGTGGGGGGGGGGGGGGGGGTGCCGGGGAACACCTCCCTAATTTATTAAAATAGATTAAAAGTACATGAGATGAAAATTGAAAACATAGCTAAATAGAGTAAAGGAAAAAAATGCAGTTAGCAGTTGATTTTTTTTTGAAGGAATTCCAACTGTTGCAGAGATTGATCTATTGTATCTGTTGTGGAACTTAATTGCCTTCTGAAGATAGGGCCGGTAGATTGTTTCTTCCGGATGAGTCTGTTTGAAGCGCTTTAGAGCTGCTGCTACTTTATGCGGGGAGTCAAACCTCGCGTCAACCGGGTAGAGAAAGAAGTCTGTCTCGTCTTGGGGTTTTTTGGATTGGCTTCTGGTGATCATGGGGTGTGAAGTATACCCCACTTGGTAGTATTGTTGTTCATCTTCTCTAACTTCATTCGATGTTTTGTTATAGTTTGTGTTTCTGCTTTTACGTCCTTTTACTTCTGTAAATCCCTCTTCTTCAACTGGGGGATGATCTGAAAGACCTGAAACAGAAAAGTTAAGAGTTTGACTGTCCTCAGAGTATCATCACTGGACAGTATTGTTGCAAATGTAGTAGCTTTTTTCTCAAATGTAGGATCAGAGATGTTCTCATCTTTAGTGACACCATCATCACAGTTAACCGATTGATGAATTCCCACGGTTACCACCACGGAGCGGGTAGGCATCGGGGGTTCATCCTTATCAAAATCCATTGGCCGTACGACAGCCTTGGAAACAGTAGGGACAATATTAGAGGCATCATTGTGGTCTAAGACTACTGGATATGTAATTTGTGGCAGTGCCTCAACTATAGGGGCACAACCAGCATCAGTTACTTGAAAATCAGCATCGACAACATTTTTAACAGGGACATGGTCATTTGGGCCAACATTAGATACAAGAGCATAGGGGACATCAGTATGAACAGAAAATGCCTGTGTCTTTAAAGGTCGGGCCGAATCAACAATTGTAGGTCTAACAGTACAAGCTGCCGGAGCAGTAATCACATGGTAAACAGAGGAAGTAGTAACATATGCTGCACAAGGGACATCAGGACCAGGGGCACAAACGACACCATTATCACAAATAGAGGCAGCAGGGGCGGCCTCATTCACAGGGTTTAACGATGTGCAGGGCTTGCCAAGATTTGCATCATAGGGGGGATCTTTATGTGCAAGGCATGTTTTGTAGTAGTACAGTCTCCAGAGTCAGATTCCATGAGTTGGGCATCAGTTTTGGGACTGCTTTCTGGGATCTCAGCCTCCAAAGGGGTGTCACTCTCCCTAACTTCAGTATGCAAGGCCATCTTATAGCTTTGGAGCTTGTTAGAGGCAAATTCTTGGGGCTGAACACAGTTAACCAGCTCACAGTGAGCTTCACATTTTTCTTTTGCACACACAATGTGTGTAAGCTGGGTAGTAGTAACCTCAGAATCCAAATTGGATTGGATCATCATAGGAGCTGGTTCCAAAATGGGACCTTTGTCCTTCTGGACACATTTAGAGTGGCCAAACCTGTAACATGAATTGCAAATTGTTGGAGGTTAGAACTTTCTTGTAACATTTCACAAATTGTTGTAAAACACTTAGGAGAACAGTTGTTCGGATCCTAAGGTGTGGATAGATAGATAGAGTACCCTTTAATCCCCACTGGATTAATTGAGAAAAATCTAAGGACTGAGTAACTTTGAGTGGTACTATACTCATTGTGAAAAACCTTCAATTTAGGCCTAAATGTTGTAAAGGCTAGATTGACACTAAGTGTATTGGGTTTAATACTTTAGTGAAATCCATCTGAAAGAGGGTGGGACTGGACGTAAGAGGATTACACCACCTCTGAACCAGGATACACTGTGTGTTGATTTACATTTATTCAACAAAGCACACACTTAGCACCTCTCACGAAAAGATTGAAGTTTGCCAGCAGAATTCTAAGCAGTTGTCTTAACTGACCCAACTGCTTATCCTACTGCTTAATCACTTACTTTCTTTGAGACTATTTTCACACAAGAGACGTGCATCAATATCACAAAAAGGCCAGCTTTGTCAGTTTCCTGAAAGTCATACTCTAAGTATAGCAGTTGCCTCAGCGGTTCCCTGGTGACCATCCAACTGCTGAGCCCACTGCTCATACAAACCCATTTCCCCTGAACATCTCAATATCACAAGACCTTTACAACATTACCAACAAGGAGGTTGATCAAACTGCTCTCTGAAAATCACCTTCTAAACTAAGCAGGTACCTCAGCAGCTTCTTCCTTACCACCCAACTGCTGAGACCACTGCTCCAGTAAAACTTCTGATTACTTTTACTAAAGCACATTTTCTGAAAGCCCTCATCATTCTCAGCAACATTCCATGATCACTTTCATCAAACACCCAATATTTCCTCAGGAGTTGCCTTAGCAGTTCCCTGCTATCTAGCCAACTGCCAAGCCAACTGCCAGACATTTGGGTTCAATCTTCTACCTAGATAGAAACTATTCACACACTGATTCCATAGAGGGTAAAGACTTCCGCTGTGCATCTATAAATCTCTCAAAAGATTATAGATCAACTCCTTCTAAAGGGAAAAGTTTTTAAAATTTAAAGAGATTTAAAAGTCTATTCACCCCCTCTAGACTTTTACCCTATCCGGACCATCAAGTGGTATCAGAGCGGAGTGTTCTTAGGAGTCAGTCCTTGACTAATTTGAACTAAAGATCCAAAACCACTTCGCTTCCCAAACACTTTCTAAATATGGTCAGTCAGCTAGCAAAGAATCTTTTGTTCAACCTGAACAAATTTGATGACTGGAAGATAAGGATGAAGGCACATCTTAGTGCTTTACATGATGAAATGCTTGAATTAATTACTACTGGACCTATCAGAATAATGAAGGTCAGCACATCTAAAACTGATGACCAGGAGGTTGTATACATTCCTAAACCAAAATTGGAATGGACAACTGAGGACATGAAGAGGAATAATCTTGACAACATTGCCAAAGATATTCTCTCTAAATCTGTTGATGAATCCATATTTCCCAGGATCGGAAAATGTGAAACTGCAAAGGATGTGTGGGATGAGCTCACAAAGATTGGAGCTGGTGATGAACAAGAAAAAGATGACAAACTGACCATAGCCCTCAAGAGATTTAGATTCCTAAAGATCATAGTAGATGTCTCAGACCTAGGGAAAGATCTACCCCGAAAGGAGATTTCCCTTAAAATCTTGAGAGGCCTGCCATCAAAGTGGGATATGAAAGTGACTGCTATGAGAGATAGCAGAGATCTCAGAACTTTGTCAACTGACAAACTCTTCAGTGATCTCAAAGCATATGAATTTGAGATGAAGGAGATCAAAGATGAAAAGGGAGAAGAATCCAAGACACTGGCCTTAGTGTCTGAGCAGAGTACTTCAAAATCCAGTGAAAAATCCCTCAACAATATCCTCACTGATGAGCAGTTTGCTATATTTGTGAGAAAGTTTAAAAGATTTATGAAGAAGGAGGGAACTGCTTCAAAGAAACCATAGAATCTGCCACCTAGGAGACAAGGGAGACCTTAATCCAGCGAGGAAACTGTCCTATGCTACAACTGTAGACAGCCAGGACATTACAAAAATGAGTGCCCTCTACCCTTAGCCCAAAAGTATCAAGGGCAGCAGGGGACTGGTCAAAAAGCTGGTTACAAGAAGGATTTCAAAGGCAAAAGACAGGCCTTTGTAAGTGAAAAGAAAAAGGAGGAACCCCAAACTGATGATGAAAGCAGCTCGAGTGATGAGAGCTCCTCTTCTGATAGCTCAGAAGAAGCACTTCTTTGCCTAGGATCCTATAAGATGGCTGAAGAAGGCATCAGGTGCCTCACTGAAGAGAGCAGCAGGTGGCTCAATGAGCCTTCCACCAGTGGAAGAAAAGATGATAAAAGCTACTCCCCCAAATGCTTAATGGCCAAGGACCACTACAACGACGTTGAGGTAACATCCTGCTCTTCCTCTTGTGATTCTGGACCAAACAATATCACACTGGAATCTTTGTTACAAGACTTCCAAAAAGTCCAAAATCACCATGTTCTCTTAAAAACTGAAAATGATAGACAGAAACAAGACATTAAGGCCATTCATTCTAAATTACTAGATGCCTTAAGCAAAAATGATGTCTTAGAAAAGGAGAACAAAGAGCTGAAAAACTCCAGCACGGATAGTAAAAACTTTCACCCTACTGCTGAAGTTATTCTATTTTTGGATAAAGGGTAATTAAATATATCATCCAAAAGAGTTTATGTACAAGTAAAGCAAAATGGGGGAACAAAAATGGGGCTATCCCAACATGGGATATACCATAACCTATGGGCTATACAATCACTCCCAAAGCACAATAATAGAGGGGTAGTCTGCCACCTCACACATCCATGGCCAAAAACACAAAAAGAGGGGCATTGAGCCAGCTCACGCCATCAAGTATCAAAACATAATAAGTTCATGCGGGTAAATACTATAAAGGATCTTATACACCATGTATTGGATCCTAGCAAAAACATCCTCCTCACGATCTTTGGCCGCATCAAATCTTGTTGCATTTCGTACTCTCCATATCCAATAGATAGTATAAATGAATGCAATACGGACTGTTTTGGCCTTGATCCCCGCACCTCCGTAGTCCTTCTTGATCCATTTCACCGAGCTATCCAGAGTTGTCATAAGCCTAGGCATTCCAATCCAAGCTCTCATTTTGTTCCGTATTGTACCTGTGAATTGACAATCAAAGAATAGGTGTGATACCGTCTCCGGTTCACCCTTGCAAAATGGACACAAGTTAATCAATTCAAGGCTACTAAGATTGTCATACGTTGCTAGGCGATTGCGAAAAGCAAGCCAAGCAATGAATGAGAACTTAGGAGGAATATAATCTTTTCAAATAAAGGCCATCCATACTTGCTTAGTACCCTTAGTTCTAATCAAGTCATATACTTTGGAGGAGCACAATTTACTATTTTGGGTAAGCTTTGCAAGGGCATCAATTGTGCTCCCAATAGACTCATATTTGGAGATTAAGAGGTCACAGATCTGCCCAATCTTCTTCATAAGTTGGGAGTCCCTAGTGTGTGGGGAGAAATCCCACACACATCTACCCTTAAGATAGACCCCATGTACCCATTTCACCCAAAGTGTGTCACACTTGAGGTGGATATCCCACAGGGTCTTAGAAAGTAAGGCATTATTCCAAGTTTTGGTGTGTCTAATACCTAAGCCCCCTTCATCTTTTGGGAGACACATGTCTGCCCAAGTCACTCTTGCAAATTTACACCCCCAAAAGAATACACGACAGAGTGAAATCACTCTATCAAGGATGGCTTGAGGTATATGGAACACGTGTAACCAAAAAGAATGTACCCTCTGGATAACTGATTTGATTAGTTCAGTTCTACCAGCATATGACAAACTCTTGGTATTCCATGAATTAAGATAGTTTGAAATCTTTTCCAAAAGAGGGGCATATTCAACCACAGAAAGTTTAAGGGGGGATAATGGGATCCCAAGGTATTTAATAGGGAATGCTCCAACCTTGAAGTCCACCAAATCAAGTATAGCCGTGAGTTCATGGTCTTTAACCCCGCCCAAAAAAATGTTTGATTTTTCAAAATTGACCCTTAAACCCGAGATATCACCAAAGTCATTAAGTGCATCAATTAAGATCTTGATAGAGAACGTGTCACCTCTACAAAATAACATAAGATCATCAGCGTATGCAAGATGTGAGATTTTCAAGCTACCACATTTGGGATGAAAATTAAAAACCAGACATAGTTCTCATGTTTAGAAGTCTAGACAGGTATTCAAAGCAAAGCACAAACGAAAGAGGGGACACATGATCCCCTTGTCTAAGGCCCCTCTTCCCACGGAAGAAACCATGTAAGGTCCCATTTAGGGAGATCGAAAATGAAGGAGTAGAGACACATTCCATTATCCAATTAACAAATTTCAAAGGAAAGCCAATGTTAAGAAGTACACTTTTAAGAAAGTTCCAAGAGATGGTATCATAGGCTTTCCTAAGGTCCACCTTAATCATACATCTAGGAGAGCAATGCTTTCTAGTGTACCCCTTAACAAGCTCCTGTGCCAAGAAAATGTTATCCATCATAAGTCTACCATTAACAAAAGCCCCTTGAGCATGGTCAATCAAGCCCGGTAGGCATGGAATCATTCTATTAGCAATAATCTTAGTGATGACCTTATAGATAACATTTGTACAAACAATAGGTCTAAAATCCGAAGCCATGGGAGAGTGTGAGGTCTTAGGAATTAAAGCAATAATCGTGTGATTAATTTGCTTCAATAGCCTACCCGAATCAAAGAAACCATTTACAGCTTCTATAACATCATCTCCAACAACAACCCAGTTGTCTTTGAAAAACGCAGAAGCAAACCCATCTGGCCCCGGGGCCTTGTCATCCCCAATGTCAAAAATAGCATTCTTGATCTTAATGTCTAAGATGGGAGAAATGAGGCCAGAGGTCTGCCCTATGTCCAGACATGTCCCAGATTGAATGATACAAGGATCAATTGGAGGACAACTTACCGGAGTACCAAACAAATTCACATAAAAATTTTCAAGTTCATTTGCCACTTGCTCAATGGAAGTAGTTAGCTCACCATTAGGTAGTTTTAAGGCCGTAATGGAGTTCTTTGCAGCCTTCTTTTTCACAAGGGAATGAAAATACTTGGTGCATCTATCCCCTTGGAACAAGTGTGTAGCCTTCGCTTTTTGTTTAAAAAAAGCATCCTCAGCCTTCTTAAGGAAAATCACTCTCTTCTTAGCTAGTTGGAGGTCATTCTTTATGGTATCATCTAAAGGAGAAAGTAAGAGAAGGTTATGTAGCCTCATAAATTCTAATTTAGACTCCTTTACCTTAGAAGAAATATGTCCAAACTCAACATTATTAAGTTCCTTGAGCGGTTTCTTAAGTGATTGAAGTTTCTTAACCTATCTGAATTGTGCATTTCCACAAACAAATTTAAACCAATGTTCATGGAGAATGGTGGGAAATGAATCATGTTTAAGTCACATATTAAAAAATTTAAAAGGTTTAGACCCCATGTTAGGGTTAAAACCGAAAGTAACCAAAGGGGCTACATGATCAAATTTCACCTCCAAGGCATGAAAGTGAGTTTTACAAGCAATACCATTAGAACTCCAAGAAGAATTCATCAAGACCCTATCCAATTTGGCCCAAAGATAACCCCTATTCCACGTGAAGAACTCACCGGTGGAAGGAGTGTCTACAAGGTTTGTATTAATTTTGAAATCAACAAGATCTTGAATGAGATAAGCCGAGGGGGGTGTAGGACCGACCCTCTCATTAGGACTACTTACACAATTGAAATCACCCATCACAAGCCACGACCTATCAATGTTTGATCCCAAATTGGCAATGTATTCCCAAAGGCTTCTCCTTTCCAAAACCGTGTATAAAGCATAAACAAACGTGATTACAAAAGAAAGTTGGGTAACCTTACACACACACTCAGAATGAATGTGTTGTTTGTCTACCTCAATCACATTAAGATCCACAAATGAAGTATCCCACATCAAGGCCATACGACCACCATCAATTAGGTCAAAGTTAGTAGTAGAAGACCAATGAGGCCATCTATACTTTCTAAGGTTTTCAAAATTAAGAGAAGACATCTTAGTTTCAAGCAAACAACAAATATGTACATTATTAACACGCAAAAAGTTAGAGATAGAAGATTGTTTTGAGACCTTGTTTAGGCCTCTAATATTCCATGCCGTAATGATCATAAAACAGTTGGGTTGGCGTCCCCATCCTCCTTAAGCTTCTTACGCCTTCCTTTCCATTGCCGCCTCTTCCATGTGTTCCCTTGAAGGCCATTGTCGCTAAAGTACCTACCAAGAAAGAGGTGATGTATATTAAGCATAAAGAAAGAATTAAAAGCGTACCCTTCCTCCGTTGAAATTACTCCGGGCAGCCCTTCTAGGCATTGTTTGGTGAAAGTGATCCCCGGTGCATCCAAGTCATCTGTTACCTCAAGGAAATTGTCAAGCCTCACAAATTTTTCTTCCGGGTGCATGGTTTGTGTTAGCTCCATCATGTGAACCGTATGTAAGTCTGGTGGTTCCCCCTCCTTTAAATCAACCTTGATAACAACATCATCATGATAGCTATCTCTAATGTCATTGATAACAATGACCTCTAGTTCTTGGTTTTCCTTCTCTTCCTCCATGATTTTTGTAATACTTAAGAATTTGAGTATTTAGATTTAGTTAATGTTTCGGGACGAAACATCTTTTAAGGAGGGTAGAATGTGACACTTCAAAAATTTAAATAAAAATAAAAATAACTTTTATTAGTCAGATAAAATATTACGAAAATAACATTTTTATAATTAATTGAGTCAGACAAAAATTCAACAGTTGTAACATTCTAATCAGATAAAATTTCAAAATTTATGACGTTTTAGTCAGATAAAAATATTTCAATAGTAGGAACAACATTTTATTAAACAAGTGAACCAGACAGAAAATTAACATCTGTGACATTTTTAGTCTGATAAAAATGGTCCGATAATAGAAGTAACATTTTTGTGAAATGGTGGAAATGACATTTTATAAATGTAAAAACACACAAAAAAAAATATAAACACATACGTAATAATAATACAAAACCTACTACGTAGTAGTATGATAATATACTACAAAAACTACTCTAGTATTCAAACGAAATTTCCTCACTGAAGCCTAAAACAAATAGAAAACGTGCGTAGCCAAATCAAATTAGAACTCTCATACCGGCGACCTGCGAGAGTTCCTACGTACAAAGCCAAACAAAATTAACTCCAACTCTAACTCTAACACAGCCTAAAACCCTCAACCTACATCTATAAATAACAGCCTTAACCTGCGTTTTATTCACATCAAGAAAACGATCAGTTCAGCCCATATATATATATATATATATATATATATATATATATATACACACACACACACACACACATATACGTATATACTATCGTATATATACTCTTTTTTTTTCGACCATTCGTTTTAGCCCAAACCAAGCCTTGAAAATACTTCTCAAACCTTCCCCTTCGAGAGAGGAATCCAACGGAGAAAGAATCGTGGAAAACGGACGTCGGAGTAGGGAGAACAAGCTCGCCGGAGTATTCGCCGGGCTGATTTTGCGACGGGAAACGGAGTAGGAAAAGAGAGCTGCCGCCACCACCAGGCCATCCCCGACCATCGACGTTGCAGAAGGAACACCCTACCACCGCCGTTTCACGCTTCCGACGAGGTAAGACTCGCCCTGCGTGTTGCTCGTTTCTTTTTCCGGCGAAGTCATGAAGAAGACGATTGTCTTCTTTCATGGTTTTGCCTGGGCTGTTGTTGCTGTTGGGCTGGTTTCCTTATTTGGGCCAGTTCGGCCCAGTTGCAATAAAAATTAAAAATAAAGTAGTAAATGAAATAAATAAAATCTGGAAAAATATAAATTAAATACCTGGTATAAATATACATATTCGGACCAACCAGAATTGAAAAATAATATTTTTAGCTATTTTTAATTGATTTAATTGTAATTGGGCCAATTTATACACATTTAGTAAATAATTAACTAAATAACGAAAATAATTATGAAATAAATGTTGGAGTAAACTAGGATAAATATATGATTAACTAGGACCTTAAGGACCATTTATAATTAATAAAAATAAGGTTTAGTATATTTAATTGTAATTGAACCGGTTAAAAGATATATGAAATTAAAGGAATAATTATGGAAATTGATTATAAAAATAGTTATCTGGACAACCTAGGTCAAATATAGACCCAAAATATAGTTATAGACGGTTTTTAATTTATAAAGTCGATTCTTAGTCTATTTAATTAAATTGGGCCATATAAAACTAGTTAAGTAATTAAATAAGGAAATATTAATATTAATGGTGAAATAAATAAATCATTGAGATTGAAAAATAATATTCTGGACTAAAAGTAATGTTGGAATAAAATAAGGAAAATAAAATAAGGTTGGGTTAGCTAGCATAAATAATTGACTATATATAGACTTAATAAATAACTTAATTATGTAATTAGTAGACTAATTCAATTAATCATTTTTATGATTTATTATTAGAGATTCGGAATTCATATAAATATTTAAAATATTGAACTCATAAATTAATGGATTAACATAAATGAGGTAATTAAATAATATTTTATGAGTAGAGTAAATTAATGGTGATTATTGAATAAAAAATTGGATGTTGTAGTTAATTATATTCGGATATTTTATTTAATATTAGAATTCAAATATTGTAATTAATGGCTGAATTAATAAGGTAATTTGATTAATAAAAGGTGATTAATCAAATAAATTCGAATAACTAATGAATTAAGTTAATAAATTCGAATAATAAAATAAAAGGAGAAAATCGGGTAAAGTAATTACAAATAGAATAAGTGACTAATTTTATCATATTTAATTAAAAAGGTGATTATCTAGAGACCGGATTAGAGGAGGATAACTAGGAGCAACAGGACTTAAGGTAAGTTTCTCTGCCAATCCAAAATTTGTTTCCTCGTATTACATGCTTATTATGCATTATGTGATTAAGTGTGAATTTTGAATTATGTGTATGTGATTTTGAGGAGATATTATATATATGGTGGTTGAGAAATATAAATTAAGTACTTTTTGGGGTATTAAATATTTTAAATACCTTCGAGGCTTTTTAGAGAAATTAAGAAGTATTTTTGAAGTATTGTTAAGCAAAGATAAAATTTACATTTTTATAAGAAGTGAGCATCTCGGGAGTAATCCGAGGTGTCGGTTTTTCCACATCCGGATAAATGTGGAGGGTGATTAGAGCTACTACTACTAAGAAGTACAGTTTAAGTTTCAAGTGAGATTTGGATCTATGATCCCTTTTAAGTAAGATTTGGATCTATGATCCCTTTTAAGTAAGATTTGGATCTATGATCTCTTTTAAGAAGAAGTTATAGTAGTAGTCCCTAATCATTCAAGAATTTTAGAATTGGGGTGGTTGGGTTCCGACCACTCGGGATGACTTACTACTCGGAGGACTTGGAATCCCTTTTAGGGGGTGTGCACACTTAAGGTAGTCGTTTCGTTTCCGCAAGAGTAGTTAGTTGTGGTACCGGCACTTGTTCGGGGTGGCCGTCTGTAACCACGGTCCACCGGGCTCAATCAAAAGGTTGAGCACCGCCCTTCTAAATTACTAGGAAGTTAGAAAAGAAGTGATTTTCTTAAGAAGTTTAAAGAGAAGAATTACTAAGAGATTTTCGAAGAGAAGTTGAGGATTTTAGTAAAGAAGTGGTTTTGAGAAAAAGTCAAAGAGAAAAGTATTTTGGTGGAGTGCGTCATTTTTATATGATATTATATAAAAATCTATTTTAGTCAAACCTGATTATTTTACGGGGTTGGTTAGTACTTACTTAGCTCTAAAGCTAATTTTTGTTATTTCTCTTGTCTCTCTCTTCTCCCTTAAATTTTATCAGGTGATGAGTTGGATGCCTATGTGGATTGATGGATTGCTCGAGCTTGAGTGCGAATTAGAAGATGCCTTAGTTAAATCTAGTCATGAAATAAACATTTACTTATTATTACATAAGTTTTTGTTATTTTACTTTGAGTTGCCTGTGCATTCGGTTAAGAGATGACCGAATGTGGCGGTAACACCCATTTCCCTATTTTAGACTTCCGCTGTATTTCTTTACTCTTTGATGAATGAACAAAGTATTTCTTTTAAATATATCATTGTTTTTGGGCGGGAAATTTGGGGGTGTTACAATTTTGTCAAGCTCCTCTACAAGCTCCTTTACAAACTCTCCTTCCACTTGGTTTTCTTCGTTGTGTATGGTCACGGCAAGAGAGTTTTCCTCCAAAGAAGTGGCTGCCTCTTCAATGATTTCCCCCTCCTCCCTTTCCATATCCTTATCCGTGAGTTCTTCTTGAGTTTTGTTGGTGGTCTCGGCTTTAGGGTGTGCCTCACGATAGCAAATATTCTTTGCCTTGATAGAGTAGATTTGCCTACTTTGTTCTTGGACTTTGTACATGGTATTCTTCCTTGGCTCTTGGGGTGGTTGATTTGCCTCTCTTTCCTTCCTTTCAAGCTCATGAAGAATTTTGCATGTAAAAGGGTGATAGATCTTTGGAAAGGTTTTCATAGACAACTCCTTGGCTATAGATCTTTCCATTCGGAAGATTAACATCAAATTGAAGAGAGGGGGGGGGGGGGGGTGCCACATCTACTTCAATAAGGACTGTAGCATAGGAAGATCTAGCTTTGTCTTGTGTCACCTTATCCGTAGCTAGGGGTTTGCCCACTCTTGATGCCACGACACTTATAATGTCCTCCCTCCAAGCTCTCATAGGAAGTCCATGGAATTTGACCCATATTGGCACCTTAAGGAACTCATCACTATGTGTGGAAAAGTCATCATCAATTACCTTCAAGTAACACATTCTACCATAGATGGAATGAGGTCCATCTAGGAGAACTTTATCTCTATCAACCTCTCTTTGGAATTTGAAAATAATCCATTTCTTGCTATGTGGCCGGGCTTTACAAGTAACTCCCCATTTTTGAACCATTGCATTCACGGCTTTGGGACCGGGAAATGTTCCAACAAAGTAGCCTACCAAGCAATGTCCCCAAAGATCCACAATTGATGGAAAAGTGTAGCTAGATAGGTCCACCATATCCCCGGTGGGTGGGATATATGTGAGTTTCATCCCTTGGGATGGTTCCCTATTGTTAGCAAACAGTGAAGTCCACGACTTAGGAACATGAGCTGCCTCCATGGAAGTAGAAGTAGAAGCTACATCTTTCTTAGATTTGTCCTTAGGTCTCCCCAAAGCCCTTAGGTAGATATCATCTTCATCACTTTGTACCTCTTCTATGATCACAATGTCCTTGCCTTTGTCTTTGTCACTTTGTTGACCCAAACCCGAGGGTGTGTCATCCTTGATGGGTGGAATAGGATCAGCATTAATGAGGTTAACATCTTTAGTAGCTTGGCCATCAATGCCCCCCTCCAAAACAGTCACGGGGGTATCATTAATCTCCATGGTCACATTATCATCTTTTGGTAAATCATTTATGATTGTTTGTTGTGCCACATCCATGGTTTCGGTCCCATTAATAGGTGTTGGAGGGACCTCATTAATGAGACCAACCCCCACGGTTTCATGGTCATTACTCTCAGCCAAATCAGTCTTTGAAATGTCATTATTCTCAACACTTAGTACATCCACCCGTAGAGGTTCAATCAAAGGAGAAGTACCTTTATCTTCTTCTTGGGCTGCCATAGTGTCATCCCCCTCTTTTGTGGTCGTTTTCTTCTTCTTAGCTGCGGTCTTAGCTCGAGAAGCCCCCTGCCCTTTGTCGCCACCCTCAATGAATTCAAGGGATTTGTCAACTTTCTCTAGGTGCAAACGCTCCAAATGTTGGAGTTGGAGCTCTTTCTTGGTCTTCATTTTATCTTTTCCGGTCATAGGGGCTACGGGAGAAGCCACCTTCCTCACCTTACTTGTGTTGACCATAGCTAAGTAAGCTAAGATACAAGGAAGGGAGAGTCAAAGTTCATAAAAGAGGGGTTAAGAGGGAACCCCCCCCCCCCCCCCCCCCCCAAAAAAAAAAAAAGAGAGTAGAAACCTTCACCAACTTCACCTCGTCCAAGAAGTTCTTGTCCGTACCAATGGAGGAAGAACAGTCCGTACCAACGGTCAAAAATGAGAGTGTACAGCCTTGCTTGATGATTCTAAGATTAGAGAGTGTTGTGCGCCCAAGGAAGACGAAGCTCACCCCATATCCAGAATCACCATAGCCCAAAAGAAGCCATAGAAATCTAAGAAAGTGTGATTTGTGAAAGTGAATAGTTACTCTAGCGAACCAGCTCAAGAACTCCCCCAAAACTTGGATTCGGAGCTCAAAATTTAAAGATAATTCACCCCTTGACGTAAGAAAGTGAATTACAGTTAAACTCCAAGCTCAAAACACCAAAATCAAAGGGAAGAAACAAGAGAAAAAACTGATACACGGATGAAGAAGAAGTGTACGGAAATTTCGTAGAGAGAAGGGGGAGCGAACGGAAATTTCTCAGACTGCTGAAGTTATTCTAAATAGGAAGAGAAGAGGTCTTGGTTACTCATCCCCGACTAGACTCACTCAAAACTGTACATCTACAAGCCATCAACCAAACACAAGAAAGCAAATCTACCAAAAAATCCATCCCCAAATGTTCCCACAAGAAGGAACCAACCTGCTCCCAAAACTAAATCCAAACTCCTGTATAAATCAACACCTCATAACCATCAAAACACAATAGCCCGTTGGAAACCAACCAATAAGACCAACCACATCCAAAATACCAAGCAGACCCCTCAAACCAATAATCCATTCTCCACATCACGAAGGAAAAGGATTAATAAATACATAGCCATCCCCTACGATTACAATAACTCAAATGGATATAGACCAATCTGCTTAGAGCTGAATGGTTCTAGATGGGCATGGACGCCTAAACTTGTACAAGGGAAGTCGCCCACTAACTTGTGGGCCACTGCTCAACACTGATCTATACAGGAAGGTGCTGGAGCAGCTGAAACACAAATGTGGTACATAGACTCAGGCTGCTCCAGGCACATGACGGGCATCAGGCGGCTCCTATCAAACTATACAGCAAGGGAAGGCCCAAAGTGACATTTGGGAATGTGGAAAAACAAGGAGAAACCAAAGGAGCTGGAGATCTATCAATCAATGGACTTACAATCCAAAACATATCCTATGTTAAGGGTTTGAAGTTCAATCTCATAAGCACAAGCCAACTCTATGATAATGGCTATAATGTTACACTCTCCAAAGACATCTGCTTGATTAGAGATGTCAAAAATGACAAAATTGTGCTCTCTGGAAGAAGAAGGAAGGACATGTATGTGGTTGATTGGAGCTCAGCTAAGGAAGGGATCTGCTTGATGACAAAGACAGATTCAAATTTGAGTTGGGAATGGCACAACAAACTAAGTCATCTCAACTTCAAAACAATCAACAAACTGTCCAGAAAAGGACTGGTGAAAGGACTCCCTGAAATCAACTTCAAAAAGGACCATCTCTGTGATGCTTGTCAAAAAGGAAAACAAACCAAGGTATCATTTAAATCAAAGGAAGTGGAATCATCAACTAGGCCCTTAAACCTACTACAACTTGACTTGTTTGGACTAGTTGAACCAACAAGCTTAAGTGGTAGAAGGTACACCCTGGTTGTAGTTGATGATTGTTCTAGATACACTTGGACCATATTCTTAAAGAAGAAGAATGAAACAGAGAAGAAACTCCCTGAATTGATGAAGCTAATTCAAAATGAGAAAAGTCTCTCAATCCAGAAGATCAGGTCAGATAGAGGTATTGAATTCCTCAACTCTATCATAATTCAGTACTGTGAAGAAAATGGAATCCATCACCAAACCTCAGCAGCAAGAACACCTCAACAAAATGGTGTTGCTGAAAGAAGGAATAGGACACTCAAGGAGGCTGGAAGGACAATTCTAGAAGCAGCTGGTTTACCCAAAAGATTTTGGGCAGAAGCAATCAACACGGTTTGCTTCACTCAAAATAGAAGTCTTATTCATAAGACTCACAAAAAGACACCATATGAGTTATGGAAAGAAAGGAAGCCTAATGTTAGTCATTTCCATGTGTTTGGATCCAAATGCTTTATCCTAAACAATGGAAAAGACTATCTCAAGTCATTTGATCCCAAATCTGATGAAGGGATCTTCCTGGGCTACTCAACAACAAGCAAGGCATTCCAGATCCTCAACAAAAGAACTCTGGTGGTAGAAGAATCAATCCATGTGGTGTTTGAAAACCACCCCACTGCTCAATTAAAAGATGAAGGTGAGTCATCCAAATCAAAGGACACTGGAAAGGCTCCAAGCTGCCTTCCAAATAATAATGTTCAAAAATATGGAAAGGCAGTTGACTCAAACGGCAGCCCACTGCCAGCAGTTGACTCAAACGGCAGCCCACTGTCAGCAGTTGACTCAACTGTCAGCCCACTGCCAGCAGGTGACTCACCAAAAGACAACCTTCCAGGCACTCATGACATTCCTAATCATCCTATTCTACCAGAGGATAATGAAGATGTAATACCCGAGATTAATTTAAGAGGATTAATAGTACTACTCATAAAACAAGATGCATCTCCTTTTAAGGGAGCTCATCACCCAAGAACTCCAAAGTTAAGCGTGCTTGCACGGGAGTAGTCTTGGGATGGGTGACCCCCCTGGGAAGTTTCTCAGGGCGCGCACGAGTGAGGACAAAGTGCGCGGAAAAGGCTAGTGGTGGTTTGTGAGGACAGTACTAGAGGTCAGAAGTAACTACCTCAGGGCCTACGGGGCCGGGGTGTTACAGAAGAAGAAGAAGAGGAGGATGACCAACAAATTCTAACCAAAACAAAAATATCTGACATTAGATGGTTGAATAAACATCCTCCTCACCAAGTAATTGGAGACATCAATACAGGGGTTCGTACCAGATCAACAATTCAGAGAGAAGCACTATTCTCATGCTTCATCTCACAAATTGAACCCAAGAAAATTGAAGAAGCCCTACTTGACTCTGACTGGATACAAGCCATGCAAGAGGAACTCAACCAGTTTGAGAGAAACAATGTGTGGGAGCTTGTGCCCAGACCCTATCATCAACATGTGATAGGAACTAAATGGGTATTCAGAAACAAAATGGATGAGGAAGGCACCATAGTCAAGAATAAGGCAAGGTTGGTAGCCAAAGTCTACTGCCAGGAAGAAGGAATAGATTTTGATGAAACCTTTTCTCCTGTTGCCAGACTGGAAGCAATAAGAATCTTCTTGGCTTATGCTGCTCATAAGCAATTCACAGTCTATCAAATGGATGTGAAAAGTGCCTTCCTGAATGGTCTACTAGAAGAGAAGGTCTATGTGGAGCAACCCCCTGGTTTTGAAATCAATAGAGAGAAGGACCAAGTCTACAAACTGCATAAAGCTCTCTATGGACTCAAGCAAGCCCCAAGAGCATGGTATGACACACTCTCTGAATATCTAGTGAATAATGGGTTCACTAAAGGAAAAGTAGACAAGACTCTATTTAAAATAGAAGAAGGTCCCCACATACTGCTTGTTCAAATCTATGTTGATGACATAATTTTTGGAAGCTCAAATCAAGCACTATGTGAATTTTTTTTAACTCTCATGCAAAGCAAATATGAAATGAGCATGATGGGAGAGTTGAACTATTTTCTGGGACTACACGTGAAGTAGACTCCTCAAGGTATCTTCATCAACCAAGCCAAATATACAAGAGATCTCATGAAAAAGTTCAAGGTTGAGAACAAGTCTACAGTCAAGATACCCATGAATACATCACAAGGTCTAAGTGAAGATGAAGATGGAAAAGATGTTGATCCTACACTTTATAGAGGTTTGATTGGTTCCTTATTATATCTCACCACGAGTAGGCCAGACATATCCTACTCAGTTGGTGTATGTGCAAGATTTCAATCTAAACCTAAGGAAAGCCATCTTCTAGCTGCAAAGAAGATATTGAGGTATCTAAAAGGTAATTCTAACTCTGGATTATGGTACCCAACAAATGGAGGTTTTGAACTCTATGGCTATTCAGACTCAGACTTTGCCGGATGCAAAATTGATAGAAAAAGTACCTCAGGTACTTGTCAATTGATTGGTGGAAGACTTGTCTCTTGGTTCAGCAAGAAACAAAACTCAATTGCTACTAGCACTGCCGAAGCTGAATACATAGCCGCAGGTAGCTGCTGTGTTCAAATACTATGGATGAAACAACAATTGAAGGATTATGGAGAAGAAACAAAGGAGATTAGCATACTGTGTGATAACAAAAGTGCTATAGCTATCACTCATAATCCAGTTTTTCACTCAAGAACCAAGCATATTGATATCAGACATCACTTTATTAGAGAACATGTTGACAAGAAAACCATTAAGCTTGAGTACATCCCCACGGAAAAGCAGTTGGCTGACATCTTCACCAAGCCATTGAATGAAGCTAGATTCAACCAACTAAGGCAAGAGCTTGGAATGCTAGATGACCTAGATCAAGTGAAGGAATAACCCTGCACCTATTCAGGGGGAATTTGATTACAAAATCAAGGGGGAATTCCTAGCCACCTGCTGAGGGGGAACTGTTATGAAATACTCAGGAGTAGCCACCTGCCAAAGGTAAGCTACTTAAAACCACAAGGAATGAAGCATACAGGTCCATAAAAGTCACTACTAGACTTTCAAGTCAAAATTCGAGCAGTTGGCTCAGCAGGTGACTGTGCACTAACAACAGTGGGCTCAACAGGTGACTACTAACCAGCCCACTGCTACCCAATCAAAGAGAGGAACTTTCACCAATACTTTCATAGAAGGATTAAACTCGGACTAGAAAGAGAAGGAAAGCAAATGGAGGTAAAGACACTGGTTCAAAAATTCACGCAGGTGCCTGCCAGCAGGTGATTGCCTCAGGAGCAGGTCACTGCTTCAGGCCAGCAGTTGGCTTAATTTCTGACAAATGTACATGGAATCTCAGCACATGGCTTATATCATCTTGATCACCTCATTTCAAGGATTCCAAAAAGGTACCTCTTGTTCTCAGAAATCATCAAAAATCTACTCAAAACTGAGACCCCTGCTACCAGTATGAACGCAGTTAATGCTAAAAGGAACCAGCCGTATTCTCCAACGGCTATATTCCAACGGCTAGTTCCCGATAGCTTATAAATACTCCCTCCGTACAAATCCTTCACATTTTCACTTTGCAATCTCTCTCTTGCTAATTCTAAAGCTCTCAAACGCTTTCTTAATACTCTCAAAAGATTTCTTCCGCACTACCATAACAATCCCTTTCTTTCCCTTATATACACAAAATGGATTCCCTCATCCAAATCTCCAAATCTATTTTCACCGGCTCCATTCTGAATACCTCCAAAGTCCTTGAAAGAGCTGATAACAATGATCTAATGAGGGAACTGCTGAGAAAACTTGAGACCACGGGACTAATGAAGATGGCAACCTACCAATATTCTTGCTTCTACCCCAAGGTAGTAGCAAAGTTCTACATCAAGTCCACTCCTGAGACACTGAAGTCGGTTGTAATGGGTTTCGAGGTAGAAATAAAGGAAGAAGACATAAGGGAACTGCTCTCCCTACCTGGAGATGAGGCTCCAACTGTAGAGGACCTCAACCTAAATATAGAGAACTTCAAAGAAACAGTCTTCATACCAAGGGCTCAACATCTTAACACATTGAAAGTCAAGAAGAATCTAATGGTTCCAGAATACGCCATCCTCCTGGACATTCTCTACAAGTGCACAAGAACTACAACCCTGGACGAAGTCAATGCACAAAGAGCCAAGCCACTGACGGCAATCATCTCAGGGGTCCCACACAACTGGTCAAGGTACGTCTACAACGAGCTCCTAAGATATGTAAAGAAAGCTCACACAGGAAGAGGAGAAGATGGTACATTACCATTACTAGGATACGGATTTTTGATAGGGGAACTGCTCAAGAAGAAAGGAATAAGGGGGTCCATTAAGGAAGAAACAACTTGGAGGAAATTCGTCTATCAAACTTCCAAGGCAGGAGCCCCACAAGTTCAAAAAGCAGAGGACTCCTTTCGCTCCAATGACCCTCTCTTGGTCTCATTCAAAATAGACACCAAGACTGCCAAGAGACTTAGATCAGGGTGTCAAGAACCCAAATCCAAAAAGTCAAGAACACCAACCAGGAACTTACAAGATGAACTAGAAGAAGCAGCTTCATCACTACAGCTCCTGAAGGAACAAGAAGCAGTTGCCTCTCCTCTATCCATCATCAATGAAGAAGCAGGCTCACACTCCCCATCATCTACAGGCACCAACAGTTCAACACTTCCTCTCTCTATTCTAATTCCCAGAATTACTCAGCATGGAGAGCAGTCAACTCAACAAGCAGAGCAGGCGACTCCACAGGCAGAGCACGTGGCTCATCAAGATGAGCAGATGCCTCAAACTCCAGCAGTTAGCTCACCAGGTCTAACTCTTCTAGAGCAACTAGACGCTGACCTCACAAGAGTAAAACAGTGGAGAAAGTGGAAGCTGACCAGAATCCGGGATCAAGCAGAGACCCTACCATACTTCATTGAAGAAGAAGACTTTGCTTTAGAGTGGTTGGACACGCAAGATCTTGCAACGACAATCAACCTCCATCAAATCAACAAAGTCTACACCATCAAAAGGAAGCAGGTCACTGCCAAAGACACCATCGAAGACTACAGTGAAAATGATGATGATAGTGATGATGATGATGCTGACAATGCACCAAAGGGACCTCCAAGATCAAGAGGTAAGCAAATCATACATTCTTCCTCTTCTAGTGATCAAGAACTAAGGAGAGCCCTTGAGAAATCAAGGATGGAAACTCAAGGAGGAGGAGAGTCCTCCAAAGCTCCTCAAGAGCAGTTGACTGCCACCTTTGAGTAGGGCCCTCAACTGCTTGACCTCAACCAAGAGCCTCATCAAGAAGCTGCCCCTGAGCATCAGCCTACAACTTCAGCTGAGATTCGGGAGAGAATATTCAATGAGGGAGCAAAGGATACTCCAACACTAGCTGAGGTGTTCACTCATGAAAGGAAGGCCACTATCAAATTCGTAAGCAGAGCGGAGTTAAGACTGCACAAAAGGTTGATCAAGATGAAGAACCATTTTGATCAACTCCTGGACTTGCGCTTCGAAGAAGTTCACATGCACATCAGAAGCAATCTAAATATTCAAAAAGTATTCCATTCTGAGCAAAAGGCTCAACTTCAAATACAGCTCAAAAATCAGCCAGCTCAATCAGAGGCAATCCAAAAGGCCCTTGAAGAACTTCAAGCTGTATGTATGCAACTACAAGAGCAATTCCAAAATCTTCAGCAAGCACAAGCTACAACAGAGCCCTCTACCCAACAACAAACAGAGGCCTCTGCCCAGCCCTCTGCCCAGGTACTCCCTAATCCTCCTACACATACTAACCTTGACCAGGCCCTTCCACTGATTCAAGAGCATGAGATCTTCATCCAAAATCTCAAAACCAAGGAACTTCCATCCTTCCTTCAACTCTCCCAGAAATTGGTTACAAAACAGGTAGAGCATTATGAATCCATTGCAAAAACTAGAGAAGATGTTGCTAAGCACCTAACCCGGATGCACACTGCTACTCAAGAAGCATTTCTCAAGCAAGGAGGTGAACTACAAAAACTTGGCCAAAACATCCAAGCAACAAATCAAAGTCTACAGAACCTGGATAGATTGGTCAAAGAAGATGTCCAAGTAGATGTCATGGACCTTCGCAATATGCTCAATGCAGTTGCAATCGAAGTTGGTGACATGCGTCCAACAAGGAGAAGACAAGTGGAGGTTGACTCTGACCCGGAGATAGAAACTCTATTTCAAGAAAGCCTGACCCCTGCTGATGCCAAAAAGGGGGAAGCATCAACACAAGCAGACTCCTCCTCCAAGAGATCAATAGCAGCTAAGAAAGCAGCTGAAACAAGAAGCAAAAACCAAATCTACAAAGAAGAGGCTGAAATCAGAAGAAGAAAAGCTGAAGAAGCCAAAGCTAAGGAAGAAGCCAAGAAGAAGTCAGAAGAAGACAAACAAGACTAGGCTAGATCAAAAGACCGAAAATGACTATAAACTATTGTACTTTAGAATTTAGAACAATGTACAAAACCTCAAATGAAAATCAATAAAAAATATGTGTTTCTTATGTTGTATAGTTTTGGCATCATCAAAAAGGGGGAAATTGTTAGTACCCAATTTTGATAGATTTTGATGATGCCACTATACTTAGCACATGTACATTGTGTCTCAATTTTATTAGCATTATGTGATAAAATAAATGTACAATTTTATGAGACTAATGAAATATTACCGGAAAAGTAAAAATGCAATAAGGTAATTTTTATTTACCTTAATAGGATATTTAGATCCTACCAGGCATATATTATTTAGCTCAAAAGATTAAAATGTCACAAAAAGAGGCTAAATTCGTAAATCAAATACATTGAATGTAATGATCGGAAGACAAAATTAGACCTGCCTTAAATGCTAAAACAGGTACATAGACCCACAACATGGGACACATGCTTGAAAAAGATGTTCGGCCGATTATTGGAGACAGCTCCATAAATACTCTAGCACAAAGAGACTAGAGTACAACTCGTACACACCAATTATTCAACGGAAGAGATCAATCTATCCTAACCAACAGATAAGATTGATCAGCCAAAAAGCTTATAAATAGAGACCGAAATGAAAGTTTCCAACCAAGCTTTGAGCATCCAAAGTAAAGAAATTCTTCCACGAGCATTCACGAGCTATCTAGCAAAAGAGAAAGTGCTATTCTAAACTTTACTCTCTGCTTGGACTCATGCTTCACTAAACTTCCAGTTTACAAGCTATTCATTGTTAAATCATTGAAGTTTAGTTCCTAGTTGGAGGTTAGAACTTTCTTGTAACATTTCACAAATTGTTGTAAAACACTTAGGAGAACAGTTGTTCGGATCCTAAGGTGTGGATTGATAGATAGAGTACCCTTTAATCCCCACTGGATTAATTGAGAAAAATCTAAGGACCGAGTAACTTTGAGTGGTGCTATACTCATTGTGAAAAACCTTCAATTTAGGCCTAAGTGTTGTAAATGCTAGATTGGCATTAAGCGTATTGGGCTTAATACTTTAGTGAAACCCATCTGAGAGAGGGTGGGAGTGGACGTAGGAGGATTACACCACCTCTGAACCAGGATACACTGTGTGTTGATTTACATTTATTCAACAAAGCACACACTTAGCACCTCTCACGAAAAGATTGAAGTTTTCCAGCAGAATCCTAAGCAGTTGTCTTAACTGACCCAACTGCTTATCCTACTGCTTAATAACTTACTTTCTTTGAGACTATTTTCACACAAGAGACGTGCATCAATATCACAAAAGGCCTGCTTTGTCAGTTTCCTGAAAGTCATACTCTAAGTATAGCAGTTGCCTTAGCAGTTCCCTGGTGACCACCCAACTGCTGAGCCCACTTCTCATACAAACCCATTTCCCCTGAAGATCTCAATATCACCAGAACTTTACAACATTACCAACAAGGAGGTTGACCAAACTGCTCTCTGAAAATCACCTTCTAAACTAAGCAGGTACCTCAACAGCTTCTTCCTTACCACCCAACTGCTGAGACCACTGCTCCAGTAAAACTTCTGATAACTTTTACTAAAGCACATTTTCTGAAAGCCCTCATCATTCTCAGCAACATTCCATCATCACTTTCATCAAACACCCAATATTTCATCAGGTGTTGCCTTAGCAGTTCCCTGCTATCTAGCCAACTGCCAAACCAACTGCCAGACATTTGGGTTCAATCTTCTACCAAGATAGAAAGTATTCACACATTGATTCCATAGAGGGTAAAGACTTCCGCTGTGCATCTATAAATCTCTCAAAAGATTATAGATCAACTCCTTCTAAAGGGAAAAGTTTTTAAAATTTAAAGAGATTTAAAAGTCTATTCACCCCCCCTCTAGACTTTTACCCTATACGGGACCATCACTAAGAATACCCGCTCTGATACCACTTGAAGGTCCTTGATAAAAGTCTAGAGAGGGGGGGGGGGTGAATAGACTTTTAAGTCTTTTCGATTAAATGTTCACTTCCCTCTGAGTGAGTGTAATCCTTGAAACCTTTTGAGAGGTTTAGGATTGGCAGCGGAAGTTTTTATCTTTTTGGACAAACACACTAGAAGTTTGGTAAGGACTGACTTTTGAGTAGGAACTATTTTCTGGGAATTTTCTGAGGCTTTTTGGTTTGATAGTTAGTGGCTTTAAATATTATGACGCACATATGTATCCTGGTTCGGAGGTGGTGTAATCCTCGTACATCCAGTCCCACCCTATAGATGGATTTCCACTAAGCTATTTGACCAATACACTTAGTGACTAGTTTACCCTTGATCACAGGCGTAAACTATCAGGTTTTCACTAGGAGTACACACCACTCCAAGTTACTCTTGCCTCTAGGTTTTTCACTAATGAATCAGTCTGATTCAAAAGTTACTCATGTCCTATTCTACCCACTCTTTGGATTTGCAGTACAAATTCTTTCCAAAGGTGTTACAACTTTTCACCAACTATTCTAAGCTCTAGTATGAATATTTCATTGTGAACTAGTCTAAGAGCTTAAAGAAATGTGAACAAGCCAAGAGTAAAGTGATGGATTAGCACTTTATCTTTTGCAGTATATTCTGAGTGTGATTACTTTGTTTGCACTTAAGCTCGTTGATTCTTCTTCATCACATTCCTTGATTATTTATAGACTTTGAGTTTGTTGAATATCTCCCGTTGGCTGAGGAGATTCAATCTTAATCGTTGAAGCATCCACTTGATCCTTTATCTTCAGTATGTCCTCCTTTTGTCTTGTTTGGAGTAGCCTGTGTTGCTAGTTTTTTTCTTTTTTGAGTCCATGCTTCCAGTTGTATGTGATCGTATGAGTTGACTCTGTAAAGCAAAACATTTTTCAGTCCACTTGTATATAGGAGTATGGGTTGAATCTAAAGCATTCTAAAGTTCCACTTGTATATAGGAGTATGGGTTGACTCTGATATATTCTGCAGTCCACTTGTTTATTTTGTCCCGTGACTCTTTGAGTAAGTGAAAAAAGTATCCAGAATACCTTCAGCTTTTCAGTTGCAGTTTTGAGCTTTTTGGTCTATCTCTGAGGTTTCTATTGTTAATACTAAGATTCTCTGTTGTCAGTATCGAGGTTCTCTGTTGTCATCACTGAGGTTTTCTGATGTCAGTATTGAGGTTCTCTGTTGTCATCACTGAGGTTCTCTGATCATAACAGAATAGCTCGAGACTTTCTGTTGCAATCAGACTTTTTCGATCTATTCTGTTGGGATCAGAATACTTTTGTTTCTGTTACTGACTACCTCTGATTCTTTTCTTTGTTACTGGCACTTCTTCTTCAGAGTTCATGATCAAGTGTTTTTGTCTATAAACTATACATCATCAAAATATTAGAGGGACCTAACAGTGGCTTAACTGAGAATGAATGGCTTATTGACTCTGGTTGCACTTATCATATGACTCCTTTTAAATCCCTGTTTTCTTCCTATGATCTCTGTGATGATGGCTATGCATCTTTAGCTGATAGTAAGAAATTCAAGGTGCATGGGGTGGGGAACATATGTTTAAAGTTTGACAATGGGACTGTGTACACTGTGAAAAATGTGAGGGTTCCTGATCTGTGTCATAATCTGTTTTCAGTTGCTGCTTTTGAGGATAGTGGGTTAGAGGGAAAATGGGGTAATGGTTGCATGAAGGTTTTGAAATATTCATTGGTTATGTTCAAAGCATTGAAGGTAAATAACCTGTATGTGTGCCATATTGTTCCTTTCTCTGAATCTGCTAATGTTGTTTGTCCTGATAGCTCTATGTTGTGGCATAATAGGCTAGGTCACATGAGTAATAAGGGTCTAGAAATCATGCATAAATCTAGTTACTTTGGTAAAGATTGTGTGTCTTCTGTACCTTTCTGTGAAGCATGTGTGCTTGGTAAGCAACATAGGGTCAGTTTCCCTAGTTCCTCATATCCAAACTTGTCTAACTGTACCTCTGCCTTAGAATATGTCCATGCTGATGTTTGGGGCCCTGCCAGTATCCGTACCCATGGTGGCAAGAGATACTTCCTGTCTATTATAGATGATTTCTGTAGGAAAGTTTGGGTTTGTCTCTTAGAGCATAAGTTTGATGTGGTTGAGAAATTTAGGGAGTGGAAAACCCTAGTTGAAACCCAGCCTGATCTTAAGGTTAAAACCCTTAGAACTGATAATGGCCTAGAGTTCTGTAATAGGGAGATAAATCAACTTGTGTTGACTGGGGAATAAAAAGGCACAAAACTGTGCCCTATACTCCCCAACAGAATGGCGTAGCTGAGCGTATGAATAGAACCTTACTTGATAAAGTAAGAAGTCTTCTAGCAACTTCTGGTTTGTCTAAGAAATTCTGGGGTGAAGCAGTTAACACTGCTGCCTATTTGATAAATAGGTCCCCTTCTGTTCCTCTAGGAGGAAAGTGTCCTGAGACTGTCTATTCTGGTAAGCTCTAGACTTGTCCAACCTTAGAGTGTTTGGTTGTGCTGCCTATGTTCATCACCAGCTTGATAAGTTAGATCCTAGGTCTAAGAAGTGTATCTTCCTAGGGTATCCTGAGGGGGTAAAAGGTTATAGGCTGTGGGATAGAAACCAGGTGGGTTTTAAGGTAGTGATCAGTAGGGATGTAATTTTCATTGAGTCTGAATTCCCCTGTCTGTCTAGTCCTACCACAAATCTAAGTTCTGAGAGTGTTCAGTTAGAGGTGGAGTCTACTCCTGCTGCTACCATTCCATTGTTTGACAATTTTAATGATTATGATCCTAACCTGCATGGTACCACCTTTTCTAGTGGGGTGGAGTCCTCTCATGATTCTGATTCACATGATAATGCTGAACAACATGATTCTATGGAGCATGATATACTTGATTTGCATGATAACTATCAACTTGTTAGAGATAGGTGTAGAAGAATTGTTAAAAAGGTTTCTGATTCTATGTCTGATTATTCTTTTCATGTGCATGATACCTCCCTATTTGCTTACTCTGTGTTTGAAACCCTTGAGTTAAACGAGCCCAAAACCTATAAGGAAGCCCTTACTTCTAAGGAGTCCCGGAAGTGGCTTGATGCCATGAATAGTGAGATGGAGTCTCTTAGAGTTAACAAAACCTGGACCTTGGTCCCTAGACCTCCCAATTGTTCTGTTGTAGAATGCAAGTGGTTGTTTAAGGTCAAAGAAGAACCTCAGAGTGTGAGATTTAAGGCTAGGTTAGTGGCAAAAGGGTTTACTCAAAAAGAGGGGGTAGATTATGCTGAAATTTTTGCTCCTGTGGTCAAGTTTACTACTGTTAGGATCATGCTTGCTCTTGTTGCTCACTTCAATTGGGAAATGAAACAGATGGATGTGACCACGGCTTTCCTGCATGGTGATCTTGATAAAAAGATCTATATGACACAACCTGAAGGGTTTGTGGATCCCAAGAAAAGTGATTATGTGTGTTTGCTAAGGAAGGCCTTATATGGTCTGAAACAGTCTCCTAGGCAATGGAATATTAACTTTGATCAATGCATGAAATCTATGAAATTTGTCAAGTCTTCTTGTGATCATTGCTTATATTATAAGGATACCTCCTCTGTGTGTCACGCCCCAGACCTACCCGGACACGTCAACAACCCGCCGTACAGTACGAATAGTCAACCGCAGTCCAACTCATCCATACTATACAAGGCGTCTTGAATACCATTCACACATAGTACATCCATAAACAAACATAATGTAAAACATTCATTTAAAACAGCGGAAGCATTTAATAAAAGTGTCTTAGCCACACTTTGGCAAACATGGGCATACAAGCCCTAAATAATTATTCAAAAATAATATCCATGAGCATTATTATAATTGTTTTGAAATCAGAAAACAGAAGAAGCACGAACGACGTCTTCTCCCCTGAATATCCCCGAGCAACGGGCGCCGGTGGCAACCTTCAAGTCCTACCTGAAACTGTGAGGTGACCTCCCCCGTGAAGGGGAGGTCAGTACTTGGAAGCATTTGACAAGTACAATGACAACTATACTAAGTATAATCAACGTTTTAATTTCCAAGACCCCCAAAATAGGGTGATATCATAATATAAATAATAATTTGTATTTCCCACTTATTATCCTTATAATAAGTAAATTCATTTATTTGTCGGCACACGGCCCTTCTTATATATTCCTTTTCGTTTATCATTTGCACAACCCAACCCTTGGGTCTTATTATTTCTACGGGACTTGCTACCGCTGTCCGAGACCTCATGAGGCTCTCGGTTCGGACTCCAACATCCCGCCCCTGGACTCATACCCATCATCTCGTAGGAAGGTAAGACCCTTCGGGGTCCTATCTTATGTGTTACCGCTACCGGAACCTAGTTAGGTCTCCGATTCAGATTCCACCCTAACCCGTGATCACGATGCAAGTCCATGCTATCCAACCCCGCTCTCTAGAGTCGGGAAGGGCCATGGTCGTTACTTATTTCCATAATTCAACCGGTTATCCTCAAGGACTACCGAACACACCCGTAGGCCAATCCTATATCTAGGATCAATTTATTAATTACTTTATCTTGGGTATCCCTTAAGGCCTACCTCTAGTATAACTTAAAGTTCATACTTTCCTACCTTAAAGTATCTCTTAAGACTACTTAAGGCTTAACATTTCACAATCCAACCTTAGGATCAATCTTAACAACATTTCATTTTAATGTCCAACTAGCATCTTAATACTAGTCAAATTAATTCCAACAAACCAAGTTCTCAACTCATAGTCATATAGACAATTCCAACTGATTTTTCCTTTGAAAATATCATTTATCTCAATATTCAAAATATCACTTTTAATCACTCATGTATTCTAATATGAAGTAAAAAGTATATTTCAACATATGTTTCATAATTAATTCTTCTTTCAAGTCAACATATTCATAACACATGATCATACACAATTTACTCTTAAATTTGTATATCATGCTCCTTTTCTCTATAGACATTTGTCTTCTCATTCTTAGGCATTATTAATCATTAATAGCCCATAAAAACACATTTAATTACCTTAGGTAATCTCATGAAATTAAGTCACTAATTATAAGCAATATAGTCAGCGATCCTCACCTTATGATGTGCTCAACTAGCTGCCCTAGCGGAACCCTCTCGATCCGTTCTCGTTCTAGGCCGTTCAAGAGTGAAAAATCTGGAAATCAAGTGAAAGTCGGGCGGCTTTCGTGAAAGGTGGACGGCTTTCGGGCCTGCAGCTCGAAAACAGTCCCCAACAATGGCGGTTTCCCGGTGGTTTCGACTCCTATCGATTCCACAAATCTTCTAAGTTAAATACCACCATTCTATATCAATATTCTACACTTTTAAACGTGCAGAACATCATGTTTAATCCACCATATGATTTATTAAAAATCATACACAAATAAACTAGTTAAAAGAACTATTTGAGTTCTTACCTTGATTTCTAGCCCTTTTGTGTTGGGTTTCTTCCTTTCGTGCTCTCTCCTAGCTTCAGCTCTGTGAGAAGCTTTCCTAGAGCTCTCTCTCTCAATGGTTGGTCGTGTGGATTGCAAGAGGATAAGGGGGGGGGGGGGGGGTTCCTCCTCAATCAAAGGGAGTAATATGCCACAAAATAATGTAATGAGGGGTGTGATTTTGTCTCCAGCCACCCTCTCATTAAAAGTCCACCCCCAGCCTCACTTCCTTGTCCTTTGTAATACATAAAAACGTGGGGTGGCCCCCACTCATGTGGGAGGTCATCCCATTATGCTCCGGGGTGTGTAATCGGTCCCGAAAGTTGTATTTCTCGGACCGTTTTGATTATATTTTATTTTATCGGGCCAAATAAAATATATCACGCGTTCCCACTATATATGGGCCTTTAGAATAGATGTACATTCCCCAACATTAATTTAGGAGTCTCCGAAACTCACTTCGGGCTGTTATCCGCTAAATTACCAATACCGGTAATTGGGCCCCGTTTGACCAACCGGTCAACTCCATGCCTTTCCTATGGCCCAAATAAAATATCCACCACCATATAGATGTCATCTAGACCAAGATGAGTATAATATGTGATTCTGGAATTATCGGGCGGTCCCCGTTCCCGCTGTGGGCCCCACATGCAATTTACTATTCACGTAAAAGAAATAATAAAATTTAACAATTACGTAAATTCATAAATCATCCTTCAAGGTTTACTACATAATTTACTAAAAGTAAACATGCTTGGGGACGGTGTCACAAGTTCAACCCCCTTTAACGGGAATTTCGTCCCCGAAATTCACAACGATTATTCAAACAGAAATGCATACTGTTCCTTCATCGAGGCTTCAGTCTCTCAAGTTTCTTCTTCAACTCGGTCACTCTTCCAAAGGATTTTAACCATTGGAACTTTCTTGATTCTTAGCTTCTTTACTTGCCTATCAAGTATCCTTATCGGTTGCACGACGTAGTTCAAGTCTTCCCGTATTTCCACGGGTGGTTCCTCTCTAGTACATGAGATGGATCCGGAATATACTTCTTAAGCATAGACACATGGAATACATTATGTATCTTCTCCAATTCCGGAGTCAACTGTAATCAGTATGCTATGGCCCCAATTCTTTCAAGAATCACAAATGGCCCTATGTAGCGTGGGTTAAGTTTCCCTCGGCTCTGAAATCGGATGATTCCTTTTCAAGGTGAAACCTTCAAAAATACCTCCTCTCCAACCTTAAACTCTAAGGCTCTTCGGCGCTTATCGGCATAGCTCTTCTGTCTATCCTGTGCCTCCTTAAGTCTCTCACGAATCATCTTCACCTTTGACTTGGTGATCTCCACCAGTTCCGTGCTCTCGAGTTTGGCCATGCCAACCTCATCCCAACACAAAGGTGTACGACATCTCCTCCCATACAATGCCTCGTATGGAGGCATGCCTATACTCGCCTGATAACTGTTGTTATAGGCAAACTCCACAAGTGCCAAATGGTTGTCCCAACTCCCTTGGAACTCCAATGCACAAGCTCTCAGCATATCCTCTAATAGGTGTATAACCCGCTCGGATTGCCCATCCGTTTGTGGATGAAAAGCGGTACTGAATTTCAACTTTGTCCCCATAGATTCTTGGAACTTCGGCCAAAATCGTGATGTGAATCGTGGATCTCTGTCGGATACAATGGTTATCGGAACCCCATGTAGCCTCACGATCTCATCCACATACAACTTGGCTAACCTCTCCAGTGCATAGGTGGTGTTGATAGGTAGAAAATGTGCACTCTTCGTGAGCCTATCAACCACAACCCATACGGCGTCATAGTTCTTAACCGTCCGTGGCAGCCCCACCACGAAATCCATAGTTACGTGTTCCCACTTCCATTCAGGAATGGAGAGTGGCTGTAATAACCCAGCTGGATGTTGATGTTCTGCCTTAACTTGCTGGCAAGTAATACACCTACTGATGTACTCGGCTATTTCCCTCTTCATACCAGACCACCAGTAACTTTCCTTCAAATCACGGTACATTTTCGTGCCTCCCGGATGCATGGCATACGCCGATGAATGAGCCTCCTCTAAGATGGACTTTCGGAGCTCATCATCCGACGGTACACACACTCGGTCACGAAATAATAAGAGACCATCGTCTCTTTCCCTGAAATCCTCAACCGGTCCCGCTAGCATGCGTTCACGGACCTTCGTAAGCTCTTCATCAGTTTCTTGACCCTTCTTGATTTCATCAAGTAATGTAGGTCTCACCTCGAATCTAGCTAACAAGGCACCATCGCTAGATACCTCCAATTGGGCTCTCAATGCCCTCAAACTAGTCAACAATGCCCCAGGCGAGTTCTTTCGGCTCAAGGCATCCGCTACCACGTTGGCTTTACCGGGGTGGTACTCAATGACTAGATGGTAGTCTTTTATCAACTCCATCCACCGTCTCTGTCTCATGTTTAACTCTTTCTGAGTAAACACATACTTCAAGCTCTTGCGGTCAGTGTATATGTGACATGTCTCACCGTAGAGATAATGTCTCCAATTTTTTAGTGCAAATACCACTGCCCCCAACTCCAGATCATGAGTAGGGTAATTTAACTCACGCTTCTTCAACTGCCGCGAAGCATAGGCAATCACCCTCCCATTCTGCATCAACACACATCCAAGCCCTTGGATGCTCGCATCACTATAGACATCATACCCCATACCCTGTTTGGGTAATGCAAGTACCGGTGCCTCGGTCAATCTCTTCTTCAGTTCAAGGAATCCCTTCTCACATCGGTCATCCCATACAAAATTGGCCCCTTTTCGAGTGAGCTTCGTCAATGGCGATGCCAAATCTGAGAACTTTTCCACGAATTTTCGGTAGTACCCTGCCAATCCAAGGAAGCTACGAATTTCCTTGACGTTCTTTGGCCTCTCCCATTCAGTAATGGCCTCAATCTTCTTGTTATCTACAGCAATCCCTGATCCCGAAACCACATGCCCGAGAAAGCCAATCTCCCTTAGCCAAAATTCACATTTGGAAAACTTGGCATAAAGTTGCTTCTCCCGTAGTGTCTCAAGAACAAGTATCAAGTGCTCCTCATGCTCTTCTTCACTCTTTGAGTTAATCAAGGTATCATCTATGAACACAATCACAAACCGGTCCAAGTATTTATGAAATACTCGGTTCATCAAGTCCATAAATGCCGTCGGGGCGTTTGTTAGCCCAAACGACATGACTAGGAACTCGAAATGACCATACCTCGTGCGAAACGCACTCTTAGGTATATCCTCCTCATTTATCTTCAGTTGATGGTAACCCGACCTCAAGTCGATCTTCGAAAACACCGTTGCTCCTCGGAGCTGATCAAACAAGTCATCAATCCTAGGTAAAGGATACCTATTCTTGATCGTGACCTTGTTCAGTTGACGATAGTCAATGCACATTCAAAGTGTCCCATCCTTCTTTTTCACGAAAAGGACCGGTGCTCCCCATGGGGAGTGGCTCGGCCTTATAAAACCGTTATCCAAAATCTCTTTCAATTGGGTCTTCAACTCGTTAAGTTCTGCGGGTGCCATTCTGTATGGCGGTATAGAGATTGGTTTGGTGCCGGGCTCAACCTCGATCACGAACTCAATCTCCCTATCGGGTGGAAGTCCCGGCAAGTCTTTTGGGAAGACATCCGGATACTTGCACACTACTCTCACATCGTTGATGTCTATCTCTTCTTTGGTTTTATCCACCACGTATGCTAGATATGCGTGACATCCCTTTCTCATCATATTCCTCACTCTCACGGCGGATATGATACAACTCTTTGATTTGCCTCTATCTCCCTCAAAACGTAAAGTCAACCCTTCACCGCTTTCGAGTTCAAGAACCTTCGTGTAGCAATCGACCCTAGCATGATGTTTCTCAAGCCAATCAATTCCAAGGATTGCATCGAACTCGATCATACTCAGCGGTACGAAATCACACATCAAGCTTTGGCCCTCCACTTCCACCTCACACGATGGATAGTGGCTATCTCTTTCGACGTCATCCCCTAGAGGTGTGGACACCAATAGGGTTTGAGTCATCGGTACAAGCGGTTCATTGAATCCCCCGGCGAACGCCTCACTCACAAATGATCGTTGCGCCCCGGTATCAATAAGGATTCTTGCATCTCTCCCGTTTATCTTTAGTGTTCCTACATTCATAAGCAATGTAAGACACACTTTCTAAGTATAGAGTTGTTTCTTTGGTTAAAGAGTGTACTAACTATGGTTTAGATGATAGTCGTTCAACGTCCCATCACAACCCGGTCGGTTCTCACCCTCAAGAACCGACCTAGTGCACCAACAGGGAAAGCCGGCCGCTTTTCGCAAAACCCGGCCGGTTTTCGTCTAGTTCCGGACATGTCGTTACGTAAGCCGGCCGGTTTCTACGAAAGCCGGCCAGGTTTCGGCTGCGAGAAAATTGCCGTAAATAAATCACGAAAGCCGGGCGGCTTTCACGAAAGCAGGCCGGTTTTCGTCGCCGTCGTTTTATTCATAAATTAGTTTTCAAAAGCCGGCTGGTTTCTAGAGAACCCGGCCGGGTTTCAGCAGTGTAGGAATTCCCAGGCCCAACGAACGCCGGGCGACTTTCACAGAAGCCGGCCGGCTTTTGGTGCCGCAGTTTATCGCGGATTAAATATTACAAATGCCGACCGATTTCTGTGAAAGCCGACCGGTTTTCATCTGCGAGAAAAATTCCAATTTATTATTTATGAAAACCGGCCGGTGCTCAGTGGAAGCCGGCCGGTATTCGTTGCCGTGGTATTCCTCCAATAAATCAAGACGAAAGCCGAGCGGCTTTCGTCAATGCCGGGCGGCATTCGCCCAGGGCGAGGATTCTCCTCCCCTTTTCCTCTTCAAACCCGACCAAACCCGTCGGGGTTATAAATTTACAAGTTCAATCCTCCTATTGCATATCATAGATTAAAACGTGAGTTTAAGGAATTACCCGCAACGGAGTCCGGGTTGGCACGAGCATCCGCCTCCGTCATAGCATAGACCCGAGCTTGGGTTTTCCCTTGATTTACGGATGGCGCGTTGCTTGCACTCGCTCCACCGTGCCCACCGCTCGCATTTGGTGCTCCCGTTTGATTCCTGCTCACCGTCGTTCCACTACTTGGCCCGGCCCCCATGGCTCGCCCAAGTTGTGGGCAACTCACTTTCAAATGCCCGACCTCCCCGCATTGATAACACCTCGGGGGATCGCGGCACTTGCCAAAGTGGTTCTTCTTACAATTGCTGCACTTCTTCACGTCCGAGCCTTGTGACACAGAGCTTTGCCCGCTTGGGCCTTGATTTCCCCTTGCCGGTGGTGCAGGGGTTTTGAAAGATCCGCCTCCCCCGTGGTTCCCCTTCTTGTTAGAACCTTGAGGGCCATGGTTCTCCCATTTTCTTTTCTTTGCCTCCTCGGCATTCCTTCGTTTTCTTTCCTCCCACTCTTTCTCCCCCTTCAAGCCTTGTTCAACCACTTGACTAAACGTCATATTAGGCAATTGTGTTGCCCTCTCGCGTATGTCAAGGTCCAAGGCATCCCAGAAATGGTTCACCATCCGGTTTTCATCACAAACGTACTCCGGTATTAACTCAACAAGCTTTCTGAATTTGTGCTCAAGTTCCTTCACCATACATTCACCTCCTTGGGTCAAATTAGTGTACTCCCTCCTCTTCAAGTTCACCTCGAAGTCGGAGTAGTATTGGCTAAAGAACTCCTGTCAGAAATTCTCCCAAGTGACGGCCTCGCCGTACTTCCCCTTTGTTCCATCCCACCATGTGGACGCCATGCATTCTAGTAGCCTCGTGGCTACTCTCAACTTCATATGGGGTGGCAGTTGCATGTCGAGGGCCGCTTCATTGAATCTTTTGATCCACTCGGCCGCAACGGAGATGTCTCCCGTTCCATCAAACGGTTTACACCCCAAGTCTCTTGCCTCTTTGAGGTACTTTGAGATCCGTATTATAGGGACCTCAGCATCTCCCCCTCCTCGGGGTTCTACGATCTCCCTAGGAGTCACGTGGCTTCCTCTCCTTGAAGCCCCTTCCAAAGCACGCCTTGCCCGGCGCCTTTGGCGATCTTGGTGGTATTGTCGGAGCAATTCCTCAATCCGTTCGAGAGCTTCATTATCATCGCTCTCGTCACTAGCATCGTCATACTCCCCATCATATGGGGTCTCAACCGGCTCGGTTCCCGGTTGGTAAGTTGAATCCTCCTCGGACTCATAGTGCTCGTCTATAGTTTCCACATGACCGCCACTCACGGTCAGCGAGTGGCCTGCACGGCCCTGTCCCCGAGACACCCTCGATGCCCCTTGACTGCCATGTTGGGACCTTCCCGGTGCCTGGCCAGTCGGGTTTCTTCGTGTGATTCTACCGGTACGTTCCATTTCTGAAAGAAATTTAGAATGAGTCATTAGACTCGTATCAAATGTCAATTGACGGATAGGCACTTAAAGACATCTTTTGGCTCGAATCACCGCCATACCAATTGTTTAGGGTACCATCTTAACAATTAGAGACATTGCAACTCAAGTACCAAAAGTTCTATAAGTGCAAAACTTCTTATGCTCATGGTTTTCAATTTCATTTTTTTCAAAAAAGAATTTTGAAGCTTCATTATGATGTTTACGGACTAAAGCTCTGATACCAATTAAATTGTCATGCCCCGGATCTACCCGGACATGTCAACAACCTGCCGTACAGTACGAATAGTCAACCGCAGTCCAACTCATCCATACTATACAAGGCGTCTTGAATACCATTCACACATAGTACATCCATAAACAAACATAATGTAAAACATTCATTTAAAACATCGGAAGCATTTAATAAAAGTGTCTTAGCCACACTTTGGCAAACATGGGCATACAAGCCCCAAATAATTATTCAAAAAATAATATCCATGAGCATTATTATAATTGTTTTGAAATCAGAAAACAGAAGAAACATGAGCCACGTCTTCTCCCCTGAATATCCCTGAGAAACGGGCGCCGGTGGCAACCTTTAAGTCCTACCTGAAACTGTGAGGTGGCCACCCCCATGAAGGGAGGTCAGTACTTGGAAGCATTTGACAAGTACAATGACAACTATACTAAGTATAATCAACGTTTTAATTTCCAAGACCCCCAAAATAGGGTGATATCAAAATATAAATAATAATTTATATTTCCCACTTATTATCCTTATAATAAGTAAATTCATTTATTTGTCGGCACACGGCCCTTCTTATATATTCCTTTTCGTTTATCATTTGCACAACCCAACCCTTGGGTCTTATTATTTCTACGGGACTTTCTACCGCTGTCCGAGACCTCATGAGGCTCTCGGTTCGGACTCCAACATCCCGCCCCTGGACTCATACCCATCATCCCGTAGGAAGGTAAGACCCTTCGGGATCCTATCTTATGTGTTACCGCTATCGGAACCTAGTTAGGTCTTCGATTCGGATTCCACCCTAACCCGTGATCACGATGCAAGTCCATGCTATCCAACCCCGCTCTCTAGAGTCGGGAAGGGTCATGGTCCTTACTTATTTCCATAATTCAACCGGCTATCCTCAAGGACTACCGAACACACCCGTAGGCCAATCCTATATCTAGGACCAATTTATTAATTACTTTATCTTGGGTATCCCTTAAGGCCTACCCCTAGTATAACTTAAAGTTCATACTTTCCTACCTTAAAGCATCTCTTAAGACTACTTAAGGCATAACATTTCACAATCCAACCTTAGGATCAATCTTAACAACATTTCATTTTAATGTCTAACTAGCATCTTAATACTAGTCAAATTAATTCCAACAAACCAAGTTCTCAACTCATAGTCATATAGACAATTCCAACTGATTTTTCCTTTGAAAATATCATTTATCTCAATATTCAAAATATCACTTTTAATCACTCATGTATTCTAATATGAAGTAAAAAGTATATTTCAACATATGTTTCATAATTAATTCTTCTTTCAAGTCAACATATTCATAACACATGATCATACACAATTTACTCTTAAATTTGTATATCATGCTCCTTTTCTCTATAGACATTTGTCTTCTCATTGTTAGGCATTATTAATCATTAATAACCCATAAAAACACATTTAATTACCTTAGGTAATCTAATGAAATTAACTCACTAATTATAAGCAATATAGTCAGCCATCCTCACCTTATGATGTGCTCAACTAGCTGCCCTAGCGGAACCCCCTCGATCCGTCCTCGTTCTAGGCCGTTCAAGAGTGAAAAATCTGGAAATCAAGTGACAGCCGGGCGGCTTTCGTGAAAGGTGGGCGGCTTTCGGGCCTGCAGCTCGAAAACAGTCCCCAACAATGGCGGTTTCCCGGCGGTTTCGACTCCTATCGATTCCACAACTCTTCTAAGTTAAATACCACCATTCTATATCAATATTCTACACTTTTAAACGTGCAGAACATCATGTTTAATCCACCATATGATTTATTAAAAATCATACACAAATAAACTAGTTAAAAGAACTATTTGAGTTCTTACCTTGATTTCTAGCCCTTTTGTGTTGGGTTTCTTCCTTTCTTGCTCTCTGCTAGCTTCAGCTCTGTGAGAAGCTTTCCTAGAGCTCTCTCTCTCAATGGTTGGTTGTGTGGATTGCAAGAGGATAAGGGGGGGGGGGGGGGTTCCTCCTCAATCAAAGGGAGTAATATGCTTGTATTCTTATTGCTTTATGTGGATGATATGTTAATTATCAGTCCTAACCTTGATTCCATTGTTCATGTGCAAAATTGCCTCTGTGAAAATTTTCCATGAAAAATCTAGGAGATGCCAGAGGATCCTAGGCATCAACATCATTAGGGATTGGAGGAAATCCACTCTTTTGTTAAACCAAGTTCCTTATGTAGAGAAGGTTTTGAGTAAATTCAACATGCAATTTGCTTCCCTTGTGAATGTTCCTTTAGCATCACATTTTGTGCTAAGTAAGGATCAGTCCCCCAAGACTGATTCTGAAATTAGTGATATGAAATATGTTCCTTATTGTAGTGCTATAGGATCTGTTATGTATCTTATGGTCAGTACTAGGCTTGACATTGCTTATGATGTTAGCTGTTTAAGTCGTTATATTTCTAATCCTTGTATGCCTCACTGGAATGCTCTGAAATGACTTTTGAGATACCTTAAATAAACTGCGAAACATGGTTTGTCTTTTGCTAAGTGTTCTGATGGTACTGTGTTGCGTGGATATGTGGATTCTAACTATACTAATGATAGAGATAATAGGAAGTCTACCACTTCTTATGTTTTTACTTTGTGTGGGTCTTGTATTAGTTGGAAGTCCCAATTGCAACCCATTGTTGCCTTGTCCACCTAGTTGGGACATCTAGATGCAATCCAGCTTTAGTTTGTATTCAATGAAGTCTGATATGTCCTTGAATTTGTGAAGCCTAGCAAGAGAATTTCTAACATACTTGACAACATCCCTGACTCTTTAAACAGAACCATCACTTTCTTTTAAACCATCTTGGACAACCAAGTTAAGGATATGGGTAATACACCTCATATGAAGGTACTTAACTTTTACAGAAGAGGCACCTCAAGATAAAAGTTTCTTCTTAAAAAACCTATTGCAGTGTCATTACTGCTAGCATTATCAACAACCACAGTGAAGATAGATTTCAATCCCCAATCTACCATGAAGACTATAAGGCTTTGGCTAAGTACTCTCCTTTGTGGGAAGTCACAGGAACAAAGGAGATTATCTTTTTATTCAGCTCCCACTCATGATCTATATAATGTGCAGTTATACACATGTAATTGATCCTTTGTACAGAGGTCCACGTGTCAGTTGTTATACTGACCCTCTAAGTGTGCTCCCTAAACAACCTTTTTCAGACTCACTTTCTAATCTAAATAGATTTGGTAGATGTCTCTAGCAATTGTCCATCTAGAAGGAATTTGGAACCTAGGACAAGCTATAGAGATAAACTTCATAAACCCTTGTCTGTTTACAAATCTAAATGCAAGCTCATCAATGATAAGCATTTCAGCAAGTGTTCTCCTAATTGCACCCTGATCAAACACCCAAGTCCCTAACACCCCAGTATTTTCAGATGTTGGATTAAACAAGACTGGTTAGAAAGTGAGAAGGGCTTCCCTAGTGATGGAGTATATTCCCGTATACCCCAGGGGTACCGTGATCGCCGGTAGAGAGCCTTGCGGGTTCATCGGAAGCAAGAAAATACCAAGCCCACATCTGGATCCGGCCACGACCCCGACCACCGAGGTCGGGAAACACCAAGTTCAGGAATCAAGTAAACTCAGCAGATAACGGAGTCCACCGACCCTGACCCCGACCTCGAGGTCGGGAAAACATCGAGCTCAGGAGCCAACTAAACTCGACGATTCATGAGCCCGACCTCGGGATGCCCCAGGTCGGCACCAAGTCTGACCTCGAAAGTCTCACTCCAGGTCAACGTCAATCAAAGCACTAGGCGGTCAAACCACTTCCAAAGCAAGAATGGAAGACAGCAGAACGAATCCTCTCAACATGGGTCCGAGCCCCCAAATACCGACCTCAGTAATCCTCGAGGGCGAGAGAAAAGCACCATGCACTTAAACGAGATTCGTAAGGGATGAATTCGTGAGGAAACATCGCCACATCATTCTCCGCGCTGACGGAATATACCAGATTATCTGCGTACAACTACACGGGATCTTTGGCAGGATTTCTGTTAGAGGAATGATCAATCAGCCAGCTACCAGAGGCTCTCTCTCTCTCTCCAATCAACTTTCCACGTGGCTGCTCCCGGTCCATTTAATCTGGTAGTTTGTTAGAGTAGCTTTACACGTGTCCCTCTCCTATAAGACTAGTTTCTTTTTACTTGGGCACCAAGTATTTCCCTTTCTCCTTAGTATAAATATCACCTTCCAACTTGTGGAAAGGGATGGGAGTTTGGAGGCTTGAGCTTTTATCAATCGCACTCAAAATTTCATACAGTGAGACTTGCAAACCAGTTCGCTCTCCCCATTTCCTCTCCTACTCTCAGTGGATTCCGTCCACCCCTGGTCCGTCGATCCATCATTTTTGGTGCTCTCATTGAGATTCGAATTGTGAACAAGTCAGATCCTCCCAATTTTCTTCAGATAAACATCAGATTTCTCCGCAACAATGGCAGGAAAGAAAATCCTCAGAAATCGACGCGCTGCTGCCGCCGTCGCGCCGGTTGAGCCCTCGCTGGAAGCTACTGCTACTTCCGGCGCTAGAGGGGCCGCTAAGGGAAAACAAGTCGCTGGAAATTCTGTTGATCTGCACAGTCAGATCCAGCGTACTTCTCCAGATCTGCGCCAACAGATCTCTTTCAATCATGATGTAGTGGCAATGTCATCCGCACAGGTGATCCCACAATTCCAGAACCTCCTGATGGTGGATCCCTCTGCGGCGGTTGGCGCCCTCATCACTGGATTGCAGCAGGTTCTCCCAATGCTGCAATCTCAGCACGCGGCTGTTGTGGCCCCTCAGGTCACTCGATCTATCTCCCGGCGAATTCCAGATCTCGCTCTCTGAGAGTAGGCTCTATTGACGCTCCCTTGGTGGAGGAGAGACCGGCGCGAATGGTCTATCAATCACCCCCTCGCCAGAGGGCGACTCCGGGGATCAACTTTCCCCCAATCCGTCAGGTGGCTTCCGCAGCACCTGTGAACGATGTGCCTCTCGCACAACAAGCATGGACGTCTCATCCCGCTGCGGCAACACAGAGGATGGCACCCCCGCCGCCTCCCACATTGCCGTCCAGGTACATTACACGCCGTGTTGAATACGGCTGTACTAATGATGAAGGTGTCTATACTGTCACCACTGAGGACTCTTCGCAGTCCCCCTCCCTGCAACAGGATGACAACCCCAATCCTTGGATTGAGGTGGGAAGGCATCCCATCTTCTCCAGATTGGGGGACAGATCTATGGCAAATCAGCGCCTCTCTGTCAACATACAGGGGATTAATAAGGCAAACTCCCAAGTCCTCGACATCCCCCGACACCAGCAGCAGCAACAGCAGGGGAGAAGGACTCCAGAGCGCGTGCCCGCTTTGGAGAGGCTAGGGGAAATCATTCCCCCAGATTTGCCCCCCCCCCCCCCACGCCACCAGCAGATGCTTTCTCCCCCAAGGCAACAACGCGCGTCACCATTACCCCAACAACAATGACAGCCCCTGCGCCAGCCAAGGTTATCACCGCCGAGGCGGCAGGTGGAATCTCCACCACGGCGCCAGCGCCAGGAGGACCCGAGGGAAGAGCAGGTCCGCCTCCTGACCCAACAGGTCAATGAGCTGCGGGCTGCAGCTGTTACGGCAGTACCACCACCGCCACCGCCTCCCCAGCACACGGCGCGTGATGCTCAGCTGGAAGCGCTGGTGCTCCAGGTTCAGCAGCTCCAGGCTCAGGTCAACCAAGAGCCCGTAACGGTAAGGGTAAACACTGCCACCCCCCTTTACCACACGGATCATGCAGGCCCCTATACCCCCAAAGTATAAGGGACCTAATATTCAGCTCTATGGGGGTAAAACTAACCCCCAGGAGCACTATACCCGCTACCAGTCTGGCATGTATATGTTGGGCGCTAACGAGGAGTACATTTGCCATATGTTTCCCTCCACTTTAGAGGGGGAGGCATATGACTGGTTCAACGATCTCCCTGATAAATGCATTGACTCATGGAGGGAGTTAGCTACCCGCTTCCTCACCCATTTTGCTGCAAGGGCAAAGACGAAGAAGCACTTCTCCTACCTGCTGTCCGTCAAGCAGGGCAGAGACGAGCCTTTGGGCATGTTTCTGGAGCGATGGAGTGAAGAGACCTCCAAGGTCTATGGAGCTGATGACAACACCCGCCTGGCTATGTTCCAAGAGGTCCTGTGGACTGGTGGCTTCTCAAGGAGCCTTATCATTGACCCTCCACGAGACTATCAGCGGGCACTTCACCGTGGGCAGAACTATGCCCTAGCGGAGGAGGTGCATAGCCGCAAGAGGGCACATGAGAGTGTCGCAAAACCTCAGAAGCGGGAACAAAAACAACTGGAAAAGCTGAAGCCACCGCGGGAGGACAAGCCTCGCGAGGACAGTAATAGAGACCGGAACAGGGGCCACTTCAGAGGCAGGCGCCCCTGGAAAGGTCCCAAGCTTCTAGCGCCTGAGGTCCTGACACCACTGACCCACTCTATCAGCCATATCCTGGAGGCAGCAGATTAGAAAGGGCTGGTGGTTCGGGACCCACGAATCAATAAGATCTAGCAACGGGATAAGTCATACCCCTATTGCAAATTCCACAGGTTCTATGGCCACGCTACTGATGAATGTGACACCCTAAAGCCGGAGATTGAGAAGCTGATCAACCGTGGCTATCTAAAACGTTTTGTCCGGAAGCCAGAATCCGGCCAGAAACATGGCCATGAGCACAGGGCCCGGGATGAGGAGCGAGAATCTGATCGTTCCCCCCGGAAGAAGGACATTGGATTGATCTCTGATGATGATTCGGCCGAGGATAACAGGCGTAGTCAGCGGCGCCGACATGAGGTCAGAATGATCATTGGAGGAAACACGGGCGGAGATACAGCCGCGCAAAGGAAGAAGTTGAATAGTAAACTCTACGTGGGGGAGATTGCAAACCCACCACCGGCTGCCAAGAGAGCAAGGTCGGATGTTATCTCGTTCACCGACCATGATCTACCAGACTCCCCCCCCCCCCCCCACAGGGAGGCTCTGGTGGTGAAATGTGAGGTGGACGCGACAATCATCCATCGCGCCTACGTTGATACTGGATCCTCTGTTAACATCATGTACATACAGACGTTGCACGAGCTAGACCTCCATCTCAACTCCCTGAGGCCCATCCGAACTCCCCTCTCCGGATTTACCGGTGGCTCCATACACGCTGAGGGAACTATTGAGCTCTCCCTTAAATTCGGGGACAGATCTCACTGCTCCAGGATCCCTGTGGAGTTCGTGGTGGTGCGACTCGAGTGCGCTCACAATGTCATACTTGGGAGGCCATCACTGGAGGACCTGGAAGAAGTAATCTCCATGCGGCACCTCTGCATGAATTTCCCGACCGAGACCGGGGTCGGTTACAGTAGAGGTAGCCAGAAGATAGCCAGATCATGCTATATGAAGATGACAAAATGGCTGGCAGCTAGAGACATGTGCATCAACACCATCTCGCAGGCCGCCCTCGAGGAAGAAACCCCCAGAGCTGAGCCTGTAGACGTGCTGGAGACTGTTGTCCTGGATCAGTCCAACCCAGAAAGAGCTGTTCAGATCGGAACGAACCTGAATCCAGGACTGAGGCAAGCAATAATATCTGTTCTTGTTAAATACAAGGTTATTTTCGCCTTAGGCCCCGATAAAATGTTGGGGATTAGTCGTGATATAATCACGCACAAGCTATCCATGGACCCGAACGTGACACCTGTTAAACAGCACAAGCGGTACCTGTCTACGGACAGAAGGGAATTTGTCAAGGCCGAGGTGACAATGCTCCTTAGCATAAATCACATCGCCGAAGTCGAATACCCGGACTGGCTAGCGAATGTTGTTTTGGCACCCAAACCACCAACATTTCGTATGTGCGTCGATTACACCGACCTCAACAACGCTTGCCCGATGGATCCATTCCCACTACCGAACATCGATCAGGTCGTCGATGAAACAGCCGGTTGTGAGCTCATGAGCTTCCTGGATGCCTTCCGGGGCTACCACCAGATTTTCATGAACGAACTCGATGCCCCGAAGACAGCTTTCATGACTCTAGAGGGTATTTTCTGCTATCTGGTCATGGCTTTTGGGCTCAAAAACTCAGGCGCCACCTGTTGGGTTTCGGGCAGAAAAACACAGCGGAATAAACAAAAAAATACTGCCCAAAAGTAAACAACCGGATTTGAGGTTCTTACTATAAACGAAATTACAAGATATAAGAGGGACTTACATAGCAATCTTAATCAAGGATGTCAGACAGTCCGAGAAAACGATCCCGAGCTCTACCGGTATCCACACGCACGTGATTGGATCGGCCGCAGGGAACGTGCTAGCGTTCTCTTCTTTCTTCCTCTCTACTCTAGGTTTTAGAAGTGAATTTTAACTCCTAAAATTCGTGGGTCTATATAGCCCTATTTATAAGAGGAGGAAAGAAGGAGTTTTATAGCTAATAAAACCCTCCAAGAGGCCCTAGCCCAATACCATTCGAAACCCTATTTCGAATTGGGCTAATCAGGCTATTTTAATGTTATTAACGAACATTAATGATCCAAATCACTTAGGTGTGTGACCCTGTAGGTTTATATATTATTGGCAGTGGGCTAAAAAATTAATTCAAGCCTCACAAATCATAAGCGGCCTCTAGCAAGGCATTATAACTATCCAAAATATATAAATGTCAATTAAATCTGACATAACCTTTTAATGATTAATTTGTGCTAATAATTCTCTTTTGTCAAACGATATCTTAATTGAGACAAGGTTAGGTCATGTCATCCTTGTTATTCTCAATTAATATTTCTTGATTACCAAGTAAGATTAATTTTGAACAAATGACACCTCATTTGAGCATGGCCATGCTAATTAATCTTACTTGTCAAGGGGCCCAATAGATATCTTTCTCTCGCTATACGAGAGTGACAAAAACTATCTTGATAATTCACATACCACTACATGGTTCATAATATGTACAATCACCACCTTTATAATTACCCATTTAAAAATAATATTTAATGGTGTTAATACATATTAATTCGCATGCAAGTAACCATGATTATCTCAAGTATAAGAATATAGCACCTCATCATTATTGAGGACAACACTGATGACATATAACCTAGCAGTGTCCTCAAGTTGGGTCTGTCCAATGAACTTGTTCACTAACAAGCATCTATGTTATTAACTTGATATCTCTATACCCATGACTAGTGGAATATAGCCATCAGTTAATCCACATAATGGTCTATTAATTATTAATGTCCCAGATTAATAATATTAGACCATGGACAATTAGAATATTATGCTTATTTTAAAGTGTAGCATTCCAAAATTAAGTCACGTACTTAATTAGCTACTAAACATAATATTCAGAGACTAAATATTAATAAAGAAAACTCACAATAATAATTAACATAAAATGAGTTTGTGACTTTATTAATTAATGAACATTAAATATTCATTGATAAATCATAAAGTATGATTGTCCTAGGGCATACTTCCAACACCACCTACACTCGCATGGTGGCCAGGGTCTTCAAGGCTGTGCTCGGCAGGACAATGGAAGCCTACGTGGATGACATGATAGTCAAGAGCCGCAAAGCCAGCACACATGCTGAGGATCTAGAAGAGATCTTCAAGATTATGAGCAAGATCAACCTCCGGCTCAACCCCAAGAAGTGCACATTTGCAGTTCAAGGGGGGAAATTCCTGGACTACATGATTAGTCAGCGTGGGATCGAGCCAAACTCGGAGAAGGTGCACGCCATACTCAATATGGAGTCGCCTCGAAATGTTAAAGTGGTCCAAAGATTAACTGGGAAGCTGGCAGCCCTCAACCGGTTTCTTTCAAAATTGGTCGAGCGTGCACTGCCATTCTTCCAAATCATGAGGAAATCTGCAAAATTCCAGTGGACTCCCGAGTGCCAGATAGCATTCGATGACCTCATACGATATCTTATCTCCCCGCCAGTATTATCAAATCCTGAGCAAAGAGAAACGTTATACCTCTACCTAGGCGTCATCCACGGGGCCGTGAGCTCAGTCTTGATTCGCGAAGAAGATGGAGCTCAGAAGCCCATCTACTACATAAGCAAAACTTTGCGCGACGCCGAGCTCCGGTACTCCCTAGTAGAGAAGACCGTACTCACAGTAGCATGGACTGTAAAGCGCCTGGCCCACTATTTCCAGGCCCACGCTGTACACATCCTCACCCATCAACCACTGGGTCAACTGATGAGAAGCCCCACAAGCTCGGCCAGAATGGTCAAATGGGCCGTTTTTCTGAGCCAATACCAGATCGACATAAAACCGAGGCCGACCATTAAAGGGCAGGCCCTCGCCGACTTCATGGCAGAATGCACTGCCCGAGATCTGACCCCGATGACCTCAACTGACGAGGACGGCTGGTGGACACTGCTCACTGATGGCTCTTCAGCAACCAAAGCCTCTGGGGGGGGGGGGAGTCGTACTCATCACCCCTGAGGGCTTCCGAGCTTACTATGCTATACGCTTTGCATTCAAAGTCTCTAATAACGAGGCAGAATATAAAGCCTTAATATCTGGCCTACGCCTTGTAGCTAATATGCAGGCGGGAAAGCTGAGGATCAAGTGTGATTCGAGGCTCGTGGTCGGGCAAATCAACGGCTCCTTTGAAACAAAGGAGGCCAGGATGAAAGAATATAAAGCCGCTGCGTTGGAGCTCCTGGGCACTTTCCAGATGTATGAAATACTGCAGATACCACGGGCTCAGAATCAGGAAGCCGACATTTTGTCGAAACTGAGCTCAGACACGCCTGAGTACATCTCCAAAATAGCTCAGGTGGAGGAACTGTCAACGCCGAGTATACAACAGACTCTCATACATCAGGTACAATCCATCCCGAGGGACTGGACCGCTGACCTAAAAGAGTATATCGACAACGGGCAACTACCCCAAGGTGAGGCTGAGGCCAGACTTGTCAAGCTCCGGGCCCCGATCTATACCCTCCTCGATGGCGTGCTATACAAAAGATCTTACAACGGCACGCTCCTACGCTGCCTCAACCCCAATGAGGTCAAACTAGCCATGGAGGAAATCCACGCTGGTGTCTGTTCGGCACATCAAGGACCTCACTCAATGTCCAGAAAGCTCCTATTGTAGGGGTATTTCTGGCCCACCATGGCAAAAGACTGCACCCGGATGGCACGTGCTTGTGATGCATGCCAACAGTTTCAGAACGCCCCGGGACGTCCAGCAGTAAACTACGCCCCTATAAGCATGACAATCCCATTCTCCAGATGGGGCGTAGACTTGGTGGGACAGCTTCCCTGGGGAACTGGCAATTGCAGGTGGATTATAGTCGCCATCGACTTCACGAAATGGATAGAAGCGGAACCACTAGCTAGCATAACCGAGGCACAGTGTAGGAAATTTGTCCACAAAAATATCCTCACTCGCTTCGGAGTGCCACAACAGCTCATCACTGACAACGGTTCTTTGTTCGAGGCCAAAAGTTTCCAGGACATGCTGGCCAGTTGGGGAATCAAACACACTGCAGCCTCCGTCGCCTATCCACAGTGCAACAGACAAGTAGAAAATGCCAACCGCACCATCCTGACGGGCTTAAAAAAGAAACTCGCGGATGAGGGCGGAGGCTGGGTGGAAGAGCTCCACAACATTCTGTGGGCCTACAGAACAACTCCCCGCAGGGCAACGGGTAAAACTCTGTTCTCACTCTGTTACGGATTTGAAACCAAAGCCCTTACAGAAGTCACGATCCCGACCCCGCGGGACCTGACATACGACCCGAGCGGAACGAAAAGGATATGCGAGTCGATCTTAACTTTGTTGATGAAAGGAGGGAAAACACATTCTTGAGGTCGGAGAATTACAGACGTCAAGTCAAAAGCTACTATGACGCCCGAGTTCGAGGTCGTGAGTTCCAAGTGGGGGATTACGTTCTCAGACGACGAGCGGCCAGCCAACCCAATGAAGGGGGAAAGATGGCCAAAAAATTTGAAGGGCCCTACATCATCACAACTGTAGTCCGTGTCGGAACCTATAAACTGAGCACCCCAAGAGGCACGGAGGTTCCTAGATTATGGAACGTCCACCACCTGGTGAGATACTACCAGTGACCCAGCGCTGTAAAGGAGACAATGAGCCCTCGCCAAACGGAGACTTTGCACAATCACGAGCATTGGGAATCCAGTGTCACTGATAGCAACCTCAGCCGTACACTGTAAGCTGCTCACGACCGCCATTAAAATCAATAAAGGAAGGGTTCAACATGCAACTCTCCCTGGAAGCAACCAATAAGCCTTCCAGTCCACACTTAGCAATAACATAAGTCGGGGCAACATAATAAGTCCTCGCAAACACAGGCTCTTCAGCCCACTCATTCCGAGGCCATCTTGTAAGACCTCGACGATAATAGCCCCAGTGGCTCCAAAATCACGAGGTCACTTTGTAATCTCTCAATGTCACACGCTCCTCCGCAGATCCCCAAAGCAGAGGTGACTTTATAAATCCTCGCTGATTTTGGCCCTTCGGCCAACAATCCAACAAGCCGAGGCGAGTCGGTAAGCCCTCGCAAGCCAGGACTATTCAGTCTATGATCAATTCTCCGAGGCCACTTTGTAAGCCCTCCAATATTTGGGAATAACAGCCTCAACGGCTCCCGATCTCCGAGGCCATTCTGTAAGCCCTCCACAACCTAACAGGAATAACAGCCCCACGCGGCTCCCAAGGAGAGAAGTCAAGGCATCTACATAAGTCCTTGTTCCTTCCTCATCAAACTAACAGGGATAATAGCCCCACGCAGCTCCCAAGGAGAGAAGTCAAGGCATCTACATAAGTCCTTGTCCCTTCCTCATCAAACTAGCTGGGATAGTAGCCCAACGCGGCTCCCGAATATTGGGCTGAGGCGATTTTATAAGTCCTCGCACCCCACGAATTTTCGTCTCCCCCTTTTGCATTGAAGGCGGGGGGGGGGGGGGGGGGGGGATAGAGGCGCAATGCCGAAGGCTGGGCTACTTGACGGTCCTGACCTTGGTCGAGCACCTCTCGCTCCTGACCCCACCGAGCTCTCGCACGAATCTCGCAGCGTCGAGCTCTAGTCCATATCTCGCGGTATGGGAGGAGGTCAGCTCCCTAAATTGATGGCGCTACGCCAAAGGCTGGACTACTTGACGGTCCTTATCTTGGTCGAGCACCACTCGCTTCCGACCACGCCGGGCTCTCGTACAAATATCGCATAGCCGACCTCTAGTCCATATCTCGCGGTCTGGAAGGTGGCCAGGATCCCAAAATTGATGGCAAAATGCCACAGTCCGGAATTAAAGTCCGACTACTTGCACCTCTCGCTTCCGACCACGCCGGGCTCTCGTACGAACCCCGCATAGCCGAGCTCTAGTCCATATCTTGCGGTCAGGAAGGAGGTCGTTACCAAAACTATGGCGCAAAGCCAAACAGCCCGGAATTAAAGTCCGGCTGCAACACAACGCATCACTACGGACTCCAGCCGAGCTCACTTAAAGACCTCGTATCTGGATCATGATTGTCGGGCCCACTTCTCAAGCCCTGTAAACATCTAGGACCTACTTTCCAGGTTCTGTTTACATATTATAGCTGCTTGGGACATTTTACAAAATAAAATGCCTTTCGTAACAGCAACTCACAGCAAGTGAGGCGACTGTCGCGACTCTGCAAGAATTTTATTACCACAGGCTGAGCAAGTGCACTTAGTAACACGGGCTCGGATTGGTTAACAGGGGAGGACTTCGAAAAATGAGGCCACCTCGCCTGTTCAACGCACCTGTTAACCCCATCTCATAATATAAGGAGCAGACCGGAACAAAGGTTTCAAACTATTTTCCTAAGGAAAAACTAGTCCCAAAAGGCTTTGTTAAGCGCAGGGCACCAAACAAATGAGATACTAGCTACAACAAAAGGGCACGTCTTAAAGCTCTAAAATGACAGCCGAAAGCGCCAGTAAAAGCTCCAACAGTCAACAATCACTGCTACTGATAAACTATTCAGTAATGGACCCCTGAAAATCCATCACTGCGCAAGCATGCAACATGCGAAGGGCAACATGGACGCTTGAAAATCCATGGCCGGGAATCAAACAAAAGGCGATTTCCCCGCCACTGAAAACAGCAAGGAACCAACAATGCCTCACCCAAACGAGGTTGACCATGCAACCTCTGCTGGGGACAATTGCGGCAACTTAGCGTACACATGCTGAGCCCAAAACAAAAGGAGGGCAGGTCATCTATGGCCCATCCCCGCTCAACGGCACCTGTGAAAAACAATATAATGCAGACATATAAGGCACAATAAGCACAAAAATTTGCAGAAAAAGGACATCTCATACACAAAAAACTAGCAGAAGATGTTTCAAAATGTTTACAGCAACGGCTCAACAGCCAGATATGCAAGAAATTTTAAGGGGAGGGGAATTCATTCTTTTCTTTTCCTTTTCTTCTTCATCACCTACTCTTGCTCCACCTCCTCACCGGCCTCATCTGGTTGTGCCTGAGCAGTCAGGGAGTGTTGAATCTGCTGGCTGGGAGCAGTCTCAGGATGCTTCATCGGTCGAGGGAGCTGGTACTTCTTGTAAGTAAAGCCAGACAGAGTCTCTTGAAGTTGATCATAAATCTCCTTTTGCATCAGATATTTCCCATAATTTTGGGTGGGCAACAGCTGCCTCCGCACGAACTCCAGCCCTTCAGGTGTGGCTAACCACCCATCAATATGTTTTCCCATGACCCAATGGAGCCAGCTAACGGCCGATAAAGGGGCCGGATCCTTGGAACACGAGGCCTGAAACTCGGAGACATCACTTGCCCTTGCCCTCCTAATAGAGGCACTGTGGCCGCCATATAACCCTCGAGCCTCTCTCGTGTGGCGGACACCTCAGCTTCCAGCAACATGATCTGGGATTTGTCATGACCAGAAGCAAGCCGGATCTCACTAAGCCCCTCTCTCAGCTTCTCCAGATCAGCGTTCTTGGAAGCAAGATCAATCTCGAGCACAGGAACCCGGGCCCTAGCATTTTCTGCCTCCTCAGCTTGCCGTTCGAGCTTCTCCATAGCACGCCCTTGCTTGGCAATTTGGGAGCGGGCCTCTTTCAGCTCGGAAGCGATTTTATCATGCTCCGCCTCCCATTCGCGGCGCTCTCGCGTGACCACCACGAGCTGGCTCTCCAAAGTGGAGCACTGAGTCTTGAAGGAGCACAACTCCGCCTCAGTCTCCCAGAGGAACCTCCGGACTTGATCCCTTTCTTTCATGGCCAGCTGGGATACATCGATCATCCGCTGCCATTCGGCCACACTAATCTTTGCCTTTTCAACAGCGGTAGTTGCCCTATCCTCAGCGGCCCGGGATCGCTCTTCGGCACGCTGGGCATGAGCTTCTGCCTCACCTAGAGCTTGGAAAGCCTCATCAGTAGATTCCTGCAAGGCCGCAAATTGCACCTGGCAGTCTTTGAGTTGACACTCAGCATCCTGAGTCCTTCCCCGGAACTCATTCATCTGCTCCTCAGAAATCTCCAGGGCTTGTTGCGCTGCCCGCAAACTATCCTGGAGATCCGCTTGCTTCCCGGCAACCAACCTTGCCTGGAGCTCAGCGACATCTGCCCTGAGGGCCAGTTCGTAACCCAGAACAGCGGCCTGCAAAAAAAATTAATTACAAAAAACGGCAAGCAAGGAAAAATGAACGCATAAGGAGAAGCGAGAATATTGCAAACCTTGAGCGCACTGGAAGTAAGCTCCTCAGCAACGCTAGGGTGTCCATCTCCCCCATAACCCCAGTATCACAGGGAAACCGTAGACGGGCCAGCATATCCACGGCCCCAGCAATATCGGAGACAAAGCCCTGGTCGTCTCTAAAAGAGAACTGAAACCTGTGCCCCTTCCGCCCGCCGGCAGAATCATGTGGTGGTCCGCTCCCCTTGGCCACTGACTATTTTTTCCGGCCACCAGCCGCGGTCGTACTACTGCGCCCTGGGCATCTGAGCCCAGGCGGCTCCGGAGCCGTTCAACAGTCTCCTTGTCATCTTCATCATCACCCTCATCCGCGGCATCCTCAATGACCACGTCCGGTGGAGAAGCAGTGCTGGCATTCGCCGCAACCTGCGGGTGCACAGCAGTGTTTCCTTCTTGTGTCTTGGCATGATTTGGCTGGGCATCCCCCATGCTTGCGACATCAGCAGCATCTTCGTTAGCCCCATCCCCTAAGCCTTCGGATGAGGAGGAGGAGCCGCTGGGCGATCGGTCAGCATACATAACACCGGTCGAGGGCAGGATTTTCCTCCCACCCTCCTGAGCACGGTCAAGGAGATCAAACAGGCTGGCACTGCCTGCAACAACAAAACCAGGAAGGTAAAATAACCACGAAGGCATGCAATACGAAGAGCCAACCCATAGTCAAAAGAGAATATACCTGGTGAAATGACAGCAGGCTGGACAGGATCTGCCGCCAAATCAACTTTGGCAGGATCTGCCGCCAAATCAACCTTGGCTGGATCTGCCATTTTCTTGACCGGCTCAACTTCAACCTTGGCAGGATCTGCCATCCCTGCAGAACTCGAAAGCCCAGGAGCGAACACCTTCCCAGAGGTTTTCTTCCTCTCCAACGCAGGCTCCTCATCCTCTGAAGATTCCGACCAGGGAGGAGACATATGGGCAAAAGCTCTCTCCTCGCCTGAGGACAGGGGGCCCAACACATCTGAAGCAGTGGGACCACCACCGGAGCCCCGTCCCATTGCCAAGGACGCAACGATTGCTGCAGCATTGTCAGCTTCCTCCTGGGCGCTAACCTGATCCTCACCTTGAGGCTTGGCACCAACAGCCGCCCCTTGGTCTTCATCAGGAACCTCAGTATAAAAGACGAAGCCCAAGTCCTTCAGCTTCTCCTCGAGCAGGAAAGTCGTGATGTCCAAGTCACCGTACCCAACATAGGTGCCCACATCATCGACAAATTCACCTAGTGCACCGGCATCGTGCATATTGAACGAAAGGGATCCTGGGGCAGTGAAAGGAGACCCGCCTTTCCTGTCAATACAGACAAACACAAATCTGTGTTTCCACCCATGGTGAGACAACGGGGTGTGGTAGAACCCACTCCTGTCGGATCGTTGGGAGACGAGGGCGTAGCCCTGATTCTCCAGAGAGCTGTTAAGCCCAATCTGGAACAAGTGCCTAAAAAGACCAACGGTGGCCTCCAAACCCAGATTCTTGCAGCGCAGGATGAAGGCAGCCATCAGGTAGAACCCATTGGGGGTCACCTGGCAAGGGAGTAGCCCAACCCAGTTGAGATATTCCACAAAGAAGGGGTGCAGCGGGAAGCGAAACCCGTGATCCATCGCGTCCAAATGAACCGCAAAGAAGCCAGAAGGGCAGGAGGACGCCAAGCTCCCCGCCTCATGTCTCATGATATCAACAGTCGGACCGGTCATGCGTCTGGCTTCGGCCCACTCGCAATCAGTAAGAGCACACACGTCCACGAGAGGACCGTTCTCCGCAAGGGTGCCCACCGCATTCCCAGACTTCTTCTTGCTGCTTCTCCGCTTCCTAATTGTAACACCGACCCCGAGCATATTTACTTTTAGTAAATTATGTAATAAAACTTGAAAGATGATTTATGAATTTGCGTAATTGTTAAATTTCATTTTTTCTTTTACGTGAATAGTAAATTGCATGTGGGGCCCACAGCGGGAACGTGGACCGCCCGATAATTCCCGAACCACATATTATATTCATCTTGGTCTAGATGACACCTATATGAGGGTGGATATTCTATTTGGGCCATAAGAAAGGCATGGAGTTGACCGGTTGGTCAAACGGGGCCCAATTACCGGTATTGGCAATTTAACGGATAACAGCCCGAAATGAGTTTCGGAGACTCCTAAATTAATGTTGGGAATATACATCTATTCTAAAGGCCCATAATTATTAGGAACACGTGATATATTTTATTTGGCCCGATAAAATAAAATATGATTAAAACGGACCGAGAAATACAACTTTCGGGGCCGATTGTACACACCGGGACGTAATGGGATGACCTCCCACATAAGTGGGGGCCACCCCACGTTTTTATGGGTGCTGATTGATCAAATAATGGGGGAGGGGAGCAGCTAAACGTGCTGGTACGCACAAGGGAGAGGGAGGAAGTCTCCTTTGAGACAAAAACTCATGCTAGGGTCCTATCCCACACAAATCATTGTGTTGGTTGAAAAGGACCTCTCCCCTACCCTCTCTTCAATCCATTCGGCCAGCACAAGGGAGATAAGGTCCAGGGAAAAGGCTCTCAAAGTTCTGGAGCTGAAGAAACAAAGAGGAGAGAAGGATCCAAGAAGAAAAGCTAGAAGAAGAGGGTAAGAACACAATTTCTACTCTTTTAACTAGTTTTATTGTGCATGATTTTTAAGAAATCATATGGTGGATTAAATCATGAGTTCTACAAGTTTAAAAGTGTAGAATATTGATATAAATTGGTGGTAATTAACTTAGGAGGGTTGGCCAATCGATAGGAGTCGAAATCGCCGGAAACCGCCACTTCAAAGGAGCTAGTCGTAGTTGCGGACCCCGAAAGCCGGGCCGCCCGGCTTTTGCCCAGCAGTTCAGTTTTACACCTCCAAACGGCCTAGAACGGGGATTGATCGAGGGGCTTGGCAAAGGCAACTATTTCAGCACTTCATAAGGTGAGGATGGCTGACTATATTGCTTATAATTAATGAGTTAATTTCATTGGATTACCGAAGGTAATTAAAAGTATTTTTATGGATTATTAATGATTAATAATGCCTAAAAATGACAAGACTAAGTGTCTAAAGAAAAAGGGAGCATGATATACAAATTTAAGAGTAAATTGTGTATGTTCATGTGTTATGAGTATGTTGACGTGAAAGTGGAATTTATTATGAAACATATGTTGAAATATACTTTTTTCTTCATATTAGAATATATGAGTGATTAAAAGTGATATTTTGAATATTGAGATAAATGATATTTTTCAAAGGAAAATCAGTTGGAATTGTCTATATGACTATGAGTTGAGAACTTGGTTTGTTGATATTAATTTGACCAGTATTAAGATACTAGTTGGACATTAAAATGAAATGTTGTTAAAGATTGATCCTAAGGTTGGATTGTGAAATGTTATGCCTTAAGTAGTCTTAAGAGATGCTTTAAGGTAGGAAAGTATGAACTTTAAGTTATACTAGGGGTAGGCCTTAAGGGATACCCAAGTTAATGCAAATATTAAATTGATCCTAAGTATATGATTGGCCTACGGGTGTGTTCGGTAGTCCTTGTGGATAGCCGGTCAAATTATGGAAATAGTAAGGACCATGGCCTTTCCCGACTCTAGAGAGCGGGGTTGGATAGCATGGACTTACATCGTGATCACGGGTTAGGGTGGAATCCGAATCGGAGACCTAACTAGGTTCCGGTAGCGGTAACACATAAGATAGGACCCCGAAGGGCCTTACCTTCCTACGGGATGATGGGTACGAGTCCAGGGGCAGGATGTTGGAGTCCGAACCGGGAGCCTCATGAGGTCTCGGACAGCGGTAGCAAGTCCCGTAGAAATAATAGGACCCAAGGGTTGGGTTGTGCAAATGATAAATAAAAAGGGATATATAAGAAGGGTCGTGTGCCGACGAATAAATAAATTTACTTATTATAAGGATAATAAGTGGGAAATATAAATTATTATTTATATTATGATATCACCCTATTTTGAGGGTCTTGGAAATTAAAACGTTGATTATACTTAGTATAGTTGCTATTGTACTTGTCAAATATTTCCAAGTACTGACCTCCCCTTCACGGGGGAGGCCACATCACAGTTTCAGGTAGGACTTGAAGGTTGCTACCGGTGCCCGTTGCTCGGGATATTCAGAGGAGAAGACGTGGTTCGTGCTTCTTCTGTTTTTCTGATTTCAAAAACAATTATAATAATGCTCATGGATATTATTTTGAATAACTATTTGGGGGCTTGCATGCCCATGTATGCCAAAGTGTGGCTAAGACACTTTTATTAAATGCTTCCGCTGTTTTAAATGAATGTTTTACATTATGTTTGTTTATGTATGTACTATGTGTGAATGATATTCATGACGCCTTGTATAGTATGGATGAGTTGGACTGCGGTTGACTATTCGTACGGTACGGCGGGTTGTTGACGTGTCCGGCTAGGTCCGGGGCGTGACAATTTAATTGGTATCAGATCCTTAGTCCGTAAACATCATAATGAAGCTTCAAAATGCTTTTTGAAAATGAAATTGAAAACCATGAGCATAAAGTTTTGTACTTATAGAACTTTTGGTACTTGAGTTGCAATGTCTCTAATTGTTAAGATGGTACCCTTAACAATTGGTATGGCGGTGATTTGAGCCAAATGATGTCTTTAAGTGCCTGTCCGTCAATTGACATTTGATACGAGTCTAATGACTCATTCTAAATTTCTTTCAGTAATGGAACGTACCGGGAAGGTTACTCGACGGAACCCGACTGGCCAGGCACCGGGAGGATCCCAACGTGGCAGCCAGGGAGGGTCGAGGGTGTCTCGGGGACAGGGCCGTGCAGGCCACTCACTGACGGTGAGTGACGGTCATGTGGAGACGATTGATGAGCAATATGAGTCCGAGGAGGATTCAACATACCAACCGGGAACTGAGCCGGTTGAGACCCCATATGATGGGGAGTACGACGATGTTAGTGACGAGAGCGATGATAATGAAGCTCTCGAACGGATTGAGGAATTGCTCCGGCAATACCACCAAGATCGCCAAAGGCGCCGGGAAAGGCGTGCTTTGGAAGGGGCTTCAAGGAGAGGAAGCCGCGTGACTCCCCGGGAGATCATAGAATCCCGAGGAGGGGGAGGTGCTGAGGTCCCTATAATAAGGATCTCAAAGTACCTCAAAGAAGCAAGAGACTTGGGATGTAAACCGTTTGATGGAACGGGGGACATCTCCGTGGCGGCCGAGTGGATCAAAAGATTCAACGAGGCGGCCCTCGACATGCAACTACCACCCCACATGAAGTTGAGAGTAGCCACGAGGCTACTAGAAGGCATGGCGTCCATGTGGTGGGATGGAACAAAAGGGAAGTACAGCGAGGCCGTCACTTGGGAGAATTTCAGACAGGAGTTCTTCAGCCAATACTACTCCGACTTCGAGGTGAACTTGAAGAGGAGGGAGTACACGAATCTGACCCAAGGAGGTGAATGTACGGTGAAGGAACTTGAGCACAAATTCGGAAAGCTTGCTGAGTTCGTACCGGAGTACATTTGTGATGAAAACCGGATGGTGAACCACTTCTGGGATGCCTTGGACCTTGACATACGTGAGAGGGCAACACAATTGCCTAATATGACGTTTAGTCAAGTGGTTGAACAAGGCTTGAAGGGGTAGAAAGAGTGGGAGGAAAGGAAACGAAGGAATGCCGAGGAGGCAAAGAAAAGAAAATGGGAGAACCATGGCCCTCAAGGTTCCAACAAGAAGGGGAACCACGGGGGAGGCGGATCCTTCAAAACCCCTGCACCACCGGTAAGGGGAAATCAAGGCCTGAGCGGGCAAAGCTCTGTGTCACAAGGCTCAGACGTGAAGAAGTGCAGCAACTGCAAGAAGAACCACTTTGGCAAGTGCCGCGATCCCCCGAGGTGCTATCAATGCGGGGAGGTCGGGCATTTGAAGGTGAGTTGCCCACAACTTTGGCGAGCCATGGGGGCCGGACCAAGCAGTGGAACGAAGGTGAGCAGGAACCGAACCGGAGCACCAAATGCTAGCGGTGGGCACGGTGGGGCGAGTGCCAGCAACGCGCCATCCGTAAATCAAGGAAGGACCCAAGCTCGGGTCTATGCTATGACGGAGGCGGATGCTCGTGCCAACCCGGACTTCGTTGCGGGTAATTCCTTAAACTCACGTATTAATTTTCATAAACAATAGGAGTGTGGAACTTGTAAAATTATAACCCCGACGAGTTTGGTCGGGTTTGAGGAGGAAAAGAGGAGGAGAATCCTCGCCCTGGGCGGATGCCGCCCAGCATTGATGAAAGCCGCCCGGCTTTCGTCTTGATTTATTGGAACAAAAACTACGGCAACGAATGCCGGCTGGCTTCCACCAAGAGCCGCCCGGCTTTCATATATATTAAATCAGCAATTTTCCTCGCAAACGAAAACCGGCCGGCTTTCACAGAAACCGGCCGGCATTTGGAACATTCATTCCGGAATAACCTGCGGCGCTCAAAGGCGCCCGGCTTTGGTGAAAGCCGCCCGGCTTTCGCTAGGCCTGGGATTCCTGCGCTGTTGAAACCCGGCCGGGTTTCGTAGAAACCGGCCGACCCTGAAATCCATTCCCTGAGTAAAACTACGGCGACGAAAACCGGCCGGATTTCGTGAAAGCCGCCCGGCTTTCGTGATTCTCATACAGGGATTTTTCTCGCAGATGAAAAGCGGCCGGCTTCGTGAAAAGCGGCCGGCTTTCACCTAGTTGGGTCCTAGAACAGTCCTAAAGGCTAGAAACCGGGAAATTTCGGAAGGGTATCGAACGGACTCCACCCGAAACACGACCAACATACTCTACGACTTAAGAAACAAGCCTATTGATTAGATAGTGTGTCTTACATTACTTATGAATGTAGGAACACTAAAGATAAACGGGAGAGACGCAAGGATCCTTATTGATACCGGGGCGCAACGATCATTTGTGAGTGAGGCGTTCGCCAGCGGATTCAACGGACCACTTGTACCGATGACTCAAACCCTATTTGTATCCACGCCTCTAGAGGATGATATCGAAAGGGATAGCCACTATCCATCGTGTGAGGTGGAGGTGGAGGGACAGAACTTGACGTGTGACTTCGTACCGCTGAGCATGATCGAGTTCGACGCGATCCTCGGGATGGATTGGCTAGAGAAGCATCATGCTAGGGTTGATTGTTATACGAAGGTTCTCGAACTCGAAAGCGGTGAAGGTTGGACCTTACGCTTTGAGGGAGATAGAGGCAAATCAAACAGTTGTATCATATCCGCCGTGAGAGCGAGGAATATGATGAGAAAAGGATGCCACACATATCTAGCTTATGTGGTGGACAAAACCAAAGAAGAGGTAGACATCAACGATGTGAGAGTTGTGTGCAAGTATCCGGATGTCTTCCCAAAAGACTTGCCGGGGCTTCCACCCGATAGGGAGATTGAGTTCGTGATCGAGGTTGAACCCGACACCAAACCAATCTCTATACCGCCATACAGAATGGCACCCGCTGAACTTAACGAGTTGAAAACCCAATTGCAAGAGCTATTGGACAACAGTTTCATAAGGCCGAGTCACTCTCCGTGGGGAGCACCGGTCCTTTTCGTGAAAAAGAAAGATGGAACACTTCGAATGTGCATTGACTATCGTCAACTGAACAAGGTTACAATCAAGAATAGGTATCCCTTGCCTAGGATTGATGACTTGTTTGATCAGCTCTGAGGGGCGACGGTATTTTCGAAGATTGACTTGAGGTCGGGGTACCACCAACTGAAAATAAAGGAGGATGACATACCAAAGAGTGCATTCCGCACAAGGTATGGTCATTTCGAGTTCCTAGTTATGTCATTCGGGCTAACCAACGCCCCGACGGCATTTATGGACTTGATGAACCGGGTATTTCATAAATACTTGGACCGGTTTGTGATTGTGTTCATAGATGATATCTTGATTTACTCGAAGAGTGAAGAAGAGCATGAGGAGCACTTGATACTTGTTCTTGAGACACTACGGGAGAAGCAACTCTATGCCAAGTTTTCCAAATGTGAATTTTGGCTAAGGGAGATTGGCTTTCTCGAGCATGTGGTTTCGGGATCAGGGATTGCCGTAGATAACAAGACGATTGAGGCCATTACTGAATGGGAGAGGCCAAAGAACGTCAAGGAAATTCGTAGCTTCCTTGGATTGGCAGGGTACTACCGAAAATTTGTGGAGAAGTTCTCAGTTTTGGCATCGCCATTGACAAAGCTCACTCGAAAGGGGGCCAAGTTTGTATGGGATGACCGATGTGAGAAGGGATTCCTTGAACTAAAGAAGAGATTGACCGAGGCACCGGTACTCGCAATACCCAAACAGGGTGTGGGGTACGATGTCTACAGCGACGCAAGCATCTAAGGGCTTGGATGTGTCTTGATGCAGAATGGGAGGGTGATTGCCTATGCTTCACGACAGTTGAAGAAGCATCAGGTAAATTATCCCACTCATGACTTAGAGCTGGGGGCGGTGGTGTTCGCATTGAAGATTAGGAGACATTATCTCTACGGGGAAACATGTCATATATACACCGACCACAAAAGCCTGAAGTACGTGTTTACTCAGAAAGAGTTAAACATGAGACAGAGACGGTGGATGGAGTTGATAAAAGACTACCATCTAGTTATCGAGTACCACCCCGGTAAAGCCAACGTGGTAGCGGATGCCTTGAGCCGAAAGAATTCATCTGGGCATTATTGACTAGCTTGAGGGCATTGAGAGCCCAATTGGAGGTATCTAGCGATGGTGCCTTGTTAGCTAGATTCGAGGTGAGACCTACATTACTTGATGAAATCAAGAAGGGTCAAGAAACCGACGAAGAACTTATGAAGATCCGTGAACGCATGCTAGCGGGATCGGTTGAGGATTTCAGGGAGAGAGACGATGGTCTCTTATTATTTCGTGACCGAGTGTGTGTACCGTTGGATGATGAGCTCCGAAAGTCCATCTTAGAGGAGGCTCATTCATCGGCGTATGCCATGCACCCGGGAGGCACGAAGATGTACCGTGATTTGAAGGAAAGTTACTGGTGGTCGGGTATGAAGAGGGAAATAGCCGAGTACATCAGTAGGTGTCTTACTTGTCAGCAAGTAAAGGCAGAACATCAGCATCCGGCTGGGTTACTACAGCCACTTTCCATTCCTGAATGGAAGTGGGAGCACGTGACTATGGATTTCGTGGTGGGGCTGCCACAGACGGTTAAGAACTATGATGCTGTATGGGTTGTGGTCGATAGGCTCACAAAGAGTGCACACTTTCTACCTATTAACAACACCTATGCACTGGAGAGGTTAGCCAAGTTGTATGTGGATGAGATCGTGAGGCTACATGGGGTTCCTATAACCATTGTATCCGATAGAGATCCGCGATTCACATCACGATTTTGGCCGAAATTCCAAGAATCTATGGTGACAAAGTTGAAAATTCAGTACAGCTTTTCATCCACAGACGGATGGGCAATCTGAGCGGGTTATACAGATATTAGAGGATATGCTGAGAGCCTGTGCATTGGAGTTCCAAGGGAGTTGGGACAACCATTTGTCACTTGTGGAGTTTGCCTATAACAACAGTTATCAGGCAAGTATAGGCATGCCTCCATACGAGGCATTGTATGGGAGGAGATGTCGTACACCATTGTGTTGGGATGAGGTTGGCATTGCCAAACTCGAGAGCACGGAATTGGTGGAGATCACCAAGTCTAAGGTGAAGATGATTCGTGAGAGACTTAAGGTGGCCCAGGATAGATAGAAAAGTTATGCCGATAAGTGCCGAAGAGCCTTGGAGTTTAAGGTGGGAGATGAAGTATTTCTGAAAGTTTCCCCTTGGAAGGGAATCATCCGATTTCAGAGCCGAGGGAAACTTGACCCACGATACATAGGGCCATTCGTGGTTCTTGAGAGGATTGGGGCCGTGGCATAACGATTACAGTTGACTCCAGAATTGGAGAAGATACATAACGTATTCCACGTGTCCATGCTTAAGAAGTATATGCCGGATCCATCTCATGTATTAGAAAAACCACTCGTGGAAATACGGGAAGACTTGAATTATGTCGTGCAACCGGTGAAGATACTTGACAGGCAAGTCAAGAAATTGAGAAACAAGAAAGTTCCAATGGTTAAAATCCTTGGGAAAAGTGACCGAGTTGAGGAGGAAACTTGGGAGACGGAAGCTTTGATGAAAGAGCAATACGCGTTTTTGTTTGAATGAGCATTGTGAATTTCGGGGACGAAATTCCCGTTAAGGGGGGTGAACTTGTAACACCGACCCCGAGCATATTTACTTTTAGTAAATTATGTAATAAACCTTGAAAGATGATTTATGAATTTGCGTAATTGTTAAATTTCATTTTTTCTTTTACGTGAATAGTAAATTGCATGTGGGGCCCACAGCGGGAACGTGGACCGCCCGATAATTCTCGAACCACATATTATATTCATCTTGGTCTAGATGACACCTATATGGGGGTGGATATTCTATTTGGGCCATAAGAAAGGCATGGAGTTGACCGGCTTTTGCCCAGCAGTTCAGTTTTACACCTCCAAACGGCCTAGAACGGGGATTGATCGAGGGGCTTGGCAAAGGCAACTATTTCAGCACTTCATAAGGTGAGGATGGCTGACTATATTGCTTATAATTAATGAGTTAATTTCATGGGATTACCGAAGGTAATTAAAAGTATTTTTATGGATTATCAATGATTAATAATGCCTAAAAATGATAAGACTAAGTGTCTAAAGAAAAAGGGAGCATGATATACAAATTTAAGAGTAAATTGTGTATGTTCATGTGTTATGAGTATGTTGACGTGAAAGTGGAATTTATTATGAAACATATGTTGAAATATACTTTTTTCTTGATATTAGAATATATGAGTGATTAAAAGTGATATTTTGAATATTGAGATAAATGATATTTTTCAAAGGAAAATCAGTTGGAATTGTCTATATGACTATGAGTTGAGAACTTGGTTTGTTGATATTAATTTGACTAGTATTAAGATACTAGTTGGACATTAAAATGAAATGTTGTTAAAGATTGATCCTAAGGTTGGATTGTGAAATGTTATGCCTTAAGTAGTCTTAAGAGATGCTTTAAGGTAGGAAAGTATGAACTTTAAGTTATACTAGGGGTAGGCCTTAAGGGATACCCAAGTTAATGCAAATATTAAATTGATCCTAAGTATAGGATTGGCCTACGGGTGTGTTCGGTAGTCCTTGTGGATAGCCGGTCGAATTATGGAAATAGTAAGGACCGTGGCCCTTCCCGACTCTAGAGAGCGGGGTTGGATAGCATGGACTTACATCGTGATCACGGGTTAGGGTGGAATCCGAATCGGAGACCTAACTAGGTTCCGATAGCGGTAACACATAAGATAGGACCCCGAAGGGCCTTACCTTCCTACGGGATGATGGGTACGAGTCCAGGGGCGGGATGTTGGAGTCCGAACCGGGAGCCTCATGAGGTCTCGGACAGCGGTAGCAAGTCCCGTAGAAATAATAGGACCCAAGGGTTGGGTTGTGCAAATGATAAATAAAAAGGGATATATAAGAAGGGTCGTGTGCCGACGAATAAATAAATTTACTTATTATAAGGATAATAAGTGGGAAATATAAATTATTATTTATATTATGATATCACCCTATTTTGAGGGTCTTGGAAATTAAAACGTTGATTATACTTAGTATAGTTGCTATTGTACTTGTCAAATATTTCCAAGTACTGACCTCCCCTTCACGGGGGAGGCCACCTCACAGTTTCAGGTAGGACTTGAAGGTTGCTACCGGTGCCCGTTGCTCGGAATATTCAGAGGAGAAGACGTGGTTCGTGCTTCTTCTGTTTTTCTGATTTCAAAAACAATTATAATAATACTCATGGATATTATTTTGAATAACTATTTGGGGGCTTGCATGCCCATGTATGCAAAAGTGTGGCTAAGACACTTTTATTAAATGCTTCCGCTGTTTTAAATGAATGTTTTACATTATGTTTGTTTATGGATGTACTATGTGTGAATGATATTCATGACGCCTTGTATAGTATGGATGAGTTGGACTGCGGTTGACTATTCATACTGTACGGCGGGTTGTTGACGTGTCCGGCTATGTCCGGGGCGTGACACTAATAAAGCGGATGGGAGGCACGTCAAGCAAAACAACGACGTCCCCAACCTCGAGTTGAGGGATGGTCCTATCTCCAGAAGCACCTTGGGAAGACATTTTTACGAAATCTGCAAGGAAAACACACACGCACATGCAGATAGACAAAATTTGGGGTTGGGGGCTGAGGACCAATAATCCGACCTCCAAACGGAAATTAAACACTCGAACCAGCATCAGAATGCGATTCCGAGTCCATAGGTGCCAACCTCACCAAGAATGGGGGACTGTAGACCCCCCATTGTTCATAGAGCTGAAATTGACGGAAAACCCCTTATTCTGGGTTTCTTCCGACCAAACTACGACAGGCAAGGAACAAGCAATTAGAGCCGAAGACTAACCTGGTTGGGGGAGTCGACGGAGGAAACTAAAACTTCGCAAAGCAATAACCGGAGAAGACGAGCTCTTGAAATGCTTGAAAACTCTGAAAACTCGAAGACAAAAGAAAGCGCAAAGGAGAAAGATGACAGCTTTCGCCTTTTATACTTCCTTTCAAAATTGAACTGAAGACTTACACGTGGCACAATAATCTCCAGCCGCCCAAAAAACTCAAAGGTTTTTTTTCAGAAAGGCGTGCAAAAAGTCACGATGATGGCGCCGTACAATCACTTCAAACGCCATCCCTCGCATTAAATGCATAGAAGCGGCTATCAATTCAAAAAAAACGTTGCAAAAGGAATATGTAAAGATTCCTATTTGTACACGTCAGCGTTACTACACGCAACAAATTCTCCTAAAGTCCACCAAGCGATAAATGCAACTACCTCGTCCCCCTACAAATAATACTCTTCCGCACTTAGAAAATATTCTAAGTCCACAAGAGTGGGGGACTGGTAAGTGGGAGACTCGGAAAACAAATCAGAAAGCAGCAAAAACAAGACTACAACAAACAAGCCCAGAACAACGCAGTCACCTCAGGCTCGGCACCAAACAGGTATATCCTCAAACTTCGCACATAGATTAATATTCCTCACAAATTTTCCCGCACACAAAAATTTTATCAACCCGCGGCCGGGGCCGCGGACGTAGCGACTAACCCATGAGGCAGGATTGGAACGCGAGAAACACGAAGCTCGGGCTCATACTTCTCTGCACCGGGGCGCCGCTTTCCTCTCTGGACTTCATGGCAAAGCGGAGTATACTCTTTTTCCTCCGTTAGGATTTTTTCCCACAGGGTTTTTCCTCAGCGGAGTTTTCAATGAGGTACCCCTTTGACATGACCATGGAAAAGTAGCACCCCTGTCGGGCGAACGCGCCCAGGAAATTGAAGATTTACTCTCCCTCACCTCAAGTTTCACTTTCGCCTTGGAGAGTGGGGGACTCATGATGGAGTATATTCCCGTATACCCCAGGGGTACCGCGATCGCCGGTAGAGAGCCTTGCGGGTTCATCGGAAGTAAGAAAATACCAAGCCCACATCTGGATCCGACCCCGACCCCGACCACCGAGGTCGGGAAGCACCAAGTTCAGGAATCAAGTAAACTCAGCAGATAACGGAGTCCACCGACCCCGACCTCGAGGTCGGGAAAACATCAAGCTCAGGAGCCAACTAAACTCGACGATTCATGAGCCCGACCTCGGGATGCCCGAGGTCGGCACCAAGTCTGACCTCGGAAGTCTCACTCCAGGTCAACGTCAATCAAAGCACTAGGCGGTCAAACCACTTCCAAAGCAAGAATGGAAGACAACAGAACGAATCCTCTCAACATGGGTCCGAGCCCCCAGATACCGACCTCAGTAATCCTCGAGGTCGGGAGAAAAGCACCATTCACTTAAACGAGATTTGTAAGGGATGAATTCGTGAGGAAACATCGCCACGTCATTCTCCGCGCTGACGGAATATACCAGATTATCTGCGTACAACTACACGGGATCTTTGACAGGATTTCTGTTAGAGGAATGATCAATCAGCCAGCTACCAGAGGCTCTCTCTCTCCAATCAACTTTCCACGTGGCTGCTCCCGGTCCATTTAGTCTGGTAGTTTGTTAGAGTAGCTTTACACGTGTCCCTCTCCTATTAGACTAGTGTCTTTTTACTTGGGCACCAAGTATTTCCGTTTCTCCTTAGTATAAATATCACCTTCCAACTTATGGAAAGGGATGGGATTTTGGAGGCTTGAGCTTTTATCAATCGCACTCAAAATTTCATACTGTGAGACTTGCAAACCAGTTCGCTCTCCCCATTTCCTCTCCTACTCTCGGTGGATTCCGGCCACCCATGGTCCGTCAATCCATCACCTAGCATCCTTTGAGCAAGGCATTTTGAGAGAGTTGAGTATGTGATTTCTAATAGAGGAAGTGTCATGCTTCTAAGACTGATAACAGTATGTTTTACCACAATGTATGCATTTTCCTTTGATCACAACACCATTACTATCTTTGATCTTAACAAACAAATCCCATATTTTAGATCTGGATTCTACCTCCTTTCTCTTTTTTCGAGGAACATTTGTCTGATGTGTGCTGGTGTTAGCCCCAACATCATGAGCTTCCACCACAGGTTCTTTGGAAATATGAGTTAGAAGAGGTTGAGAACAAGACGCAGGTATGTGATAAGCACAATAATTACTTATGTTTTACATAGGTAACTATATTTATCCGCACAAAAATATAGAGCGAAAACAGGTAAATATTCCAAAGTGTTCAAAAATGTGGAATATGGCTAGGAGCAACAAAAAAGGAGTCAAAAGTCAAAAAGGGATAAAAAATCGGCACTTCTGGATAAATCGGAGGCACGAAGTTGAGAAGAAAAAGGAAGTAAACAATTTGGCGCAGTAACCGGCGCCGGACATACTCCAACCGGCGCCGGTTGGATTTTATTTTCCGAAAAAAATACACATGACCGGCGCCGGTCAGGCCAGAACCGGCGCCGGTTGGGTCGGATTCTGCTAAAAACACAGCAACGTGCTAGACGATTTTTGATGGGAAAACTTCATCTTCCTCAATGCTAATCAAATATTGCTTCCATATCTGATTGCTGGGTTCGAATAGACTAAAAGATGCCATTCTTTAGCCTATATAAACCCCTCAATTCATCATGCAAATACATTCCATTCCATAGATTAATTCATAGCTTTTATATTTTTGTTCTTGGTATTTTCTTCAAGTTCTTGAGGAGGGAAGTTCATCCTCCGAAATCATTGGTGTTTAGGTATTATTTCCTTTGTAATTTCATGTTCCATTACATTTATTATTGTATTGTGATTAATATGAGCATTAGAGGCTAATTCCTTAGCTAAGGCTAGGGATGAACTTCTATGCCCACTAGGTGTTTGATAAAAGTTCTAAACCAATAAATTGTGATTTATCCTTTATATATTGATTGTTTATGACTATGGTGTACAACATAGAAGTATGTTAAATTTAGTTTATACTTGCAATTAACGTTGAAGTCTAAACTATGAACACTAAAGGATAAACATATATAGTACCGAGAATAGAAATATATCCGGTCTTATATGATACGGGTGTGATGTCTTGATATTCAACGGGGTTTTCGGTAGATGAATGTAAGCCGTAACGGGACTTACACGTAACGAAAACCACGCTCTCGCTGCCTTAATCGGAGTTGAGAATATATTAGCGACATCGTATTCATAATTATTGGCAAAGAACTAATATTCAACCCTATTTAAGCATTTAAGTGATTCCCGAAACCTTAGTTGTTGTTATCATTTATCTTGAACTCAAAGTTAGTTAACGATTATCTTGTTGAACAAAAAGTGAAAAAACCAAAAATATAAAACACAAATCAAAATCCCTGCACTTTATTCAATTCTTCATTTAACGTTATCTACTCTCGGACATGAATTAAACAACGTTTCCTTGTGGATTCGACCCGGTATTTTACCGGAATTTATTACTATATCGGCACTTGTACACTTGCAAGTTTAGCCCGGTAAAGTTTTTGGCGCCGTTGCCGGGGAAACGGTCTTGGTTAATAAAGTCCTAAAAAAAACTAATAAACTCTGAATTTATTCTTCACAGCTTCACTTGATCTTGGAAGGATTTATTTTTGTGTGTAGATATTCCTTTGTGCTTGCATGCATTTGAGAAGTCAAGGTTCTAAATTTCTTGAACCACTTGATCTTGAAATAGAAAGAACGTGCAAACACATTCGGAAGGAACAAAAAGCTACAAAGATGTTGCCAACATTGAACGAAAGGAAGAGACCCGTGGTGGCCGCCACGCCATCTTGCATCACTTTGAGCGAGGAAGCAAGAGACTATGAGCTAAGGCAAAGCTACTTCAACGCTATGCCTCAGTTTCACGGTTTACTTGGGGAAAACCCACTCAACTTCATCATGGAATTCTACGGATTCATTCAAGGAATCCCTAGAAATGGCTTGGCGGAGGATCAACTTAAGCTCAAATGCTTCCCCTATACTCTTAAAGGGGCGGCAAGAGGATGGTTCCTAGAACAAGCTCCGGCAAGTTACACAACATGGGAAGGTATATACAATGCTTTCATGTCTAAATACTACACGCCCACCATGACTCAAGAGCTTAGACAACGCATTTTCAATTTCAAACAACAAAATGGTGAGCTCTTTCAAGATGCATGGCGGCGTTTCAAATCATTGCTAAGGGAATGCCCACATCACCGCATTCCCCTAGACCTTCAAATTGATACGTTCTACAATGGTTTGAATGCATCTTGCCAAGCCATTGTGGACAACCAAGCCGAGGGCTATATTGGCAACAAGAATGAAACCGAAGCACTCCGAATCATTGAATCCATTGCTTCGAATCCTCAACTCCAAGGAGGAGATTACAAAGTGGTCGGGATTAATGAAATCTCCATCACGACGGAGATAAACAAAAGGCTTGAAGAAATGGAATCAAAGATTGAACACAAGTTCCAAACGGCTCTACAAGCCGTATTGGGAGGAGTCAAGCAAATAGCCAACGTAGAGAGCATACCAAGCCCGGAAAGTGATTTATCCCAACATCTTGAAGAGGTAAATTATATGAACTCTTACGGGAATCGGGGGAACAATAACTATTCAAATAAACAAAGGTGGAAGCCACAAGCTAGTTCCTCACAACCCCAATCCGGAGCACCTAATTTTGGGCAAACCAAGGAGACCACCATGGAGGATATGATGCAATTCATGTCCAAAAGAATGGCAAGCATGAAGGCCCAAAATGAGGAGAATCACCATAGAGTGGAGGCATCCATTGGGAATCTTCACTCTCAATTCACCAAGTTGGATCTTCGCTTTGAAGATCAAAATATAAAGCTTAATCAACGCATCGACACCATTGAGCAATACACCAAGGCATCCATTCGGAATCTTGAAGTTCAAATGGGACAACTTGCCCAAAAAGTAAGTTCTAGGGAGCAAGGCAAATTTCCTACAACCACGGAGATGATTCCGAGGGAAAACGTAATGGCCATTACCACAAGGAGTGGTAAGACAACGGAGGATCCAAAGATGCCGGAAGAGGAGGAGATCCCGGAAAAACAAAAAGAAGGTGAAAGTGAGGAGCATATGATGTCACCATCGAACATGGCTAATTATGTTCCTCCCATTCCATATCCTCAAAGGTTAAAGAAAAAGAATGATGGTGCTCAATATAGAAAATTTCTTGATATTTTTACTAAATTGAGCATCAACATTCCATTTGCCGAAGCTATAGCGGAAATTCCATCTTATGCCAAATTCTTGAAGGGTATTCTCTCAAATAAGAAAAAATTGGCGGAATTTGCTACCATTGCCCTCACGGAGGAGTGTAGTGCTATCCTACAAAACAAACTCCCTCCTAAATTGAAGGACCCCGGAAGCTTCACGGTACCGTGTTCTATCGGCAAAATTGGAGAGGTAAGATCCCTTTGTGATCTTGGTGCTAGTATCAACCTCATGCCCCATTCCTTATTTAAAAAGCATGGTGTGGGGGGACTGCAATCTACTACAATAGCTTTACAACTAGCGGATAGATCAATCCGCTACCCTATTGGAGTTATGGAGGATGTGCTTGTCAAAGTTGGGAAATTCTATTTTCCTGTGGATTTTCTTATTTTAGAAATGGAGGAAATGGAGATCCCGATTATTCTTGGAAGAGCATTTCTAGCCACTGCAGCAGCCCTCATTGATGTCAAAAACGGAATTGTCAAATTCCGTGTTGGAGATGAAGAACAAGAGTTTCATGTTTGGGACTCCCTGAAAAAGCACCATGATGAACCCTCTTGTTTTAGCATTGACATTCTTGACACATTAACTCAAGAATGCTTTGGAAAGATGATTCATGAAGATCCCTTGAAGACTTGCATCATGCTAGGGTGCAATGAAAAAGAAGAAAGCCATGAACTTCTTGAAGAAGTTATGTACTTGCAAGCCGGAGCTCCTTTCAAACATTTCCGACAAAAATTTGAAGATCTTGGAACAAGTAAGTCCACATTAAAACCATCTATTGAAGTTCCACCAAAACCATCTTTGAAAACTCTACCGGAGCATCTCAAATATGCATTTCTTGGAGATAACTCAACTTTCCCGGTAGTAATTTCTTCTTCACTCACATCTCTACAAGAAGAAAAACTACTACGGGTATTGAGAGAGCACAAAACATCCATTGCATGGTCCTTGGCGGATATCAAGGGTATTAGACCTTCTCTTTGCATGCACCGGATTTTTATGGAGGAAAATCATAAACCTACAGTAGAACACCAAAGGCGGCTAAACCCCAACATGAAAGAGGTAGTTAAGGAGGAAGTTCTCAAACTCCTTGACTATGGTATAATTTACCCCATTTCGGATAGTAAATTTGTAAGCCCCGTTCAAGTCGTACCAAAGAAGGGTGGAATCACGGTGGTGGCCAATAGTAAGAATGAATTAATTCCTACTAGAATGGTCACCGGTTGGAGGATGTGCATAGACTACCGGAAATTAAACTCCGGCACAAGGAAGGACCACTTTCCCCTTCCATTCATGGATGAGATGTTGGAGCGTGTTGCGGGCAATGAATTCTTTTGTTTCTTGGATGGGTTCTCCGGCTATTTTCAAATAGCTATCTCTCCCGAGGATCAAGAAAAGACAACATTCACATGTCCTTTTGGCACATTTGCCTATAGAAGGATGCCGTTCGGATTATGCTACGCCCCCGGAACATTTAAAAGATGTGTCATGGCAATTTTTGCGGATATGGTGGGGGACTTCATGGAGGTATTCATGGATGATTTTTCTGTTTTTGGAAATTCTTTTGAGTCATGTTTACTTTCCCTTGAGAAAGTATTAACTCGGTGTGAAGAAACCGACTTGGCTCTCAATTGGGAGAAATGTCATTTCATGGTGACCGAAGGGATTGTCTTGGGGCACAAAATTTCCCCCAATGGCATTGAAGTAGATCAAGCAAAAATTGAAGTCATAAAGAAGCTGCCTCCTCCACACTCGGTGAAAGCTATCCGGAGTTTTCTAGGGCATGCCGGTTTTTACCGGCGATTCATCAAAGATTTCTCTAAAATCGCCAAACCTCTATGCGATTTATTAGCCAAAGATGTCCCATTTGAAATCACCCCAACTCGGCTCAAAGCTTTCAACACTCTAAAGGAAGCTCTCACAACGGCCCCTATTATCACATCACCGGATTGGTCTCTTCCATTCGAATTGATGTGTGATGCAAGCGATCATGCTATTGGTGTAGTACTTGGGCAAAGAAAAGAAAAGAAACTTCATGCCATATACTATGCATCGAGGTTGCTCCATGACGCAGAGCTCAATTATGCCACCACCGAGAAGGAATTCTTAGCCGTCATCTATGCTTTTGACAAATTCCGATCATACCTAATCGGCCAAAAAGTGATTGTTTATACCGATCACTCCGCCATCAAATATCTCATGAACAAGAAGGATGCCAAACCAAGGTTAATTCGTTGGGTTTTACTACTCCAAGAATTTGACCTTGAAATCCGAGACAAAAAAGGGAGTGAAAATCATGTGGCGGATCATCTTTCACGACTTGAAAGCACCCCAAATGACAAGAAGGAGGAGGAGATACGAGACGATTTCCCATATGAACAAATCATGACTATCAAAGAGGTACAACTACCATGGTTCACTGAATTCATTAATTTTCTTGCAAAAGAAATTCTCCCTCCATCACTCACTTTCCATCAAAGGAAGAAATTCCTAAGTGATGTGAAACATTACTATTGGGATGAACCATATCTGTTCAAACATTGTGCCGACGGAATTATTAGAAGATGCATCCCGATGAGGAAATTATGTCTGTTTTGAACCATTGCCACAACCTTCCTTGTGGTGGCCACCATGGTCCGGATCGGACAGCGGCGAAGGTGCTCCAATGTGGTTTTTTTTGGCCAACTCTATTCAAAGATGCAAGGAGTTATGTGAAAGCTTGTGACCGATGTCAAAGAACCGGAAATCTTAGCCGAAGGAATGAAATGCCTCAAAATATGATCCTTGTGGTTGAGCTCTTTGATGTATGGGGATTGGATTTCATGGGACCTTTCCCTAAATCATACGGGAAAAGCTATATCCTTGTAGCAGTAGACTACGTCTCCAAGTGGGTGGAGGCAATAGCTCTACCCGACAACACAAGCAAAAGTCTGGGGGAATTCGTGAAGAAAAACATTTTTTCACGTTTCGGTGTGCCCCGTACCATCATAAGTGACAATGGCACACATTTCAAAAATGCCCATTTTTCTGGCTTGCTAAAGAAATATGGGTGCAATTTCCGAACCGGGGCAACCTATCATCCACAAACCAATGGGCAAGTTGAAGTATCCAACCGAGAGATTAAATCAATTCTAGAGAAAACAGTCACCACCTCTAGAAAAGATTGGGCATTAAAATTAGATGATGCGCTATGGGCATACCGGACGACTTACAAAACACCGTTGGGTATGTCGCCATACCGGCTTGTTTATGGGAAGTCATGCCATCTCCCCGTAGAACTTGAACACAAAGCACAGTGGGCACTCTCCAAGCTAAATCTTGAGCCTGCACTCTCAAGGGAGAGGAGGATGTTCCAAATGGCAGAACTTGAAGAACTCCGAAGGGATGCATATGAGAATTCCCGCATCTACAAGGAAAGGGCAAAAGCTTGGCATGACAAAAACATCAACCGAAGGGATTTCTACGTCGGCCAAAAGGTACTACTCTTCAACTCTAGACTTCGCCTTTTTCCCAGGAAGCTAAAAACCCGATGGTCGGGACCATTCACAATCACTGAGGTCCGACCATACGGCTCAATGATGATTCAAAACGGTGATCAAACACCATTTCTTGTAAATGGTCACCGACTTAAGCCATACATGGAGTACCATAACACCTTGGCAACCACCACTTGCAAATTGAAGGACTAGAAAGGTACGTTGCGTCCGGCCTATGACGTTAAACTGAGCGCTAATTGGGAGGCAACCCAACAACAACAAAAAAAAATCAATTATAAATAAGGATGTTTGGTCATGCATATTCATTTTTATTTATAAATTGAATAAAAATCAATTATAAATAAATCTGTTTATAAACATTCACATTTATTTATAATTGAAACAAAAAAAAACCCCAGTCACAATCCACTCACCAATTCAAGAGTATTAGTAATTTTTCTAAAATCTAATGATATTTTTTGTGTGTGTAATAGAAAAAAAAAGGGGTTTTGGACCGAGAATGATAAAAGAGTTATATACTTTTTTTTTTACCTCTCTTGAAATTGAAAATATTTTTGTGCATATATATTTGTCAAACTAACCAAGGGATCCAAGACTAAAGATTTGCTCGAGGACTAGCAACGCTCAAGTGTGGGGGAATTTGATAAGCACAATAATTACTTATGTTTTACATAGGTAACTATATTTATCCGCACAAAAATATAGAGCGAAAACAGGTAAATATTCCAAAGTGTTCAAAAATGTGGAATATGGCTAGGAGCAACAAAAAAGGAGTCAAAAGTCAAAAGGGATCGAAAATCGGCACTTCTGGATAAATCGGAGGCACGAAGTTGAGAAGAAAAAGGAAGTAAACAATTTGGCGCAGTAACCGGCGCCAGACATACTCCAACCGGCGCCGGTTGGATTTTATTTTCCGAAAAAAATACACATGACCGGCGCCGGTCAGGCCAGAACCGGCGCCGGTTGGGTCGGATTCTGCTAAAAACACAGCAACGTGCTAGACGATTTTTGATGGGAAAACTTCATCTTCCTCAATGCTAATCAAATATTGCTTCCATATCTGATTGTTGGGTTCGAATAGACTAAAAGATGCCATTCTTTAGCCTATATAAACCCCTCAATTCATCATGCAAATACATTCCATTCCATAGATTAATTCATATCTTTTATATTTTTGTTCTTGGTATTTTCTTCAAGTTCTTGAGGAGGGAAGTTCATCCTCCGAAATCATTGGTGTTTAGGTATTATTTCCTTTGTAATTTCATGTTCCATTACATTTATTATTGTATTTTGATTAATATGAGCATTAGAGGTTAATTCCTTAGCTAAGGCTAGGGATGAACTTCTATGCCCACTAGGTGTTTGATAAAAGTTCTAAACCAATAAATTGTGATTTATCCTTTATATATTGATTGTTTATGACTATGGTGTACAACATAGAAGTATGTTAAATTTAGTTTATACTTGCAATTAACGTTGAAGTCTAAACTATGAACACTAAAGGATAAACATATATAGTACCGAGAATAGAAATATATCCGGTCTTATATGATACGGGTGTGATGTCTTGATATTCAACGGGGTTTTCGGTAGATGAATGTAAGCCGTAACGGGACTTACACGTAACGAAAACCACGCTCTCGCTGCCTTAACCGGAGTTGAGAATATATTAGCGACATCGTATTCATAATTATTGGCAAAGAACTAATATTCAACCCTATTTAAGCGATTCCCGAAGCCTTAGTTGTTGTTATCATTTATCTTGAACTCAAAGTTAGTTAACGATTATCTTGTTGAACAAAAAGTGAAAAAACCAAAAATATAAAACACAAATCAAAATCCCTGCACTTTATTCAATTCTTCATTTAACGTTATCTACTCTCGGACATGAATTAAACAATGTTTCCTTGTGGATTCGACCCGGTATTTTACCGGAATTTATTACTATATCGGCACTTGTACACTTGCAAGTTTAGCCCGGTCAGTATGGTATCCATACATTTAACTTCCATTCCGATAAATGATAAGTATATACAATTCAAAAACCTCAATGCAATCAACACATTGAACACAACATCATACATTCACAACAAAGTCTAGAACAATCAGCAAGCTGATCTACAAAAGGATATAAGCAGTACGCTTATTCACTTCTCTACAGACTTAGAAGATACCAGTTCACTCTAACTACTCATTTGAGTATTTGAGTAGAAAAAGGTAACTTCAAAGCTTGTTAGAATAAATCAACCATCATCTTTACTCAGCAAATTGTATTCACCAGTAATCAGAATATACAAAATATGTGTATGAAAGCATCATAATTCTGATATGTCTCCACATTACAATTTCACATATAACAAAGAAATAAATAGGCAGCTTCCAATCAAAATCTCAGAATCACATATTCACGGGCATGGACAAAGCATCATAGATTGAACACAACATCATACATTCATAATAAAATCTGGAACAATCAACAAGCTGATCTACAGAAGGATATAAGCAGTAGGTTTATTCACTTCTCTATAGATTTAGAAGATACCAGTTCACTCTAACTACTCATTTAAGTGTTTGAGTAGAAAAAGGTAACCTCAACATTTGTCAGAATAAATCAACCATCATCTTTACTCAGCAAATTGTATTCACCAATATTTAGAATATACAAAATATGTGTATGAAAGCATCATAATTTTTGATATGTCTCCACATTACAATTTGCACATATATTAGAGAAATAGGCACTAGGCAGCTTCCACTCAAAATCTGTGAATCACAGGCATCACTGAGGCATCAAAAGTAATTCATATCAATATCTCAGAATCACACAGGCATCGATGAGGCATAACATATTCAGAGACCATTTATATCAAAATCTTAGAATCACATATTCACAGGCATGACCAAAATATCAGAGATTAACAGGTAGTTCTTACCAAGGGTTTCACAGGCTGAATTTAGGGTTTCAAGCTTCCACCAAACACATTAGAGTGCATCAAAATAACACAAGTAATTCATATACAAAAATGATAAGACATCAGATTTAGGGATCATGCTTCCACCAAAGCACATTTCAAAGCCAATATTACAGACCGGAACATACATTTCAAAGCCAATTTAAGTATTTAACGTTTATACCTCAGTAAGAATTAAGATAGTCAAACGGGTTGCAAGCTTCCACAAATCCACAAGACCACAATAGCGATCTAGATTCGTATCTTTGTAAGGCCGACAGGCTATAATCGCCTTCCACAGTTCCACCAAGGTAGAGAGGCAAAGAGGCTATGGCGGATTGGCTGTTACGTACAGACTACAGAGGTCGGACCATCTGACCAAAAAATGGATTACCAAAGAATGGTAAAATGTGGATGGGCGACAATGGAGAGTTGACAGGGATGAGTAGATGACTAGTTAGAGAGAGGTCGGAGTAGGGGAGAGGGAGTTGCGAGTGAAGAGTGAAGAGGTAGGGTTAGGGTTAGGGTTAAATAAGTAGTTTATATACCTAGGTCACTTTGGGTTTTCGGGCAGGTCGAGTAGCCATTTCTAATACCCTACCTGTAACCCATTACGCTTAAAACATGGGATGGGCTGTTTCGGTTCGGATACTCAGGTTCGGGTCAACCGACCCGGTCGACTAAGTGAGGGCATACGTGATCGGGTTTTCGGTGGGTTCGGGTTTTGCTTTCCCCTAATTCTTACTATCTTAGATTTCTAATATAAAAAATCACTGTTAATAAGAAATGGGAGAACTATCAAATAAGCCCTCGAACTTACATAAAAAGTGCAAATAATCCCTTTTATAGGAGGCTCTGTCCGTCCGTCGCCATTTGGGGTGGTTCCCGGTGGCATCTTTTGATGAATTTTTTTGAGCATCTTCTTCATTAAGTCTATTTTACCCATACCAAATTTCAGCTGGAACTTCAACCGATAAGGCAGTCAAATGATTTTCTGAAATATACTGCGATGTTTAACTGCACAGTTATCTTCAAAAATTCATTTGAGTGCCTTCCCGATTGAATATTCAGTTGAAATTCGGTATGGGTAAACTAGACTTAATGAATAAGAAGCTAAAAAAAATTCATCAAAAAATTCCACCGAGAATTGCCCCAAATGGCGACGGCCGGACAGAACCTCTTACAAAAGGGCTTATTTGCACTTTTTATGTAAGTTCGAGGGCTTATTTGATAATTCTCCCATAAGAAATCGTGCAAATACAAGTTTTTTGGTTAGACACTAGCATTTTGGTTAAATACGGAGTATTACTTCATCAAGTTCCGATACAGAAAACTATTTCTTTACTTTCATTCGATTCATTCCTTCATCTATCCGTACTTAGTTGTAGTGTTGGACATTTGACTTTCCTAGTTTGTTTTGAAAGATTTGGCTTTCCTAGTTACTTATTACAATTAATATTGGTAAAATTATTCTTACACATCATTAAAAACATTCTAAAAAGTACTCCCTCCGTCCCTTGAAACTTTGTCATCTTTCCTTTTTGGGACGTCCCAAAAAACTTTGTCACTTTCCCTTTTAATCAATTATTTTATGGTTTCTGTTATTTCTCTCTCCTCTGCACAATCCTCAACCACACAGTTTTTACTTTATTATTCTCTGTGCCGGTCAACTTTGGCAAAGTTTTAAGGGTCGGAGGTAGTAATTGAAATATTACTCGTACACTGAACAATACATAGTACTTTTTAAAATTGAGCAATGGGAAATTTCAACCTAGGAAGTCCTGGTCCTAGAATCTTTTGGTCAATGATTCCAATGTTTAGGCATCGCTACCAGATCCGGGAAAAAAATGTTTTCGAACCAGTATCGCTACCGGATCCGAGAAACCAGTACCCGTCTAGTTCTAGTGCACTTGACCGATATCGGAACTGGGATCACTTGTACAGGTCTGATTCGTGTGTACCAACGGTTCCGAACCAATTCCCAACTAGTCTGGATCCTGTTTTTTTAGCTTCACATTTTTACAGCTACATCTAGTACTAATGATAGTCCTAATTATTCCAAGTTAAAAACGTATACATAGGTATTCCAAGTTACAGCTACAATAAATAACATTTGTGAAAACCACATCATTTGACAACCTCTCTAGCACAAAATTATATTTGGAAGATTAACATTTTGTAAAAGAAAAGGAAACGGTGCATTTAATAAATTGGTACAAGTATTTGGACTGTGAACTTGACTTGAGTGATAAGTGCAATGAACGACGAATGTCACACCTATCAAAATTTTGGTACGTTTTGAAAGTTCCTAATAAAATCGAAATTTGCTTGAAACTTTGAATGTCCGGACAAGGCCCTCATCGAAGAGAGCATCTCATTCAATTTTCCTCCCACGTGCTGCCTCTGCCTGCAGACTTTGTTTCACAAATAAGTTAAAATTATATTTTTTGTTTATTTTATTGACACAATATATCTTAAATACTACTACGTCTTTCCCGCTATGATTGTTCCGTTTTACCTTATCGGTCCGTCCCACTAAGATTTCATATCAAATTTGGCAAAGTTGTGTGGCTCTAAATCATTCTCACTTTATTCTTACTTTATCAACTCAATATCAACCACATAAACCACTTTTTATTGATTTGCGTGCCGCTCCCTCTTGTCCCATTGTTAGAGGGACGAAGGGAGTACTACCTCTGTCCCTCTAAGTTTGGGACAAAGGGGTGTGATGGGATTTTTAAGAAAAGGTAGAATTGTGTAGTTGGTATTGGATTGATAAAGTGTAAATAAAGTAGGAATGAATTCTAACCACTCAAATATTACCAAATATGGTATGAGACAAACTTAATGATAGGCGAAAAAGGTAAAACGGGACAAAATTAGGGGGACGGAGATAGTATGTAGGTATAATTTATCCATAACCCAACAAATTACGTTTTTTCTGGTGATCTCTTGAGAAGTTCTCTCTCTTCGGGTGACAAAGCCTGGCATCGGACTTAGGTAGAGACTGACACGAGAAAAAAAGAATGACACCCCATCCCTGAGGGGCCCCAACCCCGACTGGACGATACGTTGGGAGGATGTAAATTGGACTATAATTCCAATTTAACAGATAGAGAGTGGGGCTCTGTCCCCGGTACTCGCAGAGGCCCTATGCATTTTTAGCATAGTAACCTCTCATCGCAGTTGCTGGGATTCGAACCGGGGACCTAACCCTTGTGGCACTCCCTGACACAAGACTTTCTAATTCATCATATTATCATGATGTAAATATTGTTTAACAGTGTGTTTGGTATTTAATGTCATTTGATATTTTACCAAATCAAACATTAATTATCTAATAAATATGGGAAAACTGTCAATTTGGTCCTCGTATTATCACGAAAAAGTCAATTATGTTATCATACTTTTAAAAAAATCAATTAAATTCTCGAATTTTGTAAAAACGTTCAATTGAGTTCATTTGCAGGTTAATTGTCATGTGACCATGTCAGCCGGTCATTCGCTGACGTGACACGCACGTGGCGGTCCAAGTGGGCGCCACAACATTGTCAAATGAATGATTGGACTTCCACGTGTGTGCAACGTCAGCAAAGTCATTGTTGATTGGACTGTCACGTGTGCGCCACGTCAGCAAATGACCTGTTGACATGGCAAGTAACCTCCAAATGCACTGAATTGAACGTTTTTACAAAATTCATGATTTGATTGATTTTTTTTAAAGTGCAAGGACGTAATTGATTTTTTTTGTGATAGTACGAGTACCAAATTGATAGTTTTCCCAATAAAAATAATTAAACATTACAAAACTAGGAGTTTTTATATAATAAGTATCCTAAGTTTTAAACAATATGTTGTTCTATTATTTATATTTTAATTAATGATAAATTAATTTAGATGTTTCTTCTTTTAAATATCCTATTAAGTATTATATTATGTAAGACTATATATTAAATTTGAAAACTAAAAATCAAGAGGGACGAATTGAACACAAACATATACTCCATATCTAATTAAAGTATAAATATTTTATAAAAAAATATTACATACATAGTATGGAGTATGTTGGTCCAAAATAGGACGCTCGTAGGCTTTTAGGAAAGCTACGTACGACACTCAAGCGGGAATCAAGAAAGTAATATGAATAAGGAAAGTTGCAAAGGGATTTAGTTGCCAGAAAATAGCATATAGAAGTTGCCTCCCTAATCTGAATTACAACCCGCCTTTTATAGGCGTATACAAATCGTAACCGTTACTGATAATAATGACTAATTTATTACAACATTAATATGGAATTAAATACATAATTAATAGTGCATTAATTGTTCGACCGTTACTCTTCCGGGCTAGGAGGTCGGCCGGACTGGCAGGCTCCCCGCCGGGCTGGCAGGCAGGCTCCAGGTTATGGACTTGGATCCATGGGTCCAAGTTCGGGGCTTGGGCTGATTAGGCTCTGGGCCTAGTCCCATTACTCCATCACGAGTCCCCCACTCCCTTAGTCGAGTAGTAGACTCGGCTAAGAGGGAGTAGTCCAAGTCAGTTGCTCTTCTCCTAGACTAGAAAATCCCCGCCCTTATCCATGTTGGGGAGATGCCTCATTAAAAACCTTCATTAGGAAAAAACCCAATGGGAAAAAATCCTAATGAAGGGAAAAAGAGTACATCTGACGCCCCCAAGATGAAGCAAGAGGTGAGATCCTCAGCCTTTATTGCAATGATCGCCATCTGCGAATAGGATGGCTAGAATTGTTCTTCTCGTCGGACTCAGACTCGTCAGGTTTGTCATTTGCTTCCTTTTCTATACTTTGCATTACGAATACTTAGCAATTTATTCGGGGGTCTGGCTTCTCTAACCTCCCGGGGGGCGGTTAGGCTGGCGTGGCCGAGCCTATCCGTGCCCCTCCTAGTTGGACAGAAGTGATCTGTTCGCTATTGATATGGAATCAATAAGTAAGCGACTTGTTTGGCCAGCAAGGTCGGACATTGAACCGACGAGGAAGACCCTTAGGTCGGTATCCTGAACGTTCATGACCCGGGGGTCAGTCCTACTGTCACTTTAACCCGTCCAGTTTGCCTGGACTTGGGGAATAATCTGGTTACTCCCGCATGGATAGCCAAACAACAGGGGCGGACCCTGCATGATCCACCAGAACGAACTCGCACCGCCAACTCAGGGATGACGAGAGTGCGAGCTGCTTGGCCAGCGATGTTAGGCGGCGAGCACTCGAAAGCACCCGGAGGTCAACATCCTGAGTACCCTCGACCCGGAGGCCGGCCCTACCGTCGCCTCGACTGTCGCGGCTAGCTCTTTACTTTAGAAAATTTCCCGGATTCTTGAAAATCGCTTGGCTATTTTCGGTTAAAGAGCCTAGCCGAGGTCGGCCAAACACCGAGGGGGGGCATAGTACCTTTTTTTTTTGCCGCCGCCCTTTATTGCTAAGTGAGGTCGGACCTCTTTTGATGACAAAATATCGCTAGCAAAGTATATTGAATTCATGATGTGGGCGGACCACATGAAGAATTACAAATTGTAATCCCGTGCTCGGAGCACAGGAGTTTACAAAGAAAAGTGAAACTTCGATTTTCTACTGGTAAAACTTCATCAGGTGCTCGGCATTCCAGACGCGGTCTACCAACCGGCCTGTCGTTGTCTTCAACTTGTATGTCCCAGGGCCGATCACTGCGTCAACCACGTAAGGGCCTTCCCACTTGACGGAGAGCTTACCTCCCTCTGTCGGCCTGCTCGCCTTCCTACGTCTTAGGACATAATCACCGACGTCAAAACTCCGGGGTCGGGCTCGGCTATCTTGGTACGCCTTGACTTGTCGTCGATAGTTTTCCGCTTTGATGAAGGCACGGTCTCTTCTTTCCTCAATGAGGTGGAGCTCGGCTCGGAGCCTCTCCTCATTGCTGGCTGGTTCAAACTCTTCTACTCGCCGGCTGGGAACTACGGCCTCGAACGGTGCCCTCGCCTCAAAGCCATAACACAAGGCAAAGGGGGTCTCTCCTGTTGCCTTCCTTGGGGTTGTTCTGAAGGTCCAGAGTATATTGTTCAACTCCTCCACCCAGGCAGTCCCGAGGGCCTCCAACTTCTTTTGCAGTCCATCGACGATCGTCCGGTTGGTGTTCTCCACCTGTCCATTTGCCTGGGGGTAGCAGACCGCAACTCGGCTGGATTCTACTCCCCACTCTGCACAGAATTGCCGGAAGGCTTCGCAGTCAAACTGCCTTCCGTTGTCGGAGATTATTTGGAGGGGAACCCCAAACCGGCAGAAAATATTCTTCCATATGAACTTCTTACATTGGAGATGTGTGATGCTGGCAAGCGGCTCGGCCTCAACCCACTTCGTAAAGTAGTCCACCGCGACGATGACAAACTTCCGGTTTCCCGACCCGGTTGGTAAGGGACCGACCAGGTCGACACCCCATCTTGTGAATGGAAGGGCGGTGCTGATCGGTGTGTACATCGTTGCTGGTCGGCCGGGGCTCTTCTGGAACTTCTGGCATGTCTTGCATCTCCTTGCATAGTCAGCGCAATCCTTCATTATTGTTGGCCAAAAATACCCCTGGAGGACGACCTTCCTAGCTAACGTGCCTGCCCCCTGATGGGCGGAGCATACGCCCCCATGGAGTTCAGAGACGATCATTTCCGCCTCATGTGGGCGTAAACACTTTAGCAAGGTCCCATTGTAGGACCTCTTGTACAACTTCCCATCCAAGACGACGTAGCCCGGAGCTCGTCGCCGGACTAACCTTGCCTCCTCTTCTTTCTCAGGGAGCGTCCCATCGACTATGTAGCACAGGAGGTCATCCACCCAACACCAGGCGACTGGTTGCAGGGGAAGGACGTCAATGGACGGTGAGGCTGATATGCTTGAGGTCGTCATCTCCTCAATGCGTGCAATTCTCGATATCTGTTCAGGTAACCCTTGGGATAGCTTTGAGAGGAGGTCTGCATCGGAGTTTTGATTTCTCGGGATGCAGATCAACTCTGCTTGCTTGAACAACCCGAGCAACTCCCGAGCAACATCTCGATACTTCATCATTCTTTCTTCCTTCGCTTCGAACTCACCTTTGACCTGTGAAACCACCAGGCGGGAGTCACATTTCACCGTTATCCACTCTGCTCCCATGGCGGCTGCCAATCGTAGCCCAGACAGTAGGGCCTCGTACTCCACCTCATTGTTGGAGACTTTGAAAAGATAGCGGTAGGCATAGTAGGCTCGGAATCCCTCGGGAGAGATGAGGACGATTCCTCCCCCGCATCCCTTGGCTCCTGCCGACCCATCAGTCGCTAGAGTCCACCATTGTTCATTGCTCTCCTGTTGCCTATCTGCCACTTCTCGCGCCGTGCATTCCACAATGAAATCAGTCAGAGCCTGGCCTTTGATGGACGTCCGAGGCTGGAAGTCAACCTCGTATTGGTTGAGGAGCATCGACCACTTCACTACCCGGGTTGTGCCGGGCGCCCTCAGAGCGGCACCTAGGGGTTGGTCCGACAGGATTCTGATCGGGTGCGCTTGGAAGTAGTGTGTCAACTTCTTGGCGGTGATGTAGGCGGTGTATATTGTCTTCTCTAGCGGGGTGTACCGGAGCTCAGCATTCTGGAGGGTCTTGCTCACATAGTAGACGGGACGCTGAACGCCTTCCTCCTCGCGAACCAGCACGGAACTAATTGCACCTTGGGAAACCCCAAGATAAAGGATTAACGTCTCCCCCTCTCCGGCTTGCTGAGTAAAGGCTCAGAGAGGAGGTACTTCTTCAGGTCGTCGAAGGCTCGCTGACACTCATCATTTGAGACGAAACCATTTTGTTTCTTTAGGACTTCGAAGAAGGGTAGGGACTTCTCGGCGGACTTGGACATGAAACGTCCAAGGGCTGTTAGCCGGTCGGTGAGAATCTGGACTTCTTTCACCGACCTCAGGGGTTCCATGTCAAGTATTGCCCTTACCTTCTCAGGATTTGGCTCAATCCCCCTCCGTGTGACCATGTACCCCAGGAACTTGCTTCCTTGGACGGCAAAGGTACATTTCTTCGGGTTCAGGCGCAGACGGACTGCCTTCATGATCCCGAAGATCTCTGCCAAATCATCTGCATGATCGGATGCCCGGGTGCTCTTGACGATCATGTCGTCAACATACGCCTCCATGTTCCTTCCGAGCACCTTCCGGAATACCTTGGCCACCATCCTCGTGTACGTCGCTCCAGAGTTCTTCAGCCCGAAGGCCATGACAAGATAACAAAAAATCCCCTCTGGGGTGACGAATGAGGTCTTCTCCGCATCTTCTTCATGCATGAAAATCTGATGGTATCCGCGAAAAGCGTCCATGAAGCTAAGGAGCTCACATCCGGCCGTCCCATCGACTAGTTGGTCGATGTTAGGCAATGGGAATGGATCCATCGGGCATGCCTTGTTGAGATCGGTGTAATCAACACACATCCTCCAGGTTGGCGGCTTCGGGGCCAGGACCACGTTTGCCAGCCAGACCGGGTACAAGACCTCCCGGATATGCTTGATACTCAGGAGCATATTGACCTCCTTCTTCACGAATTCCCTCCTCTCGGTTGAGAGGTGTCTTCTTTTCTGCTGGATGGGCTTCGCCGTTGGATTGACCGCCAGCCGATGGACAGCGATGCTTCGGTCAAGGCCAGGCATGTCCTCCGGTCCCCACGCGAAGACAACGCTAAAAAGGACAAGTACCTGGATAATCTTCTCCCTCAAGCCGACCGGGAGCCCGGTTCCGATCTTGACCTTCCGCTCCGGCCTCTCGGGGTCAATCTGGATCTCCTCCACTTCTGAGGTGGGTTCAGCGCGGAGCTGACCCTCCTCATACTTCATGGCTTTGTTGTTGATAGTGTGGACCCTCAAGTCTCAATGAAAGCACCAATGTTGGTCCAAAATAGGACGCTTGTAGGCTTTTAGGAAAGCTACGTAAGAACACTCAAGCAGGAATTAGGAAAATAATGCAAATAAGGAAAGAAGCTAAAAGTGTTTAGTTGCCAGAAATAGCATGTAAAATTCCTTTTCTTTAATCTAAATTACAACCCGCCTTTTATAAGCGTATACAAATCGTAACCGCTACCGGTAATAATGACTAATTAATTACAACATTAACACGGAATTAAATACATAATTAATAGCACATTAATTGCTTGACCGTTACTCTTCCGGGATGGGAGGTCGGTCGGACTAGCAGGCTCCCCGCTGGACTGGCAGGCAGGCTCCAGGTTGTGGACTTGAATCCACGGGTCCATGTTCGGGGCTTGAGCTGATTAGGCTCTGGGCCTAGTTCTATAACTCCATCACGAGTCCCCCATTCCTTTAGTCGAGTAATAGACTCGGCTAAGAGGGAGTAGTCCAATTCAGTTGCTCTTCTCCAAGACTAGAAGATCCCCGCCCTTGTCCATGTTGGGGAGATGCCTCATTAAAAACCTTCATTAGGAAAAAACCCAATGGGAAAAATCCTAATGAAGGGAAAAAGAGTACATCTGACACCCCCAAGATGAATCAAGAGGTGAGATCCTCTGCCTTTATTGCAATGCTCGCCATCTGCGAATAGTATGTATATAATTGTTCTTCTCGTCGAGCCCAGACTCGTCAGGTTCGTCATTTGCCTCCTTGAAGACGGTAAGACTCTCGGTCCCCCACTTCATTTAGTTGTACCTACACATAAAAGAAACTAGTGTAGAATAGAGTATCCGGCCTTGTGTCGAACCACGGCTAAATGTGCAAGTGAGTCGGACTCACTACTTGAAAAGAGTGACATCAAGTTCTCAAGTTAAGCCACAACCCAGTCTCCGAAAGAAAGATTGAATCTGCGAGTAAGTGAGGCGGACTCCTCACTCGAACGGATAATCTAACCCCAAAGAACTAAAGTATATCAACCTTTTCAAGAAATGTGAATGTCAATTAAGTGACAAAATTGCTCGTAAGAGCATGACTCTAGGCCCCTAACAAGAGCTTAACTCGCTGCCCGAGGTTAGTAGTTCGAATCCGCAAGTAAAAACTTTTGAATGGGTGACTCGTCCCCCGAGGTCGGAGTGTGATGCACTTGGAAAGGGTAAGAGCACGCAAGAACTCGCATGAAGTCAAGAGTGTGCGGTATTAACATTTATATTGGAGCTTATTAATCGCCACACCTATATGACGTTACCCGGTGGCGCGAGTGTGTGTGCTCGGCCAGTGTACGAGTGTGTGTGCTCGTCCGGTGTACGTGAGTGATTGGATTTCATAAGTCCGTTTTTCAATGTTAAAATTACACACGCTTAATAAGAGTAAAGCAATTATATCACTTAAGATATATTTTTTTCATTTTATATTTTTTGTAATGACTGTTTATCAAAAATCGAATATATGGAGGAAATTGTCATGGTACTTATCTTTCAAATGGGGCTCAAATTGTTAACCCTCTTGGATCATGGCCCAGTTTGACTGGGTCAACAAAAGCTGACCGCTCTTCTGTTTTGTAGAAATCGAAATGCTCAACATAGGAAAGATAAGCGGTCGTGCCCAAGGGAAGTAGGGCCCTTCGCATCTCGTCGCCGCAGCTTGAACATGGATTAGTCTATACCTGTTGGAGACGGGAGCTGTCAATGGAGCCTCGACCAGAGCTTCATAGAGCCGTGCACGACTTTTGGGAGGTCTTAAATGGGGGTGTCAGGGCCTCCACCATCGAAACAAATCAGGTTGACTCCTTGCGACGACGGCAACTATGGATTTGGGTTCGCAGGGGACCATCACAGCGGCAACGGAGAAAGAAGCAACAACCTTGAATTTTCTCCGTGATGACATCAAGCGGCCATTAATGGCGGATGGCAAGCTGCGTGGTGGCAAAGTGATCTGCTTGTTGCCGGACTGGTTAGATCTGGCTGCTTCCCCTGGTCAGCTGAGTCCCAGCTTCGATTTTGACATAAACCTCGGTTGTGACAGCCATCACCTATTTTTCCATTTTTAAAATCCAGATTTCAAATTCCTACTTTTTTTTTCATCTGAACAAATTCCAGCAACCACCTATTTTTTCCCTCGAATTTTTTGTTGATTCCTACTAGAGTGATGCGAGAGACAATAGAAGGCTCTCAATGAAAGTGTTTATGTTGGTCCAAAATAGGACGCTCGTAGGCTTTTAGGAAAGCTACGTACGACACTCAAGCGGGAATCAAGAAAGTAATATGAATAAGGAAAGTTGCAAAGGGATTTAGTTGCCAGAAAATAGCATATAGAAGTTGTCTCCCTAATCTGAATTACAACCCGCCTTTTATAGGCGTATACAAATCGTAACTGTTACTGATAATAATGACTAATTTATTACAACATTAATACGGAATTAAATACATAATTAATAGCGCATTAATTGTTCGACCGTTGCTCTTCCGGGCTAGAAGGTCGGCCGGACTGGCAGGCTCCTCGCCGGGCTGGCAGGCAGGCTCCAGGTTATGGATTTGGATCCATGGGTTCAAGTTCGGGGCTTGGGCTGATTAGGCTCTGGGCCTAGTCCCATTACTCCATCAGAGTATATAATAGAAATTTTTGAAAGTCCAAAAACAGTCCTCCTGCTTGCACCTCTGGCACCGCTAAATCCATCCCTGCCCGTGAAAAAGTAGCACCATTATTGAAGCAACACAAAGTTCAAGACCATTTCCACGAGACATAATTTTTTGCTCAAAGGTGAACTAAAATGCAATAAAAAGTATGTAGCACTTGTATTTTTTATGCACGGCAGACAAAAGAAATGAAAGAATAAAGAAAGAACGCGGAGAAAAGAAAGATACGAGCACAAAAGTAGTCACAAGTCCCCGCGAAACATTTATGCAAAAGTTAGTATCTTCCTCTCCCTAAGATTGAAATAAAAGAGAATGATGCGGTTTTTAAGAAAAATAAAATTATATGATTGATAATGAATTGATAAATTGAGAATAAAATAAGAATGAATTAAAGTCAAGAATATTACAAAAGAGACAAATTTAGTAGAATATACTCCCTCCGTTCCATTGGACTTTGCCAACTTTCCTTTTTTGGTTGTCCCAAAAACTTTTTTACTTTCCTATTAAAGCAACTAATTTGTGATTCTGCACATTTCTCTCTCCTCTACACAAATCTCAACCACACAGTTTTTATTATTCTTATTTTTCATCCACTTTGCACTTAGCAAAGTCGACCGGGAAGGAGCTGGTAAATAAGAATGAAAAAAGTCAAATATAATTGAACGGACAGAGTAATAATTTGGAGTCCCTACGCAATCGGCAATCTCCCACCGCTAAAAAAGCTACGTACGTACGTACGTACACTCTGTGATAGATACAAGTACAATACACACTGGGCCCCACAAGACCATCTGTACGTATTATGTATGTATAAATATTGAGGATGGTTTCTTCCCACCGCACAACATATACAAGTATTAATCTCTGCTACTCTGCTCTGACGGTCTACAAATCTCAGACCGACACCATTGTTGATCGAGCTTAGGTCTGCATCTCAATTAGTTAGGTCTGTATCTAATGTTTCATAAATGACACACTAATTAACTAACTAACCTTCCTTTAATTGGTCCAATTTAATTTGTTTCGCATTTTATGAATATAGGTCGGGCCGGCGGTGGTGAGCCAAGACAAATGGGTCATTCTTGGGTTTACGTTCTGATGGGCTTTCTGTGTTTCACTTCACCATGTCGTGTTCATGGCCGTGATGCTGGTGGGTGGACTGATGCTCATGCAACCTTCTATGGAGGTTCCGATGCTTCCGGAACAATGGGTATACCTACATGTTACATTTATCTATATATACATATATGTCATCACCATGTACGCAGTCTTTACTCATGTACTAAAGCACGGAGAAACTTTTTTTGAATGATCCATAGTGAAAATTAAGTCGAAAATTGCATTGACTCTTACTTCGTAACAAAGAAGCGCTGACACTTTAGTAAACCATTTTGCTTTATTCCATCTATTCCCAAGTCAAAAAATAGTGAGTATTTGATTCCATTGAAAATGATGGAAGGTTATATATACATATATGCAAAAGAAAAAAAATTATTTGTACACACCTTACACACGTTTGTGAGCAGCTTTTTTTAACGTAGTATTTGTGAATAACCTGTTCACTATGTTTTGCAACATGCTATTCATACACAAAAAACAGTCCGCTCATAGACGCCTGTTTAAGAAGTGTTTACAAAAAAGCGTGTAGAAGAAGAAATTTTGGTTTTATAATTACAAAGTACTAATGACAATATGTACTGAGAAAACAGGAGGAGCTTGTGGGTACGGGAAATTGTACAGTGAAGGGTATGGTACAAACACAGCAGCACTGAGTACAGCTCTGTTCAACAATGGGCTCAGCTGTGGAGCTTGCTTTGAGCTTAAATGTGTGAATGCACAAGGCAGCTGCCTCCCTACAGGCTCAATAGTGGTCACAGCCACCAATTTCTGCCCTCCCAATTTGGACCTCCCTAACAATCAAGGTGGGTGGTGCAACCCTCCCCTCCACCACTTTGACCTCTCTCAGCCCACTTTCCAACAAATTGCTCAATACAAATCTGGGATTGTCCCTGTCTCCTACCGAAGGTACCTAATTTAATACTCCACCTTTGAAGTTATGTGTCATTTTTTGTTTATTTCTTTGATGCATGAACCAAGCGTGTGTGAGGTGTATTAAAAAGTTGTACAAATAACAATAGCAGGTGTTTAGATCTACTTCAAACATAAACAAAAATTGATGTGTTTGGGGATCGTGCAGAAATACTTTTGGGTGCTCCAAATTGCTCATAGAATCGTTTTTTTTAGAAGTTGGGAAGATCAGTTTTTGAAAAAACGATTTTGATTCTGCTTCTGTTTCTGTTTCTCTTTTTAGAAAAGAAACAAATAGAATCGATTCCAAACATCCCTGAGTTTCTCTTTACTTTCGAATTGAGCTTATAAGACAGGCACTAAAAATTTAGAAACATTGGTGAGTTTGATTTAATATATTTGCAGGGTACCCTGCCAAAAGAAGGGAGGAATAAGGTTCACAGTAAACGGACACTCATACTTCAACTTAGTCCTCATCACCAACGTTGGTGGATCGGGTGATGTCCACGCAGTGTCCATCAAGGGCTCCAAGACCAATTGGATGCCCATGTCCAGGAACTGGGGGCAGAATTGGGAGAGCAACTCGTACCTCGACGGGCAGACCCTATCCTTTAGGGTAACCACCGGTGATGGTCAGTCCGTCGAGTGCAATGACGCCGTGCCCTCTGACTGGTACTTCGGCCGAACCTACCTCGGTACCCAATTCACTTAACCAAACCAAAATAATATAATTACCATATAGTTATTAGTTATTACTACACATATAAAAGGATGAAATCAAATAAATGGTTAGTCCGTAGTTGAATAGACAGAAGGGGAATTGAAGGGCTTATTTTTTAAAAGTGGCTCTTGATGATCTGATACCCCTTTTTGAAACCAAGTTTTAGGCTCATAAAGTTGAACCATCTATGTTGGTGTTCGAATTTCTGTGTTCGTAATATTAAAATGAGACAGAAATTTTGGACCATCTATGTATTTTAGTGATTTGTTTAATTGTTTGGTACTTTCGAGAGATGTATGAAATTGTTGTCGCTTGTTTGTTTGTGATATGAGGTTGAATAAATTAATGAGTGTGTCACTATGTTGGTGGACTTCTATGAGAAAGTACAATGTCTCCGCTTTTGAGCACAAATGCAATCCGGAAGGTGATTAAATGTTTTCTGGAAGATAATTGCGTTTTATATGTATATTCCGACGCAGTTTTCTTTAAAAAATCATCTGACGACCTTTCCGATTGAATTTTTTGCTCATATTTGATAGGAAAGAACTTGACTTGATGAAAAACATACACAAAAAATTTCATCAAAAATACCACCGGGAACCACCTCAAATTGAGGTGGCCGGATAGGAAGAGCACTCATATATATATATACACATATAGGAATGTTCAGGTCCGAACATTCCCCGTCCGAACACCGTCCGAACAACGCCGTTCGGGGCGGTTCCCGCTGTAATTTTTTGATGAAATTTTTATGGTATGTTCTTCATCAAGTCTAGTTTATCCACAAAAAGTTTCAATTCAAAATTAGATCGGGAAAGCTTTCAAATGATTTTTTAAAGTTGACTACGTTTTTCTATGTATATTGACAACTAACAGGATGTTTTAGTTACTCTTAGTTGTCAATAAACTGCACTTGAATTATATTCTAAGAAAAACTTCAATATAAAAACCTCTCAAACAAAAGACACGGCAATTGCTCGTAAGAATTGGTTGATAGTTGATAATAATAATTGATGTATATATATAGGGATTGGAATTGGCTAGTTAGGTCTAGAGATGGACTCGGGCCGGGTGGCCCGACCCGGAACCGGCCCGGGACCGGTACTGTTCTGGCCTGGCCCGACCCGGTGGCCCGGTCAGTGACCGGTCCGGGTAGGCCCGGCCCGTGGGTTTTCCGGTCCGGGCTCGGGTCACCCAAAACAAGGCCCGACCCGGCCGGGCCCGGGCCCGGTTCGAGCCAAAAACTATTTTTTTTTTCAATTTTTTTAAATTTTCGGGTTGGGCTGGGTATTTTAGGCCATTTGGGGTGGTTTGGGGGGTTGGGGGTGGGAGGGGGGTTAATTAGGAAGAGGAAAACAAAAAAAAAATATAATGGACCCGGCCCGGACCCGGACCGGACCCGGTGGTTACCCGGGCCGGTCCCGGGTCCACCATTTCTGACCCGCCGGCCCGCCCGGGCCTAGGCCCGACCCGGACCCGGCCCGGACCCGAGTCCATCCATAGTTAGGTCCCATTTGCTTTCCATTATTTACGTTGGGAAATGGGAAGTAGCTATAAAGGAGTAGAGTTCCATTGAAAAGTATTTTTGTTTTTTGATTTTAGTTCCATTGAAAAGTTGGGGGGGGGGGGGGGGGGGGTAAGGGGATGTTTATAAAAAAATAAAATAAAATAACTAAATCCAAGACTGGAATCCAGACCGGCTGATTGACCGGAACATTATAGGTCCCGAACTCGGGCTCCTATAAAAAAACGGGAAGGCAGAATCGGCCCAAAACTGAAACGGTTCACCCCTAATTGCATAGTTGTCATTTAAAAACTAAATTAAATTTTAAAATACACAAAACACTTACCTACAAATCACTTTTGAAAATGTAGTACTCCCTTCTTCCCATTTAAAGGTTCTCGTCCACTATTCTAGTCAACATTAATTGTTCTTAATCTTTCACTTTATATATCCAAATTTTATCAAATTTAATCTTTCTTGATCAGGTATCATGAAACTTTTAATGTAATTTTTGAATATGTAAATTTCATTTTCTAAAAATAGTCTTATTAATGACATGGATCGGTTAACTTTATGGTCAATCAAATTTCGTAAACCACGTGAAAACCTTTAATTGGTACAGATGGATTTACCATTTTCATAATTCAATGTCATTCTTCATAATTCAAAGTCATTCTTACTTTATTCATATTATATCTACTCAATAGTCAATACTCAATACCATCATATTTGTATTAATACCGGTGGACGTAGCTCAACTGGTAGTGAGAGAGTGTCACAAGGGTTAGGTCTCGGATTCGAATTCCATCAACTACGATGAGGGGTTACTACGCCAAAATGCATAGGGACTCTACAAGTACCGATGACAGAGCTCCACTCTCTATATGTCAGATTGAGATTATAGTCCAATTTACATCCTCCCGATGTATCGTCCGGTCGGGGTTAGGAGCCTTGGAGGATGTCATCCTCTTTTTTATTATTATTATTAATAAACAGAGCACTTTCTAATGTCCAATCCTTGGTCCTTAGTGCACAAAGGTAATTATACTGATTTGATTGATGTGCTACAAGAAACCCAAAGAAAATACGGAGTATAGACTATAGAGCATGTCTATGACTTTTATGCATGACATACATCGATGTATCCCAATCATCAACATGTTCCTCATAAAGCATGTCAAACTGTCAACATTTTACAATAAATTTACTGAAAGAAAACCCTCATTTTCAACCAAATTTGAAATTTGGGTTCTCGATGTAAGGTAGAAGACATCACCCAGATTATTAGTGTCATTTTAATTTTCCAATGTACAATCAGTGTAGCTTGAAGGGTAATAATGAAGAAAATAAAATATGTCCTGAATTCTTAACTTTCGTGAAGAAGTTGTAGATTGATATCATAACTTAACTGAAAAAGCTCATTATTAAGAACTCAAAACACTGAAATTTCAAAAAACTGTCCTCCCACTCACCATGGCAAAACGGGTGTACCACATAGTTTGTGGCAAGTATAACCTTTAACTCTAACATCTGTGAAGAGGTTCATGAGCGGCACAACAAACGAATTTCACATGCTTAAAAAATACCAGACAGCTCCGCACCTGGGTTTACCGTGAAGTTCTTGAAAATCAATGGACAATCAATAGATGACATGATGAAAGTTTCAGAATCACAGTGACTGAGAGATCGGGTTCTTGGAAAGTTGGACAATGGCAGCCTCCTCCAACTCTTCTGCCATTAACAGTCTAGAAGTAGGTGCAAATTTCATGTTCAGTGAGTGTTGTATTTCTTCCAGTTCCAATTGTCTCACAGAAAAGTAAATTCTTGCTGCATCTATGGTCCTACTGACAAAGTCTGGTCTGGATATGTAGTCCTTCATGCTGCATATGAAGTCCAAATGCCCTCTTGCCTGAAAAGGGGGAGAAGAGAGGTTTGAGCTAAAGATATCAATCCAAAGCAATAGGCACAAGGAAATGAAACAAATGAATAACCCATAGTTTCCAATAAACAAATGGAAAAAAAAAAGAGAGTAATATTTAGCCCCGTGTTTGGTTAGGGGATTTTGGAGACCGGGGAAGGAAAATGATGATATTTGTTTTTCAAATTCATTGTTTACAGTTACATGTTTAAGAGAGTAAGTATGCTGAAAAATCATAATGAAATACATGATTTGACTAAAAAAAGTAAATAAATAGCCATGTAGTTATCGTCTTGCCCGTGATTACATATAGAATGATAGACATATGTTAGTAAAAAAAATCAATCCTCTCCACGAAACTAGCTATTTAAGCTCACAAGAACTGCCATTTTAGAATTTATTGGGCAAATGTACACAGATAATCAAATACTGAACCAAATAACGTTTTTATTGCTGCTATCATATGTGAGCCTTGAACAACATTGACTGAAATGCAACTGAAACTGAATTAGTGGTAGAAGCAACATTTATTTATGAGTCTCAAAAAGAAAAGTTTGTTTGGTGCGGTCAAACCACCTGCCTATAGTCAGGGGCTCGTTTTGGAAGCTTGAGGTAATCCATGTTATGTATTGCATAATCCCATAGAAAAGATGTATGATGAATCCATCTATTTTTTGTGATCGACTGTGCATTTCCACCAAACTTGTGGCTGCCAATTACATAATCTGAAGAAATTGAATAAAAAATGACATAAGTGCGGCTGTTTTATGTATAAGGATTGACTTGGGGGAGAAAAAATGGCTGAAGAACTGAACAATTATTGCGTAATGTTCTCTCTGTCCCACTAGGACTTTACAAAACTTTTCTTACTTGATTGTCCCAAAAACGTTGCCACATTCTCTTTAAAGTAATTAATTCATTGCTAATATTATTTCTTTTTCCAATGCACAAACATCAATTATTGTTTTAACTTTTAAATTCCCTGAGCCAGTCAAAGTTGGTCAATATTTAAGGCATGGATGGAGTGTTTTTTAAAATGCCTATGTGGGACTGTGCAACTTTTTAAAATGACCAATACATAAATCATATACTCCATCTTTCCCAAAATAAGGTTCATGGTTTGACTTGGCACGCCTATATTAGGAACAATAAATTGTGTGGTATGAAATTTCATAGAGTTTACAGAAATAGTATGAATCACACAATTCATTCCTTAAAAGGAAACAAGAACCTTATTTTGGGACAACTAAAATAGGATAACATAGAAACTTTTTATTTTTGGACAGAATGAAACAAGATTACAGTATCATACCCACCGTTTTCACGAAGAGCAAATTCTCCAATTCCTTGAAACACATTTCCATACAATAAGCTGCTCCAGCTCATGATAGGTTGGGGGTATGGTTTCACATGCGGAACAGCACCCTTATTACATATGAAGGTAGCAAATATAGTCCCATGATCAACAATTACAGTTCCTCCACCAGTGAACCTTTTGATGACTGGAACCTTATCTTGTAAAACAGAATTAACTTCAATAAGTTCAGTAGGCTTCCTGTAAAAAAGGTTTGTTTTCAAGTTACACTGCCCTGAAATTCTTCTTTAGTTGACTTTTTCCTCTTATCATCTTATTTAGAAACTAAAGAAGTACTTGCATTGTTTTAAAAAGCCAACCAAACTTAAAAGCATATTCTTTGAGCTAAACTGAGTAAAACAGTCAACCGTCAACAGATTCAAAGCGACATTAATTTGAAGATTATAGAGCAGGCTACGGTGAAGAATAATTTGAAGAATACAAATATACTTGGAGCAGACTACGGTGAAGAATACAAATCTACTTAGAACAGTCAACCATCAACAGATACAAAGCTACATTAATTTGAAGATCATAGAGCAGACTACGGTGACTCATAGAGCATGATCTCTACTTAGCATTTGGGAGCAATAATTTGAAGAATACAAATCTATAGTAATGTTTTGATTTACAACAACAGTCAACAGTGATGATATCTGTAATCAGAAGATTCCGAACTTAAGAGGAATAGCTTCACAGATACAAAGCTACATTAATTCTTGGATCACATTAATTCTTCAGAAGATTCTTGTGTGCTGCAAATGCATTTTTTAGACAGTCCACTTCTTCAAGTAACTGAATGAACATCTGTAAGGCACTTAAGAAAACACTTCCCCAATTCCATTTCACACATTTAGCCATTTTTATCTTAATAACTCTATTTTCAGTATCTTTGTTCTTTCAAATTCTTTCTCTTATGTTCGGGAGACGGATCATATGTAAACTAATTTAACTAGAATTCACAACAATTCCTCACATTAATTCAATAAAACTAATGAGCTAGCATATACAATTTATACATAGAACAAGAAAAGCCAGAGAATATTCAGAGAAAAAAAGATAGAAAAGAACAGATCATGTAAATGAGTACAAGAACAAAATGTGTATCCAACTTACCCAGAAACACCCATAACTACGGTGGGTTGATCTGTCCCATCATTAATGATACACCAATTGTCGGAAGAAGTCCTTAACAACCGCTCCTCTAAATACAACTGTTCCAAAATGGGCATACCTTTTAGCCTCACGAGATTCATTAATGGAAGCTGACCGTTTGTGTTTCGAAACAGAGCCATAGTAATCTTCTGATAACGCTTGGTTTGGCGCTAAGCTGAATCGGCTTTTCCCCTTGAATTTCCCCAAATCGGCCTAGAGCTTGTTGACTAGCGGCGTGCACATCTTTCTTGCAGCTTTAAGCCGACCATCAATGGTTCATCGGGCCTTGAATATCTATTGCTTTAATATAAATTAGAATAGTAAAAAAAATGGGAGAGAGATATCGATTGACTGATGGCTAGAGGACACAGAAGCTGTTACGAAATTGATGGCTTGCACGGGAGGAGAAAAGATGCGGCGAACGGCAGAAGAAAGGAGCGGCGAAGGGAGGGGCAGTTTAGCTGATGGAAGTACCGCTGTACCAGTATATGGACTAGACTATGGGGTGGTAAACTGGTAAATTTTGAGGGTGCTCTCATACTATAGACTAGAGTAGACACTCCAATTTTGATGAGATAGAAAATTACAGTACATGTTTAACAAAAAAGGTTGAATATAAAATGAATAAACTGAAAGTAAGGTAATAAAATTAGATGCACTCTAAATAAATTTATTATTGTAACCTTATTAGACAAAATTACCCTCTTTATTTTTTAAATTCAATACTAAAATTGTTCCATGAGAGTTCAATTTTAAGTATACTTCCCTCGTTTCAAAATGAATGCTACATTTTTCATTTACTTAATTTCCCTTTCCCATCAACAACCTCATTTCATTTACTTCATTCCCCTTCCCAATCAACTGCCCCATTTCATCTTCTCAATTCATTTATCTTCTTCACCTCTCTCCTCTGCACACTCCCTTCGTCCTTTTCTCCGTCGTTTACCATCACTCTGTTGCTACCAATCCACAACGTTCCTCGGTATACCTCTTTGCCCTTGTCTCACTTGTTTCCCACCACTCTGTTGCTACCCATCTACCCCTTCTCTTCCAACGCAACCCCTTTTGTACCAAGTCATGGTTGAACCATATTCTCCGCCAACAGTGAAAACCCCTCCCCCGGCTTTACACATGCATTTAGAAAGTGTTCTGGATGGAGAGAAGGTCACACTGTCTTAGATCTAAAATTGGAAAACGGTGGGTTTATAGATCCGTTGCACGCAGCGCCGGTGACCTCATTTTCTCCATTGATTCTTCATTTCAGGGACTCTAGTGAGTCTGAGACGGATCCGAATTGGGCGATGCGAAAGAAATATGGGGACAACCTTGTGTCCGACACAAACGACGAGATGGAAGGCTCGGAAGATGGAGAGGAGGTGTCTTCGGAAGCGGCGGATGAAGGTGGCAACCTGACATGTTCAGAGGAGGGTTCAGACGAAGAGGATGAAGGGGAGGAGGAGCCTCGACGTGACTTGCTAGGGAAGTAGCTTGTACTCCCTATTCTTTTTGTAATTTGAATATGTTCATGGCGAATTGCATGTTTGTTGTTGGGGTTTATGTTTGCTGGGGTTTACTGAGTACTGGGAAACTAATGATGTTATGGGGCTTGAGTTCGTGTTTACTGTTTTTTTAAGATGTTGTTTAGCACTGATGTCACCCAATTTAGAAAATTATAGGTGGCTCTGTTTGATATGAACTATTGTCTGGAACCTAAAGACAATTTGCATAACCAAATGTGTGCATTGCAAAATGATTACATGGCATTATAAGTTCACATTTGGGCTTACAAAAATTTGTTTACCTACTACATGGCAGTACTTAAATACTTGCACTTCCATACTAATGTACATACAAAAAGCATACAAAAAAGCATTAACACTTATGTGTGTACAAACTTGCGGTTGCCATAACAGTTCTAAAATAAACCACTCATAATGGTTCATATTTGAAGATATGTTTAGTCTTCATTCATGAACTGTCCTGATGATTGGCCTGCATTGGTAGTTGTCACTTATCCATTATAGTATGTCCTGGCTGTTTCATACACTTAATCACTAGTGTGGATATTTGTTGGTAATAGCCCCTGCCTTTCCAACTTGTCTTTGCCTATATGGTTCAACTTGAAATTGTTGCCTCCCATGTTCTGCAGTACTGCTTCCATTAGACATTGAAAGCTTAGAAAAACTTTGTTCAATGTGTTTGATGTACGTTTATTGAAAGAAGTTTTTACAACTTCAAGTAAACCTGTAATATTCTTTGGCCCTTTTTGATCTTTGATTGAATCAATTACCCTAAAGAAGCCCAAGTCTAGAACATTCAAGTCTGGATTATTTGGAGGTTGGCATTTGAGTTCAATGTTCCAACCATCTTGTGTCCCAATCCTGACAAAGTCAGGATCATTAACCCCTATATGAGGTCTGACATTGTCTTGTTGTATGATGACATGTATGTTTTATTATTCTGGCCATTTCTCTTTGATAGCTGGGACAACTTTGTTTAGAATCATGTCTTTGATGACTGCTCTTGTCACACTTACTATTAGCTTTGTCTCTAAAGTTCCAGCAGATCAATTTTTGCTTGACTTTTTGGCTGGGTGTTCATGTGTGAATGGAAATATGCCTACTTTCCCATCCCATAAAACCTCCCATTACCTTTTAGTCTCGGCCTACCAACAACTGCTAGGAACATTATCTTTGCAATGAGTCTTTTTTATTGCATTGTTGTGTATGAACCCTCTTCTGTTGGAATAGTGTAGAATGTGGTTGTTTCTTTTGATAGGTAAAATCACATTTCATCAATATGTATGTAATCATAGAAGTCATGAAAAGTATGAGTTGTTGGTAGGGAATGTGACAATACATGACTCAAACAGTATTTTAACCTTGATAGCACTAGAATGCCTTTTGATTTGCTTTATGTTATACCACCTACACACTGTAGAGGAGGAAATTAGCATAACATAGCTGAAAGCTCTCATATTTTTCATCTTATGCAATGATATTTCTTTCATTTTTTGAATGTATAAGGAAATCCTTTTTCTGCCTATATTACCTCTCAAGTTGCTTTGCACATTTATGCCAACACCATCATGCATATGTTCTTTTGCTTTCTTCCGGGTCATGTGGACATTTTCTCTTCTGACTTTGAACTCATTAGCTATATTAATAATAATGCCCCCTGAAGTTTCCCTACAGTAGACATGCTTAACAACTTCTGTATTATGCGCTTCTAGCTTTTTCTGTTACTCTAGACCTTGGATGTTGTAATGTGTGTCATTCCCCCTCATTTTTCTGTTTGAAACATGTGTGCAGGTGAGAAGGGCAAAGGGTGACCATCTGGAGGGTCTTCTGAAGCTATGGGGAGCATGAACATCACTCAAAGCTTGTACTTGAACGACTAAGGGAAAAACAACTCTTTGCCAAGTTCTCTAAGTGTGAATTTTGGCTCAAGGAGATAGGCTTCCTCAGTCATATCATATCCGGTTCGGGCGTTGCGGTGGACAACGCCAAGATAACAGCCATCATTGATTGGGAGAGACCCAAGAATGTGAAGGAGATACGTAGTTTCCTTGGATTGGCGGGTTACTATCGTAAATTTGTTGAGAAATTCTCCGTGTTGGCGTCACCACTTACAAAGCTCACAAAAAAGGGGGCTAAGTTCGTATGGGACGACAAATGCGAGAAAGGGTTTCTAGAACTAAAGAAACGACTTACCGAAGCACCAGTTCTTGCGCTACCCATACAAGGTATAGGGTACGATATCTATAGTGATGCTAGCATCGAAGGGCTTGGGTGTGTACTAATGCAGAAAGGCAGGGTGATTGCCTATGCTTCTAGGCAATTGAGAAAGCACGAGGTGAACTACACTACCCATGACCTGGAGTTGGGAGCGGTGGTGTTTGCACTAAAGATTTGGAGGCATTATCTCTACGGGGAGACATGTCACATCTACACCGATCATAAGAGCTTGAAGTATGTATTTACTCAGAGGGAGCTGAATATGAGGCAAAGGAGATGGATGGAGTTGATCAAGGACTATGACTTGATCATCGACTATCATTCCGGAAAGGCACATGTAGTGGCTGATGCACTAAGCAGGAAGAGTACGTCAGGGACGTTACTCACATGCCTACGGGCATTGCGGGCACACGTGAAGGTGTCCCCGAACGGGGCGCTCATGGCTAGATTTGAGGTTAGACCCACGCTGCTGAGTGAGATCAGTAGTGTTGGATAATTGATACCCGTATTGTATAAACAGGAGAAATTGAACAAGAATGGAGAAGAAATAATGAAAGTGTATAGAATGAATGAATATTTGTTATGGTTTACAAGCCTCCTATAAGGAGTATATATAGGGAAAATCCGGGTCTGGGCCTGTAATATGGGCCTGACAGACCCGGTTACATAAATGGACTGATAGTATAAAAAGCTAATCTGGAACATCTTAATAATAATAATGTACAATAATATGAATCCGCTAAACGTGTGTGGGCCGCTGTCCAGGCCCAGTAGTCGGCATACCGGGGGGTCGGAGTCCATATACTCCATCAGGAGTCCCCCACTCCCTGAGTCGAGAGTACTCGAGGCAAAAAGGAGTAGTCCAAACTGTATCTGCAACGTTCTTCTGTCTTTGATTTCTTCCTTTCTGGCCGAGGACCACCACCCTTGCCCATGATGGGGAGGTGCCTCGTTAAAAACCTTTACTAGGAAAAAACCCTGTGGGAAAAAATCCTAATAAAAGGAAAAAGAGTACACCTAGCGCCCCCAACATGAAACGAGGAAGGTAGGCCCCTTCCGGCATAATCATTTTTGTCTAGTTCAACCTGTCTTCATCTGACTTAGCTCTCGTTCCTGCTCATGCGTGATGTTTGCTGCTCATCCAGAAAATCTGACCTCTCAGTCCCCCAGTCCCCCACTCTTTGAGGCGAGTGGAGTCGAGGTGAAAATGAGTAAAGTCGTCTTCGTACCTACACATTTAGCATGCATATAAATTTTTTCTTGGGGTTTATGTTTCCGATCGGGAGTTCGTCACTTGAAAAAGTGAAAATGTGAATTGTTGATGTAATAATAAAATACTTAGAGTAGACATGCGAGCCATTCGTACGCAACGGTCGCCACTCTTGGAATGACTAAGACCGGTCTTCGTGCCCGACTTGGTCGGGGCTTTGTGCCTGACTTGGTCAGGGCTTCGTGCCTGCTCTGGGTCAGGGCTTTAAATCCCGGTGATGGGTCTCAAGCCACATTCTACTAGGCATTTGATCATAATTGTGTGATAGTGTGACATTTAACTGGAAAAAAATGATTTAAATAAATACAAAAAATATGAAAATTGATGAGTACTTATCTTTTGATGGGCTGAAATATATTGATGTGTATTGCTGAAATTGTGGCCCGATTTAATGGATTGGTGCCCATTTTGGGATGAAGCAGTCCTGGCCTGCACTCTTTGATTGATGTAGGGTCTGGCTCGTTGCTTGACAGAAATCAACCGACAAAGCCGCTGCTTCACTCGTACCAGGATGTGGGAAGAAACCTTCGGCTGCAATTGGCTCGCCCTGGAGCGTTGGGGCCTCAAAATGGAAGAAGGGATGCGACTCCAGGCAGCGGTTAACCGGCAGATCCCAGTAGGAGGGCGGGCGGCGTTGTGGCGGAGATGACGAAACTCAGACTCGTCATCCTTCGAAGCTTTGAGGTGGCCATTAATGGTGGACCTCCGAGGTCGAGCTCCATCAACCGGAGAAGATGACTTAGGAAGATGAAAGTCAGGGCCTAGGCCTTCCTTGCGCTGCGATGGCGGCCGAGCGGTGGTGGAGCTGCCGGGAGCCGGGCGACGTCGCGAGCGAGACGGCGGAGCCCATACCTCGCAGTTGGCTATCCGGGTCACAGATTTGTGGGGGAGCATGGCCCTGCTGTGGCGTCGCCTCTGGTGCTGGGCCTATTTCCAGATCTCAGCTGCTTCCCCCGCTCGGACGGTTCTGACAAGGTCCTTCCCTATGACAGTGACTGGTCCGGTTGATCGACGCCGTCGGGGTTCAGATCGGAAGAGAAGTTCCAGATTTGAGGCGTGATCTTAGACAAAATCGGATTTTATTGTTGCCCACTTTTATTGTAGATCCTTGGGTCGTGAGGAGAGCTTCCAAACCACCATTAATGGCGGAAACCTTTCACGAGGCCTGGGGCAAACGGAGGCAACGAAGCAAGCTGATGGTCGGCGAAGTGGTAGAGCCAGTTTGCATAGGTGTCCGACGACGTTGTAGCTGCAAGAACGAGCTGGGAGCCACGAATCGGCGAAGTGACCAGCGGGGTGACCAGATGGCGGCGTTGTGACAGAGCTAGCGGAGTTTACACTCGCGACCGTTCTCCGGCTGCCGCTGGGTTGGTCCGCAGCTGAACTATGAACGTCCATCCTTTCCCGAAGCTGCGGCAGGTGGCTCACGGCAGTTAACTAGATCCATGGAAGTGGTCGCCGCTGGCGGCAACGGTGCTAGACCAGAAGCAGGGCAACACGGCTTGGGAAAAAGTTGTGGGATGACGGACGGTTGCTCCGGCCAGGTCATGGAAATCCCAGATCTCCGATTCCCGATCTGTTCATCTTGGATTTTTCTTTTTTGAATTTTCCAGAACAATTTTGGCTAATTTTTGTGTGGATGGAATGAAATTTTGGTTGTTTTTGGGAGGTTTTCTCACTTGATTGTGTTCAAACCTCTCAATGAGAGCACCATTGTTGGATAATTGATACCCATATTGTATAAACAGGAGAAATTGAACAAGAATGGAGAAAAAATAATGAATATTTGTTATGGTTTACAAGCCTCCTATAAGGAGTATATATAGGGAAAATCCGGGTCAGGGCCTGTAATATGGGCCTGACAGACCCGGTTACATAAATGGACTGATAGTATAAAAAACTAATCTAGAACATCTTAATAATAATAATGTACAATAATATGAATCCGCTAAACGTGTGTGGGCCGCTGTCCAGGCCCAGTAGTCGGCATACCGGGGGGTCGGAGTCCATATACTCCATCAAGTAGAGGTCAGGGCATTGATGAAGAATGTCAGAAGATCCGTGAACGGATCCTTACGGGGCCCGTTGAGAATTTTCGGGTACGTGATGATGGCCTTTTATTGGTTAAAGATCGTGTATGCGTACCACAAAATGAGGAGCTCCAGAAATCCATACTTGAGGAGGCTCATTCTTCAGCCTATGCTATGCATTTAGGAGGTACAAAGATATACCGAGACCTAAAAGAAAGTTATTGGTGTCTGGTATGAAGAGGGACATCGCGGAGTATGTGAGCCGATGCCTTACTTGTCAACAAGTTAAGGCGGAGCATCAGCACCCGGTGGGACTTTTGCAACCGCTTACCTTTTCAGAATGGAAGTGGAAACATGTGACCATGGACTTTGTGGTAGGGTTACCACGGACGGTAAACAATTACGATGCAGTGTGGGTGGTGGTTGATAGGCTCACCAAAAATGCACACTTCTTGCCCATCAACATCACTTATCCTCTTGAACGTTTGGCCAAGTTATACACGGAAGAGATTGTGAGCTTGCATGGGGTTCCAATATTCATTATCTCGGATAGGGACCCACGATTTACGTCCAGATTTTGGCCAAAGTTTCAAGCATCATTGGGAACCAAACTGAAGTTTAGCACAGCTTTTCACCCACAGACGGATGGGCAGTCTGAGCGGGTGATACAGATTTTGGAGGATATGCTTAGGGCATGTGCTCTGGAGTTCCAAGGAAGTTGGGACAAACATTTGGCTCTGGTAGAGATTGCCTATAACAACAGTTATCAGGCGAGTATTGGCATGCCTCCATACGAGGCATTGTATGGGAGGAAATGCAGGACACCATTGTGCTGGGATGAGGTTGGCGAGGCCAAACTCGAGGGCATATAACTTGTTGAAATCACCAAGGCTAAGGTGAAGGTCATTCGGGATAGGCTTAAGGCTGCCCAAGATCGGCAGAAGAGCTATGCCGATAAACGGCGTAGACCATTAGAATTTGTAATTGGTGATAATGTGTTTCTAAGAATTTCCCCTTGGAAAGGTATCATCTGATTCATATCGAGAGGTAAGCTTAACCTCCGATACATTGGCCCGTTTGAAATCCTTGAAAGGATTGGAGCCGTGGTTTATCGGCTCAAATTGACCCCTGAACTTGAGAAGATACATGACGTATTTCACGTATCCATGCTCAAGAAGTATGTACGTGATCCTTCACATATTCTTGAGAGACCACCGGTAGAGATCCGTGAGGACTTACAATATGCAGTGGAACCGGTGGGAATAGTGGGCCAACATGTTAAGAAGCTTAGGAACAAGGAGATTCCTAAGGTGAAGGTACTTTGGAGGAGTGATCGAGTCGAAGAAGAAACCTGGGAGACTGAGGTCTCAATAAGGGAGCAATACCCGTTTCTTTTCGATTAGACGCGTGATTTCAGGGACAAAATCCCAAATAAGGGGGGTGAACTTGTAACACCGCCCCCAAGTATATTTACTTTTAGTAAACCATGTAATAAACCTTGAATAATGATTTAAGAATTTACGAGGTTGTAAAAATTTTGTTATTACTTTTGCGTGAATAGTAAATTGCACGCGGGGCCCGCATCGGGAGCGGGGACCACCCGATAATCCCGGGACCACATATTATATTCATATTGGTCTAGATAATATGTATATGGTGGAGGATATTTTAGTTGGGCCATAGAAATGGCATAGGATTGACCCGTCGGTCAAACGAGGCCCAATTACCGGTATCGGTAATTTATCAGATAACAGACTGAAACGGATTTCGTAGACTTCTAAATTAAAGATGAAGAATGTATATTCATTCTAGGAGTCCATAATGATGGAAAACACCTTATATATTTTATTTGATCCGATAAAATAAAATATAATTAAAACATTCTGAAAAATACAACTTTCGAGACCGATTGACCAAATCGGGGCACAAAGAGATGACCTCCCACATGAGTGGGGGTCACCCCACGTTTTTGTGCTCAAGTATGACAAGGGGGGATTCATTATGGGGGAGGAGTGATTGAGATGAGGGGGCACCTAAATTAAATGGAGGTGGACCCCTTTTCCTTCACTCATTGCTCAAAGAGACAAAAGGGAAACCCACCCCCTCCTTTCCTCACCTAAACTTCGACTAACACCAAGGGAAGAGAGAGAGGAAGCTATGCAACTTAATTCTCCATAGCTAAAGCAATCTCAAGCAACAAGAAACTCAAGGAGGAAGAGGAAGTAGCAAAAGTAGAGGAAAACTTGGAAAATAAAGGTGAGAAGTTCTTTAATAATGTTTCTTCCAACATTTGATTTCCATACGTATTCTATATCCTATTGAGGACTCCTAGAATCATTATACACATTTAGAAGTGTAGAATGAGGGGTTGGAAGGTGGTTCTAAGTCCAAGAACAGACTTAGAAGCCAAAATGACCGGTTCCCCGAAAAATAACTTTTTAGGGGCTATTTGTGTTGATATGGGTTTTGTGATGATAAAACCATGTCAGGAGCTTGACTCAAGTGTTTCTAGAGTTCACCGGAGTTTCGCCGGAGTTTCACCGGAGTTCGCCGGAGTTTCGCCGGAGTTCAACTAAGAAGGGTAGAACTTCTTAAAGCTCATTTGAGGTGAGTGGATGGCTTAATGTCTTGTAACTTTTGAGTTAAGAATGAGATTACCTAAGTAAATGTTATATGTGTTCATGATGATGTTTAAAAGAGATTAACATGTGATTAGCCAAGGTAATTAGGCTTGTATGAAATGAACTATCATAATATGCATGATTTGTGAAATGGAAATGTTTATAAAAACATATGTGATATGTTTAGAGATAAATGGTGCATAATATGGTTATTCATAACTAAATGCAAGTTGTGACTAGGTTTGGCACATATTGGATTTGAAATAGCGGGTCAACGGAGGGTAGACCGGTTGTTTAGGGGCAACCGACGCCGGTTTGGTTTTGTTACCTATATGTTGATTTTAATGCATGAATTGCATGGATGAATTTGCTTAGTTCTTACGACTTGGATTAGTATTGTTTATTGATTATGATATAGACCCTATCTAGTGTGATATGTGGTAGATCATAGGTCGGGTGGAGTACCCAAGGATCGGGCGGTATCCTCAAAACTCGGTTATGTCGGGTGGAGTACCCAAGGATCGGGCGGTATCCTCAAAACTTGGTTATGTCGGGTGGAATACCCAAGGATTGGGCGGTATCCTAAAAACTCGGTTGTGTCGGGTGGAGCACCCAAGGATCGGGCGGTATCCTCAAAACTCGGTTATATAGGGTGGAGTACCCAAGGATCGGGCGTTATCCTCAAAACTCATAGATTACTGTTTAGTAATTAAGGATCGGGTGGCGTCCTTGTGATTATTTGATTTGGACAGGAGGAGTCCTATACGCTCATAGGTCTATGAGTGGGTTGGGGTTTTAAGTCAAGAACATTGACCACTAGTATTTTTCTCAAATAAACAATGACCTGCGGTTCGGGTATTTCCAAGTGTATATAAGTACTGATATGTATTTTGTAACTTGGGGTAAAGACGTATAAGCATATGTATCACCCTATGTTTGAGTCTTATACTTGAAATGTTAGTTACTCTACATTTATCTAGCTTGCTACTCGCTCGGTACTTGTACTGACCCCTTCGGGGCCCCCACCATTTTCAGGTTGAGCTTGAGCTTTTTGTCTACACCTTTGCACGTGTGAAAGGAATCTAGAGGAAGACGTGGTTCGTGCTTCCTTTACTGTTTAAAATCATAAACTATGCTCATGGATACTTTTGTAATATTGCTTTGTTCTGGCCTGCGAGCCTACGTTTTGTCATATGTGGCTATGATTGACCGATGAATATTTTCCGCTATTCATTCAATCTATGATGTAATGTTGTTATGTATGTTTGCTTACTGAGTATGGTATGAATGATGTAGCACCGTCCCCAAGCATATTTACTTTTAGTAAATTATGTAATAAACCTTAAAGGATGATTTATGAAATTGCGTAAATGTAAATTTTTATTAATTCTTTTACGTGAATAGTAAATTGCATGTGGGGCCCACGTCCGGACCGGGGGGGTCGCCCGATAATTCCCGAACCACATATTATATTCATCTTGGTCTAGATGACATCTATATGGTGGTGGATATTTTATTTGGGCCATAAGGAAGGCATGGAGTTGACCGGTTGGTCAAACGGGGCCCAATTATCGGTATTGGTAATTTAGCGGATAACAGACCGAAATGAGTTTCGGAGACTCCTAAATTAATGTTGGGGAATATACATCTATTCTAAAGGCCCATAATTATTGGGAACGCGTGATATATTTTATTTGGTCCGATAAAATAAAATATGACTAAAATAGTCCGAAAAATACAACTTTCGGGGCTGATTATACACATCGGGGCAAAATGGGATGACCTCCCACATAAGTGGGGGCCACCCCACGATTTTATGTCTTACAAAGGATCAAAGAAGCAGCTAGGGGCGTGCATATTAGGTGGGAAGTCTCAATTGAGACAAAACTCATACCCCCAAGTCATATCCTCCACAATCATATTGTGGTTGATTGAGGAGTATCCCCTACCACACTTGTACCATCCCACAACTCAACTACAGAGAGATAAGCTCTGGGAAAAATCTCCACAAAGCTCCAGCTCAAGGGAAGCAAGGAGGGAGGAGAATCCAAGAAGGGAAAGCTATGAGTTGGGTAAGAACTCATTAAGCATTTCTTTTAACTAGTTTAGTTGTATGATTTTTAAGAAATCATATGGTGGATTAAACCACGAGTTCTACACGTTTAAAAGTGTAGAATGTTGATATAAAATAGTGGTAATTAACTTAGAAGGGTTGGCAAATCGATAGGAGTCGAAATCACCGGAAACCGCCACTTCAAAGGAGCTAGTCGTAGTTGCAGACCACGAAAGCCGCCCGGCTTTCGTGAAAGCCGCCCGGCTTTCACTCGACTTCCAGATTTTTCACTCTTGAACGGCCTAGAACGAGGATCGATCGAGGGGGTTCCGCTAAGGCAGCTAGTTGAGCACATCATAAGGTGAGGATGGCTGACTATATTGCTTATAATTAGTGGGTTAATTTCATAAGATTGCCTAAAGTATTTAGATGGGATTTTCATGGATTATTAATGATTAATAATGCCTAAATGAAAATAATATTGATATGAGTGAGTGAAGCATGATATACAAATTTAGAACAATTGTGTATGATTATGTGAAATGAATGGAACGGCATGTTAATGAAATTACTATGATGACATTGTGATAAAATATACTTTTACTTCATGTATGAAATTCATGAATGGTTAAAAGTGATAGTTTTGATATTTGGATTAAATTATATTTGGATTGGAAAATCAATCGGGATGAATTAATTGGCTATGACTTAAGAACTTGGCGGTTCTAAGATTATCCGACTAGTGTTGGAATACTAGTCGGGAGATTACTATAAATAAATGATGGAATTAATCCTAAGAGATAGGATTGTAAATGAGTATGCCTTAAGTAGTCTTAAGAGATACTTTAAGGTTGAATTATATGAACACTAAGGTGTGATAGGGGTAGGCCTAAGGCTACCCAAGAAAATTGATTCTAGGCATAGGATTTGCTTGAGAATTGGATTATGAAAATAATTAGAGTTGGACTCTAGGATGACATGGAAATGTAGTTGGGCCGAGCCCATGCCATGTAATATGATTTGCATGGAAACGTAGTTGGGTCGAGCCCTTGCCATGTATATGTGATTTCCGTGGAAACGTAGTTGGGCCGAGCCCTTGCCACGAAGTTATGGTCGGTATGGAAACGTAGTTGGGCCGAGCCCTTGCCATACAAACTTTGATATGTTATATTGAGTCAGAGGATTGTATAGAAATGTAGTTGGGCCGAGCCCATGCTATACAATTGGGGCTCGAGGGGACCCCACGAGGTTATCGTGACTTGCGGTCACTGGGGAATGGGAATGATGAATTCTAAACGAATATGGGCCCACGGGCCGACTACTTGACTCTATATAAAGTAAGTACAGTTAAAAGAAAAAGGGGTAACCGAGGGTTATGGCCCATAATATAATAGTACCCTAAGTTGAGGGTCTTAGAAATTAAAACATCAATTATACTTAGTATAGTTGCTATTGTACTTGTCAAATATTTCCAAGTACTGACCTCCCCTTCACGGGGGAGGCCACCTCACAGTTTCAGGTAGAACTTGAAGGTTGCTGCCACCGCCCGTTGCTTCGGGAAGATCAAAGGAAGAGGACGTGGTTCGTGCTTCTTCCGTTTCTGTTTTGAAAACAATTTAAATAATGCTCATGGATATTGTTTTGTTTGAATAATTATTTGGGGGCTTGTATGCCCATGTTTGCCAAGGTGTGGCATAAACACTTGTCTTAAAATGTTTCCGCTGCTGTAAATGATTATTTTACATTATGTTTGTTTATGGATGTACTATGTGTGAATGGTATTCAAGACGCCTTGTATAGTATGGATGAGTCGGACTGCGGTTGACTATTCGTACTGTACGGCGGGTTGTTGACGTGTCCGGGTAGGTCCGGAGCAAGGGAGAGTTGCAGAGTCTCCCGGGGAAAGTCCCCCGGGGGAAGGTCCGTCAGAGCTGTCACCGCGGTGACAACCGGGGGACTCAGGAGAGGAATGATCCTCTATGATCACTACGGGGGCCGCCTTCTCAGCAACATCCCCGAGACCTTTCTACTTCTTGGCAGGGGGCTCTACCCCCTTGCTGCCCTTCTTCTTGGGAGCGGCAGCCTTCGCCTTCTTCTTCCCGGGGGCCACCCGGAGAGGTGTCGGGTTCAATGGCCGAGAGGTGCTGGCTTCACCGGCATCGCGAGGGGGAAGAATAGTGACGATGACCTTCCTGCTTTCCTTTTGCTCCTCTTCTTCAGCGACTTGAACGGCGAGGGCCAGCTCCTCGTCTTCATTTACTTGCTCAAAGTCGTCCGCCTCAGCTTCCGCCACCATATCTTTCTGTACCTCCATGGCCAGGGCAGCATCATCACCAGTCGAGGGCTGCTCACTGGTAGACTCCAAATCGGAGATGACTTCATCCTCGACCGAGGGCTCCCTCGAGATGTCTTGGGAATCACTTGCAGACGACATTTTTACTAAGGAAGTAGGGCTCCTAAAGGTTTTCTAGAGAGCTCTAATGCGTAACCTAAGGCCACAGGGCTAATAATGCTAAGGAGCAAAGAGTGAAGCAAGAACTGACCTTTGGGAAGTTTGATTTGACCGAGGGATAATTTCTCTCTCTAGAAAATTCTCGCCAGCACTTCGTTGCAACAAGGATGCGTAAAGGGAGAATGGCCTGGCCTTGGGGTATTTATAGGCGCCCAGATCCGGGCTTGGGCCTGAAACCGGGCCTCCGGTTACAGAATCATCATTACTTACCGTCGTTTCGCCCAATCGGTAACACCTGCCCGCAGACAGCCAATGTATACGCGCCACGTGGAAGCCCCCCCCCCCCCCCCAACGGCTATATTTCCGACATTACATATTCCAACGGCTCTATTACAACGACTACATTTTGAAATCACAGAGGCACTCTCGGCCTTTCTCCTCATACAACATCACAAATGCCTTCGGCCTTTCTCCTCCAGGAGCCCACGACTTAGCAACGGGTAGACCCCTCGGGAACCTTCATCAACTGTCCCCCCGGCCACGCAACAAGGAAACCCCTCGGGGCACCACGACCCCCAACTTGTCAACAAACAAGGGACCCCTTGACAACACAGGAAATATCACCTACATTCATCGCACCCTCATTCTCATGAATTGAGGGCTCCCCTTCGGCATCTCCCAGGATATCAAAAGCGAGCCTTCGACAAAGCAACACACGCGCCCTCAGACAAGATAGCCTTCGGCAAGAATACTGCCACACATTTCAGACCAGGGTTTCACCTTTTCGATTCATCATTGGGGGAATTCGGTGCACTCTTTTTCCCTCATTAGAATTTTTTCCCACAGGGTTTTTTCTAATGAGGTTTTTAACGAGGCATCCCCCCAAAATGAAACGAAAAGCGTCACCCCTCGGCTCCATATTGCACGCAAGCACTACTCCACTCTTTTCACCACTTTACAAGTGCCTCAAGGAGGACCCCTTCGGGAAAAATATCAAAATACAAAGATATAAAAAAATGATCCCTCAAGTCCCGAAATGTGGGTAACTGAGGGACTGCCTTCGGCAGAAACATGCAAACAACAAACTACTCACAACTTTACAAACTACAACGGAACAACGGCAGAGGACAAACACAATTACCCCTTTTCCCTCAAGTACCTTTCGGCAAAAGGAGTGAGGGACTCGTGATGGAGTATATGGACCAGGGACCCCCGGCCCATAGACTTCTACTGCTCTAACCAAGGCCCAATAGGCCCAGGAAGCACATCAGGCCCAAATCACAGCGCCCCGACTACGAAGCAGCCAACAATGCACTTTGGGGGTGCCTTCGGCCCCTTGGCCGAAGGCTCCAGATACTCACAGAAAGGCTATTCTCAGCATACAAAGTTACTGGGAGAAAACGGCAAAAAACAGTAGCCCTCAGCACCTGGAGCCCTCGGCCTTAAGGGGCCTTCGACAGGAAAAGCCCTCGCCTAATCATCTACAGCCGAGGGTACCTTCCCCGACAAGAATATCCTCTCCACATACACCTGGGTCGTCGTACCAAGTACAACATCACATCCAACCGCCACATTAAATGCGGCCACATGCGAATGCCAGTGACACCCGGTTGATGTGACCCCTCGGCCGTTGGATGCTTGACACGTGTCCCCGTCTCACATTTATTGCTACTATAAATAGTACCCCATTTCCCCTTTGTAAACCAGATTCGGAATACGCTTTGAAGTCATATATTCAATACACTTTCTCTCTCTTACTTGTTATGACTTCTCTCTAGTTACTCCCCACAGTAACCCTTCGGATACATACCCCCGGGTACACTTATCCATCACCTTGTTTGGTTCATCACGGGTTTGAAGAAAAATCGGGAAAGTTACATCCTCGGGAATGTTATATGGAGGGGAATGTTAAACCCATCTATGCCTTAGGTTATCTCACATTCTCGAGGTGATCTAAGTTTCTTCCGAAAATACCTTCAATTAATTATCTCTTTTCATTTAATTTCTTTATATATTCAACTGTTATCAAATTTAATTTTTTGTGACTTTATAAAACTTTTAATGTAGTGTCTAAATATGTAAATTTTATTGACTAAAAATAATCTTATTATTGACAGAGATCGATTAGTTTCATGATCAGTCGAACATCGTAAATTGTGTAACAACCTTTTAGGTGGGAATGACAGAGTATTAGTTATATTCGAATATCTATTCTTGTTATTTGCATATTTTTTTGCCTTAACATTTAATTTTTTTAAGGTATTTATGTTGTAAGAGTTATAGATTTAAAGGGCATAAAAATAATTCATCATATCTGCAATATAAGATCTCTCAACCAAATAAATTATGACACATTCCCTTGATGTTAACCAACCACAAATGGGAATCAATTGAATACATTTCCATCAATATAACATACCCAACGATCTGTCATTTCTATGGTAATCTGACATTCCTTGAACCAAACATACCCTTAAGGCTTTGGTGGAAATGAAAAACTCGAGATTCATTTTGGACCAGACATGTCTTGTTAGTAAATTATAAATTTTTTAATAGACATTCACTTTAATTTCTTCACACAAATAAGTTTATCAAAATTTAGTGCTGATGACACACACAGTAATTTCGGTGACATTTCAAGTGACTCTAACTTTGATTGCTGTTTCTGATCTTGAAAGGTGATGAAGAAGTACATAAGGTGAAAGATGACAAAAGATCGTGATATGATAAAGATGGAAGATGAATAAAATGAAAATGATGAAAATAAGAGGTGATGAATATGGAAGACCATGAAAATGGGAGGTAAATGGAAGATGATGAAGAATTCTTTTGATGATCATATTTTTCAGCTTATTAGCTTTTACCAGCCATTTGTTCTCACCAAATACGACTTTTGATTTCACTTGTTGGATTGCCAAAAAAATCTCGTTTGGTGACTTCTTTTTCGCTTATCAAATAATTCAATTTCCAAACACACAAATTTTAATTATGCATATGGAACATTAATTAGATTTACAATTCTACCAATTCAATCACAAATTTTCATCTAATGCATTAGTTTCAAGTAGAACTTTTGAAAAGTGAAATTTGCATTTGGGGAAAAGGGGCAAATAAGGTCACGTACTAACCAAAAAAGATCAAATAAAGCCTTATTTATGAGGCTCTGTCCGGCCATCGCCATTTGGGGTGGTTTTCGGTGGAATTTTTTGATGATTTTTTTTTGACCATCTTATTCATTAAGTCTAGTTTACTCATACCGAATTTCAGATAAAAATTTAATCGAAAAGGCATTCAAATGAATTCTTGAAGATAACTGCGCTTTTAACTGCGCAATTATCTTCAAGAATTCATTTGAATGGCTTCACGATTGAAGTTTTAGCTTAAATTTGGTATGAGTAAACTAGACTTACTGAATAAGATGCTCAAAAAATTTCATCAAAAAATTCCAGAGAGAACCAACCCAAATGGCGAAGGCCGGACAGAACCTTATAAATAAGACCTTATTTGAACTTTTTGTGTTAGTACGTGGTCTTATTTGCCCCTTTTCCCTTTGCATTTTGTAAAATTGACAACAAGACTACAAGAGTACACTGGTACTTTAGAACAGTCGCGATCTCAATAGTTCTTACAATAATGGTCCATTGCGTTATCCTTGTCGATAAATGCCTACTCAACTGTTGATGAACGTGGCAAAACACAAACCACTCGCATCACATTATCAAACTCCATCTTACCCGTCCATCTCAAAACATCCAACCGTCACCATTTTCTCATAGTATCGCTCAAGATTAATAAAATCAACCAAAATTTTCACATCACTTCACTCCCAAAAATGGCTTCCATTGCTCTCAAACCCTTCACCGGATTCCGTCATCTCTCGCCGGAGAACTCCTCCATCGCCACCCTCTCTCATCCGCTCCCCAAAACCCACTCCCGTCGCAGGGTCCTCCGCATAAATGCATCCAACAGCAGCCCGCGAGTCACCGGTCGGAATCTTCGGGTCGCAGTCGTTGGTGGTGGCCCGGCCGGTGGCTCCGCCGCTGAAACTTTAGCCAGGGGCGGTGTAGAGACGTTCTTGATTGAACGGAAGATGGACAACTGCAAGCCTTGTGGTGGGGCCATCCCACTCTGTATGGTCGGTGAGTTTGACATCCCGCTGGATCTCATTGACCGGCGAGTCACCAAAATGAAGATGATTTCTCCGTCGAATGTCGCCGTTGATATCGGCCGCACGCTCAAGCCCCACGAGTATATCGGTATGGTCCGCCGTGAGGTGCTCGACGCCTTCCTCCGTGAGCGGGCGGCTGACGCGGGAGCCTCCGTGATAAACGGGTTGTTCCTGAAAATGGATCTGCCTAAGTCACCGGCCGCCCCCTACGTCCTGCACTACTCAGCGTACGACTCCAAGGTCGGCGGCGCCGGCGAGAAGAAGACCCTGGAGGTCGATGCTGTCATCGGAGCCGACGGCGCGAACTCCCGAGTGGCGAAATCCATCGATGCCGGCGACTACGAGTATGCCATCGCCTTCCAAGAACGCATCCGCATCTCCGACGACAAAATGAAGTATTACGAGAACCTCGCCGAGATGTACGTCGGCGACGACGTCTCTCCTGATTTCTACGGCTGGGTCTTCCCCAAATGCGACCACGTCGCCGTCGGCACCGGCACGGTGACCCACAAGCAGGACATCAAGAAATTCCAGCTGGCAACGCGGCAACGCGCGGAGTCCAAAATCTCCGGCGGAAAGATCATCCGCGTGGAAGCCCACCCAATCCCGGAACACCCGCGTCCTCGCCGGATCCAGGACAGAGTCGCGCTCGTCGGAGACGCTGCAGGGTACGTTACCAAGTGCTCCGGCGAGGGGATCTACTTCGCGGCGAAAAGCGGGCGGATGTGCGCGGAAGCCATCGTGGAGGGATCTAACAGAGGGAAAAGAATGGTTGAGGAATCAGATCTCAGAAAGTACCTGGAGAGATGGGACAAAACTTACTGGCCTACATACAAAGTGCTGGACGTTTTGCAGAAGGTGTTTTACCGGTCGAATCCGGCGAGGGAGGCGTTCGTGGAGCTTTGCGCCGACGAGTATGTGCAGAAGATGACGTTTGATAGCTATCTGTACAAGAAGGTGGCGCCGGGAAACCCCATTGAAGATTTGAAGCTTGCTGTAAATACTATTGGGAGTTTGGTCAGGGCCAATGCCCTTAGGAGGGAGATGAAGAAGCTTAGTGTGTAAGATCAGTGATGTTATCATAGTTATGATGCTAAGTAATTATGTAATATAAATGGTTTTTGTGATTGTGATTTAAGATTTCTGTTTGTGGTTACATTAATTAATTAATTAATACAAGTAATAAAAGTTTGGATCTAGTCTAAAATTCAGTGTCCATTTGACAATGGCTTTCAGACTCAATTTGGTGAAGTGAAAGTGTTTGGTAATATATTAACTGAAATGACTGATTGATTTTAAAATTACTATAAAGAGCATTAGCTTATTTGTGTTAAATATATGGATGTGAATTTTACTAATAAACTATTTTTTCTTGATTACGTACTTATAAGACAACTAAAATATTTCCAGATTGCAATGTTTGTAGTTATGGCTCATAACACGGAAAAAAAACTGTTTCTGTGGTTCTAACAAGCATTAAAATAGGTTATTTGCAGTTCATGCTTCTGATTATATTGATTTCACCCTTTAACCTCTTAAAATTTCCATTAAGAGTTCAATAGTTCAATCTCTAGTGCTTGTGAGTTGTGATCCTTTAATAACGAAAATCAGCAACACCACCCGAAAATGACCACTTCTCGTCGATCTGGAAGCAGGGGCAGAGTAAGGGGTGAGGGTGGTCAGCTGACCCCGCTGAATGTTTGAGAGTATATAGTTTTGTAATATTTTCGATTTGATATATTATAACCCCTGTAACTCATTATGAGTAAAAAGTTATCACTTCTAGAAAATCAACATTATCTAAACGTGAAATCAACAGAATTTGATGCACACTATAGATTATTTTCTCAAATTTTAAAAATAGGGTATAATTCACTCAATATTTAGTGACACGACTCAGAAACAGAGCAAAAACAATTTGTCTTATTGCTACAAGTATCTATTTATCTAAAATGCATATGAAATATTGAACTTGGACATTGTTTAAAAACGATCCACCATTTTCACTCTATATTTAGGTTGATTTTCGATCCCCTAACTCGTTTTTCTGACTCGACCACTGTCTGGAAGGGCAGATTTTCTCGTCGATCTGGAAGGGCAGCACTATGGCGAAGCCTAGAAGATGTATTACGTAAAAGAAAAGGGTAAGGAAATATTTTTATGTTTGCAACGGTACATTAATAACTTTCAGCTGAAAAAGTCACCCTATACTTAACTTTTTTGACTGATAAGAGAAAACAGCCCAAATAGCCAATTTGCCATGTGTTTGGCTATATTTTTGCATTTTCAGGCTTTCAGCCCATTTTTTGGGCTCCAAATAGCCCCTCAATATGTTGGGCTGATTCCGAAGGAATATTGTGTTGATGGAATTGGTCGGATAAACCTGCAAAAAAGTGTTAGAAATAATAATATAGCTCGAGACGCGTCAGACGCTGTCCTCAAGAAAGTATTTCCGACTAGCGAAAACCTTTCCCCAAGATATAACGAGCTCTTCGGCGTAAGCCGGTAACAGAACAACGAGAGTGAAAATTATATATTAATCCAACAGAATAAAATTGGAAGAGATGTTTTTCATAGCTCAAAAAATATATTTTTTCTTGTTTTTATTGCTAGCCGAACCCACACATATATATGTGCATGCAAATATACAAACGTTGAAGTTGCATGCCAGATAGATGATATTTCATTAAAGCTAACGTTCGGAGCATTATAACTATTATAAACGTTGGTGCACATCTCATTAAATTTGATTAATAACCAAGTTATATAATTTTTAGTGTAACGTAGGTTATTAACTTTATAACCGCCCAACAACAATTCTTAATCATTTGAAAAGATATGTAACCATTTCACTTAATTGTGTTTAACAAATGATAGAATATGAAAAAAAAAGAAACAAAATACTTTATTCATTTGAAATACTTCTCAATTTTCCAACAATCCCCCACATATTTCAAATGAATTTTTGAGAATTAGTTTAGATAAAATTTCTGTTGGATTAAAGGAATGAGGCTTTAGGTTTGGTGTCCGTAGACTATGAACCAAACCGAGACGATTAAGTCTTAATAAACCGAGCTTTTGGTGAAACATATAGTTTCTATGAACCAACAAGCTACTATTGGTAAATCAGGGTCTTAACGATCGTGTCTCACCCCGCACAATTTCTCGTTATTACGCCGTTGTGCGCCGTAAGGCCATGCGCGTGCTTGGTGTTCATGAGTGCTCTAGAAGTTTTGTCATGCTTCATAGAGGCGACCCCACCTCACACTCATATAGGTGATATCATCAAGTGTGTACCGCTTTTGCACACCACCCTTAAGTTAAGGGCTATGATAATCATTAAGAGCTTTTAGCTCAGCCTCTCAAAGAATGCAGTTTCTAGCCTATATCTCACATCATGGAAAATGGGCAATTTTAGTTAGGCTAGCAGAACTAAATGGAAGACTTGTTATTACCCATATGAACTTGCTTCATGGGATCTCCAATCACACAAGTTGGGTTCCCATCCCCATTTGTTTCAAAGTGACACTAGTCCCATATCCTTCGATGTTTCGGTTATCAATTTTCGTCCTAGGGCTTTTGTCAAAGGATCCGCTAAATTTCCTTGTGACCTCACAAAATTAATGGACACAATTCCATTCTTCAATAATCGTTTAATGACTTTATGTCTTAAACGAATGTGTCTATTCTTCCCATTATAACACATTTTCTTAGCAGTATCTATTGCACTTCTACAATCACAATGAATAGACACAGATGGTGTTGGTTTTGTACCAACCGGAATTTCTGCTAAGAAATTTCTCAACCACTCCGCTTCACTACTAGCCACTTCCAAAGCAATAAGCTCAGACTCCATAGTGGATCTAGAGATTATAGTTTGTTTGGTTGATTTCCACGTAATGGCACCACCTCCAAGGGTGAATATATATCCAGTGTTGGATTTTATCTCATCTGAGTCAGAGACCCAGTTAGCATCACTGTATCCCTCTAGTACAGCGGGTAACCCACTATAAAATATACCATAATTAATGGTACCTCTCAAATATCTGAGTAACCGCCTCAACGCGGTCCAATGATCCCCACTTGGATTATGAGTATATCGACTCAATCTTCCGACAACATAAGCTATGTCGGGTCTCGTATAATTCATCAAGTGTAATAGACTTCCAATAATTTGGGAATACTCATATTGAGCCTCGGGATCACCTCTGTGTTTTTTCAAGTGTATATGAGAGTCATAAGGGGTGCTTACGGGGCTGACATCGAAATGTCCAAACCTCTTTAGAAGTTTTTCAGCATAATGCTCTTGAGATAGTATAATACCATCATCCTTCCTTATGACTTTCATACCCAAAATCACTTTTGCTTCCCCCAAGTCTTTCATAATAAATTTTGAAGCAAGAAAGGATTTTGTTTCAATTATTAGTTCAAGGTTGCTACTAAAAATTAACATATCATCCACATATAAGCAAATAATAATGCACGCACCATTTTCACATTTAGTGTATACGCACTTATCTACTTCTAGTGAGGTAAAACCATGAGAAAATAACACTTCATCAAATTTTTCATTCCATTGTTTTGGAGCTTGTTTCATACCATATAAAGATTTGATCAACTTACACACTTTGTGTTCCTGACCAATAACTACATGACCCTCCGGTTGCACCATATAAATTTCTTCCTCTAGCTCACCATTTAAAAACGCAGTTTTAACATCCATTTGATGGACAAAAGTTTGTGAATAAGTCAAAAATTCATCATTAATAAGATTAATAAGGTGTGAATAAAAATCACTTCCAAAGGATTTCTCTATCCTTGACATCTTACTTCTTCTTAAAGGAGAAGGTTCATCATTAAAAGAATAATTTTCTTTTAATGGATCACTATTACTAGAGGGTTCATTATTAAAGGTTTTATTTCCTTGTAATGGATCACAATCACAATATGGCGCAACGGTCTTGTGTTCAATTTTCAAAGGAAACACATTCTCAAAAAATTCAGCATTTTTTGTTTCAACAGCGTATAAACAAATAATCACACATGCATCATTTAGTGTGTACACATTCTCCAAAAGTGATCACATTAACAACAACAATAATATACCATAAAGTATTGCACATTAGCATACTATTTCTTTCATTTAAGAAAATCATATATATGATCCACTATTTCAATTTATGCAAAAAGTCCCAGAGTTATAAAAGTTCATTTTCACCAAATTAAATAGGTAATAAAAATTTAGCTAAGCACCCCCACAATTTTAAATATTTAAAAACAAGGTGCATAGCCCTCCTAGAATTCATAGAGAGATAAGTAATATCTCAACCTTTATTTGTACACAATGATTTTATAAAAAAATGCGCCTTTTAAATTCAAATAAGATAAAATTTAGTTTATCTCGAAAAATCACCAATAAATATGACAAAGAACTTTTACCACCTCTAATCACAGTGTAGATGCTCTAATAAAATTTATATAAATTCATCAATCATATCACAATTTTCTAGAGTCATTTTATTTTTGCTAGAAATCAAACCACAATCATGTAGCATTTTAATATAAGAATTACTTGCATGTCCTAGTCTAGCATGCCACACATAGTAAGAATCAATTAAATAAACAGAAGCATTATCATGCAATATTTCAGAAATACTAAGCACCAAAAGTCCATTCTTACAATAGCCATTTCCCACAAGAACTTCATTTTTGGTCATAACAAAATTGCCACAACCAAAAGAAACTTTAACCCCAACTTTTCCCAAGAGAAAGACGGAAACCAAATTAGTACTAATCTCGGACACATGAAGCACATCATTTAGTGATAAAGTTTTCCCCGATGTGAGCTTCAGAAGAACTTTCCCTTTTCCATGCAGCTTAACGGTTCTAGAGTCCGCTAGGTACACGAGCTCTTCATTATCTCCTATAATAGTATAGGAGGTAAAAGCATTTTTGTTTTTACAAATATGCTTGGTAGCCCCGAAGTCTACCACCCACTCATCCACATCACTAGTTTTGCAACTTTGAGAAACAACCGCAATATAATTATAATCACTACAAACCAAGTTTAAACTTGATTTTAGTGGGTTGTTGTTTTCCATAGTTGTCATTTTACCACTAAATAAATGAATAACATTTTTCTTAAAAAAGGTGTTAAAGTATGGCTTATTGTAAGTAGGAAAATAAAGAGAGTAAAAATTATACGTAGAGATATATCCAAATACCAATCTAAATCACACCACACGTGCAAAAATAACATAGCCGCGATGAGTGCGACAGCGACACCTTGTGAGATCATGTGTGCAGGCATATCCAACGTCAGATACTTTCTTGAGATTGTTGATGGAATCGGTCGGATAAACCTGCAAAAAAGTGTTAGAAATAATAATATAGCTCGAGACGCGTCAGACGCTGTCCTCAAGAAAGTATTTCCGACTAGCGAAAACCTTTCCCCAAGATATAACGAGCTCTTCGGCGTAAGCCGGTAACAGAACAACGAGAGTGAAAATTATATATTAATCCAACAGAATAAAATTGGAAGAGATGTTTTTCATAGCTCAAAAAATATATTTTTTCTTGTTTTTATTGCTAGCCGAACCCACACATATATATGTGCATGCAAATATACAAACGTTGAAGTTGCATGCCAGATAGATGATATTTTATTAAAGCTAACGTTCGGAGCATTATAACTATTATAAACGTTGGTGCACATCTCATTAAATTTGATTAATAACCAAGTTATATAATTTTTAGTGTAACGTAGGTTATTAACTTTATAACCGCCCAACAACAATTCTTAATCATTTGAAAAGATATGTAACCATTTCACTTAATTGTGTTTAACAAATGATAGAATATGAAAAAAAAGAAACAAAATACTTTATTCATTTGAAATACTTCTCAATTTTCCAACATATTGTTTTAAAATTTGTGTTTTGAGAACGGCATTTCATCGATTAAGGAGCATCACTAAAGAGTACATCCTGGATACAGTCAGGGATAACACCATGAAACATACACTTAAGGCTATGCTCACAACTACGAACAAGATTATGTCTCGCTACATTCATTAAATGATTAACATGTTTAAAGGAATCATTACTAATAACTTAATATCAACAACCACAGAACCCTAGACCGATCAGGTGCAACTGATTCGATGTGTGAAATCATAGATAGACAATCTGAATTTGGATCCTCTCCAGTTACCGGAGAGTTCCATTATGAAAAGATATAGAGAGGAGGAAATTATGGGTGTGATAGGTTGGTGAGTAGGATAGAGAAAAAGATAGAGATAGATAGGAAGTAAAAAGGAAATGGAAGGGAAATGGAGAGAAAGAATGGAGAGGGTCTGAACCAAGACAATCTCAGATGCCTAAGTTTTAAAATTTGTCAGGCATTAGTTGGTTGAGCGGTTCATGACATCTAAGGTTAAGGCTTTTGGTTTAATTTTTTTTTAAGTGACAACTTTTACTTAAAAAACGCTTCTCGACTTTTGGATGAAAAGTGTTTTTTACTTTTTCTATTACACGAAAAACACTTATTTTATCAAATACTACCAACTTTTACTTTTCAAAATTGCTTTTTTCTCAAACACTATCAACTTTTACTAATCATTTTTCCAAAATCACTTGAAAAAGTGTTTTTTTAAACAAAAGCATCTCCAAACACTCCGTAAGAGGCTGATTAGATTGATTAGTTTTCTACCGTTAGAGTTGACTAAGTGGATTAAGTGGTTCAATTAGGCTGATTTTTGGCCGATTTTAAAAGAAAGGAATCAATCTATTCGGCTTTTTGACATAAGAGGCCAATTTGGGTGTTTTGCATTTTCTTTAATTCAGTCTTGTAATTTCTGACTTCTTACACTAAATATATTGTGGGGGACTTGATTGTTGAAAAGTCAACGACTCATAGAATCTTCTCTAGATAGAGTATTAAATAAGAGTTAGAAAGAAATACTCTATAATGTAATTAATGTGAGAAGATTCTAGAATGTAATTAATGTGGGAGATACTAGAAAAACTCCCACCTCCTTAGCCTAGTATAAATAGAGGTGGATGGACACAACTCCATCACCACCAAGAGAGTGAAGCATCTTCAAGAGTGAGAGTAAGAGAGACTCCCCATCTTTGTACTCAATATTTTATATTAATAAAAATTGTTTTTATTCCTCCAAGTCTCAACAAGTGGTATCAGAGTCAGTGATGGGGGGCTATTATTCGTGAAGAGTTAAGGCGACACAGAGGTACTATTAGTGCACAATTTGGGATTGTGAAGTCAATTGGGCTGGGACCAAACTTGCTTGGAATATTGGTTGTCATATATTCAAGTCACTATGGATATCTCAAATTCGGTAAGTGGTGTCGAAAAGCTTAACAATTCCAACTACAACACCTGGAGTGTTCGTATGCAATTTTATTTGCTTGGACAAGATTTGTGGGACATCATTAGTAATGACAACACATCGTCACTCACCAATGCGGAGGAATTAAGGAAATGGAAGATAAAAGCGGGGAAGGCCATGTATGTTATATCCGTAACATTTGAAGATGAGTTGTTGCACCACATCAAAGATGCAAAAACTCCGAAGGAGGCATGGGATACTTTGGCGGCACTTTTTGCCAGGACGAATGATGTGAAGCTCCAACAATTGGAAAATGAGCTTCTCTCGATCTCGCAACAAGATATGTCGGTGAGTCAATATTTAATAAAGTCAAAACAATTTGTGATGAAATATGAAAGTTAGATCCACAAAATGCCATCACCGATACAAGAAAAAGAAGAATCATAATCCATGGATTAAGGCCGGAAATTAATGGTATTATTACCGCTACCCGTGGATGGGCAAAAGAGCCAACTCTAACAGAGTTAGAGAGCCTATTAGCCAACCAAGAGGCTTTAGATAAACAAATATCTAAAGTCTCAATCAACGAGGATGAGACCACCTTATATAGCAATAAAAGGAGTTTCGAACGAGATAGAAGAAGCACAAGACAAACAAATATAAATCCAAATAATGAGGATTGGCGAAAATGGCCAGAAGGGAGCTCTCATCGAGGGGGAGCTAATCAAGCCTGTCATGATAAAAATAAGGAAGAGAAGAAGTACCGTCGGAACAACAACCAGTGCTACAATTGTGGAAAGAAAGGACATTTTGTTAGAGATTGGAGACTTTAAACAGTCGAAGGAAATGCAGCAATATCAACTCTAAAGGAGAACAATAGTGAAGAAGAATGTGATTTTCAAGCAGCCTATGCGGCGGACAATGATAAAAAATTTGCTGCTTCTTGCATCATGGAAAAAGAGGAAGAAAAAGAAGAATCAACTCTTGTCACGGTGAGTGATAGATTCATAAATTATGAAAATGATTGGATTGTAGATTCCGGATGCTCCAATCACATGACTGGTGATATGACCAAATTAGAAAACTTCAATAAGTATGAAGGACGATGAGTTGTAGTCACTGTAAACAACTCAAAACTACCTATATATCACTCATGTTGGCCAAACAAAGATTACTCCACGATTCAATGCCGAACAAGTAGAGCTCCAAGATGTCATGCACGTGCTAGGTATGAAGAAGAATTTACTATCGGTGTCACAACTCACAAAATCTGGAAAGTATGTGGTGTTCGGCCCAGATTATGTTAAAGTATATCACCATCTACAAGAAAATGAGGAACCGATCATGGAGGGGCGAAGAGTTGAGTCTATCTATGTGATGTCTGCACAAATGGCATATGTAGATAAGACAAGGAAAAATGAGACACCAGACTTGTGGCACGCACACCTTTGACATGTGAGTTACAAGAAATTAAAGGTGATGATGAAGAAGGAAATGCTAAAGGGTCTCCCCAAACTAGAAATCCACGATGACGTGGTTTGTGTTGGGTGTCAATATGGAAAAGCTCATCGGCTTCCATATGAGGAGTCAAAATTCAGAGCCAAAGCGCAGTTTGAGCTAATACACTTAGACGTGTTCGGGAAGGTAAAACAACCTTCAGTTTGTGGTTTCAGGTACATGCTTACATTTATCGACGATTTTTCAAGATTTGTCTGGGTTGATTTTATGAAAGAAAAATCTGAACCCTTAAACAAGTTCAATGTATTTAAAGAAAAGGTTGACGCAGAAGTAGGTCACAATATCAGATGCCTACGCATAGATAACGGGAGAGAATACACTTCTGAAGAATTTAACAAATTTCTAAAAGAATGTAAAATAAGGAGACAATTCTCATGCCCAAGTACACCTCAACAACATGGAGTCGCAGAGAGAAAAAATAGACACTTGACGGAGACTATAAGAAGTATGCTACACTCTCGAAGAATGTACCACCACGTTTTTGGGCTGAGTGTATGAAAACAGCCTCTCATGTGATTAACAGGTTGCCACAAGCAAAGCTTGGATTCATTTCACCATTCGAAAAATTACAAAATATCAAGCCCACAGTGAGTCACTTCAGGGTGTTTGGTTGTGTATGCTACGTATTTGTTCCTGATCACTTACGTAGCAAGTTTGATAAGAAGGCGATTTGTTTTATATTCGTGGGCTATGATGATCAAAGGAAAGGATGGAAGTGTTGTGATCCCACAACTGGAAAATGCTACACTTCAAGAAATGTGGTATTTGATGAAGCATCCTCGTGGTGGTCATCTCAAGAAATTGTTCTTCCTCAGTCACAAGAAATTAAAGAAGTCTTAAAAGAACGAGAAGAAGAAAATTGTGACACAAATGTGGAAGTATCAAATGAAGAACCACCTGAGAAGCATGATAAGATTACTGAAGAAGCAAAGCCAAGTCAGTATGAGGAATTTGAAGAGCCAAATGAGTCTCTTCAAAGGTAGACAAGAAGAAGGAGGCCAAACCCAAAGTACGCAAATGCAGCACTAATAGAAGATAATGGGCCAAAAGAACCACCTACTTTCAAAGACGCTTTACAAAGTCCCAAATGAAAAAAGGCAATGGAAGAGGAGATCAAGGTTCCTAGATAGAATGAGACTTGGGAATTAGTTCCTAAACCTAAAGAGGTACGTCCTATAACTTGTAAATGGGTTTATAAGTTGAAAACTCGGCCAGATGGATCAATTGAAAGATACAAACAACGCTTAGTCGCTCAAGGTTTCTCTCAAAAGTATGGTCTTGATTATGATGAGACGTTCAGCCCAATAGCGAAGATCACTACTGTACGAGTCCTGCTAGCACTAGCAGCAAGACAATCTCGGAAGTTGTGGCAAATGGATGTCAAGAATGCTTTCTTACATGGAGAGCTAGATCAAAGAATCTACATGAAGCAACCCGAGGGGTTTATAAGCAAATCACATCCAGAGTTTGTGTGAAAACTCAAGAAAGCATTATACGAATTGAAACAGGCACCACGAGCGTGGTATGGGAAGATACCTGAATTCTTGGTACATAGTGGTTACTCAATTGCTTCTTCTTATTCAAGCCTGTTTGTGAAGTATACCGATGGGAAAATATCAATCATATTGATATATGTGGATGATCTAATCATCAACGGGAATCATGAGAAGGAGATCAATGAAATACGAGGTATATTATCAGTGATGTTCCAAATGAAAGAACTTGGAGAACTACAACACTTCTTGGGCCTCGAGGTAGAACGAACCAAAGAAGGAATATTTTTGTGGCAACACAAGTATGCAAAAGACATACTTGAAAAGTTTGGGATGTTTGATTACAAACCAGTATCAACTCCTATAGAGCCAAATGTGAAGATGTGCGCAGTTGAAGGCCGAGAATTGGAGGACTCCACCATGTACAAAAAACTCGTTGGAAGTCTTATGTACTTAACAATCACAAGGCCGAATATCATGTTTGCAGTTGGAATAGTGAGTCGGTTCATGGAGAAGCCAAGGAAGACTCACTTAGATGCAATACAATGCATAATGAGGTACGTAAAAGGAACTTTGGAATTTGGCATATTTTATAAAAGAGATGCATCATTTGAAGTGGTAGGCCATTGTGATGCTGATTATGCTGGAGATCATGATACATGTCGCTCTACCACTGGTTACACATTTAGTCTTGGTACGGGCACCGTGTCATGGTGTAGCAAAAGACAACCAACGATGTCATTATCAACTACAGAAGCAGAATATAGAGCAGCATCAATGGCAGCTCAAGAAAGTGCATGGTTGATGCAACTTCTAAAGGATCTTCATCAACCAACTGGCGATCCAATAACATTACATTGTGATAACCATCCAGCAATATGACTCGCGGAGAATCCAATCTTTCACGCTAGGACAAAACATGTGGAGGTTCATATTCACTTCATACGAGAAAAGGTCCTTAAAGAAGATATTGAGATGAAAGACATCACGACCGAAAATCAAATTGATTATGTAAGGAATAATTGTATTTAGATTTTGATGATGCTATATTAATTAGGATTTTAGAGTACCCCTCTTTAAAAAATGTATTAGGTTTTTCCTTGTAAAGCATTCTTAGAATAGTCGACTGACAGAAGACCTTTTGTGTGCCTGTTAGACTTTGTCCAGACAGAAGACCTTTTGGCTCTCTGTTGCTTCACATCGTGGACAGAAGACCTCTTGGTTCTCTGTCGGACTTCATCAGAACAGAGGTACTCAAGTCCTTCTGTTAGACTCTACTTCAACAGAAGTGCTCGTGATCCTCTGGTAGCTTATTTCCAACAGAAGTGATCGAGGCCCTCTCTGATTGACTCTCTGTTCAAATATACCAGAAGGCCTGACACTTGGAGAATTTCCTGAAATCTATCTACGCCGGTGAATTCAACAAAAGATTCCTTCAACGGCTAGAAGACTTCAACGGAAAAGCTACAGTACACACATTAAATGCTCATTTAATGAGCCCCATACGCTGAAGAGTAAAAGCTGATGATTAGCCAACATTCCAGGATAACTTTATCCCAAAATAACAACTCGCCAACTTTACCGGGTCCTACTGGTCAAGTCAACTGTACGCGTATTTATTGCAGTTGTCCTCCTCCTCCAACGAGAAGACAACCCCAGTATATAAGTGATACTACTCGAAGAACAACCAGAGAACTTTTGCTCAAACTTTACTCAACCTTCACTCGAACAACTTATTCAAACAACAAGCTTTCTTGAGATCAAAAACTTCATCTTCCTTAACAAGAAAAGCTTGAGTTGGAAAGATAGTATTTTCATATCTTCATATTCCAACGAAGAGCAAAGTTCCTTGTTCTTCAACCCTTCAAGCACTTCATCTACACATCCTTTGTGACGAAGCAAGTTGGAGAACCCCTGTTTTTACAAGAAATCTTCTTTAACTAGAAGGACGTCCAAGTAACTGGAGTAGTGAAGTGGGTATACTTCAAGGAAGCTCAGTGAAAGGACCAGTCTTAAAGGAACCCAGGAAGTGCATCCCAGGAGACATCTAGACTTGAAGAAGACGTGGAGAGCTTCTTAAGTGCTAGGGCTAAGGCTTTGTAATCTGCGTTTTTACAAGCTTAGTGAAACAGTGGATTAGAGGAACGAGTTGTTCCTTGAACCACTATAAAAATCACTGGTGTCATTTACTTACTGCATTTAATTCTCTCATTTACTTTAAACTGATTAACTCCAAAGACTAGGTCTCTGTGTTCAGCAGAACATGTTTTGTGAGTTAACAGAAGGCCTACTGCCTTTGCACCTCTGTGAGGATAACCGGACAGAACCCCTACCACAATACCATCCGCTGTCAGTCTATTCTGTCAATAGAACATGCTATTCTGTTAAATCTGGTACTTAGCTTGAAAAAGTTAAAAACTAGTACAGTCTATTCAACCCCCCCTCTAGACTGTACCCAATATAACCGAGACCAACAAGTGGTATCAGAGCCTCCTCGTTCTTGTAATCTTTTAGGTTATTTGCTGAACAGAGATCCACTTGTTTCTTAGCCTCTAATTTAAATTTCTTATCATGGATAACACACTTTCTAAGAATCTTATGTTTTCAGTTACTAAGTGTGATGACTGGAGGATCAGGATGAAAGCACATCTGTGTGCCCTACATGATGAGATGTGGGAAGTTCTTGATGCTGGCCCTTTCACTCAGTTCAAAAAGGTGAACCCAGAATACCTTGCTGCTGGTGATCAACCTCAGATGATCATCAAAGGCTATCATGAATGGTCAACTGAAGAAAGGAGGAAGTACAACCTTGACAACATAGCCAAGAACATCTGGGACACACTCACCCTCATTGGAGCTGGTGATGAGTAGGAGAAGGATAACAAACTAACCATTGCTATGAAGAAGTTTGAAGACTTCAAACTTTTACCCAAAGAGTGCATAGCTGAGATGTATGCACGTCTGCTCACCCTTACTGCTGAGATTTCAGAACTTGGGAAGGAACTGACCCCTAAGGAGATCAACTTGAAAGTTCTCAGAGGCCTACCTTCACCTTGAAAGATGAAGGTTACTGCCATGAGAGATAGAAAGGATCTCAGAACCTACAACACAGAAAAGCTCATCTCTGATCTCAAGTCTTATGAGTTCGAGATGAATGAAGAGGAGAAAGAAGAAACCGAGGACAGAATAACTACTGCCCTCACAGCCAGCACCTCTAAGGTAAATGACTTTGACCGTTCAATACTTTTAACTGACGAATTCATGGCTGCTTTTGCCAGGAAGTTCAGGAAATTCATGAAGCCCAAGGATGGCAGAAGTCCATTCTTCAGCAGAAAACCACACCAGAAGACCAAGTCTTCAGAAAGCAGTGGAGAGCTTCTCTACTACAATTGCAGAAAACCAGGTCAGTTCAAGGCCAACTGTCCACACCCCATAGTCTCCAAAAGGCAAGGCCAGGAAGGAGAAAAGAAGTATGATCACAGAAGAAGAAAAACACTCATCACAGAGCAACCAGAGAAGGACCCCCTCTCTGAGACAGAGTCCAACTCAAAATCAGAATCAGATGAGGCATTCTGTTGCCTGGACACAGAGACTGAAGACCTATGCCTTATGGGTTAATCTGATGATGAGGTATCCTCCACCTGTACTTCTCGTTTTTCTTCGGTAGGCTTAGCTTTTAATTCTGATTCATTGTCAGAATTTTGGGAAGAGTTTAGAACTATCTAAACCACTCATTCATTAGTCAAAGAAGAAAACAGTAAGCTAAAAGTTGAAATCTCTGACTTAACAAAAGAGACCGAGGTAAAAATCAATCTTCTAATTAAGGAGAGAGATCAGCTGGAAGCTGAAAATGTTTCTCTTCTTACAAGAGTAAGAGACATAAAGTCACTTGATATCAAGTACAACACCTACCAGAAGGCCCAGTCTTCAATGGAAAGGTTAGTACTTGACCAACAAATTAGCGTTGGTTTTGGTCTTGGATATGGCTCAACAGAATCAGGTGAGCCTTCTGTAAGGCCTAACACCAAAGTTGCTAAGGTTGATAAGGTCATAGAGCCACGGATCCCTAGCCCCATCTGCCATATTGGTGTATCTGGCACCAAAGTTATTCATGAGGAAGTTAGACCAAAAATAGAAGGAAAAAGGTGCAACAGAAACCCATTTTAAAAATTAATGAACCTCGCAGAAAACCTAACAACAGAAAAGGTTTTCAGAAAAATCAAAGGGAAACCTTCAAGAGACAACCTCATGATGACCATGCTAGAAATGATCACCAGAAGGGCAGGTATCAAGAGAAAGTTAACTTTAGGCAGAAGAGGTTGGCTGGTCAATTTCAGAAGTCCAAAGCTAACTGCCCCTATGCTCTTGATAGTATATGAGACTTCTTTCCTACCAAGAAAGCTATGCAAAAATATGTACACGGGAAGCATGACCCTCACAAGCATCTGCCCAAAGTGAATCACACTTCAGTTTACTATGACTACCAGGTGGACAACGGGTACCACCCACCAAGGTTTCACTTGATGAAACCAAAATGGTACCAACTACCTAGACTCCATGACCCCCTAGGACCCAACATTGCTTGGGTACCTAAATCTTCCTTTTAATTTTGCATGAACTGTGTGCTGGAGCCATCTCTGAGCAAGAGTGGTATATTGATAGTGGATGCTCCAGGCACATGACAGGTGACAAGAGTTGCCTAATAGAGTTCCAGATATTCAAAGGACCTAGAGTCACCTTTACTGGACAAGAGAAAGAAGGTCAAACAAAAGGAAGAGACAAGCTGATCAAGAACCAGATAATCATTGATGATGTCTCATATGTCAAAGGCCTGAAGTTCAACTTGCTAAGTGCTAGCCAATTCTGTGACAAAGGCTACACTATTGAATTCACAAAGGACTTCTTCTCTGTCAAGCATGAGACAGCTAAGGAAGTGGTTCTTACAGCAAAAAGGAAAAAGAATATCTATGTGGTTGATTGGAAAACTGCAAAAGATGGAGTATGTCTGATAGCCAAGGGAGATTCAAAACTCAGCTCGGAATGGCACAAGAAGCTGAGCCACTTGATGGACTGCCCAACATTGTGTACAAGAAGGAGAACATGTGTAGTCCTGCTTTCCAGAAAGGAAAACAAGTCAAGAACTCCTTCAAACCCATTGCTGGAGATCTCTCTACTAGCCCTCTAAATCTGATTCACATGGATTTATTTGGACCAGTTGAGACTCCAAGTGTTGGTGGAAAAAGATACACATTTGTCATGGTTGATGACTATTCCATATATACATGGACAATCTTCTTGAAGAAGAAGAATGAAACTCTACAGAAACTACCATCTTTGTTGAAGCTACTGCAGAATGAACAGAATGTGAAGGTCAAGACCATCAGATTTGATAGAGGAACAGAGTTTGTCAACCAGGTCATAAAGGATTTCTGTGACCAGAATGAAACAATGCATCAACTCTCTGCAGCCAGAACTCCTCAACAGAATGGAGTTGCAGAAAGAAGAAATAGAACTTTGAAAGAAGCTGCAAGGACCATGATTGCTGAATCAGGTCTACCTCTCAGGTATTGGGCTGAAGCAATCAACACTTCATGCTACACCCAGAACTGGAGCATGATCCACAAAGTTCACCAGAAGACCCCCTATGAACTCTGGAAAGGAAGAAAACCCAACATCAACTACTTTCATGCATTTGGATGCAAATGCTTTATGTTGGTCCTGTTTATAATGGGAACAGTCTAGAGGAGGGGGGGGGGGGGGTGAATAGACTGTTCAGGATTTTAAAACTTTTATCTGAGTCAACTCTGACTTATTAGAGAAGGTCTGGTTCTGGTGACAGAGAAGGTCGAGTTCTGATGGCAGAACTGGACCTGGCAGCGGATTAGGTTCTGTCCGGGTAGCCTCAGGAAAAACACTAAGGAAAATGCCTTTCTGATAACTCTTAAGGAAGATCTGCTGTACAAAGAGTCCAACCTATTGAGTTAAACAATTAGAATCTTAAGTGCAGAAATAAATGCGTAAAGTAAATGACACCGGGTTTTTTATAGTGGTTCAAGGAACAACGTGTTCCTCTAGTCCACTAAGCTTGTAAGTCAACAATTACAACGCCTTAGTCCCTAGCACTTAAGAAGCACTCCTCGTCTTCTTCAAGTCTAGTTTCCACCCGGGATGCAGTCCTTGCTTTCTGATGGCTGGTCTCGTTTCACTGAGTCTCTTGGAAGTATCCCCACTTCACTTACTCCAGCTAGTTTGAGACTTCCCTCCTTTTTCAAGAAGTATGTGATTTAAAATCAGATTTCTCCAACGTAGCTTCGTCACAAAAGATATGTAGTTGAGGCTTTTGAAGTGTTGAAGAACTGGAGGAACTTTGCTCTTGTTGGAAGAAAGGATATAAAGTTGATATGTTTCCAACGTATGCTTTTCTTGTTGAAGTGAGTGAACTTGAAATCTCAAGAAAGCTTGAATTGTAGAGAGCAAAAGCTTAGCAAAGTTGTCCTGTAATTCTTCGAAGTGTATCTTATATACTGGGAGCAGTCTTCCCGTTGGAGTGTAGAGGACAACTTCATTGAATGCTTGTACTGTTGATTTGACCGGTTGGTCCTTCGACTTGCTATTTTGGGGGCGTAAGGATATCTGCATGGTCAATGATCAGCTTTAAATATCTCTTCGTACGTACCGCATTAATTGAGCATTTAATGCGTGTACAGTACCATGTTTTCATTGAAAGGTTCCTAGCCGTTAGGGTATTTCTCGTTAGTTTCACGGCAGTTGGAAGAGTCTTCGAATTCTGCTAAGTATAGCATGTCTGGTGAGGCTCTCTGGTTGAAACTCTGATGACCGCCTCTGATGCCAAATCTGGTAGCAACTCTAATGAGCAACTCTGATAAGAAAGTCCAAGAGGGTCTCTGGCCAGTCGACTATGCTAATACTTACAACGAAAATTTCTAATACAAAATTGCTAATGGGGTACTTTAAAATTCTAATTAACCTAGCATCATCAAAATCTAAATACATTTATTCCTTACAATTTCCCCCTTTTTGATGATGCCATAACCCTTTAACTATTTCCAGAGAAATGCCTTTCACCATAAAAAAAATAAAGTTAAAAAAACTTTCATTAAAATCTTGGTGGGCAACTTAGCACAGAAGAATAGTAAGAGTAAGATACTATCAAGCAATATAGGTATCAGAGCACAAACAAAACATAAACACATAAAGTAATTAAAGAACAGATAATTGATAGTGCCATGCAAACTAGAGGCAGAGAGGTGATACGTTCGTAATTTCCATTTCTATGTTTATGTTTTTAATTAGTTTTGCTCGACTTTTACTTTGGAAATTACACACTTTTGGTGTAATAGATTAGATTGTTAAATTCTTGTAAATAGGTTAGATTAGATATATTCTGAGCTTAATCAGGTTTTGGTCACCCAAAGTACAGTTGGTGAACCCAAAAAGTGAAGAGAAGGTGCAAAAGTTCAAAGACAAAAGAAGATCCTGAATTTTGGTCTATACTCGGTCGAGTATTAGCTATACTCGATCGGGTATTAGGTTGGAACTTCAAATCGGATCAGATCCGAAGACAAAGGAACATGCAGGGAAGATTTTGGCCACGATTCTATGTCTATACCCGATCGGGTAGACCGACATACCCGATCGGGTATGCCTTTAAATTGCAAACGAAGATCGGTCGAGTATAGCCCGAATACCACTTTCTAAGCATACTCGACCGGGTATTCATATATACTCGATCGGGTATACACTTAGAAAATAGCCTGAAACCGGTCGAGTATGCCTCGGATCGGGTGTTACACACATACTCGATCGGGTACCATGTATATACCCGATCGAGTACCCGAATCCCATCCCAAAAACCTATAAATACACCTCCTTTCCTTCACAAAAAGATATCCAATCCCTTTGTACATCTAAGCTCAGTATAGAATAGCTCTTTCTTTATATTTTTCATCATGTTTAGTCTCCAAATGAGGAGCTAAACTCTTCCATCTTGGTTTTGCTACTTTGAAGCTTAATGAATTTGTAAGTTGTGAGTTATTTTCTTTAATCTTCTTCCTTGAATATTACATCTTTCTTTCAAAATACTATCTCTATATCAAAGTTGGGGAGTGTTACTAAGATGACAATTAGTTAACATCTTGACATTGGTTATAGTAATAGCTATTTCTTCCTCTATGATAATATTGGGGAGTGTTACTAAGATGACAATTAGTTAACATCTTGATATTAATCATAGTAGGATTCATATATTTTAATATTCTTCCTTGAGTATTGATTAATTCCTATTCATATTTCATGTTAATATCTTAAACATTACTTAAAGTATCAACTAGTATTGTTTCTCATATTAATTATTACTAGAATCAATCGGTTAATACGCTTGTTATTAATCCGGTTCTTTCAACGGTAGTAAACTTGGAATAGTAACGCATGCATCTCATGGTTAATATGCCAAGGGGAATTAATTATATTGATTAAACCAATAAACCGCTTGTGTTGAGGTTATCAATCTCAATCGTTTTCATCTTAAGTTTATTGCTACTATCAAGTTAATATACGACGCTTGTTCTATATTGACTCGATAGTAAGTTTTATTAATGAACGCATCTCGTTATTAATAACTACCCTCGATGAACTGTATATACTCCTCGATTGAGTATTCGAGAGGAAGATAGTTAAAGATATAACCGGGATCGACGAACATTTCATTAAGTGGATAAAAGCAAGACCAAGTCTTCATCTCATTGCATTAAACTCATATAGGTTGTTTATCTTAGTGTTGTTAAAACAAACAAATCTAAATCCCCCTTTTTGTTACTACTTTTATAAAAGAAAAGTATTCCTTTCCCTGTGGATACGAACCTTACTGCACTATACTACGTATTTGTGTCATATTGATTATTTATTTTGAGTGCACCTAACGACTAGTGCACGTCAAATTTGGCGCCGTTGCCGGGGAAAGGCAATTAATTTTTCTTTTATTTCATTTCAAGAAAAATCAAAAAAATATATATACCAAATAAAAAAAAAATATAAAGAGTTCTTATTTTTCTATTTTCTGAGCTTAGTGGAGTTTATGGTTAAACATCGTTCCATAAACGAAATCACATATCACAAAAACCCAGAAATAGAACAAACTTTCGAGCGGTTGAAAAGTAAATTTTCTAACACCGACTCGGAAGAATCATCTTCCAGAGATTCATACACCGCTAGCTCTAGTTCTAGCGACACCGAAGAGTCAACCACAATGGCTCTTGAAACAAGGACACTGAGGGAGCTCACAGTTCCAAACCTCAACCAACAACCACTGTGTATTACCTTCCCTACACTTGATGAGGGTAATACGTTTGAGCTAAAATCTGGGCTCATTCATCTGCTGCCATCCTTCCATGGCCTGAGGGGAGAAGACCCGAACAAACATTTATCGGAGTTCCACGTCGTTTGCACAAGCATGTGCCCAAACGGTGTGACAGAAGAACAAATCAAACTGCGGGCATTTCCATTTTCACTGAAGGATACCGCAAAGGATTGGCTATTCTATCTTCCTTCAGGAAGTATAGGAACATGGGCGGCCATGAAGAAAGCGTTCCTGGAAAGGTACTACCCTGCCTCTGTCTCATCCTCTCTAAAAAAACAAATCAGCAACGTGGAGCAGAAGGATGATGAATCGTTCTACGAATATTGGGAACGATTCAAGAAACTGTGTGCAAGCTGCCCTTATCATGGCTATTCGGAGCAAGACCTCATCTTATATTTCTATGATGGTCTTTGAAATGAAGATAAGCGGATGATAAACGCCGCATGTGGAGGAGGGATTGTCAACAAGACCCCTTCTCAAGCTACAAACCTCATCTCGGAGTTGGCCGAGAATTGTAGGCACTATGATCGGCGATCAACAAAACGAGTTATGGCGGCAGAATCCAACAACTCATTGGAAAGTCAAGTAGCCGGCTTGACTTCTTTGGTTAAAGATTTTCTCTTAAATCCGAAACCTCAAGAAGTCAAGGTCTGCGGCATATGCTCGACACAAGGGCACCCCACCGACTCTTTCCCAACACTACAAGAGGAGAACGTTGAACAAATCAATGCTTTGGGTTTCCAAAATCAAAAGAGGTATAATCCTCAAAGCAACACCTACAATCCGGGATGGAGGGATCATCCTAATTTAAGGTACGGAAACTCTCAACCTCCTCAACCATCAAATCCTCCTCCTCCACAATATAAACAACAAGGCCAAACTTCTAACTCGAATATGTCAACCGAAGACATGATTCGATCACTTGCCATGAATATGGCAACTATGCAACAAAGTGTGGTTCAATTCCAAGAAACAACAAAATCCAGCATCCACAACTTGGAAAACCAAATCAGCCAAATCTCAAATGCCGTGAGTAGGCTTGAAGCTAAGGATTCGGCAAGGCTACCATCTCAAACGGAGCCAAATCCTAGGCAACAAGCCCATGCAGTCACATTGCGGAGTGGCAAGGAGTTGGTTATTGCCAAAGAGAAGGCAAAGAGCCACATTGGCGAAGAGGAGGAAGAAGAGGAACTGGTGGAAGTGACTCAACCGGAGGTGGAAGCTCAAATCCCAACCCCACCACCGGTCATTCCCGAGATTGAAGCACCCTTCCCCGAGGCTCTAAGGGAAACACGAAAGCTGGAGAAGGACAAGGACATCTATGAGACATTCTCCAAATGTGAGGTAAATATCCCTCTCCTTAACTTGATAAAGGGTGTTCCTAGATTCGCAAAATTTTTCAAAGAACTATGTACAATAAAAAGGAAACATAGACTCAATGGAAAACAAAAAGTCCAAGTTAGTGAACGTGTTTCGGCAGTTTTTCAAAAGAAACTTCCAAAGAAATACAATGACCCGGGCATGTTCACTATACCTTGCAAGTTGGGAGGAACTACGTTTTCAAAAGCCATGCTCGATTTAGGAGCATCAATTAATGTCATTCCTTACTCTTTATACAAATCACTTGAGCTTGGCCCTTTAAATGAAACCGGAGTAGTCATTCAACTTGCGGATAGATCAAATGCCTACCCTAAAGGTATTGTCGAAGACGTACTAGTTATGGTTGACAATTTGATTTTCCCCGCTGACTTTTATGTTTTGGAAATGGAGAATGATAAGAATGCGGTACCTATCCTTTTAGGAAGGCCATTTTTAAAAACCGCTAGAGCAAAGATTGACGTATTTAGCGGTTCCTTAACAATGGAATTTGATGGGGATAAAGTTGAATTCAACATTTATGACTCCATGAAATATCCAAATGAAAATCATTCTTTATTTGCCATTGATATTGTTGACCCCCTTGTACAAAATACTTTTGAAATCAATAAAGAGGACGAATTGTTAAGTATACTTGAAAATGACTTCGGGGAAAACTCTTCAGAACTTGCCCTGACCCCCAACACACAAGCTATGATAGTGGAATTGGATACTCACTTCCAACTCCCACTTATGCCACCGGGGTCTAGGGCATTTCCACTAACCATCCCCGAGGAAAAACCTCTACCTTCAGTTTTGCAGGCACCCGACGTTGAGATGAAACCACTCCCAACACATTTGAAATATGTGTTTTTGGGGGAAAAAGAGACACTACCGGTCATTATCTGAAACAAATTGACCGGAGAACAAGAAGGCAAATTGATAGCGGTGCTCAAGGAGCATAAACTAGCAATTGGATGGACTATAGCCGACATCAAAGGCATTAGTCCATCTACTTGCATGCATCGCATCTTAATGGAGGATGAGGCCAAGCCGGTACGACAGCCGCAACGAAGACTAAACCCACCTATGATGGAGGTGGTCAAAAAGGAGGTGATCAAACTACTCCAAATGGGGATAATCTTCCCCATCTCCGACAGCAAATGGGTTAGCCCAACCCAAGTGGTCCCAAAGAAAACCGGAGTCACGGTAGTGGAAAACAAACATGGAGAACTAATGCCCACCCGAATTCAAAATGGATGGAGGGTATGTATAGATTACCGTAGACTCAATGCGGTAACTAGAAAGGATTTCTTTCCTTTACCCTTCATCGACCAAATGCTTGAGAGACTTGCCGGGCATAAGTTCTATTGCTTTCTTGATGGCTACTCCGGGTACTTTCAAGTGCCTATAGCCCCTGAAGATCAAGAGAAGACCACTTTCACTTGTCCATTTGGCACTTTTGCATACCGGCGCATGCCATTCGGACTTTGCAATGCCCCGGCCACATTCCAACGATGCATGATGAGCATATTCTCTGAATATGTTGAGCTATTTATGGAAGTCTTCATGGATGATTTTACAATCCATGGAGACTCATTTGATTCATGCCTACTTCATCTATCTCTTGTTTTGAAGAGTTGTTTAGAATCAAATCTTGTTCTAAACTCTGAAAAATGTCACTTTATGGTGGAGGAAGGAATTGTCGTAGGCCATGTAATTTCATCCAAAGGAATAGAGGTGGACAAAGCAAAAGTGGAGGTTATCCAATCACTACCTTATCCTACCACCGTTAAGGAGATACGATCATTCCTTGGACATGCAGGTTTCTACAGGAGGTTCATCAAAGATTTCTCAAAGATTGCATCTCCTTTATGCACACTTTTGCAAAAGGAGGTGGAGTTCATATTCTCCGAGGACTGCAAGAAGGCCTTCATTACTTTGAAGGAGAAATTAGTAACCGGACCTATCATCCAAGCCCCGGATTGGTCTCTTCCCTTTGAGATCATGTGTGATGCTAGTGACTATGCGGTCGGGGCCGTTTTGGGCCAAAAGGTGGGAAGAGCATCTCATGTGATCTATTATGCATCCAGCACACTCAATGACGCCCAACGCAACTACGCCACCACCGAAAAAGAAATGTTGGCCGTCGTTTATGCGCTCGAAAAATTCAGGTCATACTTACTTGGTACCAAAGTGATCATTTACACCGATCATGCGGCTATTAGGTTCTTGATGACAAAGAAAGAGGCCAAACCACGGCTGATTCGATGGATACTACTCCTGAGCGAGTTTGATGTTGAGATCAAGGACAAGAAAGGCATGGAGAACTTGGTTGCCGATCACTTAAGCCGTTTGGTCTTGGGCGAAGGAAACAATCATATCAAAGATGATATCCGAGGCGAATTTCCCGATGAGACCCTTTTCTCCCTTAAGGAAATTCGTCCTTGGTACGCTCACATTGTTAATTTCCTTGTTCTAAACAGGTTTCCACCAAGCTTCTCTAAAGCTCAAAGAGAGAAACTCCAGCATGATGCAAAGCAATACGTATGGGATGAACCATATTTATGGAAACATTGCAAAGATCAAGTCATTCGAAGATGCATTCCCGAAACAGAAATTGCATCCATACTTGCTTTTTGTCACTCACATGCATGTGGTGGCCACTTTGGAGGAAAACGAACATCCATGAAGGTACTTGAATGTGGTTTTTGGTGGCCAAGCTTATTCCGCGATGCTCATGTCTATTGTCAATCTTGTGATAATTGCCAACGCATGGGCAACATCTCTCGAAAGCATGAGATGCCACAAGTTCCTATGCTCTACGTGGAGATCTTTGATGTGTGGGGAATAGATTTCATGGGACCTTTTCCTAATTCCCATGGAAATTTATACATTCTATTGGCGGTGGATTACGTATCCAAATGGGTGGAAGCAAAAGCCACAAAGACCGATGATGCCAAAGCAGTGACTGAATTCCTCAAAACCCGCATCTTCTCAAGGTTTGGGGTACCACACATCTTGATAAGCGACAGAGGCACTCACTTCTACAACAAAACTGTGAGTACCTTGTTAAAGAAATATGGCGTCACACATAAACTCTCCACCGCCTACCATCCACAGACAAACGGTCAAGCTGAGGTATCAAACAGAGAGCTGAAATCAATTCTTCAAAAGACAGTAAATCCGAACCGTAAGGATTGGAGCCTGCGCATGGATGATGCCTTATGGGCATACAGGACCGCTTTCAAAACCCCAATTGGAATGTCACCCTATAGACTCGTGTTCGGTAAGGCCTGTCATCTTCCGGTCGAACTCGAACACAAGTCTTATTGGGCGGTCAAAACATTCAATCTCGACATGGCTAAAGCAGGAGAGCAAAGGAAGCTACAACTCCAGGAACTAGAAGAGCTTCGATTGGAGTCCTATGAGAATGCCGCCATCTACAAGGAAAACACGAAGGTATGGCATGACAAAATGATAATAAGAAAGGATTTCCAAGTTGGAGACAAAGTCCTTCTTTTTCTCTCACGCCTTCGCCTTTTCCCCGGAAAATTGAGATCACGATGGGAAGGACCATTCGAGGTGGTCAAAGTCTACACCCATGGCGTAGTGGAAATAAAAAGCCTCGATACCGGAAAAATCCTCAAGGTTAATGGACATCAACTCAAACCATTGCTTGAAGGTTTCCAGAAAGAAAGCATTGAATGCATGGATCTCATCGATCCAATCTTTGAAGAATGAACACAACAATGGCGTCGTGCCGCGACGTTAACTAAGGCGCTTCTTGGGAGGCAACCCAAGCAAGGTACATTTTTTTTCTTTTATTGTTAACCCCCCTGTCAATGTTTTCAATTATGTCTTTGAGAGGTTGAGAGAGAGGGCACTAATCATGGTTTTTTGGAAGAAAAGAAATAAAAAATTTGCAGGTTTTTGAACATCTGGGGACATACCCGATCGAGTATAACCTTATACTCGGTCGGGTATGAGCAAAAAGAAAAGGGATCGGGCACTACTCGATCGAGGGAGCATTCAAAAAATTGAAAAATAAGCAATACTCGATCGGGTATCACTATACACCCGGTCGGGTATTGCTAGAAATGCTAAAATTTAAGGGGACTGACTCCCACACTCGACCGAGTACCCACTTCAAAAATGGAAAAAAAGCATATACCCGATCGAGTATGGAGGAATACTCGACCGGGTACAGGAGACAGGCTGCTCACAAAGTTCATTTTCTAAGCATACTCGACCGGGTAACCCCACCCTACTCGATCGAGTACAGGAGGCAGGCCGCTCAAAAACTACACTTTCCACCCATACCCGACCGAGTACCAGCATATACTCGATCGGGTATACGGGTCTTATAACCCCAAATCAGCCCCAAAACACTTCATCTTCTCCAAATTCCCAACCCTATCTCGAACAAAAAACGCCCAAACCCCATTTTTACACCTTCTCTCTACCATATCTCTTCCAAATCTTCACCAAATCCACCCATTCCAATGCCAAAACACTCCCCTCATCCTCCTCTACACGTTCATACCCATCAATCCCATTCTCCCCCAACTTTCAGAGGTCCGAAAAACCCTACCCCCCACCTTCCAATTTCGGTTCTCAAAGGCCAAATTCATTCCAAATGGCTCCAAGGAAAGAGAAAGGGCAAAGCTCAAGCACTAGGGCAACCGTCCCGGGCTACGAGGACATCCTTTTCGTGGACAACGAACAACGCACACGCTTCATGTCCACAATTGAAAGGCAAGTCAAACCTTCCCGCTTTTTATGCCTTGATGCTCTAAAGGAATTAGGAGTATACTCAATAATGAAGAAATTTTTTCATGAGTTGCATATGGATAAAATTTTCAAAATGCAATACAACTCAAATGAAAAAATTATCTATGAATTCCTAAGTTCGGTGCACTTTGAGAACAATGAAGAGGACTTTAGGGGGATGATAGACTCAGGTTTCGATTGTTTAATCACAATCACACCATCACGAAACTTGAGTTTGCCGAACACTTTGGTATTCCGGTCCCGTACCAAAAGTCTATATCCGACAATACCGCCTTCGGCCACACCCTATGGACCAAGATGACCGGGGAGACCAAATTTAGCTCCTCCCAACTCTACATTAGTCATGTCCAACATCCAGTCCTACGCCTCTTTTTGAATGTAATTTTCTTTTGTTTATTTTTTTCTTTATTTTTTTTGTGTAAAAGTTCAAAAGAGTTACATGCATAGTGCTAGGTAGAAATGAAAATTACATACCATCATGAGTGTCTCCCCCGCACTTGAATCAAGCACTGTCCCTAGTGCCCGCCTTCTCCTCCGTAGTAGCTCCCTCCAAAGCCGCTCCTTTGGCCACCATCTCCCATGTAAGTGTCCCCGCCATCTCCGCCGTCGTACCCTCCACCACCGGAGCCATATCCTCCAAAGTTACCCCAATGAGTGGGGTCATACCATGAGGGTGGTGGAGGAGGGGTTCTCCATGGTATGGAAGGATCCCTGCTGTGCCATAAAAGAGTACATAGGTCCGTAGAACCTATGTTGGTCTTCCTCATACCGGTGTCTATCGGCCTCCCGGAGTTCCTCTAAACGTTGAAAGCCGGCCCTTTGCTCATCCTCCAATCTTTGAAAACCGGCTCTTTGCTCTTCCCTCTAATCGGTTGAGCCGGTTGTCCATTTGGGCTATTCCCGTAAGAAGTTGTTGTTGACCCTCCAGAAGTTGTTGAAAGAAGTCGGGTGGTGGAGGGTTTTGGCTTTGTTCTGGGAAATCATGGCTCATGGTTGGATGGCTATGGGGTTGCTCATAGGGCTCTTCATCGGGTTGGTTTTGGGGGAGTTCCTGTTCCGGTTCTTGGAGATGTGGGGGGAGGGCGTTTGGGAAGAGGTAATGTTGATCCGGTCTGTCTGTTTTGAAGTGGAGTTGGGGGAGTTCTGGGTTGGGCAAGAGGAAGTATTTGAGGGGTTTGGGGTGGATGTGCCAGTTCTACATATTTTTGAGCCTTTCTTCACCATAAACGGTGTGTGAAAAAGATGTACAGCCCGAGTGGCCCAGCCAAGATATGTTCATTAAACAGTAGTCGGGTATAGGAGAGTCATCCGTATACCCGAACTTTGTGGCCAAGTGCATAATCACCCCGCCCACTACGATAGCACCCTTTGCCACACTTTCCTTCTTTAGATGAGCCCACATGAGATTACAGAGGTTGAAATCCACGTGGATACGGAATAAGGCTACCGAGATGAGGCATACATCCCCCATCCTTGTATGATGGTTGTTGGGACGTCCAAGCAAGGAGTTGGAAACCCAACAAAATGGGCAATCTAAGCAAAAAAAAGGCTTATAAAAAAATGAGTGAGTTGGAGAGAATGGAAAATGAAAAGAGGTGCTAGGATGAAAACCTGAAAAGGCTCCTAGGCAAAATGAGAGATATGAGAGAAATGTTTGTTCTTGCAGGCACTCATTATATCCTTATGAAGAATATGAAGATTCAAGATAAAGAAGAAGAGAGGAGGAGAAAAGAAGACAACACTAGGAGGCCATTAAACCCAAGATGCTCTTTTGTAATTTGAGTTTAAAACTCATTTTTCTTTGTAATCCTTGGTGGTCTTTGTGTTTGTATTATGTTTTTGTTGAACTGTGGAACTTTTGGACAAACATTGACACTTGTAAACATTTCATCTTACTCGAGACGAGTAAAGGTTTAAGTGTGGGGGAGTTGATACGTTCGTAATTTCCATTTCTATGTTTATGTTTTTAATTAGTTTTGCTTGACTTTTACTTTGGAAATTACACACTTTTGGTGTAATAGATTAGATTGTTAAATTCTTGTAAATAGGTTAGATTAGATATATTCTGAGCTTAAGCAGGTTTTGGTCACCCAAAGTACAGTTGGTGAACCCAAAAAGTGAAGAGAAGGTGCAAAAGTTCAAAGACAAAAGAAGATCCTGAATTTTGGTCTATACTCGGTCGAGTATTAGCTATACTCGATCGGGTATTAGGTTGGAACTTCAAATCGGATCAGATCCGAAGACAAAGGAACATGCAGGGAAGATTTTGGCCACGATTCAATGTCTATACCCGATCGGGTAGACCGACATACCCGATCGGGTATGCCTTTAAATTGCAAACGAAGATCGGTCGAGTATAGCCCGAATACCACTTTCTAAGCATACTCGACCGGGTATTCATATATACTCGATCGGGTATACACTTAGAAAATAGCCTGAAACCGGTCGAGTATGCCTCGGATCGGGTGTTACACACATACTCGATCGGGTACCATGTATATACCCGATCGAGTACCCGAGAATCCCATCCCAAAAACCTATAAATACACCTCCTTTCCTTCACAAAAAGATATCCAATCCCTTTGTACATCTAAGCTCAGTATAGAATAGCTCTTTCTTTATATTTTTCATCATGTTTAGTCTCCAAATGAGGAGCTAAACTCTTCCATCTTGGTTTTGCTACTTTGAAGCTTAATGAATTTGTAAGTTGTGAGTTATTTTCTTTAATCTTCTTCCTTGAATATTACATCTTTCTTTCAAAATACTATCTCTATATCAAAGTTGGGGAGTGTTACTAAGATGACAATTAGTTAACATCTTGACATTGGTTATTGTAATAGCTATTTCTTCCTCTATGATAATATTGGGGAGTGTTACTAAGATGACAATTACTAAGATTCTTCCTTGAGTATTGATTAATTCCTATTCATATTTCATGTTAATATCTTAAACATTACTTAAAGTATCAACTAGTATTGTTTCTCATATTAATTATTACTAGAATCAATCGGTTCATACGCTTGTTATTAATCCGGTTCTTTCAACGGTAGTAAACTTGGAATAGTAACGCATGCATCTCATGGTTAATATGCCAAGGGGAATTAATTATATTGATTAAACCAATAAACCGCTTGTGTTGATGTTATCAATCTCAATCGTTTTCATCTTAAGTTTATTGCTACTATCAAGTTAATATACGACGCTTTTTCTATATTGACTCGATAGTAAGTTTTATTAATGAACGCATCTCGTTATTAATAACTACCCTCGATGAACTGGATATACTCCTCGATTGAGTATTCGAGAGGAAGATAGTTAAAGAAACCGGGATCGACGAACATTTCATTAAGTGGATAAAAGCAAGACCAAGTCTTCATCTCATTGCATTAAACTCATATAGGTTGTTTATCTTAGTGTTGTTAAAACAAACAAATCTAAACCCCCCTTTTTGTTACTACTTTTATAAAAGAAAAGTATTCCTTTCCCTGTGGATACGAACCTTACTGCACTATACTACGTATTTGTGTCGTATTGATTATTTATTTTGAGTGCACCTAACGACTAGTGCACGTCAAGAGGGTATCTTATTATCAGAGAGTATATATAAAAATACAGGAGATAGAAAGAATTAAGATTCTTCTTCTACCTGTGTTCCTGCTTCATCAATTCTTCACAGTTCTTCATTTACTCTTGCTCTGATGGAGGCTAAGTTCCTCGGATTCTGGTACTCAGACCAGTGAGGCTCAAGCTTGCAGTCCAAGTAATTCCTTACAGCTTCTGATATGTTTTTGCCTGGTATGACCTTCATTTTCCACCAGACATCTGCTTCTTGAATGGATCCTCCATGGTTGATCTGGACAAGTCCATCGCTATCCATGAAGAGATTCTCGTGCTGCAGTGGGGTCATCAGTTTCTTCATTTGCTCAAACTGAGCTCTGTCAGGTCTTGACATCCCACTTTTCAACCAATCATTAAAGGAGAAGTTGGATGATTTCTTCTTGGAACCTCTGGGAGGTGGAGGTGGATGTCTGTGGGTTCCAGCAGCAAGTTTCTTCTTCTTAGCAGCTTCGAAGTAGGGAGCAAGATCAACAGAGGATGGCTTTCTAATGGTCAGAGTCCTAGAGCTAGGATCTTCCGCTTCTATGGTCTCTTCTTCTCTAGTCTCTTCCCCCTTTTTGGCATCAACAAGATCGCCAAGAGGAGCTCAATCTTATAGAACTCTGAAGCCTGAGCATCTCTGATTTCCTTAAGAGCTTCAGGAAATGGTTGAGTGACAGACGTCAGTCCCTCTATCAAGCTTTGTTGCTTCTCTACTGCAGATTGGATATCTTTTGTGCTTGCCTCAAGGAGTACCAACTTCTGGTATCTCGCTTTGTCATTCTTGAACAGAGATGAAGCTTGCTCCTTGTGATCGTTGCAGAGAAACTGTAACTCCATGAATCTCTCAGATGATTGATCAACGTTCCATTGGAGAATATCAATAGATTCTGATATCTCCTTTAGGGCCTTATTCTGCTTGTTGAGAGTCTGGGAGTGTGAGTAAAGAACAGAATTGACACCATCCACTTCTCATGAGACTGCATCTACTTTGGCATTAGATGAGTCCATGAATGTAGTCAGTGTTTGGGTCAGGGTTGCAACTTTTTCAGAAATCTGCTGTAACACCCCCAAATTCCAAGCCCAAAATATTACTTCAAATGGTAATTTATTTAAAAGAAATATTAAACTTTATTTAGAAATCATCAGAGTTAGTTCAGCAGGTTAGTTGGTTAGAGAGAAGTCAGAGCAAGTAAGTAAAAGTAGAGAGAGAGTGTATTCAGTATGAATGCCGTTTTCAGCGTGGTTACAAATGGGGAAATGGGGCGCTATTTATAGCAGCAATAAATGCTGGGCAGGGACACGTGTCAAGCGCTCATTGGCCGAGGGGTCACCTCAACTGGTTGGCGCTGGCAGCCGCATGTGGCCGCATTTAATGCGGCTGTTGGATGGGATGTCTGTGCAGGGTACGGTGATCTTGTACGCATGTGAGGCGGATATCTTGTCGAGTGAGATGCCTTCGGCCATAGAGAAGTAGCCGAGGGCTCCTCCAACCGATGGTACCCTGGTGCCGAGGGCTCACAGTGCCGAGGGCTACTGTTTTCGCCGTTTTCTCCCAGTTTCTTAATTTGCTTGAGAAACCCGTTCTGTGAGAATTTGGAGCCTTCGGCCAGGGGGCCGAAGGCACCCCTGGCGCGTAGTGCGGACTGCTAGGTACTCTGGATGCGGTGATTTGGGCCTGTTGGGCCTGTTGGGCCTTCGCTGGAGTAGTAGGAGTCTATGGATCGGGGGTTCCCGGGCCATATACTCCATCAGGAGTCCCTCACTCCTTTTGCCGAAAGGTACTTGAGGGAAAAGGAGTAATTTGTGCTTGCCCTTTGATGTTGTCCCGTCGTGATCCCTGAAGTTGGTGAGGAGTTGTTGCTTTTATGTCCCTGCCGAAGGCAGTCCCTCAGTTACCCACATGTCGGGACTTGAGGGCTTGCTTTGTTGTTTGTTGGAATTTCACAAATTTTGTAATTTAATGATTTTACCGAGGGGGTCCTCCAGTCCCCCACTCCTTGAGGCACTTGTAAAGTGGTGAAAAGGAGTAAAGTAGTTACGTTGCTGTTGTGGGCCGAAGGCTGACGCTTTTCGTTTCATTTTGGGGGGATGCCTCGTTAAAAACCTCATTAGGAAAAACCCTAGGGGAAAAAATCCTAATGAGGGAAAAAGAGTGCACCGAATTCCCCCAATGATGAATCGAAAATGTCAAACCTTGGTCAAAAATGGAGAATACGGTAATGCCGAAGGCTCTTCTTTTCCTGAGGGCTCATGTATTGATCAGCCGAAGGCTTGCTGTTGATATCCTGGGGGTGCCGAAGGGGAGCCCCTCAATCCGGGGATCAAGGGCCTGCTGGATAAAGGTAGTAATTTAACTGTCGCCGGGGGGTCCACTGTTTGTTGATTAGTTGGTGATGAAGATACCCGAGGGTTCCCATTACCTGTGTGCCATGGGTTATCCGTCAATGAGGTAACTCCCCGGGGGCTACCCGGTTTTGCAGAGCTGAGGGGGAATCCCCGAGGGGTTCCCTGATATGAAGCCCTGAGTTTCTGAGGGAGTGATCCCGAAGTCGTCTGTTATGTGCTGTGTGGGGCACAACCCGGGGGCACTTCTGAGTGAGTGTACCCGGAGGCTATCCTTGATGAAGTGGAGTGAAGTAGAAAACCCGGGGGCTTCCAGAATATAGCCGTTGGAAATATAGCCGTTGGAATATGTAACGACGGGATATAGCCATTGGGGGGGGGGGTGGCACACGTGGCGTGTGATGGCTGGCTGTTCGCGGGCGGCGTCACCGGTTGGGTGAGGACGCGGTGTGTAATGATGGCGGTCCATCCGGAGGCCCGGATTCCATCGCCTATAAATACCCCAAGGCCAGGGCCATTCCCCGCTGTGCGAACTCAGTGTAGCGAAGCTCTGGCAAAAATTCTAGAGAGAGAAACTCCAGCCTTCGGTAACAACTCAGATTTCAAGGTCAGTTCCCCCCGCCTTTCTCCTTCTAGTCTAGCTGTGCCTTGTGCCCCTAGGTTAGGAGATAGAATTCACTAGAAACCTTAGTTCCCCCGAACCCTCGAGCTAGAGATAGAATGTCGTCTCAGAGTGACTCTCAGGACATCTCGAGGACGCCCTCGATGGAGGACGAGGGCATCTCCGACGTGGAGTCCAGCAGTGGCCAGCCCTCGGATGGTGCTGATGTCGTCCTGGCCCGGGAGGTCCAGAAGGAACTCATTGCGGAGGTCGAAGCCGAGGGCTTCGAGCAGGAGTGCGAGGATGAAGACTTAGCCCTCGCATGGCAAACAGCGGAGGATGAGGCGCAGAATGAGAGCTCGAAGGTTACGATTGCTGTTCTCCCCCCTCGGGGTTCCGGGGAGGCCAGTAGCTCGAGGCCGTTGGATCCGATACCTCTGAGGGCGGTTTCTGGTTTGAAGAAGAAGAAGGCCGCTACCAAGAAGAAGGAGAGGGCCGTCGATCAAGGAAAGCCCGTGGACATGCCCGAGGGGTACAGTTGGCTGAACACTGAGGCCCTCGAGATCAGGTCGAAGGCTGACAGGGCAGATCTGTACGTGACTCAGCTGCACGTGGGGCCCTCGGCCGAAGTGGTGGAGCCAGGTCCCGACAACGTGTTGTCCAGGGCGCCCGAGGGGTGTATCACTATTCACGTCCTCTCGGTTTCCATGGGACTTAGGTTCCCTTTGCACCCATTCCTCCGGGAATATTTGAGGTTTGTTGGCTTGGTCCCCTGCCAACTCACGCCCAACAGCCACTCCTACATTGCGGGGTTCCTCCAGCTCTGCAAGTCCCGAGGGGTGAAGCCCAGCCTGGATCTATTCTTCCAGAGCTTTAATTTGTGCCGGGGGGGGGGGGCACGAAAACGGCGAGGGGTACGCCAACCTGCAGCAGATTGCCCGCTTCAAGCTATTCTCCGATGCTCCTTCTTCCAACAAAGGATGGAGGGAACGTTGGTGCTACGTAAAGTTGGATGAGAGCCCATTCCCGAGGGAGCTGCGTGATCGATTCCGAAGGCACGAAAAAATCAGGAGTGCTGCTCTCGAGAAAGACGGCCTAAAGCTGGCCAAGTTCCCGGAGGGGAAAAATAAGAACGTGGCGATCAAAGACTGCACCCTCGAGGAGGATTTATACACCCTCGGGTTCCGGAGGTACCGCTTCATAGGGGAGACCGATGAAAAGTACCCTCCCTTCAACAAGGCCTTCGGGGGAGCCGGAGGTAGGAGCCGAGGGCTTTAGAATTCTGTACCTAGTTTCATTTTTGCTTGGATGTCATTCTCCCTTCGCTTAGTCCCGTCGGACTAACCCTTTGTCTCCTTTTTGCAGGTATCCCCGTCTCCATGGTGAACGTAAAAGGCCTTGCTCGTCTGAAGAAACAGGACCCGAAGGGGTCGGGACAGGGCAGCCAGAAGCCCGCCACTGCCCTCTTTAAGAAAGCCGAGGGCGATGCTGCTGCCGGCAAGAGGAAGGCAGCGAGCCTTCGGGATATGGCATCCCTTCCTGATGCGTGAATGTTGGACCGAGGGCCCAATGCACAGGACTTAGAGATTTATTTGCAAGTGTAGTATGCCATGTAGCCTTCGGCTACTGTGGAGCCCCAACTGAAATATTGAATAGGCCGGGGGCCAATTCTTTATGACTTAGAAAATTTTCTTGAATGTTGATTCCTTGTGTACTGTAGCCCTCGATTGATAGGTAGCCTTCGGCAATTAGGTCCTTTGAGATGAGGGTGAAATATGTAGGACTTAGAAAATCTTCTAAGTGTAGAGTTTCCCTTGGGAGCCTTCGGGAGGTGGCATCCCTCCATGAGGTATGAGTAGCTGACCGGGGGGGGGGGGGGGGGGGAAATATGCAGGACTTAGAAAATATTCTAAGTGTAAAATCTCCCTTGGGAGCCTTCGGGAGATGGCATCCCTCCTTGATGTATGAGTAGTTGACCGGGGAAAAGCATGTAGGACTTAGAAAATATTCTAAGTGTAAAATCTCCCTTGGGAGCCTTCGGGAGATGGCATCCCTCCTTGATGTATGAGTAGTTGACCGGGGGGGAAAACATGTGGGACTTAGAAAATCTTCTAAGTGTAGATTTTCCCTTGGGAGCCTTCGGGAGATGGCATCCCTCCTTGATGTATGAGTAGTTGACCGGGGAAAAACATGTAGGACTTAAAAAATATTCTAAGTGTAGATTTTCCCTTGGGAGCCTTCGGGAGATGGCATCCCTTCTTGATGTATGAGTAGTTGACCGGGGGGGAAAATATGCAGGACTTAGAAAATCTTCTAAGTGTAAATTGGTGTTGAGCTTCCGGATGTAGATCCCTTGTGTTGTATGAGTTTCTGGCCGAGGGCCAAAATATGTGTGGAATCCTGTTGTTGTGAAGAATGCCAACGATGAGTGTGTGCCCTTGGCATAATTTTTAAAAGGTGTAGATTTCGACCCTTGCCGGAGCCTTCGGTGCCTGTGTGACCGGAGGTGACCAGGCAGTGGACTTAGCCGTTTCCTGATGATATTTGTTTGAGTAGTATCCTTCGGGACATAGGAGCCTTCAGTTACCGGAGGTGTTCCCGTGGGGAGCCCTCGGCTTGTTGTGATCTGTTGGAGTGTACTTTTTGATTTCTCGCTGAGTCTACTCCCCTTCACCCCCTCTTTTTTTTTGGTTGGTAGTGAAGGGAAGGCATCAAGAAACTTGGTTTCTTGGTAAGGCTGGGCCTATTAGGAGACCATCAGAATACACCAATGGCTCTCCTCCCTCGGGTTAACCTTTCGAGTTCCGAGGGGATCGAGGGACGTTTCCTGGGCACAAGATATGGTGGTCCGTAACCTGCCTCCCCTTGGGGGATGGCGCGGAAAGCGCCTCATTTTTGAAAGTCGTCCCCTCGGCGCTAGACATAGTCCGTGGCCTGCCACACCCTTGGGGTGGTGGCGCGGGGAGCGTTTCGGTTTGGAAGTCGAATCCTGGGCATTTCTCATGCCTATCATACCCTGGGGGTAGTGACGCGGATAGCGTTCCGTTTTTGAAAGTCGAATCCTGGGCATTTCTCATGCCTGTCATACCCTGGGGGTAGTGACGCGGAAAGCGTTTCAAGGAAGGGTTTTCATTTGCACACTAGTTGCAAATGGCCGGGGGCACTACGTGCCGCCGGCACCGATGGTGGCGCCTTCGGTATATGCGTCCTCGTGGGGTACGGCTTTTAGAAACAACACTTGGTGTTAGTTTCGATGTGTAGCCCCCGGTACTTGGCACCGAGGGGTCTTCTGTAGGAACACTTGGTGTTCCCTTTTGCTGTAGTTGATGGAGGTGTCTACCCTCGGTACTTGGTACCGAAGGGTCTTCAAATGAAACACTTGATGTTTCCCAACAGATGTTTGGAAGTTGATAGGAGAGCATATCCCTGGCACTAGGTACCGAGGGGTCTTCTTTGATGATGTTTGATGATGGAGGTGTACCCTCGGCACTGGGTGCCGAAGGGTCCTCTGTAGGAACACTTGGTGTTCCCTTTTGCTGTAGTTGATGGAGGTGTCTACCCTCGGTACTTGGTACCGAATGGTCTTCAAATGAAACACTTGGTGTTTCCCAACAGATGTTTGGAAGTTGATAGGAGAGCATATCCCTGGCACTGGGTGCCGAGGGGTCTTTTTTGAAACATTTTGGTGTTTCTTCTTCGTTTTGATGATGGAGGTGTACCCTCGGCACTGGGTGCCGAAGGGTCTTCTGTAGGAACACTTGGTGTTCTCATCTTTTCTTTTTTGATGTTGAAGGTGGGGATGTACCCTCGGCACTGGGTGCCGAAGGGAAATGAAACACATGGCGTTCCTTGTTGTTGGTGATAGGAGTATCCTCCCTCGGTACTTGGTACCGAGGGGTCTTGACTGAAAACACGTGGTGTTTTCACTGTTGTTGTAGGTGTTGATGGTGTCCGCCCTCGGCACTTGGTGCCGGAGGGGGTTCTTCTCGTGGTGAGGCCTGGGGCCTGTAGTCAGTATGAGGGCTTGATGTCTTGAATGTATCTTCATTCTTCGAAATTGGAGGCCTTGGGCCATAGGATAGTACATTCACTAGTTTTGAGGGCTTGGTCGCTCTTACATTATTGATAAAATTTAACTAAATGGTGTACATTCCAGTGCCTACGGACTTCTTTCCCATTGGGGCGTTTGAGCTTGTAGGTCCCGGGTTTGATGATGGCTGCTATGATGTAGGGGCCTTCGAATTTTGGTGCCATTTTTCCTCCCTCGGTTGGTTGGCTGGCTTCCCTCCTCCGGAGGACATAGTCCCCCACTTGAAATTCTCGGGTGCGAAATTTGGCGTCGATGTAGCTTTTAACTTGCCTTCGGTAGTTTTCTGCCCGGATGAAGGCCTGCTCCCGGCGTTCTGAAATGAGGTGGAGGTCGAGGGCTATGTTGCTGTCGTTGACCTCGGGGTCATATTGGATCACCCTTCGGGTGGGAAGGGTGACTTCCGTAGGAGCTTTGGCTTCAAAACCGTAGCAGAGGGAGAAGGGTGTTTCACTTGTTGCTCGCCGAGGGGTGGTGCGGTAGGCCCAAAGGATGTTGTGGAGTTCTTCTACCCAGCCACCGCCCTCGGCCTCCAGCTTCTTTTTGAGGCCCTCGAGCAAGGTCCGGTTGGCATTCTCTACTTGCCCGTTGCCTTGAGGGTAGGCAACAGAGGAGAAGGTGTGTTTGATGCCCCATGCCTCCAGAAGGGCACAGAAGGGGGCTGCCTCAAATTGTGTCCCATTGTCGGAGATGATCTGCTGGGGGACGCCAAACCTTGTGAGGATGTTCTTGAGGACGAAATGACGGCACTTCGCCTCTGTGATGCTGGCGAGGGGTTCAGCCTCCACCCACTTGGTAAAGTAGTCGACGACCCACTTGGCAGAGGGCCCACAAGGTCTATCCCCCATCGAGAAAAAGGGACAGATGTGCTGATGGGGGCATAGTTGACCGCTGGCCTGCCGGGGGCTTTCTGGAAATGTTGACATGCGGTGCACCTCCGGGCAAGGTCAACACAATCTCTGGCCATGGTCGGCCAGAAATAGCCCTGGAGAATGAGCCTTCGGGACATGGAGAAGGGTCCCTGGTGAGCTGAGCAAGTGCCACTGTGCACTTCCTCCATTGCGACCTCGGCTTCATCTGGATGAAGGCACCGAAGTAGCGTGCCATTGTAAGATCGTTTGTAGAGCCTCCCATCTTCGATGGTGTAGCTAGGAGCCCTCAGCTTTGCCAGTTTAGCGCGGGCCTCATTCTCGGGTAGCTGCCCTGTGGAGATGAAGGCGATGATATCTGAGATCCAATCCTCCTGACGTTGTTGTATGTTCATAACGGGGCTTGCAAGGATGCTTGAGAGGCTGAGTTCCTCGATTTTGGCAATTTCGGAGATGTGCTCGGGGGAGTCGGCCGAGAGCTTAGATAATATGTCGGCCTCGGAGTTCTGAGCCCTCGGTATTTGAGTGAGAGAGTGTGCCTCAAATACCTTAAGCAACTCTTTGGCCGCTTCCTTGTACTGTTTCATTCTCCCCTCCTTGGCCTTATATTCTTCGGAGATTTGGCCGACGACCAACTTGGAGTCGCATTTGATGTGGATCTGCCGAGCCCTCATGTTGGCAGCCAGCCGAAGGCCACATAGGAGGGCCTCATATTCGGCCTCATTGTTGGAGACCTTGAAGGAGAAGCGGATTGCATAGTAGGCCCTGAAGCCCTCGGGAGTAATGAGGACTACCCCTCCCCCGCATGCTTTGGTCGCGGAGGAGCCGTCAGTGTAGAGGGTCCACCAGTCGTCCGAGGGCTCCCCGTCCGTGGCTGCCCTTGCGGTACATTCCGTCACAAAGTCCGCCAGAGCTTGGCCCTTGATGGCAGGCCTTGGACGGATGTCAATGTTGTACTGGCTCAAGAAGATAGTCCATTTCACCATGCGGGAGGAGCTGGTGGGACTCCTCATGAGGGCGCCGAGGGGTTGATGGGTGAGGACCTGAACCGGGTGAGCCTGAAAGTAGTGGCCCAACTTCTTGACAGTCCAAACGATGGCTAACACCGTTTTTACCACAGGGGAATACCTGAGCTCGGCCTCCCTTAGGGTCTTGCTAACGTAGAAGATGGCATGTTGGATGCCGTCTTCCTCCCGGATGAGCACAGAGCTGATGGCCGCCGGGCTAACCCCAAGGTAGAGGTAGAGGGTCTCCCCTACCTTGGGTTTGGAGAGCACAGGAGGTGAAGATAGATATCGTTTGAGCTCGTCGAAAGCCCCCTGGCATTCTGGAGTCCATAGAAAGCCAGCCGTCTTCCTCATGATCTGGAAGAAGGGTAGAGACTTCTCCGCCGATTTAGATAGAAAGCGGTTGAGGGCTGCCAGGCAGCCCGCCAACCGTTGAACTTCCTTCACGTTGCGTGGGGGCTCCATGTTGATGATGGCCTGGATCTTCTCGGGATTGGCCTCAATACCCCTTCGGCTCACCATGTAGCCCAAGAACTTGCCCCCTTGGACGCCAAAGGTGCACTTCTTCGGGTTTAGCCGAAGGTTGAATTTTTGCATGATGGGGAAGATTTCCCGGAGGTCGTCAGCATGGCTGGAAGATTGTTTGCTTTTGACGATCATGTCGTCAACATAGGCCTCCATGGTGCGCCCTAGGACGGCTTGAAAGACCCGGGCCACCATCCGGGTGTAGGTGGCCCCTGAGTTCTTTAGGCCGAAGGCCATGACCAGGTAGCAGAAGATGCCCTCGGGAGTCATGAAGGCAGTTTTTTCGGCGTCTTCCTCGTGCATAAAAATTTGGTGATACCCTCGGAAGGCATCGAGGAAGGACATGATCTCACACCCTGCGGTCTCATACACTAGTTGATCAATATTTGGTAGAGGGAACGGGTCCATAGGGCACGCCTTGTTGAGATCGGTGTAGTCCACGCACATGCGGAAGGTAGGGGGCTTCTGTGCGAGGACTACATTTGCTAGCCATGAGGGGTATTTCACCTCCTTGATGTGCTTAATTGATAGGAGCATGGCGACCTCCTTCTTCACGAATTCCCTCCTCTCGGCGGAGAGGGGTCTTCTTCGTTGTTGTACTGCCTTTGCCGAAGGGTCCACCGAGAAGCGGTGGGTGATGACCCTTCGGCTGATTCCCGGCATGTCCTCCGACCCCCATGCAAAGACAGTGGAGTAGGCGCGGAGGGCGTCGGTGATACCGGTCTTCAAATCTTCAGGGAGCTGGGCCCCAATCTTCACGACTCTCTCCGGCTGGGCCGGATCGAGCGCATAGTCTTCTACGTCCTCGGCCGGTTCAGCCCTCGGCCTTCTTTCCTCTTGGTCGACGGTTCCGGTGATGGTGTCAACACGAAATTCCGTCTTGCTTACCTTCTTAGTGACCTGAAGATAGCAGGCGCGGGCAATTTTCTGGTTCCCCCGGGAGTAGCCAATGCCCCCCTCGGCGGGGAACTTGAGGCAGAGGTGCCTCATGGAGATGATGGCTTCGAGGTCCTCGAGGGCTGGCCGGCCGAGGATGATGTTGTGGGCGCAGTCAATGTTGACGACGACGAACTCCACCTCGAGCTGGACTCTATGGAGCCCGTCGCCGAAGATCACCGGGAGGGTTATTACCCCCTCGGAATCAATAGTATCGCCGGTGAAGCCGGCAAGAGGGGTCTTAATGGGCCGAAGGGACCCCCTCTCCAGATGCAGCTCTCTGAAGGTGCTGAGGTACATTACATTGACGGAGCTGCCCGTGTCAATGTAAGTTCGGTGAATAATGGTGTCGTTTATCTCCGTCCGAATCACCAAGGCATCCCTGTGAGGAGAAGAAGTAGGAGGGAGATCTGCGTTGGTAAAGGTGATGGGTTCCTCCCTCAGTCGCTTTACCGGGGGCATATGAGTGACTTCCCCCACGTAAAGCAATTGCGCCCACTTCTTTCGTTGGCTGGTGGAATCGCCCCCTGTATTGCCACCGGTGATCATGAGGATGTGGCGTTTCTTCTCCTGGTAGTGGGGGTACTCCTCCTCCTCTTCTTCCAAGTTTCCGATCTCCCTCTTCTTGCCGAGGGGGATGGTGTTCGGATTTACCCAGGCATTTACCTTCGTATGGTGCCCTCGGGGAGGTCCCTGATGAGAAGGTCCCTCCTGCCGAGGGCTCTGGACAAACTGGGACAGGTGCCCCGCCTGTATTAATCTCTCGATGGCCGTCTTCAGCTGATGGCAGTCATCGGTCCTGTGCCCTTGGTGCCGATGGAAGCGACAGTAGGGGAACTGAGGGTTGATAGCGTCTACCTCCGGGGGTGCGCGAGAGTCGCGCTCAACGAGGCCCCTCTCCTCGGCAAAATCGAGGATGATGCTGAAGGGGTGCGTCAATGGTGTCCGAGGGCGGTCCAGGAGAATGGGCTGGGCCCAAGTCTTAGGGTTGCTCTTATAACCTCCCCCGGGCTTGGCTTGGCCTTGCCGAGGGCGATCATCAGAGGGTCCCGAAGCCTTGGGGTGATTTGGAGGAGCCCCCGGCCCTCGGTTATGCTTGTTGTCAGCCCTCGGGGGCTGCTGGTCCGGATGCTGGTGATACTTCTCCACCTCCTCGGCCTCAGCATATCGGTCCCCCCGCTGCAAAGCCCTTATGTAGTCGCGGGGGGGTTCAAGGATGAGGCTCCTTGAAAAGTTACCGGTGCGGAGGCCGGTTTGTAGGAGGGCCAGGAGGGTCCCGTCATCAGCACCGTCGACATTGTCGGCCTCCGTCCTCCAGCGCTCCAGGAAATCCCGAAGGGTCTCATCCTTCTTCTGGCGTATTGTTAGGAGGTGGGAGAAGTGCTTCCTTGTGCGACGCCTCCCGGCGAATTGTGTTAAGAATCGTTGGGCGAGTTCTTGCCACGAATCAATGCAGCCCTCGGGCAGCCTGTTGAACCATTCGTATGCCGGTCCCTCTAAGGTGGAGAGGAACCATCGACACAAATATTCGTCTGACGCCCCCACCATCATCATGCTGTTCTGGTATTTGCTGTAGTGTTCCTGGGGGTCCGTTTTCCCGTTGTAGGGCTGTATGTGTTGCCCTCGGTATTTTTCCGGGATCCGGGCCGCCAATACCCTTGGGGTAAATGGCGTCCGAGTCCGGAGCTGGATGACGGGTTCCCCGGAGCCCTCGGCCACCCTCTTCTGTAACTCCTCCATTTTGGCCATCATGGCCTCGTATTTGAGATCTGAATTTGAGTGTGTTACCGCCACACTTAGCAATCCCATTGCTAAGTGCACAGGCTAACTACACAAGAATAAAATACACTTAATAAAATTTCTGGTAATGTAAAGTTGTCTCTTAACAATTTCTTCGAATTAAAAGTCAATGATCCAGACATTAAGTACTAGCGTCTTCTCTAGTCGGCGCTCTCAAAAACATTAACCATGCACATTCACATCATCCAATCCAAGCACATTCAGCTGTCAAACAAGGAAGGGAAAAGAAAACAAAAGAAACAAAATTAGCCAAAATACTAGTAAGTCCCACCCAACCCCGTAAAATATAATTTGATATTTTAAAACCATTTCGTCTTCAAAAGGCATGTAAAAAAAACCTTTTCAAAATACTTTGAAAATACTTATATTTTTATGAAATATTATTTCTTGTTCGAAACATTTTTTTTCAAATAAAAAACATAACTCAAATTAACTTGTATAATTCAAAATCACATTTATAATTTTTAATAAATCATTTCTCAAAATAGGAGCTAAATACATCATTTCTAAAAGTACATTTAAGTACATTTCATTCATCCAAATAGTTTTTTTCTCCAAACAAGTACTTTAAAAACTCTTACAAGTAAGGTACTAAAATATCCTCTTCTCTTTAATTTGCTTCAATAAAAATCATTTCATAACTAAACTCCCTAGTAGATTCGAAGGGCGGTGCTCAAGATCATATTGAGCCCGGTGGACCGTTGTTGTGTACGGCCACCCCGGAACTTTTGCCGGTACCACAACTCAAATGGAAACTAAACTTCTACCTTAAGTGTGCACACCCCCGAAAGGGATTCCAAGCCCTCCGAGTAGTAAGAAGTCCAAGTAGTCCGGACGTCAACGTCCCCCTACCACACCAAAAAAAGGGTTTACCCCTAGATGACTAGGTTAGTGCTACTACTAAAATAAAAGGGGTCTAATTCCCAAACATAACACTCTTAATGAGCCTCCCAAATAATTTTCAAATTTCGGGTTGGTTACCGAGCCTCCCAAATAATTCTCAAATTTCTCGGATTGGTTACCGAGCCTCCCAAACCAGTAGTAGCAACCCTAATCACCCTCCACAGTCAAGGTCGTGGAGAACACCGACACCGCGGATTTCTCCCGTGATGCCCTTACATTCAAAGGTTCATTTTATCTTGATTATTTCATGAAAATTCTATATCTATCATTCATAGACATAGGTTTAGCATAAGGATTATCCCTAGATTTTAAATCATAATTTCACCAAGTAGTTCAAAATCTCACATGATCTCTATGATGATCTCTAATTGCTTTCAACATCTCATATTATACATAGAAATGAATTTCCAAAATAGGGGTAAATTTATCATATATACTTTAAACTCAAAATTTCCCATAATTCTTAAAATATAGAGTATTTCATAAATAGCTCAAATCTCAACCCCAACAACAATTCGTACATAAATTCAAACCCAAAAATAATATTATCCAATATCAAATTTTCTAACCAACATAATTTCTCATCATAATGAATGTATATAAAAACTCATGAACTATAAAATACTCAAACAAGTTCCAATGAATAATCATACATAGATATAATTCGTAACTAGGATTCTTACGCTTAAAAGTTTATCATCAAATATTACTATCTTTAATATACTTCAAAACTTCACATCTATTATAGATAAATATAATTTCCAGAATAAGGACATTTTATCCTTTAAACTCAATGTTTCCAAAATAGCTCAGTATTAAAAGAGTGTCGAATACTTCTCAAGTCCCAAATATGCATTTCCATCATAATTCATACCCAACTTCAAGTACTCATAATTTCATTTAATAGCGCATACTCAAAATAATTTCAAACAAATAATTTTTTTTACCAGGTCGAAGCGGTTTCTTAAAATATGCAATTCACCCAAAAATCATTTTATACTAAATTTGATAATGTAACACACACAAATCATAATTTCCTTGAATTAGAAACAAGTATATAAATTTCACAACACATTTCAAACAATAACATAATTCTAAATAATATACGGAGAAATATAGATTTTGATTGACATAGAACTTATCTCAATTTAGCCAACTCCTAAATAAGCTCTTAACTTGGTTCGTCCTCCAGGCTAGCGAACTAAAGGACTGTCTTCTACAGGTGAACAGAGTAGCTCCGTTGGCGACGGTGGTATGGTCGACGAACTTCAACTCCGGCGAAGGCAGCGACCTCGTTACTTCCTCCGCCTCCGCCATGAGTGCAGTCCGACAAGCTAGCAACCTCCCAGTTCTTCTTCCCTTTAGTTCTTAGGTTTGGTCTGGCCGACTTATTCGTTTTATGGTTCTCTCGTTTTTTTTTTTAATTTTTCTTCTGGGTTTTGTGTCGTAGTAGGAGAGCATTATACGCAGGTGATGTATATATGTATTACGCATGGCTTGGGTTTATATAGAAAGGTTACGAAGAATCTAGACGTCTGGGTTGTCTGTTGAGATTCGTACGCAGGCAGCAGGTTGGCCTATCGTTTCAGCTTCTATGAGGTTCTAGCAGCGTGGTTATACGTCTTTTGGGTTGTCGCAGTTATTTACTACTCCGCAGTACATAGTTATATTGTTGTACGCTGTTAAGCATGTCCTTACATATGTATGTCTCATATGTGGTACGTATATGTATGTATGTTACCTGTAGGTGCATGTGGATGATGTATGTATGGTGTATATACGTATATGTATGTATGTTCCATCATACATGAGTATGCGGCTCGGCTTTACGGTCCGTTATGGACTTTAAATAACTTTAACGATCTTTGAGGTTTTTGTTTTTTTTTAAGGCTGATCATTATTTTTGAACTTTAATGTCTTACTTACGTGTGTGCGTAAGATAATATATTTAATATACATTTTGCAAATATGAATTCTACCGATGCCCTCTTTTATAGTTTTAGGAGACAACTTTATTACGGAGTGTTTTTTATTCCATTAATTTAATTATAATAATTTCTTAGTTTCAAAGTATTTCATTTTATTTTATTCCAAATTTTGTAGTGTCACATCTGCTGTAGCCCAAGCTCAAGATTGAGGTTGACATGGGTTAGATGCTCATAATGCTTGTCGTTGATCAGAACAAGCTTATTCATCCCATCCAACATCTGACCACCAAACTCTTCTGCTGCTGCAACAAACTGGTTGAATGGAATTTGAGGTTCTTCTGCTTCAAATCCGGGCATTTGCAGAAGTTGGGGAGATGAAGGAGGTGAGGGTGAGCGGTTTCTGGTAGAAGTTGGTTGTTTGCAGGGTGAGGTGTGTTTGGATGAGGCTTTCTGGGGTGATGGAGTTTCTTGCTTAGAAGGGGAGGGATTCTGTTGGGGAGAGAGGGTTTTCTTGTGAGGGGATTGTGGAGGTGTGGAATAAGGTGTGGTAGGTTTAGGCGATGGTGCTTTAGGAGAGGGACAGGGGAGTTCTGTAGAGTTATGAACAGAGGGGGAGTTAGGGATTACCTCCAGGACTGTTTCCTCGAATAGGGAGGCTCTCCATTCCTTGATCAATTTCTCCATTGCCAAAGGTAGATCATTTGTTGCAGAGGGTTCTCCTTCTCCATGATGGCTGTGACGAAATTTGATTAAGGATTCCATCCGTTTCTTCTCTATCAGCCAGGCATCAAAGTTAGCCATTTCATGTTCTTCCAAAGCCTTGACGTGCTTCTCTAGTGAAGTGTCAATCAGAGGTGCTTTGCCCTTGTACTTTGCTTTCTTCTTCTCTAGGACAGTGATAAGGAAGGCAAAGTCAAAGCAGCTAGACACATCTTCTGTGCGTACCCAGTTGGGGACTTCTGCTTCTTCTGACTCATAGAAGTCAGAGTACTGTATAATCTTTTGGAGTGGACCCATTCACCATCTTCTCCATGCTAAAACTCTCTCAAATTATTTATCTAGAACAACATCGAAGTCAGTCTCAGGAATTCTGTCAGGTGTGACTTGTTGATCTGATGTAGTGGTAGCATTGGGCAAGTCTGGTACAGAAGAGGATTGTGCCTCTGGTTTAGGTTCCCCCTGAATTTCTGATCCCTTAGCAGGGATGATTACCTTCTTCTTCTTTTTGCTTGGTTCAGGTGCCGAATTATCAGAATCATCATTCTGAACAACTAGCTTTCTTCTCCTCTTTAGTTTCTGCTTCTTAGCAGGAGATTTTCTGGTATTCTTGCTTAGAGGACAACTCTGATGCAACCAGCTCTGGTTCATCCGTTTCTGGTATGGCCTTCTTGTTGTTGGTTTTCTTCTTTCTCATCTCCTTCTCAACCTTTGACTGCTCAGGTTGATTTGAAGTCTCAATGGGCTTCTTGGAGACCTTCTTGGGGGCAGCCTTAGGTTTATCAACCTGTTTTTCTCTCATCTTTTCCAGCCTTTCTTCCCTTTTTAACTCAGCAGCAATAGCTATGTTGAATTTCGGAGAGGCAGTAAGGAAGATTGTCTTGGAGTGGTCAACTGGGGAGGGATCCCTGAGTTGCACTCCTTGAGCAATAAGGACTGCAGAGATAAGAAGACCATGACCCATCTTGGTTGAGAATAGGTCGGTCTTTTTGTCCTTCTTCTTGACAGATTCAGAGATGGATTTGAAGATTACCTTTCCCCAATCAATGTTCATGCCATGATGAGCTGCAAAGATTGCTTTTACATTGGCACTGTTCATCTCATCAGTAGACCCGGTCTTGCACCATAAACATCTGTGCAGAATATTGACCAGCTTCTCGTAGTCCTTCTTGAGCAAAAATTTCTTCATGTAGAGCTTTTCTACTCCGGTGACCTCAGGCCGGCAGTAGGTCTCAACAAAGGCTTGGATAGAATTGTCCACATCTTCAAGATCAATGAGAGCAAGGGTGTCTTGATCTTGAGAGTAAAGTTGTACGCCAAAGAACTCATTTAGAGCATCAACATCAATCTTAAGGCTTTTGCCTTAAACATGGGAGTAGACAGCTTCTCCAGTTATGGTGGCATTCAGGTAGAACTCGGCCACATCTTTTGTGCTGAACTCTTTGTAGGGGTGAGCAACCACCTTGCTCAGTTGGGATTCATTCATCCTTTGGATGATTTTCTTCATGTTTTTCTGGTTTTCTGCCAGCAATGGCAGCGCTGACATGTCCACCCTCATTCCGGTGACAATGTTGCTGACGAGGGTCTGGACTTCCTCCTTAGTGAGGTCGTTGATGTTTAAGAACCTCATTTTTCAGATAGTAAGGGTTTTGAAAATTCTTGGAGATTGGAAGTTCTGGGAGATTTTGAGTGCTTGAGAGTAGAAAGGTAGAGAGATAAAGTTGCACTAGTGGTTTAGGTTGAAGATGATGGGTATAAATGGTTTTGGGTTAGTGGACGTTTGATATTATTGGAGGTTTCAAGGTATCGTTTAATGAAATGCGGGCGGAAAGACGTTTCCATTAAAGGACAAAAGATCAGGGGTAAAATAGTAAAAGACCTGTTCAAGTACTTAGGTCTGCCCGTACCTCGAAAAATAACTAAGTCCACAACCACTTCTGACGATTTTCTGATAAGAATTCCTGTATCAGAGAACAAGGTATTCTGATGGTTGGTTCTCTGGTCCAGAGATAGCAGTTCTGGTCCAGGGCAACTCTGATTCAAGCATCTCTCGAAAGATCATCCATCATTCCCAGTTCTTCGCTTAGCTTGTTAAACCTGGCCTCAGGTAAAGGCTTGGTTAGAATGTCCGCTAGCTGATCTTCTGTTGGTACATGTTCCATACATATATGCTTCTTCTCCACATGATCTCTGATGAAGTGATGTCTGATCTCAACGTGCTTTGTCCTGGAATGAAATACTGGATTCTGAGTGATTGCAATGGCACTGGTGTTGTCACAGAGAAGCTTGATCTCCTTTGCTTGAATGCCATAATCTTTCAGTTGTTGCTTCATCCACAGAAGTTGGGCACAACACCTTCTAGCAGCAATATACTCAGCTTCTACTGTACTGGTTGAGATAGAGTTCTGCTTCTTGCTAAACCAGGAGACAAGTCTCCGACCTAGCAATTGGCAATGACCAGAGGTGCTCTTCCTGTCTATCCCGCAACCTGCAAAATCTGAGTCAGAGTAACCAATTAGTTCAAAGTTACCTCCCTTGGGATACCATAGTCCTGCATTTGGATTTCCTTTGATGTATCTGATGATTCTTTTTTCAGCACTTATATGGCTCTCCTTGGGCTTTGATTGGTATCTGACACAGATTCCAACAGAGAATGATATATTTGGTCTGCTTGCAGTTAGATACAGAAGAGATCCAATGATTCCTCTATATGTTGTTGAATCAACATCTTTTCCTTCATCATCTGGTCCAATTCCTTGAGAAGTGTTCATTGGAATCTTTACTGAAGAATTTCCTTCTACTCCAAACTTTTTGATCAGGTCTCTGGTGTATTTCCCTTGGTTGATAAAAATTCCTTCAGGAACTTGTTTCACTTGCAGTCCTAGGAAGTAACTGAGCTCTCCCATCATACTCATTTAAATTTTACTCTGCATAACTTGAGAAAATTTCTTGCATAATTCTGAATTAGTACTTCCAAATATAATATCATCAACATATATTTGCACTAACAGAATATGATTAGCAACAAAGATTTGAAATAGAGTTTTGTCAACCTTTCCCTTAGTAAACCCATGGTTCACTAGGAATAGGGACAATGTGTCACACCACGCTCTAGGAGCTTGCTTAAGACCATAGAGGGCCTTTCTAAGCTTGTAGACACAAGAAGATTGAGTAGGAATGACAAAACGTGGTGGTTGTTCCATATAAACTTCTTCTTCAAGATCTCCATTCAGGAATGCACTCTTGACATCCATCTAGTAGACCTTGATGTTGTTGTAGGCAGCATAGGCTAGGAAGATTCTGATGGCTTCTAATCTGGCAACTGGTGCAAAAGTTTCATCAAAATCAATTCCTTCTTCTTGGCAGTATCCCTTGGCTACCAGCCTTGCTTTATTCCTTACAATGTTCCCATCTTCATCTACTTTATTCTTGAATACCCATTTGGTTCCAATAACATTCTGATGCTTTGGTCTAGGAACAAGTTCCCACACTATGTTCTTCTCAAATTGTGTAAGCTCTTCTTGCATTGCATTGATCCAGTATGAGTCTGCAAGGGCTTCTTCTACAGTCATAGGTTCCATCTGAGAGATGTAGCAGGCACACATTGTTTCTCTTCTTGTTGTAACAGATATGGTTTGTACACCACTTCTGATTTGTCCAATCACTTGGTTTGTAGGATGGTCTCTTAACCAAGTTAAATCGAGTTCTGATAAGGGTTGTCTGGGTCTTTCTTGTTCATCTTCAGATTCTTCATCACTATCTTTGTTTTGCAAAATAGGATTCTGAATGTGAGTTGGTATAACAGAGTTGGTGACCAACTCTGGTGTGACTGTCTCTGGTGTGACCACTTCTGGTGTGACCACTTCTGGTGTGACCGCTTCTGGGGTTTCTTCAAGACTCAATTTCTTCAGGTTTTCTGTTGTAAGGAATATTTGTAATTAGATTTTGATGATGCTAATTTAATTAGGACTTTAGAGTACCCCTCTTTAGACTTAATATATTAGAAATTTCCTTTGTAAAATTTCTTAGTATAATCGACTACCAGAAGGCCTCCAGAGCAGAAGACCTCCTGACAGAAGATCTTTGGTTCTCTGCCTAGGAACAGAAGACCTCAGGGTCTCTGTTGACCTTTACTCTGACAGAAACCCTCCTGGTTCTCTGTTGGATATCTTCTCAACAGAAGTGCTCAAGACCTTCTCTGATCAACTCTCTGCTAAAGTCACCAGAAGGCCTGACACTTAGAAGAATTCCACCAAGCCGGGAAACCAACTGAAAGATTCCTTCAACGGCTAGGAGTCTTGAACGGAAAAGCTACAGTGCGCGCATTAAATGCACATTTAATGCTCCCCATGCTCCGTAGAGTAATTGCAGATGATTGGCCGCAATGTCAGGATTACTGTATCCCAAAATAGTAACCCGCCAACTTTACCGGGTCCTACTGGTCAAGTCAACTGCTCGCTCATTTAATGCAGTTGTCCTCTTTCTCCTCCAACGGGAAGACAACCTCAGTATAAAAGATACACTACGAAGAACAACCGGATAACTTTGCTAACCTTTGCTACAACTCTGCATATACAAGAAATTCAAACGCTACAAAGCAAAAAGCCTCATTGAGATTAAAACTTCATCATCTTCTACAAGAGAAGGCAGAATTTGGAAAAATCCTTATTTTCCAACTCAAGCAAAGTTCTAAGTGTTCTTCAACTCTTCAAGCTCATCACGTACAAATCCTTTGTAACGAAGCAAGTTGTAGGAACCCCTGTTCTAAATAGAACCTCTTCTTTCACAAGAAGGACGTCCCAGTATCTAGAGCTGTGAAGTGGTGATACTTCTGGGAAAGCTCAGTGAAAGGACCAGTCTTAGGGAAGCCGGAAGTGCATCCAAGAAGACATCTACACTTGAAGAAGACGTGGAGAGCTTCTTAAGTGATAGGGCTAAGGCATTGTAAACGGAAGTTTTTACGAGTTTAGTGGAACAGTGGACTAGAGGAACAAGTTGTTCCTTGAACCACTATAAAAAGCCCTGGTGTCATTTACTTACTGCCTTTCATTCATAGTTTTTATTTGAACTGTCTAACTCCAAAGACTTGGTATCTGTGTTCAGCAGAACTGGTCTTGTGAGTTAACAGAAGGCCTACTGCCTTTGCTTCTCTGAGGCTACTAACAGAACTCCCTACCAGAACCCCATCCGCTGCCAGTCTGTTCTGCCAACAGAACAGGCTATTCTGTTAAATCTGGTACTTAGCTTGAAAAAGTTAAAAACCAATACAGTCTATTCACCCCCCCTCTAGACTGTATCCAGTACAACCGGGACCAACAAGTGGTATCAGAGCCTCCTTGTTCTAATAATCTCTTAGGTTATTTGCTGAACAAAGATCCACTTGTTTTTCTGTTTTATCTCATTTTTATGTGATATAATGGATCACTCCTTGTCCAAGAATCTTATGTTTTCAGATCTTAAGTTTGATGACTGGAGGATCCGGATGAAGGCACATCTCTGTGCTCTTCATGATGAGATGTGGGAAGTACTTGACATAGGACCCTTCACAAACATCCAGAAGGTCAACCCTGAACATGCTATTGACAACACTAGACCTCAGATGATCAATAAGGCCAAATCTGAGTGGACAACAGAAGAAAGAAGGAAGTACAATCTGGACAACATTGCTAAGGACATTCTCTACAAGTCCATCGATGATAGGTACTTCAACAGAATAAAGAAGTGCAAAACAGCAAACGAAATCTGGGATACTCTTGAGCTCATTGGAGCTGGTGATGAGCAAGAGAAGGACAACAAGCTGAAAATAGCCAACAAGAAGTTTGATGACTTCAAACTTCTCCCTGGTGAAAGCATCTCCAAGATGTATGACAGGCTCCTCACTCTCACTGGAGAGATCTCTGAGCTTGGCAAGGAACTCACCATCAAGGAGATCAACCTGAAGGAGGTGTTGAGGGGACTACCCTCAGCATGGAAGATGAAGGTGGTTGTTGTCCAAGCCAGCAAGGATGTGAAGACTTATCCCACTGATAAGCTCATTTCAGATCTCAAAGCTCATGAGTTTGAAATGATTGAAGAAAAGGAAGATGTACCAGAAGAGAGGACCACTACAGCCCTCACTGCCAGCACATCAAAGGTAAATGATTTTGACCCTTCAGTACTTTTATCTGACGAATATATGACTGCTTTTGCTAGGAGATTCAAGAAGTTCATGAAGAATCCTAAAGATGGAAGAAGTCCATCATTCAACAGAAAGCCATTCCAGAAGGTCAAAACAACAGAAAGCAGTGGTGAGCTTCTCTGTTACAACTGCAGACAACCTGGACATTTCAAAGCAGAATGTCCACATCCAAGAGTGTCCAAGAAACAAGGGCATGATGGAGAAAAGAAGAAGTATGAAGACAACCCCAGAAGGAGAAAAGCACTTGTGACAGAACAGCTCGAGAAAGACCCTCTGTCAGCGACAGAATCTAGTTCTGACTCAGATTCTGATGAGGCCTTCTGTTGCCTTGATACTGAAACAGAAGACCTATGCCTCATGGCCCATTCTGATGATGAGGTAACCTCTACTTCTACATCTAGTTTTTCTTCGGTAGGCCTAGCTTTTGATTCTGATTCAATTTCAGAATTTTGGGAAGAGTTTAAGGCCATCCAAGCCACTTATTCCTCTGTAACAGAAGAAAACAGTAAGTTGAAAGCTGAAATTCTTGACTTGAAAAGGGAGGTTGAGATCAAAATCAATCTTCTAATTAAGGAAAGGGATCAATTGGAGACTGAAAATGTTTCTATTCTCAAGAGAATAAGAGAAATAGAGCCTCTCGAGATTAAGTACAAAGCTTACCAGAAGGCACAGTCTTCCATGGAAAAGATTGTACTTGATCAACAGATTGGCACTGGCTTTGGTCTTGGTTATGGCTCAACAGAATCAGGTGAGCCTTCTGTAATGCCTAGCACCAGTGTTGCTAAGGCAGATAAGGTCATAGTGCCACTTATTTCTAGTCCCATTTGTCAAGCTGGTGTATTTGGCACCAAGGTTGTTCATGAGGAAGTCAGACCAGAAAAGGGAAAGATAAACGTTCAACAGAAACCCTTTTTGAAAAATAATAAACCTGGCAGAAAACCTAACAACAGAAAAGGTTTTCAAGACAACAAAAATAAAAGATCATTCATTGACAGACAACCTCACACTAGTACAAAAAAGGCTTTTCACATCGGTCAAAAAAGGCTTTTCACATCAGTCGAACAGCCGATGTGGTTCCAGCACATGTGAAAAGTATTGACTTTTGACATCGGTCAAACAGCCGATGTTAAAAAAGTTTCTACATCGGTCGTTTAGTGCCCGATCTAGAAGATAGGCCGAAACGGCGTTTTTAATGATATTTCACATCGGTTATAACCCATGTAAAAAAGAAACCACATCGGTTATTTTATAACTGATGTAGAAAAGCTTTAATTTTTCCCGGAGCATTGGTTTTTCACATCGGTTATAACCCATGTAAAAAAGAAATCACATCGGCTATTTCACAACTGATGTGAAAAGCTTCGTCGTTTTTCGAAACATATGTGTTTCACATCGGTTATAACCCATGTAAAAAAGAAATGACATCGGTTATTTCACAACTGATGTGAAAAGTTTCGTTTTTTTCGGAACATATGTGTTTCACATCGGTTATAACCCATGTAGAAAAGCAATCACATCGGTTATTTCACAACTGATGTGAAAAGCTTCAATTTTTTCGGTATTTTTCATGAAAAAATTTTGCAATATGACCCCTGTTTATACTATAATCACATCATTAACAGTATCATCAACTACAATAGCACAATTTTTCACCTGTTCACTTGATCCATCTAAAACAATAACACAAGCTAATTTTCAATTCTTCCACAAATGTTAAACAAGTTCAAGTAAAAACTTAGTACATAATAACAAGAGAGAGTTAACTTTAGGCAGAAGAGGTTGGCTGGTCAACTTCAGAAGACCAAAGCTAACCGTCCCTCTGCTCTTGATAGTATATGGGACTTCTTTTCAACAAAGAAAGCTATGCAAAAGTATGTAAACAGGAAGCATGACCCTCACAAGCATCTGCCCAAAGTGAATCACACTACAGTTTACTATAACTACTAGGTGGACAATGGGTACCACCCACCAAGGTTTCACCTGATGAGACCAAAATGGTAGCAACTACCCAGACTCCATGACCCCCCAGGACCCAGCATTGCTTGGGTACCTAAATCTTTCTTTTATCTTGCAGGAACTGTGTGCTGGAGCTATCTCAGAGCAAGAATGGTTTATTGATAGTGGATGCTCCAGGCACATGACAGGTGACAGAAGTTGCCTAACTGAGTTCCAGAAATGCAAAGGACCTAGAGTTACCTTTGGAGGTAATGACAAAGAAGGTCAAACAAAAGGAAGAGGAAAGCTGACCAAGAACCAGATAGTCATTGATGATGTCTCATATGTCAAAGGACTGAAGTTCAACTTGCTGAGTGCTAGCCAATTCTGTGACAAAGGCTACACTGTTGAATTCACAAAGGACTTCTGCTATGTGAAGCATGAGACAACAAAGGAAGTGGTTCTTACAGCATCAAGGAAGAAGAACATCTATGTGGTTGATTGGAACACTGCAAAGGATGGAGTTTGCCTGATAGCCAAGGGAGATTCAAAACTAAGCTGGGACTGACACAAGAAGCTTAGCCATTTGAACTTCAAAACAATCAACAAACTGGCAAGAGAACACATTGTTGATGGACTGCCAGAAATAGTTTACAAGAAAGAGACCCTCTGCAGTGCATGCCAGAAGGGAAAGCAACAGAAGAACTCTTTCAAACCCATTACTGGAGATCTTTCTACAAGTCCTTTAAATCTGATCCACATGGATTTATTTGGACCTGTTGAAACTCCAAGCGTTGGTGGCAAGAAATACACCCTAGTCATGGTTGATGACTATTCCAGATATACATGGACTATCTTTCTGTCAAAGAAAAATGAAACTCTTCAGAAGTTGCCATCTCTGTTAAAGCAACTTCAGACTGAGAAGAACTTGAAGGTTAAGACAATCAGGTCTGACAGAGGAACTGAATTTGTCAACCAAGTCATAAAGGACTTCTGTGATCAAAATGGAACCTTTCATCAACTCTTTGCCGCCAGAACCCCTCAACAGAATGGCGTAGCAGAAAGGAGGAACAGAACTTTAAAAGAAGCTGCAAGAACAATGATTGCAGAATCTGGTCTGCCTATGAGATATTGGGCTGAAGCAATCAACACTGCATGCTATACTCAGAACAGAAGCATGATCAACAAGAATCACCAGAAGACGCCTTATGAGCTCTGGAAAGGAAGGAAACCCAACATCAGCTACTTTCATGTGTTTGGATGCAAGTGCTACATTCTTAACAATGGAAAGGAGCATCTGAAAGTCTTTAGAGAGAAAGCTGATGAAGGTATCTTTATAGGTTATTCAAACACCAGTAAGGCCTATAAAGTACTCAACAGAAGGACCCTACATGTTGAAGAATCTATACATGTGAAGTTTGATGATAGCACCTCTGTTAAAGAGGTAACGGAGATCCTCAAGGAAGTCAACATAGAAGACAGAACACCAGAACCAACAGAAGAGGTAGCAGATAACCCTGCATTTCCAACTCCTGCACCAAACCCCCTTCTGTTGAATGAAGATGAAGACTCAGAAGATGAAGAACAAGAGAGACCCAGACATCAACTGACAGAACCTGATCTGACATGGTTAAGAGACCACCCCCCTAATCAAGTTATTGGGCATATCAGAAGTGGTGTGCAGACCAGATCAGCATCAACAAGGAGAGAAGCAATGCTTGCCTGCTATATATCTCAAATGGAACCCATGAATGTGGAAGAATCTCTTGCAGACTCAGATTGGATCAATGCTATGCAAGAAGAGCTTACTCAATTTGAAATGAACAAAGCATGGGAACTTGTTCCTAGGCCAAAGCACCAGAATGTCATTGGAACAAAATGGGTGTTCAAGAACAAAGCTGATGAAGATGGCAATATTGTAAGGAATAAAGCAAGGCTGGTAGCTAAAGGTTATTGCCAAGAGGAAGGAATAGATTTTGATGAGACCTTTGCACCAGTTGCAAGACTGGAAGCCATCAGGATATTTCTAGCCTATGCTGCTTACAACAACGTCAAGGTCTACCAGATGGATGTCAAGAGTGCATTTCTGAATGAAGATCTTGAAGAAGAAGATTACGTGGAACAACCACCAGGTTTTGTCATTCCTACTCACTCCTCATGTGTCTACAAGCTTAAAAAGGCCCTCTATGGTCTTAAGCAAGCTCCCAGAGCATGGTATGACACATTGTCCCTTTTCCTAGTGAACCATGGGTTTACTAAAGGAAAGGTTGACAAAACTCTATTTCAAATCTCTGTTGCTAATCATATTCTGTTAGTACAAATATATGTTGATGATATTATATTTGGTAGTACTAATCCAGAACTGTGCAAGAAATTTTCTCAAGTGATGCAGAGTCAATTTGAAATGAGTATGATGGGAGAACTCAGCTACTTCCTAGGACTTCAAGTCAAACAAGTTCCAGAAGGAATCTTTATCAATCAAGGGAAGTATACCAGAGACCTGATCAAGAAGTTTGGAGTGGAAGGCAAATCCTCAGTGAAGATTCCCATGAACACCTCACAAGGAATTGGTCCTGATGATGAAGGAAAGGATGTCGATGCAACAACATACAGAGGAATCATAGGATCTCTGCTGTATCTGACTGCAAGCAGACCAGACATTTCATTCTCTGTTGGAATCTGTGCCAGATACCAATCAAAGCCCAAGGAGAGCCACCTTAGTGCTGCAAAGAGAATCATTAGATATATCAAAGGAAATCCAAATGCAGGCCTATGGTATCCAAAGGGAGGTAACTTTGAACTAATTGGTTACTCTGACTCAGATTTTGCAGGTTGCAGATTAGACAGGAAAAAAACCTATGATCACTGCCAAATGCTAGGAGGAAGGCTTGTTTCCTGGTTTAGCAAGAAGCAGAATTCAATCTCAACAAGTACAGCAGAAGCTGAATACATTGCAGCTGGGAGTTGCTGTGCTCAGCTACTCTGGATGAAGCAACAGTTGAAGGACTATGGCATTCAAGCAAAGGAGATCAAATTGCTATGTGACAACACCAGTGCCATTGCCATCACTCAGAATCCAGTTCTTCACTCCAGGACAAAGCACATTGAGATCAGACATCGCTTCATCAGAGATCATGTTGAAAAGAAGCACATTTGCATGGAGCATGTGCCAACAGAAGACCAGCTTGCAGACATTCTGACAAAGCCTCTTCCTGAGGCTAGATTCAACAAATTGAGAGAAGAATTGGGAATGATGGATGAAATTCCAAGAGAAAGTTGAAAAGGAAGGCCCTCTGTTGCAAAATCTCTGCTAACAGAATACCTGTTGCAGAACCCCTTATGTTAACCCCCCTTCTGTTCTTTATCCTGGCAGAATACCTCAGCAACAGAAACCCTCTCTTCCTTCCTACAGAAAACCTCTTCCTGCATCTATCAGAAGGTTGTGGACTTAGAAAATTCTGAAAACCGGGTGATCTAGTAACTTATTAAAGGTGTTTTACCCTTTTACCCTTAAAACGGTATACAGCCGCATAATATTTACTACGCCCCTTTTTACATTTATTGGTACCTTGGAACCGTAAATAATCTCAAGCGTCCACTAACCCGAACCCATATATTCCCCTTTTCGCAAACCTAAACCGTTACTACTTTCATTACTCTCAAATTCTCAAACCTCCATAGCTCTCAAGCTCTCTGCAACTTTTCTCTGCTCTAATGGCTTTCATCAACATCAACGACCTTACCAAGGAAGAAATCAACACCCTGGTCACGAACATCTATACTGGGATGAACTGCGACCTCTCCGCACTCCCTGAACTCGCAGCAAATCATGAAACGATGATGAAAATCATCAAGGGAATGGAGGACTCGCAACTGAACAAGGTAGTAGGATATCACTTTGATTCCTACAGCACGAGGGACGTGGCAGAGTTTTATCTCAACGTCATGTACGAAGGGGAGACCATCAGGTCAAATGTCAATGGTGAGAACATAACCCTCACTCCTGAAGTTCTCAATGCCCTGTTTAGCGTAGTGGAGGACCCTCAAGAAGAAGAGACTGAAGGCTTCTTATCTCTGGACAGTGTCAAGGTCACTGTGGACAACTTTGTCCAACTCTACTGCCGACCTGAAGTGGGTAGAGTTCCCAAACTGTACATGAAGAAGAACCTCCTTCAAAGTGACTATGAGAAGCTGGTGAACATCCTTCATAGGTGTGTTTGGAGCAAGAGCACCTCCACTGATGACATGACTATGCTCAATGCAAAAGCTGTCTTTGCAGTTCATCATGGGATGAACATCAACTGGGGACAGGTAATCATCAAGTCTCTAGTTGAATTCATCAAAAAGAAGGACAAGGAGACCAGACTGTTCAAAACCCCCATGGGTTATGGCCTCTTAATCTCTGAAACCCTGCTCAAGGCAAGGATAGGGCTGAGGAACCCTATTGAGGCAGATTACACCAAACTGCTCTTCCTCAATACCTCTGGTGACCGAAAGGTTGCACTCAAGGCTGAACAGAAGAGGCTAAGGACTCTGGAGTTTAACCGGGAGAAGCTCCAACAGAAGGCCATCAAACCCAAGAAGGTTGTAAAGAAACAGCAGAAACCTTCTACACCTTCAGAATCTGAAGAAGAAGAAGTTCTGATCAGAAAACCTGTGAAGAAGGTTGTTCTGCAGAAGACTGCCCCAGCAAAGGTTCAGAAGCTGGTGGCTAAGAAATCTGTCTTAAAGAGAAAGGCACCTTCCCCTATCTCTACAGAAAGCACCCCCTCTGCCTCCCCCATTGCAAAGAAGGCAAAGGTTCTGACACCTGCAGTACAGGAGAAGCTGGAGGATTCTGTCACCTCTGCCCCAGCCAACAGAAATGCTTGGCAAGGCAAGAGGATTGTTTTTTAGTCTAGTGACTCTGAAGAAGATGTAGCAGTACTGGATGCTACTGTTCAGGGGGAATCTCACAGATCTCCCTCCGCAACCTTGCCTGACCAACCATTGATACTTACATCATCAGAACATCATCAAGAAGACAGAACCCCTGAGCCCACAGAACCCCTGGAGCATACCCCCTCTGATCTAGACAAAGTATTTATCAGGGTTCTGGCTTGGAGGAAGTGGAGAGTGGGACCTCTCCCAGAACTACTCAGATTGCTCCCCAACTTTATCATAAAGGAAGCTGAAGCTCTGAAGTGGGCTGGCACAGAAGATGTTGAGCTATGCCTCAACAAGGACTTTCTTCTATCTGTTCTTGCTGAGAAGAAAAAGGGGGGATGCAAAGGCAAGAGCAAGCTCACTCATGTCATAGCAGAAGAGCATGTCAAGGCTCTGACAGAAGATGAGATGGCAGTCTTTGATGAATGGCTGATTGAAAAGAAGAGGAAGGAATCTATGATCAAATTTCGACATAGTGCTCATGGAGAAGGGGAACTCTCCACTGCTAATGATCTACCCTTGGTCATGGAGAGGCTGGTCAAGGAATGGAGAGATTCACAGTTCACAGAGACTCTACTTGAGGTAATTCCTGAACCTCCACTCTCACCCAGAATGCAAACTCCCTTTACCACTCCACCCCAATCTCCTCACCAGAAACCCCTTCTGTACTTATTCCAACAGAACCCCTGATTCCATTATCCCCCTCTGTGCATACACTCCCATCTCCCCAACAGAACACCTCCTCACTTCATTAGAAACCCTCTTCTGAACAGAAAACCCCCACACCCCAAAAGCCCTCAATCTCCAAATCTCCATCTCCTTCACCCTGCAAACCGTTCTCTCCCCCTAAGAACAGATCCCCTTCCCCTCCCCCATCCTCTCAAAGACAAATTATTCCTCATCAACCCCAACAGCCTATCTCCTCATCACCTCAACCTCAACAGAAATCCCCTTCACCTCCCAAGTCTGAACATCAAGTCACTCCACAAGAGTCCCTTCCACCACACCAACCTGCAGCTCAGCTAAAACCTGTCTGGTTCCTTAGAGACTCTGATCCTACTACAGTCTCCCCCATCTCTGCACCACAAGGTTATTCTAGGCATTCTACTGCCCCCAATCCCTCCTTCCGGAAGAAGAAGAAGAAGGTAATCAGAAACAGAATCCCAATCTACTCCTCTTATGAAGACTCCTCTGACATGGATGGCTTCATGTTCAGCAAGTCCTACAAAGCTACTTCAAAGAGACAGAAGACCCCCCTCTGACTAAACTTGAGCATGAACTTCTTGTCCAATCCCTCTCCTCTGTCCAAGAGCATCACCCTTTGCCTAAGAGAAGAGGTTTAGAGCTGCCTCAATCTGCTGGACAAGAGAATCAGACACCCTTCAATGATTTTGTCGCAGCAGCAGAGAACTTTAGAGGATAGATTTTAGAAGGTATGGACAAACTCATACTGATTAATGATAAACACTATGAGGGACTGCAACATGTGGACGATAATGCGAAGTCTGGCTTCAAACACATGTCTGCTACTCTGACAAATGTGCTTAAGGATTTCATGACTTCATCGAATTCCAAGATTGATGCTGTCTCCACTGAAGTGGACTCTATCAAGACTGTTCTGACTGCCATGAATCAGACACTGAATTCCCAGCATACAACACTTTCAACCCTTTCCCAGGCAGTGACATCTCTTCAAAGATCAGATTCAGTGCTTCATGCAAGAATACAAGAACTAAACACCCTCTGTCATGATCATACTACTCAAGGAAAACTCCTCCTAGTTGAAGACAAAGAGAGATATCAGAAGATGGTTCTCTTAGAAGCCAGCAACAAAGATATCCTGTCTGCCATCCAGAAGCAACATGGGCTGATTGAAGGTCTTACATCTGTAACTCAAACCTTACCAGAAACCCTGGAACAGATTGCCTCTACTCAGGCCACAGAATTCCAGAAACTCTCCCTTCTGCTTGGTGATCTCGATGATGCCAAAAAGGGGAAAGAAGGCCCTCATCTGCCAAAACCCAGGACCACCAGAACCTCATCATCTGCTGAACCAGTTGTGGATCCCACGCCTTACTTTGAAGCTGCTCTCCAGAAGAAAAGGCTAGCTGGTATCCCTAGACCTCCATCCCCACAGAAGAAAGGAACTAAGAAGAAGAAAGCTCTAAGCTTTAAAGAATGGAGACTGGGAGGATCTCAGGTGATGACTAAAACACAATTTGAGGAAATGAAGCAGAAGATGACCTCCACACAACAACAGAACCTTTATCTGGACCATGATGGTCATGTAAAGGTTAAACATGGTGGATCTCTGGAGGAGACAGAGTTCTGGTTTCACAACAGCATTGTACCAGGAAAAGATATTCATGAAGGTGTTCTAAACTACCTAGACTGCAAACTCTCACCCGTTTGGGCTTCTTATCAGAGAACTGGAAATCTGGTTGGAATCAGAGAAGAGGTGAATGCAGAGCTAAAAAGGCTACAAGGACTGGATGAACAAGCAAGAGCTGAAGCTGCAAAGACTATTATGTAATCAGATACTCTTGTAATCCACCTTAATAAAAGAACATCTCTGCCTCACACTTTGTAAGGCAATTCCTCAATCTCTGTCTTTTCTTTGCTTTCTGTTTGTGTTTGTTTGTTTGCTTTTTGAATTATTATCTGCTATCTGAATGTACTGCACTCTTACTATTTTCCTATGCCAAGTTGCCCACCAAGATTTTAATGGAAGTTTTAAACTTTAAATATTTATGGCGAAGGCACTTCTCTGGAAATAGTTAAAGGGTTTTGGCATCATCAAAAAGGGGGAAATTGTAAGAAATATTTGTAATTAGATTTTGATGATGCTAGATTAATTAGGACTTTAGAGTACCCCTCTTTAGACTTAATGTATTAGAATTTTTCTTTGTAAAATTTCTTAGTATAATCGACTACCAGAAGGCCTCCAGAGCAGAAGACCTCATGACAGAAGATCTTTGGTTCTCTGCCTAGGAACAGAAGACCTCAGGGTCTCTGTTGACCTTTACTCTGACAGAAACCCTCCTGGTTCTCTGTTGGATATCTTCTCAACAGAAGTGCTCAAGACATTCTCTGATCACCTCTCTGCTAAAGTCACTAGAAGGCCTGACACTTAGAAGAATTCCACCAAGCCGGGAAACCAACTGAAAGATTCCTTCAACGGCTAGGAGTCTTGAACAAAAAAGCTACAGTGCGCGCATTAAATGCACATTTAATGCTCCCCATGATCCGTAGAGTAATTGCAGATGATTGGACGCAATGTCAGGATTACTTTATCCCAAAATAGTAACCCGCCAACTTTACTGGGTCCTACTGGTCAAGTCAACTGCTCGCTCATTTAATGCAGTTGTCTTCTTTCTCCTCCAACGGGAAGACAACCTCAGTATAAAAGATACACTACGAAGAACAACCGGATAACTTTGCTAACCTTTGCTACAACTCTACATATACAAGAAATTCAAACGCTACAAAGCAAAAAGCCTCCTTGAGATTAAAACTTCATCATCTTCTACAAGAGAAGGCTTTAGTTGGAAAAATCCTTATTTTCCAACTCAAGCAAAGTTCCAAGTGTTCTTCAACTCTTCAAGCTCATCACTTACAAATCCTTTGTAACGAAGCAAGATGGAGGAACCCCTGTTCTAAATAGAACCTCTTCTTTCACAAGAAGGACGTCCGAGTATCTGGAGCTGTGAAGTGGTGATACTTCTGGGAAAGCTCAGTGAAAGGACCAGTCTTAGGGAAGCCGGAAGTGCATCCAAGAAGACATCTACACTTGAAGAAGACGTGGAGAGCTTCTTAAGTGATAGGGCTAAGGCATTGTAAACGGAAGTTTTTACGAGCTTAGTGGAACAGTGGACTAAAGGAACAAGTTGTTCCTTGAACCACTATAAAAAGCCCTGGTGTCATTTACTTACTACCTTTCATTCATAGTTTTTATTTGAACTGTCTAACTCCAAAGACTTGGTATCTGTGTTCAGCAGAACTGGTCTTGTGAGTTAACAGAAGGCCTACTGCCTTTGCTTCTCTGAGGCTACTAACAGAACTCCCTACCAGAACCCCATCCGCTGCCAGTCTGTTCTGCCAACAGAACAGGCTATTCTGTTAAATCTGGTACTTAGCTTGAAAAAGTTAAAAACCAATACAGTCTATTCACCCCCCCTCTAGACTGTATCCAGTACAACCGGGACCAATATCTGTTATATTTTCAACAGAGTTGTGATCATCAAACTTGACATGGATAGATTCTTCAACAAGTAGAGTCCTTTTGTTGAGTATTCTATGGTCTTTGTTTGTGCTTGAGTAGCCTAAGAACATTCCTTCATCAGCTTTCTCTTGGAACACCTTGAGATGTTCCTTTCCATTATTGAGTACATAGCATTTACATCCAAATGCATGAAAGTAGCTGATGTTGAGGTTTCTTCCTTTCCAGAGTTCATAGGGGGTCTTCTGGTGAGTTTTGTGAATTCAACCACCTCCGGTTCTGGGTGTAGCATGCAATGTTGATTGCTTCAGCCTAGTATCTGAGAGGTAGACCAGATTCAGCAATCATGGTCCTTGCAGCTTCCTTCAATGTTCTATCCTTTCTTTCTGCAACTCCATTCTGTTGAGGAGTTCTGGCTGCAGAGAGTTGGTGCATGGTTCCATTCTGGTCACAGAAATCCTTTATGACCTTGTTGACGAACTCTGTTCCTTTATCTGATCTGATGGTCTTGACTTTCTGATTATGTTCATTCTGCAATAGTTTCAAAAGAGATGGTAGCTTCTGCAGAGTTTCATTCTTTTTCTTCAAAAAGATTGTCCAACTGTATCTTGAAAAGTCATCAACCATGACAAGAATGTATCTTTTTCCACCAACACTTGGGGTCTCTACCGGTCCAAATAAATCTATGTGGATCAGATTTAAAGGACTTGTAGAAAGATCTCCAGTAATGGGTTTGAAGGAGTTCTTCACTTGTTTTCCTTTCTGGCATGCACTGCACAGGTTCTCCTTCTTGTACACAATGTTGGGCAGTCCATCAACAATGTGATCCCTTTCTAGCTTGTTGATTGTTTTGAAATTCAAGTGGCTCAGCTTCTTATGCCATTCCCAGCTAAGCTTTGAATCTCCTTTAGCTATCAGGCAAATTCTTTCTTTTGCAGTAGACCAATCAACAACATATATGTTTCTTTTTCTGGTAGCTGTCAGAACCACTTCCTTGGTTGCCTCATGCTTGACAGAACAACCTTCTTTTGAGAATTCAACAATGTAGCCTTTGTCACAGAACTGGCTAGCACTTAGCAGGTTGAATATCAGGCCTTTAACATGTGAGACATCTTCAATGATTATCTGGTTCCTGATCAGCTTTCCTTTTCCTTTTGTTTGACCTACTTTGTCATTACCTCCAAAGGTAACTCTAGGTCCTTTGCATCTCTGGAACTATGTTAGGCAACTCTTGTCACCTGTCATGTGCCTGGAGCATCCACTATCAAAATTGCTCAGAGATTGCTCCAGCACACAGTTCTTGAAAAATTAAAAGGAAGATTTAGGTACCCAAGCTATGTTGGGTCCTAGGGGGTCATGGAGTCTTGGCAGCCGGTACCACTTTGGTCTCATCAAGTGAAACCTTGGTGGGTGGTACCCATTGTCCACCTAGTAGTCATAGTAAACAGAAGTGTGATTCACTTTGGGCAGATGCTTGTGAGGATCATGCTTCCTGTTTACGTACTTCTGCATAGCTTTTCTGGTTGGGTAGAAGTCCCATATACTATCAAGAGCAGAGGGACGGTTAGCTTTGGGCTTCTAAAGTTGACCAGCCAACCTCTTCTGCCCGAAGTTAACCTTCTCTTGATATCTGCCTCTCTGGTGATCATCTCTGATGGGGTAGTCATGAGAGTGTCTGGTGAAGTTCTGTCTTTGGTTTCTGTTATTTTGAAAACCTTTTGTGTTGTTAGGTTTTCTGCCAGGTTCATTATTTTTCAAAACTTGTTTGGGTTGAACCTTTATCTTTTGTTTTTCTGGTCTGACAATCACATGAACCACCTTGGTACCAGATACACCAGCTTGGCAGATGGGGTTAGAGATCAGTGGCTCTATGACCTTATCTGCTTGGGCAACTTTGGTGCTAAGCATTACAGAAGGCTCACCTGATTCTGTTGAGCCATAACCAAGACCAAAACCAACGCCAATTTGTTTGTCAAGTAGTAGCCTTTCCATTGAAGACTGTGCCTTCTGGTAGGTGTTATACTTGATCTCAATTGACTCTATTTCTCTTACTCTCTTTAGAAGAGAAACATTTTTAGCTTCCAGTTGGTCTCTTTCCTTAATGAGAAGATTGATTTTGGTCTCAACCTCCTTTCTTAAGTCAAGGATCTCAACTTTTAGCTTACTGTTTTCTTCTTTGACAGAGGAATAAGTGGCTTGAATGGCTTGAAATTCTTCCCAAAATTCAGACATTGATTCTGAATCAAAAGATTTGCCTACCGAAGAAAACCTAGAAGCAGAGGTAGAGGATACCTCATCATCAGATTGACCCATAAGGCATAGGTCTTCAGTCTCTGTATCAAGGAAACAGAATGCCTCATCTGACTCTGATTCTGAGCTGGACTCTGTTTCAGAGAGGGGATCCTTCTCTTGTTGCTCAGTGATGAGTGCCTTCCTCCTTCTGTGTTCATACTTCTTTTCTCCTTCTTGGCCTTGCCTTTTGGAGACTATGGGGTGTGGACAATTGACATTGAAATGCCCAGGTTGTCTGCAATTGTAGCAGAGAAGCTCTCCACTGCTTTCTGAAGACTTGGTCTTCTGGTGTGGCTTTCTGCTAGAGGATGGACTTCTGCCATCCTTGGGATTCATAAATTTCCTGAACTTCCTGGCAAAAACATCCATATATTCGTCAGTTAAAAGTATGGAAGGGTCAAAGTTATTTACCTGTGAGGTGCTAGCTGTGAGGGCAGTAGTTGTTCTATCCTCAACTTCTTCTTTCTCTTCTTCATTCATCTCGAACTCATAAGACTTGAGATCAGAGATGAGTTTCTAAATGCTGTAGGTTCTGAGATCTTTGCCGTCTCTCATGGCAGTGACCTTCATCTTCCAGGGTGAAGGTAGACCTCTGAGAACCTTCAGGTTGATCTCCTTGGGAGTCAACTCCTTCCCAAGTTCTGAAATCTCAGCAGTGAGGGTGAGCAGACATGCATACATTTCGGCTTGAACTCTTTGGGTGAGCAGGGTGACAAGAATGGAACAATGCATCAACTCTGTGCAGCCAGAACTCCTCAACAGAATGGAGTTGCAGAAAGAAGAAATAGAACTTTGAAAGAAGCTACAAGGACCATGATTGCTGAATCAGGTCTACCTCTCAGGTATTGGGCTGAAGCAATCAACACTGCATGCTACACCCAGAACCGGAGCATGATCCACAAAGTTCACCAGAAGACCCTGTGACACCCTAAAAATTTAAAATAGAAATATAATAATAAAATAAAATATAAGCAAATCAGATATAACCTATCTGATAAAAATGAAATAAATATTTTAAATGACTTTATCAGTACTCAAAACGTTAAATAATATTTTGATAATAAAAGTACCTTTTATAAGTCTTAGACTTTGAGTATAGTAGAGTGTACAATTACGTGTACAAAGTTAAAAATACATTGGGTTACTATTCAAATAAATTATAGTATTATTGATGTGATTTTACAAGCTACGTGGTATTCTAAGTCCATAACGGACATATACATAATACCCATACTACATAATTACTACACATCATGATACATACATGCATTACATACATACAAGTAACGTACATGCTTTATAACAAGTGCTAATTACTACACAATTATAGGAAGCATTTACAGAGTTATAACGTACGACTGTTATACTTGTAAATCGACCGGCCAAATTAAACAACCCCTACGTACGAGTATATACATATATGTTGTCGAGGATGAGCAACTGGGACCCGTGCGCTCATCTCTTGGTCTAGGAAGTTTGAAAACCAGAAATAGTGAACCACATAGTCGTCGCAGAGAAAGAGAGCGAGAGCAAGAGTTGCCAGGGCGTAATGGACTCATTTCCGGAGAAGGTTGGGGGTTCGCCGTAGTGCAGTTTCAAGACGACCGGACAGCTCAACCGCAGAGGGGAGTGAAGACGGCCATTTAGAGAAATGAAGAGGGTCCTCGACTACGGGAAACTGGTACATAGCTCGCCGGACTAACAACTCCAGTAACATGCTATTGAAGGGTCTCCGAGACGCCGACCACCTGCGTGAACCGGAGGTGGAAGACTGCCATACTTGTAGCTGCATTAGAGGGAGTACGGGAGCGAGTTTCAAAAGCCGATGTTGATCACCCTGTCGCTGAGCTACTTTTTTTTCGTCAGAAAAGAAGGTCGATGAAAAGAACAGTATGGCCCTGCTTCTCTTTTACACACGTTCTTTTTAGTATGGGCTGAGTTTTCTTCTTTTGGGCTGATCAACCTTGGTGCGGGCTGGTGAATTGGATAATAATAATAATAATAATAATAATAAATAATAATAATAATAATGGATGATGTAAATAGTGGACTAAATTCTGGACTATTATATTTATAAAGAAAGGGGTAGAGGAATTAACATATAGTTTTGATAAGATATTGATATTAGAATTTTAATATTTTAGAAGGTGAATTTGAAGAAGATCGAGGTAGAGGTTTCAGTTAAGATTTATCGCGATTTGAGGTAAGTTTCTCTGCCAATCTAAAATTGTTTCCTCGTATTATATGCTTATTATGCATTATGTGAATAAGTGTGAATTGTTGAATTTTGTGTATGTGATTTTTGAAGAGATATTATATATATGGTAGTTGAGAAATATAAATTAAGTACTTTTAGGGTATTTAATATTTTTAAATACCTTCAAGACTTTTTAGAGAAATTGAGAAGTATTTTTGAAGTATTATTTATTGAAGATAAAATTTACATTTTTATAAGAGGTGAGCATCACGGGAGAAATCCGTGGTGTCGGTTTTCCACGTCCGGATAAATGTGGAGGGTGATTAGGTCTGCTACTACTAAGAAGTACAGTTTGAGTTTAAAGTGATATTTGGATCGATGATCCCTTTTAAGAAGAAGTTATGGTAGTAGTAGTCCCTAGTCATTCAAAATATCTTATTCAGGGGTAGTTGGTAGACTGAGTCCCGACTACTCGTTACGACTTACTACTCGGGGGGCTTGGAATCCCTTTTAGGGGGTGTGCACACTTAAGGTAGTCGTTTCGTTTCCAACAGAGCAGTTGTGGTACCGGCACTTGTTCGGGGTGGCCGTCCGTAACCACGGTCCACCGGGCTCTACCGAAAGGTTGAGCACCGCCCTTCTAAATTACTAGGAAGTTAGAGAAGAAGTGATTTTTGAGGAAATCAAAGAGAAGAGTTATTATGAAGTTTTATAGAGAAGTTGAGGATTTTTGTAAAGAAGTAGTCTTGATAAAAATCAAAGTGAAAAGAATTTCGATGGTGTGAGTATTTTTATATATTATTATATAAAAATCTATTTTAGTCAAACATGATTATTTTACGGGGTTGGGTAGTACTTACTTAGCTCTAAAGCTAATTTTTGTTTTCTTTTCCTTGTTTTGTTTCTGCACTTTATTTGTGCAGGTGAGGATGATTTTGTCGATTGATGATTGCTTGCATGGCCCGAGAGCGAATTAGTAGTCGCCTTAGTGATACTAGTCATGAAATAAACATTTACTTTACAAACACTTTATTTTTATTAAATTAGTTGTTATGTTTTAGTTGCCTGTGCATCCGGTTGAGAGATGACCGGATGTGGCGGTAACACCCATTTCCCTTATTAAGACTTCCGCTGTACTTTCTTTAAATTTTCATTATCAATAAATAAAAGTTTTATTTCAATTATATCAACGTTTTGGGTGGGAAATTTGGGGGTGTTACAGACCCCCTATGAACTCTGGAAAGGAAGAAAACCCAGCATCAACTACTTTCATGCATTTGGATGCAAATGCTTTATGTTGGTCCCGTTTAAAATGGAAACAGTCTAGGGGGGGTGAATAGACTGTTCAGGATTTTAAAACTTTTCTCTAAGTCAACTCTGACTTATTAGAGAAGGTCTGGTTCTGGTGACAGAGAAGGTCGAGTTCTGATGGTAGAACTGGACCTGGCAGCGGATTAGTTCTGTCCGGGTAGCCTCAGAAAAAACACTAAGGAAAATGCCTTTCTGATAACTCTTAAGGAAGATCTGTTGTACACAGAGTCCAATCTATTGAGTTAAACAGTTAGAATCTTAAGTGCAGAAATAAATGCGTAAAGTAAATGACACCGGGGTTTTTATAGTGGTTAAAGGAACAACGTGTTCCTCTAGTCCACTGTTCTACTAAGCTTGTAAGTCAACAATTACAACGCCTTAGTCCCTAGCACTTAAGAAGCACTCCTCGTCTTCTTCAAGTCTAGTTGCCACCCGGGATGCAGTCCTTGCTTCCTGATGGCTGGTCTCGTTTCATTGAGTCTCTTGGAAGTATCCCCACATCACTTACTCTAGCTAGTTTGAGATTTCCCTTCTTTTTCAAGAAATTTATGATTTAAAATCAGGTTTCCCCAACGTAGCTTCGTCACAAAAGATATGTAGTTGAGGCTTTTGAAGTGTTGAAGAACTGGAGGAACTTTGCTCTTGTTGGAAGAAAGGATATGAAGTTGATATCTTTCCAATGTATGCTTTTCATGTTGAAGTGAGTGAACTTGAAATCTCAAGAAAGCTTGAAGGTTGTAGAGAGCAAAAGCTTAGCAAAGTTGTCCTGTAGTTCTTCGAAGTGTATCTTATATACTGGGAGCAGTCTTCCCGTTGGAGTGTAGAAGACAACTTCATTAAATGTTTGTACGGTTGATTGATTTAACCGGTTGGTCCTTCGACTTGCTATTTTGGGGGCGAGGGGATATCCGCATGGTCAATCATCATCTTTAAATATCTCTTCGTACGTACCACATTAATTGAGCATTTAATGCGTGTACAGTACCCTGTTTTCGTTGAAAGGTTCCTAGTCGTTAGGGTGTTTCTTGTTAGTTTCATGATAGTTGGAAGAGTCTTTGAATTCTGCTAAGTATAAGCATGTCTGGTGAGGCTCTCTGGTTGAAACTCTGATGACTGCCTCTGATGCCAACTCTGGTAGCTTCTCTGATGAGTAACTCTGGGAACAACTCTGATGAGCAACTCTGATAAGAAAGTCCAAGAGGGTCTCTGGCCAGTCGACTATGCTAATACTTACAAAGAAAATTTCTAATACAAAATTGCTAATGGGGTACTTTAAAATTTTAAGTAACCTAGCATCATCAAGATCTAAATACATTTATTCCTTACACTTTATACTCAACTATGGAAAGGAACATCTCAAGGTGTTCCAGAAGAAAGCTGATGAAGGAATGTTCATAGGCTACTCAAGCACAAAGAAAGCCTATAGAATACTCAACAAGAGAGCCCTCCTTGTTGAAGAATCTATTCATGTCAAATTTGATGATCTCAACTCTGTTCAAAATATAACAGAGAACCTGAAGAAAGCAAGTCTTGAGGAAACATCAGAAGTGGTCACACCAGAAGTGGTCACACCAGAAGTAGTCACACAAGAAGTGGTCACACCAGAAGTGGTCACCAACTCTTTCATACCAACTCACATTCAGAATCCTATCTTGCAAGACAAAGATAGTGATGAAGATTCAGAAGCTGAACAAGAAAGACCCAGACAAACCTTATCAGAACCTGATCTAACTTGGTTAAGAGATCACCCACCAAACCAAGTAATTAGACAGATCAGAAGTGGAGTGCAGACCAGATCTGCTACAACTAGAAGAGAAGCAATGTTTGCCTGCTATATATCCCAGATGGAACCCATGACTGTGGAAGAAGTCCTGCAAGACTCAAACTGGATTATTGCAATGCAAGAAGAGCTTACTCAGTTTGGAAGGAACAAAGTGTGGGAACTTGTTAAGCACCAGAATGTCATTGGAACCAAATGGGTATTCAAGAACAAAGCAGATGAAGAAGGAAACATTGTAAGGAATAAAGCAAGGCTGGTAGCTAAGGGATACTGCCAAGAAGAAGGGATTGATTTTGATGAGACTTTTGCACCTGTTGCCAGACTAGAAGCCATCAGAATCATCCTAGTCTATGCTGCCTACAACAACATCAAGGTCTACCAGATAGATGTCAAGAGTGCATTTCTGAATAGAGATCTTGAAGAAGAAGTCTATGTGGAACAACCACCAGGTTTTATCATTCCTACTCAATCTGCTTGTGTCTACAAGCTTAGAAAGGCCTTATATGGTCTTAAGCATGCTCCCAGAGCATGGTATGACACATTGTCCCTATTCCTAGTAAATCATGGGTTTATTAAGGGAAAGGTTGACACAACTTTATTTCAGATCCCTGTTGCTAACCATATTCTGTTAGTGCAAATATATGGTGATGATATTATATTTGGAAGTACTAATGTAGAATTATGCAAGAAATTTTCACAAGTTATGCAGAGTCAATTTGTAATGAGTATGATGGGAGATCTGAGCTACTTCCTAGGATTGCAAGTGAAACAGGTTCCACAAGGAATCTTTATCAACCAAGGGAAGTACACCAGAGATCTAATCAAGAAGTTTGGGATAGATGGAAAGTCCTCAGTAAAGATTCCCATGAACACCTCTCAAGGAATTGGACCGGATGATGAAGGAAAAGATGTAGATGCAACAATGTATAGAGGAATCATTGGATCTCTTCTCTATCTAATTGCAAGCAGACCAGATATTGCATTCTTTGTTGGAATCTGTTCCAGATACCAATCAAAGCCCAAGGAGATCCATCTAAGTGCTACTAAAAGGATCATAAGATACATCAAAGGAAATCCAAATGCAGGCCTATGGTACCCCAAGGGAGGTAACTTTGAACTAATTGGTTACTCTGACTCAGATTTTGAAGGTTGCAGGATAGACAGGAAGAGCACCTCTCGTCATTTCCAATTGCTAGGTCGGAGACTTGTCTCCTGGTTTAGCAAGAAGCAGAACTCTATCTCAACCAGTACAACAGAAGCTGAGTATATTGCTGCTAGAAGGTGTTGTGCCCAACTTCTGTGGATGAAGCAACAACTGAAAGATTATGACATTCAAGCAAAGGAGATCAAACTTCTCTGTGACAACACAAGTGTCATTGCAATTACTCAGAATCCAGTCCTTCACTCTAGAACCAAGCACATTGAGATCAGACATCACTTCATCAGAGATCATGTAGAGAAGAAACACATATGCATGGAGCATGTGTCAACAGAAGACCAACTCACAGATATTCTAACCAAGCCTTTGCCTGAGGCAAGGTTTAATAAGTTGAGAGAAGAACTGGGAATGGTGGATGAAATCCCCAGAGACAGTTGAAAGAAAGACCTTCTGTTACAGAATCTCTGTTACATGATTTCTGTTGCAGAACCCCTTATGTTCTCCATTTCGAACAGAGAACCTTCATTCCTACCAGAACCCCTCAGCAACAGAAGCCCTCTCTTTAACTCACAGAAGGTTGTGGACTTAGAAAATTTTGTGTAAACGGGTGACCCAGTCACTAATTAAAGGTCTTTTACCCTTTTACCCTTAAACGTTATTATAGCCGCGAAACATTTACTGCGCCCCTTCTCATTTATTGGTACCTCGAAACCGCCAATAAACTCAAACATCCACTAACCCAAAACCATATATTCCCTCTTTTCAACCTAAACCGCTAATGCTCTCTTTACTCTCAAATCTTCGAACTTCCTTATATCTCTAGCTCTCAAATCCTCAAACTTTCTGTAATGGCTTTCATCAACATCAACGATCTCACCGCCGAGGAAATTAACCTCCTGGTTAACAATATTTACACCGGGATGAACTGCGTTTTGTCCGCACTCCCGGAACTGGCTGTGAACCAAGAACATATGAAGAAGATTATTCAGGGAATGGAGGATTCCCAACTGGATAAGGTGGCAGGCTACACCTTCAAATCATACAACACGAAGGATGTGGCTGAGTTCTATCTCAATGCCACATATGAAGGAGAGACCATCCGTTCTAGTGTCAACGGAGATGACATCACCCTCACTCTGGAGACCATCAACACCCTCTTTGGTGTGATGGAGGATCCTCAAGAAGAAGATACTGAGGGATTTATCGCCCTGGATGAAGTTCAAGTCTCAGTAGATGCTTTTGTCCAGCAATACTGCAGGCCAGAAGTTGACAATGTTCCCAAGCTGAACATGAAGAAGAACCTGTTGCAGAGCGAATATGAGAAGCTGGTGAACATTTTTCACAGGTGCATCTGGAGCAAGAGCACCTCCACTGATGATATGACAGTCCAGAATGTGAAGGCTGTCGTTGCTATTCATCATGGGATGAACATCAACTGGGGACAGGTAATCATCAAATCCCTGGTTGATTTCATCAAAAAGAAAGACAAAGAAATTGGTCTCTTCAAAACCCCTATGGGTTATGGCCTTCTACTGTCAGAACTACTCCTGAAGGCAAGGATAGGGCTAAGAAACCCCATTGAGGTAGATTACACCAAGCTCCTTTTTTGAACACCTCCAAGGACAGGAAAGTTGCTCTCAAAGCTGAGCGAAAGAGGCTAAGAACCCTGGAGTTCAACAGGGAAAGGCTTCAACAGAAGACGGTTAAGCCAAAGACGGCTGGGGAACCACAGAAGAAGAAACCACAGAAGGCCCCAGCTGCCTCTAATGACTCAGCATCTGATGAGGATGAGCCCTTGGTGAGGAAACCTGTGAAGAAGGTTATTCCTAAGAAGGCTGCACCTGAGAAGGTCCAGAAGCCGGTGGCCAAGAAGGTTGTCCCCAAGAGAAATAAGACCTCTCCTGTTCTCTCAGAATCCACTCCTTCTGCCTCACCCATTGCCAAGAAGGCCAAGGTAGTGACTCCTGTAATTCAGGGGGAACTTGATGACTCAACTCTTTCCGTGCAACCCAACAGAAATGCCTGGAAAGGCAAGAAGATTGTTTTTGAGTCAAGTGACTCAGAGGATGAAGTAGTGATGTAGGTTGCTACTACTCAGGGGGAACCCAACAACCCTCCTTCTGCTGAAGTACAAGAACAACCCCTGATTGTTTCCTCTCCAGAACCTTAAGATGACACCAACAGAACCTCTGAGACTTCGGAACCTCAGGTGGATATCTCCTCTGCTTTGGACAAGCATTTTGTCAGAGTCCTTGCATGGAGGAAGTAGAGAGTATGGTCTCTCTCTGAGCTCATCAGGTTATTTCCTTACTTCGTAAATGAGGAAGCAGAAGTCCTCAAGTAGGCAGGTACATATGATGTTGAGCAGTGCCTGGACAAAAATTTCCTTCTATCTGTCATAACAGAGAAGAAGAAACTTCACAAAGGTAAAGCTACATGCTCAGACAAGCCAAAAGAAGAACCCATTGTACCTCTCTCTGAGCAGGAGAAAGAAGGCTTTGATTCCTGGGTACTTGAGCAAACTCTGAAAGAGTCTCTCCACCCTCGACATCAACAGAAGGGAAAGGAAGGAGGACCTTCAGACTCAGAAGCAGTTCTGGCACAATTGATTGCAGAGTGGAGAAGATCACAGAATGCCGCTGCCTAAGGTAATCATTCCTACACCCCCTCCCACCCCCAACATATTCATCCCACTCCCTCACCACCAAAACAATCTTCACCTCACACATCACCCTCCATACATAAAGCCCCTTCACCTACGCTTACAACACCTTATTCTACTCCACCTCAATCCCCTATCAAACAAAAATCATCAACTCCACAACAGAACACCCCCTCACCTAAACAAGGTTGATAACAGAAAACCTCATCCAAGAAATCCAAAACTCCCTGACCTTGTAAACCAACTCCCTCCAATAGAAACCGCTCCCCTTCACCACCTCTCTCCCCTCACCATCAGCAAAATCCGTCTCTTCATAAAACCTCACCTCACCAGAGAACCCCTTCCCACAAGAAATCTAAATCACCTACCCCTTCTCAACAAAAGTCACCCTCTCCTGCTGCCAACTCTCCATGGCCTTCACAACATTCTGAAGCCTCCAAACCAAAGAAGAAACCCATCTTCCGCCTTATCTCCTCAGACAGTGATAATGATGGTTTCCTAACCTCATCTCTTGCTGGAGACATCACATCCAAAAGAAGGATCACACCTCGAAAGGAACCTTCTCAGAAACCTCCCTCTATACAACAACCTACTGGTAGAAAACCTCCCATGCCTACAGATGCTCTCTCAACAGAAGTACAAGGAATCCACAAAACTCTCTACTCCTTTCACCAGACTTTGATAGCCCAGGACAAAGCTATTCAGACAATTTCAGATAATGTTGAAACCTTGCAATCGTCTGACGACAAGACCAAAGAACAGTTGCAAGAAATTGAGGAGCTCTCCAAAACCCATAAGGAGCATGCTCTCTCATTGGTGATAAATGATAAGGAGCGATATCAGAAGTTGATACTTCTTGAGGCAAGTTCTAGGGATGTTCCCTCAACAATTTAGAAGCAACAGGGATTGATAGAAGGTCTCACTTCGGTTACTCAAATCCTCCTAGAAGCCCTAGAACAAATTGCCTCTAACCAAGCCACAGAGTTCCAGAGAATCAGCTTGATGATAGAGGATCTCCATGATGCCAAAAAGGGGGAAGAGGACCCTAAGCCTCCTAAGCCTCGACCTAGCAGAACTCTACCTAGAGCATCCTCCTCTGTTGACCCTATTCCTTATTTTGAAGCTGCCATCCAAAAGAAAAGGGCAACTAGCTTACATAGACCCCCATCTCCTCATAAGAAGGCTCCCTGCAAAAAGAAGGCCCTGAACTTTATTGATTGGAGACTGGGTGGATCTCAGAGAATTGACAAGACTCAATTTGAGGAAATAAAATAGAAGATGACCCCTACTCAGCAGCAGAATCTCTACCTTGACAGAGATGGTCATATAAGAGTCAGGCATGGAGGATCTTTAGAAGAAGCAGAATACTGGTTCCACAAGAAGGCTCTCCTAGGGAAAGACATTAATGAAAGAGCTCTTAACTACCTGGATTCAAAACTTTCACCCATCTGGGCTTCTTACCAAAGCTATGGGAATCTTAGTGGAATTTGAGAAGAAATAAATAGTGAACTGAACAGGCCACAAGGATTAGAAGATCAAGCAATGGCTGCCGCAGCAAGGGAAAATATGTAACTTACATACTCTATTGCTTAACAAGATCCCATCTCTGTCTTTCATATTCACTACTAAAAAACAGTCTTACAGTGACACTTTTATAGTGACACTTTTATGTAAAATACCACTATTAATACAGAAGTGTCACTAATATCTAACACAAAAATATCACCATCAAATAGTGACACTTTTATTCAATTGGAAGTATACGTATTCCCCTAAATGGGCCGCACGGTCATGAGCCCGTAATCTAACACTTGGGGTTTTTCGCAGTACTTACAAAAGTTGACAAGGCCGCATTAGAGTATCCATTTAAGAACAAAACATAACCCTAGATTTTGCTCACGGCACCAGCAAACGCCGCAACAGAGGAGTTTCGTCCAAGAGAGCAATGGGCCATCTCCCAAGCTATAGCGGCTCTCCGGCACCGAGAGTGAATGGGCCATCTCCCAAACCACTGTCAGTGAATCGTATTTGTCCTTGCGGAAAATTTAATGTAGGTGTAACGAGTGTGAATGTGCAGTTCGTGGAGGTTTTTGCGATGCGGGTTTTTGTTATGCTTGCTTTAATAGGCGGGGCCTTTGTGCTTGGGTGCCGGAGAGTGTTTGCTTTAGAAAATGCTGTCAGCGCTGGCTATGGGGCTTTGCAGCAAACTCTGGTGGCGTTGAAAAGTTCTTGGCCAACGTTTTTGCTTGTTCTGAAAGTTTTGAAAGAACAAGGTTTGGTTTTGGCATTGCTTTTGGGACTCTCCGCATTTTTCTCCATGGCCGAGACTTCAATTACCACGCTTTGGCCATGGAAGGTATGTACTTCAAATGCCAAAATGTTTTAGTGCTTTGTCACCGTCAAATTCTTATTTATTTAGTGAAGTGGTTGTTACTATTTTGAAAAAGTAGTTTATTTCTAGAAATTTGGTTTCTAAATAAGTTAGTTTAATCATCCAAAATCATGAATGAAGTAGCTTCTTAATTGTAATAGATTTTAATTTGATCACTTAGCTTTTGTAAGTCTAAGCTTTGGCTTGTTCCTCCACATTTCCAGGTGCAAAAGCAGATGTGAGTACGTGGATGGGTAGGTTAAGCCATACACCTGTTCTTTTGCCAACCGTTCTTTCTATTCCAAATTAGTAGGGTCGTGGAGCATCAGTAGCAGTTAGTTATTCCATTTTATTTCCTATAAATAATGATGTATTCTCATTTATTGAAGTATCCTGGTTTATCAATTATAAAAGTTAGTCTTGATTCCAAAAGTTAGCAGAACATCTATCAATTATAAATAATGTGTTGGTTGTTTAAGCATTTATCTCACTGCTTAATTTATTGGTGCAGGAGCATTCTATTTTGTTTATCCTTGGTCTTCTATAATCTTCGACTATAACATTTATCCAAATGTGAACAACAATCCTAGCTTCGCTGCTTTTCCCAGACCGGAGAACATGTAATTTAGATGCTTTTATATGGATTTCTCAATTTGGTCTCATTAGTCACTTCTCTAGAAACCATTGCTTGTATCAGTACTGATATCGACAACTAGCATGTGTAAGAGATGGAAGCATACAACACAACAACAATGGATAGTGACACAGGAGCATAGACTTGGAGCTCCAGGTAAGGCTGAGCTTTATCGCTATCTATTTTGCAGCAATCTTTACAATAATTTCTTTTTAATTCGTTGTTGTTATATTGATTTCCTCAATGTCATATAGCTATGTTCAATTATATAATGTGATACTTTGGTGATATATTTTTGTTTTCACATGTGTTATTAATACTTAGTTAAATGTATTTACTTATTATTCATATTTTACAGAAGCATGCAATGTTTTACAATCTTAAGTCATGAATCCAGATTCTTCCTCATGTCAATGGTATGATTCTGCCATTTATAGTCCCTCTCCCCATCTGTAGACAGATAAGTTTCTTTTGATTTAGTGTTTGATATGCTAAAATTTCATGTCCATAAGCTCTCATTTTCCCTTTATCTCTAATAGATAAGCAAACCCAGGCAACTCTAACCTTGTTTTAAGTACTCCGATTGGGCTTTTATTTTTTGTTTTATCTTGTTTGAGATATGTAACTCTATAACAGAGGTTGTTGAACTGATATTTCTTAAAAATGAAAGGTTGGTTTGTGTGTGGTGGCATATGAGCTTGAAGATTTCCCATGAAATATCTCTAGACTTCTTATATTGTAGTCTTGTAGTGCACCATTACATGCAATGAGTTTGGTCAATCTCTGCAAGTCTGCATTTCGCCTTTTAACCTATTTATTATGTCTGCATTTTGAACATTTTGAGTAAATTTAATTTTCCAGGTAAGGTCTCTTCAGACACCTCACATTATTACATATGGAATATGCTTGAGTAAACATCACTTTTCTTTCTCAGGTTCTCACAAATATCTTATTGCCTCTGGGATTTTTAGTTGATATGGCCGGACGAGAGGCATAGGTTGTGAAACAGCTTGAGGAGAGCTCCGTTTCCAGGTTCTTATTCTTATACATCATTTTCAAATCATCAAGATTGCAGTTCGATGTAGAGCATGTATTTTTTGAATTGCATGTCTATTTGGAGTTCCTGGTAATTACCCATGTATTTCTTCTCAGCAGACCATACCCTACAATATTTGATTTCCCTCTGTTGATCAAACTTCATATAAAGAAGCGGATTACTGTAAGAATAAAATTTCAAAAAGTTAGGCCTTCGATTATCTTAAGAAATAAGTTTGCTGGATCAACTGATCAAGAACAAGTTATTTCAAGTGCTTGAATTGGATTTGCTTGATGCCTGCAGTTCTTGAGTTTTGGTTAAGCTTATTTTTAAAAAAAATACAAAGGAAAAAAAGAACTCAAAGCTAATCACTTTCATAGTACTCAATTGTATTTGCAGTCAGTGTTACTGACTTTATAATGATCATAGTTGAATAACTTCATTGAAAAAAACTAATATAAAGGAAATAAACTATATGTGCTTAAAGGTGTTATGTTGGTGTTACCTACTCACCGACTAGGCATCCTGGCAATGGAGGAGAATTGCTATGCTCAGTCTGATTTTTAATAGAATGCACAAGGAATGAATTTTATATATTGATGTGTTTAACTGATTAATTAATTTTGAATCATATTGCAGGAAGTCAAGGTGAGATAGTTTTTCCTAGAGTGATATTTAGAACTCTTTCAGTTGGAAGTCAAGGTTAGTTGCTCATCACTTTTTTATTTGGATTATAAAACATACTTGGAGTTCAATACATAGTTCATGAGTGTGTCAACAATACAATATTATTCAATGTAAGCCACTTTCTTCGTGCAATATTAAACTTTGCAGTTGCTGATAACGGAGATAACTGGAGCGTTGGGCAAAGGCAGCTTCTTTGCTTAGGGAGATTAATGCTAAAAAGAAGCAAACTTCTGTTTATGGATGAGGCAACCTCATCCGTTGATTCACAAACGGATGGTGTGATTCAGAAGATCATCCGTGAAGACTTCCCTTCTTGTACAATAATCAACATTGCTCATAGAATACCCACTGTCATGGACTGTGATCGCGTTCTTGTAATAGATGCATACCTAGAATGCAAACTTCAACTAAAATCTAGATTTAATTTAGGTTTGAAATGAATATTGTACTTAAACATTCAATCTATGGTTTGAGATTTATTGATTTTGTTATCATTTATGGGTTTACTGAATATTGAATTGGAATTTCTAAAATATAATTAATTTGGAATTTCAAAATTATATTGTTCTGGAATGCTAAAACCATACAAAAACACAGTGATACCAAAGTGTCACACTAACTTATCATTTTGCTTGGATGGAAAACAGAATTATGTGATACCATGGTGTCATTAGCATATGTGATGTAAAAGCGTCGCTGAGCGGTTGTGTCGCATATGTATCACTAATTGGTGATACTATAGTGTCATAATTTAGTGACACTTTTAGTGACACTTTTTTAGTGTCACTAGCCCCCACCTTCAGTGACACTTTTTTAGTGTCACAGAAGCTTGTTAGTGACACTAATTTGGTGTCACTGTAAGGCATTTTTCTAGTAGTGATTGTAAGGCAATTACTTCCAATCCGTCTCTTATTTTTTATTATTATTCTGTGATAACCGCTTACACGGCGTTGTAGTAAAATGGAGTCTAATCTTTCGGTTTTCCCCGAGTATCGTGTCTCTTGAGGAATGGCGGAGGAGTTCTTGATTTTAAATCCAGTCACAGGTTATCGCAAATTATTGGAAGCTTTCCAAATTAAAACTTTTGATTGATTTTCTAAACTAACTTTTGAAAAAGAAAGTAAATTAAATTATACAAAATACTAATAATGGCTCAAAATAAACTAAATGATTAATATAATATTAAACTCTAAATGGATTGATCAAAGAAGGACAATGAATTGAATTATAAAATATGGGTACATCCTTTTAGCTTGGACCTAATAATTAGGAGTAAATAAAGATTGGACTAGTAATTTCTTTTCTCATTGACAAGATTTAAGTTAAGTTCACTAATTTATCCTATTTCTAGTCTTCATTAATGTGTTTAAAATGGTTGGCCAAAATTATATTCTAATCTCATAGACAAGATAGATATAACTTCCCGCATTTTAGCTAACAAAAATGGTCAACTTCATTAATTAATTATATTTCTCATATTAAACAATTGAATTTATTCCTCATAGACAAAGATTAAATTCTATCCATTAATTTATCCTATCTCTAGGCTTCATTAATGTGCTCAATATGTTTGGCTTAAACTATTTATAATCTCATAGACAAGTTATAAATAATCTTCCAAAGTTTAATTAATGAAATGACAAATTCTATTAAGTAATCAAATTAATCATTTTAAACAACTAGTCCATAAAATTAGTTAAACTCCTAATTTTCAGTCAAAAAAGGTCAATCCATATTCTTTAATTCAACTCATGCCCAAGAGTAAATTAACTACAACAACTCGTTACTAGTTTTAACACTTTACATATAAAATAAGACATTATCATAAATAATAACAACAAAAGAAAATATTAAAGTGAATACTATCAACATCTAAACTTTCTTTTCTTTCACAAATAATCACCATTTATACTAGGGATTGAGGTTATCTAAGTAGGAGATTAATATAACAACAAGAACTACTTTTCTTGAATAAATATGGAAAACACGAAATTCTTAAAATTAATTCAGAGAATTTTTAACAAATATTTGGGAAATAAAAACAACATATTCAGAATCAACACGACGAGAAGATGAATTTTGATATAAAGAACTTACAAATTGGAGCTAAAATGAGAAAGATATGAAAGATTGAAGTCGAAGGTACAACAATGGTGGAAATCCGAGCTTTGAGAAGGAAGAAAACACCCTTTTTGATCTGAGTTGGGTGTGAGATGGTGTGTTTTTAGTTGGGGATGGAAGAGAGATTTTATAGATGGAGTTTTGTGGAAGGCGGCCAGAAGGGCAGCCGCCCTCCGCCCTCCGCCGCAGGCGCCCGTGGAGGGCGGCCGCCTATTTGGCAGCCTCCCGTCTTGTCTCAGCGACCGGCAGCTCAAAAGTCACAACGCACCGCAGGCGGCCACGGAGGGCGGCCGCCTTCCGGCCCGTGTCGGCAGCCTTCCATTATCGACCGTAGGCGCCCAGAAAGGCGGCCGCCTTATCAACCGCCTCACGTCAAATAGAAAAGTTGTCTTCACCAAAGTTGTATATGTCTTTCTTGGCTAACTACTGGTTTTTGAATTACATTCATTGGATTTGTAGTTTATGAGATATGACCAAAACGGTGAGCATGTGTCACTTTCCATCGCAACTGCAAATGTCTAACTTCTTTGAGCAATATGTCCATTCTACGATTGTTATTTGGTTCTGTGTTCTTCATAAGAATTGTAGAGCAAGAAGATGTCAATGTAATGCAAATCGTATCACGAACTTTGAGAAATCATGCGCAAAGTTATGATCAAAATGAGAACATGTGTCTCTATGCATCGTCCAGTTTCATCAAAAGTGGCCATATAGGCTACTTCTTCTTGGTTTTGAACTTCCTTTCATGATTTTTTCATCTCGTGGATTCTTCTTTTTGAACACTTGGTCAACATATCTTTCAAACTTCCGTAGCAATTCATTTGTTGGGAAAAAATGTCACTTTCTTCACGCAGTTGACCCGAAATTTCGCCAAACATATTATGAATGCGGTTTTCACCTGATTTCATGAAACTTGAACAGAAATATCTAAAACATGCCTTGTTTTTCTATTTTCTATCTGAAAATCGCTCAAATATGTTGAGAAAAATAAGTACAAAAATGGATTTATCAATCTCCTCACACTTAAACGTTGCTTGTCCTCAAGCGACAAATTATTTGCAAACACACTCAAAAGGTAAAACCTGACTGAATCACAATCGAATTGCTATTAAAGAATTAGAAACAAAAATCTCCCTTTTTTATTCTCAATTTTTAAACATTTTAGAAAAATCACCCAAAATACAAGAATTTAAAATTATTATTACTTTATAAAAACTATTGATTATGTTAAACCACCAATCAATTCCTTATCCCAAGGTTTTCATTATTCTAATTTGAACATTTATCTTATTCACAAATTATGTTTTTTTGCCTCTTTTCCACTCTTGTTGGCGGTGTTATCCCATGGTAGATGCATATTTCATTCTCACAGACTATGATTAACGAATGAAACAGAGCCCCTTTTCGGAGATGGAATTGTCCAATAACAATGAGTTTTGAAGAGATTTATTAATACTAGTATTTTTTTCCTCTTTTCGACTCTTGTTGGCGGTGTTATCCCATGGTAGATGCATATTTCATTCTCACAGACTATGATTAACGAATGAAATAGAGCTCCTTTTCGGAGATGGAATTGTCCTATAACAATGAGTTTTGAAGAGATTTATTAATACTAGTATTTTTATTTTTCTTTGTTTTTATGAATAAAATGAATGTCCTATTAAAACAAAATTAGCCCTTTACATTCGTAACCAAAAACCCATAACAATTTCAAGTTTTCTAAAAATAATAATAAAAGTAAATTCTTATAATAAGGGTGATTCTCTAAGCTATTATGTGATTGATAACAAATTGAGAATTTAGTGTTTCATATCAAAAATAGTAAAACGATTGTTCTAAAACAAGGTTTTAACTTTTGAGTGTAAAACGCAACCTCCTCACACTTGAGCTGGACCTCGCCCTCGAGGTCTCTTTTTAATGCACAAAGTTTTGAAATAAAGGCACTTTTTTTGGTTCTTTCCTCACACTTGAGTTTTGAAAAGATTTTGTGAAGAGGAATGATGAAAAGAGGAATAAAATTGTTTTAAAAATATCCTTACATCATCCATAGTCAGTTTTTTTGAAATCGGGTCAAAGCGTTCAACTCACAATTTATTTATTGAAGGACAACCTGCAATCACAAAAAACAGACAAACAAAGTTATAAAAAACATGGGTTGCCTCCGAAGAAGCGCTTCTTTAACGTCACTAGCTTGACGTTTGGGAGAGAACTATCGGTGATGCAAATTTGTCATGGAGCACTCATCATCAAGGCCTCAACCTTCCTTTCAAGATACGCCGTCAGATGGCGTAAACTTTTAAACTCTCGAGACCACCAGAATGTAACATAGTCATCATAAACTGTATCATGTGAACTTGGAATAACAAATCTGGCACACCCCTCTTCAATAACAACAACAAGAATCTCAAGCTTGGGTGCATTTGGTGTCTCAAATTGCTCAAATGGGCCCACCATGGTAAGAGCATCACGAATAAAACTCTTAGGCTCCTTCTTTTGGTTTTCTTTTTCTTCAATGATGGCCTCAACATTTGCATCACAGAATTCAAACTCCGTGTCACTCTCTAAGAGTGCATCCCAATTTCCTTGCTCACTACTCCCACAAAAATCATCTAGGCAAATAGGTCTTTGTCTAGCACAACTATGCTCATCATCATCAAGTAGAGAATCAAAGAAGGCATCATCGGGCATTGTTTCCTCCACATCACAAGTTTCATCAACTACTAGAACAGTTGCTTGGGCTCGTGTAGGATCAAAATTTTCATCAAGGCTATCTTTCAAAGACTCCTTAGATGCAAGGCCATCCATAGACGGTAAGATATGGTCGGTGTCACAAAGTATCTCCTCATCTATGATTTCTTCATCAACCTCAGTGAGAACTTCCCGATTGGGTTCTTCAGGGCAAACTTCTATGAGGATCGGTTCAAGTTCAGTAGCAATGGGAGGCTCAAAAGAATTAGGGGTGAAAAAAGTTTCAACCATCTCGCCCATAGTTACCGCAGCCTCCTCCTAAGATTTAACACCTTCCTCGTATGTCTCCTCTTGAACCTTGTGTTCATTGTTATACATGAATTGTTAAAACAATTTCTCGAGACTCTCATCACGAGATGCTAGATCAATCCTTGTCTTTTTTAAGTCTTCCACAAGATCGAGTAAGGATGATTTTAAGTTTTCGAGCTCGTGCTGAGGATAAGGTGAAATTTCAGATTCATTCCCGTAGGAGTACTCGTTTGTGCTAATGTAATAGTTTTCTAGCCTTTCGTGGTAATTTTCATGATGATTAAAATCATCATGATTGTTGAAGGTAAGTCCCGTAGATCCGAAAGCCCAACACGAACTTTGGATATATCAGGAATGGATCAGAATCAAGGTGTATAACAAAATATAAAATATGAATCCACTAATACCCAAAAGCCCACTTGTATTAATTAACTTGTCTGATTACAAGGAAACTTCCCGATCGGTAGGTCGGAACAATGCTTTAATACAGGAAACAAAAGTAGTAATGCTATTCTAGAGCTTGAGTATTGAAATGCTAACCCGTACAATGATATTAAACCTTCTATTTATACTAATGGAGAGCATGGGCTGCTCTATGCTGATTGGCCGTTGTTCCACCGACTTGATCACCCATGTTTCCACTTGCTGATGTCACAATCTGGCATTAATTGCACCTGGCCACTTGCTGGTTGTCCGTTGCTCGAACGAGATATTGGACCATGCTGAAGACGTTGCCAAATTGGCCCAAGTATGATATATGGCCCGAACTCCGTTCGGTATATCTTCTTTCTGGGCCGGCCTTTACTTGGACCGAACCCCGTTCGGTATGGATTCTTCACTGGATCTACTCATCATAGGATAATGGACTCATCGTTTGGGCCGGGTATCCTGGGCCTGTTTGATCCGGGTATTGGGCTTCTGGATCAATATCCCAACACAAGTTCTCCACTTCCGATGTCTCGAATGACAGTGAGTGCATTAGGAAGTATGAACACCAATGTTGCAACTGCTGAATGGCGATCGGGGTACAGAAGTGGTCAGTTCCCCATACTGTGATTTGACGGCTGTCGTTTTATTTCCTCATATTCATCATGATAACCGTCGTTTGGTCTTTTCATTAGACACATGTTTAGCTTAAATGCTTCTAGTGACGTGTCGCTTCCTGATTGGTCCTCGATACGGCGGTTTAAAAGCTATAAATTGGCCTTTAACTTTTCAAATCCGGGTTTTGATTCTGCAATTTCCTTCGCATCGTTGCTCTCTCTGAAATTTCTTCAAGCTTTTCGTTGTTCAGGTACTTTCCCTCCCTTACTTTCTGGCCTCATTCCTGACTCGGTCGAGATGAATTCCCAACGGTGTTCCGATTCGGAAATGGCTTCTCAAGGGGAGGATCGTGATGTGGAGATTATCACCGTCCCTTTTGATGAGGGTTCCAAGGCGGCGACGGCGGAGGTTAGGGCGGAGATGGATGATTCCTCTGGCAGCACTTCTTCCTCCAGTGAAGATTCCGATGATACCAAGTCCGAAGATGAGTTAATTTCCATGGCGGCCGGACGTCCCAACGATTTCCCTCGTCATACACTTGACATAAAACTGATTAGGGAGAGGCGGAAAAAACTGACCTCCCACAATAGGGCCAAAATTCCGGCCCTAATCCCAGACCCAGTGAATTTCCGTCTGCGAGCTAGGCTTCACCCAATGCGCCATACCCCTGGGATGGTTGTAGTCCATTTTGATTCAATTAGGGCCGGGCTTAGGTTTCCGCTACATTCTTTTTTCGTTTCATTTTTTAATTTCTACGAAATTGTACCGGCCCAAATTATGCCGAACTCCTATCGGGAAATGGCGGGCTTTATTTGCCGTTGTAAAGATGCCGGTGCCCGACCGACCTTAGATCTATTCCACCAATTCTTTAAGGTAGCCCCTCAACAAACACACGGCTATCTGGCCACTAGTGCCCGGACGGGACATATCCTGTTCAAGGGCAATCCGACTTCAATCAAGGGGTGGAAAGATCGGTTCTTTTTTGTGTCTGTCCCGGACGGCCTGGTTCCCCGCAAATGGAATGCCTTTCCTCACAAATCTCCTGATCCAGTCCTTACTGAGGAAATTTACAAAGATGTGCTTGCTGTGGAGAAAGATAAATGCGTGGATATCATGAGTTATCTGACTCCCGATCGGCTAATCGAAGCCGGGATAGGTACTGCCCGTTCTCTTGGGTTTACTTGTTTTGAGAAATCAAGTGCCATGGTCCGGGCGGTCCTTCCCGTGCGAGAAACGTTCTCTTCTTTTTTTCTAGTTTCTCACATGCTAAGGCCGCTCGGTACTAACATTTTCCTTTGTCATTTTTCAGCACCAAATCCAGACGTACCCATGGACAACAGCAGAGTTCTTGTAGCTGGTGGGGTTGGCCAGCGGAAGAAAGCCAGGAAGAACCCTCAACCTACTCCCTCCACTATTACTGCTCAGGACGCTGGGTCTTCTCAACCAGTTCCAGAGCCACAGCCACTGCAACAGGTCCATCAGGACCAATTTGATGCCTAGCTGGTCGACGATCGGTTTGGTTCTGACCAGATGCACCAATTTCCTGAGCACTTCCAAGCTGCTCAAGAGACCAGTCAGGTTGCGGGTGATATGCCCTCCGTCCAGCTGTCTGGCTAGGTCGACCGGATCTCACTGGCGGATCCGGTTCATGACATTGTAGAAAGAGGTGGATGTTCAGCAAATCAGATTTGGTCTACCTCCGCTTTCTTCAATAATTCACCGTTCCTAAGCTGTCGGTCGAGCAATCTGAGGAATGCTTGGCCTTAGCAGCCCTGAAGGTATTTTACTTTTCTCCCTATATTTCTCGTAGTTTAAATTTCCTTTCACACCATCTCATTTCTCGAACGACATTCTGCAGGTTGGGCTTTACAGTTTGCAGCTGAAAGAGACTCGACTGGCTAAGGAGCGGGAGCTGATCGTCGCTCAGACTTCTGCAGAGCAGAATGCAACTGCTGCTTTTACTGCTCTGGAAGCCGAACGGAAAGCCTCTGCGGAGGAGAAAAAACGCCTCGATTCGGAGCTCGGTGAACTCCGGGTTCAGCTCGGGGCCTCTCAATCCAAAGTTCATGCTGCCGAAACTGCTTTGGTTAAGTTTGAAGAGTGCGCCCCTCGTATCCCGGATGGCCCTGCTGAGGTGAAGGTTGATTTGTCTGCCGTCCGGGAATCATTCAAAGGGTCTGAGGAGTTCGCTATTTTGAAGAAAGACTATGCGCAACAAGAACTCCAAGTCACCTTTGGTGATTATCTCAAGCGTTTCGCCACGGGTGATGCCCGCCGGAGCGAGGGGGTCAAACTGCTCGACCAGGACCCAAGGGGCAAAAAGTTCAATGATTCCCTGGCCCGATCTTTGTACGTCATGGGCTGCCAGCACATTATGGCCCCCTTTGTCGCCAAACTGCAAGAATTGCTAGGGAGGCCGGTCGAGCTGGTTGATCTTCCCCAAGCGCCCATAGTTGAAGCCCAATACGAGAAGTATCAACGGGACTTGCAACGGGCTGCTGACCATGAAGCGGGGAAGGAGCGTGATCCCCCTACTGACTCAGATGAGGAGGAAGGTGAGGAAGAAGATAATGGATTGGATCAGTAGATTTGATATTTTTAGCAATTGTAATCCCTTCCCCCCTTCTCCTTTTTTGCAAACCTTATCTGTATTTTCCGGCCGATAGAGCCGATGAATATATATATTATATCTTTTGCACAAAGTTCCATATACTGTCTTTTTTGCCTTTATTGAATGATTGCTCACCATTCGGGATTCGGTCCGTTTTGTAGGACTTAATAGTTTTGTGACTATTTTTTACTTAACACTCCTAACACCGTATGATTGCCGGTCGGGCAGTAGATAGTTCTGACTATTTACCAGGGCCTAGCCCCCTTCTTTTTTTTGCTGATGGCCGTTCGGGCGTCTGATCATATTTTAGGACTTAGCAATTTTTTCTGGCCTCAGATGTTTCCGTCAGTTTACCGCATTTGGCTTCCTTCATATGTTGATTGCCGTTCGGGCGTCTGATCATTTTTTATGATTTAGCAGTTTTTCTGGCTTCATACGTTTCCGATAGTCTAACCGCATTTGGCTTCCTTCATATGTTGATAGCCGTTCGGGCTTCTGATCATTTTTAAGGACTTAGCAGTCTTAGTGTGATCTTTGCTAATTCTCTATGAGCCCGTTCGTCACTCGGCTAATTTGAAACATCTTAGTTATTTGGCTCGCTGCTCGTTAATTGGCGAATTGAGTAGTATTTAGCCGTTTTCATGGACCTTGTTGCTTTCCTTTGTGTGAAAAGATTTGCCTCAAAACGTAAGTGCCCGTTCGACGTTCGCTCGCCTGGTTAACCAGTACTCTCAATCATGCTTCTTCATTGTCCGTTCGGGGTACGTGCTTAACAATGAACCATAAATACACCCTGATTAATCATAATCACGCAATGCCACGTGTTATTCATGGATTAGGTTTTTGGGCGGCACTTTCTCTATTTATAGAGAGGTGCTTGATCCTCATTTTTCTTGTTGTTTCCTTAATTTTCTTTCTAAGCTTTCTCGCGTATCTTCGAGCTTTCTCTCTCTAGAATTCTCAGGATTCCTCAAGTGATTTTATGTATTTCCCTTCTAGCTCAGAATCTGAAGAAATGCCGTTGATTCGTGTAGGAAAAACTTTTGCTGGGAACAAGGCCGAAGGCTCTTCTTCCCAAGTACCTAATTCCGGCAATCCTCTCGTAGGAAAAGACACCGAACAGCCTCGTGATGATAGATGCCTATCAAGGGACGACATTCAGATTTATAACAAGGGAATGCCCGAGCAGCCACCCCGCATTGCCCTGCACTTTAACCGCATTCGTAAACAGAAACAACGTCTTCCTGAAGATGTCGAACGGCAACTTGGTCAATTATTGCCTCCATCAAGAGAGTATTATGCTGGATTCATCCGGCATCCAATGAGGCATCGACCGGGACACGTGCTAGTGCATCTTGATGCATTGATTGCTGGGCTTCGCTTCCCTCTTCATCCGTTCGTCGTGGATTTCCTACGTCGGGTTTCTGTACTACCCGCTCAGTTCGTACCTAGTACCTACCGCATCCTGACAGGCTTCATAATTCGATGCCAGGAACTGAGGATCGCTCCAAGTGTTGACTTATTTCTTAATCACTACTACTATCAGCCTTATTGGACGACCGGATACCTGAAGCTGGTAGCCCGATCTGATCGTCAATTGTTTACAGATATACCTACCCCGCCGGCTGACTGGGAGGAGCGATTTCTATTCGTTCGGGTAGGTGATTCTCTGCCAATTTCGGATAGGTGGAACGCCTATCTCTTTCGGGATTCTCAGCCCAGAGTAGATGTCGTTCTGCGCTCCCAAACTGAATCTCTGCGTATGGGAGGAACTCGAAGTGTTCGGGGTTTTATTACCCCTTCTAACATGCTATCTGCCGGGATTGGTAAGTGTAATAGGATTTTAACCCGATCGTCCTTCCTTCTTTCAATTTAGTTTCTTATCTCTTATTCCCTTGTAGGTGTGATATCCCTCATACCCGTTCGGCGTTCCATATCTGCCGCTACTCTGACAGCTTCCTCCGGAAAGGGAAAGGAGAAGATGATTTCCGATCATGCATCTGCTGAGCAGGTCCGAAAGAAACACAGGGGGAATGATGGCAACATACTGATCCCGGTCGATCACGTAGTCGATTTGACCGGATCAGAAGCTGAGCCCAAAAGATCTATGCCTGCCAAACCAAAAACTCCAGCTCTTTCTGATGCGCCGGTCGATGATCGGATGTTTGTTGAGTTCTCAAACATGGGACCTAGAGCAGAAGGAAGATACCTGTTTGGGCTGATGCCATCATCCATGTGGTGCAGCACTTCGCTGAAGGTTCCCCCTAGTTTCACGAACTTGACTCACTGGTCAGATCTTCTTGAAGCAGGTCATCAAGAAGCACTCAAGGTACGTTTCATTCTGATCCATACCTTCCTATTTTTTATTTGTTTATCTTATCTGACTTCATTTGCCACTTGTTTTCAGGCCGGTGTATACTATCATAAGGCCTTCCTTTCGGTCGAAAAGGAAATGAAACTCTCGGCCAGCGATCGGGATGATAGCCAAGTTCTTCTTTCTGCTGCTCGGAAATTAGCTGCAGATTTACAAGACGTGCCCAAGAGGGTGAGAAGGCAAAAGCTGCCCTGGCTGCAATGCAAGAGAAGACCCGACGTCGCGATCAGGAGATTAAGGAACTCCGGGCCAAGGTGCGGGCTGCCGAATCTGCCGGGGTCAAATTTGATAAGGTCAATGGTGACAATCTTCCCGAGCCTTATACTGCCAATACTTCCCAGATTGCCAATCAATCCATAGTTGACTACCAACGGGGTAAAGGGCTGAATGTTGCTCTGGAGAATACAGCCCGGCAATTCCTGGGACCTCATCTTGGCCAATTTTTGCGGGAAAGTGAAGATCCCATCAAGGCAAGCATTGATCTCCTGGACAGCACGTCGGAAGGCAAATCTTTTCTGGATGTCCTGACCGAGAAAACGGTGACACAAAGTCAGGATCTACTTTTAGATAGGAACCTCGATCTGATCTTGGAATATTTCCCTAAGCCATTTGATCCTGATGAATTGGGCTTTGATGATCTGTTCGGGAACACTTATGACCGGATTATGGAGAAGAGGACAAAAGAAGTGTCTGATGATGCAACGCAGGGAGGGAGCTCCCAACCTCCACCTTCCCCGAACGGCAGTCCTCTAGTAGCATAGCCTTGTAATATTTTGCTTTCTCTTCTTTTTCTTTTGTATCTTCCGGCTAGTAATGCCGAAGAATAAACTGGATGTTTTTCTTTAACTGTGTTGATGTTTCTCTTCTGTTTTGTCTTTGATTTCTCTCGCTCATAATCTTTTCTGTGTTGCCGAACATCACTCGGCTCATGTATCTTTATATTTCTGACATTGTTTCCAAGCCGGCTTTGATCCCTTTATCGTTCGTGATCCACGGGGTCAAAAATCTTTTAGCTGAGGTGAATCCCTCCAAGCCGTTTTGATCGTGACCACAGGGTCAAACTCTCAGCTGAGACGGCGGCTCCCTCCAAACTGTTAACCCGTTCGTCATTCGGTCATCCAGAATGATCCCACGTGTTAACAAGCTGAGGTGAGACTATCTCCTTTCCAAACCCATAATTCCGATGCATTCCGAACCATTCTCTCTGGCTCGTATCATCCATATTAGGGGTCTTTTCCATATTCGTTCTGACACCTTTCCCAAGCCCGTTTTGATCCCTTTATCGTTCGTGATCCACGGGGTCAAAAATCTTTTAGCTGAGGTGAATCCCTCCAAGCTGTTTTGATCGTGACCACAGGGTCAAACTCTCAGCTGAGACGGCGGCTCCCTCCAAACTGTTTACCCATTCGTCATTCGGTCATCCGGAATGATCCCACGTGTTAACAAGCTGAGGTGAGACTATCTCCCTTCCAAAACCATAATTCCGATGCATTCCGAACTATTCTCTCTGGTTCGTATCATCCATACTAGGGGTCTGAGGTAACCCTTTTCAAACTGTAAGCAAGGTCACAGGATCAGGTCATTCCTTATTTATAGCTAAAAGGGCGACTCGCTTCCAAATCAAGTTAATGACTGAGGCGAGATTTTTCAAAACCATAGTTCCGATTCCCCGGACGACAATCCGTACCTTATCCGAACATCGCCCGGTTCGTCCATACTTATAATCTTGACACCATCTCCAAGCCGTTTTGATCCCTTTGCCCGGATGTAATTACAAGGTCGAATTTAGCTAAGTTGATGACTCAGCTCCCTCCAAACTATTAACCCGTTCCTCATTTGGTCATCCGGAATGATTTTGCGTGTTAAAAAGCTGAGGTGAGAATCAATGACATCAAACTCCAAGCCATTTTGATCCCTTTAACAATGCGTAATTACATGGTCAAATTCTATTAGCTGAGATAATGGCTCCCTCCAAACTGCTAACATGTTCTTCATTCGGTTGTCCAGAACGAATCCCATGTTAATCGCTGAGATGAGACTCTCTGAGTGTCAAACTCCAAGCCGTTGGCTGAGAATGACTTTCCTTCCATGTTGTTAACCCGTTTGTCATTCGGTCATCCGGAATGACTGCGTGTTAACCATGGGCTGAGATTTTCTGAGCATCGATTCTTCAAACCGTTTTGATCCCTTTATCCGTTCATAAATCTAGGGTCAAAACTCTCTTAGCAGAGAATGATTTTCCTTCCATGTTGTTAACCCGTTCGTCATTCGGTCATCCAGAATGATCGTGTTAACCATGAGCTGAGATTTTCTGGAAGTTATGTCTCCCTCTCTATATATATACACATTTTTTTAGAGGTGGCAACAACCGTTTTTATTGGTAAAACTTCCTTAAATGTTATGTATTCCATGTGCCTGCCGGTCGACCTTCGGTACATCGTAGGCCAAACGTTCCTGAAGCATACTTCTTGCATATTTGATACGGGCCTTCCCAATTTTGTGCCATTTTTCCACCTTCGAGTGGTTTGCTTTTTTCTCGCTTCCTTAGCACCAGGTCCCCTACTTCGATTTAACGAATTTTAACTTGCTTGTCAAAGTATCTTCTCGTGGCCCTGTGATACTCTTCCATTCGTGCAGCTGCTAGATCCCTTCTTTCTTCTATGAAGTGTAATTCGGCCCGTAGGTTGTCCTCATTCCGCTATGGGCTATAATGCACCATTCGGTGTGTGGAAACTAGGACCTCCGTTGGTACTTTGGCCTGGAAACCGCAAGCAAGGGCAAATGGAGTTTCTCCTGTGGCCGTTCGGGGTGTAGTCCTGTAAGTCCATAAGATATAATTTAACTGATCAGGCCATGATGAGGAGTATTCTTCCAGCTTCTTCTTCATATCGTCCATGATGGTACGGTTCATATTCTCTACTTGGCCATTCGCCTGAGGGTATGCCACGGATGCTCTGGAATGCTTGATTCCCCATTTGACAAGGTAGTTCTCAAAATTCCGGCTTACGAGCTGCCTTCCATTATCAGTTATAATCTGTTGGGGGATTCCGAAACGACAAATGATATTCTTCCAGACAAACTTTTGATATTTGACATTTGTGATGCTGGCCAGTGGCTCGACCTCTACCCATTTGGTAAAATAATCTTTCCCAACGATGATATACTTGTTGTTCCCAGGGGCAGTAGGTAGAGGACCTAGCATGTCGATCCCCCATCTCGCGAATGGAAGGGCCACCGTCATTGGAGTGTAGAAAGTGGCTGGCCGTCCGAGGACCGGTGCGTATAGTTGGCATACTTTACATTTTCTAGTATGCGCAAAGCAGTCTTGTTGGATAGTCGGCCAGTAATACCCTTGCAGGATGATTTTTCTGGCCAGTGTCTTGGGCCCTTGGTGGCTTGAACAGATACCCTCATGAATTTCTTCCATTACGGTTGCCGCTAGATCGGGTGGGAGGCATTTCAAATATGGCCCACCAAACGTCTTTTTGTACAACTGTCCGTCCACCAATTCGAACATGGAAGCCCTCCTCTGGATGCATTTTATCTGATAAGCATGATTTTTATCTTGTGGGAGGGTTCCGTCTTTTAGGTAGTTGGTCATATCTATGACCCAACTGGGGACATCATAAGATATGGCCTCGATCTGGAGTACCATGATTGCCGGGGTTGCCAATGTTTCCCGATGGGTAAACCGTTGGATATGAGCCGGAATCTCCTATGCCCGATCGTCGAGCGCTGCATTTTCCAATTTGGATAAGATGTCTGCTTCGGTATTTTCTATTCTGGATATTTGGTCGAGCACCACCTGTTCAAATTTGCTTATCTGTTCCTCGACTATCTCTTTGTAAGCCTTTATTCTTTCCTCTTTAGCTTCAGCTGTACCATTTACTTGATTTACCACCAATTGACTATCCGACCGGACTTTTAACCGATCGGCGCCCAGGGTCTTCACATATTTTAAACCCGCAATAAGGGCCTCATAGTTAGCCTCATTGTTGGTTACTTTGAAGTCAAAATGAATGGAGTAATATGCTTTGAACCCTTCGGGCGATGTGATCACAGCTCCGACTCCACAACCCTTGGCACTAGCTGCACCATCCACATACATTTCCCACCAGTTATCCAGCCCATTGTTCTGTGAATGTATTTCCGAGGGCCGAGCGGTACATTCTGCAATGAAATCTGCCAGGGCCTGCCCTTTGATAGTAGGCCGAGGCTTGAAATCCACCTCATATTGCCCGATCAGAAGACTCCACTTTGTAATGCGCCCACTTGCCATTGGGTTTCTCAAGATGGTGGCGAGCGGCTGAGTAGTATATACAGTTACCGGATGGGTCTGGAAATATGGTGCTAGACGTTTAATAGCAGCTATCAGGGCCGGTACTGTTTTCTCTAGTAAGGTGTACCTGGTTTCCGGGCCGTTCAAAGCCTTACTTACAAAATAGATTGGCCGCTGGATGCCATTTTCTTCTTTCAATAATACCGTGCTCACGGCCAGGTCAGCTACAACAAGGTACATATACAGGTGTTCCCCTGGATCGGGTTTTGTCAAGAGCAGGGGGAAGATAGATATGCCTTGCAATCTTCAAAAGCTGTTTGACACTCGGCGGTCCATTCAAAGGGGTTGGCTTTTTTCATGATTTGGAAGAATGGAATAGCTCGATCGGCTAGCTTGGATAGGAATCTGCTCAGAGCTGCTAACCGACCGGTCAATCTCTGCACTTCCTTGAGGTTCCTAGGAGTTTCCATATCCACAATTGCCTTTACCTTTTCAGGATTGGGCTCAATCCCCTTTTCGCTCATCATGTATCCCAAAAACTTGCCCCCTCTCACAGCAAAAGCACATTTTTTGGGATTCAGCCTCATGTTAGCTTTCTGCATTATCCCGAACACCTTTTCTATGTCCTGGATATGATTCTCCTTCTTTCGGCTTTTGATCAGGATATCATCAACATACGCCTCCATTGTGACTCCCAACACTTCTTTGAACAACATTCCGATCATCCTCTGAAAAGTTGTCATTGCGTTCTTTAATCCGAATGGCATGACAATATAGAAAAACACACCATCCGAAGTACGAACGTTGTTTTCTTTGCATCATCTGGGTGCATGAAGATCTGATGATATCCCCGGAATGCATCCATGAAGCTCAACAATTCACATCCAGTCGTTTCATCTACTAACAGATCGATCCTCGGCACTGGATAAGGGTCCATGGGACAAGCTTTATTCAGATCCAAGTAATCCACGCACATCCTCCAAGTAGATTGTTTTGGAGCTAGGACCACATTGGATAGCCATTCGACATGGATTACTGGACGGATGTGTTTTATTCTCAGCAAGGTGTCCACTTCCTGCTTTGTGAAATCCCGCCGTTCGGTTGCTTGATATCGTTTCATTTGCTGGACTTGTTTTGCATCAGGCCGAACGGCAAGCTTGTGACAGATTATCTCTGGGTCAATACTCGGCATATCTTCCGGCCCTTGGGCGAATAATACCTGAAACGTTTTTAGGACAACAATCACGCCATCCCGAATGTCAGCCTCCAGATCCACCCCGATAGCTACCTTCCGGTTCGGGGGGAAATCTAGGTCAATTTGCTCGAGGAGAGTGGCAGGTTCTGGATGTGCCTCGAACTCCGTTCGGTGGGTCTCCACCTCAATACTGTTAACCCGCATTCCACGGGTGTTCATCTACTTCAGGGCCTCCCGGTAGCATGTTCGGGCTGTCGCCGGATCAGTTCTGGCCACCCCAACCCCGGTGTCTGTGGGGAATTTGATGCACGAGTGGCGGACAGAGGCTATTGCCTCCAGATCTTCCAATCCTGGTCGGCCCAAGATGGCATTATGGGCACATTTTATATCTACCACCACGAACGTCATTCAGAGTGATGCCTTGTGCGTTTCGTCCCCAATTTCAACTAACAATTGGATGGTCCCCTCAGCCTCAATACAGTTACCGGTGAAGCTCGCCAGTGGGGTTCTTAGGTGGGTCAACTGACTCCTTTGTAGGCCCATTTTCTCGAATGATTGTAAATATAATACATTCACACTACTCCCAGTATCGATCAGTACCCGGCGAATCAAAGCATTGTCAATGCACATGCTCACCACCAATTCATCCCTGTGCGGGCTTGGCGAGTTGGGTAAATCAGCCGGCCCGAACGTGATCGGGTCCGTCCTTCCTTTCTTCTCGGGGGGGGGGGGGGGGGGGGGTGGTGGAGATGGATCCTACATAAAGACTTCGCTCGAACCTTTTCCGTTCGGCGTTCGAATCCCCTGTTTCCCCGCCCACAAATATAACCTTGACCTCCATTCGAGGTTTCTTTCTGGGGCCTCCCGAGCCCTCTGGTTCATCCCTGGGGGGAATATATACGTCATTCTGGGGCTGGGCATCACGTTGGGCATCCCGTCGCCAGCTGTTGGGTTTCCTGATCGGTTTTAAGGTGCCTACCGCACTTGGGTCCTTACTCACATACTTGCCCAGATGACCCCGCCGGATCAAGTCCTCAATAGCCGTTTGTAGTGCCCTACAAGCGTTGGTGGCATGACCTTTCCTGTTATGATATTTACAAAAATCAGACTCGTCTGCTCCCATATTGTTGGTCCCGGTTATACTGGATACAGTCTAGAGGGGGGGTGAATAGACTGTATTGGTTTTTAGCTTTTTAAACTAAGTACCAGATTTACAGAATAGCCTGTTCTGTTGAAAGAACAGACTGGCAGCGGATGGGGTTCTGGTAGGGAGTTCTGTTAGCCTCAGAGAAGCAAAGGCAGTAGGCCTTCTGTTAACTCGTAGAACAAGTTCTGCTGAACACAGATACCAAGTCCAAGGAGTTATACAGTTCTAGCTAAATGCAATAAATAAAAGCAGTAAGTAAACGACACCAAGGATTTTTATAGTGGTTCAAGGAACAACTCGTTCCTCTAATCCACTGTTCCACTAAGCTGTAAAAACTGCCGTTTACAAAGCTTTAGTCCTAGCACTTAAGAAGCACTCCACGTCTTCTTCAAGCCTAGATGTGTCCTGGGATGCACTGCCTGGCTTCCTTTAACACAGATCCTTTCACTGAGTTTCCTTGAAGTATCACCACTTCACTACTCCAGTTATTTGGACGTCCTTCTTGTAGCAAGAAGAGTTTCTGTTGAAACTGAGGTTCCTCCAACTAGCTTCGTTACAAAAGATTTGTAGTGATGAGCTTGAAGAGTTGAAGAACACTTGGAACTTTGCTTGAGTTGGAAAAAGTATTTTTCCAACTTCTGCCTTCTCTTGTAGAAGATAATGAGTTTGAATCTCAAGGAGGCTTTTGCTTTTCAGAGTTTGGATATCTTGCTTGTGGTTAGCAAAAGTTGCAATGTAATCTTGGCAAAGTTATAGCAAAGTTATCCGGTTGTTCTTCGTAGTGTATCTTTTATACTGAGGTTGTCTTCCCGTTGGAGGAGTAGGAGGACAACTGCATTTAATGCGCGAGCAGTTGACTTGACCAGTAGGGCCCGGTAAAGTTGGCGGGTTACTATTTCGGGATAAAGTAATCCTGACATTGCGGCCAATCATCTGCAATTACTCCACGGAGCATGGGGAGCATTAAATGAGCATTTAATGCGAGCACTGTAGCTTTTCCGTTTCATACTCCTAGCCGTTGAAGGAATCTTTAAGTTGACTTCCCGGCTTTGTGGATTTCTTCCAAGTGTCGGACCTTCTGGTGTTATTGACAGAGAACTAAATCAGAGAAGATCATGAGCACTTCTGTTGTTGGTAGCTTACAGAGAACCAGGAGGGTTTCTGTCACGCTAATGGGTAACAGAGACCCTGACGTATTCCGTTCCTAGACAGAGAACCAAGATCTTCTGTCTGGAGGACTTCTGGTAGAGAGGCCTTCTGGTAGTCGAATATGCTAAGAACTTTACAAGGGAAAATTCTAATACATAATTTCTAAAGGGGTACTCTACAGTCCTAATTAATATAGCATCATCAAAATCTAAATACAATTATTCCTTACACATATACTATGAAGAATCAGTTGGAAGGGGAATGTTGTCCTTCTCGTTCTGATAAATGGTTGCCACGGACAGGACCAGAGGAGTAAATCGCCCTTGCTTAGGAGGGAGAGCGGCCACTGGGGTAGGACCCAGCCGATCGGCCATCTTGATTGGGGCAGTAGGCGCAGCGACCTTGTCCCTGATCATAATCTCTTCTTCCAGGGCAGCATGCTTGCGAGCTCTGTCTAACACTTCGACCTATGCTGTATCTGGATTCTTCTTCAAATCCTTGTATAACTCTCCCGTTCGGAGAGCGTTTGTGAATAGGGTGATGGCGGTATCATTCATCATATTTCCAACTATCAGAGTTTCGTCCGTCCATCTTTTTAAGAATTGATTGAGGGTTTCCCTGGAGTTCTGCTTCACGCTGGTCAGGTAGCTGAAGTACCGTTTTGGATTGGCACTGGAAGCAAATTGGGCCAAGAATAACGTCGATAATTCGGCGAAACTGTTGATCGACCCGGGTTGCAGGGTCCCGAACCACTCCTGGGCGGGCCCTCTGAGCGTACTGAAAAACAACCGGCATATAGCAGCCTCAGGTGCTCCCAGTAGCATGAGTCCTCCTTGATAACTCCTCAAATGCACATGGGGATCTCCCACCCCGTCATAAATTTGATCGGCCGGTGGTTTGGCACCTCCCTGGATATCCGCGTACATAATTTCCCCGGTGAAAGGGGAAGTAATCCCGAGCTGAATTGGGGCAAGCTGTATGGGGGCCCTATTCATCTGATCTCTCATCTCGTTCATCTGCCTCCTCATTTCAGCCATTTCTTCGTCCTGGGCCGTCAAACGGGCGGTGGTGGAGTCCTCAAATCTATATACTCCCGATCCCAATGCCTTTGAGCGGCCCTAGTATTATCCCGTTCGTCATGCTGGAAATGACGACCAATAGGAGTAGGTGCCCTGGCTTGTGACCCGATCGGGGTCCGGTCACTGGGAATATGATGCGCTGTTGGTGGAGCGCCACGGCGATTATTCCGATGGGCCCGCGAGCGGGATGACGCCGTAGTCGTTTCTGTGTGTGGAATTTCCCCTGTAAAATTGGATCCTCCTTCTTCCTCGTTTGCCATGTGTTGCATGACCTGGCCCCTGGGCCATATCTCGCATGACCTGAGGATTCCTCCTTAGAGCTTCAGGAATTACAAAGTCCCCATCAAAATGAGGATATGATCCTCGGCTGGATTGTCCCTGAGGGGTTTGATTTCCCGGGGTGTGACTCCTTCCGTACCAGCGCGAACCATCGTTTGTGTGATAAGAACTGATTCTGACCATTTTCAAAAATAGTTGTTTTGGAATAATTGAATGTGAAACTTTTTGAACATGTTTCCCACAGACGGCGCCAATGTTGAAGGTAAGTCCCGTAGATCCGAAAGCCCAACACGAACTTTGGATATATCAGGAATGGATCTGAATCAAGGTGTATAACAAAATATAAAATATGAATCCACTAATACCCAAAAGCCCACTTGTATTAATTAACCTGTCTGATTACAAGGAAACTTCCCGATTGGTAGGTCGGAACAATGTTTTAATACAGGAAACAAAAGTAGTAATGCTATTCTAGAGCTTGAGTATTGAAATGTTAACCCTTACAATGATATTAAACCTTCTATTTATACTAATGGAGAGCATGGGCTGCTCTATGCTGATTGGCCGTTGCTCCACCGACTTGATCACCCATGTTTCCACTTGCTGATGTCACAATCTGGCATTGATCACCCATGAGCTTGAAGAGTTGAAGAACACTTGGAACTTTGCTTGAGTTGGAAAAAGTATTTTTCCAACTTCTGCCTTCTCTTGTAGAAGATAATGAGTTTGAATCTCAAGGAGGCTTTTGCTTTTCAGAGTTTGGATATCTTGCTTGTGGTTAGCAAAAGTTGCAATGTAATCTTGGCAAAGTTATAGCAAAGTTATCCGGTTGTTCTTCGTAATGTATCTTTTATACTGAGGTTGTCTTCCCGTTGGAGGAGTAGGAGGACAACTGCATTTAATGCGCGAGCAGTTGACTTGACCAGTAGGGCCCGGTAAAGTTGGCGGGTTACTATTTCGGGATAAAGTAATCCTGACATTGCGGCCAATCATCTGCAATTACTTCACGGAGCATGGGGAGCATTAAATGAGCATTTAATGCGAGCACTGTAGCTTTTCCGTTTCATACTCCTAGCCGTTGAAGGAATCTTTAAGTTGACTTCCCGGCTTTGTGGATTTCTTCCAAGTGTCGGACCTTCTGGTGTTATTGACAGAGAACTGAATCAGAGAAGATCATGAGCACTTCTGTTGTTGGTAGCTTACAGAGAACCAGGAGGGTTTCTGTCACGCTAATGGGTAACAGAGACCCTGACGTATTCTGTTCCTAGACAGAGAACCAAGATCTTCTGTCTGGAGGACTTCTGGTAGAGAGGCCTTCTGGTAGTCGAATATGCTAAGAACTTTACAAGGGAAAATTCTAATACATAATTTCTAAAGGGGTGCTCTACAGTCCTAATTAATATAGCATCATCAAAATCTAAATACAATTATTCCTTACAATTTCCCCCTTTTTGATGATGCCAAAACCCTTTAACTATTTCCAGAGAAGTGCCTTCACCATAAAAAATTAAAGTTTAAAACTTTTCATTAAGATCTTGGTGGGCAACTTGGCATAGGAAAATAGTAAGAGTACGATACATTCAGATAGCAGAATATAAAATATCACAAAGCAAACAAACAAACACAAACAGAAAGTGAGGAAAAGCCAGAGATTGAGGAATTGCCTTACAAAGTGTGAGGCAGAGATGTTCTTTTATTAAGGTGGATAACAAGAGTGTCTGATTACATAATAGCCTTGGCTGCTTCAGCTCTTGCTTGTTCATCCAGTCCTTGTAGTCTCTTTAGTTCTGCATTCACCTCTTTTCTGATTCCAGCCAGATTTCCAGTTCTTTGGTAAGAAGCCCAGACAGGTGAGAGTTTGCAGTCTAAGTAGTTAAGAACACCTTCATGGATATCTTTTCCTGGTACTATACTGTTGTGAAACCAGAATTCTGCTTCCTCCAGAGATCCACCATGTCTGACCTTCACATGACCATCATGGTCCAAGTACAGATTCTGTTGTTGAGTAGAGGTCATCTTCTGCTTCATTTCATCAAATTGTGTAGCAGTCATCACCTGAGAACCTCCCATTCTCCATTCTTTAAAGCTTAGAGCTTTCTTTTTCTTAGATCCTTTCTTCAGTGGGGATGGAGGTCTAGGGATACCAGCTAGCCTTTTCTTCTGAAGGGCAGCCTCAAAGTAAGGTGTGGGATCCACACTTGGTTCAGCAGATGTTGAGGTTCTGGTGGTCCTGGGTTTTGGTAGATGAGGGCCTTCTTCCCCCTTTTTGGCATCATCCAGGTCAGAGATCATCATGGCGATTTTCTGCCATCCTGGGTTTTGGTGTTGATCTCAGCCAATTGATCCATGCCATCAAGCATTTTACCACCAAAATATTCAGCTGCAGTGACAAACTGATTGAAGGAGATTTGGGGCTTATCTTCTTTGGATTCTGTTTTCCCAAGCATACCTAGACCTCTTGATTTAGGCATAGGAGGCCTTCTGGGTTGTTCTTCATGCTGAGGAGGGGTCTTCCTCCTCTTGGAAGTTTCATCAGCAGCAATGGAGGATGTAAGAAATCCATCATTGTCACTGGAAGAGGAGGGCACCCTGAAGATAGGTTTCCTGATGGGGGTAGAAGCCACAGAGTGTTGAGGGGAGATAGGTGTGGCTGCATCTTGTGGTGTAGGCTGTGGAGAAGCAGTTCTGGATTTGTTGATGGAGGGGTTTTCTTGTTGATGTATGGAAGCATGCTGTTGTTGTGGAGGAGAGGGTGGAGGTGATGGTGATCTGGATCTGATTGAGGGTTGGGATTTGCAGGGAGATGGATTTTTGGTTTTGGGTGAGGAGGTTTTCTGTTGGGGTGAGGGTGTAGAGGAGATGATCTGTTGGTGTCGGTAAGGGATAATTTGTCCTTGAGGGGACGGTGATTTGTTCTGGGAGGAGAGAACGGTTTGCAGTGTGAAGGAGATGAAGATTTGGGGGTGGAGGTTTTCTGGTGTGAAGGGGTGTTCTGTGCAGAGATGGTTTTCTGTTGGAGTGAGGGGGATTTCTGTTGGGGTTGGGGAGAAGTGATTTTAGGAGAGGGAGAGGGAGAAGGAATGGTTGGGGGAATTACCTCTAGTATTGTTTCGGTGAACAGAGAGTCTCTCCATTCTGTGATAAGTTTTTCCATGACCAGAGGTAGATCATTGGCAGTAGAGGGTTCACCTTCTCCATGTGCACTGTGGCGAAATTTTATCATTGATTCCTTCCTCTTCTTCTCAACCAGCCAATCATCAAAGGCATGCATCTCATGCTCTTGAAGAGCCTTCACATGGTCTTCTGGTGAGTTTCTGACCAGAGGTGCTTTTCCTTGAAGTTTCTCCTTCTTCTTCTGTAGAACAGAAAGAAGAAAATCCTTGTTTAGACAGGACTCCACATCTTCTGTGTCAGCCCATCTGAGTACTTCTTCTTCTTCAGAGATGAAGTAGGAAAAGTTTTTGAGGAGCTCAGTGAGAGGTCCCACTCTCCACTTTCTCCATGCCAGAATCCTGATGAATTTCCTATCAGGGCTAGAAGTACTGCTTCCTTCTTGGTGTTCTGGTGAAGGAACCACCATAGGTTGATCATTTTCAGAGGCAGGAGGAGAAGAATGTGGTTCCCCCTGAGAAGTGGCATTCTGCACAACTTCTTCTTCTTCTGAGTCACTTGACTCAAAGATGATCCTCTTGCCGTGCCAAGCAATTCTGTTGGCTGGGGCAGAGGTGACAGAGTCCTCCAGCTTCTCCTGTGCTGCAGGTATCAAAATTTTGATCTTCTTAGCAATGGGGGAGGCAGAAGGGGTGCTTGCTGAAGAGATAGGTGAAGGAGCCTTTCTCTTAAGGACGGATTTCTTGGCCACCAACTTGTGGACTTTGACAGGTGTGGTCTTCTTCTTGGGAACCTTCTTGACCACCTTCTTCACCAAAGGTATTTCTTCTTCAGAGTCAGAAGGGGTAGGGGGTTTCTGTTGCTTCTTCGAAACTTTCTTTGGTTGAACAACCTTCTGTTGTTGCCTTTCCCTGTTGAACTCAAGGGTTCTGAGTCTTTTCTGCTCTACCTTGATAGCAACCTTCCTGTCACTTGAAGTGTTGAGGAAGAGCAGCTTGGTGTAGTCTGCCTCAATAGAGTTTCTCAGCCCTATCCTTGCTGTGAGCAGGATTTCAGAGATTAGGAGACCATAACCCATGGGGGTCCTGAACAGACCTGTCTCCTTGTCTTTCTTCTTGATGAATTCAACAAGGGATTTGACAATTACCTGTCCCCAGTTGATGTTCATCCCATGATGAACTGCAAAGACAGCCTTTGCATTTAGCGCATTCATGTCATCTGTGGAGGTGCTCTTGCTCCAGACACACATATGCAGGATGTTGACCAGTTTCTCATAGTCACTCAGAAGAAGATTTTTCTTCATGTAAAGCTTTGGAACTCTACCCACTTCAGGTCGGCAGTAGAGTTGGACAAAGTTGTCCACAGTGACGTTGACATTGTCCAGAGTGAGGAAACCTTCAGTTTCTTCTTCTTATGGGTCCTCTACTACGCCAAAGAGGGCGTTGAGGTCTGCAGGGGTGAGTGTAATGTCTTCACCATTGACGTTAGACCGGATGGTCTCCCCTTCATATGTAGCGTTGAGATAAAACTCTGCTACATCCCTTGTACTGTAGGATTCAAAGTGATAACCTACCACTTTGTTCAGTTGGGAGTCCTCCATTCCCTTGATGATCTTCATCATCGTGTCGTGGTTTGAAGCGAGTTCATGGAGTGCGGAGAGGTCGCAGTTCATCCCTGTGTAGATATTTGAAACAAGAGTGTTGATTTCCTCCTTGGTGAGGTCGTTGATGTTGATGAAAGCCATTTTTTCAGAGAAGAATTGCAGAAAGCTTGAGAGCTATGGAGGTTTGAGAGTTTGAAAGTAATGAGAGCAGTAGCGGTTTAGGTTTGCGAAAGGGGAATTTATGTGTTTGGGTTAGTGGACGTTTGGAATTAATTTATGATTCCAAGAAACCAATAAATGTAAAAAGGGGCGGAGTAAATAAACGGGGGCGCAGTAAATATTATACGGCTTGATACCGTTTTAAGGGTAAAAGGGTAAAAGACCTTTAATAATTTACTAAGATACCCGGTTTCAGAAAATTTCTAAGTCCACAACCTTCTGAGGATTTTTCTGTAGAAGAGGAGGTTTTCTGTTGCTGAGGGGTTCTGCCATGGTGAGGACCAGAAGAGGTTAACAGAAGGGGTTCTGCTACAAGAATTCTGTCAACGGCAAACGAGCAACAGAGGGCCTTCCTTTTCATCTTTCCTTTGGAATCTCATCCATCATTCCCAATTCCTCTCTCAGTTTGTTGAACCTAGCCTCAGGAAGAGGCTTTGTCAGGATATCTGCAAGTTGGTCTTCTGTTGGCACATGTTCCATGCAGATGTGCTTCTTCTCCACATGATCTCTGATGAAGTGATGTCTGATCTCAATGTTCTTTGTTCTGGAATGAAGAACTGGATTCTGAGTGATAGCAATAGCACTGGTGTTGTCACACAACAGCTTGATCTCCTTTGCTTGAATTCCATAGTCCTTCAGTTGTTGCTTCATCCAGAGTAGCTGAGCACAGCAACTTCCAGCTGCAATGTACTCTGCCTCAGCTGTACTTGTTGAGATGGAGTTCTGCTTCTTGCTAAACCAGGAAACAAGCCTTCCTCCTAGCAATTGGCAGTGACCAGAGGTGCTCTTTCTGTCTAGTCTGCAACCTGCAAAATCTGAGTCAGAATAACCAATTAGTTCAAAGTTACCTCCTTTTGGATACCATAGGCCTGCATTGGGATTTCCTTTGATGTATCTGATGATTCTCTTTGCAGCACTTAGATGGCTTTCCTTGGGCTTTGATTGGTATCTGGCACAGATTCCAACAGAGAATGAGATGTCTGGTCTGCTTGCAGTTAGATACAACAGAGATCCTATGATTCCTCTGTATGTTGTTGCATCTACATCCTTTCCTTCATCATCTGGACCAATTCCTTGTGAAGTGTTCATGGGAATCTTCACTGATGATTTGCCTTCCACTCCAAACTTCTTGATTAGATCTCTGGTGTACTTCCCTTGATTGATAAAGATCCCTTCTGGAACTTGTTTGACTTGAAGTCCTAGGAAGTAACTGAGTTCTCCCATCATACTCATTTCAAATTGACTCTGCATCACTTGAGAAAATTTCTTGCACAGTTCTGAATTAGTACTTCCAAATATAATGTCATCAACATATATTTGTACTAACAGAATATGATTAGCAACAGAGATTTGAAATAGAGTTTTGTCAACCTTTCCTTTAGTAAACCCATGGTTCACTAAGAAAAGGGACAATGTGTCATACCAGGCTCTGGGAGCTTGCTTAAGACCATAGAGGGCCTTTTTAAGCTTGTAGACACAAGAAGATTGAGTAGGAATGACAAAACCTGGTGGTTGTTCCACATAAACTTCCTCTTCAAGATCTCCATTCAGAAATGCACTCTTGACATCCATCTGGTAGACCTTGATGTTGTTGTAGGCAGCATAGGCTAGAAAGATTCTGATGGCTTCAAGTCTGGCAACTGGTGCAAAGGTCTCATCAAAATCTATTCCTTCTTCTTGACAATATCCTTTAGCTACTAGCCTTGCTTTGTTCCTTACAATGTTGCCATCTTCATCTGCTTTGTTCTTGAATACCCATTTGGTTCCAATGACATTCTGGTATTTTGGCCTAGGAACAAGTTCCCATACTTTGTTCCTTTCAAACTGAGTGAGCTCTTCTTGCATAGCATTGATCCAATCTGAGTCTGCAAGAGCTTCTTCAACTGTCATAGGTTCCATCTGAGATATATAGCAGGCAAGCATTGCTTCTCTCCTTGATGTGGATCTGGTTTGAACTCCACTTCTGATTTGACCAATCACTTGGTTATGAGGATGGTCTCTTAACCATGTTAGGTCTGGTTCTGTCAGCTGCTGTCTGGGTCTCTCTGGTTCCTCATCTTCAGAGTCTTCATCTTCATTCAACAGAAGGGGGTTTGGTGCAGGTGTTGGAAATGTAGGGTTGTCTGCCACCTCTTCTGTTGGTTCTGGTGTTCTGTCTTCTATGCTGACTTCCTTGAGAATCTCTGTTACCTCTTTAACAGAGGTGCTTTCATCAAACTTCACATGTATGGATTCTTCAACATGTAGGGTTCTTCTGTTGAGTACTCTATAGGCTTTACTGGTGTTTGAATAGCCTATAAAGATTCCTTCATCAGCCTTTTCTTGAAATACTTTCAGATGCTCCTTTCCATTGTTGAGAATGTAGCACTTGCATCCAAATACATGAAAGTAGCTGATGTTTGGCTTTCTTCCCTTCCAGAGTTCATAAGGGGTCTTCTGGTGATTCTTGTTGATCATGCTTCTGTTCTGAGTATAGCATGCAGTGTTGATTGCTTCAGCCCAACATCTCATAGGCAATCCAGATTCTGCAATCATTGTTCTTGCAGCTTCTTTTAAAGTTCTGTTCCTTCTTTCTGCTACGCCATTCTGTTGAGGGGTTCTGGCGGCAGAAAGTTGATGAAAAGTTCCATTCTGATCACAGAAGTCCTTTATGACTTGGTTGACAAATTCAGTTCCTCTGTCTGATCTGATTGTCTTCACTTCAAGTTCTTCTCAGTCTGAAGTTGCTTTAACAGAGATGGCAACTTCTGAAGAGTTTCATTTTTCTTTGTCAGAAAAACAGTCCATGTATATCTGGAGTAGTCATCAACCATGACTAGGGTATATTTCTTGCCTCCAACGCTTGGAGTCTCAACAGGTCCAAATAAATCCATGTGAATCGGATTTAGAGGACTTGTAGAAAGATCTCCAGCAATGGGTTTGAAGGAATTCTTCACTTGTTTTCCTTTCTGACATGCACTGCAGAGGGTCTCCTTCTTGTACACAATGTCTGGTAGCCCTTCTACAATGTGTTCTCTGGCCAGTTTGTTGATTGTTTTGAAATTCAAATGATTGAGCTTTTTGTGCCAGTCCCAGCTCAGTTTTGAATCTCCCTTGGATGCACTGCCTGGCTTCCTTTAACACCGGTCCTTTCACTGAGTTTCCTTGAAGTATCACCACTTCACTACTCCAGTTATTTGGACGTCCTTCTTGTAGCAAGAAGAGTTTCTGTTGAAACTGAGGTTCCTCCAACTAGCTTCGTTACAAAAGATTTGTAGTGATGAGCTTGAAGAGTTGAAGAACACTTGGAACTTTGCTTGAGTTGGAAAAAGTATTTTTCCAACTTCTGCCTTCTCTTGTAGAAGATAATGAGTTTGAATCTCAAGGAGGCTTTTGCTTTTCAGAGTTTGGATATCTTGCTTGTGGTTAGCAAAAGTTGCAATGTAATCTTGGCAAAGTTATAGCAAAGTTATCCGGTTGTTCTTCGTAGTGTATCTTTTATACTGAGGTTGTCTTCCCGTTGGAGGAGTAGGAGGACAACTGCATTTAATGCGCGAGCAGTTGACTTGACCAGTAGGGCCCGGTAAAGTTGGCGGGTTACTATTTCGGGATAAAGTAATCCTGACATTGCGGCCAATCATCTGCAATTACTCCACGGAGCATGGGGAGCATTAAATGAGCATTTAATGCGAGCACTGTAGCTTTTCCGTTTCATACTCCTAGCCGTTGAAGGAATCTTTAAGTTGACTTCCCGGCTTTGTGGATTTCTTCCAAGTGTCGGACCTTCTGGTGTTATTGACAGAGAACTAAATCAGAGAAGATCATGAGCACTTCTGTTGTTGGTAGCTTACAGAGAACCAGGAGGGTTTCTGTCACGCTAATGGGTAACAGAGACCCTGACGTATTCCGTTCCTAGACAGAGAACCAAGATCTTCTGTCTGGAGGACTTCTGGTAGAGAGGCCTTCTGGTAGTCGAATATGCTAAGAACTTTACAAGGGAAAATTCTAATACATAATTTCTAAAGGGGTACTCTACAGTCCTAATTAATATAGCATCATCAAAATCTAAATACAATTATTCCTTACACATATACTATGAAGAATCAGTTGGAAGGGGAATGTTGTCCTTCTCGTTCTGATAAATGGTTGCCACGGACAGGACCAGAGGAGTAAATCGCCCTTGCTTAGGAGGGAGAGCGGCCACTGGGGTAGGACCCAGCCGATCGGCCATCTTGATTGGGGCAGTAGGCGCAGCGACCTTGTCCCTGATCATAATCTCTTCTTCCAGGGCAGCATGCTTGCGAGCTCTGTCTAACACTTCGACCTATGCTGTATCTGGATTCTTCTTCAAATCCTTGTATAACTCTCCCGTTCGGAGAGCGTTTGTGAATAGGGTGATGGCGGTATCATTCATCATATTTCCAACTATCAGAGTTTCGTCCGTCCATCTTTTTAAGAATTGATTGAGGGTTTCCCTGGAGTTCTGCTTCACGCTGGTCAGGTAGCTGAAGTACCGTTTTGGATTGGCACTGGAAGCAAATTGGGCCAAGAATAACGTCGATAATTCGGCGAAACTGTTGATCGACCCGGGTTGCAGGGTCCCGAACCACTCCTGGGCGGGCCCTCTGAGCGTACTGAAAAACAACCGGCATATAGCAGCCTCAGGTGCTCCCAGTAGCATGAGTCCTCCTTGATAACTCCTCAAATGCACATGGGGATCTCCCACCCCGTCATAAATTTGATCGGCCGGTGGTTTGGCACCTCCCTGGATATCCGCGTACATAATTTCCCCGGTGAAAGGGGAAGTAATCCCGAGCTGAATTGGGGCAAGCTGTATGGGGGCCCTATTCATCTGATCTCTCATCTCGTTCATCTGCCTCCTCATTTCAGCCATTTCTTCGTCCTGGGCCGTCAAACGGGCGGTGGTGGAGTCCTCAAATCTATATACTCCCGATCCCAATGCCTTTGAGCGGCCCTAGTATTATCCCGTTCGTCATGCTGGAAATGACGACCAATAGGAGTAGGTGCCCTGGCTTGTGACCCGATCGGGGTCCGGTCACTGGGAATATGATGCGCTGTTGGTGGAGCGCCACGGCGATTATTCCGATGGGCCCGCGAGCGGGATGACGCCGTAGTCGTTTCTGTGTGTGGAATTTCCCCTGTAAAATTGGATCCTCCTTCTTCCTCGTTTGCCATGTGTTGCATGACCTGGCCCCTGGGCCATATCTCGCATGACCTGAGGATTCCTCCTTAGAGCTTCAGGAATTACAAAGTCCCCATCAAAATGAGGATATGATCCTCGGCTGGATTGTCCCTGAGGGGTTTGATTTCCCGGGGTGTGACTCCTTCCGTACCAGCGCGAACCATCGTTTGTGTGATAAGAACTGATTCTGACCATTTTCAAAAATAGTTGTTTTGGAATAATTGAATGTGAAACTTTTTGAACATGTTTCCCACAGACGGCGCCAATGTTGAAGGTAAGTCCCGTAGATCCGAAAGCCCAACACGAACTTTGGATATATCAGGAATGGATCTGAATCAAGGTGTATAACAAAATATAAAATATGAATCCACTAATACCCAAAAGCCCACTTGTATTAATTAACCTGTCTGATTACAAGGAAACTTCCCGATTGGTAGGTCGGAACAATGTTTTAATACAGGAAACAAAAGTAGTAATGCTATTCTAGAGCTTGAGTATTGAAATGTTAACCCTTACAATGATATTAAACCTTCTATTTATACTAATGGAGAGCATGGGCTGCTCTATGCTGATTGGCCGTTGCTCCACCGACTTGATCACCCATGTTTCCACTTGCTGATGTCACAATCTGGCATTAATTGCACCTGGCCACTTGCTGGTTGTCCGTTGCTCGAATGAGATATTGAACCATGCTGAAGATGTTGCCAAATTGGCCCAAGTATGATATATGGTCCGAACTCCGTTCGGTATATCTTCTTTCTGGGCCGGCCTTTACTTGGACCGAACCCCGTTCGGTATGGATTCTTCACTGGATCTACTCATCATAGGATAATGGACTCATCGTTTGGGCTGGGTATCCTGGGCCTGTTTGATCCGAGTATTGGGCTTCTGGATCAATATCCCAACAATGATAATTACCTTGATAGGAAAAAACATTATAGCCTAAATTTTTGCCCTTGGTGGAAATAATTATCTTGAAATTGGTAATCTTCATACCCTAAAGGTGGATTTTCGCACCATTGATTGTTATCCCCATAACCTTGCTCATAGTATCCTTCATTTTGATTATTTTGAAAACTTTGTTGTTCATGGTGTGGATAGTGATATGGTGGTTGAGAATAAAAGTGTTCATTTGAGTAATCCATGAGGAAACATCAAGCAAACACATGAGAACAAAAAAAAAGAAAGTCTCCCTAACTTGAATTCGCCCATGCTAAAATTAAAATCAAGAATTCACCGTGCCATTCCCCGGCAACGGCGCCATTTGATGACCGCTTACGCGGTGTTGTAGTAAAATGGAGTCTAACCTTTCGGTTTTTCCCCGAGTATCGTGTCTCTTGAGGAATGGCGGAGGAGTTCTTGATTTTAAATCCAGTCACAGGTTATCGCAAATTATTGGAAGCTTTCCAAATTAAAACTTTTGATTTGATTTTCTAAACTAACTTTTGAAAAAGAAAGTAAATTAAATTATGCAAAATACTAATAATGGTTCAAAATAAACTAAATGATTAATATAATATTAAACTCTCAATGGATTGATCAAAGAAGGGCAATGAATTGAATTATAAAATATGGGTACATCCTTTTAGCTTGGACCTAATAATTAGGAGTAAATAAAGATTGGACTAGTAATTTCTTTTCTCATTGACAAGATTTAAGTTCCGTTCACTAATTTATCCTATTTCTAGGCTTCATTAATGTGTTTAAAATGGTTGGCCTAAATTATATTCTAATCTCATAGACAAGATAGATATAACTTCCCGCATTTTAGCTAAAAAATGGCCAACTTCATTAATTAATTATATTTCTCATATTAAACAATTGAATTTATTCCTCATAGACAAAGATTAAATTCTATCCATTAATTTATCCTATCTCTAGGCTTCATTAATGTGCTCAATATGTTTGGCTTAAACTATTTATAATCTCATAGACAAGTTATAAATAATCTTCCAAAGTTTAATTAATGAAATGACCAATTCTATTAAGTAATCAAATTAATCATTTTAAACAACTAGTCCATAAAATTAGTTAAACTCCTAATTTTCAGTCAAACAAGGTCAACCCATATTCTTTAATTCAACTCATGCCCAAGAGTAAATTAACTACAACAACTCATTACTAGTTTTAACACTTTACATATAAAATAAGACATTATCATAAATAATAACAACAAAAGAAAATATTAAAGTGAATACTCTCAACATCTAAACTTTCTTTTCTTTCACAAATAATCACCATTTATACTAGGTATTGAGGTTATCTAAGTAGGAGATTAATATTACATCAAGAACTACTTTTCTTGAATAAAAATTGAAAACACGAAATTCTTAAAATTAATTCAGAGAATTTTTAACAAATATTTGGGAAATAAAAACAACATATTCAGAATCTAAACGACGAGAAGATGAATTTTCATATAAAGAACTTACAAATTGGAGCTAAAATGAGAAAGATATGAAAGATTGAAGTTGAAGGTCCAACAATGGTGGAAATCCGAGCTTTGAGGAGGAAGAAGACACCCTTTTTTATCTGAGTTGGGTGTGAGATGGTGTGTTTTGAGTTGGGGATGGAAGAGAGATTTTATAGTTGGAGTTTTGTGGAAGGCGGCCAGAAGGGCGGCCGCCCTCCGGCCTTGGTCGGCAGCCTTCCATCAAATCACCGACAAAGCTGCGTGCACGCGTCAAATCCGCCGCAGGCGCTCGTGGAGGGCGGCCGCCTATTTGGCCGCCTCCCGTCTTGTCTCAGCAACCGGCAGCTCAAAAGTCACATCGCGCCGCAGGCGGCCACGGAGGGCGGCCGCCTTCCGGCCCTTGTCGGCAGTCTTCCATTATTTTGTCGCCATGCAGAGCCCTGTGTGCTGAAACTGTCAAAAACTCATAGGCGCCCAGAAAGGCGGCCGCCTTATCGATCGCCTCACGTCAAATGGAAACGTTGTCTTCACCAAAGTTGTATATCTCTTTCTTGGCTAACTACTGGTTTTTAATTACATTCATTGCATTTGTAGTTTATGAGATATGACCAAAACGGTGAGCATGTGTCACTTTCCATCGCAACTGCAAATGTCTGACTTCTTTGAGCAATATGTCCATTCTACGATTGTTATTTGGTTCTTTGTTATTCATAAGAGTTGTAGAGCAAGAAGATGTCAATGTAATGCAACTCGTATTACGAACGTTGAGAAATCATGCGCAACGTTATGATCAAAATACGAACATGTGTCTCTATGCATCGTCCATTTTCATCAAAAGTGGCCATATAGGCGACTTCTTCTTGGTTTTGAACTTCCTTTCATGATTTTTTCATCTCGTGGACTCTTCTTTTTGAACAATTGGTCAACATATCTTTCAAACTTCCGTAGCAATTCAATTGTTGGTAAAAAATGCCACTTTCTTCACGCAATTGACCCGAAATTTCGCCAAACATATTATGAATGCGGGTTTCACCTGATTTCATGAAAATCGCTCAAATATGATGAGAAAAACATCATATTTATCTAAAACATGCCTTGTTTTTCTATTTTCTATCTGAAACATGCCTTGTTTTTCTATTTTCTATCTGAAAATCGCTCAAATATGATGAGAAAAATAAGTACAAAAATGGACTTATCATTCTGTTATGCTATTTGTTTTTATTTCTCTGTGATTTATCTTGATTGTATCTCACTCTTACTATTTTCCTATGCTAAGTTTCCCACCATGAGTTTTAATGAATGTTTTTACTTTATTTCTTTTATGGTGAAAGACACTTCTCTGAAAATAGTTTAAGGGTTTTGGCATCATCAAAAAGAGGGAAATTTTAAGGAATAATTGTATTTAGATTTTGATGATGCTATATTAATTAGGATTTTAGAGTACCCCTCTTTAGAAAATGTATTAGGCTTTTCCTTGTAAAGCATTCTTAGAATAGTGGACTGACAGAAGACCTCCTGACAGAAGACCTTCTGTGTGCCTGTTAGACTTTGTCCAAACGAAAGACCTTTTGGCTCTCTGTTGCTTCACTTCGTGGACAGAAGACCTCTTGGTTCTCTGTTGGACTTCATCAGAACAGATGTACTTAAGTCCTTCTGTTAGCCTCTACTTCAACAGAAGTGCTCGTGATCCTCTAGTAGCTTATTTCCAATAGAAGTGCTCGAGTCCCTCTCTGATTGACTCTCTGTTCAAATATACCAGAAAGCCTGACACTTGGAGAATTTCCTGAAATCTATCTACGCCGGTGAATTCAACGGAAGATTCCTTCAACGGCTAGAAGACTTCGATGGAAAAGCTACAGTACACGCATTAAATGCTCATTTAATGAGTCCCGTACGCTGAAGAGTAAAAGTTGATGACTAGCCGACATTCCAGGATAACTTTATCCCAAAATAGCAACTCGTCAACTTTACCGGGTTGTACTGGTCAAGTCAATTGTATGCGCATTTATTGCAGTTGTCCTCCTCCTCCCACGGGAAGACAACCCTAGTATATAAGAGATACTACTCGAAGAATAACCAGAGAACTTTTGCTCAAACTTTACTTAACCTTCACTCGAACAACTTATGCAAACAACAAGCTTTCTTGAGATCAAAAACTTCATCTTCCTCAACAAGAAAAGATTCAGTTGGAAAGATAATACTTTCATATCTTCATATTCCAATGATATGTCCATTTTTGTACTTACTTTTCTTATCAAATTTAAGCGATTTTTGGATTGAAAATGTAAAAACAAGGCATGTTTTATATATTTTGGTTCAAGTTTACTGAAATCAGGTAAAAATCAAATTCATAACATGTTTGGCGAAATTTCGGGTCAATTGCGTGAAGAAAGTGACATTTTTTACCAACAAATGAATTGCTACGGAAGTTTGCAAGATATATTGACAAATTGTTCAATGATAAGAGTCCAAGAGAGGAAGAAATCATGCAATGAAGCTCAAAAACCAAGAAGGGGTCGTCTATATGGCCACTTTTGATGAAAATGAACGATGCATAAAGACACATGTTCGTATTTTGATCATACCTTGGCGCGTGATTGCTCAAAGTTTGTGATACCAGTTGCAGTACATTGGCATCTTCTTAATATACAACTCTTATGAAGAACACATAACCAAATAACAATCGTAGAATGGCCATATTGCTCAAAGAAGTCAGAGATTTGCAGTTGCAATGGAAAGTGACATGTGCTCACCGTTTTGGTCATATATCATAAACTACAAATCCAGTGCATGTGATTCAAATTCCAGTAGTTATCCAAGAAAGAGATCTACATCTGTGGTCAAGACAACCTTTCCATTTGACGTAAGTCAGTCGACATGGCGGCCGCCTTTCTGGGCGCCTACGAGTTTTCGACAGTTTTAGCACACCACACTTTGTATAACGACAAAATGATGGAAGACTGCCGACAGGGGACAGAGGGCGGCCGCCTGCGGCGGGATGTGATGTTTGACCTACCGGTCGCTGAGACAAGACGGGAGGTGGCCAAGGAGGGCGGCCGCCCTCCATGGCCACCTGCGCGGATTTGACGCGTACACGTACCTTTGTCGGGGAAGTGACTGAAGGCTGCCGACCATGGCCAGAGGGCGGCCGCCCTTCAGACCTCCTTCCATGAAACTCTGGCTATAAAAGCCCTCTTCCATCCCCAACTGAAAACACATCATCTGACACCCAACTCAGATAAAAAAGGGTGTCTTCTTCCTCCTAAAAGCTCGGATTTGCACCATTGTTGGACCTTCAACTTCAATCTTTCATATCTTTCTCATTTTAGCTCCAATTTGTAAGTTCTTTATATGAAAATTCATCTTCTCGTCGTGTAGATTCTGAATATGTTGTTTTTATTTTCCAAATGTTAGTGAAACATTCTCTGCATTAATTTTAAGAATTTCATATTTTCCATATTTATTCAAGAACAATAGTTCTTGTTGTTATATTAATCTCCTACTTAGATAAACTCAATACCTAGTATAAATGATGTTCATTTGTGACAGAAACAAAAGTTTAGATGTTGGGAGTATTCACTTTAATATTTTATTTTGTTTTTATGATTTATGATCATGTCTTATTTTATATGTAAAGTGTAAAAACTAGTAATGAGTTGTTGTGGTTAATTTACTCTTGGGCATGAGTTGAATTAAAGAATATGGGTTGACCTTGTTTGACCAAAAATTAGAAGTTTAACTAATTTTATGGACTAGTTGTATAAAATGATTAATTTGGTTATTTAATAGATTTGGTCATTTCATTAATTAAACCTTGGAAGATTATTTATAACTTGTCTATGAGATTATAAATAGTTTAAGCCAAACATATTGAGCACATTAATGAAGCCTTGAGATAGGATAAATTAATGGATAAAATTTAATCTTTGTCTATGAGGAGTAAATTCAATTGTTTAATATGAGAAATATAATTAATTAATGAAGTTGACCATTTTGTTAGCTAAAATGCGGAAAGTTATATCTATCTTGTCTATGAGATTAGAATATAATTTAGGCCAACCATTTTAAACACATTAATGAAGCCTAGAAATAGGATAAATTAGTGAAAGTAACTTAAATCTTGTCAATGAGAAAAGAAATTACTAGTCCAATCTTTAGTTACTCCTAAGTATTAGGTCCAAGCTAAAAGGATGTACCTATATTTTATAATTCAATTCATTGCCCTTCTTTGATCAATCCATTTAGAGTTTAATATTATATTTTTCATTTAGTTTATTTTTGAGCCATTACTAGTCTTTTGCATAATTTAATTTACTTTCTTTTTCAAAAGTTAGTTTAGAAAATCAATCAAAAGTTTTAATTTGGAAAGCTTCCAATAATTTGCGATAACCTGTGACTGGACTTAAAATCAAGAAACTCCTCCGCCATTCCTCAAGAGACACGATACTCGGGGAAAAACCAAAAGGTTAGACTCCGTTTTACTACAACGCCGAGTAAGCGGTTATCATCCAACGAAGAGCAAAGTTCCTTGTTCTTCAACCCTTCAAGCACTTCATCTACACATACTTGGAGAACCCCTGTTATTACAAGAAATCTTCTTTAACTAGAAAGACGTCCAAGTAACTGGAGTAGTGAAGTGGGTATACTTCAAGGAAGCTCAGTGAAAAGATCAGTCTTAAAAGAAGCCATGAAGTGCATCCTAGGAGACATCTAGACTTGAAGAAGACGTGGAGAGCTTCTTAAGTGCTAAGGCTAAGGCTTTGTAATCTGCGTTTTTACAAGCTTAGTGGAACAGTGGATTAGAGAAACGAGTCGTTCCTTGAACCACTACAAAAATCTCAGGTGTCATTTACTTATTGCATTTAATTCTCGCATTTACTTTAAACTGATTAACTCCAAAGACTAGGTCTCTGTGTTCAGCAGAACGTGTCTTGTGAGTTAACAGAAGGCCCACTGCCTTTGCACCTCTGTGAGGCTAACCGGACAGAACCCCTACCAGAATACCATTCACTGCCAGTCTGTTCTGTCAACAGAACAGGCTATTCTGTTAATCTGGTACTTAGCTTGAAAAAGTTAAAAACCAGTACAGTCTATTCACCCCCTCTGGACTGTACCAAGTATAACCGGGACCAACAGCTTATTTGTTCACTAAAGGACTAAACACTACGCAATTCGAGACCTTGAGGGATAAACTTGGCATGGTTGCAAGATCTACAATAAGATAGAGCAGTCGTTGAGGGGGAGTGTTGAAAAGTGAACTGATGGAGTATATGGCCCAGGAACCCCCGACTCACATACTTGGACTACTACAATCAGGCCCAACAGGCCCAAGTGGCCCAACAAAAGCAAAACTGGACTCCGGACAACCCATACTACAACAAGGTGTAGGGGACGTACGGCCTGAAGAGCCCTGGGTACGTACGACCTCTAACACATTGAGAGCCTTGGGTACGTACGGCCTCTAACACACGAAGAGTCTTGGGTAGGTACGACCTCTAACACATGAAGAGCTCTGGGTACGTACGACATCTAATACATGAAGAGCTCCAACTACGTACGGCACATTGGGGACGTACGTCCTTCACCACATGACGGCCACCAGAGGACGTACGTCCTCTAGCGCTTGAAGTCCTCCTTAGCTACGTATGACCTCAGGGAACGTACGTCCTTCAGCACATGAAATCCTCCTCCAACTACGTGCGGCCCAGGGGACATACGTCCTCCAGCACATGTCAGCCCCCAGGGGACGTACGTCCTCAGCACATGCAAGCCCCCAGGGGACGTACGTCCTCCAACACATGGAAGCCCCCAGGGACGTACGTCCTCCAGCACATGGGACGTACGTCCTCAGCACGTCACCAAGGCCCAAATGGCCCTGGGTACGTACGGCCTTCAGCACAGACAGCCTTTGGCCCGTACATGACAAACATGGCCTTCGGCACATGCAGCCCCTGGGTGCATGTAACCGAGGACACTCTCCTTGATAGGATCTCCTCTCCACATGCGCTGAATCACCGCATTAAATACAACGTCACACCCAAACTGCCGCATTGAATGCGGCCACGTGCTATGTCGGTGCCACCCTGGCTTAGCTGACTCTCCACCGCTGGCTACTTGACACGTGTACTTGCATTATTCACACCGCATTTATGGCAGCTATAAATAGCTAGCCTCTTCTTCATTGTAAGGGATCCCAATCCCAGATCGAACTCATTTAATACATACATACTCTCTCTCACTTATTAATGAAATCAAATTTGTAAGAACTATGCAATAGAAAAAAGTGAATGGCTAAACAAAAAGAACTTAAAAAAAACAAAAACTAATAAATTTGTTGTAAATCTTACCTTCATTTACTAGAACTCATTTGTAGATGAAATAGAGCTGGTAAAACTCAAATTGCAGTCATATAGTTCTATGTAACTACTCGCTGTTTAAATTTATTGACATATTAATCATTCAAGCATATTCGAGCCATATAGTTCTACATAACTAGCTACTTGCACGAGATGTTGCTGAGACATTTGTGGTTCTGTAGACACATTGCCTTCTTGATTTTAAAATTGGGCCCTTGATGTACTTTTGATCAGATGGTGCCTATTGCTTCTCACTTTTCAGCGAAAACAAGCTTCACAGCCGATCCATTCCGTGTGTGTGTGTGTGTGTGTGTGTGTGTGTGTGTGTGTGTGTGTGTGTATATATATATATGTATGTTTTGGTTCAAATAAGAACATGATCTTATGAGAAAAATGAGAATGAATCTGGACCGTTAGATTTGTTTTATGTGAAATTCAATGTGCATTAGATGAAGCTGTGATGTGAGTTTTCTCGCACTTAAAATAGATTGTAGAATAGTGGTGTAAGTACGAGTATCGTCTCCACAGGGACGGACAAAAGGGAATTAAGAATTAAATAAATTCAGCGATTAAAAATAAATAAAATAAATGCGTCGTGCGAGATTTGATTGATTGGGAAAATTAACTAAGCGAATGAACGATTAAAATAAAAGAAATTAAACTAATGGGTTCTTTCTAATTAATGACAATAGGGAACAGAGATTGATTCCGGGGTAATCAGATTTTTGGCAGATCAGGCTTAATTGCATGAAATTAATTTAATTGAGCCTAGCTAATCAATACTAAGTTCTTACCGCTCTTGCGGCGTAGAGTACAATAATTTAAGGGACCAGACTGATCTCTCATGCGACAGGATCCTAAATTATTGCCAAGACGAGCGAGCTTACGGCCCCTTAATCGCTACTAATCTCTTAGCGAACGATTAAGTGTGTGTGAATGTGTCTCAGAATAAATTAGATCTCTCTTAATTTATTCTACATGCAATTGTAAATTTAGTCGCGGTTCCAGGTTACAAAAGATAGCAATTAAATTATTCAAACACAAATTAAACGACATTCATGCATTTAATCAATCAAGAAACTAGCCATACATAATGATTAACCCCTTCATCAATCCCAAATCCCTAATTAAAACTACTCACAACTCATAATTAAAGAATCAATAGAATTGGGAAGAATAGAATTAATTGTCATTAATTAAAAAGATGGAACTTACAAATAATCCAAGGGAATTGAAGAACAAGATGGAAAAGTAGAAGAAATTTCGTCCCTAGACCTCTCTCTAAGCTCCCCCCTCAAAACAGGGGTTTACAGGCTGTTTAAATCGTAAAAATGGAGCAATTCGGACGAAATTAGGATTACAGGGGGCACGCACGGCGCCCACGCACGCGTGCGTGGCGTCCGTGCGTCCGACAGACTTGCGCGTAAAAAACGTTGGACGCACGCGTGCGTCCACCACACACACGTGTGCGTGTCTGTCAGTGAGTTTTCCGGCTTCTGTAGTTCGAATCTCACAAAACTTCCTTCATGAAAGTAGTAGATAATGAAGTCCTCTATCCACCACAACGTTCCTAATTAGATTTGAATATCCAATCAAGAGATATGAATAAAATGGTGGAAGGTCTCATTCTGAAATCGCAATAGGGATCATCTGACTTCATCGTCTGTTTTCACCTTCTTCCTCTCAGATTCTTGCAATGGTGTCTTCATATGATTTATAGCCGTTGAAGTTGGCTTTCATATGAAACTTGAATCGTGTTTTTTAGATGCTTCTACATAGAGATATGTTTGAACGATTGAGATAAGGACATTCTGAACGTCGTTTTCAAGCTCTATTTGTCTTCTTTTGATCCCGTAGCCAATCCTAGAGCTCTTTTGTCATCAAATCTTCATTGGTGAACCTCCCGGTGACCTCCAAAGCTATCAATTCACTCTCGAATGCTTCTCAAGTTGTCCCGATTTCTCTTCAAGCGCTGGTGCCGGACTCTAAATTCTTGATTTTGACTCCAAATAACACAAAACTCGAACCGACGCCTGGTATACATAACTTGAGCTAAAATTGAGATTTGTGACACCTAAAAGTTAGGGAAAACATCAAAAACCGATCCCAACATGCATCAAATGCGTGTTGTAATACGGACTTATCAAGCTGTAATGTGTATTAGGTGAAATTGAAATGTGCAACACAAATGGTACAACGTAGTGGCATTATGTGAAGCTAAATTGCGCATTAGGTGAATTTGAAATGTGTACTAGATGAAACTAAAATGTGCAGAATAAAAGGTACAATGTGATGTTATTTTTGTACCTTTTATTCTGCACATTTCAGTTTCACCTAATGCACATGTGAGTTTAAATTTTAATTCTGCACATTTCATTATCATCTAATGCATATTTCGGTTTCACCAAATGCACAATTCAGTTCCACATAATTCAATCCAACGGTCCAGATTCGTTCTCATTTCTCTCCTAAGATTCGTTCTTACCGGAACCTCTCCCTATATATATAGTCAAATGAATCATATCGATAATACACTTTTCAGTTTTGCCTAATGCACAATTCAGTTCCACATAATACAACCTACGGTCCAAATTCATTCTCATTTCTCTCATGTGAGTTTGTTCTTACCGGAACCGCTCTCTCTGTGTGTGTGTGTTGGGATAATGGCCCAACACATGGTTCTGTCCATCATCCCTTCAAGACCCACCGCACGTTAGTCCCCCAAGCCCCAAGCCATTTGGGGCAGCTATCCTCAAATAGCCCAAGGTAGCGAAGATGTTCGTCCCCGTTAGGGACGTCCAGCCTCAGAGTACCCACCGCATGGGGCAGGCAGCCATGGCCTGAGTACCATCAGTCAGAGGACGTACGTACGAGATAATCACTTGGCTTCTTGGCCCAGGAGGCAGCGCAAAACACACCGGAGGCAAGATCATGGAGACGCTCGTCCCCACCCCTTGGCGGGAAACCAAGATTCTAGCGGGAAACACATTTAATGCAGATGATTTGGTGGTTGGGGCCCTAGCCATACACTGTCCTCCACGTCAGCATGTCTAACCACCCATTGGTGGTATAAATAATAACATTTATATCATTGTAAAGGGTTGACAACTTAGCACTCGAATATTATAGCAATTGTATCAGTTCATAGCAAAGCAATAGACGAACGACTTCAGGGCTCTTGTACTGAAGTGTATTGTGTAGGGACCTTATTATCTTTTAATAGAGCACAACCCACTTACTACGAGTTATTTGGCCCATCTCTGCTTGTCATTCCAGCTTTTTGCAACAATATCTTGAAAAGTATTGTGTGTAATCCACATGTTTTGAAATTTAAAGGGTTTGGGACCGGACATGAATGAGGTGAAACTGAAATGTGCATTAAGTGAAACCGAAATGTGCAGAAAAAAAGTACACTGTGATGTTATTTTTGTACCCTTTATTCGGCACATTTCAGTTTCACCTAATGCACATTTAAGTTTAAATTTTTATTCTGCACATTTGAATATCATGTAATGCACCTTTCAGTTTCGCCAAATGCAGAGTTCAGTTCCACATAATACAACTAACGGTCCAGATTCATTCTCATTTCTCTCTTGTGATTCCTTTCTTACCGGAACCGCTCTGTACACACACACACACTTACATAGTTTTAAAATATGTAGGCGAATTTCCACAAAATACTATACACACACAAACACACACACACTTATACTTTGATTAGATGTATTCTCATTTATCAATTATCATAAGGGTTTTTAAATAGTACTCCCTACATCCCTTAAACTTTACCAAATTTGACCGACAAGAGAATTAATAAAGTAAAAATTGAGTGGTTGAAAGTTGTGCAGGGGAGAGAAAATTAACTAAAACCACAAATTCTTTACTTAAAAAGGAAAGTGGCAAAGTTAGTGGAACATCCAAAAAAGGAAAGTTGATAAAGTTTTAAGGGACGGAGGGAGTATGTGTATATATATGTGTGTGTGTATGTCTCGTTCCTGTCATTATGTCCTGATCGGAACCCCCATGTGGACAATACCGTCAGAGGATATTTCCGGTGAAATTTTTTGATGAAACATTTTGAGCATGTTCCTCATCAAATCTAATCTATGCATATCAAATTTCAACTCAAAATTCAATCGGGAAGGCAGTTAAACAAAATCTTGAAACATACTACGTTTTATATATGTGCAAAATGTGCTGTAAGAGAAGAGCCGCCACTTGAAGTGACGGTTTTTGTACTGTCAGAGAAGAGCCACCATTTCAAGTGGCGGCTTTTCTTAACCACGGTTAAACCAGCAATATTTTGGAAATTATTTTTAATCGAACAGTATTTTGGGAATTATTTATTTAATTAGCATTATTCTGAGAAAAAACTCGTGACAACATAGGATTTAATGATCTAAAAAATATGGTACAACCCATTACACTAACCATTTATGTTCTCTAATACATGTTTTTTCATATTGACCATTTATGTCTCTAAGCCATGTTTTTTTCCGGATTCATTACAGGTAATATAATGTTTTGTTTCACGGTGAGTTTCTTGAAGAAACTTAATGTCATGGACTAATTTGAATGTTAACCTGCAATGATGTTATATTTAACAAAAGCATGGCAGTTCCTCGCCGTTCTACAATTAGATTGGATACAAAACGAAATATACCGAATGAATTCAACAAAAAATTATTGATGTAGTATGGGTGATCTTAGGAAATAGGAACCGATAACATATTATATACTGTACTTTAAAGTGTTAATAAGTCCAAAAGAGTCACCCTTATACATATTTATGTTTGAAGGCAAAATCATAATTAAAGTATGATAATTAATCATAATTTATCATGATCCCGAAATCAAAAACATAACCCTAACCAACTACAAAAACGAGAAGAAGCATTCAAAATAACATTCAGACTAACAGCAGCATCAACATTAGCAGCTTAAGAGCAGCAGAATCTCAACTTTAGTTTTCAAAAGTGCAAAAAGTTATGCTCCATATCATACATCAATCAGACCTGGCATATTCATGCAAAAAAAGTATGCTCCATATCATACATCAATCAGACCTGACATGTTCACGGTTACCTCTTCATAGCATCAAGCATAAATCTGGCCTGTAGTGCTAACATATCTTCCAACTTCCTGCAAGACTCAACCTTTTGTTCCCACAGCTTGGTCCATTTCTCCTCAAGCTCAGCAGCTTTGGAACTGTCAATTAGGATCACATTTTCCTTCAACGAATCCAATGTCTCCTGATCAGTCTTTGGATAGTTTTCCTTATTGAAAGAGTTAAACAAGTAAGGGTATTTGTACTGAAAATTCGCTTCCTCGTTCTTCACTTCACCAAGAATTGCACCTTTCAAAGCAACCTGATTATGATTTTTCTTAGCAATGTAGTCACCTTTTCCATCATTTACCTTAACAACAGCCAGGTTGTATTTTTTCACAGAAGCAAAATGATTGTCTTCATCCTTATTAGCAGTCCGCTTTTGCTTTTGCTTTTCCATGGCTTCCATGGAAGCCATATGATTGTCTTTACCCTTATCAGCAATCTGCTTACATTTTTCTACAGCATCAGTTTGTTCATCGTTTTCATCTGGAGCAGTCTTCTGCTTCTTTTTCTTTCTCTTCTCATCAGTCTGGTTATCTTTTTCCTTGGAGGCTGAACGCTTGTCTTTACCCTTACCGGCAGTGTGCTTATCTTTTTCAACAACAGCAGTTGGTTCATCTTTTTCCTCTGGAGCACTCTTCAGCTTCTTTTTCTTTTTCTTCTCATCTGTCTGGCTGTCTTTTACCTTATAAGCAGAATGGCTGCCTTCAACTTTACCTGCAGTTTGCTTATGTTTTTCAACAACAGCAATTTGTTCATCTTTCTCCTCTGGAGCAGATTTCCGCTTCTTCTTTTTCTTCTTATCAGTCTCACTTTCTTTCTCCTCCTTAGAGACAGAATGGTTGTGTTTACCCTTACCAGCAGTTTGCTTATCTTTTTCAACAGCAGGAGTTTGTTCATCTTTTTCCTCTGCATCAGTCTTCTGCTTCTTTTTCTTCTCACTCTCTTTGTCCTTATGACCAATCTTCTTCTTCTTCTTTTCAGTCACTGCTTCAGATTCAGCAGCCTTCATGGAGTGGCTAATGTCGTTTTCCTCAGCTATCCTTTTTACCTTCCCATTGGCATTTTTTGCATTTGGTTTAGCAAAATCACTAGTGCCACCAGGACTTTTAGAATCGGCATTACTAGAAGTGCCCCAAATCTGTTCAGAAAGTTCATAAACCATAGACTCATGAGGCTTATCAGAAGTAGGGACGTCACCTTTCTCATTAAGGGTCAAAAAATTCTTTTTAAGCCTGCTAATCTTATCAGTTATCTGACTCTTTGAAACAGAAACATTCAATTTATCCTTAATGAAGTCATAGAAGGAAATAGGACGCATCATGGTCCCTCTTTGGGCCTCGTAGTCAATCTTTCCTTTGAGAATAGCAATCTGATCATCTTCGCTCCACAATCTGTTAGCCCCAGACTTCTTTACTTCCTTAAGCGGAACCTCTTCCCCCGGTTTGCTCTTCTTCTTCTTCTGGGAATCTTTCTCTTCTGCGTCCAAGGCACGCTTTCCAGATGGCCTTGAAGATAGCTGCTTAGGAGATTCCGTAACGTTTGGGCAGAAAGTCGAAGTAGTCTTGGAAGCTTCACGGGGCAGTAAGGCGAAGCCAGATGCGGATGGTGAGGCCTCACCTTCCTGGGAATCGGCAGAGGAATCATCAGATTCCGAAGAAGATTGGGGTTCCAGACCAAAGTTTGGCTTGAAAACCTGGTGCTCTCCTCCAGAGCTGTAGTCGGATTCCGATTGATCAATAATTTCTTCTTGCTCGGACTTCTGCTTGTCTTCGTCGGATGTTGCGTAAGATGTTGCGTCTTCGTCCGAAGATGCTGCGGGTAAAGGCCGATCTACAGGGGCGATTTTAGGCGCCATGGTTTGGAAGGAGGAACAGGAAGGGTTTACGGATGTATGTAAGTATGGCTAGGGCAAACTATATCTTACTCACTGGTCTCCTTAAACTTGAATATGGAAAGACTTCGTCTTCCAAACACTTTTCCTTTTCCTTATTTTAGTCATCCAAAAATGGATTGAGTTGGATTGCAAATCATCGTTAGAGTAAATACTCTCTCCATCCCAATTTGATTTGAAAAAATTCTTTTTTGATTATCCAAAATGGTTTTTCAATTTCTATTTTAGGTATTTAAATAAGAATAAAGTGACAAATTTACCCTTACTTTTATTTTATCACATTAACTTAAAAGTATCTAGTTTTAGAAAGATAGTCAAAAGTCTAAAAAGCAAATATCATTTATTGTCATTTCTTAAAGTTTGCAATTAAATTCGAGACGGGAGTATTAAACTTACCATTATTTCTAAAAAAAAAAATTAAACCTACCATTATTTTTTACATACATTTCACATGATTTGTTTGAAGGTTGCTATCATATTTTCAAATCAAATGGTAAATCATAAAGTTTTTTTTGGAAGAAAAATCATAAAATTTTATAAACCATATACTCCGTATAAAACTTAAAAAACATTTAAAAACTATTCCCTCGGTCCTATTTAAAGGTTCTAGTCCAATATTCTCCGGTCAACGTCCATTGTTCTTAATTTTTTACTTTATATGTCCAACTTTTATCAAATTTAATTTTTTTATCATGTATTATAGAACTGTTAAATTAATGTAGTTTTCTGAATATGTAAATTTTATTTACTAAAAGTAATTCTACTAATAACAGAGATCAATTAAGTTAATGGTCAGTCAAACATCGTAAACCGCGTGAAAACTTTTAAATGGGACGAGGGAGTACATGTTAATAATACTAGACCATCTCATGACTTAAATATCAAAATTATGCAAACCACAAAAGTAATTAATTAATACAAGTATGCATTGCTTTCGCTAAGAGCCCTTTTGGTGATCCCTTTTTTCGGCTTATGAGACTTGTCAGTCAGCTTTTTCATCAAATACGTATCTTTTGATTTTGTGCGCTGAATTGTGTAATAATAAGAAAAAGTAAGGTTAAAATTACTTTTCTAGATGTATTGGCTGAAGTTATCGTAGATGACCATTTTAGATATTTTACATATAATTTTTTCTTTATTTTATTATTAAATTATATTTTAAAAATAATTTTTTCTTAAATCAGCACAATCAGCCAATACAATCACTTCAGTCAGAACTTGATAAATTTTAACAGAATCAGCAAATTCAACCAATTTCAATGACCTTGTTATTATTGAAATTATATAGCAAAATTGTATAGTCAATTATAATAATTTAGAAACATTTTGACTAAAATCATTACTTTGATTTTGTTACAATTTTATTATGTTTTTATAAGAATGTAAATGATTTTCGTATGAATGATTTTGGCCGTGTTTGGGAAATGACGGATTGGCTATTTTTTGGCGTTTCAACATATTTTGGCGTTTTGATTTTGGTCAAACCGCTTAATGAGTTGTTTGGTAATAGCGTTTTTGTTCAAAAATGTCAAATCTCAACATGCTGGTTTGAGCAACGTTTGAGTTCAGTAGTTTTGCTTAATCTGCACAAAAGTCTGTCTAGCCCTTAAGAAGTGTGTGCTAAAAATTAAAATAAGTGTTCTTCAACTTTTGGCTTTAAAAAAGCTGAAATGAGTGCTTTCAAATGACAATTTCTACTTAAATTAAACACTTAAAAGCTAAAAACTAGGAAATAGATGGAAATGTGCTTAAAAAAACTTTTGACTTTTTTTATTACACAAAAAGCATTTATTTTATCAAACACTACCAACTTTTACTTTTTCATAATCACTTTTTTCTCTAACACTACCAACTTTTACTATTAAGCATTTTCTCCAAAATCACTTGAAAAAACACTTTTTTGAAGTAGAAATAATCGCAAACACTCCTTAGGTTGGTGGAGAGTACTGCAATATTGTTGATGCACTTTAGAGAAAGATATGGTGAAGGTAAGTGGAGATGTATGAAAATTGTTATCTACATATTCTCACACTCATGTCACCGAAGAATATGTTGGAAAATTTTGTTAAAACTGCATTAAATAGTCAATTTGGGGCAATATTTTGAGTGAGGTCCACTTCCGGTTTAGGTCGGGTCAAAGTGGTTTCGGATTGCGCTTGTTAAAGGCTACAATTCGATATGTGGTACACTCGTTGAAATGGAAAAACTCGGAAAATGATGGGCGAGATTTATCCCACACCGGAAAACTCAAGGGATTTTCACCCCCTTATAAAGGGAACCCTCTTTGCTAGAGATAAGATTCTTAGGTGGAAAGACTCTCTTCGCGCGCAGGGGGATGCCGATCAAATCCCGATAACGGGGAAGAAAAACCGTGACTTGCTTGCACAGGCACGACCTGCGAACACGAATGTCGTCCAAAAATCTATCAGAAGAGTTGTTCTGTGCGCATCAGAACCAGAAGATGTGCTGTTTTAGTCGCCCCAGAACCAGAAGACGTGTTGTTCTGGTCGCACACCAGAACAGTTTTGGACCGTTACAACAATAAACGTCCAATGTTCTTATGTCATCATGCAACGATTAATGGACAGTTCGTGGACGATTCAATGCCCACGATCTAGTCATTGATGTCCAACGTTCAGGTCCATTAACTTTCTATTAACACACAACAAATGCTTCCTATAAATAGCTAGCAGATGCTTTGCAACAAAAACACGTTCATACACATCCTCACGTACTTTTGAGAGCTAAAACCACCTCCAATTTCCAGAAATATTCTTCTGTGTTCTACCTTTGTTCTCGTTCGCCGGAACAGACGTTTGTGTGCTCAAACGATTGCTCGTTAGTCACCGTATCCTGGGAAACGGTCGTTGCAACGCTCCTAGCACCGTGGGAGGCAACGAATACGTTTTAAGGACATCGTGTGTAGCACGAATTTTAGTTAATTTCTGTTCCATCTTATTTTCTGTTTTTTCTTTAGCTATTTTGTTAATTTTAATTAATTACTTTCTTCGTTTTTCTCAGACACAACCAACACAAAAAGATTCAAACGGAATTCAACCTGTTCGCGAATGGATAAGAAATGAAGAAGCTTCATGGGAGAGAGCCAAATGGGGTAATCCAAAGTAAATGATGCGGCGCTAGTGGGTGGGTTTGATCTTTTTTTGAAAGTGGTTGGGTTTGATCTAGTCAAATGTCTTACTCATATTATTTTTCTCATTTCATTTTTTTGTGTTGGTCTTTTATGATTAAAGGCAGTCAGGAAAAAATTAGTTTGTTATTCACAGATATTTTTTATGTGCTCGAAGTTTTTTTTTGTTGACGGTGTTTGAGAGGATATCTAAATTCTCATGCAAATACTATATGTCCTTGTATGTAATTCTATCTAGAAAAAGCTATGACCAAACAACTAATTAACCAAACAATTTTTTTTTACTATCCGCTAACTTAATCAGCGGGTCAAAACGTCAAACCAATCTGATGGTCCCGGATAGAGGTAAAAGTCTAGAGGGGGGGTGAATAGACTTTCAAAGCTTTTTCGACTTTGAAAACTTTTCCCTTCTAGATGAGTTGGTCTAAAATCTTTTGGGAGATTTATAGATGTACAGCGGAAGTCTTTAGCCTCTTGATGATTAGTGTGTGACAACTTTCTAGCTTGGATAATGTTTGGACTTTAAACAGTGAGCAGTTGGCTTGGCAGTTGCCTGGATGGCAGGGGACTGCTGAGGCAACTGCTAGTGGAAAATAGGAGTTTGGGAGAGATGATTGTATGGCCTTATATAGAATGATGAGTGCTTTCTGAATATGTAGTGAGCTGTAGATGATAAGGGGTTTTGCATAAGCAGAGGCCTAAGCAGTTGGGTAAACCCAGGAAACTGCTAAGCCACCTGCTGCGTATGAAAGAAGTATTTATGAGAATAGGCAAAACGGACTTTTTAGTAGTGATGTTTCGAAGCTCTTGTGAAACAGTTGTCTCAAGAAAAAGTAAGTTATTAAGCAGTAGGATAAGCAGTAGAGTCAATTAAGACTACTGCTTAGGATGTTGTTGGCAAACTACGATCCCTTTAATGAAGAAGTGCTGGGTGTGTGCTCTGTTGACTGAAAGTAAATCAACACACAGTATATCCTGGTTCAGAGGTGGTGTAATCCTCCTACATCCAGTCCCACCCTATTTCAGATGAATTTCACTAAAGTATTAAGCCCAATACACTTAGTGCCAATCTAGCCTTAACAACTCTGGCCTAGATTGAAGGTGTTTCACGAGGAGTACAACACCACTCCAAGCTACTCAATCCTTTAGGTTTTTCTCAATTGATCCAGTGGGGATCAAAAGGTACTCCTGACCTATCTAACCACACTACAGGCCGGGAACAACTGTCCTCCTGAGTGTTTACAACACCTTGTAAATTACAAGAAAATTCTGGTCACCAACTAAAAACTAAGCTCTAAAAATATGAAAATGATAATCTAGTCTAAGAGCTTAGTGAAGCATGAGTCAAAGCAGAGAGTGAAGTTATGATCAAGCACTTTCTCTTTTGCTAGAGATTCTTTGAATGCTTATAGGATTTCTCTGCTTTTGAACTCAAGAACTTGATTTTCTGCTTCGGCCTTTATTTATAGGCGTCTCAGGTAGATTAATCTCATCCGTTGGTTGAGATGAATTAATCTTGTTCGTTGAATCTTTGTTTCAGAAGATAACAACTTGTTGTTCGTCTTCTTCTTTGGAGCCGATAACTTCTTTGTCTCTATCTGCCTAGCTGCTGCAGTTCTCCTTTATAGATATCAACTTGACTGCGCCTACCATGCTTTGGATCACATGTACGTTTTTGCATTAAATGTCCTCCATGCTTGGACTTCCTCAATTTTGATTGGTTCCGGAAGATCACGAGACATACTAACAGTTTTTGTGTATTAATAAAATTTATACTGGTAGGATTTGAATATCCTCTTAAGGTAAATAAATTCACCTTATTGCATTTTTTATTCCCAGTATAATTTTATTAGTCACAAAAATTGTTCATTTATTTGTCCTCAATTTATACACATGTAAAATTCATATCAATGTGTCTTTTACTTTTTGTGACGTTTGAAAATGTTTGTGTTAAATTAAATATATACCGGTAGGATTTGAATCTCCTTTTTAAGGTAAAAATTACGTTATTGCATTTTGACTTTTCTAGTATAATTTACTTGACACAAACATTTTACTTTTGACTTTTGGTCACTCAAGGTTGGTATGGCCAGCTAGTATTTCGAAATCAAACCAAATACTTAACTGGTAGGATAACAAATCCTATTAAGGAAAAAATCATTACCTTATTGCATTTTGTGTTCCAGTTAAATAATAGTGCATTCGAAATACTTTGTTTTCATTTGATGTGATATTAACAAATAAGTTAAGTTGGTAGGATCTATAAGGAATCCTTATTATAAGGTAATGGAATATTACCTTATTGCATTTTGACTTTTCCAGTTAAACTTATTTGTTAATTGACCATTCGAGAAAGACACTTTTAGATAATATTTTACTAGCATTTTGGTTAGAGTAGAATACATGATAGTTGTCATTCCTTTAAATGCTACAAAAGATTAGGGACTTAAAAGCTATGCCATCATCAAAACACTTTATCAAAATCTAGGGGTCTAACAATTTCCCCCTTTTATGATGATGCCAAAAGAAGATATTAGTCAAACATTTAACTTAGGGAAATGAAGATAAAAATGTTTGACTCCTTTCTTCCCCCTCTTTTGGTAGCATTTCTGGTCCCTATTCTACTCTTGATTTCTTCGTCTCCTGCTGGATGGTTCTCCAACACAGAAGCTTGCATCTATCTTTCTTTTCTTCTGTCTCGCCACCTCTTGTCTGATCATCTCAAGTGTGGTTTTGTAGACTCTGACAATCATTTCTTTGTAGAGAGCAAACTCAATGTTTGTCGTCTGCATCCATTCAAGAGCAAATATTTCTTCTTTTCGGACGAAGTCATAGGCGAGGAAAAGAATATTGAGTGGTGAAAATCTACTTTTTCTCCACCTCATCATCCTTTATAATTCTCTATCCAGAGCTCCTTTGTAGGGGTTGAATAGGATCGTTGCTTCGATTTCAGCAGTTTTATCATTCCTACTCAATCTGCTTGTGTCTACAAGCTTAGAAATGCCTTATATGGTCTTAAGAAGGCTCCCAGAGCGTGGTATGACACATTGTCCCTATTTCTAGTAAATCATGGGTTTACTAAGGGAAAGGTTGACAAAACTTTATTTCATATCTCTGTTGCTAACCATATTCTGTTAGTGCAACTATATGTTGATGATATTATATTTGGAAGTACTAATGTAGAATTATGCAAGAAATTTTCACAAGTTATGCAGAGTCAATTTGAAATGAGTATGATGGAAGAACTGAGCTACTTCCTAGGATTGCAAGTGAAACAGGTTCCACAAGGAATCTTTATCAACCAAGGGAAGTACACCATAGATCTAATCAAGAAGTTTGGGATAGATGTAAAGTCCTCAGTAAAGATTCCCATGAACACCTCTCAAGGACTTGGACCGGATGATGAAGGAAAAGATGTAGATGCAACAATGTATAGAGGAATCATTGGATCTCTTCTCTATCTAACTGCAAGCAGACCAGATATTGCATTCTCTGTTGGAATCTGTGCCAGATACCAATCAAAGCCCAAGGAGATCCATCTAAGTGCTACTAAAAGGATCATCAAATCCTCAAACTTTCTGCAATGGCTTTCATCAACATCAACGATCTCACCACCGAGGAAATTAACCTCCTGGTTAACAATATTTACACCGGGATGAACTGCGATCTGTCCGCACTCCCGGAACTGGCTGCGAACCAAGAAACTATGAAGAAGATTATTAAGGGAATGGAGGATTCCCAACTGGATAAGGTGGTAGGCTACACCTTCAACTCATACAGCATGAAGGATGTGGCTGAGTTCTATCTCAATGCCAAGGAGAGACCATTCGTTCTAGTGTCAACGGAGATGACATCACCCTCACTCCGGAGACCATCAACACCCTCCTTGGTGTGATGGAGGATCCTCAAGAAGAAGATACTGCGGGATTTATCGCCCTAGATGAAGTTCAAGTCTCAGTAGATGCTTTTCTCCAGCAATACTGCAAGCCAGAAGTCGACAGTGTTCCCAAGCTGAACATGAAGAAGAACCTGTTGCAGAGCGACTATGAGAAGCTGGTGAACATTTTTCACAGGTGCGTCTGGAGGAAGAGCACCTCCACTGATGATATGACAGTCTAGAATGTGAAGGCTATCTTTTTTGTTCATCATGGGATGAACATCAACTGGGGACAGGTAATCATCAAATCCCTGGTTGATTTCATAAAAAAGAAAGACAAAGAAACTAGTCTCTTCAAAACCCCTATGGGTTATGGCCTTCTACTGTCAGAACTATTGCTGAAGGCAAGGATAGGGCTAAGAAACCCCATTGAGGTAGATTACACCAAGCTCCTTTTCTTGAACACCTCCAAGGACAGGAAAGTTGCTCTCAAAGCTGAGCAAAAGAGGCTAAGAACCCTGGAGTTCAACAGGGAAAGGCTTCAACAGAAGGCGGTTAAGCCAAAGAAGGCTGGGGAACCACAGAAGAAGAAGCCACAAAAGGCCCCAACTGCCTCTAATGACTCAGCATCTGATGAGGATGATCCCTTGGTGAGGAAACCTGTGAAGAAGGTTATTCCTAAGAAGGCTGCACCTGAGAAGGTCTAGAAGCCGGTGGCCAAGAAGGTTGTCCCCAAGAGAAAGAAGACCTCTCCTGTTCTCTCAGAATCCACTCCTTCTGCCTCACCCATTGCCAAGAAGGCCAAGGTAGTAACTCCTGTAATTCAGGGGGAGCTTGATGACTTAACTCTTTCCGTGCAACCCAACAGAAATGCCTCGAAAGGCAAGAAGATTGTTTTTGAGTCAAGTGACTCGGAGGATGAAGTAGTGATGCAGGTTGCTACTACTCAGGGGGAACCCAACAGCCCTCCTTCTGTTGAAGTACAAGAACAACCCCTGATTGTTTCCTCTCCAGAACCTCAAGATGATACCAACAGAACCCCTGAGACTTCAGAACATCAGGTGGATATCTCCTCTGCTTTGGACAAGCATTTTGTCAGAGTCCTTGCATGGAGGAAGTGGAGAGTAGGGTCTCTCTATGAGCTCATCAGGTTATTTCCTTACTTCGTAAATGAGGAAGCAGAAGTCCTCAAGTAGGCAGGTACAGATGATGTTGAGCAGTGCCTGGACAAAAATTTCCTTCTATCTGTCATAACAGAGAAGAAGAAACTTCACAAAGGCAAAGCTACATGCTCATACAAGCCAATAGAAGAATCCATTGTACCTCTCTCTGAGCAGGAGAAAGAAGGCTTTGATTCCTGGGTACTTGAGCAAACTCTGAAAGAGTCTCTCCACCCTCGACATCAACAAAAGGGAAAGGAAGGAGGACCTTCAGACTCAGAAGCAGTTCTGGCACAATTGATTGCAGAGTGGAGAAGATCACAGAATTCCACTGCCTGAGGTAATCATTCCTACACCCCCTCCCTCCCCCCAACATATTCGTCCCACTCCCTCACCACCAAAACAATCTTCACCTCATAGATCACCCTCCATACAGAAAGCCCCTTCACCTAAGCTTACAACACCTTATTCTACTCCACCTCAATCCCCTATCAAACAAAAATCATCAACTCCACAACAGAACATCCCCTCACCTAAACAAGCTTGACAACAGAAAACCTCATCCAAGAAATCCAAAACTCCCTCACCTTGTAAACCAACTCCCTCCAACAGAAACCGCTCCCCTTCACCACCTCCCTCCCCTCACCATCAGCAAAATCCGTCTCTTCATAAAACCTCACCTCACCAGAGAACCCCTTCCCACTAGAAATCTAAATCACCTACCCCTTCTCAACAAAAGTCACCCTCTCCTGCTGCCAACTCTCCAAGGCCTTCACAACATTCTGAGGCCTCCAAACCAAAGAAGAAACCCATCTTCCGCCTTATCTCCTCATACAGTGATAATGATGGTTTCCTAACCTCATCTCTTGCTGGAGACATCACATCCAAAAGAAGGATCACACCTCCAAAGGAACCTTCTCAGAAACATCCCTCTGTACAACAACCTACTGGTAGAAAAACTCCCATGCCTAAGGCTCGGGGCTTGCAGATGCCAGGCTTTGAGGATGAAGAACCTTAGATTCCCTTCAACAGGTTTGTTGAAGCAGCAGAGGACTTTGGTGGTCAGATGCTAGATGGGATGCAGAAGCTAATCTTGGTAAACCTGTCACAATGAGCATCTCTCCCACGTCAATGAGAACTTCAACTCTGGTATGCAATTCATCTCAGATAGCTTTGCCACATTGACAGAGTCTCTAAACAAGTTCATGGCCACGTCAAATGCCAAGACAGATGCTCTCTCAACAGAAGTAGAAGGAATCCACAAAACTCTCTACTCCTTTTCACCAGACTTTGATAACCCAGGACAAATCTATTCAGACAATTTCAGATAATGTTGAAACCTTGCAATGGTCTGACGAAAAGACCAAAGAGCAGTTGCAAGAAATTGAGGAGCTCTGCAAAACCCATAAGGAGCATGCTCTCTCATTGGTGATAAATGATAAGGAGCGATATTAGAAGTTGATACTTCTTGAGGCAAGTTCTAGGGATGTTGCCTCAGCAATTCAGAAGCAACAGGGATTGATAGAATGTCTCACTTTGGTTACTCAAACCCTCCTAGAAGCCCTAGAACAGATTGCCTCTAACCAAGCCACAGATTTCCAGAGAATCAGCTTGATGATAGAGGATCTCCATGATGCCAAAAAGGGGGAAGAGGACCCTAAGCCTCCTAAGCCTTGACCTAGCAGAACTCTAGCTAGAGCATCCTCCTCTGTTGACCCTACTCCCTATTTTGAAGCTGCCATCCAAAAGAAAAGGGCAGCTAGCTTACTTAGACCCTCATCACCTCATAAGAAGGCTCCCTACAAAAAGAAGGCCCTGAACTTTATTGATTGGAGACTGGGTGGATCTCAGAGAATTGACAAGACTCAATTTGAGGAAATAAAATAGAAGATGACCCCTACTCAGCAGCAGAATCTCTACCTTGACAGAGATGGTCATATTAGAGTCAAACATGGAGGATCTTTAGAAGAAGCAGAATACGGGTTCCACAAGAAGGCTCACCCAAGGAAAGACATTAATGAAAGAGCTCTTAACTACCTGGATTGCAAACTTTCACCCCATCTGGGCTTCTTACCAAAGCTCTGGGAATCTTAGTGGAATTCGAGAAGAAGTAAATGTTGAACTGAACAGGCTGCAAGGATTAGAAGATCAAGCAATGGCTGCCGCAGCAAGGGAAAATATGTAACTTACATACTCTATTACTTAATAAGATCTCATCGTTGTCTTTCATATTGTAAGGCAATTACTTCCAATTTGTCTCTTACTTTTTGATTATTATTCTGTTATGCTATTTGTTTTTATTTCTCTGTGATTTATCTTGATTGTATCTCACTCTTACTATTTTCCTATGCTATGTTGCCCACCATGAGTTTTAATGAATGTTTTTACTATTTTCTTTTATGGTGAAAGGCACTTCTCTGGAAATAGTTTAAGGGTTTTGGCATCATCAAAAAGGGGGAAATTATAAGGAATAATTGTATTTAGATTTTGATGATGCTATATTAATTAGGAATTTAGAGTACCCCTCTTTAGAAAATGTATTAGGTTTTTCCTTGTAAAGCATTCTAAGAATAGTGGACTGACAGAAGACCTCCTGATAGAAGACCTTCTGTGTGCCTGTTAGACTTTGTCCAAATAGAAGCTCTCTGTTGCTTCACTTCGTGGACAGAAGACCTCTTGGTTCTCTGTTGGACTTCATCAGAACAGAGGTACTCAAGTCCTTCTGTTAGCCTCTACTTCAACAGAAGTGCTCGTGATCCTCTGGTAGCTTATTTCCAACAGAAGTGCTCGAGTCCCTCTATGATTGACCCTCTGTTCAAATATACCAGAAGGTCTAACACTTGGAGAATTTCCTGAAATCTATCTACGTCGGTGAATTCAACGGAAGATTCCTTCAACGGCTAGAAGACTTCAACGGAAAAGCTACAGTACACGCATTAAATGCTCATTTAATGAGCCCCGTACGCTGAAGAGTAAAAGCTGATGACTAGCCGACATTCTAGGATAACTTTATCCCAAAATAGCAACTCGCCAACTTTACCGGGTCCTACTGGTCAAGTCAATTGTACGCGCATTTATTGCAGTTGTCCTCCTCCTCCAACGGGAAGACAACCCCAACATATAAGAGATACTACTCGAAGAATAACCAGAGAACTTTTACTCAAACTTTACTTAACCTTCACTCGAACAACTTATTCAAACAACAAGCTTTCTTGAGATCAAAAACTTCATCTTTCTCAACAAGAAAAGTTTCAGTTGGAAAGATAATATTTTCATATCTTCATATTCCAATGATAAGTCCATTTTTGTACTTACTTTTCTTATCAAATTTAAGCGATTTTTGGATTGAAAATATAAAAACAAGGCATGTTTTATATATTTTGGTTCAAGTTTCATGAAATCGGGTAAAAATCACATTCATAACATGTTTGGCGAAATTTCGGGTCAATTGCGTGAAGAAAGTGACGTTTTTTGCCAACAAATGAATTGCTACGGAAGTTTGCAAGATATATTGACAAATTGTTCAGTGATAAGAGTCCAAGAGAGGAAGAAATCATGCAAGGAAGCTCAAAAACCCAGAAGGGGTCGCCTATATGGTCACTTTTGATGAAAATGGACGATGCATAAAGACACATGTTCGTATTTTGATCATAACTTGGCGCATGATTGCTCAAAGTTTGTGATACCAGTTGCAGTACATTGACATCTTCTTAGTCTACAACTATTATGAAGAGCAGATAACCAAATAACAATCGTAGAATGGCCATATTGCTCAAAGAAGTCAGACATTTGCAGTTGCAATGGAAAGTGACATGTGCTCACCATTTTGGTCATATATCATAAACTACAAATCCAGTGCATGTGATTCAAATTCCAGTAGTTATCCAAGAAAGAGATCTACAACTGTGGTCAAGACAACCTTTCCATTTGACGTAAGTCAGTCGACATGGCGGCCGCCTTTCTGGGCGCCTACGAGTTTTCGACAGTTTTAGCACACCACACTTTGTATAACGACAAAATGATGGAAGACTGTCGACGGGGGACAGAGGGCGGACGCCTGCGGCGAGATGTGATGTTTGACCTACTGGTCGCTGAGACAAGACGGGCGGCGGCCACGGAGGGCGGCCGCCCTCCATGGCCGCATGCGCGGATTTGACGCGTACACATACCTTTGTTCGGGGAAGTGACTGAAGGCTGCCGACCATGACCAGAGAGCGGCCGCCCTTCAGACCTCCTTCCACGAAACTCCGGATATAAACGACCTCTCCTATCCCCAACTCAAAACACACAATCTCACACCCAACTCAGATAAAAAAGGGTGTCTTATTCCTCCTCAAAGCTCGGATTTCCATCATTGTTGGACCTTCAACTTCAATCTTTCATATCTTTCTCATTTTAGCTCCAATTTGTAAGTTCTTTATATGAAAATTCATCTTCTCGTCGTTTAGATTCTGAATATGTTGTTTTTATTTTCCAAATGTTAGTGAAAAGTTCTCTTCATTATTTTTAAGAATTTCATATTTTCCATATTTATTCAAGAACAATAGTTCTTGTTGTTATATTAATCTCCTACTTAGATAAACTCAATACCTAGTATAAATGATGTTTATTTGTGACAGAAACAATAGTTTAGATGTTAGGAGTATTCAGTTTAATATTTTATTTTGTTGTTATGATTTATGATAATGTCTTATTTTATATGTAAAGTGTTAAAACTAGTAATGAGTTGTTGTAGTTAATTTACCCTTGGGCATGAGTTGAATTAAAGAATATGGGTTGACCTTGTTTGACCGAAAATTAGGAATTTAACTAATTTTATGGACTAGTTGTTTAAAATGATTAATTTGATTACTTAATAGATTTAGTCATTTCATTAATTAAACTTTGGAAGATTATATAACTTGTCTATGATATTATAAATAGTTTAAACCAAACATATTGAGCACATTAATGAAGCCTAGAGATAGGATAAATTAATGGATAGAATTTAATCTTTGTCTATGAGGAATAAATTCAATTGTTTATAATGAGAAATATAAGTAATTAATGAAGTTGACCATTTTGTTAGCTAAAATGTGGAAAGTTATATCTATCTCTTCCATGAGATTAGAATATACTTTAGGCCAACCATTTTAAACACATTAATGAAGCCTAGAAGTAGGATAAATTAGTGAAAGTAACTTAAATCTTGTCAATGAGGAAATAAATTATTAGTCCAATCTTTAGTTACTCCTAATTATTAGGTCCAAGCTAAAAGGATGTACCCATATTTTATAATTCAATTCATTGCCCTTCTTTGATCAATCCATTTAGAGTTTAATATTATATTTTTCATTTAGTTTATTTTTGAGCCATTATTAGCATTTTGCATAATTTAATTTACTTTCTTTTTCAAAAGTTAGTTTAGAAAATCAATCAAAAGTTTTAATTTGGAAAGCTTCCAATAATTTGCGATAACCTGTGACTGGAGTTAAAATCAAGAAACTCCTCCGCATTCCTCAAGAGACACGATACTCGGGGAAAAACCGAAGGTTACACTCCGTTTTACTACAATGTCGCGTAAGCGGTTATCATCCAATGAAGAGCAAAGTTCCTTGTTCTTCAACCATTCAAGCACTTCATCTACACATCCTTTGTGATGAAGCAAGTTGGAGAACCCCTGTTTTTACAAGAAATCTTCTTTAACTAGAAAGACGTCCAAGTAACTGGAGTAGTGAAGTGGGTGTACTTCAAGGAAGCTCAGTAAAAGGACCAGTCTTAAAGGAAGCCAGGAAGTGCATCCCAGGAGACATCTAGACTTGAAGAAGACGTGGAGAGCTTCTTAAGTGCTAGGGCTAGGGCTTTGTAATCTGCGTTTTTACAAGCTTAGTGGAACAGTGAATCAGAGGAACGAGTTGTTCCTTGAACCACTATAAAAATCCCTGGTGTCATTTACTTACTGCATTTACTTCTCGCATTTACTTTAAACTGATTAACTCCAAAGACTAGGTCTCTGTGTTCAGCAGAACGTGTCTTGTGAGTTAACAGAAGGCCCACTGCCTTTGCACCTCTGTGAGGCTAACCGGATAGAACCCCTACCAGAATACCATTCGCTGCCAGTCTGTTCTGTCAACAGAACAGGCTATTCTGTTAATCTGGTACTTAGCTTGAAAAAGTTTAAAACCAGTACGGTCTATTCACCCCCCTCTAGACTGTACCATGTGTAACCAGGACCAACAGCTTATTTGTTCACTAAAGGACTAAACACTACGCAATTCGAGACCTTGAGGGATCAACTTGGCATGGTTGCAAGATCTACAATAAGATAGAGCAGTCGTTGAGGGGGAGTGTTGAAAAGTGAACTAATGGAGTATATGGCCCACGAACCCCCGACCCACATACTTGCACTACTACAATCAGGCCCAACAGGCCCAAGTGGCCCAACCAAAGCAAAACTGGACTCCGAACAACCCATACTACAACAAGGTGTAGGGGATGTACGGCCTGAAGAGCCCTGGGTACGTACGACCTCTAACACATGGAGAGCCTTGGGTACGTACGGCCTCTAACACATGAAGAGCCTTGGGTACGTACGACCTCTAACACATGAAGAGCCCTGGATACGTACGACCTCTAATACATGAAGAGCTCCAGCTACGTACGGCACTTTGGGGACGTACGCCCTTCACCACATGACGGCCACCCGAGGACGTACGTCCTCTAGCGCTTGAACTCCTCCTCAGCTACGTACGATCTCAGGGAACGTACATCCTTCAGCACATGTCACCCCCAGGGGACGTACGTCCTCAGCACATGCAAGCCCCCAGGGGACGTGCATCCTCCAACACATGGAAGACCCAGGGACGTACGTCCTCCAGCACATGGGACGTACATCCTCAGCACGTCACCAAGGCCCAAATGGTCCTAGGTACGTACGGCCTTCGGCACAGACATCCTTTGGCCCGTACATGACAAACATGGCCTTCGGCACATGCAGCCCCTGGGTGCATGTAGCCGAGGACACTCTCCTTGATAGGATCTCCTCTCCACATGCGCTGAATCACCGCATTAAATACAACGTCACACCCAAACGGCCGCATTGAATGCGGCCACGTGCTATGTCAGTGCCACCCTAGCTTAGCTGACTCTCCACCGCTGACTACTTGACACATGTACTTGCATTATTCACACCGCATTTATGGCAACTATAAATAGCTAGCCTCTTCTTCATTGTAAGGGATCCCAATCCCAGATCGAACTCATTTAATACATACATACTCTCTCTCACTTATTTCTTATAATATCCCTCAGATAAGCTACTCCCGGGTACACTATCCATCATCAACGACTCTCTAGAATCTTCTATAATCTTCTTTATTAAGTACTCAAAGTTGTGTAGAATTCTCTAGATAGTGTATTAAATATGAGTTAGAAAGAAATACTCTAGAATGTAATTAATGTGAGAAGACTCTAGAATGTAATTAATGTGGGAGGTTCTAGAAACACTCTCACCTTCTTAGCCTAGTATAAATAGAGGTAGATGGACACAATTCCATCACCACAAAGAGAGTGAAGCATCTTCAAGAGTGAGAGTAAGAGAGACTCCCCATCTTTGTACTCAATATTTTATATTAATAAAAATTGTTTTTATTCCTCCAAGTCTCAACATTGATAAGATTGAAAGCCAAGCCAAAAAAGGTTCACACCTCAGGGATGGATCTTCTAGGTTTCAAATTCCATGCCATACAACTTACAACAATCTCATCAGTGTGTAATGTTGTGCCAGAGGCCAGAGGATAGGGAGAGAACGTTGAAAAGTCTACTGCCACACTATGTTGGTAGTAGTAGATTCATTGCTAATTAGGAGATCTATAATGCCATTCGTGGTATTTCGTACTCCTTGTGAATGTTGGTTGTGATTAGTAGGCGTCGGAGAAAACCGAAAACCCATAATTTTCCCGGTTAGTCGTATCATTTTTTTAAAAAAGTCACGGTTCAATTAACTGATTGAATAAAGGTAGATTCTATGGTACCCATAAGGTACCATACCTTTGTCCACATGGTCCAATGAGAATGTAGCAGTTGAATTATTAATTAAAAATGATAAAGTGATGTGGTCCAATCAAATGAATGATTGTCGGTTTACCATTTTGAAAGAAATATCGTCTGTTTACCGAAGTCAAACCACACTCCGCCCAGTTGGTGTTCTTCTTCGATCTCATGCTTTAGGTCGCAAGCAAGAACGACGAAAACGACGAGAAGGACCAATACGTTGTCGTTCTTTTTCGATCTCCAGCCTCTGCCAACCTTTCTTCTTTGATATACAGGAACTGCAATCTCTCGATCCGATGTTATCTTTTAGGCGATCGAGCTCTTCTTAACTACAGTAGCTCAAACGACATGTATCTGTCGAGGTATTTTATCCTCCCTTGAATCAAAGTCTGTCCCCACTTCTTGTCCAAATTATTCCTCCCTCGGGCCTAAAATCTTCCCAATTCTTAAATTTATTTTCCGATCCTAAATTATTCCTCCCTCAAACCTAAAGTTTAAGCGTTGTTGTTTTATCAGTATGAAATCGAAGTAATTAATTGATTATTTGATTATATTTAACTGCATTTTATAATGTTTAGCGTGTGATTTTATATTATACTTTGTAACTATTATGGAGTTTAGTCTGTATACAAGTAGAACTTGCCCTGTGTTCTTTCTATTTATGTTCACAGAGATAGTTAAAGATTGATGTTCTTCCACGGAAGATTTTAAACTATAGGTTGCTGCAAGAACACTAACTATACCTTGTATTCATTATATAATTAGCTTATAATTTATAAGGTGTTGATGATGATGATTCTATATGTAGGACAAGCTTTGCTTCAATGTGTTATTGAGATATCCGGTCTTGTTTTCTAGAATATGATACAAAGAAAGCCAAACCAATATTGAACTGAATTGTTCCTTGATTAATTGGTTGGTGTTTTGTTCAGCAGTCAATTTCCATTTCTGTTGCATTTTGTAGATGTGAACGAACTAGTGCCTCTTCAGGGTAATTCAGGCATCACTATCAATATGGGAATGATATTGAAGTTCTCTTATTTCTAGAAATTGAGCCTAGCCTATGTCTTCTCAATTGTTGAGTAGTTTTCAGACAGAATTTCAAGGCACAGAAATGTCTATTCTTTCCGTGAAATTGGATATGTAGTATAATACTATAATGTTGCTCCATATTCATTCGTGTATTTACACAGTAATAAGCTGATGTACTTTTCCTATTGTTAAAGAATTTTTTCAGTCTTGGTGCAATCAATGTATTGCTGTTTTTTGTTCAGTAGTGCAATGACTGAACAAAAAATTAATTTTTTTATGTATGTTAACCTTTTTTGGCTTACGAATTAATTTTTTTATGGAACAATAGATTTTGTTAACGCTGGTTTTTTGGGGAATTAAGATATACAAAATCCCTTTGTAAAGATTAAGATTTCAGTTAACTGGAGTTTTAGTTTGTTGAGTCTAGTTTTTGCCTTTAAATGCCTTTTTTTTGTTATATGCTTAACTTTACTTGTCTTTTCTTTTAATAGATGTTAGACATGATTGTGATGGAAATGGTCAAGAGTTTTTGGGTGATGAAGAAGTGAATTCCATAGAAGTTGATTCTCAAAACATGAGTTTGGATGCACTTAGAACAGAAAGTAACTCCACTAAGAGCAAATTATATAGCGACAAGGAAAAAGCTCAATCATCAACTTCTGCGGTGAGTGTTTATGGACCATCTAAGAAAAGAAAAAAATCAATCTATTGGGAGCACTTTGAGCAAGTTGATAATAATGGGTATCACAGGTGCAAATATTGTATAAAAAAATTCGTGCAGTAGTAAAAAATGGCAGAAGTGGCATGAAAAATCACCTAGAAAGATGCGCAGAGTATCCTCCCACTAAGGATAAAAAGAAAAGACTCATTGCTTGACATTCATGTCATTTCCATGTTTATGTTTGTATTTTTAATTAGTTTTGATTGATTGTTGCTTTGGAAAATTACACACTTTTGGTGTAATAATTTAGTTTGTAAAATAGTTGTAATTTGTTTAGATTAGGGATTTTCTGAACTTAAACTAGGTAAAAGATCATCAAAAGGATTCTGGAATGGTCAAGAAAAATGCAAGGAGACAAGAGAAAGTGGAAATTTGAAAAAATGGTCAAAAAACCCAGTCGGGTTTTGCAAAAACCCGATCGGGTTTTGCAGAAACTCGGTCGGGTTTGACTAGACCCGAAGATCAAATTTGATTTTGGAGGCAATTAAACGTGCAAAACGAAGATTTGGCAATGATTTGTCTTTTACCCGATCGGGTAAATCAAAAACCCGACCGGGTAGATGTGACTAATGAAGATTCCGGGCATTTACTCAAGAAACCTGATCGGGTTTCTGAAAAACCCGGTCGGGTAAATGACCCTGCCACCTCCAAACACCTAAAAATACACCCCTTTTCCTTCCCATTTGATCACCAATTCACATATACTTCTAAGCTCAGTCTATAATAGTTCTTTCTTTATATTTTCATCATGTTTAGTCTCCAAATGAAGAGCTAAACTCTTCCATCTTGGTTTTACTACTTTGAAGCTTAATGATTTGTAAATTGTGAGTTATTTTCTTTAATCTTCTTCCTTGAATATTAATTAGTTCCTATTCAAATTCCATATTAATATTTTGAGCATTACTTAAAGGATCAACTAGTTTTGTTTCATATATTAATTATTACTAGAATCAATCGATTAATACGCTTGTTATTAATTCGGTTCTTTCAACGGTAGTAAACTTGGATTATTAATGCAAGTCTCATGGTTAATAATCTAAGAGGAATTAATTATATTGATTAAACCAATAAACCGCTTGTGTTGAGGTTATCAATCTCAATCGTTTTCATCTTAAGTTTATTGCTACTATCGGGTTAATATACGGCACGTGTTCTATATTGACTCGGTAATAAGTTTTATTAATGAACGCGTCTCGTTATTAATAACTACCCTCGATGAATTGGATATACTCCTCGTTTGAGTATTCGAGAGGAAGATAGTTACAGATATAACCGGGATCGCCGAACATTTCATTAAGTGAATAAAAGCAAAACCAAGTGTTCATCTCTAGCTATTAAAGTAAACCACATAAGTCGTTCAATTTAGTGTTTAAATACATTTAAAGTGCATCAACAATCATAAAAACCCCCCTTGTTACTATTTAATTAAAAGAGAAACATTCCTTTCCCTGTGGATACGAACCTTACTTCACTATACTACGTATTAGTGTTGTAGTGAATATTTATTTTGAGTGCACACCACGACAAAGTGCACGTCAAATTTGGCGCCGTTGCCGGGGAAAGGCAATTATTTTGTTCTTTTATTTTTTTACAAAGAAAAACCAAAGAAAATAAATAAATATAAATAAATAAAATATAAAGAGTTCTTATTCTTCTATTTCTGAGCTTGGTGAAGTATATGGTTAAACACCGTTCTATAAACGAGATCACCTATCAAACAAACCCGGAAATAGAACAAACTTTCGAGCGGTTGAAGAATAAATTTTCAAATACCGACTCGGATGAATAATCTACCGGGGATTCATCTTGTCATGCCCCAGACCTATCCGGACACGTCAACAACCCGCCGTACATAGGAGTGGACTAAGGTCAGGCCAATCGGCCCGGAACCGGACCGGCCTGGAACCGGACCGGCCCGCTACTGTGTGGGCCCGGACCGGCCCGGTGAACCGGTTGGTGCCCGGTTTGGGCCACCCGGCCCGGTGAGGTAGGCGGGCCGGGCCTCCTAAATCGTGAACCGGCCGACCGGTTTGGGCCCGGTTCGGGCCAAATTATTTTTTTTTCTTTTTTTTTTGATTTTTTTAAGTTTTTAGGTTGGGTTGGGTATGATGGGCCATTTGAGGTGGTTTGGGGTGGTTTGGGAGTGAGGGGGGAGGGTTGGGGGTTAATTAGGAAAAGCCAAAAAAAAAATATAAGAATCGAGGCCCGGCCCGGCCCGGCCCAGACCAGACTCGGGGGTTACCCAGGCCGGTTCCGGGCCTCCCCTTTCATGAACCGAGGCCAGGCCGGGCCCAGGCATGAACCGGAACCGGTCCACCCCTAGCCGTACAGTACGAATAGTCAACCGTAGTCCAACACATCCATACTACACAAGGCGTCTGGAATATCATTCACACATAGTACATCCATAAACAAACATAATGTAAAAAACAATCATTAAAGCAGCGGAAATAATATTACAAGTGTTCAAGCCACACTTGGCATAACTAGGCATACAAGCCTCCAAATGATTGTTCAGAAAATAATATCCATGAGCATTATTATAATTGTTTTTGAAACAGAAACGGAGGAAGCACAAACCACGTCTTCTCTCCTAGATCTTCCCGAATCCACGGGCCCTGGTAGCAAGCTCAGCTCCTACCTGAAACTGTGAGGTGGCCTTCCCCGTGAAGGGGAGGTCAGTACTTGGAAGCATTTGACAAGTACAATGACAACTATACTAAGTATAATCAATGTTTCAATTTCTAAGACCCTCCATCTAGGGTGATATATATATGTCATAACTCTCGGTTACCCCATTTAAAATATTATACTTACTTTATATAAAGTCAAGTAGTCGGCCCGTGGGCCCATATTCATTTAGAATTCACCATTTTAGTTCCCCGTGACTACAAGTCACGACAACCCCATAGGGTTCCCTCGAGTCCCGATGAACTTGCATTAGTTGTTAATGAAATGGACAACGAATTCAGATGTTCATAACTTAATATTTTATTTTTTTGTATCTTCAATATAATTATTTACACTTGACTTCCATTCCGTTTCATTCTATTTTTGTGACTTTATATGTGTAGGGGTGGACCTTACAGTTGGAACTGAAGAAGATAATGAGACCCGTGATAATGAAGGAGATGACAATGAGAATGACATTACTAATTTGGATACTGATGAAGAGGACGATAGGCTTAGATTTGAAGATTAATAGTTGCAATTTGTCAATTTGCAAACTTAAATTCCTAAACTTTTATTTTCTTGTCTTAGAATTTTAATGTTTTATGTTCTTTTGAGTTTTGACTTTGGTATTTCAGTTTTATATTATTTGGACTTGAATATTTTGTAGTTATGTTATTTTTACTTGTGATTTTGTTTAGCTATGTTATTGTCATAAATTATCTATACTTTCTAATATGTCATAGGCTTGTAGCAACACTAAGAAATTAAATTTCGGGGCTTACGTCTCGTTATGCCTCGAGGCTTACGCCTCGGAAGGCTAGCCCCGAACGCCTCGAGGACCGATTTCGCCTTTCAAAACCTTGCTCCCAATTATTCCTGCTATTTCTGGCAGGTTAACTCAAAATAGCATTCGGGTTGTCCAACATTTTCCCCAACTTCGGTTGGCATTTATTTGAGCTTCTATGATTATTACGATGACCCAACTAATTATTTGCTAGCCCATTCTCCATATTATGGGCCCGATAAATAATTTAATTGATCATACATTAATTAAATATACAATTCCCTTACACGAAATTAATCGCTAAAAATTCAATTACACACTGAATTTTAAATTCAAGTACATCCGGGTGCGGTGTCACAAGTTCACCCCCCTTAACGGAAATTTCGTCCCCGAAATTCACAATGCTTATTCAAACAAAAATGCATACTGTTCCTTCATCAAGGCTTCAGTCTCCCAAGTTTCTTCTTCAACTCGGTCACTCTTCCAAAGGATTTTAACGATTGGAACTTTCTTGCTTCTCAGCTTCTTTACTTGCCTGTCAAGTATCCTTACCGGTTGCACGGCATAATTCAAATCTTCCCGTATTTCCACAGGTGGTTTCTCTAGTACATGAGACAGATCCGACATATACTTCTTAAGCATAGACACGTGGAACATGTGTCTTCTCCGATTCTGGAGTCAATTGCAATCGGTATTCTATGGCCCCAATCCTCTCAAGAATTACAAATGGCCCAATGTATCGTGGGTTAAGCTTCCCTCGGTTCTGAAATCGGATGATTCCCTTCCAAGGAGAAACTTTCAAGAATACCTCATCTCCCACCTTAAATTCCAAGGCTCTCCGGCGTTTATCGGCATAGCTCTTCTGTCTATCCTGGGCCGTCTTAAGCCTTTCCCGAATCATCTTCACCTTTGACTTGGTGATTTCCACCAATTCTGTGCTCTCGAGTTTGGCCATGCCAACCTCATCCCAATACAAAGGTGTACGACATCTCCTCCCATACAATGCCTCGTATGGACGCATGCCTATACTCTCCCGATAACTGTTGTTATAGGCAAACTCCACAAGTTCCAAATGGTTGTCCCAACTCCCTTGGAACTCCAATGCACAAGCTCTCAATATATCTTCCAATACCTGTATAACCCGTTCGGATTGTCCATCCGTCTGTGGATGAAAAGCAGTGCTAAACTTCAGCTTTGTCCTCATAGATTCTTGGAACTTCGGCCAAAATTGTGATGTGAATCGCGCGGATCTCTATCGGATACAATGGTTATTGGAACCCCGTGTAGTCTCACGATCTCATCTACATACAATTTGGCTAATCTCTCCAATGCATACGTGGTGTTGATAGGTAGAAAATGTGCACTCTTCGTGAGCCTATCAACCACAACCCATACGACATCATAGTTCTTAACAGTCTGTGGTAATCCCACAACAAAATCCATAGTCACGTGCTCCCATTTCCATTCAGGAATGGAGAGTGGCTGTAATAACCCAGCTGGATGCTGATGTTCTGCCTTAACTTGCTGACAAGTAAGACATCTACTGATATATTCAGCTATTTCCCTCTTCATACCGGACCACCGGTAACTTTCTTTCAAATCACGGTACATTTTCGTACCTCCCGGGTGCATGGCATACGCCGATGAATGAGCCTCCTCTAAGATGGACTTTCGGAGCTCATCATCCGACGGTACACACACTCGGTCACAAAATAATAATATACCATCGTCTCTTTCCCTGAAATCCTCAACCGGTCCCGCTAGCATGCGTTCACGGACCTCCATGAGCTCTTCGTCAGTTTCTTGACCCTTCTTGATTTCATCAAGTAATGTAGGTCTCACCTCGAATCTTGCTAACAAGGCACCATCATTAGCTACCTCCAATTGGACTCTCAATGCCCTCAAGCTAGTCAACAATGCCCCCGAAGAACTCTTTCGGCTCAAGGCATCCACCACCACGTTGGCTTTACCGGTGTGGTATTCAATAACTAGATGGTAGTCTTTTATCAACTACATCCACTGTCTCTGTCTCATGTTTAACTCTTTCTGAGTAAACACATATTTCAAGCTCTTGTGGTCAGTGTATATGTGACACGTCTCCCCGTAGAGATAATGTCTCCATATCTTTAGTGCAAACACCACAGCTCTCAACTCTAGATCATGAGTAGGATAGTTTACCTCATGCTTCTTCAACTGTCGTGAAGCATAGGCGATCACCCTCCCATTCTGCATCAATACACATCCAAGCTCTTGGATGCTTGCATCGCTATAGACATCGTACCCCATTCCCTGTTTGGGTAATGCAAGTACCGGTGCCTCGGTCAATCTCTTCTTTAATTCTAGGAATCCTTCCTCACATCGGTCATCCCATACAAACTTATCCCCTTTTCGAGTGAGCTTTGTCAATGGCGATGCCAAAACTGAGAACTTCTCCACGAATTTTTGGTAGTAACCTGCCAATCTGAGGAAACTACGAATTTCCTTGACGTTCTTTGGCCTCTCCCATTCGGTAATGGCCTCAATCTTCTTGTTATCTACAGCAATCCCTGATCCCGAAACCCCATGCCCGAGAAAGCCAATCTCCCTTAGACAAAATTCACATTTGGAAAACTTGGCATAGAGTTGCTTCTCCCGTAGTGTCTCAAGAACAAGTATCAAGTGCTCCTCATGCTCCTCTTCACTCTTTGAGTAAATCAAGATGTCATCTATGAACACAATCACAAACCGGTCCAAGTATTTATGAAATACTCGATTCATCAAGTCCATAAATGCCGTCGAGGCGTTTGTTAGCCCAAATGACATGACTAGGAACTCAAAGTGACCATACCTTGTTCGGAAAGCACTCTTTGGTATGTCATCCTCCTTTATCTTCAATTGGTGGTACCCCGACCTCAAGTCGATCTTCGAAAACACCGTCGCTCCTCGGAGCTGATCAAACAAGTCATCAATCCTAGGCAAGGGATACCTATTCTTGATTGTGACCTTGTTCAAATGATGATAGTCAATGCACATCCGGAGTGTCCCATCCTTTTTTTTCACGAAAAGGACCGGTGCTCCTCACAGAGAGTAACTCGGCCTTATGAAACCGTTATCCAATAGCTCTTGCAGTTGAGTTTTCAACTCATTAAGTTCAGCGGGTGCCATTCTGTATGGCGGTATAGAGATTGGTTTGGTGTCAGGTTCAACCTCGATCATGAACTCAATCTCCCTATCGGGTGGAAGTTCCGGCAAGTCTTTTGGGAAGACATTCGGATACTTTCACACTACTCGCACATCATTGATGTCCGGCTCTTCTTTGGTCTTATCTACCACGTATGCTAGATACGCGTGGCATCCCTTCCTCATCATATTCCTTTCCCTCACGGCGGATATGATACAACTGTTTGATTTGCCTCTATCCCCCTCAAATCGTAAGGTCAACCCTTCACGGCTTTCGAGTTCAAGAACCTTCGTGTAGCAATCGACCCTAGCATGATGTTTCTCAAGCCAATCCATTCCGAGGACTGCATCAAACTCGATCATACTCAGCGGTACAAAATCACACGTCAAGGTTTGGCCCTCCACTTCCACCTCACATGATGGATAATGGCTATCTCTCTCAATATCGTCCTCCAAAGGCGTGGATACCAATAGGGTTTGAGTCATCAGTACGAGCGATTCATTGTATCCCTCGGCGAACGCCTCACTCACGAATGATCGTTGTGCCCCGGTGTCAATAAGGATTCTTACGTCTCTCCCGTTTATCCTTAGTGTTCCTACATTCATAACTAATGTAAGAGCCACTATCTAGTTAATAACCATGTTTATTAAGTCGTAGGGTACGTTGGTCGTGGTTCGGATGGAGACCATCCGTCACCCTACCAAAATTTCCCGGTTTCTAGCATTTAGAGTCGTTCTAAGACCTAACCGGGTGAAAGCCGGCCGGGCTTTGCGGAAGCCAGCCGGTGTTCGTGCTAGCTCAGAAGTCGGACACCCGTAAGCCGGCCGGTTTCTACGAAATCCGGACGGGTTTCGTTGCCGTAGTTTAATTCAACAATTTAAATACAAAAGCCAGTCGGGCTTTGTCAAAGCCGACCGGTTTTCCGTCGCGTAGGATTTTCCCAGCCCAACGAACGCCGGCCGGTTTCCACGAAAGCCGGACGGGTCTTGGCGCCGTAGTTTTATTCACTTAAATATTATTACAAATGTAGGCCGGTTTCTACGAAAGCCGACCAGTTTTCAGCTGCGAGAAATTTCCCAGATTAATCATTCACGAAAGCCGTCCGGTTTCTACGAAAGCCGGCCGGCATCGAGCGCCGTAGTATTTTCAAATTAAATCCAGACGAAAGCCGGGCGGCTTTCGTCCATGCCAGGTGGCATTCGCCCAGGGCAAGGATTTCTTTCTTTTTTTGCCTTCCAAACCGGCTTAATTCGTCGGGGTTAGAAATTTACAAGTTCAAACACTCCTATTGCTCACAATAGAGTTAATAACATGAGTTTAAGGATTTACGCGCAACGGAGTCCGGGTTAGCACGTGCGTCCGCCTCCGTCATCGCATAGACCCTAGCTTGGGTCTTGCCTTGATTCACGCATGGCGCGTTGCTTGTACTTGGCCCGCCGTGCCCCGTGCTCCCATGAGGTGCTCCTGTCCGGTTCCTACTTGTCGTAGTCCCGCTACTAGGTCCTGCACCCATGACTCGCCCAAGTTGTGGGCAATTTGATCTCAAGTGACCCGCCTCCCCGCATTGATAGCATCTTGGGGGATCACGACACTTGCCTGCGTGGTTCCTTTTGCAGTTATTGCACCTTATAATGCCCGAGCCTTGCGACCTCGAGCCTTTCCCTCCTGGGCCTTGGTTTCCCCTGGATGGTGGTACGGGTGTTCTAAAAGACCCACCCCACCCCACCCCACCCCCCCGTGGTTCCCCTTTTTGCTAGAACCTTGAGGGCCGGTGTTCTCCCATTTTCTCTTCTTCGCCTCCTCGGCGTTTTTCAGCTTTCTTTCCTCCCATTCTTTCTCTCCCTTCAGGCCTTGCTCCACCACTTGACTAAACGTCATGTTAGGCAATTGTGTTGCCCTCTCACGTACGTCTAAGTCCAAGGCATCCCAAAAGTGATTCACCATCCGGTTCTCATCACAAACATACTCTGGTATGAACTCCGCAAGCTCCCTGAACTTGTGCTCAAGTTGCCTCACGGTATACTTGCCTCCTTGGGTCAAGTTGGTGTATTCCCTCCTCTTCAAGTTCACCTCGAAGTCGGAGTAGTATTGGTTGAAGAATTCCTGCCGGAAATTCTCCCAAGTGACATTCTCGCCATACTTCCCCTTGACTCCGTCCCACCACGTGGACGCCATCCCTTCTAGCAACCTCGCTGCTACTCTCATCTTCATGTTTGGCGGCAACTGCATATCAAGAGCCGCCTCATTGAATCTTTTAATCCACACCGCTGCAACGGAGATATCTCCCGTTCCATCGAAAGGCTTACACCCCAAATCTCTCGCTTGTTTGAGGTACTTCGAGATCCTTATTATTGGGACCTCGGCACCCCGATTTACTCGGGACTCTACATGTCCCCTAGAACCCACATGACTTCCTCTTCTTGAAGCCCCTCCCAAATCACGCCTTGCACGGCGCCTTTGGCGATCCTGTTGATATTGACGGAGTAGTTCCTCCATCCTTTCTAGAGCGTCATCATCATCGCTCTCCTCATCTTTGTCATCATCATATTCCCCATCATACGGGGTCTCAACCGGTTCAGTTCCCGCTTGATAAGTTGAATCTTCCTCGGACTCATAAGACTCATTTACTGTTTCAACGTGACCGTCACTCACGGTCTGAGCTTGGCCTCCATGGCCTTATCCCCTGGACACTCTAGAAGCCCCTCTACTGCCTTGGACGGACCCTCCCGGTTCTCGGCCAGTTGGGTTCCTTCTAGTCACTTTTCCGGTACGTTCCATTTCTGAAAGAAATCAAGAGCGAGTCATTAGACTCGTATCAAATGTCAATTGACGGATAGGCACTTAAAGACATCTTTTGGCTCAAATCACCGCCATACCAATTGTTAAGGGTACCATCGTAAGAATTAGAGACATTGCAACTCAAGAACCAAAAGTTCTATAAGTACAAAACTTCTTATGCTCATGGTTTTCAATTTCATTTTCAAAAAGAATTTTGAAGCTTCATTATGATGTTTACGGACTAAGTCTCTGATACCAATTAAATTGTCACGCCCCCGGACTTATCCAGACACGTCAACAACCCGCTGTACAGTACGAATAGTCAACCGCACTCCAACACATCCATACTATACAAGGCGTCTGGAATATCATTCACACATAGTACATCCATAAACAAAACATAATGTAAAAAACATCATTAAAGTAGCGGAAATAATATTACAAGTGTTCAAGCCACACTTGGCATAACTAGGCATACAAGTTTCCAAATGATTGTTCAGAAAATAATATCCATGAGCATTATTATAATTGTTTTTGAAACAGAAACGGAGGAAGCACGAACCACGTCTTCTCTCCTAGATCTTCCCGAATCCACGGGCCCTGGCAGCAAGCTCAGCTTCTACCTGAAACTGTGAGGTGGCCTCCCCCGTCAAGGGAAGGTCAGTACTTGGAAGCATTTGACAAGTACAATGACAACTATACTAAGTATAATCAATGTTTTAATTTCTAAGACCCTCCATCTAGGGTAATATATATATATATATGTGTGTGTGTGTGTGTATATATATATATATATATATATATATATATATATATGCCATAACCCTCGGTTACCCCTTTTAAAATAATATACTTACTTTATATAAAGTCAAGTAGTCAGCCCGTGGGCCCATATTCATTTAGAATTCACCATTTTAATTCCCCGTGACTACAAGTCACGACAACCCCATAGGGTTCCCTCGAGTCCCGATTGTATAGCAAGGGCTCGGCCCAACTACATTTCTATACAACCCTTCAACTCAATTTAACACATTAAAATTGTATGGCAAGGGCTCGGCCCAACTACGTTTCCATACTAACCATAACTTTGTGGCAAGGGCTCGGCCCAACTACGTTTCCACGAAGATCACAAATACATTGCAAGGGTTCGGCCCAACTACGTTTCCATGCTAATCACATTACATGGCAAGGGCTCGGCCCAACTACATTTCCATGCAATCCTAGAGTCCGACTCTAATTTATTTTCATAGTCCAATTCTCAAGCAAATCCTATGCCTAGAATCAATTCACTTGGGTAGCCTTTAGGTCTACCCCTAACACACCTTAGTGTTCATACAATTCGACCCTAAAGTATCTCTTAAGACTACTTAAGTCATCTCTATTCACAATCCTATCTCTTAGGATTAATTCCATCATTTATTTGTATTAATCCCCCGACTAGTATTTCAATACTAGTCGGATAACCTTAGAACAACCAAGTTCTTAATTCATAGCCAAACAATTCATCTCAATTGATTTTCCAATCCAAATATGATTTAACCTTAATATCAAAAATATCACTTTTATCCATTCATGAATTCCTTACATGAAGTAAAAGTATATTTTATCACAATATTTTCATAGTTAATTCCGTTTTCGTGCCATTCCTCATATCACATAATCATACACAATTTCTTCCAAATTTGTATATTATGCTTCATTTATTCACATGCAATAGTATTTTCATTTAGGCATTATTATTCACTAATAACCCATGAAAATCACATTTAATAACTTAGGTAATCTTATGAAATTAACCCAACAATTATAAGCAATATAGTCAGCCATCCTCAACTCGTGATGTACTACAATAGTTGCCTTTGTTAAACCCCTCGATCAATCCCCGTTCTATGCCGATTGAAAGTGGAAAACTGGACTGCTGGGCAAAAGCCGGGCGGCTTTCACGAAAGCCGGACGGACGGCTTTCGTAGTCTGCAACTATGAACAACTCCTTTGGAGTGGCGGTTTCCGGCGGTTTCGACTCCTATCGATTTGCCAACCCTTCTAAGTTAATTACCACCACTTTATATCAATATTCTACACTTTTAAACGTCTAGAAATTTACATTTAATCCACCATATGATTTCTTACAAATCATACAAAAATAATGCTAGTTAAAGAACTATTTGAGTTCTTACCTCTCCTCCTAGCTATTTCTCTTGGATTCTCTTCCTTGTGTCTCCCTCCACACTATGGATTAGTTGAGAGAATTTCCTAGAGCTCCTTCCTCCTTTGGTTGGTTCGAATAATGCAAGAAAAGGGTGGGGGATTGCTCTATTCAATCAACTCCTATCAAGAGTGGGATAGAGACATGGGGTGTGGGTTTTGTCTCTTGGAGACTTCCCCTCTTATTTCATCCGCACAAGCCACCTTGTGTGGCCCCCCTCCCACATTATTTGAGTCCATCTTAGTGTGTAGAATACCCCGAGTGGGTGTAGGAAGTCTCTCCCAATTATTATTGCTATTTCTGGCAGGTTGGGTCAAAATAGCATTCGGGTTGTCCAACATTTTCCCCAACTTCGGTTGGCATTTATTTGGGCTTCTATGATTATTATGATGACCCAACTAATTATTTGCTAGCCCATTCTCCATAATATGGGCCCGATAAATAATTTAATTGATCATACATTAATTAAATATACAATTCCCTTACACGAAATTAATCGCTAAAAATTCAATTACACACTGAATTTTAAATTCAAGTACATCCGGGTGCGGTGTCACACATCCAACGCTAGCTCTAGTTCTAGCGAATTTGAAGAGCCAATCACCATGAATCTAGAAACAAGAACTTTGAGGGAGCTCACAGCTCCAAACTTGAATCAACAACCATTATGTATTACCTTCCCTCACATCTCATTCATCTACTGCCATCCTTCCATGGCCTAAGAGGAGAGGATCCAAATAAACACCTCTCGGAGTTTCAAATCGTTTTCACAAGCATGTGTCCAAATGGTGTGACTGAAGAACACATCAAACTGCTGGCTTTTCCATTCTCTCTAAAAGACACCACAAAGGATTGACTTTTCTATCTTCCTTCAGGAAGCATAGATACATGGGTAACTATGAAGAAATGCTTCTTGGAAAGGTACTATCCTTCCTCTGTCTCGTCTTCTTTAAAGAAGCAAATAAGCAATATTGAACAAGGTGATGATGAATCACTTTATGAATTCTAGGAGCGCTTCAAGAAGCTCTGCGCTAGTTGTCCATACCATGGATATACGGAGCAAGACTTCATTCTCTATTTCTATGATGGTCTTGCGGAGCATGATAGGTGAATGGTGAACGCAGCGTGCGGAGGGGGTATTGTCAAGAAAACTCCCTCTCAAGCAAGAAATCTCATCTCGGAATTGGCCGAGAATTCTAGACATTACACCGGGCAGAATCTTCATCATCTTTGGAAAGTCAAGTTGCCGGCTTGACTTCTTTGGTTAAGGACTTTCTCTTAAATCCTAGAACCCAAGAGGTCAAGGTCTGCGACATTTGCACGCAACAAGGGCATCGTACCGATTCATGCCCCTCACTTCAAGAAGATAACCTCGAGCAAGTCAACGCTTTGGGTTCCCAAAATCAAAAAGAGGTATGATTCTTATGGCTTATGGCAATACTTATAACCCCGGGTGGAGAGATCACCCCAATTTAAGATATGGGAATCCGCAAGGAAACCCACAACAAAATAACCCTCCACAAAACCAATTCCCTAAAAAACAACCATCCGAGCACTCACTTCTAATGTCTCAACCATGCAATAGAACATGGTTCAATTTCAACATGAGACAAAATCTAGCATACAAAACCTTGAGAACCAAATGAGCCAAATCTCAAGTGCGGTGAGTAGGCTCGAGGCCAAGGATTCGGGAAAGCTTCAATCTCAAACGGAGCCGAATCCTAGGCAACAAGCCCATGCGGTTACATTAAGGAGTGGCAAGGAGTTGGTTATTGCCAAAGAAAAAGAAAAGAGCCACATTGGCGAGGAAGAGGAAGAAGAGGAGCTTGTGGAAAAAGCTCAACCGGAGGAGGGGAAAGCTCAAACCTCAACTCCACCGCCGGTCATCCCTGAAATTGAAGCACCTTTTCCCGAGGCTCTGAGGGAAACAAGAAGGGTGGTGAAGGATAAGGACATCTATGAGATATTCTCCAAATGTGAGGTAAATATCCCTCTCCTTAACTTAATAAAAGGTGTTCCTAGGTTTGCCAAATTTTTGAAAGAGTTATGTACAATAAAGAGGAAACATAGAATCAATGGTAAACAAAAAGTCCAAGTTAGTGAACGTGTCTCGAGAGTTTTTCAAAAGAAACTCCCGAAGAAATACAATGACCAGGGCATGTTCACTATACCTTGTAAGTCGGGGGTACCACTTTTTCAAAGGCCATGCTAGACTTAGGAGCGTCAATTAATTTCATTCCTTACTCTTTGTATAAATCACTTGAGCTCGGCCTTCTAAATGAAACTGGGGTAGTTATCCAACTTGCGGATAGATCAAATGCTTACCCTAAGGGTATTATTGAAGATGTACTCGTTATGGTTGATAATTTGATCTTTCCCGCCGACTTTTATGTTTTGGAGATGGAAAATGATATGAATGCGGTTCTTATCCTTTTAGGAAGGCCATTTTTAAAAACCGCTATAGCAAAAATTGATGTCTTTACCGGGTCTTTAACAATGGAATTTGATGGAGATAAGGTTGAATTCAACATTTATGACTCCATGAAATACCCAAATGAAAATCATTCTTTATTTTCCATTGATATCCTTGATCCTCTTATACAAAATTCTTTTGAAATAAATGGGGAGGATGAATTGTTGAGCGTGATAGAAAATGATATGGGGGAGAATTCCTTAGAGCTTTCCTTGACCCCTAGCATACAAGCTATGATGGTGGAATTGGATAATCACTTTCAACTTCCACTTATGCCACCGGGGTCAAGAGCATTTCCACTAACCGTCCCCGAAGAAAAACCTTTGCCTTCAGTTTTGCAGGCACCCGAAATTGAAATGAAACCACTCCCGAAATACTTGAAATATGTGTTCTTGGGAGAAAAAGAAACACTACCGGTCATCATTTCAAACAAACTGACCGAGGAGCAAGAAGGCAAGGTGATAGCGGTGCTCAAGGAGCATAAACTAGCAATTGGATGGACTATAGCCGACATCAAAGTCATTAGTCCATCTACATGCATGCACCGCATCTTGAAGGAGGATGAAGCTAAGACGGTGAGACAGCCGCAAAGAAGATTGAACCCACCTATGATGGAGGTGGTCAAGAAGGAAGTCATCAAGCTACTGCAAATGGGGATAATCTTCCCCATTTCTGATTCAAAATAGGTTAGTCCAACCCAAGTTGTTCCTAAGAAGACCGAAGTCACGGTAGTGGAGAATAGGCATGGAGAACTTATGCCCACCCAAATTCAAAATGGGTGGAGGGTATGCATAGATTACCGTAGACTCAATGAAGTAACTAGAAAGGATTTGTTTCCTTTACCCTTCATTGATCAAATGCTTGAGAGACTTGTGGGGCACAAATTCTATTGTTTCCTTGATGGCTACTCCAGGTACTTTCAAGTGCTCATAGCCCCCGAAGATCAGGAGAAGACCACTTTCACTTGTCCATTTGGCACATTTACATATCGATGCATGCGATTCAGACTATGCAATGCCCCGGCCACATTCCAAAGATGCATGATGAGCATATTCTCTGAATATGTTGAGCTATTTATGGAAGTTTTCATGGATGATTTTACAATCCATGGAGACTCATTTGATTCATGCTTACTCCATCTATCTCTTGTTTTGAAAAGTTGTTTAGAATCAAATCTCGTTCTAAATTCTGAAAAATGCCACTTTGTGGTGGAAGAAGGAATTGTTCTAGGTCATGTGATCTCATCCAAAGGGATAAAGGTAGACAAGGCCAAAGTTGAAGTTATTCAATCACTCCCTTATCCTAATACCGTTAGGGAGATACGGTCATTTCTTGGACATGCGGGTTTTTATCGAAGATTTATCAAAGATTTATCCTAATCTACTTTGTGCACACTTTTGCAAAAGGAGGTGGAGTTTATCTTTTCTGAGGAATGCAAGAAGGCTTTCAACACTTTGAAGGAGAAGCTAGTCACAACACCTATCATTAAAGCACCCGATTGGTCTCTTCCTTTTGAGATCATGTGTGATGCTAGTGACTATGCGGTGGGGGCCGTTTTGGGCCAAAAAGTTGGAAGGGAATCTCATGTGATCTACTATGCATCAAAAACTCTCAATGATTCCCAACGCAACTATGCCACCACCGAGAAGGAGATGCTAGCCGTCATCTATGCACCTGAAAAATTCAGGTCATACTTACTTGGAACCAAAGTGATCATCTATACCGATCACGCAGCTCTTAGGTTCTTGATGACGAAAAAGGAGGCCAAACAAGGGTTGATTCGATGGATACTCCTTCTAAGCGAGTTTGACGTTGAAATCAAAGACAAGAAGGGCATGGAAAACTTGGTGGCGGATCACTTAAGCCGACTCGTTCTTGATGAAGGAAATGACCATGCCAAGGATGACATCCGAGGGGAATTTCCCGATGAGACTCTTTTCTCTCTAAATGAAATTCGCCCTTGGTACGCTCACATTGTAAATTTCCTTGTCTTAAACAGGTTCCCACCAAGCTTCTTGAAATCTCAAAGAGAGAAGCTCCAACATGACGCCAAACAATATGTGTGGGATGAACCTTACCTTTGGAAACATTGCAAGGATCAAGTCATTAGAAGATGCATTCCTGAGACCGAGATAGCCTCCATCATTGCATTTTTCCATTCACACGCTTGCGGAGGACACTTTGGAGGCAAACGAACATCCATGAAGGTACTTGAATACGGATTTTGGTGGCTGACGTGCACTTGTCGTGAGGTGCACTCAAAATAAATACAATACAACAAATGTACGTAGTATAACGAAGTAAGGTTGGTATCCACAGGGAAAGGAATACTTTTCTTTTATATAATTAGTAACAAAGGGGGTTTTTGATTGTTGTTAAATTTGAAGTAAATTTAAACACTAAGATGAACGACTTATGTGGTTTAATTCATAGAGATGAGGAATTGGTTTTGCTTTTATTCACTTAATGAAATGTTCGTCGATCCTGGTTATATCTTTAACTATCTTCCTCTCGAATACTCAATCGAGGAGTATATCCAGTTCATCGAGGGTAGTTATTAATAACGAGATGCGTTCATTAATAAAACTTACTATCGAGTCAATATAGAACAAGCGCCGTATATTAATTCGATAGTCGCGATAAGCTTAAGATGAAAATGATTGAGATTGATAACCTCAACACAAGCGGTTTATTGGTGTAATCAATATAATTAATTCCCCTTGGTTTATTAACCATGAGATGCATGCATTAACAATCCAAGTTTACTACCTTTGAAGGAACCGAATTAATAACAGGCGTATTAACCGATTGATTCTAGTAATAATTAATAGATGAAGCAAAACTAGTTGATCTTTAAAGTAATGCTCAAAATATTAATATGGAATATGAATAGGAAGTAATTAATATTCAAGGAAAAAGGTTAAAGAAAAATAACTCATAACTTACAAATCATCAAGCTTCAAAGTAGCAAAACCAAGATGGAAGAGTTTAGCTCCTCATTTGGAGACTAAACATGAAGAAAATATAAAGAAAGAACTATTCTAGACTGAGCTTAGAAGTATATAGAAAATTGGATCTCTCATTGTGAAGGAAAGGGGGTCTATTTATAGGCTCTTGAGATGCAGCTCGGGTACCCGATCGGGTATATACACAGTACCCGGTCGGGTATGTGTAAAACATCAACTTTGAAGCAAACTCGATCGATTCTGGCTATATTTTATATGTATACCCGATTGGGTGTGGTTTTATACCCGATCGAGTATGTTTAGAAAATGATTTTCGAGCTATACTCGACTGAATTTGGGGTTTAAACTCAAAGGCATACCCGATCGGGTATGTCGGTCTACGCGATCGGGTATAGACACTCGATCGTGGTCAAAATCTTCTCTGCACGTTCCTTTGTCTTCGGATCCGATCCGATTTGAAGTTTCAACGAGATACCCGATCGAGTATAGATGATACCCGATCGGGTATAGGCCAAAAATTCAGGATCCTTATTTTGTCTTGAGATTATGCACCTTTCTTCCACTTTTTGGGGTTCACCAACTGTCCTTTGAGTGATCAAGGTCTGTTTGAGCTCAGAATGAACCTAATCTAAACAATTTACAAGAATTTAACAAACTAAACTATTACACCAAAAGTGTGTAATTTCCAAAGTAAAAATCAATCAAAACTAATTTAAAAATACAAACATACACATGGAAATTACATGATTATCAACTCCCCCACACTTAGTTTCTTTACTCGTCCTCGAGTAAAGTCAAATGTTCACAAGTGTCAAGTCTTCCACAGTTTCAACGATCTTAACAAGATAAAAAAAAACACAAAGACCACCAAGGATAATACATGAGTTTTAAGCTCAAATTACAAATATCATCTTGGGTTTTATGGCCTTCTAGTGTTCATCTTCTCATCATCTCCTCTCTTCTTCTTCTTTTTGAATCTTCAAAGAGATCAAATGAGTGCCTACAAAAACAAATATTTCTCTCATGTCTCTCATTTTGGCTAGGAGCCTTTTCAGGTTTTCATCCTAACATCTCTTTTTATTTTCCATTCTCCCCAACTTACTCTTTGTTTTTGTTTTATAAGCCCTTTTTGCTTAGATTGCCCATTTTTGTTGGGTTTTCAACCTAACTAGCATTTGTTTTATTTATTCTTTTTTTATTTTATTTTATTTTATTTGAGTGTATCACGGGTAAAAGAAATTCATGCGTAGTGAAAGGTAAGAAATAAAATTACATACCATGAGGAGTCTCTCCCACACACTTAGTCCAAGCACTGTTTCTAGTGCCCGCCTTCTCCACCATAGAAGCTGCCTCCGAAACCGCCCCCAAAGTTGCTATCAAATCTGCCACCGGTGCAGCCATCCCCGCCATCTCCTCCATCATACCCTCCACCTCCGGAACTAGATCCTCCAAAGTTACCCCAATGAGTGGGGTCATACCACGACGGTGGTGGAGGGGGGTTCGCCATAGTCTGAAAGGATCCTTGATGGGCTATGTAAGAGTACATAGGTCCGTAGAACCTACGTTGATCCTCTTCATATCGATGCCTGTCGGCTTCCCGGAGCTCCGCTATCCGTTCAAAACCTGCCCTGTGCTCCTCCTGCACTTGGTTTAGCCGCTCTCCCATAGCCATGTAGTTAAGGTTCATTTGGTTGAACCTTGCAAGTAGTTGTTGTTGACCCTCCAAGATTTGTTGGAAATAGTTGGGTGGAGGAGGGTTTTGGTGTTGTTCGTGGATGTCCATGTCTTCATGATCATGGGGTTCGGTATAAGGTGCATCCTCGGGTTGGTATTTGATAACCGCTTTCGCGGCGTTGTAGTAAAACGGAGTCTAACCTTTCGGTTTTTCCCCGAGTATCGTGTCTTTTGAGGAATGGCGGAGGAGTTTCTTGATTTTAAGCCCAATCACAGGTTATCGCAAATTATTAGAAGCTTTCCAAATTAAAACTTTTGATTGGTTTTCTAAACTAGTTTTTTTGAAAAAGAAAGTAATTTAAATTATGCAAATACTAATGATGGCTCAAAAATAAACTAAATGAAAAATATTAAACTCTAAATGGATTGATCAAAAAAGGGCAATGAATTGAATAATTAGAAATGGATATATTCTTGGACCTAGTAATTAGGGGAATTAAACATTGGACTAATAATTTCTTTTCTCATAGACAAGAATAGAAATTACTTTCATTAATTTATCCTATTTCTAGGTTTCATCAATGTATTCAAAAATGGTTGGCCTGAATTAAATTCTAATCTCATAGACAAGACAGAAATAATTCTCCAATATTTTGTTCAATAAAAATAGCCAAATTCATTAACTAATCAAACTCATCAATTAAGCAATTTGAATTTAATTCTCATAGACAAGATGTAAATCTATTTCATTAAAATTTCCTATTTCTAGGCCTTATTAACGTGCTTAAATATGGTTGGCTCAAATTATTTTCTAATCCCATAGCCAAGTTAGAAATAATTTTCCAAAATTTAATAAATGAAAATGGCTAACAATTATTAATTACTATTTCATCAATTTTGAATAACTAGTCACATTAATTAATTTTAACCCCTAATTTTCGGCTAACAAGTCAACACATATTCCTTTAATTCAATTCATGCCCAAGAGTAAATTAACTACAACAACTCATGACTAATTTTAACATTTTACATATAAAATAATACATGATCATAAATAATAACAACACAAGAAAATATTAAAGTGAATACTCCCAACATCTAAGCATTCGTTTCTTTCACAAATAAACATTATTTATACTAGGTATTGAGGTTGTCTAAGTAGGAGATTAATATAACAACAAGATCTAATTTTCTTGAATTAAAATGGAAAACACGAAACTATTAAAATTAATTCAGAGAATTTTTCACAAATATTTGGGAAATAAAAACAATATATTCAGAATCTACACGAAGAAAGGATGAATTTTCATATAAAGAACTTACAGATTGGAGCTAAAATTAAAAAGATATGAAAGATTGAAGTTGAAGGTGCAACAATGGTGGAAATCCGAGCTTTGAAGAGGAAGAAGAAGACATTTTTGAACTATTTTCGGGCTAAGAATGGTGTGTTTGAGTTCAGCAAAAATCGGGCTATTTATAGCAGCAAAAATACCGTAGGCGGCCAACCAGGCGGCCGCCTGCCACCTTGCTCCGGCTGCCTTCCGTCCCATCACCGGCAGCCGAACGTGCGCCGGTCTCTTCATCCGCCGCAGGCGGTCCAGCAGGCGGCCGCCTGCCGTTCCTGTCTGGCCACCTGCCGTCAAATCCCACCGGCCAGTGGTTGGTTTGTCGCCTTGTGCCGCAGGCGGTCACCGAAGGCGGCCGCCTTCCGTCCAGTGTCGGCAGCCTTCGGTCTTCTCCGATCCGGTCAAAATTCCAAAAATGCTGACTTTCCAAAAATAGCGTAGGCGGCCTGGAAGGCGGCCAATCTGGGCGCCTATTTGGGCGCCTGTGAGATTTTTTGTCTGTCTTGTTCTGTATTTTGTGCTCTTCAACTTTCCCTTTTGGACCACTTTGAAATTCTGCTTCCTTCTTTCGGTATGATATCATTTTTCACTCAAATTGACTCATTGTATGCTTAATTGACCCGAAATTTCGTCAAACATATCATGGACGTGATTTTTTACCTGATTTCACGAAACTTGAACCAAAATATATAAAACATGCCTTGTTTTTCTATTTTTCAATCCAAAATCACTTAAATTTGATAAGAAAAATAAGTTTAAAATGGACTTGTCCTCACACTTAAGCGTTGCTTGTCCTCAAGCGACAAATTAGTTGCAAACACACTCAAAAAGGTAAAACCTAACTGAATCACAATCGAATTGCTATTAAAGAAATAGAAACAAAAATCTCCCTTTTTTATTCTCAATTTTTAAACATTTTAGAAAAATCACCCAAAATACAAGAATTTAAAATTATTATTACTTTATAAAAACTGTTTATTTATGTTAAACCACCAATCAATTCCTTATCCCAAGGTTTTCATTATTCTAATTTGGACATTTATCTTATTCACAAATTATGTTTTTTTTGCTTCTTTTCCACTCTTGTTGGCGGTGTTATCCCATGGTAGATGCATATTTCATTCTCACAGACTATGATTAACGAATGAAACAGAGCCCCTTTTCGGAGATGGAATTGTCCTATAACAATGAGTTTTGAAGAGATTTATTAATAATAGTATTTTTTTTTTGTTTTTTTTATGAATAAAATGAATGTCCAATTAGAACAAAATTAGCCCTTTACATTCGCAACCAAAAACCCATAACAATTTCAAGTTTTCTAAAAATAATAATAAAAGTAAATTCTTAAAATAAGGGTGATCCTCTAAGCTATTATGTGATTGATAACAATTGAGAAGTGAATGTTTCATATCACAAATAGTAAAATGTTTGATCTAAAATAAGGTTTTAACTTTTTGAGTGTAAAACGCAACCTTCTCACACTTGAGCTGGACCTCGTCCTCGAGGTCTCATTTTAATGCACAAAATTTAGAAATAAAGGCACTTTTTTTTGGGTTCTTCTCTCACACTTGAGTTTTGAAAAGATTTTGTGAAGAGGAATAATGAAACAGGAATAAAATTGTTTTAAAAATATCACCCATGATTAGTTTTTGTTTTGAAATCGGGTCAAAGCGTTCAACTCGCGATTTATTTATTGAAGCACCACCTGCAATCACACAAAACAAACAAACAAAGTTATGAAAAACATGGGTTGCCTCCCAAGAAGCGCTTCTTTAACGTCACTAGCTTGACGTTTTAGAGAGAACTTTCTGTAATGCAAGTCAGTCGTGGAGCACTCATCATTAGTGCCTCCACCTTATCCTCCAGGTATGCCGTCAGATGGCGTAGACCTTCGAACTCTCGTGACCACCGAAATGTGACATAATCTTCAAAGAACACGTCGTTCGAACAAGAAATTAGCACATATCCTGCATCACTCTCATTAGTAGAATCAACAAGTATTTCAGGATCAGGTGCCTCTGGTTTCTCCAACCGCTCAAATGGAGTCATCAAGGTAAAAGTAGTCTAACTAGAGATTTCATACTCCTCTTGATGGGTTTTATCTTCTTTATCTATGCCCTCAACATGAAAATCACAAAGTTTAGACTCTGTGTCACTCTCTAAGAATGCATCCCAACTTCCCAACTCATTAACCCCACAAATATCATCTAGGCAAACAGATCCTTGCCTAGCACAACTATGTTTGTCATCGGAGAATGTTTCCTCCAAATCACATGTTTCAATAACAACTTCAACAGGCATTTGGGCTTGTGTATGATCAACATCTTCATCAAGGCTATCTTTCAAGGACTCTTTAGGTGAGAGATCATCCTTAGATGGTAGGGTAGGGCCGGTGTCACAAAGTATCCCCTCATCTATGGTCTCCTCATCGACTTCAGTGGGCACTTCCAAATTGAGTTCTTCAGGACTAAGTTCTATGAGGACAGGCTCTAGCTCAGTAGCAATGGGAGACTCAAAAAAATTAGGGGTGAAAAAAGTTTCAACCATCTCGCCCATAGTTACCACAGCCTCCTCCTCACATTTAGCACCTTCCTCGTATATCTCCTCTTGAACTTTGTGTTTATTGTCATATATGATTTGTTCAAATAGTTTATTGAGGCTCTCGTCACGAGATGCTAGTTCAATCCTTGTCTGTTTTAAGTCTTCCACAAGATAGAGTAATGATGATTTTAAGTTTTCGAGCTCGTGTTGAGGATAAGGTGAAATCTCAGATTCATTCCCGTAGGAATTCTCGTTTGTGCTAATGTAATGGTTTTCTAGCCTTTCGTGGTAATTTTCATTATGATTAAAATCATCATGATAATTACTTTGATAGGAAAAATCACTATAGCCTTCAAAGTTTTGCCATTGGTGAAAATAATTATCTTGAAATTGGTGATCTTCATACCCTAAAGGTGGATTTTCGCACCATTGATTGTTATCCCCATAACCTTGCTCATAGTATCCTTCATTTTGATTATTTTGGAAAACTTGTTCATTATATGGATAGTGATATGGTGGATGAGAATGAAAGTGTTCGCTTGAGTAATCCATGAGAAAATCTCAAGCAAACACGTGAGAACAAAACAAAAAGGAAATAGAAAGTCTCCCTAACTTGAATTTGCCCATGCTAAAATCAAAATCAAGAATTCACCGTGTCATTCCCCGGCAACGGTGCCATTTGATAACCGCTTTCGCGGCGTTGTAGCAAAACGGAGTATAACCTTTCGGTTTTCCTCCGAGTATCGTGTCTCTTGAGGAATGGCGGAGGAGTTTCTTGATTTTAAGCCCAGTCACAGGTTATCGCAAATTATTAGAAGCTTTCCAAATTAAAACTTTTGATTGGTTTTCTAAACTAGTTTTCTTCGAAAAAGAAAGTAATTTAAATTATGCAAATACTAATGATGGCTCAAAAATAAACTAAATGAAAAATATGAAACTCTAAATGGATTGATCAAAGAAGTGCAATGAATTGAATAATTAGAAATGGATATATTCTTGGACCTAGTAATTAGGGGAATTAAACATTGGACTAATAATTTCTTTTCTCATAGACAAGAATAGAAATTACATTCATTAATTTATCCTATTTCTAGGTTTCATCAATGTATTCAAAAATGGTTGGCTTGAATTAAGTTCTAATCTCATAGACAAGACAGAAATAATTCTCCAATATTTTGTTCAATAAAAATAGCCAAATTCATTAACTAATTAAACTCATTAATTAAACAATTTGAATTTAATTCTCATAGACAAGATGTAAATCCATTTCATTAAAATTTCCTATTTCTAGGCCTTATTAACGTGCTTAAATATGGTTGGCTCAAATTATTTTCTAATCCCATAGACAATTTAGAAATAATTTTCCAAAATTTAATTAATGAAAATGGCTAATAATTATTAATTACTATTTCATCAATTTTGAATAACTAGTCCAATTAATTAATTTTAACCCCTAATTTTCGGCTAACAAGTCAACCTATATTCCTTTAATTCAATTCATGCCCAAGAGTAAATTAACTACAACAACTCATTACTAATTTTAATATTTTACATATAAAATAAGACATGATCATAAATAATAACAACACAAGAAAATATTAAAGTGAATACTCCCAACATGTAAGCATTCGTTTCTTTCACAAATAAACATTATTTATACTAGGTAATGAGGTTGTCTAAGTAGGAGATTAATATGACAACACGAAACTATTAAAATTAAAATTCAAGATCTAATTTTCTTGAATTAAAATGGAAAACACGAAACTATTAAAATTAATTAAGAGATTTTTTCACAAATATTTGGACGAGAGGATGAATTTTCATATAAAGAACTTACAAATTGGAGCTAAAATGAAAAAGATATGAAAGATTGAAGTTGAGGGTGCAACAATGGTGGATATCCGAGCTTTGAAGAGGAAGAAGACCTTTTTGAACTATTTTCGGGCTAAGAATGTTGTGTTTGAGCTCAGCAAAAATCGGGCTATTTATAGCAGCAAAAATACCGTAGGCGGCCAACCAGGCGGCCGCCTGCTACCTTGCTCCGGCCGCCTTCTGTCCCATCACCGGCAGCCGAACGTGCGCCGGTCTCTTCATCCGCCGCAGGCGGCCGCTTGCCGTTCCTGTCTGGCCGCCTGCCGTCAAATCCCACCGGCCGGTGCTTGGTTTGTCTCCTTGTGCCGCAGGCGGTCACCGAAGGCGGCCGCCTTCCGTCCAGTGTCGGCAGCCTTCGGTCTTCTCCGGTCCGGTCAAAATTCCAAAAATGCTGACTTTCCAAAAATAGCGTAGGCAGCCTGGAAGGCGGCCAATCTGGGCCCCGTAGGCCCCGTAGGCCCCGAGGTAGTTACTTCTGACCTCTAGTACTGTCGTCACAAACCGCCACTGGCCTTTTCCGCGCACTTTGTCCTCACTCGTGCGCGCCCTGAGAAACTTCCCAGGGGGTCACCCATCCCAAGACTACTCCCGTGCAAGCACGCTTAACTTTGGAGTTCTAGGCTAATGAGCTCCCTTAAAAGGAGATGCACCTTATTGGTATGAGTAGTACTATTAATCCATTTAAATTAAATCTCTAGTGTTACAGGGCGCCCGTGAGATTGTTTGTCTGTCTTGTTCTGTATTTTGTGCTCTTCAACTTTCCCTTCTGGACCACTTTGAAATTCTGCTTCCTTCTTTCGGTATGATATCATTTTTCACTCAAATTGACTCATTGTATGCTTAATTGACCCGAAATTTCATCACATATCATGGACGTGATTTTTTACCTGATTTCACGAAACTTGAACCAAAATATATAAAACATGCCTTGTTTTTCTATTTTTCAATCCAAAATCACTTAAATTTGATAAGAAAAATAAGTACAAAAATGGACTTATCAGTATTGGAGTGGCTCTTGTTGCGGTTCTTGGAGGTGTGGTGGAAGAGCGTGTGGGAATAGGTAAGGGGGCATCTCTACCTCTACTTTGTAGAGTAGTTTGGGAAGGTCTGAGTTAGGCATGAGGAAATGTTTGATAGGCTTGGGGTGTATGAGCCAGTTATATATGTTCTTTGGTTGGTCACCCCCATAGAGCGTGTGAGAAAAAACTGTGCATCCCAAATGGCCTAACCAAGCCATGTTCATCAAACAATAATCGGGTATAGGAGTGTTATCCGTATACCCGAACTTACTTTCCAAGTGCATAACCACCTCACCCAAAACAATTGCCCCCCTCGCTGTGCTTTCCTTTTTTAAATGTGCCCACATGAGATTGCATAGGTTAAAGTCCACATGATGACGGAATAGAGCCACCGACATCAAGCAGACATCCCCCATCCTAGTGTGGTGATTGTTGGGGCGCCCAAGCAAACAGTTTGCTAAAAACTTCAAGAACCATCGGAGGACGGGGTGTTGGACATGACTAATATATAGTTGGGAGGAACTAAAGCCCACTTCTCCGGTCATCTTGGTCCACAGTGAATGACCGAAAATGGTGTTGTCGGAGATGGCTTTTTCGTAGGGAACGGGGATGCCAAAATGTCCGGCAAACTCATGTTTCGTTATTGAATAGGTGTGGTTAAACAAACGAAATGTGAGTTTGTCATCTCTAAAATCAGCCTCATCGTTCTCAAACTTCACCGAGCTCATGAATTCATAGACAATTCTTTCGTTAGAGTTGTATTTCATTTTGAAAATACGGTTCATGTCCAACTCACGAAAGAATTGCTTGGTACTACTATAAATGCCTAGTTCACGGAAAGCATCATGGCATAAGAAACGGGAAGGTTTTACTTGCCTTGTAATTGTAGTGATGAATCCAGCTCGGTGTTCTTTGTCGGCGAAAATGAGGTCCTCGTACCCTTGGATGGGTTCCATATCCCTTGACCTCTGCCCTTTGTCCTTTCTTGGTGCCATTTTTGGAGATTTGGAGCTTGAAATTGGGAAAAAATCGAAAGTGGGTTAGGGTTTTTCGGACCTGTGGAAATTGGGGAAAAGTTGGGTTTATGGGTATGGGTGTGTAGAGGAAGGTGAGGGGAGTATTTTGGTGGAAGAATGGAGTGATTTGATGGAGAAATGAGGGAGATATGGTAGACAGATGGTTCGAAAATGGAGTTTGGGGAAGAGAGTTCGAAAATTGGGTTGGGAATTTGGGGAAAATGAAGTGATTCGAGCTGTTTTGGGGTTAAAACGCAGGTATACCCGATCGAGTATTGTGTGATACCCGATCGGGTACTGAAGACAGTTTGTTCAGAACTTCGGTTTTCCAGCCATACTCGACCGAGTATCTTGCCATACCCGATCGGGTACTGGAGACAGTTTATTTGGGCTTTTGAAATTCCAGCAATACCCGACCGGGTGTATAGTCATAACCGATCGGGTATGTTTCTTTTTCACATTTTGAGCCCTGTATTCGGTCGAGTGTTGGGAGCAGGTTCTATTTGGTTTCATCCTTCTGAACATACTCGACCGGGTGTGTAGTGATACCCGATCGAGTATTCTTCCTTTTTCAATATTTGAACCCCGTATTCGATCGAGTGTCCATGGCAGGTTCCTTTTAGCTTTGCCTTTTTATGAATACTCGACCGGGTGTATAATTGTACCCGATCGAGTATACATGCATTTTTGAAAAACTTTTGCTCCTTCGATCGAGTATGACTTCGGTTCTGCTTTTTTATCAATACCCGACCGAGTCTAAGGTGGTACTCGATCGGGTATGTCCCCAGACGCTTCAAACTCTGTAATTTCTTTCCCTCCAAACATGCGGTTAGTGCCGTCTCTCACTGATCTCTCAAATAATTATAGAAAAAATGAACTTTAAACACTCGAAATAATGAAAAATAAAACTTGGGTTGCCTCCCAAGAAGTACCTTAGTTAACGTCGTGGCTCGACGTTATTCATTTTTTTTTCCAGGTGGGATCATGAGTAAGCCCTTCTTCAAAAACAACAGCCTTGTGTGACACCTCTTTATCTTTTTGTTTTGGTCTTTTCCATTTAGACTGGATTTTCATTTTAGTTACCACCTCAATTTCCGATGGTTTTGATTCATTTTCAGAGGGTTTATTCAACGGTGACTTGTCTAGTGCTTCCTCAATGATCAAGATTGATTCATTTTTTTCTTTAAATGGAGAGTGATTTTTCATAGAATTATAGATGTTATATTCTATTTTTCTTCCACCAAATTCCATAGTTAAAAGCCCGCTAGACACATCAATTTTTGAACTAGCAGTTTTTAAGAATGGTCTCCCTAATAAAACAGGGACTTCATGTCTATTACTCTCCATTTCAATCACATAAAAATCAGCAGGGAACACTAGATCGCTCACCGAGACAAGTACATCTTCCACCACCCCTTTTGGAGAAACAGTTGATCCATCGGCTAGTTGGATTATGACATCGGTTTTCTTTAAAGGGCCAAAGTCCAAGGAATTATAAAGAGTATAGGGGATCACGTTAATTGATGCCCCTAAGTCTAACATGGCCCCAAAGGTGGTGTCTCCTAGCTTGCATAGTATAGTGAACATGTGTGAGTCAGTGCATTTTTTTGAAAGTTTTTTTTTGAAAAACTGCCGAGACATGTTGACTAATTTCAATTTTCTGTTTTCCCTTTAAGTTTTGGGTCCTCTTGATTGTGCATAATTCTTTTAAAAAGTTTGCAAATCGAGGGACACTTTTAAGTGAGTTGAGGAAGGGAATGTTTACCTCACACTGGGCGAATGTCTCGTACATGCCTTTGTCATTGCTCAGCGGCCTTGTCTCCCTCCATGCTTCGGGAAAAGGGGGTTGTGGTTCGTATGATGACACTGGTGGGCTCCTTGTGATCATCTCTTCCGGTTGCTTTTCCTCTTTTTCTTTCACTTCTTTTCCGCTTCTCAACATGATAGCATTTACATGTTGTCTTGGATTTTGTTCTGTTTGAGACAGGAGCTTTCCGGAATCTTTTGCTTCAAGCCTGCTTACGGCTCCAGCTATTTGGCTCACTTGGCTTTCCAAGTTTTGAAAGCTAGACTTGGTCTCATGCTGAAATCGAACCATGTTTTGTTGCATGGTTGAGACATTTGAGGTGAGTGCTCAGATCATGTCTTCGGTGGACGTATTTGAGCTTGAAGTTTGGCCTTGGTGATTTGGAAAAGATTGTTGCAAGGGCTGACTTTGTTGTGGTTGAGGGTTCCCATATCTCAAATTCGGGTGATCTCTCCACCCGGGATTGTAGGAGTTAGAGTGCGGATCATACCTCTTCTGTTGATGACTTTGGAAACCCAAGGCATTGACTAGTTCTTCTTGAAGAGTTGGACAAAAATCGGTTGGATGCCCTTGCGGTGTGCATATACTGCAGACCTTGACCTCTTGGTTTCTAGGATTTAAAAGGAAATCCTTAACCAAAGAAGTCAAGCTGGCCATTTGACTTTTGAGAGATGATATATATTCAGCCGCGGCAACTCTTTGGGTTGAGGACCGCCCGGTGTAATGCCTGGAATTCTCGGCCAACTCCGAGATGAGGTTTCTTGCTCGATAGGGTGTTTTGTTAACAATACCCCCTCCGCATGCCGCATTAACCATTCGTCTATCATGCTCCGCAAGACCATCATAAAAATAGAGTATGAGGTCTAGCACAGAGCTTTTTGAAGCGCTCCCAGATCGAGTATGGTGATATACCCGATCGGGTATGGGGGACAGTTTGTGCAGGATTTCGGTTTTCCAGCCATACTCGACCGAGTATCTTGCCATACCCGATCGGGTACAGGAGACAGTTTGTTTGGGTTTTTGAATTTCCAGCAATACCCGACCGGGTGTAGAGTCATACCCGATCAGGTATGTTTCTTTTTCCACATTTTGAGCCATGTACTCGGTCGAGTGCTGGGAGCAGGTTCCATTTGGTTTTGTCCTTCTTAACATACTCGACCGGGTGTGTAGTGATACCCGATCGAGTATGCTTCCTTTTGCAATCTTTGAACCCCGTACTCGATCGAATGCTGGTGGCAGGTTCCCTTTGGCTTCACCTTTCTATGAGTACTCGACCGGGCATGTAAGTGTACCCGATCGAGTTTGAATGCATTCATGAAAAATTATACTCCATCGATCGAGTAGTGCCTCGGTATCTCTTTTTAAGCAATACCCGACCGAGTATAAGGTGGTACTCGATCGGGTATGTCCCCAGATACTTCAAAACCTGTAATTTCTTTCCCTCCAAACAAGCGGTTAGTTCCCTCTCTCATTGATCTCTAAAAGAATGAACTTTATACACTCGAAATAATGAAAAATAAAACTTGGGTTGCCTCCCAAGAAGCGCCTAATTTAACGTCGCGGCACGACGTTATTCATTTTTTTTATGTGGGATTGTTGGGAATATTTTATGGTTTTCAATCTAGTTAGTTATCTTTGTATTTGTGTAGTTATTAATTAAACGTGTAATACGGGCCACAAATGTGTATCAGCCCGTGGGCTTCCTTGTAACCCGTAAGTTAGCCGACTTCTCCTATAAAAGGAGGCTAACTTACGGGAACCTAAACTAATCGTAAGAGGCAAAGAGACTCAGAGGCGTAGAGATAGAGAGAAATTAGGTTGCCGCTGCTCTCCTTCTCCAGGGAGAGGAGCGGCAGGTTCATACGGTATACCAGATTCACGTTCAATCTTATCGATTTCTTTCTATCTGCTTCTTTTATCACTGCTTATGTTTGTATGATTGTTAGTATTCTGGGACTAACATTTGGTATCAGAGCCGAGGCGTGAAACAGGTTGGATCTGTCTGCGATTTTTTGGATCTAACGAAGAACTACTCTGTTTTTTCTTCTGTTTTTCTACATGTAGAGATTTGCTCCTGTAATCTCGTTTGTGAACGAAATTTTGTAAAAATCATACTGTTGGATTCGCCTTTCAAAACCGATCCAGCAGCATACCTCTTTTTTCGTTTTCTGCAATTTTTATATTTCGAAGATCTCTACATTGAGATCTCGAAATCCTTAATTCTCACTGCTGCAGAAACGTTTTTGGCTTGAAACTGATACAGGAGAATCTCGACTTTCAGGGCTATTCAGAACAGGTTTCAGATTTTCAAAAATTAATGTTTTCGTTTTGCAGGATCTCGACATTTAGGGACTCGATTTCTTCTTCTCGACATCTTGATCTCGAGATTTGCATCTCGACATCTTGATCTCGAGATTTGCATCTCGACATCTTGATCTCAAGATTTGCATCTCGACATCTTGATCTCGAGATTTGAATCTCGAAATCAAGATCTCGAGATTTGAATCTCGAAATCATGATCTCGAGATTTGGATCTCGAAATCAAGATCTCGAGATTTGTAATCTCGAGATTTGGAATTTCGAGTTTTGGAATTTCGAGTTTTGGGATTTCGACATTTGGGATCTCGATGTTTTGGATCTCGACATTCTGAAGATTTCGAGATTTTCAAAATTTCTCGATGTTTTGAATCTTTCAAAGTTTGCAGTTTCTTGGAACTCATAATTCGAATCTTGACATCTTTTGCAGTTCATCGAAGCTTTACATTATAAGGATCTCTGAATGATTCCCTGCTTATAAATGTTTCAGGAGTTTTCGATGTTCTGATGTTTTTCAAACAGCAAGTTTTCGAGATTATGAGGTTTTCGAAACTCCAAAGTTTTCGATGTTCAAACATTTTGAAATTCTGCAGATTTCGATATTCTGAGGTTTGTTTTGCAGGTGGATTTGGCCATTATTCCTCGAGGCAATCTCTAGAATTTTGTTTAAAATCCACCTGCTCTCGACATTCAACATCGAGCACCTCATCTTCGAAGAAATTCCTCAAAAACTCAAAATTAGAGATTTTCTGCGACACCGCACTGTTTTGGCCATAACTTTTGACTCAGTGATCCGATTTGAGCAAACTTTTTTTTGTTGGAAAGCTAACGAGAAGATCTACATTAATTATCTGGCTATTCCCCAGAACCCATTCTCACGCGCCCTCACTCGCAGTCTTTGAGGGTCAAAACGTTAGTTTTCCGACAAACATTCTAAATCACCGATGTCCAGGTCAAAACTTAGGCAAATCTGTTCAAATTCTTTAATTGTCAACCCTGAAGTCAAAGCTTTTCTAAACTTCAATGTAAAGGTCTGAAAATCGTAGATAATTCAATCAACCTCGCGTCAACGGTCATCTTACGACAATCAACAATCAACTGTTGAAGCCTCCCCTGACTCGTCAACATTATGTGACCATCAATATGCTGAAATTCTACATGATGAGCTCAGGGAAACCGTCATGTGTGGTACATGTTTAGATTGCTCCACACACATGGCGGGTATGACAAGCTGTGAGCAATCAAACCTTGCACATTCTGAGGGGGAGTTTCAGTTTTCTCCTCCTGGCGCCTTACACCGACAAAGCAAGGAATTTCTCAACGGATGCAACATTCTAGGGGGAGTGTTGAAAGTAATCCTCCCCGGTGCCTAACAATGTCAAAGCATACCGAGTGCTCCAGTTGAGGGGGAGTACGGAGAGAAAATGAAGAAAGTAATGAGAGAACATGTCCCTATGGCTTAGTAAACCCAAGTAAGCCTACCCATGGGTCAAAGTCGAGCGTAAGTGCGTAGGTGAGCGAGTGAGTGAGTGAACATTATGAGCATTAGGAAGCAGAAGGCTCAAGTGAGAAGAAAAACAATTATCAATGATGAGTCTGCTACCTGAATTGCCTGCTATGAATTGAACATTTGCTCCTAGCCACTAAATTACTCTGGACTATCCCCATAGGTTCAGGACTGAATTTATTCAGATCCCGGGTAGAAGTCGCTGCATTTTGTCCAAACGGCGCATGCACAACCCTACCCTAGACCACTCACTTGTCTCCCAACAGACATGTGTTTAATCATAATTCACGGGGAACCACATCTCTCATTACTGTCTCCTTCCGAGGCAAGTAATACTGACTACAGTGGCCTCAGCCCCATGCCACTGAACTTTCATTGATCACGTCGTGTCTAGTTACTCACTCCCAAATGTTTTGAAATTTTCTAGGACACAGACGCACTTTTAGAGTCAGTTGCAGGTCTACATGACCCGCGAGAACTTCCATAGGTCTCATCTATTGCAGATGTAGACTAATGATTGGAAGGAAGTCCTACTGTTGCAACATAAGAATCACCAACATTTTCAGGCCATTGCTTAAGAGTTCATCTCTATAGTGATGATAACGGGTGTCTTCACAACCCCGGGGGGCTACGTTATCTTGTTTTTGGTTCTGCTTGTTTTTCATGTTTTTATCTCCGCAGAATAAAAGAATAACAGCATGACGTCCCGATTCATCGGATCGTCATGAGGGGGAGAGTGGTCCACATGCTGTTAACACTGAACAAATCATTCTGGGACACCTCACTCCTCCATCACAAAATTCAACACCCTCTCTACTATCTCTGCAACTCAAATCAAATGGTCAGCTACACTCACAAATCAACCATCATTATGTTCCGCTGTGCCACCGACAAGTTCTCCTCAAATGCATTCATTCCAAATAGTCAAAGACTACATTGTGGAGGAGATAGAGGTCAAATACTCCTGTCCTGAAGATGAATTCCATGGGCGTCTCCTATTCTCCAAAGAACATTCATTCTAGAGGCGTCACCGACAAGTTCTCCTCAAATGCATTCATTCCAAATAGTCAAAAAGACTACATTGTGGAGGAGACAGAGGTCAAATACTCCTGTCCTGAAGATGAATTCCATGGGCGTCTCCTATTCTCCAAAGAACATTCATTCTAGAGGCGTCACCGGACTTCATCCAAGCTGATCAAGAGCAACTTCTGGAAGGCAAGGACTACATGCAAGATACTGAAGGTCCCTCAACCCCCGGCATCAAAGATCAAACTGTCAAGAAGACATCAAAGGGGAGATTGCAAGGATTTCTTCAGATAGCCTTCCTAAGAAGTCAAGTTCAAAGACAAAGGAAGCTCAATAACAACAAAGACAAAGATATCTGCGCTGCAATGCTGATTCAACACGATTGATCACCAAGGGGGAGATTGTTGGGAATATTTTATGGTTTTCAATCTAGTTAGTTATCTTTGTATTTGTGTAGTTATTAATTAAACGTGTAATACGGGCCACAAATGTGTATCAGCCCGTGGGCTTCCTTGTAACCCGTAAGTTAGCCGACTTCTCCTATAAAAGGAGGCTAACTTACGGGAACCTAAACTAATCGTAAGAGGCAAAGAGACTCAGAGGCGTAGAGATAGAGAGAAATTAGGTTGCCGCTGCTCTCCTTCTCCAGGGAGAGTAGCGGCAGGTTCATACGGTATACCAGATTCACGTTCAATCTTATCGATTTCTTTCTATCTGCTTCTTTTATCACTGCTTATGTTTGTATGATTGTTAGTATTCTGGGACTAACAGGGATCGTGAGCATCCCTTGTTTTATTTTTTGAGGCCCTATTTAGCCATTTTTCAATTTTATTGTTCGGCCTTTTCCAGTAAGGCCGAGGTTTCTTTCTTGCTACTACCTCAACCGTCAATGGTTTATCTAGTGATTCCTCAATGCTAAAAATTGATTCTCTAACGGGAGAGTGAGTTTTAATAGAATTATAAATGTTATATTCTAATTTCCTTCCATCAAATTCCATAGTTAAAAGTCCGCTAGAAACATGGGGTCTCCCCAACAAAATGGGGACTTTGTGTTCATCACTCTCGATTTCAAGCACGTAGAAATCGACAGGAAACACTAGATCCCCTACCGAAACCAGTACATCTTCCACTACCCCTTTCGGGGAAACAGTTGATCTATCAGCCAGTTGAATTATGATGCTTGTTTTATTTAAAGGGACAATGTTCAAAGAATTATACAGAGTATAGGGGATCACGTTAATTGATGCCCTTAAGTCTAACATTGCCCTAGAGTTGGTGTCTCCTAGCTTGCATGGTATAGTGAACATGCCCGGGTCAGCACATTTTTTTGGGAAGTTCTTTTCAAAAACTGCCGAGACATGTTCACTAATTTCACTTGGTTGTTTCCCCTTTGAATGTGGTGTCCTCTTGATTATGCATAATTCTTTTAAAACATTAGCGAATCAAGGAACACTTTTCATTGAGTTAAGAAGTGGAATATTTACCTCACACTCGGTGAAGGTCTCATAGAGATCTGCATTTCTCTCCAGCTTCCTTGTTTCCTTGAGTGCTTCTGGGAATGGTGGGAGTGGCTCGTATGAAGACAATGGTGATGACCTGTCTTTCGTGGTCTCCTCCTCCGGTTGAATGTCTCCTTCAGGGTATATCTCCTCAATCTCCTGATCTCCCTTTTCTGCCTTCTCACTTTTCAACATAATGGCACTCAGATGTTGTCTCGGGTTCGGCTCCGTTTGAGATGGGAGTTTACCCGAGTCCTTAGCTTCAAGTCGGCTTACAACATGAGAAATTTGGCTAACTTGAGTTTCCAAATGCTTGACTTTGTCTCATGTTGGAATTGTATCATGGTTTGTTGAAATTGTCCCATGTTTTGTTGCATGGAAACCATGTTTGAGGTCAAAGTTCGGATCATGTCATCAATTGACATACTAGTTGAGAATTTGAGCCTTGGGTATTGAAAGATGGTTGAGAAGGTGGATTGGATTGTTGGGGATTTCCATATCTTAAGTTTGGATGATCCCTCAATCCAGGGTTGTAAGAGTTTGAGAATGGATCATACCTCCTTTGTTGATGCCCTTGGAAACCAAGAGCGTTGACTTGCTCTTCTTGGAATGATGGACAAGAATTAGTTGGATGCCCTTGTTGCATGCATATGACACAGAGCTTGGGCTCTTGGTTTCTAGGATTTAAAAGGAAATCCATAACCAAAGAAGTCAAGCCGGCCATTTGACTTTCTAAAGATGAATATGATTCCGCCGCGGCAACTTTACGGGTTGAGGACCGCCCGGTGTAATGCCTAGAATTCTCGGCCAACTCCGAGATGGGGTTTCTTGCTTGAGAGGGTTTTTTATTGACAATGCCCCCCCCCCCCCCACACGCCGCATTCACCATTCGCTTATCATGCTCCGCAAGACCATCATAAAAATAAAGGATGAGGTCTTGCTCTGTATATCCATGGTATGGACAACTAGCACATAGTTTCTTGAAGCGTTCCCAGAATTCATAAAGTGATTCATCATCACCGTGTTCGATATTACTTATTTGCATCTTTAGAGAGGAGGAAATGGAGGCGGGATAATACCTCTCTAAGAAGCATTTCTTCATAGCTGCCTGATAGTCCCTGTTTTCTATAACAACAGTATAATATGGCATACGGATGAAAGATTAACAACAAAGATGAACACAGAAAGATCAAGCGTAAACCTTCTCTGATATACCGTGAACAGTTCGTACAAGAATGATAAGCGCTAAGGCTATTTTGAGCAGATACGAAAGTTCACCGCAAACCTGAGTCCTCCGCCCTCTTTTATAGGCGAGGCTCAGGTATGCGTAAAAAGGCTTCTCGCCTAAGTATGGGCCTAACACTTGGCCCATATTGAATATTATTCTAACAGATATATTGAATCAGTGCAGAACAGAAATAGTAAACATCTAAATTATTACAGACAAATTAGACAAACTTGATTCACAATAAAATAGTCTTCAACAATCTCCCCCTTTGTGATCAAGTGCCGTCTTGCATTTATTTTTGAGATCTGAAGTAATGCTTTCTGAAATTTAGCGCATGCTCATACTGTCTCAGCATTCTTCTTTTTTCAAGTTGCTCGTTGATGGGCTTTAGGATGGTCCACACCTTCTCGTATACTATGAGCTCTTCCTCGCTGGCATCCGCAAGTCTTGGATCTATATTCTCCTTGATCTCCTGTAGCTTAGTCTGGATGATCTTTAGAGTCCCATCACAATACTTGTGAATGTCTTCTACCCACATGAGTCTTTTCTGTTCCTCGTGATTGAGATATATGATAGAGACTGGGTCCTTGAAGATATGATATGGTCTGTACTTTTTGAGCTCTGGACCGTACAGAGTTGGCTTTACCAGATTTTCTTTTCTCACATTGTTTTCCAGGGCCATCTGTAGATCATGGGCAACATAGAATCTGATCTGTCTCAGCATAAATCGTTTGATCGCCTCATAACCTTCTTCGTGTGTCCTGTTTCGACTCAGTGAGAGATACCTACTTACCATGAACATTTGGTAGTTATCCTCCATCTTCATCATTATAAAATCATTTTCTTGGCAGATGAATGTGCTTGGAGTCTGTTCGTCGAACTTTGAAGCTGTAGAACGGGATGGTGTGATGATCTTCTCTGTGTATATCAAGGATAGCGTCAATAGGGTGGATGCTGGACTTCATGTCTCTTTCCAGTATTTGTCGTTGTTTTCCAGATGATCTGTGCATCAGCATGTGAAGATGTCCGCCAGCCAGTTTGCCCTTAAGGTGAGTCAAGCCACGGATCTTCAGTTCATCGAGCTGTTTGAGCTTGTCTGCGGTTCTCCAAATTCCCTTTCTGATTTCCTCTTGGAAGGGGGCATTTATTCTGATGTTTTCCCAGAGCTTTTCTTTTGGGGGCAACTTGCCTGCCGTTTGTCTGATGACGGATTCTAGCTCCCTGGGTATCTTTTTGTAGTCCTCCCCTTCTTTGAGTTCCTCTTCATCAAGGCGTATGATATCTTCTGCGCATTTGGCCAGCAACTCTCTCAGCCACCAATTTCGCTGCATATCCTCTGTTTCAGCTTCGCATTTAAGATCATCCCACTCTGTCCACTTTCTCGGCCAAACGTCGTGTATCACAGCATCCTCGAGTGCATCATGAATGTCTTTGCCTTGGGGAATGAATGGGACTCTCAGCTGTGATGATCTTTCGTGTGAAGCACAACCGGGTTCACTAGGATTGCCCGTTGTCATCAGCTTAGAACTGAGTTCTGGCTGATGGCCTGACTTGACAGATGAATCAGAGATAGCATCGTCAGGACTTCCATCCCCTCCTCGGACGGTATCCTTTGGAGACACGCCTCGGGATGTTGTCATCGATTTCGAACTGTGTTCTGATTGATGGCCTGAGCTTTGTGATGTACCAGAGGTAACCACTACAGGACTTCCATCCCTTCCTCGGACAGTATCTCTAGGAGATAAGCCTCGGGATGTTTCATCTAGCTCGACCAGGCTAGAGAGTTGGACTTGGTTGTGGCTCGAGGAAGGTGGTGGTTGGTTGGTGGGTTGGTTTGATGAGGTGTTTGGCTGGGGTTCATGGCTGGTAGAGGCTGCTTGCTCAAGTGTCCGAGGTCTCTTGTTCTCCCCCTCATGAGGTTCCGAATCATCGGGATCCTCATGGGAACGTTTGAGACCTCGGGGACTGTCACGGCAAGTGTCGTATTGAGGGCGGTCATGGTTGAAGAAAACTTGGAGAAGATCACGCTCGAAGGGTGTAAGGTTGCAAGCGTCGACCTCCAGCAACCGAAGAAACGGGAGATCAGCGAGCTCAAGACGGGATAGGTAGAAGGGATTGGTCGAGGTAGAGGGCGATACTAGTTCTGTATCGTGGGTGCCCCGAGAGGGTGAAGGGCTAAAGGGTTTGGTGGAGGTGATAGGGATGACAGGAGTGGGTTGAGGAATTGATTGAGAGGGTGAAGAGTGAGGTTTGGGGTGGCTCTGTTCATTATGAACCGCTGGGGTTGTCTTGGAGTCCTGTGCCCAAGCGGTGAATGCTTGTTGCACCCATGGTTTGATGGTGGACTCCATGTAGCGGTTCATGAGAACGGTAACGTCTTCGGGTGTAAGGGGTCCAGTTACGGGGGTTGTAACTGTTGTCACAACATCAGTGAAGAGAGCTGATGTGTGGCCTGCGTTCAATGATGAAGTCATTGTTGGCATAGTAGGGCTTCCGACCATCATCGTTTGCACTCCGGTCGTTGTATTCAGGGTGTGTGCACCTGTATGTGCTGTGAATGGTGTAGGTGTCCTAGAAAAATTTGAAAATGTGGGGAATGTGACACCTAGACTCGATGTGTGGAAAGAGGGGGTTGTGGCCTCGGGCGGTGGGCCACTAGAGCGCTCAACTGGTTCGGAGGGAACCAGTGAGGTGGGTGAGTCCCGTGTTGTTGAAACGTTAGCCTTTTGGGAGGCTAACGAGTGGCTGGGAGAGGGTGGTGCATGCGCAGTTGAGCCTGATGCTGCGGCTTCTACCCGGGAACCAACAAGATTGGCCCCTGTACTTAAGGATTCGGCCTGGCTTATAGTGATGAAGGGAAGACAGTCGTCAAAGATGTGTAGGTCCTCCTCAGCGACCAAACTTTTTCTGACAGGACGCTGCTTCTTTGCCTTAGGTGAACGGGGAGCAGCAATCTTGGCTGTAACTGGCTCCTTCACTTGTTTGATGACGATAGTCTTGGGGCGGGCAGCTATAAATGGAGCTGCATCCTCAGGGGTGATTTTCTTTGGAGGAGAATCAAGTGGCAGCTTCCCCTTTTGGATTAGAGCAAAGGTGTGCTCCACGTCGTCAATATCGCCGTCGTCATCATCATCGTTAGCATCGTCATCATCCTTGGCCACGCTATTGGATGCCTCATCGTCAGCCTTTTTATGGGCCGGGATGGACGATTCATTGGCAGGTTCCGCAACGTTTGTACATGTGCCCTCAGCCGTCCGATTCCTCTCGAGAGAATCGTCAGACTTCCCTTCATGGGGCACACGCGCCACTGGTTTCTGTGGCTTACGGGCTCTCTTTGGACCCTTACTTGCTCTCGGCTTAGGCCCCGGGGCAGGTCCAGCTGGGTTTGGCTGAACCATGGGGCCATCTATCTGTAAGCTTTCTCTATACTGGACAACTGTGGAGTGTCGTGGATTGCCCAAGTCCAGCAGATAGTCTGGTATTGTCATCCCCACAGTGTCATGCTTGAAGCGCTTGAAGTACTGGAGCTTGGGGGCAGTGTACTGATCTTCATCGCTGCGCTTTGGAATCCCTCGGTGTGCGGTCATATATTCATCAATGATGAGCGCCAACCATCTGGCGTAGGGAATCGTCATGCCTGTTTTTCCGTCCTCTTTGTCCTGGACTTGAGTCACCAGCTCGATCCAGAATAGTTGTGCCATGTCATAAATTTTGTTGAAAACGATCCCATTGAATATTTGGAAAATCTGCAAGTTGCATTTGTCATGGCCAGCGTGCTTTGGAGATAGGCACTTGTTGACGAGGCCAAACAATGTCTTCCATGGGTATGGCAGGTTCATCAATTTGAAGTGAGACAGGAACGGCAGTGGTGCATCATATCCCAATTTCTCCAACCCTTGCATCAGTTCAGTCTTTGAGGGAAGTGGGTCATAAGATTGGTGGACAGGCAGCTCCAGTGTGGTTCGTAGTGTGGGCGCTGTTAATGTTAGCCTTCTGTTGTGGAGCGTGGCACTGATACTAGATGCGTCCTTCTTGGAAGGCATGTGCATGGTCCCCCATAACTGTTGCAGATAGATTTCGGGGACCGTTATAGCTTTGGTGAGTGCCGACCAGATGTAGTGCCCCTTAAGGATGATAGGGATGACTGGGTCAGGGCACTTGAAGACGGCAAGGTCGAGCTGGTAGTTGTTGTCCTATAGCCGAACCCACTTGTATTTGGGGAACAGCTGAGTATAGAGTGCATCTTCCTGGGAGGTATCTTGTTGAGTGCCTGACATATTTAGCTGAAAGAATAGCACACGTTAGAAAAAAATGAGATTCCCTTTGGGGTTAATGATTTATGAGATGAGGAAACGAGTTCTGGCACAAAGTTATAAAACTTGAGATCATGGACACGAGTTTACAAACTCGAGGCCATGAGCGCGAGTTTACAAACTCGAGCCCATGAATACGAGTTTACAAACTCGAGGCCATGAGCGCGAGTTTACAAACTCGAGCCCATGAGCGCGAGTTTACAAACTCGAGCCCATGAGCGCGAGTTTACAAACTCGAGCCCATGAGCGCGAGTTTAGAAACTTGAGCCCATGAGCACGAGTTTACAAACTCGAGCCCATGAGCGCGAGTTTACAAACTCGAGCCCATGAGCGCGAGTTTACAAACTCGAGCCCATGAGCGCGAGTTTACAAACTCGCGGTCTGTCCTCGAATTTGAAACGCCGGATTTTGAAACCAAGCGTTTTAACTCGAGTTGCAGAACTCGTGTTTGCCCAACGAAGACGATATCCACCTGTAAAGACATAAAAAAAACAATATACATTCAACCAAAACTCCTTTTAATATGTGTGAAAATGCGTTTTCGGTTTTGGACAGTTCGTGGTAGCTTTCGAAAAACGGAGTGTGATGGGGAAGTTCGAAGTGAAGAGCTACCTTGGAGAGGAGTTTGATTGGGGAGATGAGTGAGAGCGAGAAAGAAGTTTGAGGAAGAAGACGGAGAAGGATCTCGAGCTCTGGGAGTTCTGTGAGAAGAAAGGCGTATGAAATGAGGAGGAGGAGTGGGATCTGAGGTTTAAATACGCGAGTTTTTAGGAACGGGCCTGGAGAGAAGAAAATTGTTTGGGCCAGAACAGGTAGCTAGGCCCGTTTGGCCTTAAGGGCGAAATGACCCATTTCTGATCAATAAAAGTACTCCCCCTCGCTGGAATCAATACACATACTATTTTTGGGATTTTCAAATTTTCTCCCCCTCGATGAATGCAACGCACACACACTATGTACATATGCAACTCACACACACTATTTTTGGGATTTTCAAATTTTCTCCCCCTCGGTGAATGCAAAAGCACACACACTATTTTTGTATTTTTCACGGGTTTCTCCCCCTGGACACATGCAACACACACAATACACAAAATGCAACTCACACAGACTATTTTTGGGATTTTCAAATTTTCTCCCCCTCGATGAATGCAAACGCACACACACTATTTTTGTATTTTTCATAGGTTTCTCCCCCTTGACACATGCAACGCACACAAAACACAAAATGCAACTCACACACACTATTTACAGACACACGCACGCACACTTTGTACAAGTCCTACACACGCACACCTTTTTACAGACTAGTGGAGACAAAATTACATAGGCTCGAGGTTCAACATGCCTAATTTGGAAACCAAAAACTGGAATCTCTTTTCATCCAGTGCCTTAGTAAACAAATCAGCCAGTTGAAGCTCTGAGCTTACAAAGTACATGTCTATATCTCCTTTCTCCACATGGTCTTTGATGAAATGATAGCGCAGGTCGATGTGTTTGGTGCGGGAGTGATGAACCGGGTTGCTGGTGATGGCGATGGCGCTCTGTGAGTCACTGTAGATCGGGATATGGCGGAAAGTGTAACTGTAGTCCTTTAGCTGGGTCCTCATCCATAATATTTGTGAACAACAGCTAGCAGCCGCGACGTATTCTGCCTCGGCCGTAGATGTTGACACACAGTTCTGTTTCTTGGAAGACCAGCAGACTAACTTATCGCCCAAGAACTGGACAGCTCCCGATGTACTTTTGCGGTCCATCCGGAAACCAGCAAAATCAGCGTCAGAGTATCCGACTAGGTCAAAACCTGAGTGCTTGGGATACCAAAGGCCTAGGTTCACAGTGCCTTTGAGGTATCTCAAAATTCTTCGAACAGCGGTCAGATGGGATTCCTTTGGATTCGCCTGAAAGCGTGCACATAAACATGTGGAGAAGACGATATCAGGCCTGCTAGACGTGAGATATAGCAAAGATCCAATGATGGCCCTATAGTTTGTGGCATCGACTGGCTTCCCAGAGGGGTCTGAGTCCAGTTTATTGGTGGGGGACATGGGGGTCGTCATGGAAGATTTGTTATCAATATTGAATCTCTTAAGCATTTCCAGAATATACTTGGACTGATTGATGAAAATGCCGTCAGAGAGTTGTCTTACTTGCAGGCCTAGGAAGAAATTCAGCTCTCCCATCATGCTCATTTCAAACTTTGATTTCATCAGTTTCTCAAAATGTTTGCACAGACGTGGATTTGAGGAGGCGAAGATGATGTCATCAACATAGATCTGAATCAGGATGATGTCAGACTTCTGTCGCTTGATGAAAAGTGTGGTATCAATCTTCCCTTTTGAGAAACTTGAGTCAACCAGAAATTCGGTTAAGGCATCGTACCCAGCTCTTGGTGCCTGTTTCAGCCTATACAGAGCTTTCTTCAGCTTGTACACATGGTCGGGATATCTGGGATCTACAAATCCTTCGGGCTGAGCGACATAGACTTCTTCTTCCAAGACTCCATTCAGAAAGGCAGTCTTTACGTCCATTTGAAAAACGGTAAAGTTCTTGTGGGCCGCGTACGCAAGAAAAAGGCGGATTGCTTCAATTCTTGCTACGGGTGCAAACGTTTCATCATAGTCTATGCCCTCTTGCTGATTGTATCCTTTAGCGACCAGCCGTGCCTTGTTGCGTATCACTATGCCTTCTTTGTCCTTCTTGTTCTTGAACACCCATTTAGTGCCAATGATGGTTTTCTGAGGGGGTGTAGGCACGAGTGTCCACACTTCTAGTCTGTCAAACTGATTGAGCTCATCATGCATGGCAATCACCCAATCTGGATCAGTGAGTGCCTCTGAAACTTTGGACGGTTCATTCTGGCTTAGAAAGCATGCATAGTGACATTCATTCATAGTAGCCGATCTCGTACACACACCTTGACCTGGATCACCGATTATTTGTTCAGTGGGATGAGCTCTTGTCCATTTCCTCTCATGTGCCAGAGGATTAGGAGTAATGATCGGTTGATCCGAGTCCTGGTAGGGGATTGGTGACTCTTGAGCAGCTGTGGTGTGCGGTGGAGATGACTCTGATGTGGTAGCAAAACCGTGATCATCCACTCCTCCGTGATTAGGTTGGGGAGTTGACGGAGTAGATGGTTCATTATCTGGTCCGAGAAGGAGTGGAATTTCAGTGAAAGGAGTCGGTTGCTGGGGAATAGTTGACGATGAAGCTGGTGTGCATGGAGAAGATGAGGGTTGTGAATTCTCGTAGAAGTTCTGAAAGAGAGAATTGAGAATCACACCTTCAGGTACAGGGTTTGGTTAAACTGTGTCAGAGTCCGCTGGTACAGCAAGTGACGGGTCAGCCTGTAAGTGTTCCGTTGCGAAGTCAGCCATCTCATAGAATGTCACATTCACACTCTCAATGACCGTTCGCTTGTCTCTAAGATAGACTCTGTAAGCTTTGGACTGCTGAGAGTAGCCAATGAACACCCCTTCTTGGGCTTTTGCGTCTAGCTTACCTCTATCAGTTCTGTCATTCAGTACGAAGCACTTACAGCCAAATATCTTGAAGAATGAGATATCCGGAGTTCGGTTGAAGAGGATTTCATATGGGGTTTTGTCGAAGCGTTTGTGGATAGATGTTCTGTTTTGGGTGTAGCACGCAGTATTAATGGCCTCTGCCCACATAAAGTGAGGCAATCTATATTGGATGAGCATGGTGCGTGCCACTTCGACAAGAGTCTTGTTCTTTCTTTCAACAACTCCATTCTGTTGGGGAGTTTTGGCTGCTGCAAATTGCTGCGTGATACCGAGAGATTCATAGAATCCAGTGAGAGTTTGATTCTTGAACTCGGTACCGTTGTCAGTTCTGATGATTCGAACACTGTGCTGCAGCAGTTTCTGGACTGTTCTGACAAAGGTCATAATGATTTCTGCTGCCTCGTCCTTTTTACGAAGAAATTTTGTCCATGTGTACCTAGAGAAGTCATCAACAATCACCAGTGTGTATTTGCGGCTGTTGATGCTTTGGACTCTCATAGGTCCACACAGGTCCATGTGTATCAGTTGCAGCGGTAGAGTAGATGATGGGACAGGCTTTGACTTGTGGGAGCTTCTCGTCATTTTGCCCATTTTGCAGGCACTACAATGATTTTCAGCGGAAGACTTCAACGGAGGAAGCCCCTTCACAAGTTTCTTTGATGACAGGATGGACAAATTCTTGAAATTGAGATGGGAAAGACGTCTGTGCCAGAGGTTGTTTTGTTCTGTTGAAGCTTTGGACAGCAGACAGATGGAAGTGGTGGATTGAACGCTTTTCAGATCAATAGTGTACAGGTTTGAGGTCCTGTAACACGTTAATAATGAGTTCCCTTCGCTGTCTAGAACACAACATTGTTTGGCAAAGAACCTCACTTCCATCCCACTGTCACAGAATTGTCCTATGCTCAGAAGATTGTGTTTGAGCCCTTTGACAAATGAGACATCCTTGATGGTGACACTGGCACAGATGACATCCCCATATCCAAGAATAGGAGATGAGGCGTCGTTCCCGAATCTAATATTGCCTCCATAACAGTTGGTGTAGTTGCTCAGTAGGCACTTTATTCCGGTCATGTGGGTTGAGCATCCAGAATCCAAGTGCCACACATGACCGTCCTGCAAAGCAATTAAACAGGTTTAGGTACCCATCTTGGAATGGGTCCTTCCTTATCAATGAAAAACACCCTTTTAAATTTTGCTTTGAGCTGTGATCCAAGGTCAGCAGCTCTTTCAACAAAAGATCTGTCTCTTGTGGGCTTTCCGATAGCCAGATCTGCTTTTGCAGTGGGTCTGATTTTTGGAGCCCACTTAGCAGTTTCCATTTTAGTTCTGGTGGGTCTGAATTTGGGGACCCACCTTTCCACTTTAGTTCTGGTAGATCTGAATTTGGGGACCCACCTCTCAGTTTCAGTTTGGATGGGTCTTCGTTTGAGGACCCACCTTTCAGTTTCAGGTTTGGTAGGTCTCTTCTTGGGGACCCACCTTTCGGTTTCAGGTTTGGTAGGTCTCATCTTGGGGACCCACCTTTCAGTTTCAGTTTTGGTGGGTCTTATCTTGGGGACCCACCTTTCCGTTTTAGGTTTAGGAGGAGAGTAGACAGGTGCTTTGTGATTGAATGGTTGTTTCTTCAGTTTAGTTTTGAAAATCTCCTCTTTAGAAAGCCGGTTAAGATGTTTCCTTGAATGAACTCTAAGAGAATATTTCATATCAGGAATACAAAACGTTCCCTTAGAAGTTCCTTTCTTGGTTTCTCTTTCAGGTTTGAGCTTTCTGAAAGGCTTTGATTTAACAACATTCACATCACATTCATAATTTTGGGGGTCTGGAACAGAATAACCATAAGCAATAGTAGAATTATACATTGAGCCATGTTCAAAAGATGTCACAGAGTTTTTCAGCTTGGGACTCAAGACTGAACTACTAGAAACTGAGTTTACATGGACAGACTTAGACTTAGTTTTAGAGTACAAAATGGAGCTGGATCTGGGACCAGGTTTATTCTCAAAAACTTTCTGCTTGCCAGCATCTATTTCCTTTCTTTTTATCTCCCACTCTTTCTTCTCTTCTCCTCTTCTTTTCACTTCTTGTCCTGTGACAAAAGGAGAAGAGCGATGAGTGGCAGATTTTTCAGAAGATTTAGTTTTATCAGAAGAGGTTTGAGCAGTTTTTAAAACAGAATGATATTTTTTACTCAATTCATCAAATTTGCTTAACAGTTCTTGCCAATTGCTTTCAGAACTTTTCTTTTCAGTTTCAAAACGCTCTCTCTCATTGTCAAGGGTTTTCTGAAGATCCGCATATTTTTGGACCAACGGAGAGATGCATTTGTCCTGTCCGGACTTAAAAATTCCAGTTTTGGGAGTGGGACCCATTGGACATTCGAAATAAGGAACCCCTTTTGGGACATTAAAAATGTCAAACCCCTCCTCGTTGTAGATTACTTTTTCTTTAGAAAGAGCTTTCTCAACCAGAGGAGTATAGTCAAAAGAAGTTTCAATTTTTGGATTACTCCTCTTCTCTTCTTCTTCTTTAGCGGTTTCTTCTTCACTTCCAAATTTCATTTTCTTTTCAATGTCTAGAGTTAAGTAAGTTGCATCATACAACTGGCGGCAGTCAACTTTCTTTAAATGACAAGGGTTCGACAGTCCAAGACCAGCTTTTGGGTTGTAATGCTGAACGTCGCTTATTCGATTTAGAAAAACTGTATGTTCGGTTTGACCTCTTCTGACACACACGTCCTCAAGTTCCTTTACTTTGCTTAAAAGGCTGCTTCTTTTATTCCTTAAAAATTCACAGTCAGCTTTGGCTGTGTTTTTCTCAACTTCGCTGTCTTGCAGTTTCTTAGTCAGTTCAGCTATTTTAAGTTCAAAGCTTTCAAAGTCTGAGGACACCTTTTTGATTTGATCTTTGGCATTTTCAAGTTGAACGCTTAAGGAAGATTTTTGGTCAAGGTTCTGTTTCAGTACCCTGTAATTATTGTCTAATCTCTCCTGCAGTTCTTTAATGAGGTTGTCCTTATTGTGTAAGGACTGAGTTTGGATAGTGTGAGAGTCATTAGAGGTACTTACAGTGCTTGTAGAGCATTCACTTCCGGAGATCGCAGCATCACCCTTTTTCTCTTCTTCATCCTCCAGCCTTGCCATCAATGCGAAGTTTTCTTCCTCTTCTTCTTCTTCTTCAGTATCATCTTCCGCCCACTGGACCAGCTCAGCATGTTTGCCAGATGCTTCTACTTCTTCCTGTTGTGCCAAGAAGAGCTTTTGTTTATTCATCAGAATCTTTTGTTTGTAGAAGTTTGCATCTCTCTTCTTTGGAAGCCGACAGTCTTTGCTGATATGTCCAGGCTTCCCGCAGTTATAGCACACGGAGGTGTTAGCAGTTGATGTAGCCTTCCTGGCTGAGCTTTGGTCCTGATTCTTCTGTTTGTAGTTGGAAGAAGAGGTCCGCAGCTTATTTGAAGAGTTGTTCCTCTTGGCAAACTTCTTGGCAAGTAGGGCCATCTTCTTCTGGAGATCTGCAAGCTCAGCTTCAAGATCAGTTCCTTCTTCATCACTTTCATCTTCATCAGATTCAACCTCCACTATCTTCTTCTTCTTCTTCTTCTGCAGAGGTTTCGCTGTTCTTTTGGGCTGAGCTTCCATCAGTAGAGCTAGAGGATTTGGGCTTGATTGCTCCTCAGTGCATACAACGTCATTGACAAACTCCTTTAACAGCTCATTTAAGGTGAAGAGATCAATCTCATCCATGTCAATGCGTTGTCTCAAGTCCTTTACTGTTTTGCTCCAAGATGGGTGCAGACTGGACAGAAATCTAGTATTCAGTTCCAGGTTGGTTCTGAATATTTTGATTTTCCTCATTTCATTCATCAGCTTCACAAGCCTGGCATGAGTCTCGTGAAGAGGTTCTCCAGGAGCAGCCTTGAACGAGTCATAAGCCATTAGAATAGCAGATTTCTTGGTTTTTAGGATTATGCTCGTGCCTTGGAGTAATTTTTCAATCTCATCCCACATTTCTTTTGCAGTTTGCATATTGTCAATCATCACGTACACTTCATTGGGGATGGCTTGGAGGAGGTATGTTTTGGCCATAAGGTCTCCTCTCAGCCTTAGCTTGTCTGCTTCAGTGTATTCAGACGGCCTCTTTCGTCTTGTTTCCGGAGGAATGGGTGGATTATTAGTTGAGTCCCCCCCTCCTACGTCAATCATCAGAACAGTTGGTCCTTCCAGGAGCGATTCCAGCATTGCGTCGGAGTTTTCTTTGTGCTCTAGGAAGTTCAAGAAACGAGTTCTCCACATTTGGTACTCCCCTTTCCTCAGAGATGGAGGAGTACTGCTGTTTCCTTGCGCATTGGATTCAGAAGCCATTTCTGTAGCTGTAGAAAACTGACCGTTCGAGAAATAAGATCAGAAAATTTACTAAGTCAAGAACTCGAGTTCCTGAGTATTAAAGGCCTAAACTCGAGGTCTGGGGAACTCGAGGTGAGAGTTCGAGTTTATAAACTCGAGGTCAAGAGTTCAAGTTTCCAAAACTCGAGGTGTAAACTCGCAAGGTCAAAACTCGAGGTCAGACTGCGAGTTTGCAGACTGCGAGTTTGAGACTGCGAGTTTGAGACTGCGAGTTTGAGACTGCGAGTTTGTAGACTGCGAGTTTGTAGACTGCGAGTTCTTGAGCTCGAGTTCCTAACAGCGAGTTTCTTAACTCGAGTTTGCAGCTGCGAGTTTATGCGATAACACCTGGGCTGCGAATTCCTGAAAAAATAAAACTTCAGATTTTCAGAAAAACAAAAATGGTAGGTTGTAGCCCTTGTTGTAGAGATCCTTTCACCCAAGTTTCAGGTCAAAAAGCTACACAGAGCTTAGAGAAACGAGGGATGCGAGTTCTTGGATGCAAGTTTACAGAGAACAAAAAATTGCGGAAACGAATAAAGAAGATATACTGCTTGATCGGCTTTGAAACGCGATTCTAACAGTATAACTTTTACAACATTTGGTGCAGAAATAAGATTACGGATGATAAACTCGCTATTCTACAAAAGGAAGGAAAAACAGAGTCTTTCGCAGATAGTTCTTCTGATCAGCTCTCGATCGGCTCTGATACCATTTGATAGTCCCTGTTTTCTATAACAACAGTATAATATGGCATACGGATGAAAGATTAACAACAAAGATGAACACAGAAAGATCAAGCGTAAACCTTCTCTGATATACCGTGAACAGTTCGTACAAGAATGATAAACGCTAAGGCTATTTTGAGCAGATACGAAAGTTCACCGCAAACCTGATTCCTCCGCCCTCTTTTATAGGCGAGGCTCAGGTATGCGTAAAAAGGCTTCTCGCCTAAGAATGGGCCTAACACTTGGCCCATATTGAATATTATTCTAACAGATATATTGAATCAGTGCAGAACAGAAATAGTAAACATCTAAATTATTACAGACAAATTAGACAAACTTGATTCACAATAAAATAGTCTTCAACACTGCCCACGTATCTATACTTCCCGAAGGAAGATAGAAAAGCCAATCCTTTGCGGTGTCCTTTAGAGAAAATGGAAAAGCCCACAACTTGATCTGTTCCTCAGTCACACCGTTTGGACACATGCTTGTGCAAACGATGTGAAACTCTGAGAGGTGTTTGTTTGGATCCTCTCCTCTCAGGCCATGGAAGGATGGCAGCAGATGAATGAGCCCAGATTTTAGCTCAAACGTATTACCCTCATCAAGTGTAGGGAAGGTAATACACAATGGTTGTTGATTCAAGTTTGGAGCTGTGAGCTCCCTTAGTGTTCTTGTTTCAAGAGCCATGTGAGAGGACTCTTCGGACTCGCTGAAAAACCCTGTCGGGTAAATGACCCTGTCACCTCCAAACACCTATAAATACACTCCTTTTCCATCCCATTTGATCACCAATTCACATATACTTCTAAGCACAGTTTAGAATAGTTCTTTCTTTATATTTTCATCATGTTTAGTCTCCAAATGAGGAGCTAAACTCTTCCATCTTGGTTTTGCTACTTTGAAGCTTAATGATTTGTAAGTTGTGAGTTATTTTCTTTAATCTTCTTCCTTGAATATTAATTAATTCCTATTCATATTCCATATTAAAATTTTGAGCATTACTTAAAGGATCAACTAGTTTTGTTTCATATATTAATTATTACTAGAATCAATCGATTAATACGCTTGTTATTATTTTGGTTCTTTGAACGGTAGTAAAACTTGGATTATTAATGCATGTGTCTCATGGTTAATAATCTAAGGGGAATTAATTATATTGATTAAACCAATAAACCGCTTGTGTTGAGGTTATCAATCTCAATCGCTTTCATCTTAAGTTCATTGCTACTATCAGGTTAATATACGGCGTGTGTTCTATATTGACTCGGTAGTAAATTTTATTAATGAACGCGTCTCGTTATTAATAACTACCCTCGATGAATTGGATATACTCCTCGATTGAGTATTCGAGAGGAAGATAGTTAAAGATATAACTGACGTGCACTTGTCGTGAGGTGCACTCCAAACAAATACAATACAACGAATATACGTAGTATAACGAAGTAAAGTTCGTATTCATAGGGAAAGGAATATTGCTTTTATAATAACAGTAACGAAAGGGGGGTTTTGAGTTTGATTTGATTTAATTTAATTAATACTAAGATGAACGACTTATGTGGTTTTAATTAATAGAGATGAGGACTTGGTTTTGCTTTTATTCACTTAATGAAATGTTCGTTGATCCCGGTTATATGTTTAACTATCTTCCTCTCGAATACTCAATCGAGGAGTATATCCAGTTCATCGAGGGTAGTTATTAATAACGAGATGCGTTTATTAATAAAACTCACTATCGAGTCAATATAGAACAAGCGCCGTATATTAATTCGACAGTAGCAATAAGCTTAAGATGAAAACGATTGAGATTGATAACCTCAACACAAGCAGTTGATTGGTTTATTCAATATAATTAATTCCTCTTGATGTATTAACCATGAGAAGCATTCATTAATAATCCAAGTTTACTACCGTTGAATAAATCGAATTAATAACAAGCGTATTAATCGAATGATTCTAGTAATAATTAATATATGAAACAAAACTAGTTAATCTTTTAAGTAATGTTCAAAATATTAACATGAAGTATGAATAGGAATTAATTAATACTCAAGGAAGAATATTAAAGAATATGAATCCTACTATAGTTAATATCAAAATGTTAACTAGTTGTCATCTTAGTAACACTCCCCAATATTAACATAGAGGAAGAATAACTATTACTATAGTCAATGTCAAGATGTTAACTAATTGTCATCTTAGTAACACTCCCCAACTTTGATATAGAAATAGTATTTTAAAGGAAGAATTATATTCAAGGAAGAAGATTAAAGAAAATAACTCACAACTTACAAATTCATTAAGCTTCAAAGTAGCAAAACCAAGATGGAAGAGTTTAGCTCCTCATTTGGAGACTAAACATGATGAAAATATAAAGAAAGAACTATTCTAGACTGAGCGTAGAAGTATAAAGGAATTGGTTCTCTAATTGTGAAGGAAAGGGGGTGTATTTATAGGCTCTTGGGATGCAGCTCGGGTACCCGATCGGGTATATACACGGTACCCGATCGGGTATGTGTAAAATGCCAGATTCGAGGTATACTCGATCGATTATAGGCTAAATTCTATAGGTATACCCGATCGGGTATGCTCTTATACCTGATCGAGTATGTGTAGAAAGTGATATTCGGGCTATACTCGACCGGATTTGGGGTTAAACTCAAGGGCATACCCGATCGGGTATGTCGGTCTACCTGATCGGGTATAGACACTCGATTGTGGTCAAAATCTTCCCTGCATGTTCCTTTGTCTTCGGATCTGATCCAATTTGAAATTTCAATAAGATACCCGATCGAGTATAGGTCATACTCGACCGGGTATAGACCAAAAAATCAGGATCTTCTTTTTTTCTTTTGATTTTGCACCTTCCTTCCACTTTTGGGGTTCACCAACTGTCCTTTGAGTGATCAAGACCTGTTTGAGCTCAGAATAAACCTAATCTAAACAATTTACAAGAATTTAACAAACTAAACTATTTCACCAAAAGTGTGTAATTTCCAAAGTAAAAATCACTCAAAACTAATTAAAAATACAAACATACACATGGAAATTACATGATTATCAATAACCAGGATCGACGAATATTTCATTAAGTGGATAAAAGCAAAACCAAGCCTTCATCTCTATTAAAGTAAACCACATAAGTCGTTCAATTTAGTGTTTAAATACACTTAAAGTTCATCAACTATCATAACCCCCCTCCCTTGTTACTATTTAATTAAAAGAGAAAATTTCTTTCCCTGTGGATACGAACCTTACTTCACTATACTACGTATTAGTGTTGTATTGATTTTTTTTTTGAGTGCACACCACGACAAAGTGCATGTCACTGCTTTTCAATCCACAACTGCTCTTAAGGTGGAACCATTCGAACTGATAATAATACTGAATTATGGCATTTTTGTCACAAATCTGCTAGGAGAGGACTTGCTCGAATGATCATTGTTGATGAGTTTTCATTTAGTATAGTAGAGCGTGAAGGATTTCGTGACTTCTGTAAACTTCTCAATCCCGAGTTTGTGGTTTCTTCTCGTAGAACTGTTACTAGGGATTGTTATGCATTGTTTATTGAGGAAAAGAGAAAACTTAAGAGTTCTTTGAGTAATTTATCTTGTAGAGTCTGTCTCACGACCGACGCTTGGGCTTCTGGTCAAAATTTGAGCTATATGTGCTTGACTGTGCATTTTATTGATGATGAGTGGAAGTTACATAAATGAATTTTTAACTTTTGCCCCATTGCTGGTCATTCGGGTGAGCTTATAGGTAAAACAGTTGAAAAATGTTTGATTGAGTGGGAGATAAAGAAAGTTGTGATTATTACAGTAGATAATGCGAGCTCAAATGACTTAGCTGTGAAATATTTGAGAGGAAGGTTGAATAATTGGGGTGGTAGTGTGTTAGATGGTCAATATCTTCATATGAGGTGTGCTGCACATTTTTTAAATTTAATCGTCAATGATGGTTTGAAAGGTCTTGGTGCATCCATTGCTAAAATTCGTGCTGCAGTAAGGTATGTGCGGTCTTCTCCGACTAGGTTACAGAAGTTTGTATGTTGTGTAGAAGAGGAAAAGATGGGAGAACTACCAAATAAGCCCTCAAACTTACATAAAAAGTGCAAATCACCCCTTTTATAGGAGGCTTTGTCCGAACATCACCATTTTGGGTGGTTCCCGGTGGAATATTTTGATGAAAGTTTTTGAGAATCTTATTAATTAAGTCTAGTTTACTCATACCAAATTTCACTTAAACATTAAATCGGGAAGGCAGTCAAATGAATTTTTGAAGATAAATGTGTAGTTAGACAGCGCAATATATTTCAGAAAATAATTTAACTGCCTTGTCGGTTGAATGTTTATATGAAATTTGGTATGGGGAAACTTTACTTAATGAAGAAGATGCCAAACAAATTTCATCAAAAAATTCCACCGGAAACCACCCCAAATGGCGACGGTCGGACAGAGCCTCCTATAAATGGACTGATTTGCACTTTTTATGAAAGTTCGAGGGCCTATTTGGTAGTTCTCCTAGGAAAAGATTGATTCCAAAGGTCTTGTGTGTTTGGATGTGGATACTAGATGGAATTCTACTTAGTTTATGCTTGCTTGTGCTATTAAGTTTAGATAAGCATTTGCTAATTTGCGGTCCAAAGGAGGTCCTTACGTTAAGGAACTTTTGAAATATGATGGCTTTAGTTGGGGATCAGGATTGGGATATTGTTGGTCATTTCTTGCCTTTCTTGGAAATTTTTTATGACGTACGCGACTTTAAAGTTTTTGGGGAGTTTCTATGTAACCGGGAATTTTTACGTGTCTCAAATATTTGGGATCAGAGATGTCATATCGACCTATGGTTAGAGTGAAGATGTCACTATTAAGAAAATGACTCTTCAAATGCAAGCCAAACTACACAAATATTGGGGAAACATTAATAATGTCAATATCCTAGTGTTTGTTTCATTGGCTCTTGACCCGAGATATGAGCTTGATTATGTTGAGTTTGTTGTTGGTTGCTTTTATGATAAAAAAATCTGAAATGTTGTGTTCAAAAATTCAGCAAACATTTAGAGTGTTAGTTGACACGTACAGTGCTTTCAAGCCACAAGCAAAGAAGTTGATAGGGAGTCCTTAGCCACTTAGTTGTCCATCACAGTAAAAAAGTTGTGAAACATTAGGTGTTCAACAACGTCTAAAAATGAAGTATAGAATGTGTTGAATCTAAGTCTTGAATGGACCCGAAGGCCCAACACCAACCTTAGGACCTAGGGTATAATTCGTATAGTAAGGGTGTTTAAAGAAATATAAAAACTGATTAACTCACTTAAGAAGCTTCGCTTGTATTAACGTAGTAAGTAAAATTACAAGGAAAAGGCCGAACGGTAGTTGCAAGTCAGAAGCTAGTACAAGAGCTAAGATGTTATATGAGCTAGTGAGTAAACAAATGATAACCCCTCATAATGAAATAAATGGTGCTATTTATACTAGAGGTGGGTAGGTGGGGGTATGGGGAGCTCCAATGTGATTGGTTGCTTTCCATGCTACTTGTGCTCCCATGCTCCCACTTGCAATCTCATACTCCAACATTAAATGCGGTCTGCCACTTGTGCGAATCACTTATCGGCATCAGGACCCGCCAAGTTATTAGTCCGGAATAATTCTATGATCCAAGTGCGATTAAGTCCCGTTCGGGATGTGCCGAACGGGTCTCTCCACTAATTGCCCAAATCTCGTTCGGGTCGTCATTGCTTCGTTCTGGGCTTTACCCTTCCCTTGGACCCTTAGGGATATTCTGGGCCGGTATATTGGGTCGGACTCTAATATCCCAACAGAATGAATAAAGCGTCAGTGGATACAAAGACCGAGGGTGACAAGTAATTAGGTGATGAATGTGAGCCAGATGGCCCAGATGAAACCGCGTTTGAAATTTTAAAGTAGTGGGGTGCTAATCAAAATAGATACCATGTTATTTCCATGATTGCTCGAGATGTTCTAGCGATACCGGTTTCTACTGTTTCTTCAGAGTCAGCTTTTAGCACCGAAGGTCACGTTCTTGATTCTTTCAGGACAACTTTGACGCCTCGAATGGGGTAGCTTTGGTCTGTGGACAAGATTGACTACGTGTTTCTCGTACTCATGTTTAAGTAGACGAGAGTTTGCTTGAACTAGAGGATATGGAAGAAGGTTAGTTTATTCGTATGTATGTATAGTGAAATAAGAATGTTAATCTGATTTTATCTTTTTTATTTAATAATAATAGGTATGAAAAGCTTGACTTCGGAGCAGCCCGTGATTGAAATTGAAGATATTGTTTCACTTGTTGAAGACACTTGGCTGAATGAGTTAGCTATATATATGTAATATTTATATTGATTTGAAGTAGTATCTATTTGAAAATGTTTCAGTTAGTTGGAGTTTTAATTTGTTGAGCCTAGATTGCATGTATCTTTAGATGCCTTTTAATATTTAGTTGTTATGAATTTGTGATCCCTTTTCTTTCTAATACTTTCTCCGTTCTTAAATAAATGCAACGGTGAACATTTCACACTTGCCGAGACACAATTTTGACCATTAATATAAATAATTTTGTATTAGTAAAAAAATTAAAAAAATTAGATTATGAAAATTTACAATGACACAAGTTTAACAATATTTTTTTCATAAAATAATATTATTACATTAATAAATAAAACGTAGTCAAAGTAGAAATGTGAATAGTGTAAAAGTCAAAGTGTTGCATTTATTTAAGAACGGAGGTAGTATATAAGTGCCTTATTCGAGCAACTGATGGAATAAAGAACATTTCTATTTCTACAATGGTAAAAAACTTGTTATACATTTTTTTAAGAATTTATTTTTGTTCAATTTTGCATTGTATGGATCTTATCTGAAACTTTTTTTAATTAGTGAAAATCAATCTTTGAAATGCATTGTGACAACAATGGTATGTCTTAGCTGATGAAAAAAAAGAACATTTCTACAATGATAAAAAACTTGTAATTTTATTTTGTTCAATTTTGCATTGTATGGATCTTATCTGAAACTTTTTTTAATTAGTGAAAATCAATCTTTGAAATGCTTTGTGACAACAATGGCGTGTCTTAGTTGATCAAACTAGGGATGTTATCGAACCGAACATTTATTGAGCAGTTCGAGCTCGTGTTCATTTTTGAGCTTAACGAACCGAGCTTAACAAACTCCGAGTCCGAATAGGTGCTCCAATTACAGTTCGAAAAAAAAAACGAGCCGAGCTCGATCGAACATGATGGTATTCGGTTCGATACGTTACCGAGCCTATCGAACACTTATATAAATAAATATATTTTTACCACTTTGCTGACATTCTTATTGGATTTTATAGGTTTAGTAATTGAGAGAATTTTTTCTTCATTAAACGAGCTTGTGTTCGAACTCGAGCTCTAATCGAACTTTTTTGTTCCAACTTTTTTTGAGCCTATCGAGTATCCGAACCGAGCTTCGAACACATATGGAACCGAGCTCGATCCTAATAAATAGAGCTCACCGAGCTTCGAGCACGAACTCGAGCACTATCAAAACACTATTGAACCAAGCTTGAGCCTATGGTGTTCGGAGTTGGCTCGATTCGTTAACAGCCCTAGTTCAAACCCTTACATAGGAACCGGAAAACACGTTTCACACACTTATCAAGTACTCGTAGGTTTTGTTTCATGTTTACATTGTTTTTAAGTTGACACCATAGCTTAAAGTAGCATGTTACCTGTTTTTCTTGTAAGTGGTTTTCTGGTTGATTTTGAAAAACTTAGTCTTTCGAGTAAATGGGATGTTTACTTTTTTCATTAAGTCATGTCTGGATTACAATGTGTCTATGAGGATGAAGTGGTCTTTATGTAAGAAATTGTTTACTTTGATGGCTGATTAAATTGTCTACTCTATATAATTGTACGCAAGTTAGTATGGGAAGGTTTTGGCATGCAGCAGAAGGGGATATAAGTTGATGGAGTTCTTGAAGTTGGGGAGGAGTAGTTATGTTGTGATAGAAGAACAGGTATAGAAAGGTTGTCTCAAAAAAATTTAGAAGGTGGGTTTCTAGTGAGTTTAGCTGCTAGAATTAGTTTGTTATAAGTGAGTTATGTTTTTCAATCACTTTATCTATTTTATTATTCATTTCATGTACAACAATGCAATAGATATTCATTTTTTATCAACTGCCAACTTTTAATATGTCACTTTTGTTTTTGTAGGGATATGAAAGTAATCTTGAAGTTGAAGACTTGTTGTAGACTTGAACTGCTTATTTTTTTGCTTTGGAGATAAATTATGAGATTTGGTTTAAACCTAGAGTTTTTTCTTGGAGATTTGTTTCGTATATGAATTCTAGTCTATGCAGTCATGTATTTGTTAATACTGGTGTATTCTTGTATTTCTATTATCTTCTTCAAAACTTGATCTACTTATGGATTTTTGTTTATGATTATAGATGTTTTGTGGTTTAGAAAATTATGATTTTTGTTTAGAAAATTATGATTTTTGTTTAGAAAATTATTTCAACAATGGTTTTATGGTTTTTGGTTAACCGGTTTGTTGTTAACCGAAGGTTTGGTTAACCGATACTCAGTTAACCGAAGTTTTGGTTAACCAATACTCGGTTAACCTAAGTAACCGGTTTCTCGGTTAACCGAAAAGTTGGTTAACCAAAACATGGTTAACCGACCACGCCCACCCCTATGTGGTTAACCGACCACATACCAATCTTATTGCATATTATCAATATTCCATTCTTGATGATCATTGGTTGGGGCTATTTTAGGACTTTATGTTATACTTTCTCTGTTCTTAAATAAATGCAACAGTCAACATTTCACAATTGCCGAGACACAACTTGATCATTGATCATTAATAAATATAATTCTGTATTTGTAAAAAAATTGAAAAAATGGATTTTGAAAATTTACAATGAGTCCAATTTAACAGTATTTTTTTCGTAAAAAAATATCAATACATTAATAAAATGTAGTCAAAGTATAACATATAAATAGTGTAAAATTCAACATATTGCTTTTATTTAAGAACAAAGGTAGTATAACATAAGCTCCCACTTACTTAGTTACAGCATATAGGCCCAAGTGAACAGTCATGAATAAAAAAAAATTACAATCGAAATGCTTAATCATAAATGTGTAATACCATATATAAAAAATTGAATGTGATCAAGTACATATAACCCTACCCAAAATGATTGTCCCTAGACATATATGCTAACAAGAACCACTTACAACCAACCCCATTATCTCCCACAGGAGCTAAAACATGTACCCAAGTGTTGTTCTTATGGAGAGCATCAGGTTCTACTTGCATGGCCTCATGCCATTCACGGTACGTAGTACGCAGCGAGCTTGTAAGATGTAGCCATGTAGGTTCTTTGGTAAGAGTAGTAGATACCTAAGACATTGAGAGAAGAGTGGTATAATGAACATAAGGTTTTAAAGAGTTAGTATGATCTCGGGTTGCCATATACTCCCTCCGTCCCCTTATTAAATTCTTACTTTGACCCTCACACATTTTTATGCAAATTTAATAAAGTGGTTGACTTTCCTAAACTACCCCCCACTCCCTCGTGCTGCACAAAAAAAACGAATACAAGACAAGCAAGGAGGAAAACTTTATTGAGATAAAACATCAATTCATGGGGTAAAAAAAGGGGGTAAAAGTACATTCCAAATGATGGTTCTACGGTACAAGGCAGATCCGATTTCAGGACATAAGCCCTATGCGTACAGACTCCCAAAAGTCCCTCCAAATTTTTGGAGGGCTCTATACAAATCGAGGAATGAACTTTCAAATCCCCCCCCCCCCCCAAACCCAAAACTTTACACTTTAAAAGATTACAACAACCCAAACCCTATCATTTACTACCCAAATGGAGCTTTCTGAGTCTCTCTCTCTAGAACCTGAAGCTGCCTTAAATGGAACTGCAGGAGGAACAACTGCTATAAATGGCCATGGAGCTACTCCTTTCTCAACAAGCAGCGCAGGTGGCAGTCCAGTTGTACCTGAAACACACAATAGTGAAGGCAGTCAAGGTGCAACAAAAAAGCGGCCAAAATTAACTAATGCACAAAAAAGCGCAGGTGGCAGTCCAGCTATGGGATGGAAAGATTGGTATCTTTCCATTCACTTATGAGGAAAAAGCTAAGAGATGTAGTAAGAATAGACCAGCAGGCACAATGGAGACCAAACCTACATTAAGTGTAACTAGGAATGTGATTAAGGAGTTGGTCCTACAGAAAGTACTGCCAGTAATCAAACAAAAATGGCCATATGCACAAAACAGAAACATCATCATTCAACAGGACAATGCAAGGCCACATATTAAACTCAATGATGCAGATTTTGTCAAGGCTGCTACTGAAGATGGGTGGAACATACAGCTAAGTTATCAGCCAGCAAACAGCCCAGACCTGAATGTGTTAGACTTGGGTTTTTTTCGTGCAATTGACTCACTGAAGGAACAGAAATGCCCTAAAACAATTGGTGAATTAACTGAAGCTGTCACAAGTGCTTATGATGACCTAACAGCTTACGGTTTGAACAAAGTTTTTTAAGTTTTCAGTGTGTCATGGAGCAAATTCTGATGCACAAAGGTGGAAATAACTATAAGCTCAAGCATATTGGGAAAGACAAGCTTGCCAGAAAGGGGATGCTACCACTCAATATGGAAATCAATCCTGAGTTGGTGGAGGAAGCAAAAGCATCACTTGTACAGATGCTATCAGGGACAGGAACTGAGGCCGTTGCCACTGAGTTCATAAGTGAAGATCAAGGTGATCTTCAAGAATGAACTTATATCACAAAGTGAAGTTTTTGTATGTACTCACTGAAGGACAACTTTTTTGTTAGTACTGCCTTATATACATGCCTAGACTACAACTTTATAATGTAGTGGCATGATAGTAGGTTTTGGAAAATCTTTTGTACACTTAAAGGCAGTCATGTTTCTTTTAAAGTCTAAAGTAACATTCAACCCACACATAATGACTTACATTGGCTATCACAGTAGTATGCAAACACCTTTGGCATAGCCTCCTACACTTAATGAAAGTGGGTGGCACATGTTTAAAGGTAGCAAAGCACCATAGGTTTTAAGACACAAGACCCATCACCACTTTGGTCCTTAACTTAAGAACAGAAGTATTATCAACATTATTATAATGAATCAAACAAACACACAAGCCTCATCATCATTAGTAAGGAGTACTACAAATACCATTACAGAAAAGTGGGAAGCACATGTAAAAAGGCATCTACATTTGCATACTTCAGATTTTACAGAACCGATAACCAGATAACCACATCAAAGGCCAACATCATTGTAAATCAAAAAAATCATAATCTGAGCAATAGATACTTCCCCTATGGAGTGTCCTGAAATATGTCAGCGTACAGATCTGGGAATAGACAATCAAAGGAGTTCACCTCCTCGCCTTCTTCCACCGATTCAGGAGACTCATCGAAGTGAGAGCCATACCTCCTTCTTCGTTTCCAACCCGGATCCGTTTCCGATGATGTCCACCTGCATGCACCCTCAGATTCGTCGTAGTGGGAGGCATAGATGTGTCTTCCCTTCCAAGCCAGACCCATTTCCAATTCATTTAACCCGCATGCACCCTCAGACTCATCTTCATCGGCAGTGGCTAGTAGAGGATATTGTTCGGAAACTTTGACCACGGCTTGGTTGAAATCAGACAGGCTTGGGTTGGACGGTTGTGGGTGTACATCGGAAGAGGGATGGGGTTCCATGTTGGAATTAGAAGATGACACAGAGCAAAGGAGAGTTCCATGGTTCGAAGGAGTGATTGATTCCTCTTCCATATGGAGGGCGAAAGGATTTGAGGAGAGAAGGACACCGATTTGAGGAGAGAAGGCCACCGATTTGAAAGGGGATAAGGTGGGAGGTGGGTAAAGTGCGAATCAGAGGGGTGGGTGGAGTAAAGATAAGGGTTGAGGGTTAATTAAATGGGTAGGGAAAATATGGTATTTCAAGTAGTATTTCTTTCCTAATAAGGAAATGAGAAGATAATTTAGGGACGGCCCAAAAAGGAAAGTAAGAATTTAATAAGGGGACGGAGGGAGTAATAGGCTGGTAGAAACATTAGACAGACGAAGATAGGACATGGAATGACGAGGACATAGGAAGAATAGGACTAGTAGGGAGGGATTGTAAACCCAAGGTAGGGAGAGATGAGGTGGTATGGGAAAGGGTAATTAAAGTGTGGTTGCTTCAATTCATAAGAGGAGTTGGAGATACAAGCGTGGTAGAAAATTGGTGGTGTGGTGTAGAAGATTTTGACGAATCAACATATTTCTTGAGTCTATTTGATCTTTTTGACCTCTTTGTTGATGGTGTATAACTATTTTAAATTGTGAAACTGTTTAATAAAAAATAGTTACTATGAGGCACATATCAAATTGTAGACCTTTTTTCACCATTTTAACATACCAACATCACAACTTATAGGTTGATAGTCTTGACATATACTCGCTTAAAGCAAATACCACATATATGCTATATTCTGATTTAATTTGTTAGAATAAGAATGAATATTTTCTTTATTAAAGCATATATGCATGCTTGGTTTGATCCATCTTGTATAAGAAAGAAATGATCGATCGATGGAATTGAAGAATTCAATTGCAACAACCATGAAGCTTCCTCCATGTGCAAGCAACAACCATGAAGCTTCATCAATGTGCAAGAATGACAAAGGGAGCTTCCTCAAAGTTTCCTCATGTTTAATCCCACCTTCCTCCCACCTTCACAGTACCTAGTTTTGGTGCTATAAATAGAGAGCTTGGAGAGTCTTTCTATCATCAAGTAAATTAGAATAGATCATCATAGCACAACCAAGAAGAGTTGTGAATATCCTTGAGAGATATGTGAGGTGTTGTTTTGAGAGTTTTTTAATTAGAGCTTGTATGTCTCTTCTTTCTATTCTTGAAAGTAATAGAAGTGTTTTTCTCTCATATTAGCACGATCCTGTTATTCCCAACAAGTGGTATCAGAGCCTGGCTGAGCTTTTGGTATTTTTTTCCCCAGAATTTTCGGATAAAATTCTACTGTCTGAAAATTCGTGTTTTTGGGTTTTGCTCGGAATTGCAATCTGAATACACCGTTAGATTCGTCTCGTCGAGACGAGAAAACTGGTATTTTTTGGTAATTTTTAGGCCACCGGAAGCCACCACACGCGCCGGTGGTGAGGAGCTCGTTGACGTCATCCCTGACGTCATTCTGCACGCAGGCCAGAGGTTGAAGACAGCTGACGTCATCGCTGACGTCATCAGCCAGTCAGAGCTGTGTCAGCGACACATCAGTGCCACGAGTGCACATCCGCCACATCATCAGCTCACTGACATCTTCCACCAGCGCCCAGTCAGCTGCCACGTCAACGTCCAGTTAGCGCCACGTCATCTGCCACGTCACCGGTCAGTTTTTTAATTTTGAAAAATTGCAGTTAGGTCCCTCAATTTTGGAAAATTATAATTTCCACCTATAATTTTTCGAAAATTGTATTTTGACCCCGAAAGTGTCTACCCACCATTTTTGGCCGTTCCGGATGCAACGGTGCTGCCCGTTTTTCAAAATTCTGCTCCGATTTTTCTCAAACAGAATATTAAAATTATTTAGAAGGTGAAAATGACCTTTGACGAGTCAACTTCATCTTCCGGAGCTATGATTATGCTCACGGCTACCAACTACACGCTATGGAAACCTCGGATGGAAGATTTCCTTAGCTGTAAAGACCTTTTTGATCCAATAGAGATGAAAGGTATTAATCCTGACCCACCCAAATCAATAGAGTGGAAGAAAATAAATAGAAAAACTATTGGTCAAATCCGTCAATGGATTGATCATAGTGTCTTCCACCACGTTGCACAAGAAACCGACGCTTATGCCCTTTGGAAGAAGCTGGAAGATATGTACCAGGCCAAGACCGCCAGGAATAAGGCCCTACTGATGAGGCGTCTTGTCAATATGAAGCTCAAAAGTGGAACTTCTGTTGCCGAACATACTAGTCAGTTTCAGAGTCTGGTAAATCAACTATCTTGTGTAGAAATGCCACTTGGAGATGAAATGCAATCTCTACTACTTCTTAGTTCCCTTCCTGATAGTTGGGAGACACTAGTTGTTACTCTCAGCAACTCAGCCCCAGATGACAAACTTACCATGTCTGTGGTCAAGGATGCATTGTTCAATGAGGAGGCAAGGAGGAAAGACATGAGCACAGATCAGACTCATGCTCTTGTGACGGAGAATCGAGGAAGATCACAAGGAAAGCAACAAAGAAACAGTAGAGGAAAGTGGCAAAGCAGAGGCAAAAGTCGGGGGAGATCATCAGATGGCCGGAAACCTTCTTATACCTGCCACCATTGCGGTATAGAGGGTCACATGAAGAAGAATTGCTACAAATTGCTAGAGGAGCGAGGCAAGAGCAATTCTCAAGCGAAGAACAAGGGTGGTGAAGCGCTCATCACAATCTCAGGTGATGTGGCGTATTGTACTAGCAATGATGAAACATGCCTGCACGTCTCAAGAGAGGACACTGAATGGGTGGTAGATACTGCAGCATCCTACCATGTTACTCCCCACAGGTACTACTTCACAACTTACAAAGCTGGAGACTTTGGAGCAGTAAAGATGGGCAATTCCAGTTCCTCTGGAATAGCTGGAATTGGTGATATACAAATAAAGACGAGTACTGGGAGCACAATCACTTTGAAGGATGTCAGACATGTCCCAGACCTTCGGCTCAATCTCCTATCTGTGGTATGTCTTGACGAACAGGGGTATGACAACCACTTTAACAGGAGCACCTGGAAAATGTCAAAGGGCGTTTTGACAATCGCTCGAGGACATGTTTGTGGCACATTGTACAAAACCCATTTGAGGATTTGTATGGATAGCCTCAACATTGCAGAGGAGACTTCTCAGAATCTGTGGCACCTGAGGCTCGGCCACATCGGTGAGAAAGGGTTGACTACCTTGATGAAGAAGAACCTTATCAACATTGACAAGAATTCTGCACCGGGTCCTTGCAGTCATTGTCTATTTGGTAAGCAACATAGAGTATCATTTAGTTCTACTTCAACTAAAAGAACAGAGTTGTTAAGTTTGGTACACTCCGATGTCTGTGGTCCTTTCGAGGTAGAATCAATCGGTGGAAGCAGATATTTTCTGACTTTTATCGATGATGCTTCTCGGAAAGTGTGGGTGTATTTCCTGACGACGAAGGATCGGGTCTTTGAGAGCTTCAAGACATTTCACGTCTTGGTGGAACGTGAAATAGGAAAGAAGTTGAAATGTCTCCGATCTGATAATGGAGGCGAATATACATCCAAGGCGTTCGATGCATATTGCAGAGAATATGGCATTCGACATGAGAAGTCAGTACCACGCACCCCTCAGCACAACGGTGTTGCTGAAAGAATGAACCGGACTATCATGGAGCGTGTCCGGAGCATGCTAAATGTGGCTAAACTTCCAAAGTCATTTTGGGGAGAAGCAGTCAACACCGCATGCTATCTTATCAACCGATCACCTTCAGTACCACTGAACTTTGAAGTTCCAGAGAGGCTATGGACAGGTAAGGATCCTACATACTCACATCTTAGAGTTTTTGGTTGTTCATCATATGCACATGTATCCAAAGAGCTCAGACAGAAGCTCGATGCTAGAACTATCCCATGCATTTTCGTTGGCTATGGAAATGAAGAGTTTGGATACAGGTTATGGGATCCTAAGGAGAAAAAGGTGTTCAGAAGCAGGGACGTTGTGTTCCATGAAGATTTGACAATAGAAGACATTGAAAAATCCACAATGTCTCGGAAGTCAAATGAGGGTGTTCAAGTTTCAAATGAAGCACCTGAATTGTTCTTGAGAAACAATGACGAAGTGCATGAAAACAACTCAGAAGCAGAAGAGGATGAGGAGACAGAAGAGAGTATAGAGCAAGGGGAGTCACAACCCACCTCGCCAGGCACAGATGATGGTAGCTCTTCTGAGATGGTTCCAACTGTTCGTAGATCTGAACGAGGCCATATACCATCGAAAAGGTACACATCATCTGAATATCTTTTGTTAACTGAAGATGGAGAACCGGAGAGTTTTCAAGAAGCTGTGTCTCATAAGGATAAAGAAAAATGGCTAATAGCAATGCAGGATGAGTTGGAATCTCTGCAGAAAAATCAAACTTATGAGATTGTAGAACTTCCTAAAGGGAAGAAGGCACTGAGGAACAAGTGGGTGTTCAAGCTGAAGAAGGATGCAAGCGGACAAGTGGTGAAACACAAAGCTCGGTTGGTTGTCAAAGGATTCCAACAGAAGAAGGGAATTGACTTTGATGAGATCTTTGCACCAGTTGTCAAGATGACCTCAATCCGAGTTATACTTGGCTTGGCAGCAAGTATGAACTTGGAGCTTGAACAGATGGATGTGAAGACAGCATTTCTTCACGGAGATTTGAAAGAAGAAATCTATATGCAGCAGCCGGAAGGTTTTGAGAGCTCAAATGATAACTTTGTGTGTAAGTTATCTAAAAGTTTGTATGGCTTGAAGCAGGCACCAAGGCAGTGGAATAAGAAGTTTGACTCATGCATGAAGAGTCAAGGCTACAAGAAGACTACTGCAGATGAGTGTGTATACATCAAGAAACTCCCAGACGGTACTTTCATTGCTCTTCTACTATATGTAGACGACATGTTGATCGTTGGGAAAGATGCAGTGATGATAAACCAGCTGAAGAAAGAACTCTCTAAGTCTTTTGATATGAAAGACTTAGGACCGGCTCAACAGATTCTTGGGATGCAGATCACTCGAGACAGGAAGAATCGCAAGTTATGGCTTTCTCAAGAGAAGTACATTGAACGAGTACTTGAGAGATTCAACATGAATGATGCCAAACCAGTTAGTGTTCCACTTGCGAATCACTTCAAGTTGAGCAAAATAACATGCCCTACATCCAAGGAAGAGATCGGGGAGATGTTAGCAGTTCCATATTCTTCGGCAGTTGGGAGTTTGATGTACGCCATGGTATGCACAAGGCCAGACATCGCACAAGCAGTGGGTACAGTAAGTCGTTTTCTCTCTAACCCTGGGAAGGAGCATTGGGAGGCAGTCAAATGGATTCTCAGATACTTGAAAGGTACCACGAAGTTATGTCTTTGTTACGGAGGAGCTGATCCAAACTTGGAAGGCTACACAGATGCTGATATGGCCGGAGATATTGATAGTAGAAAGTCTACTACAGGATATATCTACACTTTTGCAGGGGGAGCTGTTTCTTGGCAATCAAGATTGCAGAAGTGTGTCGCTTTATCTACAACAGAAGCAGAATACATTGCTGCCGCTGAAGCATGTAAGGAAATGTTGTGGCTAAAGCGTTTTCTCCAAGAACTTGGGATCCACCAGAAAGAGTACCAGGTACATTGTGACAGTCAGAGTGCTCTAGACTTGAGCAAGAACTCTATGTATCATTCTCGTACAAAGCATATTGATATTCGGTATCATTGGATACGGGAGACGATTGATCAACAACTGTTGAGACTAGTGAAGATCAATACAAAGGAGAATCCATCAGACATGCTGACAAAGGTGGTGACACGAGATAAGCTAGAGCTATGCAGAGACATAGTCGGGATGCTTGTTTTGAATATGCCTGGAAGGGGAGAATTGAAGAATTCAATTTCCAGGACATATCCAAGTACAAGCAAATTGAAGAATCCAATTGCAACAACCATGAAGCTTCCTCCATATGCAAGCAACAACCATGAAGCTTCATCAATGTGCAAGAATGACAAAGGGAGCTTCCTCAAAGTTTCCTCATGTTTAATCCCACCTTCCTCCCACCTTCACAGTACCTAGTTTTGGTGCTATAAATAGAGAGCTTGGAGAGTCTTTCTATCATCAAGTAAATTAGAATAGATCATCATAGCACAACCAAGAAGAGTTGTGAATATCCTTGAGAGATATGTGAGGTGTTGTTTTGAGAGTTTTTTAATTAGAGCTTGTATGTCTCTTCTTTCTATTCTTGAAATTAATAGAAGTGTTTTAATAATACAAGCTTGTAGATGTGATGCTACGTATTATTAGCTCAATTGTGAGTTGAATTGTCTTTAATTCCTTCATGATAACATCTGGAAGTTTAGGTTGAGAACAATATATAAGAAATATGATGCATGGGCCGGTGAAGAAGAATACAAAAATGTGGCATAAAACGTAGCGACCCAATGCATGAAAAAAGCAAAGTCCAACGATCCATGCACTTTATACATTTCAGGGAGTAGAAGAAGACGAGGAGGAAGAGAAGCAATGTAACAGAGAATTAATTTCAGGGTCTTCCTCGTAATAATAATCAGCCGCCGCCGTAGCATCAACTCCGGCCGCACCGCCGGAGAAGTTATAAACGCCGGAGGCAGATGACATGGAGGCCGCCGCGGAAGCATTCGGGTGTTGCAGATTAGTCTCTCCCCCGCCGCCGCCAATGACGAGCTTCCTCTTCTTGTAATTGGCCTTGAAGCAAGCTTGCCTGAGCTTTTTAGTTTTCTCCTCCATTTCAGTGTCAGGACACTCTACAATCTCCTTCATCTGATTCTCCAACAGCTCTAACACTTCTCTCACCTTCCCATCTTCTCCGCCCTTCACTAACTCCTTTTCACATTTAGTAATCTATTATTAGTATGTACTGATCACACACATACATCTATAACACTAGACATTAATAGCATACTTTATGCATATAATGGCGCATTAGAAACAAACCAGTACACAAAACAGTTCGGACAAAAAAAAAACAGACATATTTCGGATCAAACCCAATTCAAATCAGTTCGGACAAAAAAAACCGAGTCCATTAAGCATACCTAGTACACAAAAAACACTACCATAAAAATTGAAAACTTAATCACTTGATCACCCATATTTTATAAGTTTCTTAAGCATATCTTATAAAAATATACACGCCATAAAAATGGTTTTGTGATGGATAACAAGAAATTAAATTTTGTTAAAAATCGGTTAATATGGAAACATTTTTTATAAAATCGACTAATTTAAAGAGTCAAGTTAAAATTGAACTAATTTTTCCATGTGTTACTATATGCATAAAATTGACAAATGTAAAGGGTTAAGTTAGAAATTAAACTAAAACTTCTATTACGTGCAAGACAAAAAACAATTTGAATATGTTAAAAAACGACAGTACAAAATATTAGACCTAGTTTTGCTAATGACCTAGAATGTAACCTCCATATTATTCCATAATTAATTACATCATACGTAGTACTCCCTCCGATTCAAAAAGAAGTTTCACCTTTCCTTTTCGGGCAGATTCAAAATTAAGTTCCACTTTCAAACATTTCCTTATTTGGCAAATTATCTACATCAAAACAACGTCAAACAGTGCCAAACATTGCACTCTAGAGTAAAATTAAATTTATTTTCTTAAAATGTGTGAAGTAAAATGTAGAACTTGTTTATGAATGGGAGAGAGTATTATTGTATACTCCGTATAATCAACAGTATCTACAGACTACAATGGGGTGAGGGAATTAATTAGAAGTTTGCAAGTAGCGTATTGGTAGTAGTGGTAATAATTACGAAATTAATAAAGGAGGGAGAGGTGTGAACATGGGAATTAATTAAATTATGCTAACCTGAACATTGGCAATTAAGGTTTGGAGACTCATCAACTTCCTATGCGGCCAACGCCGGATTCCAAGTTCCCGGCACCTCTTTTTCAGCAACGTTAACCCAACATTTAGTTCCTTTGCTGCTTTTGTGATTGGCATGTAGAAATACTTTGAAAGAGTTTCCCTACTTAACATCTTTGATAAACTATTATTATTATTGATATTATTATTCTTGGGGCTGCTGCTTTTGCTTTCCACATTATTAACCTTTCTTCCCTTCTTATTATTCCCATCAACATTATTATTATTGGTATTCTGATGATCATTATTGATGAAAATATTCTTATCCTCTTCATCATTACTTCTCTGGTTTGGGATCTCCACTTTACTAATGCTTCCATATTCATCACCATTCAATAACATCATCTTCTGCTCTTTTTCTCCAAAAGGGTCCTTGTATTTCAAGTCTCTATGGAACAATGAACATCCTATAAAATTTGTACGTAAATTAAATTAAAGAAACAATTTCAAATATATAACCAAAACAAAAGTAGTGAACAAAAATGTGACAATAGTTACTTTAGAGACTATACCTAATCGTATTCAAATGTATCATGACTATAAAACTTACTCATAAAGTTATAGTAACTTATAGTCACATTATTATCCGCTTGGAACCATCAAAACTTAGATAGGTTCAAGAAAAAAGCCTTCAAACAATATATGTGTATATGTATGTATATATCAAGAGTTCAAGAAATGAAGATGTATGAAGTAAATAGAACAGAAACACACGGCCGGCGTACCGTGATCGGTGCTGATTTGTGTTGGATTAATAATGCCAAAGGGGGAAGTGATAGGGTCGTTGAAGAGAAGCATATCCATAGGGGGGAAAGAGTACTCATCGAAACAGCTCTGATGATGATGATCATGACCATCACCTTGCATCGGAAAATCAATGAAGTAGTGCTCCTCATCACAATAAAAATAATCCAAGCCGCAGTTTTCCGGCCATCCGCTGCTGTAGATTGGCGGGGGCGGCGGCGGCTGAAGTGGTGGGTAGGGTGAAAGCTGCTGCAGGCCAGCAGCAGCTGGTTGTTCTCTACCCGTTTTCTCATTACTGACAAACAAAGAACTCATCAATCAGTATGTGAAAAAAGTGCAGTCTTTGCTGTTTTTAATTCTTGAATTACAACACTCCACGGATAAACTAAGATATATATCGAGGGATTACACATATATTACGTTTATATGTATGTGTGTCTAGATGGCCGGGAATGGGGATGGGTGTAACTGAGTAAGTACGATAATTATCGAATTTAGTGCATCGGGAATGGTGGGTCCTACTCAGTAATGATAATGGATTAAACCATGCATGCATGTGTTTTTTGTGTACATACATACTATCCTTTTTTAGGGCTATAGCTAGGGCTGGGTCCGAAAAATCGAAAACCGAAAACTGAATCAAATCATATCGAATCGTAGTCAAATAAAATCGAACCGCTAACAAACCGAAATCGAATGTAAAAAACCGAACCGAATCGTAGTTGTTTGGTTCGGTTTTGGTTTTTACCCTTCAAAATCGAACCGAACCGAACAAACCGAACTAGTTAAAATATACGGAGTAAAATTTATTTGTCCATTGTTAAGCATTAATCCTAACTAATCCTAATATCATTAATAGTTTTTGGTTTTCTTGTGCTAGAGAAATAATGTTTGTTATGTTTAGTTTAGTTTGTGAATTCATTTACACACTCATTGCACGTAATAATGTAGTTATACTGATAATATGTTTTTACTTGTTATTAGTATTAATTAACTTTTATTTTTATTTAACTTAAAGAATTCGTATTGATGAAACAATAAATATTTATCTCAACTATATCACATATAACATACATACTCATGAACTTTTTTTGAACTAGTCACAAACAATGTAAATTAATAATATATACTTTTATCTCTCTCGCATACTCATATAATTCATGACATATTTATTTATTTTCATTTTTATTTTATTTGTTGTAGTGTGCTTGCATTCTTTATGTAATATATGTTTGATCCCTCAAAGTATTATATCATTTTTAAATCAAATGATAATTTTTTGGTAAAAAACCGAAAAAACCGAAACCAAATCGAAACAAACCAAACCAATCAAATCGTGGTTCCAAGTTTTGGAGTGTAGAACCGAACCGAAACCGAACCGAACTTTTTACTTTGATTCTATATTTGGTTTTAGGTCAAAACCGAACCGCAAGAACCGAACCCACCCCTAGCTATAGCGCTTAGTGGATAACAGATTATATTTTCATATATCGAATACGCTAAACAATAAGAGCCTCACAATTATTTACTAAATAATATTTTCACTTATCGAAAACGCTAAAAAATATCAAATCATTTTTTTGCTGAATTGACATTTTCCAAACATTCTAAGTCATCTTTGACTAGTATTACTTATTTTAACTTATACGGAATTTATTTTTACGAAAGGTATAAATTTTATACTTCTATAATACAGTAATACACCTAAGAAGAAAAATCATTTCATTTTCATTTTATAAATACATCCGAATATAAACATATTATTGAAGTGGTCACAATTAAACATCATTATTTAAAAAACTCAAAGTATATACTGGTACAAGTTATTTATGTGTAAATATGTAATAATAATGTGAATGTACTGTACGTGTTATCAGTGCCTTGCTATACTATACGTTCATCATTGATTATTAATTAAGTGTAGTTAAGGCACTTCTACTCGAGAGATGAGTTACATAATAATTTAGAAAATATCCGTATATTACTACACTTGCAGCATGTAGTGTTCTTTCGTAATTCATAATTAATTACTTCAGTAAATACTGTGCCGGTTAGTGGCTAAAACAAGAGGTTACCTTTCTGCGATCCGTTCATTTTATTGTTTTTCGTAATTCATACTCCGAAGTATTTATGGTACAATTCAAATTTTAATTTTACATAATTTTTTATTCCGATAATTTTTGAATAGTTCAAACTCACAAATCTTATACGGAATACATCTTTCAATATTTTTATGATGACGTTTCAATCCTATACAGTTCTTTGTTACTACCTATTTTAAATGATTAAATTTTTAGTTTTTTTATATAATTTTATGGTTGCGAATGGACTGCATATGGGGGTGTTCGACAATCGGCTATTAGCGGTTAGTTGTTGATTGATTGTGCTGATGGTTGGCTTCGGCGAATTCTGTTGGCTGCTTTCATTAGCAGATAGTTTTTTTTTAAATTGAGTCCACATCATTAGCAGATAGTATTAGCGCACGGTTTATAAAATGATATTTGGTTAAATAGCTGTTTATAATCGGCTGATAATTTGTTGAATGACTTTTAAGGATATCAATTAATTTTTTATTTACTAACCACTTTAAGCAATACATTTTATTAATCATATTAGTACAATTATGTACACCATTTTTGTTTAACAAAAAATTACTATGTATAACACAATTAACAATTTTTTTAAACATTGGTTTTCTTGTATTATTAAATTAAATCAGTACTCCGTATGGTTATTATATACGGAGTATTAAATGGAGTAACAAGTAATGCTTTACTAAGAAAAGTTGTTTCAAATTTGAGGAGGTCAAAAAGAAAGAGTGGAAGAGGTCCATTTGCTTTATTACGGAGTATTTCTTTGTTCTCATAGTATGTCAGATTGGCAAGGAGAAGGCCTCTAGCGAGTGGAAGAGAAACAAGAAAATAGTCTAGGAGTAAAATAGGAATGCCCCGTAGATTGCGAGCGGCAAAACATCTAAACGCTATCTTGAGTGGTGTTTTTGGGTGTTTCGATTAAAAAGCCAAATTAAAAAGTCATTAACCGATCACCATATTAGCTGATTGATTTGTTCAAAAAATCAAATAGCGGTCAAATCAATCAAAAAATGATTGATAAACTATTAACCAAACATCCCCATATTACTCCTATTCAGGGAATAAAAAAACATGATACTCCTGTTTTGGAATTTCAAAACGTTTTTGCTCCTATTTAGAGCAATTTTTATGAGTTTAATGCACAAAATCCTCTCGTTATATATGTAGTATAAAATTGACACATTAACCACTCGGTCCACTCGTGATTTAAAAATGTATCAAATCTCCTTGTATTATAATATTCGTGCATAAAACCCTCTCCACGTGTAAATTTCACAATTTTTAAATCACTTATTTTAATGATATGATTGAATATGCAAACAGTTTTGTTAAAATTTCTAAACTATACAAAAATACTAATTATTTTTTATTTATTTGACAAAAACACTAATCATTTTTAATTATTTGCGCATGAATAGATATAACACAAGGGGATTTGATATTTTTTTAAATCACATGAGTCTAATGCGCCGAATTTATATTTGATAAGGGGGTTTGGTGTATTAAACCTCATTTAAGCTTGTACGGATTTTTATTTTGATACACGCTATAGAATTCAAATGTGAGAGGAAGTAATGTTAGAAAGATAATTGGATTAGATGGATGTTTCTTAAAGGAAGTAATGTTAAATGTGAGAATGATATTTACCTTTTGTTGATCGCTTATGACAGTCCAGGGAGAGCTATCCACAATTTGAAGATCTTCCTTCAACAGCTCTAAAAACCAAGACCAGGATGAAGTGTTTTCAATCTCAACTATTGCCCATGCAATAGGGTACATGTTGTTTGCATCCCTTCCAACTGTTGTCAGTATTTCTCCCTTCAATAAGCCCTTTAAGAAACATCCATCTAATCCAATTATCTTTTTGTATCCCTCTAAAAATCCCTTTTTCATTGGACCAAAGCAGCAATAAAATCTCTAGAAGAGGCATGGGGCATCATCAACTACTCTGGAGATCAAGATCTTCACAGTACTGTTGGGAATTGAATCCAACAACTCTTGACTATAATCTCTAAGCCTATTAAACTATTCTGCAAAGCTGGCATTTATTCTTTTCTTTATGCAGCTGACAGCCCTCCTCACCATGCTAAAAGAAATATGAATGCCAAGTTCAGACTCAATGTGCTGCTTTAAGGCCACATAGCCAATACAGGGGTCATCTCTAACCTTGTCCTCGTATTTATCTTCTATCCATTTTTGAGACACAACTCTCGGCTTGAATTTTGCATTACACAAATGTGTGTTGTTCATGCTTTTCACTTGGAAGCACTTGAATTTGTCTTCTCAACTTGCATAACACAAAAAGGGGCAATTTTCTTGAATGCATTGTGCACGTACTCTCTTTGATTCATTCCTCTTAAAGAATATGTTCTTCTTATGGTGCACAACGTATCTAATGAGGGTACTCTTAAATTGAATGTTGTCCTCAAAAAGCATCCCCACCTCAATATCAGGAGGTTCACTCTGTGGGTTGGTTGTATGAAGGATGATGGTCTTTAAGGTTGGAATCCACTTCATCTTCATTCATATTCGAGCCATCTGAAATATAACTTGGTGGGTTATCAGAAGGGTACAACTTCATGCTATCTTCATAGTCCTCAGCCTCATGTGCAAACTCCTTATTACTGTGTGGCATACTCCCCAAAACATCCTCATTATCAATCACATTATCATAATCAGAAGCATCATCATTACTGAGAGGAGGGTCTTCTTGGCACTCCAAATCTTCTTCATCATCTGCAGCCTGAATTTCCTCTTCAGCCCTCTCAGATTGATTGTGTGCATCTTTCTTTCTTCTTTCTTTGAACTTCCTTCTCCTCTTGATTCTAACCCCTTCATCATCACCACATGTTTGGCTTTGTACTTCACAATTATGCAGCCCTCCATCACAACCAACTTGGGAGTCAACTAAACTTTCTTGATGCTCAACTACAACAGAATTGGAAGGTTGAAGCAAATACAATTCACATACTCCACAACTAGAAGACAAGCTGACCAAGTCCAATGTGGTAGTGATAGAGTATATCTAGAGAGAAGTGAGAGCTAGAGAGAGAAGTGCAATAATATGCTTCAATAGAATGAATTCGTAACCCCTATAACTACTCCCAAGGGGAGTATTTATAGAGAAAATACGGGCTGGGCTCCCAAGCCTTGGGCTTGGGAGGCCCATTTACAACTGGACCGCTACTGGGCCGAATACAAAGCCACTAATGGGCTGTACAAATGAGTAAGTGTAGAATCCGGTTCTGTGAGGTCTTTGTGGCCGACGAGGGCGCGGCCGACGAGGGCACGGCCGACAAGGGCGCGGCCGAAGAGGGCACCCGGGTTCCTTGGGCTCAGGACCATAATCTGAGTTGGCACCTTTTCGGCCGACGGGGGTCCCTTGGCCGACGAGGGCGCCACTCTGTGTCTTGTGCTTTCTGTTCTTCTGAGTATGTGGGTCTGGGGGCTCAGACCCATATACTCCATCAGGAGTCCCCCACTCTCTAAGCTGAGACGTAGACGAAGTGAAGGAGAGTAGATTTCCGTGCTTTGGTGCTTTTGGCCGATGCGGGCACTCTCAGGCCGTTAGCTGTTGCGGCGTTGGTGCTGTCTCCATTTTGGTGGTCTTGTTCTGTGCTTTGGCCGTTACCTGCTCCTCGCTGTGGACGGGGAGGCCGTTGTTTCCTTGGTGTGTTCATTTGGGGACGATGAGTGTCCTGCTTCGATGGTGGCCGTTGAAGGCGCGTTTTCCCTTTCTTGGACGTTGATGGTTGAGATTTATGTTTGGGCCGATGAGGCCGTCGAGGTTGAACCTTGCTTCGAGGACGATGGGCGTCCTTTCATTTGGGTGGCCGGTGAGGGTGCTTGCGCACTCCTTTTAACCGTTACTGATGATGTTATGTGCCTTTGGCCGACGAGGCGCCGTGTTGTCCAAAGTGCCTGGCCGGAGATGGAGTCACAAAAACCTTGGCGCCGTTGTGATACATGGACGATGTGGCCATGCTTTGTGGTTACATTTGTGTTTGCATTTTTCCTTTTTGTTTTGTTGAGGCCGATGTAGTCCCCCAGTCCCCCACTGCTTCAGGCCGAAGAGTGTGAGGGGTGAAGGAGTTGCTTGAGTCCCTGGCCGAAGCGGCCTCTCCGTAGTGCCCCTGGATCCAACCCTTATGGCGATTTTCTGGCCAAGGTAACCCTGTGGGAGAACCCTTGTGCGCAGATCGCTTGTAAAGAGTTATCACCAAAGGTCGTTACGAAGAGTCGATGGCTGCAGGTTCTTTGTTCCTTTGGTTCTGTGGCCGTTACCGGTTTTCATGACGTTCCTGGCCATTGTTGCCTTCTTGTTGCTGGCCTTTGTGAAGCTGGTAAGCGTATAGGCCGTTGTGGGCGCTTGCTGGCGCTTGTGAAGCCGGCAAGCATATAGGCCGTTGTGGGCGCTCGTTGTCCATGTGATCCGTAGGCTTTTACTCCTCCGATAAGTTGGTTCACGAGCCCGGCCCATTTCTGAAGGGGTGTCACCTCATCGGCTGCTGGGAAGGTGACCGCTGAGGTGGCCATTGATATGGTGCCACGTGTAGTGACCGTTGGAGATTTGTCTATAAATACCCCCCCTCCTCCGAAGCAGTTCCTCACTTGCATTCTTGAGATATTGAAGTGCTGCCCAAATTTCTAGAGAGAGAGAGTCTTCAAGGTGTTCTTCGAGTTCTTCATACGTTCAAGGTTAGTTCTTGACTTGTTCTTCAATTCCTTTGTATACTTAGCTTCCCTGAGCCTTGATCTAGTGTTAGTGGATAAAACGCCTTAGATCCTAAGTGATTCCCTTTAGGCTCGTAATAGTTGTTATGATGAAGAGCTTACACGAAGAGTACTATCCGTACGACGACCAGCCCTCCACTAGGTCACTCGACTATGAGGTGCTTAAGTCCTTACAAGTCCGGAGAGCCGGTGGACGACGAAGTTGAGGACGAGGAGTCTGCCTCATCTTCAAAAGGTGAGGACGCAGGTGCGTCCCGAGTGGTGGACGGGGCGTCCACTTCCGCTGTTATTCCGTGCCCGAGACCGGTGTCTGCCGTGAAGGGAGCAGATAAGCCGAAGAGAATAAGGAGGCCGAAGAGTGGGCTGGGCGTCTCCTATTTGGATCTCACAAATATTTTCCTGATCAAGCCGGAGAGTAGCGCGACTGACTACTTAGTTGCCCAGATGTACGTGGGGCCGTTCGAGAGGGTTAGGGCACCCAGGCCGACGGACCATGTACTCCATCCGCCACCGGGATACTTCGGAGTATACCCGATGAGTTTCGCCAAGGGGCTGAGGTTTCCCCTTCATCCCTTCATCACTGAATATCTGGACATGGTGGGACTTCCTCCGGCCTTGCTGACCCCGAACAGCTACTCGTTGATGGTGGGGTTCTTGCTCCGCTGTGAGGAGTTGGGCTACAGACCGACGACGGCTCTTTTCATGAATCTTTATCAGATCGGCCGAGGAAGCCACAAGAACTGTGCGGCCTATGCTACTCTCCAACAGCTGCCGAAGAAGAGGAGCTTCACGGACTTGCCTTCGTCCATTCATGGGTGGAAGAGCAAGTTCGTTTTTGTATCCCTTGGTGAGAATGGCACTGAGTTTCCCTCTCTCGGCCACACCGGGAGGTTCAATCTGCACGACCCGCCGAGGAGTTCTATCTTGGACGCTCAGGTGGAGGCGTTTTTGGAAGGGGGGCCGAGGAGCGTGAAAGACTACATCACCGAATATAAGATGACCGCCCTCGGCTTCTCTAGGTACTATGTGTATGGCGACAAGGAGGACGATGTCCAACTTTGGCCGAGGATGACCACTACCTTCGAAGAGGCCGACGGCCCGGATTTGGGCATTCCTGCTGAGGCCGATGGTAATTCTTTCTTCGGCTTTCTTCCTTTGTTATTTGTTCTTTTGCCTTGCTAATCTGTTCGTTTTCCTTTGTGTAGATTTTGTCATGGATCGCCGTTCAATCATGGCCATAGCCAAGGCCAAGGCGGCTGAGGAGTTGGCTGCAAAGGCGGCCGAGGCGGCCAGACGTGCCGCGGCCGAGGGGGGCGGGGCTACTGCTGGTGCGGCCCCGAAGCCTGCCCAGTCCAAGAAGAAGAGGCCTCCCACTGACGGTCAGAAGAAATTGACCGAGGCTGGCCTGAATGTCACTAAGAAGACGAAGAGGGCACCGTCTTCTTCCCATGCCGATGAGGTCGGTACTTTGATCGTCCCAAGTGTGGACGATAGTGGTCCCGTTGTGGATCTTACTGCTGCTCCAAGCGATGCTGTCCAATCGCTCCCTCTCGTCCAGGAGCCACGGACGAAGAGGGCCGGGCCAGCAAGGAGATTGCCGCTGCCACCTACCAGAAAATGGTGGAATACCCCGTCTGCGGGGGTGTTTTTGACGATGTCGTCCTCGGCCATGATGTGCTGGCCCAGGCCATGCCGGCCAAAGATCGGGCCTACCTCAAGAGGCTCGGGGACGTCAAGGTGTACGAAGGCGGGATGGACCTCCTCGTCCATGTAAGTTCCCTTCCTTCTTATTTGTCGTTTTTCTCGTCGTCCAGGTGGAATCATTTGTCTGAGTCTTTGTTTGCCTTTTTGTGCAGGGTGCCTTCATGCTCATGGAGAGCCACAAGAGGCAGCACCGGGAGATTGCTCGCCTGAGGGAGCTTGAGCAGAAGGCTGCCTCGGCCGATGAGGCGGTAGCCTGCTTGGATCGGCTCCGGGAGGATGCCAAGGCCTTGCAAAAGAGGGCTGATGAGGCAGCTGCAGCCAGGGACGATGCCCTGGCCAAACTCGAGGAGAGCCAGAGGGCGCTTGAGGCTGAACGGCGCAAAAATGATGAAGCCGTGAAGGCAAAAGCTGAGGCCGAGGCTGCCGCTGTGAAGGCCGCTGATGAGGCCGTTCAGCAGTTCTTGGCCGAGGGGTGGAAGGTCGATGAGCGGCTCTCTTGGTGTTAGGAAGTGGTGGCCGCCAAGCTTGAAGATTGGGGAATGAACTCCCCCGCCGGCCAGGAGTACTTTAGCAGGGAGATGGCCGTGTACTACAACATGGGCCAAGAGCGGATGCAGAGGCTCCTGTGTCGGCGGCTATCGCGTGCCCTCAAAGCCATGAATTATACCTCCGGGTGGGTGAGGCGGAACTTGAAGCTTCCCAAGCTGATGAAAGATCCCGAAGAGCAGGCCAAGCTTCCTCTTTCGGAGCGGGAGCCCCCAATCGAGAGTTCCGGCCTCGGCGAGTCGAATTACGACGAGTTTGACTTCTTGGACGATGCCACCAGTTCTGCAGCTGCTGTCGACCAGGAGACTGAGGCCGGGGAGGGAGCCGAAGATGCCGAAGAGCAAAACCAGGTTGGGCATGGAGGCGCCCAAGAGTCTTGATCGGCCACTCCCCGCTCCCTATCTTGTAATTAATTTTCTATTTTTGCCCATCTGATGTAATGGCCGAAGTGCCCACCAATATACTTAATTGTTTATGAATGAACGTCTTGCTGTTCTGCTCGGCTTTGAATGTCTTGCATTTCTATTCCCTTTTGCTATTTCAGTTTTGAAATTTGTCTAAGTGTAAGAGTTACAACTTAGGTCACCCGCGAGTGTCTGCTACGTCCGTGAGGTAGGCCATTCAGTCTGGTGGCCTGGTCGGCCTGTCCGGTCTTTCTTTGTTGTCGTAACACTTGGGATTTATTCAGAAAATTTCTAAGTGTTTTAGATCCACTTAGGTGTTTTCCTTTCCGTCCTTGACTGAGGCGGGCAAGCTGAGGTGTCCGCTACGTCCTGGCGTTGTCCCATTCTTCTTTTTTGTTAGAATTTTTCTAAGTGCCTAACTTCAAGTGGATGGGTGTTCTCATCGTCCTGGTATTGAAGCTCTCTCAGCGTTGACCAATGATTTGGGAAATTCCCTAAGTGCTGAACCAATGTCGTTGTGGTCGGCCCAGTGTTTTTCGTGGCCGTCGTGTTCCCTTGTTTCTGATCTGATCAGGAAGGTCAGCCTGGATCCTTGTGTTGTGGCCGATAAGGGCACCTTGAACTTAGTTTTTTGAACTTAGAATTTTTTCTAAGTACACATGCAAGACACAGGTAGCTAACGGCCTGCGGGTATACAGGTGCCCGCCTCGTCCATGGTTTCTTCATACGAATACTTAGAAAATTTTCTAAGTATAAATGCCAGACAGTTTCTTCTTTGGGGTACCGTTGTCGGCTAAGAGGTGGCCCTACCTTCATCGGCCAAGGCCTGGCTTTTGTGGCTGATGAGGCTGCCTTTTGCTTTCCCCAATGGTTTCTCTAAGTGTCGGAATTCTCTTAAGGAACCTTTTTCCTTAGAATTTTCTCCAAGTGTTTGGTAAACACTTGGACAAATCCCCAAAGAACTTCCGCTTGACCAACAGCCTGGGTTTCAGTGCCTGTATCGGCCATCTGGGATGTTGTGGCCAGTAGGGATTGTTCCTTGATTGCTTGATTCTTCCGCGGGTGTGATACTGCCCGCTTCGTCCTGGTCATCCTCAGGATTGTAATTCTTTATTTCATATCAAGTGTTGGTGCTTCAAAGAGCTGTGGCCGATGAAGGTTACCACTCGTGTGTCACCTAACCACTGGTTAGGGTTTTATAGGCGTATGCTTCGTCCTTGACGATTCCCTTGTCTGTGATGGACGTGGGGCCATATCGTCCATGTCACCTGTTAGTTGTACTACACTTGTGTTCAACTGATATGTACTTGGCCAAGTTTGGCCTGAGTTGTGGGGATTTTATTTTTTCCATTGCTCGAGGCCGGCAGGTGCGCGCGGTCCTCGGCTTCCCTCTTTTTTCTTTTTTTTTGTTCCCTATTTCGGGGGAGTATCCTTCTTTCAGGCTTCGGCCGAAGGGTGTGCTCGTCCTTCGGTCGGTTCGGACTTCGTTTATAACGTCCGTGATCTCAGGGCGGGTCCCGTCGCCTATTTATGACGCGGGCTAGACTTTTGGTCGGTTTCCAACGGTTGTCGTTGCCCATCCCTGAGTTTTGGGATTTTGTCACCTCGGCCATGATTTCAGGCCTGTCGTCCTGCGATCTGGCGCGTGGACGACGCGGTGAGCTTCCCGTTTCAAGACGTGGGCCGTTTGCGGGCCCCTCGTCCTGGGGACATCGTCGGCCATACCTGAGCGTTTCACTCTAGGTTTACGGGGCCAGGACGATGTGCTCTCTCAGCTAGGCCTGAACCCTTCGCTGATACAAAATACAATGGAGTACCTGGGCTTGTTGCTTCGCGGGTTGCAAATGCAAGGTGCCATATCGGCCATACTTGAGTCTTTCGCTCTGAGGTGGCCGATGAGGGCACCTGCTAATTTTTACTTTGAATTCCAGAGAAAAAATCAAGAGGAACATGATTTTATTCATAGGTGGCTCGAGGCCGAGGGTGGCGTTCAATCAGTAACCCGTTAAGGGGTGAGGGCTTCGCCGTCTGCACCTCCTTCGGATTACTGATAAAACTTCACCAGATGGTGTACATTCCACGTTCGTGGTACATTGGACCCATTCGGGCGTTTAAGCTTGTAGGTGCCGGGTTTGACCACGGCACTGACGATGTAGGGCCCTTCGTACTTCAATGCTAGCTTGCCACCCTCTGTCGGCTGGCTTGCTTCCCTTCGACGGAGGACGTAGTCCCCCACTTGAAATTCCCGGGAACGTACCTTGGCGTCGTAGTATGATTTTACTTGACGCCGGTAGTTCTCTGCTCGGGCGTAAGCTTGCTCACGCCTCTCGTCGACCAGGTGCAGGTCAATCTTCATGTTTTCTTCGTTGGCGTCAGGCTCGTATTGTTCCACCCGTCGGCTGGGGATGGCAACTTCCGTGGGTGCCTTTGCCTCAAAGCCGTAGCATAGGGCGAAAGGCGTTTCACCTATCGCCCTCCTCGGCGTGGTTCTGTAGCACCACAGGATGTTGGGGAGCTCGTCGACCCAACTACCTCCTGCGGCCTGGAGCTTTTTCTTCAGCCCCTCCATGATTGTCCTGTTGGCGTTCTCGACCTGCCCGTTGCCCTGAGGGTAGGCAACGGAGGAGAAACGATGGTTCACCCCAAACTCCCGGAGGAGCTCCTGAAAAGGGGCTGCCTCGAATTGGGTGCCGTTGTCTGATATAATCTCCTGGGGGACACCGAAGCGTGTGATGATGTTTTTGTAAACAAATTTTTGGCATCTGGCCCCCGTGATGCTGGCCAGGGGTTCCGCCTCGACCCACTTGGTGAAGTAGTCGACGGCGACGATGATGTAGCGGTTGTTCCCGGCGGCTCTGGGCAGGGGGGCGACCAGGTCAATCCCCCATCTAGAGAATGGAATTGCGGTGCTGACGGGGGCGTAGTTGACGGCTGGCCGACCAGGGGCCTTCTGAAGCACCTGGCACGTGGTACACTTCCTGGCCAGGTCCGCACAGTCTCGCGCCATCGTCGGCCAGAAGAAGCCCTGGACGACGAGACGTCGGGACATGCTGAAAGGGCCCTGGTGCGAGGAGCAGACGCCACAATGAACTTCTTCCATGGCCATGTCGGCCTCATCCTGGTGCAGGCATCGGAAGAGAGTGCCATTATAGGATCGTTTGTAGAGTTTGCCATCTTCAATGGTGTAGCTTGGGGCCCTAAGTTTGGCAAGTTTGGCCCTCTCCTCGTCCGAGGGTAGCTCCCCCGCCGTGATGAAGGTGACGATGTCGGAGATCCAGTCCTCTGGTCGCTGTTGGATGCATAAGATGGGGTTGGCATGAATGCTAGACATGCTCAGCTCTTCGATGTTGGCTATCCTGGAGATGTGCTCTGGGGTGTCTGAGCTGAGCTTGGAGAGGGTGTCGGCTTCGGCGTTCTCGGCCCTTGGGATCTGGGTGATCTCGTGGGTTTCAAATGCTTTCAGTAACTCCTCTGTTGCCTGTTTGTACTGTCGCATCCGTCCCTCCTTTGCCTCGTACGATCCCTCCACCTGGCCCACTACCAGTTTGGAGTCGCACTTGATTTTGAGGTGCTTGGCCTTGAGGCCGGCGGCGAGTCTAAGACCGCTGAGGAGGGCCTCATACTCGGCTTCGTTGTTGGATACCCTGAAGTTGAAGCGGATGGCATAGTAAGCTCTGAATCCTTCAGGGGATAATAGGACGACGCCGCCACCGCATGATTTCGCGGCCGACGAGCCGTCAGTGAATAGGATCCATGTATCGTCCGGCTCCGGCCCGGGGTTGGCGACGGCCGTCTCCCTTGCTGTGCATTCAGTGACGAAGTCGGCCAAGGCTTGCCCTTTGATAGATGGCCTTGGCTTGATCTCAATTTGAAATTGGCTGAGGAAGATCGCCCATTTCACCATCCTAGAGGAGCTGGTGGGGCTCCTCATGAGTGCGCCGAGAGGCTGCTGGGTCAGCACATGGACGGCATGGGCCTGGAAGTAGTGTCCCAGCTTCTTCACCATATGGACGATGGCCAGCACCGTCTTCTCAATGGGGGAGTACCTGAGCTCGGCCTCCTTGAGTGTCTTGCTGATGTAGAACATGGCCTTTTGCACCCCTTCGTCCTCACGGATGAGCACGGAGCTGATGGCCGACGTGCTCACCCCTAAGTACAAGAAGAGAGTTTCGCCTGCTTTGGGCTTGGAGAGCACGGGCGGGGACGATAGGTACCTCTTCAACTCTTCGAACGCTTCATGGCACTCCGTCGTCCACTTGAAGCTGTTGGCTTTACGCATGATCTGAAAGAAGGGAAGTGCCCTCTCGGCTGACCTGGAGAGGAACTGGTTCAGGGCCGCCAGGCACCCCGTCAGTCGCTGTACTTCCTTGACGTTGCGGGGCGGCTCCATGTTGATGATAGCCTGTGTCTTCTCCAGGTTTATCTCGATGCCTCTCCGGCTGACCATGTAGTCGAGGAACTTGCCGCCCTGGACGCCGAAGGCGCACTTCTTGGGGTTGAGGCGGAGCCTGAACTCCTTCATGATTTCAAAGATTTCCCGGAGGTCGTCGGCGTGGGAGGAGGCCTGCCTGCTCTTGACGATCATATCGTCGACGTATGCCTCCATCGTCCGGCCAAGGACCGCCCTGAAGATGTTGGCCACCATCCTAGTATAGGTGGCGCCGGAGTTTTTGAGTCCGAAGGCCATGACGAGGTAGCAAAAGATTCCATCTGGGGTCATGAATGTCGTCTTCTCAGCGTCATCTTCATGCATGGAGATTTGGTGGTACCCTCTGAAAGCGTCAAGGAACGACATCAACTCGCACCCCGCCGTCTCGTCCACCAGCTGATCAATGTTGGGGAGAGGGAACGGGTCCATGGGGCACGCCTTATTCAGGTCAGTGTAATCAACACACATCCTGAATGTTGGCGGTTTCTGGGCGAGGACGACGTTGGCACACCACGTCGGGTACTTCACCTCTTTAATGTGTTTGATTGAGAGGAGCATGGCGACCTCCCCTTTGATGAAGTCCCGCCTGTCGGCGGACAAGTAGCGCCGTTTCTGCTTGACGGGCGTGGAGGCCGGATCGACGGTCAGCCGATGAGTAATCACCTGGCGGCTGATGCCTGGCATGTCAACCGGGCCCCACGCGAAGACAACGACGTATGACCGCAGGACGAGGAGGATGGCGTCTCGTTGGTCCTGAGGGAGCTGCTTCCCGATTCTGAGGACCCGCTCCGGCCGGGAGGTATTCAGAGGGACTTCCTCGACCTCCTCGGCCGGTTCGGCATGCGGCCTCTCCTCGTCCTTGGCAACGGCTGCCGTGATGGTGTCTATCCTCTGCCCTTCCCTTTCGGCCGGCCTTGTTAGCTTGAGGTAGCATGCTCTGGCAATCCTCTGGTTTCCTCTGGCGTAGCCGATGCCGTCATTGGTGGGGAACTTTAGGCACAAGTGCTTCATGGAGATGATGGCCTCCAAGTCCTCCAGCGCTGGCCGGCCCAAGATCAGGTTGTGGGTGCACTGGAGGTTGACCACCATGAACTCCATGTCAATCCTGGCGTGGTGGGGACCGTCACCGACCTCCACGGGGAGGACTATCGTGCCCTCGGCGTCGATAGAGTCCCCGGTGAAGCCGGATAACGGTGTCTTGATCGGCTTTAGCAGAGCTCTGTCCAGCTTCAGCTGCCGGAAGGTATCCAGGTACATCACGTTGACGGAGCTCCCCGTATCGATGTAAGTGCGGTGGATGATGGAGTCACCGATCTCACACCGGATGACGAGGGCGTCCCTGTGTGATCCCGTCCCCAGAGGCAAATCCTTGTCGGTGAAGGTGATCGCCTCCGTTCGCTGCTTCTTCGGCTGGGGGGGAACGTGGGACACCTCCCCAATGTAGAGGGATTGGGCCCATTTCTTTCTCTGAGTGGCGGAGTCCCCCCCAGTGTTCCCACCTACGATGAGGTGAATGTGATTCTTCTTTGGTGGGGGCTCTTCGAAGTCCTCGTCATCGCTGAGCCTACCAATCTCCCGCTTCTTCGCAGAGGGTTCGCCCCCATGTTTGCCGGTGTTTACCCATGTGTTTTTGCGTGGGCCACCTTTAACAAACTGGGAGAGTTCCCCCTGGCGAATAAGGCGCTCGATGGCCTTCTTCAGTGTGATGCAATCGTCGGTGTTGTGCGACGAGTTCTTGTGGAACCGGCAGTATGTGCCGCCCTGCTGGATGGCAAGGACCTCCTCGGCCGGCCGAGGGGCCTGCTCGATGAGGCCATGCTTCTCGGCATAGTCGAGGATGATGCCGACCGGGTGAGTGAGGGAAACCCCCGGCCGTTCCAACCTCGGTCGCCAGTGGCGATCTTTCTTACTCTGTCCACCAGAGCCGTGACGGCCCTGGGCACCCTGGCCGGCCGGGGTCGGACCCGGGGCCGGCGAAGGATTTGTCTTCTTGGAGGGATGACCCCCCTCTTTCTTGTGATTGTGGAGCTCGTCGGCGTCGGCGTACAAGCCTCCGCGCTGGAGCGCCTTGGCGTACGACCTCGGGGGGTCGGTGATGAGGCTCCTAGCGTACGGGGAGCTGCGGAGGGCTCCCTGATACAAGGCGAGGAGGGTGCGCTCGTCGGCCCCCTCGACTTCTTCGGTCTCCCTCGTCCACCGATCAATGAATGACCGGAGGGACTCATCATGCTGCTGCTTGACGGAGAGGAGGTGGGTGAAATACTTCTTCGCACGCTTCCTCCCGGCAAAGTGGGTGAGGAAGCGTTGGGCAAGATCCTGCCATGAGTCGATGCTCCCTTCGGGGAGCCCGTTGAACCACTCGTACGCTGGCCCCTCGAGAGTAGAGAGGAACCAACGGCAGAGGTATTCGTCTGACGCGTTCACCATCAGCATGTTGTTCTGATAACGGCTGAAGTGTACCTGGGGGTCTGATCGGCCGGCGTAGGATTTGATGGCGTTTCCCCTGTACTTCTCCGGGATGGGGGCCGAGAGGACCCTGTTGGTGAAAGGGGTCCTGGTCCTGACCTGGATGATGGGATCACCTCGCCCCTCGGCCAGCTCCCTCTCCAGGGCGCTAACCTTGTTCATGAGCGCGTTGAGGCCGGGGTCGTTGGAGGCGCTGGCCGTAGGGATGTTGGCCGACTTCTTGGCCTCCATCTGAGCCAGCCTCCTTTCCAGCTGGGCGATGACCTCGTCCCGGGGGTCCCTGGCGGCCGCAGCGGCACCCAGCTGGTTCCTCATGCGCTCGTTGTGAGCCGCATTGATCTGGTGGCGCACGTCGTCCTCGTGCAACTTCCCCTTGCCCTTGTCCGGGCGGGGCTGGTCCGCTGTCCGGGACACAGACCCCAAGCTTTCCCTCGGCGAGCCAGGCCGAGGCTCACCAATCCGTCCTGCCATCCTCTCCAAAACCGGACGACGGCGCGTGTCACCTAGCCTGTTGAAGGCAGAGGCTTTTCCACGCGCTGGGGTCTGCCCAGGCCGAAGAGGGGAAGCAGGGTGGGAGTGGGACGACGCTGTGTCCTGGGCCATCACCCCCTCATCGTTGCCTATCTGGACGCCCAACGGTTGGGGCTGAGGAGGAGGAGTGACGTTCCCCCCGGTCCTTGGCAAGAGTGCGCTGAGGACGGTGGGGTTCTGAGCCAGGCTGGCGATGATGACCGACAGCGCGGCCTGGACCTGTGGATCCACGGGCGGAGAGGCCGCGGCCATAGGCTGGGCCGGGGCGTGGTCCGTCTTCTCAGCTCGTTTCTTGTCCAAGCCGATGCGGGCATCAGGGGCTCCGCCGTTGAGTTGGTTGCGGAGGTCCGTCGTGAGGTTGAAGGCCTCCTGGAAGACGTCCCCTCCGCCGACCTGGTCGGCCGTGGCGTCCTCATCGTGCTCCCTGGCCTCTTGGTCCTCAGGGATGGCCTTGCTGACGAGGTTGCGGTTTGATTTAGTTCTTCCCATGATCAGTGGTTAGCTGTGCTTGGTAGCGACGAAGGGTGCTAACTTGATTGTTTCAGCTCTCAACGAGAGCACCAAATGATAGAGTATATCTAGAGAGAAGTGCAATAATATGCTTCAATAGAATGAATTTGTAACCCCTATAACTACTCCCAAGGGGAGTATTTATAGAGAAAATACGGGTTGGGCTCCCAAGCCTTGGGCTTGGGAGGCCCATTTACAACTGGACCGCTACTGGGCCGAATACAAAGCCACTAATGGGCTGTACAAATGAGTAAGTGTAGAATCCGGTTCTATGAGGTCTTTGTGGCCGACGAGGGCGCGGCCGACGAGGGCACAGCCGACGAGGGCGCGGCCGACGAGGGCACCCGGGTTCCTTGGGCTCAGGACCATAATCTGAGTTGGCACCTTTTCGGCCGACGGGGGTCCCTTGGCCGACGAGGGCGCCACTCTATGTCTTGTGCTTTCTGTTCTTCTGAGTATGTGGATCCGGGGGCTCAGACCCATATACTCCATCAGGTAGCATCATCAACTAACTCCCTTAAAGATTCCAAGGGTTCACGAGGCAGTTTATACATAAGCTTGCCAAATCCCTCAAATGGTCTAGATTCTATGAACTTTTTTAGATGAGGATAACTTACTACATGAGGGTCACTTTTGATGATCTCTATGCGTCCATTGGTATACTCCATAGGAGAGCATGATTCTAGGTTGCCACCATATGTAAAATGATGTCCAATGTTTCCCACATTCTGATACAAGAAAATATACCCATCATAAATGGCTTCTATACTCACTGCGTACACCACTAAATACGAATGACATAGACAACAGTAAATGCAAATGAATAAAGTCAGTGACTTCGTTTACCTTGGAGTCTTCAATCCAGGGCTTCGCCTTCAGCGCAAAAGGTTTCTTCCTCTTCTCCTGTACGAGCTCTGGTATAGCGCCTTTGCCTATGGCAGTTCAAACTTAGAAATTAGGGCTCATTCGCTAATTCTCTTTATAGCTAAAGCGTTAATGGGGTTTTCATTACACGTAGACAGCTTGGAGTGGGACGAATTAATGAGTCAGCAAATTATGAGGGTTTTTAAGAGGAAAAACTTGTTGACTTGGCTTTTAAGGGGAGAAAACGGGAGGTAACCGGGTAGATGTAAGGATTGCACAACTTAGGTAGGTTGGTGGACCGGATCGGAGGTTGTTTTGGTTCGGGGTGCGAATTGAGCAATTCGTAAACGTACAGAGGCCTATTTGACCCTTTAGCCATTAATTTATGATTTTACTTATCTATCTCTTCTCTGCATAATTTTCAACACAAATTTTTACTTTTTATATTTCACACATTACTCAAGTATTGCAAAACAATATCTAATCGGACGGAGATAACACGAGTTTCATAATTTTTTATTTTCTAGTAATGTCGCCAGAGATCTGCCAATGACAAACTTAAAAGAGTTTCCTAAAGTATTACTAAAATAAAACTTGTAGATAAAAAAGTGACTTAAGTCATGACTAGGAGTATACTTTTACACTCATGACAATATAGAATTTTATTTAAATATAATTATAGTCACTAAAAATTACTAAGTCACATATCTACTCATTATACATATTTTGGTTTTATATGTTCCAAAACTTAACTTTGGTTCCATTAAGTATATGGTCATGTAAGGGTTTTGACAAGAATATTACCACAAAATAAGAAATAGACAAAAAAAAGACTTTTTTGAGTTTCCAAGATGGGACTAATGAAGTATTAAATCTACAAATCCCTATATGCATTTACTTAGTTTACCCTTCTAAATCCCAATACTCCATGACCAAAACTGATCACGATGATCATTGCGAACCAGTGACCATCGTCGGTCACAGCGATCACCACTTGCCACGTGACCACAGCCAACCACAATGATCAACGTACATGATCACCAATTATTAGTGACTCTTTTTTTCTAGTGACGTTGATATCCTCCACCCCGGTAATGATGTCGGTGCCTCACCCTAGCGCCACCACCTCTGACCACCATGCTCTTGAAACCTATCTTTATTTCTCGCATGAAGCACATGCATGCCTATCTCATTGGTGGTTCACGATCAACGTACGGATGCCTTAGTGTAAACCTAGTCGCCACTCCTTGCCCATTGCCAACATATCGTCCCTACCCCTACGTTGCCTTGGCCCTGCCTCTCGCCACTGTCCTAGGGCCCATGCGAAAAAACACTACACCATCACACTGGTTTTCACTCTACAGGTGGCCGTAAACCTATATGTCGTAAACCCTAACTATAGGGTTTGGGAATCAACCCACAGATGTGCAAATCGAGCTGCCACACTACCGACTTGGAAGTCATCTCCACCATATAGATTGAAACTGTACTTTGAAGTCATATCCACCACATAGCACCAACAATTTGATGAGAAGAAGACAAAGTCCACATCTCACTGAGAAGAAAGAGAAGACAAAGAAGATCGAGATGTGTGGAATGATGGGAGAGATGACATCGATGACGGAGCAGCAGAGAGGCAAAAGGGATGGAGGTGAGGGTTACTTTTGGAACATGTAGCAGCCAAAGTATCATGGCTATACTTCACCAAGGCAAAGGCATGAAGGTGGCATGACTTTTGTTGGGAACGGGGCAAGGTGGATATTTGGTTAAGGAATGTGACTTGGTCAATACAAGGTAAGCTAACCTCCATGCATACAAAAGTTTCGTTTTAACCAACACAATTAATCTCTCTTTAGATTACTAACCATGAGACCATACATTAATAACCCAATGTTACTTTCTTGTAAAACCATAAATGATTAATTACCGATTATTTGATCGTTTCTAGTAGCAATTATTGTTTTAACATTAATTAATCATTACTTAGCAACACCCCAACGTCGATATACATGTAGGTTAAAGGAATAATTAATACGGAGTACTCAAGAACAAAGTTTAAGAAAATAACTCATAATTTTAACATTCAACAAGCTTCAAGATAGCAAAACGATGAATAAAGAGTTTAGCTCCTCATTTGGAGTCTAAAGTCTAAACATGCTAGAAAATATAAGGAAATACTAATCTAAAGTGAACTTTAAGATATGGAAGACTGAATGTCTAAAATGGGAAAAAAGATGTGTATTTATGAAAATTTTGAAGCTGCAACCTAAGGTCGAGTACCCGAGAAGATACAATCCAGAACCGGAGAATTCAAAAAGGTACAAAATCTGGATATACTAGTACCGAGTTGAAAAATGTCAGGACTCAGCAGGAGTGTTTGTTTTTCTTCCAAAATGCATATTCAAAATAGTAAATGCAGTACAATCAGTTTCTTGACCTTCCTCTGCCACGGCCTCGACCCTGACCTCCTCCTCCTCTTCCGCCTTTGCCGCCACCACCCAAGGCCTTATTGGCGTTATGCTTTACTTGCATGTTCTCTGGCAAGGGAAGTATATGATCAACACACTTCCTGAAGCTAAAGTCTTCATCAGAACCATCCACCCTTAAGATGAAGAAGCAACGGGTTTTAAATACAGTGTGGTTTCGAACTTGAAATGCAGAAACTCCTTCGCCTATTTTCTTCTGGGGGTCTGGATGGCCCTTCATAAGCAGTTCTAGCAACACCATATGTTCATACTGTAATTAACACCACCATAAGTCAAACTCCATACATCACTTATATATTTGAAATTACCATTTGATGCAACCCTGCAGTCCCTCTCAACATCGTAAATACATAGAAAAGTGGCAAGATTGGGACAAACATCATACATTATTTACCGTCTCTGAGGCTATGTTTGGATCATGAAAATTGCTAGGGAAAAGAACAAATGTAAAGGATAATTGGTTTCTTAGATATAGATTTACGTCAAAATGGGAAAGAAAATGAAATCCGACTGATAGTTTGAATTTTTTACATATGGTTCAATTGTTGAGTACTTGAATAAAAATAAATAAAGAATAATGCATGCGATCAAATATTAAAAATAAATTGAATGATTTGGAATCAATATTTTATTTTCCTCAGCTTTTTCTTTTCTTCCAACTTTTTCCTACGTTTGCCTCTCTGTTTTCTACTTTTCTTTCCCTGGCATTCTTCATTTTAAATAGAACCTAGAAATCAAAATGAAATGCACATACACCAAACTGACGTTAAAATACCAAATAAAATAATGTCGAACATTTCAATATCACTCATTGAAACTATCTCTCAGTTATCACCAACCTTTTATAATACATAAAGATTTTAAATAGAATATGTAGCTATGTTAGGACTTAGGATTGAAGGATTTGGAGAAGTGTGATTAGTGGCTTTTAATTAACCTTTCTTATTCAGTTATTCTCTTATCCTTTATTAACTCTTTAATAGAGTTCTGTATTATAGCCTCACTTCTCCTTCTTTTATCAACTTTTTTAAATTTATCTTCCCTCCAAATCTCTCAACCAAATCAGTAAAGTACAGTAATTTCATTACTAAAGAGAGGGATCATTTCAAAAGACAGAGATAATTCATCCGCTGGTACTGATATGAAGAAGATATCTATCTACATTCAAGAAATAAAAGATTGTAGATTTAACTAGAAGAGAAAAAACAGGAACTTCTAGGATATACAGGGTGTTCCAATACCATCTTTCTCCTCAGAAAGGGTCACAGTACTAACGGCTACAGATAATATTCTACATAGTTGTACTTGACTAAAATATACAGGTTAGGCCCTTTATATAAACCTGTAAGAAACGCAAAAGTTTAGCTGTTGTTTTCTCCGAGCATGAAATAGAACAGTGAAGCTGGGAATATAAAGCTATTGTTTCTAAACGACACTGCAACAAAGACACTCACTACTTTATTCAAAAATTAATCTTTTAATTTGATTCCCGGAGATATCCCATAATCAGCACTTCTAAATTTTTACAATACTTATGAAAAATTTAACATCTGCAACAAATTTAAAACATGAAAGAACGACTATACTAGTATAAAGATGAATTTTTATTGCAAAACTTCATGTAGAATAAGCCAATAACTATCCTCTGGAAGACAGGAGAATGGAAGAGCTGTTCAGATTTTTATAATGGGGGAAAATAGGAATCGGCAACGTATTTCTAAAGATTGAGCCTTCCATACCTTGTTGATGTCAACATTAGGGGTCCAGAAATGAAGTAGCTTGTAGAAGTAATCAAACATATCTGCCGACGACCCAAAGCTTTTCGGACCCAAAGTGACTGGACCCGACCTCTCGTCAGCTTTCATCTCTCCTTCCCCATCTTCGCTTCCTTCCACATTTTCGGGCCCTTTCTCTTCGATAGGCATCTCGACCCTCGCCTTCTTTGAGGCGTCACCACTCTCTGCATCACAACCATCATCCCTCACCCGCTTTACACCGCTGCATTCAATCCCAGTGTCCACATCGGCGTTGGGTTCAATACCCATGTACTTGTTCGGGGTCTCTCCGGACTAGGGTTTTATGGATTTCCGGTGCAGCTTCCGACGTAGACTGGCAATGACGACGGAAGCTCGATAGGTTCTAAACTTTTTTGGGAAAACTTGGAACTTACAAAAAATGTAAATAAGGTGTTATATAGGAGGTTCTGTTCGGTTGATTCCATTTGGGGCGGTTGTAGATAGAATTTTTTGATGAAATTCTGTAAACATCTTATTCATTAAGTCTAGTTTATTCATACCAAATTTCAACTAAAACTTCAATCGGGAAGGCATTCATTCAAATTTTAACTTTCAGTTTAATCGGCATACCTCGATCGCAAAGAAATCCTGAAGCACTCTTCCATTTCATCCACTCACCTCTTATTCTATGGCATACATCTTTATCTAATTCACCATCCTTCTGAATTATAGAGCCCAAGTAACAGAACATATCACACACCGATATCTCCTTACCATCAAGAGTAATCCCACCATTGCTACTACTTCTACCTCCACCAAACTTGCACTCCATATATTCGGTCTTGTTTCGGCTCAGTCTGAAACTCTTGGTCTCCAATGTTTGTCGCCATACTTCCAACTTTGCTTTAACACCGGATTGCGTCTCATCAATCAATACAATATCGTCTGCAAACATCATGCAGCTTAGTATATTTTCTTGAATTGACTTCCGTAAGTTCATCCATGACTATAAAAAATAAGAAAGGATTCAGAGCAGATCCTTGGTGCACTCCGATAGTAATAGGGAACTATGCGATCCTCTCTACACTAGTATGGACACTTGTAGTACAAGCATCATACATATCCATGACGATACTGATATACTTACATGATATGCATTTTCTAGTTAAGGCCCACCAAAGGACTTCTTGAAGTGCCTTATCATATGCCTTTTCTGAGTCAATGAACACCAAATGAAGATCCTTTTTACTGTCTCTATACTTCTCCACAACTTGTCTAAGAAGGTGAATGGCCTCAGTTGTTGAGCGTCCAGGCATAAAACCAAATTAATTCTCCGAAAATTTCATACTTTTATGAAGTTTTTGCTCAACCACTAGCTCCCAAAGTTTCATGGTGTGACTCATAAGCTTAATCCCTCGATAGTTAGCACGTTCTTGTACATCACCCTTATTTTTAAATAAGGGAATGAGAGTACTTTTCTGCCAACTCACTGACATTTTGTTGTTTCTCCAAATCATGTTGAAGAAACGTGTTAGCCACTCGATGCCTTTCTCTCCCAACCATCTCCAAACCTTGATCGATATGCCATCCGGGCCCATTGCTTTCTTCCGCCCCATTTTTCTCATAGCCTCTTTAACTTCTGTTGTTAGAATCCTTCTCATGAAGTCCCGGTTTATCATACACTCTGGTATAGTAAGATCATCAATACCTTGCGCTTTATTCCCGTTGAACAGGGTATCAAAATATGACCCCCACCTCTCTTTTATTTGTTCGTTCTCCATTAGTACTCTTTGATCGACATCCTTCACACACTTAACTTTTCCGATATCTTGAGTCCTACGGTCACGAAGGCGAGCAAGCCTGTAGATGTCTTTTTCTCCTTCCTTAGAGACCAACTTTACATACAATTCCTTGTTCACTTTTCCTCTGGCTTCCTTCACAACTTTCTTTGCTCTTCTTCTAGCCTCCTTGTACTCCTCTATGTTCTCATCGCTCCAACTTTTTTCTAATTTCTTATAGCATTCCCGTTTGGTCCTTATTGCTTGTTTCACCTCATCATTCCACAAGACGTGTACTTTTTTGGTGGCAGACATCCTTTAGATTCTCTGAGTATCTCCTTCGCCATTTTGTTAATGGCAGACTCCATTAATAACCACACATCATCCACATGTGCGTCATTATCAATAGACCATACATCTTCCTTCAACATTTTGTGTGCAAAACTTTGTTGGAGATTCCCCTCGAGCCTCCACCATTTTATTTGTGCCTTCAATTAGGTTCTTGAAAGAGTTTTAAAAAATTCAATTCTCGAATTTTGTGAAATCGTTCAATTGAATCCATTTGCAGGTTATTAACCACGTCAGCAAGTCACCCACTGACCTAAAAAAAAGGAGAATAAGTTAGAACACATAAATGGGGCGGACCTATTGAGTTGTGAGCTCAAACAATACAAAAAGAAATAAAGATGGAGGTCCACCTCATATTTGATTGCAAACCAAATATCTACCATGCTCTCTTGTAAGCCACATGCTTTGATAACATGATTGAGGGATCTTATACACTCCCACAATCCCTCCATACGAACCCAAAATGATAAGAGAGGAAAAAGGAGCCACACAACCCAAGAGAGGAGGAAAGAAGGAAACTATCCGCAGGGAAATTTCCGGTGCGTAAGGTTGATTGTTTGCTTCATATATTGAGCTACACTCATCCAAGTAAGGCATGTGAGGTGTCAACAGAAAGCTACCAAGATAAGGAATCCTTGAAGGTGATTTTTGCAGAAAACGGAGTAGTGGAAGTCCTCCAAATCGTCGAAGGCAGAAGCTACTTCGCAGAAACGGATTTGTTCCTTCAAGGTGAGTTTGAACCCAAAGCCTTCCTTTTCATTATCTAAATGATATGAACGATTGGTATAACTATTATAAACCATTTAAAGTTTAGAATATGTTATTATAAGGTTACTTTATTTGTTGTAAAGGTTAGATACTAACCTAGAATAAACCTTGAAAGGTTAGGAACCGAACTCGTCAGAAAACACATGTTCTAGGGTCTGTTTTCGTGTCTTCGGTTAGGGATTGAGCTATCACCTTGATCAGGCTGTTTAACACTCATTTATAAGCAAGGAATCAGTTCTCAAACTTCCTTGGCCGAAGCTTGAGCATTGGATTGAGAAGGAACAATTTAAAGCTCATTTGAGATGAGGATCGACATCTAGTTGCTTACAACTTGTAGGTTAAGCATGAGATTACCTAAATGTATAAATCATGTTTTTTATGGATTATGATGATTGATTATTCATGAAATATTGATATAGTTGATAAGGAATTGAATTGGAAATGATTTGGAATCATATTGATAAAAATGGAGTTAAATGAACTATTATGTAAAATAGGCATTTTTACTCATGTGTGAATTGTGTAGATACATAAATGAATATTTATGTATTATATTGGATGCTTAAGTTGATGCTACATATCTCTAGATATGTAGGGACTTACAAGTAGAATATTTGATTTATAAGAATAATCTTAATAGTATTGAATTACTAGTTAATGATTGTTTGTAATTGTCAAAGAATTGAATCTAATAATTTGATTGTATGTGATGTGCTTGAATGTGATTCAAGTGACTTAATTGATTTAGTATGAAGCTAAGATCATGTTATGGGTAGTCCGTAAGGATGTCCCAAAAATAAATTATTGATATCTCAATTCTAGGCATAGGTTTGCTTAGAAATTGAATCTATGCAATGGCATGATGATGTACTTGAGTTGGACTCTAGAAGTGCATGGGTAGACAAGGGGTTGTGATTGATGACATGCATGGTGATGTACTTGAGTTGGACTCTAGAAATGCATGGGAGATTTGAGGGTGTAGCCTATGATGTGCATGATGATGTACTTGAGTTAGACTCTAGAAATGCATGATGGAGTAATTAACTTGTGATTGATATGTGCATGGTGATGTACTTGAGTTGGACTCTAGAAATACATGGGAGATTTGAGGTTGTAGCCTATGATGTGCATGGTGATGTACTTGAGTTGGACTCTAGAAATGCACGGTGGAGTAATTAACTTGTGTCATATGATTTGCATGGTGATGTACTTGAGTTGGACTCTAGAAATGCAAACATATGTGTTAGGGTTGGACCCTATGAATTGTCATGACCGGTAATCACGGGGTATTTGGTTGATGTTTTGTAAACAAACATTGGGCCTATGGGTCAACTACTTGACTTTATATATAAAGTAAGTATATTTTGAAAGGGGTAACTCGGGGTTACAGCCTAGATTATATTATCACCCTATTTGAGGGTCTTGTGTTTGAAATACATGTTGTATATCTATTAGATGCCATCCTCACCAGTACTTTATAGCCGTATACTGACCCCCTTTTGGGGGGGTCCCACCACCATTTCAGGTTGAGGCTAGAGCTTGCTTCATGTGCTCGTTGCTCGGGTGATCATCTTGGAGAAAGACTTGGTTCGTGCTTCCTTCATTCTGTTTTTTGAACATTTATAAACATGCTCATGGATATTTTACTATAGAGCATGTGTGCTCATGTTTGCCCCGTGTGGCATTTGTTTCCAAACTATGTTTTCCGCTGCGTATTGAATTGCTTATTATGTATTTTTATGGATGAATTATGTGTGAATGATATTCGAGACGCCTTGTATAATATGAATATGTTAGACCATTGTTGAATATTCGTATTGTACGGCGGGTTGTTGACGTGACCGGGTAGGTCCGGGGCGTGACATCATCCACATGTGCGTCATTATCAATAGACCATACATCTTCCTCCAACATTTTGTGTGCAAAACTTTGTTGGAGATTCCCCTCGAGCCTCCACCATTTTATTTGTGCCTTCAATTAGGTTCTTGTAGTTTTAAAAAATTCAATTCTTGAATTTTGTGAAATCGTTCAATTGAATCCATTTGCAGGTTATTAACCACGTCAGCAAGTCACCCGCTGATGTGTCACACACGTGGTAGTCCATGTTTGTGTCACGGCATCAGCGAATGGCTGACTGGACTTCCATATGTGCGTCACATCAGCAAATTTACTGCTCCTTGGGCTGCCACATGTGTGTTATGTCAGCGGGTGACCTGGTGACATGATAAGTAATCTGCGAAATGACTCAATTGAACGTTTTTACAAAGTTTAGGGATTTGATTGATTTGTTTAAAAGTACGAGGATCTAATTGATTTTTTCGTGAGAGTATGACGAGCACTTTGTCACGGTGCGTCAAAATAATTTCAATACTAAACATTTATACGTAGTATAGCGTAGTAGAGTTCGTATCCACATGGAAAGGAATGATTCTCTTTTTATGAAACTAGTAATTAAAAAGGGGGGTTTTGGTTTTGAGTGATTTAATTCAATTAAGAAACTAAGATGAACAACCTATATGTGTTTAATTCAAGAATAAAAGGGACTTGGCTTTGCTACTTTCCACTTGTTGATATATTTTAGTCGATCCTTGTTATATCTATAACTTATCCCCTCTCAAATACTCAATGGAGAAGTATCTCCAATTCATCGAGGGTAGTTATTAACAACGACCGTTCATTAATAACCCTTACTATTAATCAAATATAGAACAACGCCGTATACCGATATAATAGTAGCATTCACTCTTTTTAACTCCTTGATGAAATCAATTGAGATTGATAACCTTAACACAACGGTTTCGGTTTAACCAACAAAATTGATCCCTCTTAAGTTTATTAACCACGACCGTGCATTAATAAACCGAAGTTATTTACTTATGAAACCACCAACGATTAACCATCGGTTCGTTGATCGTTTCTAGTAGTAATTAATGTCGGAACGTTAACTAATCGTCACTTAGCAACCCTCCAACATTAATATAGAATGAGATTAAGGGAAGAATTAATAATCAAGAGAAGAAGTTAAGAAAATAACTCACAACTTTAATAATCAACAAGCTTCAAGAGCAAAACCAAGAATGGAAGTTTAGCTCCTCATTTGGAGACTAAACATAGCTAGAAAAATATAAAGAAATGCTATTCTAAACTGAGCTTAAGAGTATGGAAGAAGGAATGAATTTTTGTGAAGAAAAAGTGTGCTATTTATAGGTGTTTTTCAACGCCTTTGGCCGGGTACCCGACCGGGTTTAGTGCTTACCCGACCGGGTACCGGTCAAAATCAGATTATCTCCCACGTTTTTGTGTTTCATCACGTTAAAATGTCCCGAGTCAAGTCAGACCCGACCGGGTCAAGTAGGGGACCCGACCGGGTTTGACTTAAAAATCAGATATTCTTTATTCGGGCGATCCTTGGCACGTTCTGGTGTTCCGGGTCACATCCGACCCGACCGGGTAAAGTAGGGACCCAACCGGGTCTAGCTATTTTCTCAGGGATCTGGTTCTCAATTCAGACCCGACCGGGTGTAGTGCATGACCCGACCGGGTTAGCGCTCCTGGCCATTTTTATCTTCAGCTTTTCTCCTTTTCCTTGCTAAAAATACTACTACTATTCTACAACTATAAATGAAAGTAAAAAACAATTACAAACAACATAAAACAAATGTTTACAAACTAACTAAAGATGAAAGAAAATCCACACAAAGTCAATACAAAAACATACATTTATGCACTATAAACTAGTGCATATCAAATATCCCCACACTTGAATCTTTACTCGTCTCGAGTAAATATAATCCAAGAAATCCATAAATGATAAGTTCATCATCACAACCATCACAAAGTTTGTTGAACAAAAAATAATTACACAGTATCCCCTGTAACATAAAAAAAGGCCACATCAAGGGGTCTTCCATTCCAATTTCTTATGCAATGAGCCTTCTTTAGTCATCACCCTTAGGATCCTGCAGAATAAAAAGAACTACTTCTCTCATTCTCTCATTTTGCCTTGGTGCTCTTTCGGGTTTTCAACCCAGCTTCCCACATTTTCTTTCAATAAATCTCACAAACTCACTCTTATTTTTGCTTTATTTTTGCTTAAGCTGCCCTTTGTGTGTTTTCAACTTAACAAGCTTTCTTTTATTTTATATTTTTTTTGTTTAGAAAGATAACAAGAATAAAGAGTGTGAATGTGAACATACCGGGAAGATCTCCCCCACCGCTAGTCCGTGGCACAGTCCCTAGTGCCCGCCTGCATCTCCGCCATCGAAAAATCCTCCATAGCCCCTATAGTGGGTATCCTCGTCCATATGGTCACCGTTGTATCTGTCTTCCACGCCTCCACCACTAGAGGTCGAACCACCAAAATAACCCCATTCAGTGGGGTTATACCATGAGGGTGCCAGAGGAGGAGTGATCATAGAGGTGAAGTTTCCCTGATGTGCGATATAGGAGTAGATAGGCCCAAAAGTCCTCCGTTCGTCCTCTTCATATCGGCACCAATCTTCTCGCCTTTGTTCTTCAATCCTCACGAAGCTATGCCTTTGCTCATTTCTGTACAACCCGACTTCCTCCCGAAGTTGGGTGTAATTGAGGTTAAGAGCATTCATGCTATTTAGCATTTCTTGCTCAAATAGAGAGTATTGATGAGCATGGGGTTGTGGGCGAGGTTGTTCAGGAATGACGGGTGGTGCTTCAAGTGCAGGCTGTTCATTGGCGGATTCATTGTCCCCGCCTCATTTTCTGGGGGTGCGAAATGTGGTGGAATTCCCCCGGGCATACAATAGTGGTGTCCATCACCGATTTGGTGATCGATGATGTTAAGCGGGAGGTTTTCAGAAGGGAAGGGGTATTATAGTTCTTGGCCGGGTTTGATGTGCCAATTATAGATTTCTAGGCCATCATGTTCTATGTGTGAGAGGGTCACATCACCAGCATTCTTTAAAAACTGAAGGCCAAGAAGGGTCCTGTGGTTTTGTGCACCATTGCATACAAAACCATATAGTGTGGCAATGTGGGTAATTAGACCCCCTATCAGAATTTTTCCTCCACCATTTTTAACATTGATGATGTGATCCCAAAGAACTGTGGTCACATCGTATGGGCCGACACCCGGAAGAACAGCTTGTGCTAAGAGGCATACATCCCACACTCTAGTTTGATGGTTGTTTGGTCTTCCGAAAAAGCAATTAGCCAAGAATTTTAGGAAAATTCGGAAGACCGGGTGTTGGACGTGGTTGACATTGAGGTGGGAAGTACGAACATTGACAATTTCGGTCATTCTTCTCCATAATTCATAGGCCACCGGTGAACTATATGCTACCGTGTCATCAAGCAAGGGTAGGTCGAAGTGTTTAGCGAATTCTCTTTTAGTGAGCGAGCGGTTCTCATTGAGCAGACGAAAGTTGATCGTGTTATTGGTGTGATCATTTTCATCTTTCACATGCTCAACGGAACTGTAAAACTCATACACCAAACGAGAATATGGCCAATAATGCATATCAAACATTTTAAGCATGCCACACCTTTGGAATATATCTCTCTTAATATCATGAATCCAGAACATAGTTAATGTCAATTGGCATATAAAGCGGGAGGGTTTTACCTCTCGTTCGGATTGCTCAAGGAAACGGGTGTGTTGTGCTTCGGTCTCAAATTCCACCGATTCGAAGCCCTCAACGGGTGGAATAGCTCTTGGAGCTCTTGAAGAAGTAGCTCTTCCCTTTTTCGGTGCCATGGAATTTTTTTCCCCCTTTTTTTGGTGAGAGATTTTCGATTTTTTTGGGGGAGGTGGGATTTGGTGAGGGTGAGTGGTATGGTTTTGTAGAGGATGATGAGGAGAAGAGGTATTTGGTGTTTGTTGGGAATTTTGGCTTGAATTTGGACCTTGAATGTCCAAAAATGGAGGGGTTCGAAATTGGGGGTAGGGTTTATGGGTTTGGTTGATTTGAGGGATTTTTGAAGGATTAATTGGTGTAGGGTGGAAGAGGGAGGTGAGGAGATGAAGAATATGATGTTATTTGATGAATTTGGTGGGGGAATGGGGGAGATTTGGAGGTTTTGGTGGATGAAAATGGAGGTTTTGGGGTGGGTTGTTCGAAAATGGGAAGAAAGAATGACGAAGAAGGTGGATGGCCCGACCTGGTATAGGCTGAAAGTCCGTTGACCCGGTCGGGTCTCCTTATTTACCCAGTCGGGTGAGCGTTCCAGAGGCTGGCAGAGAGTTTTTTTTGCTAGATACCCGGTCGGGTCTCCTTCCTTGACCCAGTCGCGTAAGCTGATTTGCTTAACCAGAGAGGTCTGGTAGTTGATACCCGATCGGGTGAAATAAAATACCCGGTCGGGTTTGCCTCTTTTTTCAAATTTACACTCCCCCACCCGGGTAGCCGTGCGGGTATCCCTGTTTTTATGTCATACCCGACCGGGTGAACTGTGATACCCGGCCGGGTATATTCCGGAACCATTTTATATATCTATATATATATATATATATATATATATATATATATATATATTTTACACACACACTCTACTAAAAAAAATAGAAAGAAAAAACATATCGTGCATGGGTTGCCTCCCAAAAAGCGCTTTATTTAACGTCGTGGCTCGACGATATCTTCTGTTGTTCCTCATTCGTAGACCGGTTCAGAAAGGTCTACGACTTCCACGTTTTTGGGTTGAAAACCCTCAAAGAAGGGTTTTAATCGCTGTACGTTCACTTTCAGAACCTCTCCCGTCTCCTGGTCCTGAATTTCCACCGCCCCGTGTGGATATGTTTTGACCACTTTGTATGGTCCGGTCCAACGGGATCTCAGCTTCCCTGGAAATAGACGAAGGCGTGATTGGAATAGAAGGACTTTTTCATCAAGTTTAAAGTCTTTTCGTATGATCATTTTATCATGCCACTCCTTCATCTTTTTCTTGTATATTTCTGCATTGTCATAAGAATCCAGGCGAAGTTCTTCCAACTCTTGTAATTGGAGCTTCCTATGTACACCGGCCTCATCAAGATTGAGGTTGAATTCTTTAACCGCCCAATAGGACTTGTGTTCTAGCTCTACGGGAAGATGACATGCTTTCCCAAACACAAGTCTATAAGGGGACATACCGATTGGGGTTTTGTAGGCAGTTCGGTATGCCCATAGCGCATCATCTATGCGTATACTCCAATCCTTTCGGTTCGGGTTCACTGTTTTCTGGAGTATATATTTGAACTCCCTGTTTGAGGTTTCCGCTTGGCCATTGGTTTGAGGGTGGTAGGCTGTAGAAATTTTGTGAGTCACACCATATTTTTTCAGTAGGGATCCCACAATTTTATTACAAAAAATGTGTGTCTCGATCGCTTATTAAAATTCGAGAGACCCCGAACCTTGAAAATATGTGTGATTTTAGAAAACTAGCCACCACCTTGGCATCATCAGTTTTTGTAGCTTTGGCCTCCACCCATTTGGAGACGTAATCTACTGCAAGAAGGATGTATATGTTACCTTGGGAATTTGGGAAAGGTCCCATGAAGTCGATACCCCATGCATCGAAAATCTCACAGAAAAGCATGGCATTTTGTGACATCTCGTTCCTTCTTGAAATGTTGCCCGCTCTTTGGCAATTGTCACAAGATTGACAAAAGCCGTGTGCATACCGAAATAGACCCGGCCACCAAAAACCGTTTTCAAGTATCTTCATTGTCGTTCGTTTCGGACCGAAATGTCCTCCACAAGCATAAGAGTGACAAAACTCTATGATGTGGGCTATCTCATATTCAGGGATGCATCTTCGGATTATTTGATCCTTACAATGCTTCCACAAATATGGGTCATCCCACACATAGAGTCTTGAATCCATTCTTAATTTTTCTTTTTGAGATTTTGAGAGTTGTGGAGGAAATTTGCCGGAAACGAGGAAGTTCACGAGATTTGCGTACTATGGTTGTGTGACTTTGATGGAAAAGAGAGTTTCGTCCGGGAATTCTCCTTTGATGAGATTTGTGTGGATGTCTTCGATGTCTTTGTGAGGAATGAGGTGGCTTAAATGATCGGCCACCAAGTTCTCCGCTCCTTTCTTGTCTTTAATTTCCATATCAAACTCACTCAATAGAAGGACCCATCGAATGAGTCTTGGTTTGGCTTCTTTCTTTGTCATAAGGAATCGGAGAGCGGCATGGTCGGTGTAGACAATAACTTTCGTTCCAAGAAGGTAGGAACGAAACTTTTCCAAAGCAAAGACTACCGCTATCATTTCCTTCTCGGTGGTGGAATAGTTCTTTTTGGCTTCATTGAGGGTTGTTGAGGCGTAGTAGATGACATGAGAGGCTCTTCCGACCTTTTGTCCTAAAACAGCCCCCACCGCATAGTCACTTGCGTCGCACATGATCTCAAAAGGAAGAGACCAGTCGGGAGCTTGTATGATTGGGGAAGTCACCAATCTTGCTTTCAAAGTGTCAAAAGCCTCTTTGCATTCATCATTTAGATCAAATTCCACCTCCTTTTGTAAAAGTTTGCATAGAGGAGATGAAATTTTTGAGAAATCCTTGATGAATCTCCTATAGAAACCGGCGTGACCGAGGAAAGAGCGGATGTCCCGTACATTTGTGGGGTACGGGAGCGTTTGAGTCACATCAATCTTTGCTTTGTCCACCTCGATCCCCTTTGATGAGATCACATGCCCAAGAACAATCCCTTGTTCCACCATGAAGTGGCATTTTTCAGAGTTCAGCACAAGGTTGGATTCAATGCAACTTTTTAGCACAAGAGTGAGGTGATAGAGGCAAGAGTCAAAAGAGTCCCCATGGATTGTGAAATCATCCATAAAGACCTCCATGAACACCTCCACAAATTCTGAAAATATGCTCATCATGCACCTTTGAAAGGTGCCCGGTGCGTTGCATAATCCAAAGGGCATTCGTCGGTAGGCAAAAGTGCCAAATGGACATGTGAAGGTTGTTTTCTCTTGGTCCTCCGGGGCTATTGGTATTTGGAAATACCTGGAGTAACCATCGAGAAAACAATAGAACTTGTGCCCTGCTAACCTCTCTAGCATTTGATCAATGAAAGGCAATGGAAAGAAGTCTTTTCTAGTTACTGAATTGAGTCTTCGGTAGTCAATGCAAACTCGCCACCCATTTTGAACTCGGGTGGGCACCATCTCGCCATCCTTGTTTTCAATGACCGTTACTCTGGTCTTCTTTGGCACCACTTGAGTAGGACTCACCCACTTGCTATCGGAAATGGGAAAGATGATTCCCATTTGAAGCAATTTGATCACCTCCTTTTTCACCACCTCCATCATGGATGGGTTCAATCTTCGTTGCGGTTGTCTCACCGCTTTGGCCTCGTCTTCGAGCAAGATCCTGTGCATGCATGTGGATGGACTAATGCCTTTGATGTCGGCAATAGACCATCCAATGGCCAATTTATATTCCTTGAGGACCGCGATCAATCTTTCTTCTTGTTCTTGGGACAGGGCATTTGAAATAATCACCGGTAGAGTGTAATTTTCACCCAAGAACACATGCTTCATATTTTCAGGGAGTGGTTTTAGTTCCACCTCCGGTGCCTGCAAAACAGATGGTAGCGGCTTCTCGCTTGGAATGGTTAGTGGGAGGGCTTTAGAGCCCGGTGGCAAAAGTGGGAGTTGATTTAACTCTGTAAGGAATATTTGTATTTAGATTTTGATGATGCTAGATTAATTAGGACTTTAGAGTACCTCTATTTAGACTTAATGTATTATAATTTTCACTTGTAAAGTTCTTAGTGTAATCGACTTGGCAGAATGCCTTCAGGGCAGAAGACCTCCAAGAGCAGAAGGGCTCCAAGAGCAGAAGACCCTCTTAAGGCATTATTGAAACAGAGGACCTTTGGTTCTCTACTCCAGAACAGAAGACCTCAGGATCTCTGTTAGTCTTTACTCTGACAGAAACCCTTCTGGGTCTCTGTTGGAAATATTCTCAACAGAAGTGCTCCAGACCTCCTCTGTTCAACTCTCAGTTAAAGACACCAGAAGGTCTGACACTTAGAAAAATTCCACAGAACCGGGAAGTCAACTAAAAGATTCCTTCAAACGGCTAGGAGCATTGAACGGAAAAGCTACAGTGCGCGCATTAAATGCTCATTTAATGCTCCCCATGCTTCGTAGAGTAATTGTAGATGATTGGCCGCAATGTCAGGAATACTTTATCCCAAAATAGTAACCCGCCAACTTTACCGGGCTCTACTAGTCAAGTCAACTGATCACTCATTTAATGCAGTTGTCCTCCTACTCCTCCAACGGGAAGACAACCTCAGTATAAAAGATACACTACGAAGAACAACCGGATAACTTTGCAACTTTTGCTAAACATTGCTACAACTCTTCATACAAGAAATTCAACCTCTGAAAAGCAAAAAGCCTCCTTGAGATTAACACTTCATCATCTTCTACAAGAGAAGGCAGAAGTTGGAAAAATACTCTTTCCAACTCAAGCAAAGTTCCAAGTGTCTTCAACTCTTCAAGCTCATCATATACAAATCCTTTGTAACGAAGCTAGTTGGAGGAACCCCTGTGTTAACAGAAACTCTTCTTGCTACAAGAAGGACGTCCAAGTAACTGGAGTAGTGAAGTGGTTATACTTCCAGGAAGCTCAGTGAAAGGACCAGTCTTAAAGGAAGCCAGGCAGTGCATCCCAGGAGACATCTAGACTTGAAGAAGACGTGGAGAGCTTCTTAAGTGCTAGGACTAAGGCATTGTAAACGGAAGTTTTTACAGCTTAGTGGAACAGTGGACTAGAGGAACAAGTTGTTCCTTGAACCACTAAAAATCCCTGGTGTCATTTACTTACTGCTTTAATATTTGCACTTAGATAGAACTGTCTAACTCCTTAGACTTGGTATCTGTGTTCAGCAGAACTTGTCCTACGAGTTAACAGAAGGCCTACTGCCTTTGCTTCTCTGAGGCCAAATCAACAGAACTCCCTACCAGAACCCCATCCGCTGCCAGTCTGTTCTGTCAACAGAACAGGCTATTCTGTAAAATCTGGTACTTAGTTTAAAAAGCTAAAAACCAATACAGTCTATTCACCCCCCCCCCTCTAGACTGTATCCAGTATAACCGGGACCAACAAGTGGTATCAGAGCCTCCTTGTTCTAATAATCTCTTAGGTTATTTGCTGAACAAAGATCCACTTGTTTTTCTGTTTGACCTCATTTCTATCTGATATAATGGATCACTCCTTGTCCAAGAATCTTATGTTTTCAGATCTTAAGTTTGATGACTGGAGGATCCGGATGAAAGCACATCTCTGTGCTCTGCATGATGAGATGTGGGAAGTTCTAGATATTGGCCCTTTCACAAGCTTCCAGAAGGTCAATCCTGAGCATGCTATTGACAACACCAGACCCCAGATGATCAGTAAAGCCAAGTCAGAATGGACCACTGAAGAGAGGAGAAAGTACAACCTGGACAATATTGCTAAGGACATCCTCTACAAGTCCATTGATGATAGGTACTTCAACAGAATAAAGAAGTGCAAAACTGCAAAGGAAATCTGGGATACTCTTGAGCTCATTGGAGCTGGTGATGAGCAAGAGAAGGACAACAAAATGACTATAGCCAACAAGAAGTTTGATGACTTCAAACTTCTCCCTGGTGAAAGCATCTCTAAGATGTATGACAGGCTCCTCACTCTCACTGGAGAGATCTCTGAGCTAGGCAAGGAACTCACCACCAAAGAGATCAACCTGAAGGTGTTGAGGGGACTGCCCTCAGCATGGAAGATGAAGGTGGTTGCTGTCCAAGCCAGCAAGGATGTAAAGACTTATCCCACTGATAAGCTCATTTCAGATCTCAAAGCTCATGAGTTTGAAATGACTGAAGAAAAGGAAGATGTACCAGAAGAGAGGACCACTACAGCCCTCACTGCCAGCACATCAAAGGTAAATGATTTTGACCCTTCAGTACTTTTATCTGACGAATATATGGCTGCCTTTGCCAGGAGATTCAAAAAGTTTATGAAGAATCCCAAAGATGGAAGGAGTCCATCTTTCAACAGAAAGCCATACCAGAAGGTCAAAACAACAGAAAGCAGTGGTGAGCTTCTCTGTTACAATTGCAGACAACCTGGTCACTTCAAGGCTGATTGTCCCCATCCAAGGGTGTCCAAGAAACAAGGACAGGATGGAGAAAAGAAGAAGTACGAAGACAACTCCAGAAGGAGAAAGGCACTTGTGAAAGAACAACTAGAGAAAGACCCTCTGTCAGAAACAGAATCCAGTTCTGACTCAGATTCTGATGAGGCCTTCTGTTGCCTTGATACTGAGACAGAAGACCTTTGCCTCATGGCTCATTCTGATAATGAGGTAACCTCTACTTCTGAATCTAGTTTTTCTTCGGTAGGCTTAGCTTTTGATTCTGATTCAATGTCAGAATTTTGGGAAGAGTTTAAGGCCATACAAGCCACTTATTCTTCTGTAACAGAAGAAAACAGTAAGTTAAAAGCTGAAATTCTTGACTTAAGAAGGAGGTTGAGATCAAAATCAATCTTCTAATTAAGGAAAGAGATCAACTGGAGACTGAAAATGTTTCTCTTCTAAAGAGAATAAGAGAAATAGAGCCTCTCGAGATTAGGTACAAAGCTTACCAGAAGGCCCAGTCTTCCATGGAAAAGATTGTACTTGATCAATAGATTGGCACTGGTTTTGGTCTTGGTTATGGCTCAACAGAATCAGGTGAGCCTTCTGTAATGCCTAGCACCAGTGTTGCTAAGGCAGATAAGGTCATAGTGCCACTGATTTCTAGCCCCATTTGTCAAGCTGGTGTATCTGGCACCAAGGTTGTTCATGAGGAAGTCAGACCAGAAAAGGGAAAGATAAAGGTTCAACAGAAACCCTTTTTGAAAAATAATGAACCTGGCAGAAAACCTAACAACAGAAAAGGTTTTCAAGATAACAAAAATAAAAGACCATTCATTGACAGACAACCTCATGTCAATCGTGCCAGAAATGATCACCAGAAGGGCAAATATCAAGAGAAAGTTAACTTTAGGCAGAAGAGGTTGGCTGGTCAACTTCAGAAGCCCAAAACTAACCGTCCCTCTGCTCTTGATAGTATATGGGACTTCTTTCGAACAAAGAAAGCTATGCAAAAATATGTAAACAGGAAGCATGACCCTCACAAGCATCTGCCCAAAGTGAATCACACTTCAGTTTACTATAACTACCAGGTGGACAATGGGTACCACCCACCAAGGTTTCACTTGATGAGACCAAAATGGTACCAACTACCCAGACTCCATGACCCCCTAGGACCCAGCATTGCTTGGGTACCTAAACCTTTCTTTTGATCTTGCAGGAACTGTGTGCTGGAGCTATCTCTGAACAAGAATGGTTTATTGATAGTGGATGCTCCAGGCACATGACAGGTGACAGAAGTTGCCTAACAGAGTTCCAGAAATGCAAAGGACCTAGAGTTACCTTTGGAGGTAATGACAAAGAAGGTCAAACAAAAGGAAGAGGGAAGCTGATCAGGAACCAGATAATCATTGATGATGTCTCATATGTCAAAGGACTGAAGTTCAACTTGCTAAGTGCTAGCCAATTCTGTGACAAAGGCTACACTATTGAATTCACCAAGGACTTCTGCTATGTGAAGCATGAGACAATAAAGGAAGTGGTTCTTACAGCATCAAGAAAGAAGAACATATATGTAGTTGATTGGAACACAGCAAAGGATGGAGTTTGCCTGATAGCCAAAGGAGATTCAAAACTGAGCTGGGACTGGCACAAAAAGCTCAACCATTTGAATTTCAAAACAATCAACAAACTGGCCAGAGAACACATTGTAGAAGGGCTACCAGACATTGTGTACAAGAAGGAGACCCTCTGCAGTGCATGTCAGAAAGGCAAACAAATGAAGAATTCATTCAAACCCATTGCTGGAGATCTTTCCACAAGTCCTCTAAATCTGATTCACATGGATTTATTTGGACCTGTTGAAACTCCAAGCGTTGGTGGCAAGAAATATACCCTAGTCATGGTTGATGACTATTCCAGATATACATGGACTATCTTTCTATCAAAGAAAAATGAAACTCTTCAGAAGTTGCCATCTCTGTTAAAGCAACTTCAGACTGAGAAGAATTTGAAAGTGAAGACAATCAGATCAGACAGAGGAACTGAATTTGTCAATCAAGTCATAAAGGACTTCTGTGATCAGAATGGGACTTTTCATCAACTTTCTGCCGCCAGAACCCCTCAACAGAATGACGTAGCAGAAAGAAGGAACAGAACCTTAAAAGAAGCTGCAAGAACAATGATTGCTGAATCTGGACTGCCTATGAGATATTGGGCTGAAGCAATCAACACTGCATGCTATACTCAGAACAGAAGCATGATCAACAAGAATCACCAGAAGACCCCTTATGAACTCTGGAAGGGAAGAAAACCCAACATCAGCTACTTTCATGTATTTGGATGCAAGTGCTACATTCTTAACAATGGAAAGGAGCATCTGAAAGGCTTTCAAGAGAAGGCTGATGAAGGAGTCTTTATAGGCTATTCAAACACCAGTAAAGCCTATAGAGTACTCAACAGAAGGACCCTACATGTTGAAGAATCCATACATGTGAAGTTTGATGAAAGCATCTCTGTTAAAGAGGTAACAGAGATCCTCAAGGAAGTCAGCATAGAAGACAGAACACCAGAACCAATAGAAGAGGTGGCAGACAACCCTGCATTTCCAACACCTGCACCAAACCCCCTTCTGTTGAATGAAGATGAAGACTCTGAAGATGAGGAACCAGAGAGACCAAGACAGCAGCTAACAGAACCTGACCTAACATGGTTAAGAGATCATCCCCTTAACCAAGTGATTGGTCAAATCAGAAGTGGAGTTCAAACCAGATCCACATCAAGAAGAGAAACAATGCTTGCCTGCTATATATCTCAAATGGAACCTATGACTGTTGAAGAAGCTCTTGCAGACTCAGATTGGATCAATGCTATGCAAGAAGAGCTTACTCAGTTTGAAAGGAACAAAGTATGGGAACTTGTTCCTAGGCCAAAGCACCAGAATGTCATTGGAACCAAGTGGGTATTCAAGAACAAAGCAGATGAAGATGGCAACATTGTAAGGAATAAAGCAAGGGTGGTAGCTAAAGGATATTGTCAAGAAGAAGGAATAGATTTTGATGAGACCTTTGCACCAGTTGCCAGACTTGAAGCCATCAGAATCTTTCTAGCCTATGCTGCCTTCAACAACATCAAGGTCTACCAGATGGATGTCAAGAGTGCATTTCTGAATGGAGATCTTGAAGAGGAAGTTTATGTGGAACAACCACCAGGTTTTGTCATTCCAACTCACTCCTCTTGTGTCTACAAGCTTAAAAAGGCCCTCTATGGTCTTAAGCAAGCTCCCAGAGCCTGGTATGACACATTGTCACTTTTCCTAGTGAACCATGGGTTTACTAAAGGAAAGGTTGACAAAACTCTATTTCAAATTTCTGTTGCTAATCATATTCTGTTAGTACAAATATATGTTGATGACATTATATTTGGTAGTACTAATCCAGAACTGTGCAAGAAATTTTCTCAAGTAATGCAGAGTCAATTTGAAATGAGTATGATGGGAGAACTCAGTTACTTCCTAGGACTTCAAGTCAAACAAGTTCCAGAAGGAATCTTTATCAACCAAGGGAAGTATACCAGAGACCTGATCAAGAAGTTTGGAGTGGAAGGCAAATCATCAGTGAAGATTCCCATGAACACCTCACAAGGAATTGGTCCAGATGATGAAGGAAAGGATGTAGATGCAACAACATTTAGAGGAATCATAGGATCTCTGTTGTATCTAACTGCAAGCAGACCAGACATCTCATTCTCTGTTGGAATCTGTGCCAGATATCAATCAAAGCCCAAGGAAAGCCATCTAAGTGCTGCAAAAAGAATCATCAGATACATCAAAGGAAATCCAAATGCAGGCCTATGGTATCCAAAGGGAGGTAACTTTGAACTAATTGGTTACTCTGACTCAAATTTTGCAGGTTGCAGACTAGACAGAAAGAGCACCTCTGGTCACTGCCAATTGCTAGGAGGAAGGCTTGTTTCCTGGTTTAGCAAGAAGCAGAACTCCATATCAACAAGTACAGCTGAGGCTGAGTACATTGCAGCTGGGAGTTGCTGTGCTCAGCTACTCTGGATGAAGCAACAACTGAAGGACTTTGGAATTCAAGCAAAGGAGATCAAGCTGTTGTGTGACAACACCAGTGCCATTGCTATCACTCAAAATCCAGTTCTTCACTCCAGGACAAAGCACATTGAGATCAGACATCACTTCATCAGAGATCATGTTGAGAAGAAACACATTTGCATGGAACATGTGCCAACAGAAGACCAGCTTGCAGATATCCTGACAAAGCCTCTTCCTGAGGCTAGGTTCAACAAACTAAGAGAGGAATTGGGAATGATGGATGAGATTCCAAGGGAAAGATGAAAAGAAAGGCCCTCTGTTGCTAAATTCCTGTTAACAGAATACCTATTGAAGAACCCCTTCTGTTAACCCGTTCTGTTCCCTACCCTGGCAGAACACCCCTGCAACAGAAACCCTTTCTACAGAAAACCCCCCTCTTTTGTCTAACAGAAGATTGTGGACTTAGAAAATTCTGAAGAAAATCTGAAAACCGTGTGACCTAGTAAATTATTAAAGGTCTTTTACCCTTTTACCCTTAAAACAGTATCCAGCCGCATAATATTTACTGCGCCCCTTTTTACATTTATTGGTACCTTGGAACCGTAAATTATCTCAAACGTCCACTAACTCGTATCCATAAAACCCCCTTTCGCAAACCTAAACTGTTACTGCTCTCATAACTCTCAAGCTTTTGAACTCTTATCTCTCCAAAACTCTCAAACCGCTAAAAACATCCATGGCTTTCTTGAGCTTCTCCGATATTTCCAAGGAACAAAAGGCAACTCTTCTCAAGAATGTACTGACAGGGATGAGATGCGAACTGGAAGTCCTACCCAGGTTCGCAGAAAAAACGGAGAGGATGACCACCATTGTTGACGGACTGTCACAGTGCCAACTGAGCAAGGTCATCACTCACAGTTATGAGGCCTACAGTAACATTGACACCGTTGAGTTCTATCTCAACACATCCTTCAAGGAGGAAAACATCTCCTCCAGCGTCCAAGGAGAAGAAATTTTGATTGATGCTGACGTCATCAACAACATCTTCAATATCCAACTAGAGGAAGGCAGGGCCTCTCTACTTGATTTGGAGGATACTGACATCCCTCTGCCTGAATTCAAGAAGAAGTTCTGCAGAAAAGGTGAAGAAGTAGAGAAGGTCAACATCAAGAAGAACCTGCTCAAGAAGGAGTTTGAGCTGCTCATTAACATTTTCCACAAATGTTTATGGTGCAAATATACCTCCACAGATGATGTCACAACTCCAAATGCCAAGGCTCTCTACGCAGTGCATCATGGGGTAAACATCAATTGGGGACAAGTCATGGTAAAGTCCCTGATTGAGGTGATCAAGAAGAAGAACCCAAAGACAAGCCTCTACTCTGGGAAGCTAGGGCATGGACTGCTCATCTCAGAAGTGCTCCTCAAACAAGGGGTAACCTTGAGGAAGGCCACAACTTTGGATCACACCAAGGTCATTTTCCTGTCTGCCTCTCCAAACAGGGAAAAAGCTATGAAGGCAGAACTGAAGAGACAGCTTCAGCTTGAGGCTAAGAGACAACAAGGAGAGAAGGTACAGAAACCCCTCTCTGTAGCCCCTTCTGCTGAAAAGAAGAAGAAGAAGAAGAAGACCAAGAAGGCAGAACAGGTTGCTCCTCCAACCATGAAGGCTGGACAGAAGAGGAAGAGGACCACAAAGCCCAAGAAAAAGGTTGCTAAACCTGTGGTCTCTGTGTCTGAGGAAGTGGCAGACACTCAGGGGGAACCAGAGATCCCCACCTCTGCTGCATCTCCTGACCAGAATAGGGTGTCTACTCCAACAGAGCACCCTAGTCCTGTCAAAAATGGGTATTTGTCCCTGCTAGACAGACAGTTTACCCGGGTCCTTGAATGGAGAAGATGGAGAATGGGACCCCTCCACAAGATAATCCAGTATTTTGATCACTATGAGCCAGAAGAAGAAGCCATCCTGAATTGGGTTGGGACTGATGATGTCTCAAAATGCTTTGCCCTCAACTTTCTTCACTCTGTCCTTGAGAAGAAGAAGGCAAACTACAAGGGAAAGGCTGCTCTCATCTCTTCACCCACAGAGGAGACAGTCAAACCGCTAGAAGATGGTGAGATAGAAGCCTTTGAAGAATGGTTGTTCACCAAAATGGCAACAGACTCTGTGCAACCTAACTTCAACCCGGGAGAGCCCTCTGTACCCAAGACAGAAGGGCAAGCTATGATGGAGCATATCAAGGAGTGGAGGACTTCTTTGCTCAAGGAGAACATCATTGAGGTAAACTCTCCAACCCCTTCTGTTAATATTCCAACAGAACCCCATATTCCCTCTCCTCCCACCAGCACAGAAACCCCTCCACCAGAACACCCTCAACCCAAATCTCCTGAACAGAAAACCCCCACCCCTCCTCACTCACCCAAAAGGAAAATTGCATCACCTTGCAGAGCAATTGTTCCCTTCAGAAACCGCTCACCTTCACCTCCACCATCTCCTCCTCAACAGAATGCCTCACCTATTCAATCTTCACCCCAGCACCAGAACCCCTCCTCCCAACAGAAATCCTCTTCATCCTCTAAATCTGAACGTCAAACCCCACCTCCAGAATCACCTCCTCCACAACAACCTGCAGAGAAGCTTAAACCTATATGGTTTCTCAGAGATTCTGACCCTACAACTGTCTCCCCCATCTCTGCACCCCAAGGGAATTCTAGGCATTCTACTGCCCCCAATCCCTCCTTCAGAAAGAAGAAGAAGATAGTCAGAAACACAATACCTATATACTCTTCTTATGAAGATTCATCTGACATGGATGGATTCATTGTCAACAAGTCATATCAAGCTACATCAAAGAGACAGAAGACCCCTCCTCTGACTCAACTTGAGCATGAACTGCGTGTCCAATCTCTCTCATCTGTCCAAGAACATCACCCCTTGCCTAAGGGAAGAGGTCTAGAGATGCCTCCAGCTGATGGACAACAGAATAACATTCCCTTCAACAAATTTGTTGAATCTGCAGAAGGCTTTGGTGGACAAATCCTCCAAGGCATGGACAAGCTGATAGAGATCAATGATAAACACTATGGGCACCTTGCTCATGTGAATGATAATCTGAATTCAGGAATGCAGTTCATATCTGACCGTTTTGAGAACCTCACAGGAACACTCAACAACTTCATAGCCTCCTCCTCTGCCAGAACAGATGCCCTGTCAACAGAAGTGGTAGGCATCCACAACACACTCTCTATCTTTCAAAAGACTCTCCTAGATCAAGGACAGGCAATCAACACTATCTCTGAGCATCTTGAGGCTCTGAAGAAATCTGATGCCAGAACAGAGAGGCAACTGACCTCTATTGAGGAAATGTGCAGAGCTCACCAAGAACAAGCTCAAGCTCTCCTATCTACTGACAGAGACAGATATCAGAAGATGGTGCTGCTTGAAGCCAATAACAAGGACATCTTTTCTGCCATTCAGAAGCAATAAGGTCTCATTGAAGGCCTTACCTCTGTCACTTAGACTCTACCAGAGACCCTTGAGCAGATAGCCTCCACTCAGGCCTCAGAGTTTCAAAAGATAAGCCTGATGATAGAAGATCTGCATGATGCCAAAAAGGGGGAAGAGGACCCTCAACAGATTAGGCCTAGGTCCCACAGAACTCCTACTAGGGCACCCTCCTCTGCTGAGCCCACAGTAGATCCGGCTCCCTACTTTGAAGCTGCCCTACAGAAGAAGAGAGCAACAGGCATACCTAGACCCCCATCTCCAGTTTAGAAAAGCACCAAGAAGAAGAAAGTTTTTAACTTCACTGAATGGAGATTGGGTGGATCTCAGAAAATTGACAGAGCCCAATTTGAAGATATGAAGGCCAAAATGACTTCCACCCAACAACATCACCTCTATTTGGACAAAGATGGTGTTGTGAGAGTTAGGTATGGGGGATCTTTAGAAGAAGCTGAAGAATGGTATAAGAAGAACATTGTCCCAGGCAAGACAATACATGAAGGTGTTCTCAGCTATCTGGACTGCAAGCTTTCTCCCATTTGGGCATCTTATCAAAGCTCTGGCAACCTTTCCAAGATCAGAGCTGAAATAAATGAAGAACTGCTCAGACTTCAAAGATTGGAGGAAGAAGCTCTACAAGCAGCTAATTTGGAGAATGTGTAAGGATTATTTCTGAAAATCTTATCTAATAAAATCACATCTCTGCCTTCTTACTTTGAAGTGCTTTTCTTCAATTCCTGTCTTTTTGCCTTCTGCTTGTGTTTGCTTATTTCTTTTATATTCTGCTATCTGAATGTACTGTACTCTTACTATTTTCCTATGCCAAGTTGCCCACCAAGACTTTAATAGAAGTTTTTAAACTTTAAATTTTTATGCCCACCAAGGGTTTTGGCATCATCAAAAAGGGGGAAATTGTAAGGAATATTTGTATTTAGATTTTAGAGTACCCCTATTTAGACTTAATGTATTAGAATTTTCACTTGTAAAGTTCTTAGTGTAATCGACTTGGCAGAATGCCTTCAGGGCAGAAGACCTCCAAGAGCAGAAGGGCTCCAAGAGCAGAAGACCCTATTAAGGCATTATTGAAACAGAGGACCTTTGGTTCTCTACTCCAGAACAGAAGACCTCAGGATCTCTGTTAGTCTTTACTCTGACAGAAACCCTTCTGGGTCTCTGTTGGAAATATTCTCAACAGAAGTGCTCCAGACCTCCTCTGTTCAACTCTCAGTTAAAGACACCAGAAGGTCTGACACTTAGAAAAATTCCACAGAACCGGGAAGTCAACTAAAAGATTCCTTCAAACGGCTAGGAGCATTGAACGGAAAAGCTACAGTGCGCGCATTAAATGCTCATTTAATGCTCCCCATGCTTCGTAGAGTAATTGCAGATGATCGGCCGCAATGTCAGGAATACTTTATCCCAAAATAGTAACCCGCCAACTTTACCGGGCTCTACTAGTCAAGTCAACTGATCACTCATTTAATGCAGTTGTCCTCCTACTCCTCCAACGGGAAGACAACCTCAGTATAAAAGATACACTACGAAGAACAACCGGATAACTTTGCAACTTTTGCTAAACATTGCTACAACTCTTCATACAAGAAATTCAACCTCTGAAAAGCAAAAAGCCTCGTTGAGATTAACACTTCATCATCTTCTACAAGAGAAGGCAGAAGTTGGAAAAATACTCTTTCCAACTCAAGCAAAGTTCCAAGTGTTCTTCAACTCTTCTAGCTCATCATATACAAATCCTTTGTAACGAAGTTAGTTGGAGGAACCCCTGTGTTAACAGAAACTCTTCTTGCTACAAGAAGGACGTCCAAGTAACTGGAGTAGTGAAGTGGTTATACTTCCAGGAAGCTCAGTGAAAGGACCAGTCTTAAAGGAAGCCAGGCAGTGCATCCCAGGAGACATCTAGACTTGAAGAAGACGTGGAGAGCTTCTTAAGTGCTAGGACTAAGGCATTGTAAACGGAAGTTTTTACAGCTTAGTGGAACAGTGGACTAGAGGAATAAGTTGTTCCTTGAACCACTATAAAAATCCCTGGTGTCATTTACTTACTGCTTTAATATTTGCACTTAGATAGAACTGTCTAACTCCTTAGACTTGGTATCTGTGTTCAGCAGAACTTGTTCTACGAGTTAACAGAAGGCCTACTGCCTTTGCTTCTCTGAGGCCAAATCAACAGAACTCCCTACCAGAACCCCATCCGCTGCCAGTCTGTTCTGTCAACAGAACATGCTATTCTGTAAAATCTGGTACTTAGTTTAAAAAGCTAAAAACCAATACAGTCTATTCACCCCCCTCTAGACTGTATCCAGTATAACCGGGACCAACAAACTCCGCCACCATAACCTTCATGTTATTTGACATAGAGTATTCCAATGTAAAATCCTCTATGTTGTTTTCAATTGAGCTTAGTACCTCATCCTTTCCCTCAATTTCAAATACATCTTGGACCCAAGTGTCGCAAGTGTCAATCGCAAAAAGAGAATGATTATCAGTGGGGTATTTCATGGAGTCGTAGATATTAAATTCGACTTTTTCACCATCGAACTCCATGGTTAACACCCCACTAAAAACATCAATTTTTGCCTTGGCCGTTTTCAAAAAAGGTCTGCCTAGTAAAATTGGGACTGCATTTTTATCGTTCTCCATTTCAAGAACGTAAAAATCAGCTGGAAAGATTAAATTATCCACCATGACGAGAACATCCTCTACCACGCCTTTTGAGTAGGCATTGGATCTATCGGCAAGTTGAATAACGACCCCTGTCTCATGTAAAGGTCCTAGTTCTAGGGACTTATATAGAGAAAATGAGATGACATTGATTGATGCTCCCAAATCTAACATAACCCTAGAAGAACTAGAAGTTCCAAGTTTACATGGTATAGTGAACATTCCCGGATCACTATACTTTTAGGCAGTTTCTTTTGAAAAACGGCCGACACTCTTTCACTTACTTGGATTTTATGCTTGCCATTCAACTTGTGTTTCCTTTTAATTGTGCAAAGTTTTTTTAAAAACTTTGCAAACCTAGGAACACCTTTTATTAAATTGAGAAGAGGGATATTTACCTCACATTTGCTGAAGGTCTCATAGATGTCTTTGTCATTGTTCTATTTTCGGTTATCCTTGAGAGCCTCCGGAAAAGGTGGCACCGGCTCATATGAGTCGAGTGGTGGGAACTTTCTTTGAGGTGTGATCTCCTCCTCTTTTTCCTCTTCATTTTGAGGGCTTGTGCTTGGCATCAAGATCTCCTCCTCCTCTTCTCCCACATGGCTCTTTGCTTTTGCCTTAGCCATAACCAATTCTTTGCCACTTCTCAAAGTGACCGCATGAGCTTGTTGCCTTGGATTCGGCTCCGTTTGAGATGGGAGTTTTGCCGAATCCTAGCTTCTAGCCTACTCAAGGCATTTGAGATTTGGCTCATTTGGCTTTCCAAGTTGTGGATGCTAGACTTTGTTGTTTCTTGAAATTGGGCCACACTTTGTTGCATCGTAGTCATATTCATGGCTAGTGCTCGAATCATGTCTTCGATGGACATGTTTGAGTTCGATGTTTGGCCTTGTTGTTTATATTGTTGAGGAGGAGGGTTTGATTGTTGAAGGGGTTGAGAGTTTCCGTACCTTAGATTTGGATGATCCCTCTATCCTGGATTGTAGGTGTTGTCGTGAGGATCGTACCTCCTTTGGCCTTGGAACCCCAAAGCATTGACTTGCTCGGAGTTCTCCTCTTGTAGAGTTGGGCAAGAGTCTGTGGGATGCCCTTGTGTTGAACAGATGCCGCAGACCTTGACTTCTTGGGTTTTTAGATTTAAGAGGAAATCTTTAACCAAAGAAGTCAAGCCGGCTACTTGACTTTCCAACGAGTTGTTGGATTCCGCCGCCATGTCTCTCTTTGTTGACCGCCGATCATAGTGTCTACAATTTTCGGCCAACTCCGAGATAAGATTCCTAGCTTGAGAAGGAGTTTTGTTGACTATTCCTCCTCCACATGCAGCATTGATCATCCGTCTATCATCATCGCAATGACCATCATAAAAGTAAAGGATGAGGTTTTGCTCCGAGTAGCCGTGATACGGGCAGCTCGCACAGAGTTTCTTGAATCGTTCCCAGAATTCGTAGAACGATTCATCATCTTTTTGCTCCACATTGCTGATTTGTTTCTTTAGAGATGAGGAGATTGAGGCAGGATAATACCTTTCGAGGAAGCTCTTCTTCATGGCCGCCCAAGTGTCTATGCTTCCCGATGGAAGATAGAATAGCCAATCTTTGGCGGTGTCTTTGAGGGAGAATGGGAAAGCCCTCAACTTAATTTGCTCCTCAGTAACACCGTTCGGGCACATGCTTGTGCAAACGATGTGGAACTCCGAAAGATGTTTATTCGGATCCTCTCCTCTTAGCCCGTGGAAAGATGGAAGTAGATAGTATGAGTCCGGATTTTAACTCAAATGTAGCACCCGCATCAAGAGTTGGGAAGGTGATACATAAGGGTTGTTGGTTTAGATTGGGAGCTGTGAGCTCCCTCAGCGTTCTTGTTTCAAGAGCCATTGATATTGGCTCCTCGGACTAGCTAGATTGAGAACTAGCACTTGAGGATTCCCCCGAGTCGGTACTTGAGAATTTACTTTTTAACCGCTCGAGAGCTTTTTCTATTTCGGGGTTTGTTTGGTAGGTGAGTTGGTTTATGGATCAGGTTTTTACCATATACTCAAACAAAGCTCAGCAAAATAGAAAACTTTATATATAATATATATTTTTTTTAAATAAAATAAAAAGAAAAATTAATTGCCTTTCCTCGGCAACGGCGCCAAATTTGACGAGCACTTTGTCACGGTGCGTCAAAATAATTTCAATACTAAACACATATACGTAGTATAGCGTAGTAGAGTTCGTATCCACAGGGAAAGAAATGATTCTCTTTTCATGAAACTAGTAATTAAAAAGGGAGGTTTTGGTTTTGAGTGATTTAATTCAATTAAGAAACTAAGATGAACAACATATATGTGTTTAATTCAAGAATAAAAGAGACTTGGCTTTGCTACTTTCCACTTGTTGATATATTTTAGTCGATCCTTGTTATATCTATAACTTATCCCCTCTCGAATACTCAATCGAGGAGTATCTCCAATTCATCGAGGGTAGTTATTAACAACGACCGTTCATTAATAACCCTTACTATTAATCAAATATAGAACAACGCCGTATACCGATATAATAGTAGCATTCACTCTTTTTAACTCCTTGATGAAATCAATTGAGATTGATAACCTTAACACAACGGTTTCGGTTTAACCAACAAAATTGATCCCTCTTAAGTTTATTAACCACGACCGTGCATTAATAAACCGAAGTTACTTACTTATGAAACCAACAACGATTAACCATCGGTTCGTTGATCGTTTCTAGTAGTAATTAATGTCAGAACGTTAACTAATCGTCACTTAGCAACCCTCCAACATTAATATAGAATGCGATTAAGGGAAGAAATAATAATCAAGAGAAGAAGTTAAGAAAATAACTCACAACTTTAATAATCAAAAAGCTTCAAGAGAAAAACCAAGAATGGAAGTTTAGCTCCTCATTTGGAGACTAAACATAGCTAGAAAAATATAAAGAAATGCTATTCTAAACTGAGCTTAAGAGTATGGAAGAAGGAATGAATTTTTGTGAAGAAAAAGTGTGCTATTTATAGGTGTTTTTCAACACCTTTGGCCGGGTACCCGACCGGGTTTAGTGCTTACCCGACCGGGTACCGGTCAAAATCAGATTATCTCCCACGTTTTTTTGTTTCAACACGTTAAAATGTCCCGGGTCAAGTCAGACCCGACCGGGTCAAGTAGGGGACCCGACCGGGTTTGACTCAAAAATGAGATATTCTTTATTCGGGCGATCCTTGGCACGTTCTGGTGTTCCGGGTCACATCCGACCCGACCGGGTCAAGTAGGGGACCCGACCGGGTCTAGCTATTTTCTCAGGGATCTGGTTCTCAACTCAGACCCGACCGGGTTAGCGCTCCTGGCCATTTTTATCTTCAGCTTTTCTCCTTTTCCTTGCTAAAAACACTACTACTATTCTACAACTATAAATGAAAGCAAAAAACAATTACAAACAACATAAAACAAATGTTTACAAACTAACTAAAGATGAAAGAAAATCCTCACAAAGTCAATACAAAGACATACATTTATGCACTATAAACTAGTGCATATCAGAGTACGAGGACCAAATTGACAATTTTCTCAACTTTTTTTATGTTTAAGACTTTACTAGTATTTCACCCGTGCGTTGCACGGAATGTAATATATAGTATTATAAAGGGAAAATTAATTAAAATACCCCAAACTTTAAAGATGTGTGTGATGAACACTCCAAACTTGCAGATGTATTTTAAATACCTCAAACTTTATATAAAAAGTTATTTTGCCACCATTGTCAAGTATTATTTCTTTCAAAAATGTAAATTTAAGGTATTAATTGCATAATTTAAAATATTTTAGAATTCATGAAGATACAGTTAACATATAAACTTCCATTGTGAAATAAATAATGTTACCCCCAATCAATATAATTGCAACACTTTTAATTTTCTATTTTTTCTTTGTATCCCTTGACACTGTCTTAGAGTATCATATTAAAGAAACACAAAGTCTACACTCCCATTATTGGGTCTTTAGTGTTAATATATCCTAACTAAAATTAAATGGACATTTAGAATGATCATGATGTATGATGAATCTATATTGTGTCATTACTTACATCTAACAGTAATTCAAATTTGTATTACCTTCATATGAAAATATAGGATAATCAAACAATTTTGGTGCATTATTTGCATCATCATTAAGTGTCATGCCCATTTAATGCATTTCCCATATTTGAATGTCATGTTTGAAAAATTGAAATTAATTGCAAAGAATAAATATAGAATACAATATGATATCATAATCAAGGGAGAAGGTTATTATAACCACAGAGTGTGTGTTTTTTCAATTTCAACACCTTTAATGTGTGTGTTATATCAGTTAGAGACTAAGGGCACATGCACGATTGCATAAGAAGTGTGGACATCTGTGGGTTTTTTCCACAATACAAATGAATAGTAAAAGACAAACTTGGGGGCTAGGTTTGACCCAAATCTTGAAAATTAGGGAAATCTAAAATTCGGGATATGAAAAAATCAAGTAAATAGGCCTTTTTCACCAGAATGGGCAACTCTTTAATATTATTAAAAATCATATGTTGGGCCGTAGACAAATCTGCTAGGTGATGGGTCATCCAGTTACGTTCCCTACAACAGTACAACATATGAGATTGATAGTAGCTTCACTTTCTTAATAGTCTTTCCGTCTCCTCGATCCACCACCGATCATAAAATCCAACGCCACCGTCGAGTCGCCTTCAACTTTAAACGCCCAAAGAGTAGCAACCATTAGAAAGAAGCTTCGCCTTTAGACGGGAAGAAGCCTTCAGAAGAAAGCAAATGGCAAAAATCAGCTCACCGATTTGGTTTCGCATAATAGCCCCCCCCCCCCCCCCCCCCCCCTCCTCCCGAAGTTTTGTGAGGTAAGAATGAGGCGTTTGTATTTAATTTTATTCTTCCACAAGCCTTTTGCCACTTTATGATATCGAATCTCGCACCTGCGATTTTTAAGGTCATCGGAATAAGTTTTTCTTCGTATAGAATATGCCCCATCGAACTAAATTTCAAATCAGTAAAACTGGAAACCTAGCTCTGAGTAAAAAGTTTAATCTGATAAATGATGGAATCCGAGGATGGAATAGGTTTACCCTTGCCCCAAATGGCATCTGCATAGATTTTCCAAATGTGGTAGCAGATAATACTTGCAGGTAGGTTGTGCATTAATGTATATGTAAGCTTCTTACTGCGCACTTTCAACCATCATGACATAAAAACTTGCTTGATAGTATTTGTAGGGCTATGAGATGGATTCCTAGGATACCCATAAAGTAGCGCCAGATTGGAAAAATAAATACCCATTGAATCCCCATTGGATCTGCATAAGGGACATATAGAAGGATTTAGAACAAATTTAAATCTCCCAAGATTATCAGATGTTGGAATGATCTTATTTAGAATCTTCCATTGTAAAAGCTTCATTTTCAAACTCTGCTTTGGATGCCAACATTGCTGAAAGGAGAACATAGTAGATAGTTCCCTTCAGATCAGGTTATAGGCATCGTCCATGCATCACAAAAAGAGAGAGTTAAATTATTAATAGAGCAAATTCTTCCCTAATTGGCATTGAATCATGATTCTTATTGACTAGCACTAGGGGTGTGATTAACCGGGTCGGACCGTATTTTAGACTTGAACCGAACCGGAATGAACCGATCCGGATCGGATCGGAATGAACCGGTCCGGGTTTCGGTCCTTAGTTTTTCAAGATTTCGGGTTCCGGTCCGGTCCGGGTCAAACCCGGAAAAAACAGGTCCGGACCGGAATGGACTGGTAAACTATTGTTCCGTAAAATATATACTTCGTTTTGTATCATTAGTCATTATGTTTATGGCTTACTTTTGTCTTTTATTATATACACGAATATATACAGAGTGTATATTTGGTGTCTAATTATTTCTTAAGTTGCTTTTGATTTGTTTATATATGTGCACTACTATGATCGTAGTTTATATTTGTTTGATTTTTCCAAATTACTTTATTTGCAGGTGTGCATGTAGTTTATACATAGTATATTTTTGGACGTAATTAAGTTTTTATTACTCTACAATAGATTTTGCCATTTTAATTTACACAAAAGATTGTAGTTTTAATTATTGTGAGGAACTAATTGTTACGATTGAATAGTTTTGATGACTATATTCCAAAATTAATAAATGAGCTAAACAATTATTTAGTCTATTTAGCATATCCGTACATAAAATTATAGTTTGAAAAAACAACATTCGAGTCTTATTCCTAAAAAAACTTAGGACCGGTTAAGAACACTCTAATATAATACTCCCTCCTTCCCGAAAAGGTTGGCCAAAGTTGACTTTCACGTGAATTAATAAAGTAAAAACTGTGTTGTTGAAATTTGTGCAGAGGAGAGAAAATTAATTTTAGCCATATATTTCTTACTTTAAATGGAAATGACAAATCTTTTGGGATATCCAAAAAAGGAAATTTGGCCAAACGGAGGGAGTATGTCTTTTTCTAAAACCGAATCAATTAGGGTCAAAACCGGACCGGAAAATTCAGGTCCGAACCGGTCTGAGCGGTTAGATTCAAGTCCGGTCTTCGGTCCATATAAAATGATGATTCTGATTTCGGTCCTAACCGCTTCCGGTTTGGTTCGGTCCGGTTTTGGACCGCTGCGCACCCCTAACTAGCACTACATATATGTTTGATTTAACTGATCTCATTCATACTTTTCAAAATCTTATCCTTGGCCATCAGTCTACCCCCAATGCTTCAAAATTATCTACATGCAAGAGTTTCCAGGACTCTATTACCATATTCAGGGGCGTAGCTCGGAGGCCGACCCTGACCTAGCCCAAATTTAAGAAAATGTCCAATTTTTTAGTGTAGAAAATCCCGTGTAATTTTTTCTCCAAACATATTATTTGTACCGGTCAGACCTAGTGTCTGCGCTTGTGTACTATTAATGTGAGAACTGTTGAAGCCATGGATCGGGTGTAGCTAAGGGGGCAACCCATGGGGTCTAGCTAGTGGTTCAATTCCACTAACACATAATTAAGCCAACTCTGACACCATTCTTTCACAATATTGTTTCTAATGATATATAACGTGTCATTAAAATTTCATCCCCGTTTTAAAGTTCAATAATCTAATAGCGGTAATGCACGATATATGTGTTACACAAAGATGTCCAAATAAATAAAATAAAATAAATGTATTAAAAGGAAGAAACTTTGTGTCTTGTTATTATACTAAATACGATAGGACTTATTATAAAAATATATTAAAAAGACTCGATCCAAGAATTCCTTTTTTCAAACTTCAATACTTGTTAAATTCTTAAATCTTTTACAACCCGTTCATGCCTTGTTCTTCTAAAATAAAGATTTCATAAATATAATAAGTGATACACTACAGGCAATTACAAACTTAAACCGTAAAAAGTGATAGGTGCATCATAAAAATATAATAATATCAAGCAAAAAATGAAATTTATATGGAGTGTAATAAAGTCAAGATAATGAAAATTAATCAAGACATCATAAAGAGCAAGAATCTAAGAAGGAGGAGGGAAGAAGAAGAACTGGCTGGAAGAGAATATAGAAGTCGAAAGAAGAAATGCCTGAAAAGAAATAATTAACATTAGAAGAAAAACAAGAGAGGAAATGATGTGCTATGTAATATTTAGCTAAGTATTGAAGGGGAATCAAAATGATAATAATGTAGGGTTAAATTTTCAAATACATAAAAGGTATTAAATTAAAGTTTAAGACACCATATATCACTAATGACATGTAACACTCATTTTTTTAGAAAAGTTGTGTGTGTACACTATTTTGTATACACGCGCTGTACATTTTGTTTGTATCAAGGGGAATTCGTGTGTATCACTGGCAATTTGTCTAAAAATGAGAAATTGTCTGTAGATTTATACGACCTCCGTCCCGGTGGACTTTGCCAAATGCAAAGTAGGTGAAAAAAAGATAGTAAAAAGTGTGTGGTTGAGATTTGTGCAGAAGAGAGACAAATGTGCAGAACCACAAATTAGTTGCTTTAATCGGAAAGTGGCAAAATTTTTTGGGACAACCAAAAATGAAAAGTTGGCAAAGCCTAATGGGACGGAGGGAGTACTAAATTTCCACTACAAAAAAAGCACGGTACTGGCATAGAATTGGCACATATTGATCGAGTTTGGCATGAATCATAACAAATTTTTTGGCACGGCACCGTGCCAAATTGTAACACTTGAGATTTAATTTAAATGGATTAATAGTACTACTGATACCAACAAGGTGCATCTCCGTTTAAGGGAGCTCATTAGCCAAGAACTCCAAAGTTAAGCGTGTTTGCACGGGAGTAGTCTTGGGATGGGTGATCCCCTGGGAAGTTTTTCAGGGCGCGCACGAGTGAGGACAAAGTGCGCGGAAAAGGCTAATGGCAGTTTGTGAGGACAGTATTAGAGGTATGGAGGGTGTGTTAGAGTAACTATCTCGGGTCATGCGGGGCCGAGGTGTTACAGGTGGTATCAGAGCAACCCTGCGACAGTGTGCTGACCCGTTGGATATCGGGCAGACACTTAGCGGGGGAGGATTCCTTGATTTGATTGAAATTTGAGATTGGTTTATGGGCGCAACAAAGATGTTGTGTTCCTAAATGGGGGTGATTTAATTTAAACGGATTAATAGTACTGATGGATAATCGATACCCATACCCTATAATTTGGGAGAAATGAACATGAAGGAGAAAGGAGATAATGTGTATTGAATAAGGAATTGTGACCTATGTTTACAAGCTCCAAAAAGTAGTATATATAGAGAAATCCGGGTTTGGGCCTCTAATATGGGCTTGACAGATCCGGTTACATAAAGGATTGATAACATAAAAGGCTAATCTAGTACATACAATGAATATGTAAAATATACAGTAATATAAATGTTGTCTGCTGGTGTACGTGAATAGCTGTCCAGGTCTAATAATCGGCAGATCAAGGGGTCGGGGTCCATATACTCCATCAGAAGTCCTCCACTCCCTGGGTCGAGAGTATTCAAGGTGAAAGGGAGTAGTCCACGATTGTATCTACAACGTTCTTCTATCTTTGGTTTCTTCCTCTTCGACCGGGGGACCACCACCCTTGTCCATGATGGGGATGTGCCTCGTTAAAGTACACCTAGCGCCCCCAACATGAAACAAGGAAAGTAAGTTCCCTTCGGCATAATCAATTTTGTCTAGCTCAACTCCTCTTCATCTGACTCAGCTTTCGTTCCTACTCATGCTTGATATTTTCTGCTCATCTAGAAGCTCTGACTCCTCAGTCCCCCACTCATTGGGGCTAGTGGAGACGAGGTGAAAATGAGTAAAGTCATCTTTGTACCTACACATTTAACATACATATAATTGTTTTTCTTGGGATTTACGTTTCCGATCGGGAGTTCGTTACTTGAAACAAGTAGATATGTGAATTGGTAATGTAATGATAAAATGCTTAGTAAAGTGGATGTGTGAGCCATTCATTAGCAACGGTTGCCACTCGAGTAAATGACTAAGACCAGTCTTCGGCCCGACTAGGTCGGGGCTTTGTGCCTGATCTGGGTCAGGGCTTTGTGCTTGCTCTAGGTCAGGGCTTTAAATCCTAGTGACGGGTCTAAAGACACACTCTACTAGGCATTTTATCATAAGTGTGTGATAGTTTTACATTCGCCCGACAAAAAGAAATGATTTAAATAAATATAAATAATATAAAAATTAAAGAGAAGCACTTAGCTTTTGATGGGCTGAAATATATTGGAATGATGGAAAAGAATAATATCCGGCTGATTCCTTTGAGCTCATTCTAATTTGTCAAAAACCAATAGCCATGTTGTTGATTAGTACTACCATTGAAAAAGAGGCTGAGCTGTTGAGGGTTCGTTAACATGGATGGATCCCTCACCAATTTTGACTTGGGTCAAAACTCTCCAAGCAACCTTTCATTATTTGGCCCCCCATTTTGACTCCAAGCTAATATAGGGCCTGTTTGGCACTTAGCGGTTAGCGGTTAGCGGATAGCGGATTTTATTGGCAGGTAGTAAATAGCGGATCCGATCAGCGGATTTGACTGGCGGGTTTGTTTAGCGGGTTGCAGAAAAATGTTTGGTAAACTAGCGGTTTGTTTTTAACGGTTAGTATGAAAAATGACTAAAAAGGACATTATAAAAGTTTAGCATATTTTTTGTTTAATTTAAATTGAGCACTATACTAATTTATGCGTACATCATATCTGTTAGTTTAAGTGTTTAACTTTAAAATTAAATAAATAATAATATAATAATAATAATTAATGAATTCATAAGCATTAATAAAAATAAAAAATAGAAGGATACATAACTTGATAAATCTGCAAATTATTACATTCGAGAGCCTATTCAGTCCGTCTTGCAAAGGAAACAAAATAGTGAGGAGCACCGAATGATTGAAACGACAAACGATCGCAAGCCTGCAACGGAAAGACAGGGGCAACTGTGGAATTCTGTCACTGTTTCAACCTGCCAAAGTTGAAACGCTCTGATTAGTAGCGGCTTCATTTTTGGAGGTTTCTTCCAAAATGCTAAGGCCAACCTCCATTTGCCAAACAGGAAAAAAGCAACGGTTGGTATGGTTCAACACGCTAAATAGGTCAAACACGCTAATATTTGGCCAAAACGCCGATATCCAAACGACACCATAATTGGCCTTCCATTATTTGGCCACGAACTCTTGGGACCATAGCACCGGATGCTTTTAGAAAAGGCTGGTGAACACCCTTCTGCCAATCCAGACGCAGGTTCTAGACTTAGTTGAATGTTCGTTGAATGAAAGGACCGTATCACTATGAGCTCTATATTACAAGGAGTTTGAATAGTCCTTGCAAACGTCCTTATATATTAAGATTGTCAGGTAAATCGTCTAGGGATTCTGCTAAGACCTTAATTTGATTAGTGCTTAATATATAAGGCCCTATGGGTCACACAACAAGTGATTATACCTTCCGATTGAATTGTTAGAAGGAATTAAATATTAATTGGATTAAATAATATTTAATTTGTAATACTGAAATGGATTAAATATTAGTTGAATTAAACTATATTTAATTCACAATGTTGAAGGAGAGTTCTATTTGATAGAATAAATTAAGTGTGATAAATTAGATTTATTATACCTAATTAAGGTGTATTTATTATTAAATAAAGTTAGTATTTTCTTCTATTGATTTGGAATTAAAAAGGAAAATAAAATAAACTAAATAATAATAAAAACATATAGGGAGTGGCGTGCAGCCACTTCTCTATTGTTATTATTATTATTATTATTATTATGTTTATGTTTATCTAACTTATTTAATTAATAATGATGTATTAGTCCTGATAGGACTATAACTCATTAATGAGTAAGACTTTGGTTGTGATTAGGAAACTAGTTTACAACTAGTATAAATACACCCTCCTCCTTCATAATTTATAGACCAGTTTTCAGATTCAGTATTACCAGTTTATTTCCATGCGAAGAGATTTCCTAGCCTTTCTCTTAGGGAGATCTAACCGTTCTTTCGGGAAAGAGAAATCACGTGGATACCAAAGGTCAAGGATTATCACCGCTAGGCCGGAAGATCTGTAAGTTCTAACTCAGATCTGTTATTATTATCATATTTGTTATTTTGTCATAATCAGGGAAGATCTGTTTGGGAAAATTTTAAACTTCCGCTGCCGTACTTTCGATGTACGTTACATCAATTTCCTAACAGTGGTATCAGAGCCAAACTGATTTTAATGACATTATACGAATTTATATGGATATTGTCACGGATTAAGTATATTGAGTTTTTGCAGATTATAGGATACTTGAATTTTTAATTTTTGAAATTGGATAATTCGTGTGTTTTTGAAAGGAGTTGATTGTTATTATTAAATCTAAATTAATACATGGATTTGGATGTTCAATCGTTCACTTCTAAAGCTTCTGGTGCTCTGTTTTTTTCTTGGAACGATCTTTCTTTCAATTTATCTCCATGTATTCCCTTCCCGTCAACCAAGTTATGTCAAATTTGTTTCCAATATTTTCGAATCTGAGGAATGACAAGAGAGTAGGTTTCCTGGCACCACCATCACGGATATGACGGGAGCATCAATGAAGGAGATGATAAAGGTCGGTGATCGAAGCCTATCATCGGAGAATGCGTCACGATCGGATCTGGCCCAATCTTCCGGCGATTTTCTCTCCTTCCATCGCTAACTTCAAATTCTAGAGTTTGGGGTCGTTATGAAAATTTTGATATTATTTGGTTAACTTTAAATTTTTGGAAATTTTAAAGGAGGGGGCTAAATTGTTGCAGACAGAGAATCCAACCTGAAATTGAGTTACGGTCCTTAGGTTGTTTTTTATAAACAGTAGGACTTTATCTTCAGATTTTCCATTCAAAGTGTGATTGTTTTTTCCCGAAATATCGGTAGACATTAGAAGTGTTTTGCCGATTATTTAGCAACTGAATAACATATTAAAGTAATACTTTAATAAAATTAAGCTTTTAATTAGATGTAAAGGATAGCTTAATTTCAACATATTTGATTTGATCGATTATCATGATTATAATTTTTAAGCATGCTTTTATGTTAATTATTTGATTATTGTATTTGTATATAAATTAGATTTATATTGCATGATTAATTTTTCTATTTGAGTTTGATCTCGTTAACATATTATTTGATAATATGTTTTAGCATCTTGATTAAGTAGTTTAATACCCCGCTAAACGTTCCCCATAAATTAAAATTTAAGTCTTATCTAGGATAACGATATCACCCATCATAATTAAATTAGTAGAAATATTTTTTCGTTGAAGAATATTTCACCCAAGTGTTTATTCCATTCGACAAAATATAGAACTAATTTATAGATACATATGTTTGTGATCGTGTGATGGTTTTGACTTACTTAAATTAGCTCAAGTCGCCCAAGCGTCAGTGTTAATTTAGGGATGTCGATCAATTAAAAATTGATCAATCAAGAGTTGCTTGGACGCAATTGGTCTAGGGACCTACCCATTATATTATTGTAGTGATCAGCCCAAGCTGAGACTATAATAATATGAATGTGGATCTTGGCCACTATGATTGTAAAAACAATCTATGTTCTTTTTATTGGGGTCAAAGAGCATGTAAAAATAGTGGGAACTAAATAATTAAAAGTCCATATTATTTAGTTAACTAAATGTGATCATAGGAATTATTATATGAATTTTAATTCCGTTCTATTTCAACTTCTTTAGGCTTTTAGGAATGTCGAATTTATCATTGAGAAGTATCTTGGATACATGCAAGCTTACTGGACCAAACTTTCTGGACTGGGAAAGAAATGTACGATTAGTTCTTAGACAAGAAAATATTGAGTATGTGTTAGACACACCGGTACCCAAGATTCCTGATGCCAACTCTCCCGAGTTTGCCACGTTTGACCTGACTGCTCGAGAGAAACACGTCACTGATGCTAAAACTGTACAATGTGTTATGTTGGCTGCAATGTCTATGGAGTTGCAAAGGCAACATGATAGGATGAGCGCCTTCGAGATGCTTGAACACTTGAAAAATCTGTTTGATTCGGAAAGTCAGACTCTAGAGTATGAACTTCTGACAAACATTTTCAAGTGTAGGCTTCAAGAGGGTGGCAACGTGTCTGAGCACGTCCTCAAAATGATTGGCTTAATTGAAAGAGTTGTTAACACCGGAATTAAGTTTGAGGATCGTGTCTCAACTGCTATCATCCTATATTCGCTTCCAAGTTCATTTACTAACTTCATTGTGAATTATAATTTGAACAAAACGAAAGCGACCATGCCTGAACTCCATAACATGCTCAAGTCTTATGAAGCCTCAACCTCTAAAGGAAAGACTGTTCTTATGGTAAGCTCTAATGCTACGTCTCGTTCTAAGAACAAGAATAAGCAAAAGAAGAAAGGTAAGGTTGGACCTACTCCTACAGCTCTGAAGCCTAAAGGTGGAGGTCATATGAAGCCAAAGGTTGCAAAGGATGTTTGCATCTACTGCAAAGAGAAGGGGCATTGGAAGAGAGATTGTGAGTTGTATAAGGCTAATCTAGCCAAAGCATCGGGTGCTTCAAGCTCAGGTATTTTTATCATTAAATAAATATGTCTATAACTAACTCTCATTGTTAAAGTATTAGATACAACTTATGGCTTACACATTTGTAAAAAATGTGCAGAAGCATGAGAAGCAGTGTAGCAGTTGGACTGGGTAAAATTGACCTACGCGTGAAGGTTGGAGCAAAAGTTGTTGCTGAACGCAATAGGATCTTATAGTTTAGACTTGCCCAATGGTTTTAGATTAGAATTAAATAATTGTTATTTTATTCCTTCTATTACCAAGAAGATTATTTCCATTCATATGTTAGACATTAAAAGATTTCTATTTCCATTTTGCTAATAATAATTGTTATTTTCATAAAATGGTGTTGTTGTGGAAATGCTTTTCTTATGAATGGTTAATTATCAATCGACATATTAGATATTAAATGAATAAAATAAAAGGATCTCGATTAAGTAATCAGAAAAATTACTACCTATCTATGACATTGCAAACTTGGTCAAATTAATGAAACAAGAATAGCAACGTTAAATGAATTAGATTATTTAACACCATTTGCTTTTGAGTCATATGGAAATTGTGAATCTTGTCTTTCAAGCAACTTGACTAATAAACCTTTTCTAGGAAAAAGGATAGCAAGCCAAAGAGTACTTAAGTGAAATTTCTGATTTATTTAAAAGGTCAAAGAATTCCATCATAATGAACTCCTCCAGAACACCTTAGAAGTCTGGCGTTTCTGCAAGGAGAAATAGGGCTTTGTTAGACATGGCTAGATCTATGATGAATTCATTTTCTCTTCCAAAACATTCTTTTGAGGGTACACGCTATAAATCTCAATATGCATTCTGAATAGTTTGATTAGTGCAAAACGTACTATATAAGTTATAGTATAATAAAAGACATTTTCTTCACATATTAAATATGGGTTGCCCTACATATGTAAAGAAATGTGCACTAATCAAATTAAAAGCTAAAGTAACATAGAGAATGAAAATTTGCTAGATTGTCTAACGAAGGATTCAGTGGGAGAATTAAGGTGAAGAATGTCTCTAGGAGGATATCCTTCAGCTAGTGGGAGTAATATAGGAAGCGCTTCGCACCAGCAAGTGATTCTTATGAAGAAAGTAATGGCATGGTTGTCATTCCTTCTGCACCTAACTCTCCCTCCCTGAGTATAGCACCAGAAAACTCTCTAAGCATTGGATAGTCCAATGAAAGAGAACCTCTTCACGATCAGAATGAACAACCTGAACAAAACGCAAAACATTCAACTCTGCAGGTCTACTAGGATTTGTCATGAACTAACTAGTTTAGGCTTCCTCATGGAGGATCATGATGATGTTAAGATTCCTGATACGGATGAACCTGAGACCTACATAGAAGCAATATTAGATGTTGATTCATAGAGGTGGCGAGAAGCCATAAAATCTAAAATGGACTCGATTTGTATCAATCAAATATGGAACTTGGTTGACTTGCCTGTTGGGTTAGACCCATTGGATGCAAAATGATTTTCAAGGAGAAAATTAATGTTGAAGGCAAGGTGAAAACATACAAAGCTGGGCTAGTGGCTAAAGGTTATAGTCAAAGAAAAGGAATTGACTATAGTGATACCTATTCGCTAGTTGCAAAACTCAAGTCCATTTAGATTTTGTTTGTTATAGCTGCTCAATATGATTATGAGATTTGACAAATGGATGTCAAAACCCCTTTCCTTAATGGAAACCTCATGGAGGAGGTGTACATGGTACAGCCAGAAAGTTTTATATCCATATCAAATTCTAATTCAATATGTTAATTAGAGAAATCCATTTATGGGCTAGAACAAGCATCTAGGAGTTGAAATATTAATTTTGATGAAAAAGTCATTTGACCTCATCAAATGAAATGACGGTGCTTGCGTGTTTAGAGTGCGCAACAAGAATAGCGTGGTCTTTATAATCATATAGGTTGATCATAGAGAATGATATCCCCTCATTGAAGTCGGTGAAAGAATGGTCACCCAAAATCTTCATGAATATCTTTTGTCTATGGTAGACAGAAAGAACTAGTAGAATTTAATTATTCTAGCACTAGTCTCATGTATGATAAGAAAGACTACGAGTCACAGCCAGTATATGTTTTTAGTCTCAATGTAATAGTAATGCTGCAAGAGTTGCAGGTAAGAAACTATTGTAAATTCGACAACTAGAGCCTAGTAAATTGTTGCATTTGATGCAACATAGGTAAGCATTTTAGATACGTTAGTTCCTTAAGGAAATAGAGGTAGTTCCTAGCGATAGTTATCCAATAATTGTTATTGTGACTGTACCGGTGCATTTGCACAAGCTAAGGAACCAAGATGCAAAGTAAGGAACTAGAAAATACCTGTGTGCTATCATATTTTGAGAACAAATAGCAAGACGATATGTTGCAATAGAACACCTTCCCGTAGAGGACAATTTGGCTGGCCCATTCATTTTGAGATGTGAGAAACATACTAGACTTTTGAGAGTCTAGGTGTTAGACGCATTGGTGATTGGCACTAGGCCAAGTGGGAGATTGTTAGTATATATGTCCTAGCGACAATCACTTTTTAGAAATATATGTACTTGATCACATTCAGTTTTATATATTTGATATATACGGTATTACACATCGATGATTAAGTATTTCGATTGTCAATATCTTATTCATAATTGTGTTCCCTTGGACTTATGTTGTCAATAAGTAAGTGGGAGCTTATATGATATAACATAAGGTTCTAAAATAGCCCCAATCAATGATCATCAAGAATGGGATATTGATGATATGCGATAAGATTGGTATGTGGATTGTATCATACTTTTAGAAAGTATAGTTGATCTCACAACTATGAGTTCATGTAATTCATGATGGTCACATAGATATTTTAGAGAATATTGGCATACCCACCGAGAAACCATTTGATAAGTTCTATTCGTGTGTCTATGGGATTATCGGCGTATAGAGTAGTGTAATAGTCCTCCGACTTGAGGTCAATACGTACTACATGTGCGGAGTAATGTACTTTGACCATGACCAACACTTGCACTCCAATCGGGGTAGATACGGCATGTGTTGGGTGCATCACGAAGCACATGGAGTAGTAGTTGAGCCAAGAAAGAATTCATTCCTCATAATAGATTAAGAGAGAACATTCTATTTCTCATATCTAGATGGATCATAAAGTCATTGGCCAATGCAAAGATATATTCGTTTTGGATATCGAATATGATCATTATGGATCATCTAGAAAGATTGAGAGATAGAGACTAAGCTATTGGAATAGGCACAATATCAAGTTCTAGACTTAGTTGAATGTTCGTTGAATGAAAGGACCGTATCACTATGAGCTCTATATTACAGGGAGTTTGAATAGTCCTTGCAAACGTCCTTATATATTAAGATTGTCAGGTAAATCGTCTAGGGATTCTGCTAAGACCTTAATTTGATTAGTGCTTAATATATAAGGCCCTATGGGTCACACAACAAGTGATTATACCTTCCGATTGAATTGTTAGAAGGAATTAAATATTAATTGGATTAAATAATATTTAATTTGTAATACTGAAATGGATTAAATATTAGTTGGATTAAACTATATTTAATTCATAATGTTGAAGGAGAGTTCTATTTGATAGAATAAATTAAGTGTGATAAATTAGATTTATTATACCTAATTAAGGTGTATTTATTATTAAATAAAGTTGGTATTTTCTTCTATTGATTGGGAATTAAAAAGGAAAATAAAATAAACTAAATAATAATAAAAACATATAGGGAGTGGCGTGCATCCACTTCTCTATTGTTATTATTATTATTATGTTTATGTTTATCCAACTTATTTAATTAATAATGATGTATTAGTCCTGATAGGACTATAACTCATTAATGAGTAAGACTTTGGTTGTGATTAGGAAACTAGTTTACAACTAGTATAAATACACCCTCCTCCTTCATAATTTATAGACCAGTTTTCAGATTCAGTATTACCAGTTTATTTCCATGCGGAGAGATTTCCTAGCCTTTCTCTTAGGGAGATCTAACCGTTCTTTCGGGAAGGAGAAATCACGTGGATACCAAAGGTCAAGGATTATCACCGCTAGGCTGGAAGATCTGTAAGTTCTAACTCAGATCTGTTATTATTATCATATTCGTTATTTTGTCATAATCAGGGAAGATCTGTTTGGGAAAATTTTAAACTTCCGCTGCCGTACTTTCGAGGTACGTTACATCAATTTCCTAACAGGGGTCCATATACTTTGTCAAGTACTACTCATACCAACAAGGTGCATCTCTTTTTAAGGGAGCTCATTAGCCAAGAACTCCAAAGTTAAGCGTGCTTGCACGAGAGTAGTCTTGGGATGGGTGACCCCCTGGGATGTTTTTCAGGGCGCACACGAGATTTGGTTGATGCTTGAAGATGAATATCACCATATTAATGAGAAATGAGTCAAATAAGGCATTCTACTATTCTGAAATAGTCACATAAGGCCATGTACTCAATAAAGTGTCATATAAGTACATCTACTTGTAAAAAACAATCAAATGAGTCCTAATGACCTATTTAACACCTCTTAATCTCGGTTTCAACGTACTTCTGACCATCTTTTTAGAATACATTATACGGCATACGTCAAATATTTAACTAAGATTGGTTGCAATACAAGCCAAAAAAATCGACATGTAAGCTAAAACCGGGATTATGAGGTGTTAAATAAGCCGTTAGGACTCATTTGATTGTTTTATACAAGTAGATGTATTTATATGACACTTTATTGAGTACATGGCCTTATGTGACTATTTCATAATAGTAGAAGACCTTATTTGACCCTTTTCTCCCATATTAATTGGCATAAACACACGACAATAGACTCTCATTATTATCCAATAGGAATCTGGAATCACCATTTGCTCCTATTTCCCCTAATTCTAAAAACGGACTCGTTTACATTTGATACATATTTTGTACCATCTTTGATTTTCACCGATTTGGAAGCTAAGGATGGGAAGATTATCTACGTCACAGAAGAAAGAAAAAACATTGACATTGCTTATACATCAAGTGGTTGCGTTCGTGTATACTTATGAATGTTCAGGTTGCTCGAGAGTTCAAAGGGTTTCATCTAGTGGGGGCATTTGTTCGAGCTTATCATGAGAGCCTATATTTACTGTGAAAAGGAAAATACATTTAATTATTGAGTTCAGAATGTTTCATCTTATTGCAATTATTTCTTTGTTTGTTTAACATTCAACTATCATTTTATTGAGTAGTATATGTTTGATTAGACTCACACTCTTCTAAGTCTTATAGTAGCCGATCAGCTAGCCCTGATGCTTCAGAACTATCTACATCAAGAGTTGTCCAAGACTTCAATATCATATTTATATGTTTTTACTTGTGTACCGTTAACATCATAATCGTTGAAGTCACGGGAGTAGCCAAGGGAGCCAACCCATACCCTTAGCAATCCGAATTTTTATGAAGTCTTTTACTTTTAAATAAGTCCGGTGTGAAATATTATAAATATATATATAGATAAATATTTTATTCAAGTCGCCTTAATTTCCTCGTTTCCCGCCCTACCTACACCATTGAACTTGAAGCAATATAATATTGAAAAATAGTTGTCATCATCATCATCTTTCGTTCTAAGGTTTTAAAAAAAAATTATTCAAATAATTTTTTGTTTGCCAAAATATGACTAAATTTATAATTAGTCAAATCTTACTATAGTCACTATATTTAAGTGATTTCATTTTTCTTATTTTTTTTGTTTTCGTCTGAAATTTATAATTATGTCATTCTTTATATACACTCGACTTGGTGTCTGAGATGACCATGGGTGTATTAAATGTTAATACATCTATAGAGATGACCGTAGGTGTATGAAGTGTTAGTACGTCTATTGACATCATAGTATGGATGTATGGTTTAGACAATAATTAACCAAAATTCCCAAACTTTTGACATTCTCTAATTTCTTGATGCAGGTCAGCAGGTGACTTCGAGTTTGTAAGAGTAACAATGAGAAGCAATTCAACCTGTGACACTAATTGTGTAACGCAAGCTTGATTGAAGTGGTTGCTTGAGTTGATGGTACATTTAACACTTGTAGTTGATGACACTAAAGAAAGGGAATGACTTGACTTTCTAGAAACTTTACTTATTGCCCTATGCAAGGTAGGAAATGAATAGGAGAAACATTGATATGTAATGAAGAATAGTAAAGTAGAGAAATAATTGGAGAATACTTTCTATTGACATCTAAACTAACATTGTGTCTATGTAATCAAGACAATATAGTCAACTATGTTCTGAACATGAATTTTTATAATGAGTAAAAGGAAATATTCTTCTCAACACAATCATCTCTTCATGATACACACTTTCCCATTTTGCTTCAAAACTTGTGTACGCCAACAGAACGATCAAGATCTAGAATAACTTATTTGCCTGCACTGACAGCACTGTTGTCTATGTCATCTTCGATCTTCTACAATGAGAAAAAAAATGACACTTATAGGGCTAGACTCATTACTTTTAAAACTAAATACACGACGTTATCCAAATCAGCATGAAAAGAAGTGCAAAATTATAACATGACAAGTAACTTCTAAGTTACAAAAATACACTTCAAAATTTAAAGCAATGCCATGAAAGAACTACAAAAATGAAATTCCCACGCCGACTATCATTATTTGGATTATTCTCATCTTCAGTCAATGTCTCATAGTTGTCCTCATCTTTAAAGGTAAGGAAAAAGCCATTTTAACAACACACAAATATAGTTACAACCATAACTTTTAACAAGAAATTCTCAACTTATATTTCACATTATTTAAAAACTTTAACATCAGTATACAAGTGTTTCAATAAAAATGAAACTCTGTCAATATATTTAGTATTATTATTATTAGCCAATTAACTAATAAGCAAAATTTCTTAAAATGTAAGATTATGCAACATCTAAAGTAATACGTAGTATTTATAACTATTAAAAGAAATTTAATAAATTTTTACACAATTAAAACTAGATCAAAATAAATGACCAGTCCTCTTCTAGAAAAACACTAAAAGATCAATTGATTTTGCAAATGCCATATATAAAGATTGTCCAATGGTTTTTTCTCAAATACTAATGATATGCTTCTTTCATCACAATTTTTAATTAATTAAACTGCACTTCTAAAAATAAATTCATAACTTCTAGTTCATGCGACAATTTGAAAGGAAAAAGGTGAGATCATTTTCATTAAAAACAATATTCAAAATACTTATGATTGCTCGAAATAATCATAATGCTTTATAAGTGGCAGTCTTTTCACCTAACATAATCAAACACTCTTTCATATTAGCATAAACTTGTAGTCTCAGCAATGAGATTTTACCAGATAACAATCCACAATTAATTCAGCATGAAACTCATACGTAGATAACAAAAATCACTACTAACTACTAAGCAATGAAATAGACTTCCAAATAAAAAATTAGGATTAAAAAACTCTAATGCAACTAGCTCAACTAACTGATGTTAAAGACAATTTAATGAAATCAAATTTGTAAGAACTATACAATAGAAAAAAGTGAATGGCTAAACAAAAAGAACATAAACTAATAAATTTGTTATAAATCTTACCTTCATTTACTAGAACTGATTTGTAGATGAAATAGAGCTGGTAAAACTCAAATTGCAGTCATATAGTTCTATGTAACTAGTCGCTATTTAAATTTATTACATATTAATCATTCAAGCTTATTCCAGCCATATAGTTCTACATAACTAGCTACTTGCACAAGATGTTGCTGAGACATTTGTGGTTCTGTAGACACATTGCCTTCTTGATTTTAAAATTGGGCCCTTGATGTACTTTTGATCAGATGGTGCCTATTGCTTCTCACTTTTCAGTGAAAACAACCTTCGCAGCCGATCCATTCTGTGTGTGTATACATACATACATATATATATATATGTGTATATATATATATATATATATAGTCAAATGAATTATATCGGTAATGCACTTTTCAGTTTTGCCTAATGCACAATTCAGTTCCACATAATACAACCAACGGTCTACATTCATTCTCATTTCTCTCATGTGAGTTTGTTCTTACCGAAATCGCTCTGTGTGTGTGTGTTGGGATCATGGCCAAACACAGGGTTCTGCCCATCGTCCCTTCAAGACCCACCGGACGTTAGTCCCCCAAGCCCCAAACCATTTGGGGTAGCTATCCTCAAATAGCCCAAGGCAGCGAAGATGTTCGTCCCCATTAGGGACGTCCGGCCTCAGAGTACCCACCGCATGGGGCAGACAACCATGGCCCGAGTACCATCAGTCAAAGGACGTACGTACCAGATAATCACTTGGCTCCTTGGCCCAGGAGGCAGCGCAAGACACATCGGAGGCAAGATCATGGGGACGCTCGTCCCCACCCCTTGACGGGAAACCAAGATTCTAGCGGGAAACACATTTAATGCAGAAGATTTGATGGTTGAGACCCTAGGCATCCACTGTCCTCCACGTCAGCATGTCTAACCACCCCTTGGTGGTATAAATAATAACATTTATTTCATTGTAAATGGTTGACAACTTAGCACTCGAATATTATCAGCTCACAGCAAAGCAATAGATGAATGACTTCAGGGCTCTTGTACTGAAGTGTATTGTGTACGGACCTTATTATCTTTTAATAGAGCACGACCCACTTACTACGAGTTATTTGGCCCATCTCTGCTTGTTTAAACTTCTAACTCACACCTTCCACTCGAAATCCTTGAGTTACGTGTTGAGCCTACAGATTGAAGGAATAAACCTCAACAATATATATATATATATATATGTGTGTGTGTGTGTGTGTGTGTGTTTAGGTTCAAATAAGAACATGATTTTAGGAGAGAAATGTGAATGAATTTGGACCATTAGATTTGCTTTAAGTGAAATTTAGTGTACATTAGATGAAACTGTAATGTGCATTAGGTGAAACTGAAATGTGTATTAGGCGAAACCGAAATGTGCAGAAAAAAAGTACAATGTGATGTTATTTTTGTACCCTTTATTCGGCAGATTTAAGTTTCACCTAATGCATACTTGAGTTTAAATTTTTATTCTGCACATTTCAATATCATGTAATGCACCTTTCAGTTTCGCCAAATGCAGAATTCAGTTCCACATAATACAACCAACGGTCCAGATTTATTCTCATTTCTCTCATGTGAGTCCGTTCTTACCAGAACCGCTCCGTACACACACACACACACTTAAATAGTTTTAAAATATTTAGGCAAATTTCCACAAAATACTACTCCCTCCGTTTTTAAACAAGTCCCTCCTTTCCTTTTTGGGTAGTTCCCAAATTAAGTTCCCCTTTCTTTATTTGGCAAATTAACTACATCAAAACAGTGCAAAACAGTGCCAAACAGTGCCCAAACAGTGCAAAACAGTGTCAAACAGTGTCCAAACAGTGCCCCAACAGTGTCAAAACATTAAAGTTTACCCTAAGTGATTTTGTTTTCTTAATAACTGTGAAAAGCAATGGGGAACTTGTTTTAGAAACGGAGGGAGTATATACACACAAACACACACATACTTATATGAAGAAATAATTGATGAGACAATTTACAAAAGATTTAGGACAATCATACACTATTTAAAATTTTCTAGTTTATATGTAATTTTTTCATAAAAGTTTTATACTTTGATTAGATGTATTCTCATTTATCATAAGGGTTTTTAAATAGTACTCCCTACATCCCTTAAACTTTACCAAATTTGACCGACACGGGAATTAATAAAGTAAAAATTAAGTGGTTGAGACTTGAGAGTTGTGCAGAGTAGAGAAAATTAACTAGAACCACAAATTCTTTACTTAAAAGGGAAAGTAGCAAAGGTAGTGGAACATCCAAAAAATGAAAGTTGACAATGTTTTATAGGACGGAGGGAGTATGTGTATATATGTGTGTGTGTGTGTATGTCTCATTCCTGTCATGATGTCCTGATCGAAACCCCCATGTGGACAACACCATCAAAGGATCTTTCCGGTGAAATTTTTTGATGAAACGTTTTAACTTTTGAGCATGTTCCTCATCAAATCTAATTTATGCATATCAAATTTCAATTCAAATTCAATCGGGAAGGCAGTTAAACAAAATCTTGAAACATACTACGTTTTATATATGTACAAAATGTGCTGTAAGAGAAGAGCCACCACTTGGAGTGGCGGTTTTTGTACTGTAAGAGAAGAGCCACCATTTCAAGTAGCGACTTTTCTTAACCACGGTTAACCTAACAGTATTTTGGGAATTATTTTTAATCGAACAATATTTTGGGAATTATTTATTTAATTAGCATTATTCTGGGAAAAAACTCGTGACAACATAGGATTTAATGATCTAAAAAAATATGGTACAATCCATTACACTAACCATTTATGTCTCTAATACATGTTTTTTCATATTGACCATTTATGTCTCTAAGCCATGTATTTTTCCGGATTCATTACAGGTAATATGATGTTTTGTTCCACGGTGAGTTTCTTAAAGAAACTTAATGTCATGGACTAATTTGAATGTTAACCTGCAATGATGTTATCTTAAACAAAAGCACGGCAGTTCCTCGCCGTTGTACAATTAGATTGGATACAAAATGAAATATACCGAATGAATTTAACAAAAAATTATTGATGTAGTATGGGTGATCTTAAGAACCGACAACATATTATATACTGTACTTTAAAGTGTTAATAAGTCCAAAAGAGTCACCCTTAAACATATTTATGTTTGAAGGCAAAATCATAATTAAAGTATGATAATTAATCATAATTTATCATGATCACGAAATCAAAAACATAACCCTAACCAACTACAAAAACGAGAAGAAGCATTCAAAATAACATTCAAACTAACAGCAGCATCAACATTAGCAGCTTAAGAGCAGCAGAATCTCAACTTGAGTTTTCAAAAGTGCAAAACATTATGCTCCATATCATACATCAATCAGACCTGGCATATTCGTGCAAAAAAATTATGCTCCATATCATACATCAATCAGACCTGACATGTTCACGGTTACCTCTTCATAGCATCAAGCATAAATCTGGCCTGTAGTGCTAACATATCTTCCAACTTCCTGCAAGACTCAACCTTTTGTTCCCACAGCTTGGTCCATTTCTCCTCAAGCTCAGCAGCTTTGGAACTGTCAATTAGGATCACATTTTCCTTCAACGAATCCAATGTCTCCTGATCAGTCTTTGGATAGTTTTCCTTATTGAAAGAGTTAAACAAGTAAGGGTATTTGTACTGAAAATTCGCTTCCTCATTCTTCACTTCACCAAGAATTGCACCTTTCAAAGCAACCTGATTATGTTTTTTCTTAGCAATGTAGTCACCATTTCCATCATTTACCTTAGCAACAGCCAGGTTGTATTTTTTCACAAAAGCAAAATGATTGTCTTCATCCTTATTAGCAGTCCGCTTTTGCTTTTGCTTTTCCATGGAAGCCATATGATTGTCTTTACCCTTATCAGCAATCTGCTTACATTTTTCTACAGCATCAGTTTGTTCATCTTTTTCATCTGGAGCAGTCTTCTGCTTCTTTTTCTTTCTCTTCTCATCAGTCTGGTTGTCTTTTTCCTTGGAGGCTGAACGCTTGTCTTTACCCTTACCGGCAGTGTGCTTATCTTTTTCAACAACTGCAGTTGGTTCATCTTTTTCCTCTGGAGCACTCTTCAGCTTCTTTTTCTTTTTCTTCTCATCTGTCTGGCTGTCTTTTACCTTAGAAGCAGAATGGCTGCCTTCAACTTTACCTGCAGTTTGCTTATGTTTTTCAACAACAGCAATTTGTTCATCTTTCTCCTCTGGAGCAGATTTCCGCTTCTTCTTTTTCTTCTTATCAGTCTCACTTTCTTTCTCCTCCTTAGAGACAGAATGGTTGTGTTTACCCTTACCAGCAGTTTGCTTATCTTTTTCAACAGCAGGAGTTTGTTCATCTTTTTCCTCTGCAGCAGTCTTCTGCTTCTTTTTCTTCTCACTCTCTTTGTCCTTATGACCAATCTTCTTCTTCTTCTTTTCAGTCACTGCTTCAGATTCAGCAGCCTTCATGGAGTGGCTAATGTCGTTTTCCTCAGCAATCCTTTTTACCTTCCCGTTGGCATTTTTTGCATTTGGTTTAGCAAAATCACTAGTACCACCAGGACTTTTAGAATCGGCATTACTAGAAGTGCCCCAAATCTGTTCAGAAAGTTCATAAACCATAGACTCATGAGGCTTATCAGAAGTAGGGACATCACCTTTCTCATTAAGGGTCAAAAAATTCTTTTTAAGCCTGCTAATTTTATCAGTTATCTGACTCTTTGAAACAGAAACATTCAATTTATCCTTAATGAAGTCATAGAAGGAAATAGGAGGCATCGTGGTTCCTCTTTGGGCCTCGTAGTCAATCTTTCCTTTGAGAATAGCAATCTGATCATCTTCGCTCCACAATCTGTTAGCCGCAGACTTCTTTACTTCCTTAAGCGGAACCTCTTCCCCCGGTTTGCTCTTCTTCTTCTGGGAATCTTTCTCTTCTACGTCCAAGGCACGCTTTCCAGATGGCCTTGAAGATAGCTGCTTAGGAGATTCCGTAACGTTTGGGCAGAAAGTCGAAGTAGTCTTGGAAGCTTCACGGGGCAGTAAGGCGAAGCCAGATGCGGATGGTGAGGCCTCACCTTCCTGGGAATCGGCAGAGGAATCATCAGATTCCGAAGACGATTGGGGTTCCAGACCAAAGTTTGGCTTGAAAACCTGGTGCTCTCCTCCAGAGCTGTAGTCGGATTCCGATTGATCAATAATTTCTTCTTGCTCGGACTTCTGCTTGTCTTCGTCGGATGTTGCGAAAGATGTTGCGTCTTCGTCCGAAGATGCGGCGGGTAAAGGCCGATCTACAGGGGCTATTTTAGGCGCCATGGTTTGAAAGGAGGAACAGGAAGGGTTTACGGATGTATGTAAGTATGGCTAGGGCAAACTATATCTTACTCACTGGTCTCCTTAAACTTGAATATGGAAAGACTTCGTCTCCCAAAAACTTTTCCTTTTCCTTATGGATTGAGTTGGATTGCAAATCATTCTTAAGGGTAAATATTAAACTTACCATTATTTCTAAAAAAAATTAAAATTAAACTTACTATTATTTTTTACTTACATTCCACTTGATTTGTGTGAAGGTTGCTATCATATTTTCAAATCAAATGGTAAATCATAAATTTTTTTTGGAAGAAAAATCATAAAATTTTATAAAGCATATACTCCGAATAAAAATTAAAAAAAAAATCAATAAAAAACTATTGAGTTAATTCCCTAAATAGGACTAAAACAATCGATAAATGCACAAATATGACTCCCATGTTTCATAGGACCAAAAATGCGTTGGTTTGACAAAATTACCCTTACTTAAATTCTAAACATATTTGTTCATAAAAATAAAAAATAAAAAATTCCTTTTTAAAACCCTAGATGCACGTCGAGTTCCAAACTATTGCCGCTGCCTTGAGCCAAAACTGCGGCCGCCTCCCACCGTCGCTGCCGCCCTCCGCCGTTTCCGCCACCAAATCAGTGCCGTCGTAGCCGTAAATCATAGTACCACCACTACCAAGCCGGTGTCAGCGATATAATTACAAAATATGTTATGAAGTTGACAAAAAGTTTAAACTGGTATAAAAAGAAAAACTTTTCTGCCATAAATTAGGCAAAACATGCCAAAATTTTGGTAAAAGATGCACACAATATAAAAACCTGAAAATCATATTTTAAAATGAAATTTAAAATTTAACGAAATAAAAAATCAAAACACAAAGGGCGACTAACAAAAACCAGAAAGATTGATCGAACAAAAATGAGCGTGGCAATGATAAGTTTTTTCATTAGACTTGGCAGTTTATCCAAACAAAAAGAATTCTGTATGCCATTGTGCAATCATCAAATCTGCCATAAAAGATGGCATATTTTTAAATCGATGCCACGAAAAAATAGTCAAAACATAATTGTAAGTATTTCACAAAAATGCAAAAAAAATGGCAAAACACGAAGCCACATATTCAAATTCCAGAACTCGAAGTTTTAATTGAAATTGGAAATTTGATGGAATCACAAAACATAACTACGAAAACAATGTTCAAAATCAGAAAAATTGATGCAAAAGCTCAAAAATTTAATGAAATCAGAAAAGTTTCTTCCAAAAACAACAAAATTCAAGAACAAAATCTGAATTTCTAGATGAAAATCAGAGGGAAAAAAAGGAGGAGGAGATGGATGAGAAGAAGAAGAAGAAGAAGAAGAAGAAGAAGAAGAAGAAGAAGAAGAAGAAGAAGAAGAAGAAGAAGAAGAAGAAGAAGAAGAAGAAGAAGAAGAAAGAAGAAGATGATGATGATGAAGAAGAAGATACCTACAAATCTTGAATCGACGACGATGGTGAAGGAAGATGCGGCGTAGAGAGGCGACAAATAGAGACGGTGGCGGCGATGGATAATTGGCGGCAGTGCCAACAATAGAGGCAGAGCTTCATGGTGAGGCGCAAATGCGAGTAGCGAAGAAGAGAGGCATGAGATGGATTGATCACAGTCTAGGGTTTTCATTTTATTATATAAGAGGGCATAATGGTAATCTTTAGTCCTATTTAGGGAATTATAAACTTAAGGTCCTATTTGTGCATTTGAGTTTAGTATTAGTCCTATTTAGGATAATTACTTAAAACTATTCCCTCGGACCTATTTAAAGGTTCTAGTCCAATATTATCCGGTCAACGTGCATTGTTCTTAATTTTTTACTTTATATATCCAACTTTAATCAAATTTATTTTTTTATCAAGTATTATAGAACTGTTAATGTAGTTTCTGAATATGTAAATTTTATTTACTAAAAGTAATTTTATTAATAACAGAGATCAATTAACTTTATGATCAGTCAAACATCGTAAACCGCGTGGAAACTTCTAAATGGGACGAGGGAGTACATGTTATAATATTAGACCTTCTCATGACTTGAAACTATACATATGAGGTAATAAAAAGATTTATAAACTATTTAATAATGTAAATGAACATTAAATATCAAAATTATGTAAACCACAAAAGTAATTAATTAATACAAGTATGCACTAATTTCACTAAGAGCTATTTTGGTGATCCTTTTTTCGGCTTATGAGACTTATCAGTCAGTTTTTTCATCAAACACGTATCTTTTTGATTTTGTGCGTTGAACTGTATAATAATAAGAAAAAGTAAGGTTGAATTACTTTTCTAGATGTATTGGCTGAAGTTATCGTAGATGACCATTTTAGATATTTTACATATAATTTTTTCTTTATTTTATTATTAAATTATATTTTAAAAATAATTTTTTCTTAAATCAACACAATCAGCCAATACAATCACTTCAGTCAGAACTTGATAAATTTCAACAGAATCAGCAAATTCAGCCAATTTCAGTGTTACCAAACAGGCTCTAAATATATCAATGACCATATTATTATTGAAATTATATAGCAAAAATTGCATAGTCAATTATAATAATTTAGAAACATTTTGACTAAAATCATTACTTTGATTTTGTTACAATTTTACTATGATTTTATAAGAATGTAAATGATTTTCGTATGAATGATTTTGGCCGTGTTTGGGAAATGATGGATTGGCTATTTTTTGGCGTTTCAACATATATTGGCGTTTTGATTTTGGTCAAACCGCTTAATGAGTTGTTTGGTAATAGCGTTTTTGTTCAAAAATGTCAAATCTCAACACGCTGGTTGGAGCAACTTTTGAGTTCGGTAGTTTTGCTTAATCTGCACAAATGTCTAGCCCTTAAGAAGTGTTTGCTAGAAATTAAAATAAGTGTTTTTAAGCTTTTGCCTTTAAAAAAGCTGAAATGAGTGCTTTCAAATGACAACTTCTACTTAAATTAAATACTTAAAAGCTAAAATCTGGAAATAGTTGGAAATGTGCTTAAAAAAACTTTTGACTTTTTTTATTACACAAAAAGCACTTATTTTATCAAACACTACCAATTTTTACTTTTTCATAATCACTTTTTTCTCTAACACTACCAACTTTTACTATTAAGCATTTTCTCCAAAATCACTTTAAAAAAACACTTTTTTGAAGTAGAAGTAATCGCAGAGACTCCTCAGGTTGGTGGAGAGTACTGCAATATTGTTGATGCACTTTAGAGAAAGATATGGTGAAGGTTAGTGGAGATGTATGAAAAAGTAAAAGTTGTTAAAATTGTTAAAATGGTGAAGAATATGTTGGAAAAATTTGTTAAAATTGCATTAAATAGTCAATTTGGGGCAATATTTTGAGTGGGGTCCACTTCCGGTTTAGGTCGGGTCAAAGTGGTTTCGGATTGCGCTTGTTAAGGGCTACAATTCGATATGTGGTACACTCGTTGAAATGGAAAAACTCGGAAAATGACGGGCGAGATTTATCCCACACCGGAAAACTCAAGGGATTTTCACCCCTTATAAAGGGAACCCTCTTTGGTAGAGTTAAGATTCTTAGGTGGAAACACTCTCTTCGCGCGCAGGGGGACGCCTGCACAGACGCGACCTGCGAACACGAATGTCGTCCAAAAATCTATCAGAAGAGCTGTTCTGTGCGCATCAGAACCAGAAGACGTGCTGTTTTGGTCGCCCCGGAACCAGAAGACGTGTTGTTCTGGTCGCGCACCAGAACAGTTTTGGACCGTTACAGCAATAAACATCCAATGTTCTTATGCCATTATGCAGCGATTAATGGACAGTTCTTGGACGATTCAATGTCACGATCTAGTCATTGATGTCCAACGTTCAGGTCCATTAACTCTCTATTAACACACAACAAATCCTTCCTATAAATAGCTAGCAGATGCTTTGCAACAAAAACACGTTCATACACATCCTCACGTACTTTTGAGAGCTAAAACCACCTCCAATTTCCAGAAATATTCTTCTGCGTTCTACCTTTGTTCTCATTAACCGGAACAGACGTTTGTGTGCTCAAACGATTGCTCGTTAGTCTCCGTATCCTGGGAAACGATCGTTGCAACGCTCCCAGCACCGTGGGAGGCAACGAATACGTTTTAAGGACATCGTGTGTAGCACGAGTTTTAGTTAATTTCTGTTCCATCTTATTTTTTGTTTTTTCTTTAGCTATTTTGTTAATTTTAATTAATTAATTTCTTCGTTTTTCTCAGACACAACCAACATAAAAAGATTCAAATGGATTTCTACCTCCCGAATGGATAAGAAATGAAGAAGCTTCATGGGAGAGAGCCAAAGGGGGTAATCCAAAGTAAATGATGCGGCGCTAGTGGGTGGGTTTGATCTTTTTTTGAAAGTGGTTGGGTTTGATCTAGTCAAATGTCTTGCTCATATTATTTTGCTCATTTCATTTTTTTTGTGTTGGTCTTTTATGATTAAAGGCAGTCAGGGAAAAATTAGTTTGTTGTTCAGAGATATTTTTATGTGCTTGAAGATTTTTTGTTGTTGACGGTGTTTGAGAGGATATCTAAATTCTCATGCAAATACTATATGTCCTTGTATGTAATTCTATCTAGAAAAAGCTTTGACCAAACAAGTAATTAATCAAACAATTTTTTTTTACTATCCGCTAACTTAATCAGCGGGTCAAAACGCCAAACCAATCCGTCAGTCATAATCGCTGACACAACCCGCTAACAGCTAACCATTAACTGCTAATTACCAAACAAGGCCTTTATAAGACTAGAAATGATTTTGTATGGTGTTGTGCAATTTTCTATCATATCGGTTAAGTTATTTTTGTACAATTTTTTTTTTCGTTTGCTGAAGAAAAAAGCTTTTCTCACCGACAAACAAAAGTGTTCGTGTCAAAGAAAAAAATATTTGTGTGAAAAAAAAAATCTCTTCATAAAACGAAAAAAAATGGTATATGCACGAACAATTTGTATATACAACTAATGTGTACACGATTGAAAAGACAAACTTGATCCGCTTTCTTCTTCGCATCCTTACCATGCTCCGGTTTCTGCCCGATAACACCACATAAAGTTGGTAACTTGGTACCAAAACCCATTCATACTCAACTGGAATTCTAATTTCCAAGTGTAACAAGTTCGAGAGCAGAACCATTCACTCGCGTTTTCATGCAGTGACAACCTTTATCAAATGTTTAGGACAGGTGGGAGGGAGTCCGATCCGTTAGAGGGGTAGCTGGGCTGTGAAACTCAATCATGCGGTTTTGCTTGCACTTCAAATGTGTAATACTATGATGAATAGATAGTGTATTGTTATTTGCGTATCTCAAAAATCTGCAAAATAAATAGTTAAATAAATAAATATGATAAACGAGAAGTGTACGGAATTGAAGAGGTTGAACCAAGCCCAACAAATACTTGTTGTCTCCTTAAAATAAATTTGCCCGCTAGCAACTGGCTCCTAGTAGGCTAGTATACAACGGTTTTTCGTTCTTGAAGGAGTCTGGCAAACCAAATGATGCACTAACGGTGGGGTATTGGATGTAGAGGAAGAACAAGACTTTGTGATAAAATTTTGAACTTGTTGCTTTTCTCAAAAACGCAGGAGCCAATTGGGATATAAGTATGGTACCCCAATTGGACCAATCAAGTGAATGGTAGGTATGGTACCCCAATTTTTAAATGGGTGCCGGAGTTGTCACAATTAATTAATTGTACAAAAATAATGTTGAGGTCTTAAAGCCACGCGGGTATCCACTTGTACCCGAATCCTGACCCGACTTGTCTAGCCGGTCGGACAGCGGCGGCGCTGGACAAGTCCTACACGAACATGGCTTCGGAGAGTATTTCAGGATACAATTTCTCATTCATTTCAAAATGATTTTCTACAAATCATATATTTGTAAAATCATTTTTTCAACAATCCCCCACATGAATGAGAAATTGGCCTAAGACATAAACATACAAGATTTGACAACGGAAGATGGGAACTCTGCATAGGGTTAGGTAGTCGTAAAACATTGAACCTACCTTAGTGTATATCCATCGGATTTACTGGACAATCGGTAGCACTTTGTTTTGAATCGTCAGCCACTGTGTAAACCTAGACAATGAATAACACACAGAGCCCAGAGTGCATCTTTGGTTCTCACGTTTGTGTTCGTTTTGTCCTTGAACATCTCTTGGTTCAACTAGTGTTTTCGAGAGTCTATATTGTACCGGAGAATTGATCTCGTACCATAGACTCTCATAGAAGCGGCCTTCTTCCACCAGCATAGGTGATCTATATGGAAGGTATCGCTTGACTATTACACATAATAGATATTGGAGGGGCAGACTTTTCCCAACAAGGAAGATCTTCCAAAAACTCTTTCAACCATTCAGCTTCTTCTCCAGCCTTATCTAAGACAATGAATTTAGCTTCAATAGTAGATCTTGCTATGCAAGTCTGTTTGGAAGATTTTCACGAAATAGCACCACTTCCAAGTGTAAACACATGTCCACTTGTGGGTTTAATTTCCATGGAATCAAATATCCAATTCGCATCGGTATACCATTCTGTTATGGCTGGATACTTTCAAAAATGTAATCCAAAGTCTTTAGTGTGCATCAAATATCGATAAATATAATGCTTCCCAATGTTCTTTACCGAGATTTTGTGAAAAACGACTTAGCTTATTCATAGCTTGAACTATATCGGGTCTCGTGTCATTCATGACATATATTAAACTGCCTATGACCCGAGGATAGTCGTCTGGTGATACACTTTCACCTCTGTTTTTACTTAAGTGAACACTCGATTCAAAAGGAGTTCCCATGGGTTTGATATTATATTTCTTGAACTTATCAAACATTTTCTCAATGTAGTGGGATTGAGACAATACCAACCCTTCAGGTGTTCTTGTGACTTTAATTCCAAGAATTACATCAGCAACATCGAGATTCTTCATTTCAAAGTTCTTTGGCAACATGCTTTTGGTAGATTTTATCAAGTTTTCATTACTACCAAAGATGAGCATATCATCTACTTATACACTAATTATTATGTAGTCATTATGATTTCCCTTTACAAAGACACATTTGTCGGCCTCGTTGATTTGAAATCCACTTGAACTATTATGTGCCATAAAATTTATCATACCATTGCTTGGGGGCTTGTTTAAGCCCATAAAGAGATTTTACTAAGCCACACACCTTCCTTTCTTATCCGGGACAATGAAACCTTCCGGTTGTTGCATGTAAATCTCTTCCTCTAAGTCACCCATTCAATAATGTAGTTTTTACATCAATTTGATGAATTTCCAAAACTTTCAATACAACTATTGCTTATAGCGCTCGAATTGAAGTTATTCTTGTAACCAGTGAGTGGACCTCGAAGTAGACAAACTCTCCCTTTTGGTTTTACCCTTTGGCAACCAATCAAGTTTTGTACTTCTCAATTGTTCTATCACGTTCTTCTCTTCTTTTTGAAGATCTATTGACATCCTAGAGGTTTAGATTCAGGAGACAGATGTACCACTTTCCATACGTGGTTAGATATGATGAAATCTATTTCACTCTTGATGGCCTCTTTCCATTGTGCAGCGTCTGTTGACGACATGGGTTGCTTAAACGTTAGAGGTTCATCATCCAATAGGTACATACACAACAAAATCCGGCCCAAAATCCGACCCAATATCCTTTTATTTTCGTACCCTTTTGCTTCGACCTATTTGAGTTTTTTTCGCTACTTCATCATTATCACTTATAGAATCAAAAGTCCTCCTATGTGAGCTTGGTTCTTCAATATGGGGTGGAATAAATATATCTATATTAGTTGAGATAACCTCACAATCTCCCTTGAAAGGGAACACATTCTCAAAGAATGTAGCATCTCTTGATTCTATAACAGTGTTGGCAACCACATCCATATTGTGAGATTTATGGACAAGAAATCAATATGCACTACTATTTTGTGCATAACCGACAAAGACACAATCAATCATCTTTGGTCCAATATTTTTTCTTTTGGGTTTGGGGATAGTTACTTTAGCTAGACATTCCCATACCTTCAAGTAATTAAAATTTGGTTTGTGTCCTTTGCATAACTCACATGAAATTTTAGGAGTTTTCTTATGGGACATTCTATTAAGAATCTATTTTGCAGCTATGATAGCATCCCCCCACAAGTTGTTCGTTGCACGAGAATTTACTAACATGGATTTAACCACGTCCTTTAAAGCTTTGTTCTTCATTTCGGCTACACCGTTCGATTGAGGCGTCTAAGGAGCAATTACTTGATGAATAATTCCACTTTCCAAACAAATTGATTCAAATGGATATTCATACTCACCATCTCTATCACTCCTTAATGCCTTGATCTTCTTACCAAGTTGATTTTCAACTTCGGATTTGTAATGCCTAAGGCTTTAATCGCTTCATCTTTGCTATTTAGCAAACACAGATGGCATTATCTTGTACTATTATCGATGAAGGCCATGAAATGCCTTTTCCCACCTTTAGTTTCGCCATACTTAAGATTGCAAAGATCCGTGTGTACGATATCTAGTGGTTCTGTGTCTCTTGTGACAATTTGAAAAGATTTTCTAGCAATTTTGGCTTCCACGCAAATTTAATACTTATGATTAGGATCAATATGACACTTAGGCAACCAATTTAAATGCATGTCTACGCAAAGTATCATAATTGATGTGTCCTAATCTAGCATGCCACATAGTAGAAGACTTAACCAAATAAGAAGAAGCACTTTATTATTATTTACACCATTGTTTGGTACAACAATCAACACATTCATTTTGAAGAGTCCAATACTAAGATAGCCCTTCCCAACAAATACATCAAGTTTTAGTTAACCCAGATTTAAGGGATACAATGACTAGATTATATTAAACCATTCTTAATTAAAAGGATGCGCGAAATCAAATTATTTCTCATGGTCTTCCGACCTTTCTAGACAAACTTGTTATCCTCTTCTATTGTCAAACGAATAATGAGTTTCTCTAATTGTCATTTCCTAATTCTTAAAGTCTTTCCACATGAGTGGTAATTTCTCAATTACTGCCGCAAATTGGACAAACTCGCTTAGGGACATACTCTCAACATGAATTTTATGATAAACAAATTGGAAGTCTTTAACTTGAGAAGTGACTGATTTATGGTCAACCATAATAAAATCCAAGAAATGACTCACAATGAATTTCTTCTTGGCAGCATCCTCAATTTTGTATTTTTTTTCTCAAATGATTCCCAAAAATCCTTTGCCATTTTTTCTTCATATTCCCTAAAGAACCCCAAGTCCAACAGATTCAGGTCTAGGCTATTTGGGGGATGACATATGACTTGGATGTTCCAACCATTGCCCGCCCCACACTTCACAAACTCTGGGTCATCAACGGGAATATGTGGTCTATCATTGTCTTGTTGAATCATGATACTTCTGTTTTCAGAATCTGGCCATTTATCTTTGATTGCTGGTTTAGTGACTAGAGTCCTAACAGGCCTGTTTTTGCTTGATCTTTTGGCTGATTCTTCATAAGTGAAGGGGAATATACCTACATTACCATCCCACTCCACTTCCCCATTCTGTCCCAGCCTTAACCTACCAACCACAGCCAAGAACATGATTTTAGGGATGAACCTTTTGGACTGCACTGATCTGTATGGATCATTTTCATTAGGTAGAAGGTAAAAACTTGTTATTTCTTTGGAGAGGTAAAACCACTTCTCATCAATTTGTAAGTAGTTATGAAAATCATGAAAAACAGGGCTGATAGGAAGGGAAACTGGGTTTATGTGACTTAAACAATACTATAATCTTTTAAGTTTTCCAGCTTCACTCAATAAGGGTTTCATAGCACTTGAATGTCTTTTAATTTTCTTTCTTTTGAACCATCTATGGACTGTGGATTTGGAAACTTGCATTACATAGCCTAGAGCACATGTATTTTTACTCTGATGCAATGGTATTTCACTGAGCTTTTCAGCATCAAACACAACCCGCTTTCTGCCCACATTTCCCTTGTACTGAGTTTGCGAATTTACAGCCTAACCACCAAGCATTTTCTCTTTTGCTTTCTTCCACATCCTCTGCACAGTGCGAGATGAAATGTTGAACTCATTTGCTGTCTTTTCTATTTCACCCCTCTGAAGTTTCCCATCACAAGAAGTACCTAACAAACTTTCAATTAATCTTTTCCTATCATCACTTGTTAATTTTGGACTAATACCTGTGTGACTTTGAACTGTAGGTACTAGAGCTGGTTGTTCTGATTGTGAGCTGTTTAGAATTGAAAATTGTCTGAGATCCACCACATCCGAGGGCGTGTCGTGGAAAACCAAGGACAGTGCAGAACTGGTTTCCAGTGAAGCCAATGCTTCTTCTTGAGTAGTCTCCATTTTAGGGTTGTATTCAATGCTTAGTTGTTGTAATGAATGATGTGTATTTATAGTTGTAGCCATTTGGTAGATGTAAAAGTATTTGAAGTGAAAATTAGGAGGGAGATTCGAAAATTTTGTTTCCAAATTGTATTGGTAAACAATTAAGATGTATAGTAGAACCATCTTGTCATACTTACAAATTGTACTTTGATTTTTAATGGCCACTCCTTTCCTTTTGTTTGGTTATTTCGCCCCCTTCCCCTCCCTTTTTTTACCGTCCGTCGTTTGGGGATAATACTCTCACCTTTGTGAGGGTATTTTTGGAAAGTCAAACCACTTTTTTCCCTTCTCTTAATCAGCCCAAAGTCAAACTAGGACAAACAATGAGGGACGGAGGGAGTAATAAATAAAAAAATAAAAAAATAAAAAACGCAAAAAAATCACCGCCGCCTCTACCGCCCCAGCACCACCACCTCCAAATCACCAGGGGAAAAAATGACACATCCATTACGAATGCCATATTTATGAAAGATTCAATGAAAACTTTAGCATTCTCAAAGAGTAATATGTCATTTGTTGTGATATATTATCTCGGTCTACTACTGTTCAGGAGCCCAAAGCATTGCCCCAGTACGGATCATGATCACGGAGGCCTGTTTTAGCCATTCTGACCCACTCGGTCCAATTTGGCCCATATATCTCATTTTTTGTCCACTTGGCCTATTAGGGTGGCTTGGCACCATCCCCTCTATTTTCTATAAATAGAGGCTTCCCTCCTATTTTGGAGGATGGCTCTTTAGCTTCTCTTAGTTTTTTCTTCCTCTATCTCTCTAGACTAGCTCAAGTACTCCATTAATGGAAGCTTGTACAATGTAATAATGGGGAGGAGAGCATTAAAAAAAATGAGAGGGCTTCGACATTAGTCTAAAAAGTCTCGTGGTTTATTCCCTTTCGGGTTTCCACGTAAAGATTGAGAGTTCATAAAGTTTATATCTATATTTATTATATCGTGTTGGATTACACTCAACACCATTTTTTAGGTATTTTCAGAAAAAATGACAGTTTTTAGAAAAATGACATTTTTACACCGGTCAGAGACAGTGGTGCAGGGAGGCAGTGCAAGTAGTGGGAAAGACATCTAATTTAAAAATTAAATAAATTAAAAAATTAAATTTAAAAAAAAACTAAAAACCGCTATAAAATAGTCACCTCTGCCGCCCCAGCACCACCATCTTCAGTCACAAGGGATGTCACATGCATTAGGAATGCCATATTTATGGCATATTCAATGAAAATTTTGGCATTCTCAAAGAGTAATATGCCATTTTTTGGGCATTTTCAGAAAAAATGACATTTTTACACCGACCGGAGGTGGTGGAGCAGGGAGGCAGTACAGGCGGTAGCAAAGACATCCATATTTTTTAAAATTTTCTTTATGGAGTTTTACTATTTTTTATTAATTTTAAAAAACAAATTTATAAAAAATTATTTTTTTGTAAATATTTTATTAATTTTTTATTATTTTTCTATATTTTTTAATTATTTCGAATTTATTATGAATTAAACATTTAATTATGACTTTTGACTGCCTTTTACGAGTGCCTATATAGTACATCCGGGTGTATGTACACCCGGCCCAACTAAGGAAAGACAGCCTAATAACTGATACATGCCAAAAACAATTCGGTGGCATTTTTGTAATTTAAGCGAAAAATCATGGCTTCTGCTAAATGAGCAATATTATACTTTTAGTGAGCATATGACCTATTTTATTGAGTATTAGGAGGCTAACAATGAGTATCACGGTGTGTGCTTCATATCTTCTAACTCTTTTTCTTTTTCTTATTTTTTTCTTTTATAAAAACTTATTAAATTATATCTATAATCCACTCCCTTCCTGGTTACTGGTAAACCGAGACGCTTGAATCGTGTTGTTGTTTTTATTTTAAGAATTCTTGTTTAGTTATCTCACATTTTAGTAGCAAGTTCAGCGATGTTGTTAGATGGTACCATGATGTAGGGTTAGCGGATTTGACCGATCCTCAGAGGCTAGTCAATTTTATGTCTCACCCCAGTTTAATTTTGAGCTATTGTATTGTTTTGTCTTTTTTTACTCTCATTATTAATAATTATTAGGGAAAAGTACGGAAATTGTACATGTGGTTGGCCCCGTTTTCAGACAGGGTCATGTGTTTCATTTTTATCAAAGTGATTCATGTGTTTGAACTTTGTTATCACAAGAGGGTCATGCCGTTAAAAACGTCTGAGGAAGACAATGAATAGTAACTTTGATTTTCAAAAGTGCCTAGAAAATTAAAAGAAGAATACTGGAAGGTGTGCGTCGTCAAGATGACCCTCCAAACCACCTTCGTCTTTGGATTTTTGGCATCTGTTTGGATTATTTTTTAAAAATGAATTCACTAATATCACTTCTCTGGCGACAAGGGTGGCTGGAAACAAAAAAGAAAGATGGTCTAGCAATTGTCTTGCTGAGACACACCTTTTGATATTTTTCTTTTAGTTTTTCGGGCACTTTTGAATTTCTTTAAGTTCTCCAGGACCCTCTCTGAAAACGGGCCCAACCATAGGTACATTTTCCGTACTTTTATGCAATTATTAAGTCTTCTTGTGAGTAGGTATTGGTCCACCTCACTGGCCCTTGGTCCATCTCATTTAATGGCCTGTCTGCTATTTATTGCCTCTTGGCCCGTTTGGGCTGTCCGCCTGACTCAGCCCACATGCTCCCTTTTGTCTTTGCCCAAGCCCATGTCTTTGTGGCCCTTACCTTATATTGTCCCGTTCCTTCTGGAATCTCCTATTTGATCGTCCCCTTCCTCTCTCTATCCGATGAGAAGTCTTTCCGGTTACCTCAGTTCTAGAGTGAGAGAGTGCCAGTATCATCTAGGGTTTGAGCTCCGGCTACCCTCCGGTGATACCTTGGGGATCCTTCTGTGGGCTTCACTCTGTGCTGGTAGTCTTGGGGGGGGGGGGGGGGGGTTCTTCTCCGGTGGGTTTCTCTGGGCACTAAACTGAGCGTTTGAGACTTGATGCCCTCTGGTTTCCCTTGTTGACTCCTTGGTGGTGAATGGTGAGCTAGCCCTTGGGCTATGGTGATTGAGGTCTGAGCCGGTCCAGTAACTCTACAATGGTATCAGAGCTGGAAGCTGCCTCTTCTCATCGACGCCGGAGACTCGCTGGAAGTACTTCCCCAAACTGGTAACGCCTAGGCTCCTCCTCGGATTGGTAAGTCGGGAAGTCTGATCTAGACTCCCGCTCAGGTATATCAGCTTAAACCCTATCTTGGGCTGCCGGAGTGCCACCGGCTTCTGTGATGCATGGGTGTTCTGAAACCCTAGGTTGAGGAACTGCCGATTAGAAACCCTAGTTTCTTAACCATTGCATGTGTAGATTTTGTTTAGACAAGATCTGCAGAAACCCTAGGTTGTTGAACTAGTGCATGGGTGGTGCTAATCTGTGTCGAACTTAGCCCACAGTTGCCTGTAATATTACCTGAGCACCTTTGTGTTTTCTACTTGTTTGCTGGTCCTCTGTTGTTGTTATTGTTATCTGTTTCCAGTATATTTCGTTACCTGTGTTGATAATTTCTTATCCATTGTAATACTGTGGCTGTGAAACCCTAGTTGGCTAAGGCACCTGAGGTTAGGGCTAGGGGATTCCCTGCCATCCACCTCTGTGGCCCCGGATCTGTGTGGTCCCTTAGTCCACAGTCTAACCTTCTAGGGCTAGGCTTTTGCATTACATTTGGCTCATTAATTGTGTGTGCTTGACTGTTATCATGGCTTCAAACCAGTATGGTATGATGCCTTTTAATGGTAAGACTGACTTTGATATTTGGAAACAAAAATTAAAATGTGTGTTAATACAACAGAAAGTTCATAGAGCTATTACTGGGCAATACTTAGAAACTGAGGAAAAACCTAAACAAGTTGAAATGAATGAAACGGCCTGCTCAACCATATATTTAAACTTGTCTGACTCTGTCCTTAGAAAGGTTGGAGTCATTGAGTCTGCTAAAGACCTCTGGGATAAACTTGAGTCTCTATATACTGATACTTCCCTTCCTGGCAAACTATTTTTGTTGGAAAAGTTTTTTAGGTTTAGACTTGACCTAACAAAAGATATTGATGAAAACCTAGATGTTTTTAATAAACTAATCCAAAACATTAAGCAGGCTGGGGATAAACATATAGATGACTACACTGCCATAGTCTTATTAAATGCTATACCTGATTCCTATAATGATGTTAAGTCTGCCATTAAATATGGGAGGGATGACATAACCCTTGATATTGTTATTAATGGCCTGAGAAGTAAAGAACTTGACTTAAAACATTCTAGGAACCATCATAGGGAATCTGGGGAAGCTTTGTTTGTTAGGGGAAGGTCTAAAAGCAGGTCTAAACAACCTAAAAAGGACAATCAGGATAAGAATGGTAGACAACCTAGTAAGAAAAGGTATAAGTCTAAGAAAAGGGTGTGCTATAATTGTGGGAACCCAGATCATTTCATAAAAGACTGTACCCAACCCAAAAGAAATGAACAGGCCAACTCTGTGACCAATAAGGAAATTAGTGAAGAAGTGTTCATGGTCTGTGATCAGGCTAATTCTGTCCTAAGCAACCTAACTGAACTTGAATGGTTAATAGATTCAGGTTGTACCTACCACATGACTCCTTTTAAAAATCTGTTTGCTTCTTATAGTGCTTGTGATTCTGGTTATGTGTCCCTAGCTGACAATAAGAAGTGTAAGGTCCATGGTGTGGGTGACATAAGTCTTAAGTTTGAAAATGGAACTGTTTTCAAATTAAAAAATGTTAGACATGTCCCTGATCTTAGGCACAACCTGCTTTCTGTTTCTGTTTTTGAAGAATGTGGTCTTGAGGGTAAATGGGGGAATGGGTGTATGAAGATTTTGAAAAACTCCCTTGTTTTGTTTAAAGCTTTGAAACAAAATAACCTTTATGTTGTGCATGCCAAACCTTTTTCTGAAAATGCTAATGCTGTACTTAGTGACAAGTCTGTGCTTTGGCACCAAAGACTGGGTCACATGAGTAATAGAGGATTAAATATTTTGAAACAAACTGGATGTTTTGGTAATGACTTGGTGTCACCTATACCTTTCTGTGAGGGTTGTGTCTTAGGTAAACAACATAGGGTTCAGTTTCCTGTTTCTAGCTATCCTAGTGAACCTAAGTCCAAAGCTGTCCTTGACTACATACATGCAGATGTATGGGGTCCTTCCAGTGTCCCTACCCATGGGGGTAGGAGGTATTTTCTGTCCATAATTGATGACTTTTCTAGAAAAGTCTGGGTCTGTTTGTTAGAACATAAATCTGATGTGTATGTTAGGTTTAAAGAATGGAAAATTATGGTAGAAAATCAAACTGGATGTAAGGTTAAAACCCTTAGAACTGACAATGGATTAGAATTCTACAATAAGGATATGGATAGGTTGTGTATTGAGAGTGGGATTAGGAGACACAAAACTGTGCCCTATACTCCCCAACAGAATGGCTTGACTGAGAGAATGAATAGGACCCTCCTAGACAAGGTTAGGAGTATGCTTGCCACTTCTGGCCTCCCCAAGAAGTTTTGGGGAGAAGCTGTCAACACTGCCACCTACTTGATAAACAGATCCCCCTCTGTACCTTTAGAAGGTGAGTGTCCTGAGTCTGTCTTCTCTAAGAAACCCCTGGACTTGTCAAACTTAAAAGTGTTTGGGTGTGCTGCCTATGTACATCATCAGACTGATAAGTTGGACCCTAGGTCTAAGAAATGCATTTTCTTAGGATATCCTGAAGGTGTTAAAGGATATAGGATCTGGGATAGGAACCAGAGTGGTTTTAAGGTCATTATAAGCAGAAATGTTGTGTTCAATGAAAGTGATTTTCCCTGCTTAGTTAAAAATGTGACTGACCCTCAAACTGTGCATGATGGCACCTCTCCTAGTGAGGTGGAGCCTATCCAGACCACTGCTGCCCCTCTGTTAGATGAGTTTATTACTCCTGACTTGACCAACACTATGCATGACACCCACTCCACCTCCAGTGAGGTGGAGCAGCCCAGTGGTAATGATGAAAATTTGCATGATGTGATTGTTCAATCTGATTTTGCTGATAATGAAGAACTTGGAGAGATCCAAGTTGAGAATGAAAGTCTAGATGATTATGTGTTAGCCAAAGATAGGACTAGAAGAAACATTAAGAAGATTTCTGATAGCATGACTGACTATGCATTTCACCTGTATGATACTTCATTATTTGCTTTCTCTGTTTTTGAAACTCTTGAGTTGAATGAGCCTAAAACCTACTAGGAAGCCCTTGCCTCTAGAGAATCTAAAAATTGGCTATGTGCTATGCAAAGTGAGATAGATTTTCTTAAGTTGAATAAAACCTGGACCCTAGTTCCTAGGACTCCTAATTGTTCTGTTGTTGAGTGCAAATGGCTTTTCAAAGTTAAAGAAGAACCAAATGACATTAGGTTTAAAGCTAGGTTAGTGGCTAAAGGTTTCACTCAAAAGGAAGGGGTAGACTATGCTGAAATTTTTGCTCCCGTAGTAAAATTCACAACAATTAGGATGATGCTTGCCCTAGTTGCCCATAATGACTGGGAGATGAAGCAGATGGATGTTACCACTGCTTTTCTGCATGGTGAACTAGATAAACACATTTTCATGAGCCAACCTGAGGGTTTTGTTGACCCTAAGTACCCTAGACATGTCTGTCTACTTAGGAAGGCCCTCTATGGCCTGAAACAGTCTCCCAGACAATGGAATATCAAGTTTGATCAGTGTATGTCTTCCCTAAGCTTCAAAAGGTCTGATTCTGACCCTTGTTTGTATTTTAAGAATACTGACTCTGTACCTGTTTTCTTGTTGATCTATGTTGATGACATGCTTATCATTAGCCCCTCTGTGAATGCTATTAAGATTGTTCAAAAGTGCCTTTGTGAAAACTTTGCTATGAAAGACCTTGGAGATGCTAAGAGAATCCTAGGGATTAATATACTTAGGGATAGGAGTAGGTGTACCCTTACCCTGAACCAAACCTCCTATCTAGAAAAGGTCTTGAAAAAGTTCAAAATTGACTCTGCCCAACCTGTGAATGTTCCCTTAGCACCCCATTTTGTGCTAAGCAAGGATCAGTCCCCAAGGACTGCTCCTGAGATAGATAGGATGAAGGCTGTACCCTATTCCAGTGCTATAGGGTCAATCATGTATCTCATGGTAAGCACAAGGCCTGATATAGCTTATGTTGTTAGTTGCTTAAGTAGATATATGGCAAACCCTGGTATGTCTCACTGGACTGCCCTTAAATGGCTCCTTAGATACCTTAGGGGTACACCTTCTCATGGTCTTGTGTTTTCTAAGACTGAAACTGGCATTTTACTTACTGGCTATGTTGACTCCAATTATGCAAATGATAGGGACAATAGAAAGTCTACTACTTCCTACATTTTTACTCTTTGTGGTTCCTGCATAAGTTGGAAATCTCAACTACAACCTATTGTTGCACTGTCCACTACTGAATCTGAATACGTGGCAGCCACTGAGGCCTTTAAAGAGGCTATTTGGCTTAAACGAATGCTAACTGAAATTGGTTTTCTTAAGCAGGTTGTGACAGTCTACTCTGATAGCCAGTCTGCTGTCCAATTGTGCAAGAATCCTGTATTCCATGACATGACCAAGCACATTGATGTCAGGTTTCATTTTATAAGAAATATTGTGGATGCAGGTTGGATAAAGCACATTGAGAAGTCTTTCCGGTTACCCCAGTTCTAGAGTGAGAGAGTGCCGGTATCATCTAGGGTTTGAGCTCCGGCTACCCTCCGGTGATACCTTGGGGATCCTTCTGTGGGCTTCACTCTGTGCTGGTAGTCTTGGGGGGGTTCTTCTCCGGTGGGTTTCTCTGGGCAGTCTAGTCTGTGAGGGTTGGGCACTAAACTGAGCATTTGAGACTTGATGCCCTCTGGTTTCCCTTGTTGACTCCTTGGTGGTGAATGGTGAGCTAGCCCTTGGGCTATGGTGATTGAGGTCTGAGCCGGTCCAGTAACTCTACACTTCTCTTTTCATAAAACATTGGAGCAACAGAGTTCAAACACATGAACCAGTTTGATAAAAAAATGAAACTCATGACCCTATTTGAAAACGGGCCCAACCACATGTACCTTTTCTGTACTTTTCCCTAATAATTAAGTCTTCTCTTTTCCAACAAACATTATCAAACGGGCATCAACATTAAAACCTTGCGATGTAAACGTATTGCCAGCAAACAAAGCATGCATCACGACAAATAAGTGTGCATTCGTCGTGGAATCAAAGGCCTTTCAGCCCAAATGAAGTTAACAACATTATAAAACCAACATCATTATAAGCATCCCCAGATTCAGTGCCATTCGTGATGGTCTAAGAACAATTCCAATGACCTTCGAGCGAGGATTGTTCTAGGGTTGTTTTGTTCAGGGTTCGCCAAAAAAATCGGATCCTTGGCATGAACACGGGGTACACCTCAACATATACAAGATATCTACACCTCAAAACAGTGATAACCCTCTCTTCAAGCAGTGGGAAACTTGGGGACTACACCTCACCCAAAAAATCCAACATGCAACATTTTAAAAACAAATTCTGCTCCCTCTCGTCTCAAATACTCTCGACAAAGGGAATGGGGGACTCCTAATAGAGTATATGGGTCCAAGCCTGCGGACCACACACTCATGGACATCTACAACTGGCCTGATGAAGGTCCCTTGGTTCGATGAAGGCTCTTTCACAGAAATTGCCCAACAAAGCACTTAACGACCTCCAAACTAGACCCAGACCGGCACTCGCCCTAGGCTATTGGACCAAGTGCCTCAACATCGATCGCCTCAGCCCCACCACGGACTTAACGAACCACCGTAATGCATAGATTAGTACGATCCTCCAACGGGTTTGAGGATGACAAATGCCAAACACCTCATCCACTACACACAAGATCAATGACGTCACATGTCATCATTTGGTGCATTGTAGGGCTTCACCCATAGAATAGCTTACATATGTAAATACATTTAATGCCCCTAGCCTTTATGACATATGTAACGGTTTGACTACCATTTATAATCCCTGACGAAGTGCATATCCTACCTAGATCTTCTTCCATAATGGTACGAAACCATGATAAGTCCGTATTTCAATACGCATTTGATGCGTGTTGAGATCGGCTTTTAATTGTTTTCCTAGCTTAAATGTGTCAGAAGGCTCATAATTAGCTCAAGTCATAGTTTACCGGGTTTTGGTTTGCATTTGGTGTTTTTAGAATTAAAATCAAGAAATTGAGTCAGACACCGGCGTTGGAGAATTAATCGGAAGGACTCGAGACACATTTGAGAGTTATTAAGAAGCACTGAAGGTCCACGATTCATTAAAGGAGTGACTTTTAAGTCAAGAGAGCTCAAGGATCAAGTATAAGATCAAACGGGGACGAATAGAGCTTGAAAATGGCGATGCGGATGACGTTCTGTCAATCGTTCAAGCATATCCTTTTGTAGAAACATCCAAAGTACATGTTTCAAGTTTCATATGAAAGCTAACTTCAAGGGATACAAATTATATGAAGACACTATGACGAGAGTTTGAGAGGAGCAAGGTGAAAACAGATGAGACGATCAGATAATCGTTGTTGAGATTTTGGGATGCAACCTCCCACCATTTTATTCCTCCACCATTTTATACCTATCTTTTGATTGGATGATCCAATTCCAGTTTTGCAAGTTGTGATGGATAGAAGACTTCATTATCTACAACTTTGGTGAAGTAAGCTTAGTCAATTTTGCTCCCGAAGCCGCACACCATGCGGACAGAAGAACAAATTTGACGCGGAAATCGCCCACGCTGCCATCTACACGCCGTGTGGACGACCCATCGGACCGAATTTCGCCCACTTTTTTTATTTTAATAAATTAAGCCCATTTTTCCTGTTTGTGATTATGATATTAGAGAAATAAACCCTAGAACGATTTTTGAGAGCTTTTCAAGCCTTGGATTGTCAAGATTTTGGGATTAATTGTAAGTTCGATTTTTTTAATTAATGACAATTAATTCTTTCCTTCTCAATTCTATTGTTCATTAAATTATGAATTGTGAGTAGTATTAATTAGGGATTTGGGATTGATGAAGGAGTTAATCTTGATCTAGGATTAAGTTCATGATGGATTAATTGCATGATCTTTATTAAATTTGTGTTTGAATAATTTAATTGATATCTATTGTAAGCCTGATCAGCCCCGAAATCTGATTAACCCGTAATCAATCTTTGTCCTCTTCCGTCTTTAATTAGAAAGAACCCTTTAATTTAGCTGCTTATTCGTGTTTTAATTTTCAAAAAAATCCATATCTCGCACATCGCATTAAATTTTTTATTTAATTATTTATTTTTAATCATTGAATTTATTTAATTCTTGGTTCTCTTTTTCCGTCCCTGCGGAGACAATGCTCATACTTCAACCCTATACTATTACACATATTTTAAGTGCGAGAAAACTCACATGAAACCACAATATCATTGAAGTAGATAAAAAATACCCTTAAATAGAAGAAGCCAAGTAAGTGGGTTGATCAAGGTGGATAGAAAAGAAAAAAGCAATTGAAATGAAAACATTTTCTGGAGAGATCTAATTTATTGGGGAAACAGGGAAAATATCCCAATATAAACATGTTTTGATACCACCTGTTACAGAAAACGAAAGGTTGCAGCGAAATACTAAACCATCAGCATATCTCTACAATGTAATAAAAGGGAATTTTGTTAGGGATTTAACGGTCATAAAAAAAATGTTGATGTGTCTTCATGTATGATGTGATTGTACTTTATATTTAATTTGTTGTACTATGTTACTCTATCCCAGCTTAGGTTATTAACGGAGGGTTCAATGTCCCGTTTACTTACGGAGGAAATACATTGAATCTTTTATTACCGGGCTGAAACCTATCACAACTTTCATTGAACGAAGTCTTTTCTTTTATTTCCTGCATCGATGAAACCCCTCAGCTCCACTCTTCCGTTTCAGCCTCTCCACCTTCTACCCTCCATAGTAATGGCGTCGGAAGATCCGTTTGCTCACTCAAAGGTCAGGTTATGGATTATAAATAATCTGTCCCAGTTGTTCAGCAGATTTTCCGATTCTCTGTTGTTCTATCTACTACTCAAGTAAGTTTTTCCTTTATTCAAGCAATTTGCATTGTTCTACGCATCTCTACTCATACCTGCGCCTTCGTGTACTTACTTCCCTGTCCGTGAAGATTTTTGTGCGTTTTCCTAATTTCAGTTTTACCGCCTCCCTATCTCCTCTGTCATTGTACTATTCTTGTTCCCAGCAATGTTTATGGCAGTAGTTTGGTTGCCTTAGGTTGATGCTTCCATCTTCCAATTGTGTAATTTCCCCTTTATATATATGTCCTCTATGTGTTTGTTTAAATGTCCCCATGAAATTAAGTAATCTGTTGCATTTTCATTTTTAATATTTGAAAGATTATTGTCAATGTCAATAATCTTCTTTTTTAAGCATAACACCTACACTCCTGGACTGCACCTTATAATTTGTATTTGTTTAAAGCTCATCCAAAGCATATATAAAATGTAAAGATGGTGTTTTATCTTAAATTTCTCTTGGCCATTGGTCCATGTCGTTTAGTTGGATAGTTGGGTTTGTAATAATGTATACGCAGTCTTTTAATGCTTTTAAATTAAAGAATTTGTTTGTAATTTCAGGTTTCTATGATATATGACACACTGCCCAAAATGCAAAAGTTGCTTTAAACTGGAAAGTAGCTAATAGACTATACATAGTGGCTAATACGAAAAACATCGCTTCATTAGTGAACTTTAACCCAAACTTAGATTTCTGTTACATTACAAATTGCAGGCAACTAAAGCCCCAAGCAATATATAGCTACTGAATAGGATTTTTTTATGCAATACAGATTACCTGATTTTTAGTTATGGTTACTTTGCGTTAAAGCTTAATATCATCTCATAAGAGTCGGAAATATGTAAAAGAGGTCTATAAACGTGCTTTAGTTTACCTATGTATAATACGACTTAACATCTTTCGTTTAGAAGATAAAGTATGCATCCACACGGTTGATTTCCGAAGCAGTGTGCCAAAGAATCTACCATTAGGTGGTAAATATAAAAGCAAAACACACGGAATTTGAAGAATGATATGATAGTAAAAGACATCATCGCTTTTAAAAAATAAAATTTAGAATTTGGCAAGACCCTCCACCTTTTACAAGTTTTTATCTTTAAAAAAATTGAGGAGTCTTGTACAGATGAGTAACAGTATGAAAAGTAAGCCTCACGCAAATTAAACTGAAAAAATATACTCCCTTTGTCCTCTAAAGGTTGTGATCAATATGGAATTTACTTGATTTCATTAAATGCTCTATTGGTATCAATTTCAGCTTTCCATCTTTCTAAGACTAAGTTAAGCTACTGTGTACTTTTATTACATTCCTTTGTGTAGGCTGAAAAGATTATTGGCAATTTCATCTCCGTGTATTTAATCTGGGGGTAAGATAATTTTTAAACTTTCCATTATACTTATGTATATATTTTATTTTATTCTAGTTTGCTTATTACTGGTTATGTTAAAGATTACTCATTGTGCAATCATTTTCAGTACCATCCCCTAAAATTACTTTACCTAATCAGTTTTGCCAACACCCCTAGAGTGTAATCTTCTGTTTAAGCATAACACCCACAATCTTTTAGTGCTTTTAAATTAGATAGCCTGTGTGTTATTTCGAGCTTCTATAATATATGACACACTACCAAAAATAAACAGTGTCTTAAAGCTAGCAAAGTGGGTAATAGACTGTGCAACGTGACTAATAAGAAAATCATCACTTCATTAGTAAATTTTGAGCCAAACTTAGTGTGATTGTTTATGTAAACATCCTCTTCATATTTTTGCTCCTTGGAAGTGCCATCTCCTGCAAGACAAAAACAATAGTTTCTTTTTAGAACTAAAAAGAGATGACACTCTCAAAGAAACATTAGAATATTTTAGTTCACTCCCTTCCTTACAATTTTTTTTATTATATAAATTACCTGTACTTTAACGATCCTGCCAGCTCGGTCATATTCAACTTCCATCTCACTTTGACCCAATAGAAGTTATGTTGGCAGCATTTCCTCACTAGCTGCACTGCCATATTTCTCCATGGTGGTATCCTTGGTGTGGACCTCCATTTTCTCTTTGTTGATCTTATAATTTTTATAAAGTAATTCTGTTTGTGATGTAGCTGTTTGCATGTGGATGTCATGACCCTTCTCACATGATTTCCAAGCATGAATATTGGGTTTCTTGAACTCAATAGCTTGACCACTCAGTCTGTTTTGGTTATCCAACTACGAACGAACTCCTAAACTCCTTAACAGAAAACTGAAAAGGTTGCGGTTGTGTGCCCCATCTCTGTCCAGATTAGTTCTTAACAGGTACATTACTATCACTTTTGATGGTAATATTTTTGGGATATTAGTTAGAGTTTTCTCGGGTTATGATTATACCAGAGGGAAAAAATGAAGTTGGTTTCACTAGATTAACCGCAAGTCTCTCACGCTGCATATTGCTTACCCAATTTACCTCATTTTCATTTAACCTTAGTTGAAGAAACAATTAGCCATGGGGCTGCTGACCTTGGTAAAGATTTAAAAAAAAAGATAACAATAACAAATAGCTCTGTATAGCTCTGAACTATTCTGAAATAGCAAATTTCAACTGATTTAATGACAATGACTTGGTTTCATTAAACACTTTGTTAGTATTGTCTTCACTTTGTTATTATATGTGATCTTATTTTTGCATACTTCATCTGGTTTTTTCTTTCAGTTTTCATACTTTAAGGTGTATTTTTTGGAGTTCTATCTATCATAGACTAATTTCATCCTCTGCGTACTTTTTAAAATGTTTTTAGGCTTGGGAGATTGTTTGTATCTTGAGCTCAACGTGTTTCGTTTGGAGGTAAGATACTTTTTTTAAAAGAAATATGTATTGAGTGCAAAATGTATGGTAAGTGACATAAATGAGAGGTTTAAACAGGAGAAGAAAAGTGGACCGATAAGTGCCTCCTACTCTCTCCTTTAGCTTCAAATGTCACTATAGGTGCAAGGGGATTTTCTCTAGCTGTTAAGGGAAGGCCAAAAGGAAGGTTAGACAAAAACCAATAGTTTAAGTGTGGTGGGTGTCTGGATGGATTAACCGGTTTGTATGTTTAAATGTGGTGGGGGTTTACCGGCTGGATAGGTATTCAGACCACATGACTATTTAAATAAAATAGTAGTCAAACTCTAAGACAACAACACGTTTAGAAGATAAAGTATGCATCCACACGGTTGATTTCCAAAGCAGTGTGCCAAAGAATCTACCATTAAGTGGTAAATATAAAAGCAAAACACACGGAATGTGAAGAATGATATGATAGTAAAATACATCGTCGCTTCTAAAAAATAAAATTTAGAATTTGGCAAGACCCACCTTTTACAAGTTTTCTTCTTTAAAACAATTGAGGAGTCTTATACAGATGAGTAACAGTATGAGAAGTAAGCCTCTGGCAAATTAAACTGAAAAGATATACTCCCTTTGTCCTCTAAAGGTTGTGATCAATATGGAATTTACTTGATTTCATTAAATGCTCTGTTGGTATCAATTTCAGCTTTCCATCTTTCTAAGACTAAGTTAAGCTACTGTGTACTTTTATTACATTCCTTTGTGTAGGCTGAAAAGATTATTGGCAATTTCATCTCCGTGTATTTAATCTGGGGGTAAGATAATTTTTAAACTTTCCATTATACTTATGTATATATTCTATTTTATTCTGGTTTGCTTATTACTGGTTATGTTAAAGATTACTCATTGTGCACTCATTTTCAGTACCATCCCCTAAAATTACTTTACCTAATCAGTTTTGCCAACACCCCTAGAGTGTAATCTTCTGTTTAAGCATAACACCCACAATCTTTTAGTGCTTTTAAATTAGATAGCCTGTGTGTTATTTCGAGCTTCTATAATATATGACACACTACCAAAAATAAACAGTGTCTTAAAGCTAGCAAAGTGGGTAATAGACTGTGCAACGTGACTAATAGGAAAACCATCACTTCATTAGTAAATTTTGAGCCAAACTTAGTGTGATTGTTTATGTAAACATCCTCTTCATATTTTTGCTCCTTGGAAGTGCCATCTCCTGCAAGACAAAAACAATAGTTTCTTTTTAGAACTAAAAAGAGATGACACTCTCAAAGAAACATTAGAATATTTTAGTTCACTCCCTTCCTTACAATTTTTTTTATTATATAAATTACCTGTACTTTAACGATCCTGCCAGCTCGGTCATATTCAACTTCCATCTCACTTTGACCCAATAGAAGTTATGTTGGCAGCATTTCCTCTCTAGCTGCACTGCCATATTTCTCCATGGTGGTATCCTTGGTGTGGACCTCCATTTTCTCTTTGTTGATCTTATAATTTTTATAAAGTAATTCTGTTTGTGATGTAGCTGTTTGCATGTGGATGTCATGACCCTTCTCACATGATTTCCAAGCATGAATATTGGGTTTCTTGAACTCAATAGCTTGACCACTCAGTCTGTTTTGGTTATCCAACTACGAACGAACTCCTAAACTCCTTAACAGAAAACTGAAAAGGCTGCGGTTGTGTGCCCCATCTCTGTCCAGATTAGTTCTTAACAGGTACATTACTATCACTTTTGATGGTAATATTTTTGGGAGATTAGTTAGAGTTTTCTCGGGTTATGATTATACCAGAGGGAAAAAATGAAGTTGGTTTCACTAGATTAACCGCAAGTCTCTCACGCTGCATATTGCTTACCCAATTTACCTCATTTTCATTTAACCTTAGTTGAAGAAACAATTAGCCATGGGGCTGCTGACCTTGGTAAAGATTTAAAAAAAAAGATAACAATAACAAATAGCTCTGTATCGCTCTGAACTATTCTGAAATAGCAAATTTCAACTGATTTAATGACAATGACTTGGTTTCATTAAACACTTTGTTAGTATTGTCTTCACTTTGTTATTATATGTGATCTTATTTTTGCATACTTCGTCTGGTTTTTTCTTTCAGTTTTCATACTTTAAGGTGTATTTTTTGGAGATCTATCTATCATAGACTAATTTCATCCTCTGCGTACTTTTTAAAATGTTTTTAGGCTTGGGAGATTGTTTGTAGCTTGAGCTCAACGTGTTTCGTTTGGAGGTAAGATACTTTTTTTAAAAGAAATATGTATTGAGTGCAAAATGTATGGTAAGTGACATAAATGAGAGGTTTAAACAGGAGAAGAAAAGTGGACCGATAAGTGCCTCCTACTCTCTCCTTTAGCTTCAAATGTCACTATAGGTGCAAGGGGATTTTCTCTAGCTGTTAAGGGAAGGCCAAAAGGAAGGTTAGACAAAAACCAATAGTTTAAGTGTGGTGGGTGTCTGGATGGATTAACCGGTTTGTATGTTTAAATGTGGTGGGGGTTTACCGGCTGGATAGGTATTCAGACCACATGACTATTTAAATAAAATAGTAGTCAAACTCTAAGACAACAACACGTTTAGAAGATAAAGTATGCATCCACACGGTTGATTTCCAAAGCAGTGTGCCAAAGAATCTACCATTAAGTGGTAAATATAAAAGCAAAACACACAGAATGTGAAGAATGATATGATAGTAAAATACATCGTCACTTCTAAAAAATAAAATTTAGAATTTGGCAAGACCCTCCACCTTTTACAAGTTTTCTTCTTTAAAACAATTGAGGAGTCTTATACAGATGAGTAACAGTATGAGAAGTAAGCCTCTGGCAAATTAAACTGAAAAGATATACTCCCTTTGTCCTCTAAAGGCTGTGATGAATATGGAATTTACTTGATTTCATTAAATGCTCTGTTGGTATCATTTTCAGCTTTCCACCTTTCTGAGACTAAGTTAAGCTATTGTGTACTTTTATTACATTCCTTTGTGTTGACTGAAAAGATTATTGGCAATTTCATCTCCACGTATTTAATCTGGGGGTAAGATAATTTTTGCACTTTCCATTATACTTATGTATATATTCTGTTTTTTTCTGGTTTGCTTATTACTGGTTATGTTAAAGATTACTCATTGTGCACTCATTTTCAGTACCATCTCCTAAAATTACTTTACCGAATCATTTTTGCCAACACCCCTAGAGTGTAATCTTCTGTTTAAGCATAACACCCACAATCTTTTAGTGCTTTTAAATTAGATAGTCTGTGTGTTATTTCAAGCTTCTATAATATATGACACACTACCAAAAATAAATAGTGTCTTAAAGCTAGCAAAGTGGGTAATAGACTGTGCAACGTGACTAATATGAAAACCATCACTTCATTAGTAAATTTTGAGCCAAACTTAGTGTGATTGTTTATGTAAACATCCTCTTCATATTTTTGCTCCTTGGAAGTGCCATCTCCTGCAAGACAAAAACAATAGTTTCTTTTTAGAACTAAAAAGAGATGACACTCTCAAAGAAACATTAGAATATTTTAGTTCACTCCCTTCCTTACAATTTTTTTTATATAAATTACCTGTACTTTAACGATCCTGCCAGCTCGGTCATATTCAACTTCCATCTCACTTTGACCCAATAGAAGTTATGTTGGCAGCATTTCCTCACTAGCTGCACTGCCATATTTCTCCATGGTGGTATCCTTGGTGTGGACCTCCATTTTCTCTTTGTTGATCTTATAATTTTTATAAAGTAATTCTGTTTGTGATGTAGCTGCTTGCATGTGGATGTCATGACCCTTCTCACATGATTTCCAAGCATGAATATTGGGTTTCTTGAACTCAATAGCTTGACCACTCAGTCTGTTTTGGTTATCCATCTACGAACGAACTCCTAAAATCCTTAACAGAAAACTGAAAAGGCTGCGGTTGTGTGCCCCATCTCTGTCCAGATTAGTTCTTAACAGGTACATTACTATCACTTTTGATGGTAATATTTTTGGGAGATTAGTTAGAGTTTTCTCGGGTTATGATTATACCAGAGGGAAAAAATGAAGTTGGTTTCACTAGATTAACCGCAAGTCTCTCACGCTGCATATTGCTTACCCAATTTACCTCATTTTCATTTAACCTTAGTTGAAGAAACAATTAGCCATGGGGCTGCTGACCTTGGTAAAGATTTAAAAAAAAAGATAACAATAACAAATAGCTCTGTATAGCTCTGAACTATTCTGAAATAGCAAATTTCAACTGATTTAATGACAATGACTTGGTTTCATTAAACACTTTGTTAGTATTGTCTTCACTTTGTTATTATATGTGATCTTATTTTTGCATACTTCGTCTGGTTTTTTCTTTCAGTTTTCATACTTTAAGGTGTATTTTTTGGAGTTCTATCTATCATAGACTAATTTCATCCTCTGCGTACTTTTTAAAATGTTTTTAGGCTTGGGAGATTGTTTGTAGCTTGAGCTCAACGTGTTTCGTTTGGAGGTAAGATACTTTTTTTAAAAGAAATATGTATTGAGTGCAAAATGTATGGTAAGTGACATAAATGAGAGGTTTAAACAGGAGAAGAAAAGTGGACCGATAAGTGCCTCCTACTCTCTCCTTTAGCTTCAAATGTCACTATAGGTGCAAGGGGATTTTCTCTAGCTGTTAAGGGAAGGCCAAAAGGAAGGTTAGACAAAAACCAATAGTTTAAGTGTGGTGGGTGTCTGGATGGATCAACCGGTTTGTATGTTTAAATGTGGTGGGGGTTTACCGGCTGGATAGGTATTCAGACCACATGACTATTTAAATAAAATAGTAGTCAAACTCTAAGACAACAACACGTTTAGAAGATAAAGTATGCATCCACACGGTTGATTTCCAAAGCAGTGTGCCAAAGAATCTACCATTAAGTGGTAAATATAAAAGCAAAACACACAGAATGTGAAGAATGATATGATAGTAAAATACATCGTCGCTTCTAAAAAATAAAATTTAGAATTTGGCAAGACCCTCCACCTTTTACAAGTTTTCTTCTTTAAAACAATTGAGGAGTCTTATACAGATGAGTAACAGTATGAGAAGTAAGCCTCTGGCAAATTAAACTGAAAAGATATACTCCCTTTGTCCTCTAAAGGCTGTGATGAATATGGAATTTACTTGATTTCATTAAATGCTCTGTTGGTATCATTTTCAGCTTTCCACCTTTCTGAGACTAAGTTAAGCTATTGTGTACTTTTATTACATTCCTTTGTGTTGACTGAAAAGATTATTGGCAATTTCATCTCCACGTATTTAATCTGGGGGTAAGATAATTTTTGCACTTTCCATTATACTTATGTATATATTCTGTTTTTTTCTGGTTTGCGTATTACTGGTTATGTTAAAGATTACTCATTGTGCACTCATTTTCAGTACCATCTCCTAAAATTACTTTACCGAATCATTTTTGCCAACACCCCTAGAGTGTAATCTTCTGTTTAAGCATAACACCCACAATCTTTTAGTGCTTTTAAATTAGATAGTCTGTGTGTTATTTCAAGCTTCTATAATATATGACACACTACCAAAAATAAATAGTGTCTTAAAGCTAGCAAAGTGGGTAATAGACTGTGCAACGTGACTAATATGAAAACCATCACTTCATTAGTAAATTTTGAGCCAAACTTAGTGTGATTGTTTATGTAAACATCCTCTTCATATTTTTGCTCCTTGGAAGTGCCATCTCCTGCAAGACAAAAACAATAGTTTCTTTTTAGAACTAAAAAGAGATGACACTCTCAAAGAAACATTAGAATATTTTAGTTCACTCCCTTCCTTACAATTTTTTTTATATAAATTACCTGTACTTTAACGATCCTGCCAGCTCGGTCATATTCAACTTCCATCTCACTTTGACCCAATAGAAGTTATGTTGGCAGCATTTCCTCACTAGCTGCACTGCCATATTTCTCCATGGTGGTATCCTAGGTGTGGACCTCCATTTTCTCTTTGTTGATCTTATAATTTTTATAAAGTAATTCTGTTTGTGATGTAGCTGCTTGCATGTGGATGTCATGACCCTTCTCACATGATTTCCAAGCATGAATATTGGGTTTCTTGAACTCAATAGCTTGACCACTCAGTCTGTTTTGGTTATCCATCTACGAACGAACTCCTAAAATCCTTAACAGAAAACTGAAAAGGCTGCGGTTGTGTGCCCCATCTCTGTCCAGATTAGTTCTTAACAGGTACATTACTATCACTTTTGATGGTAATATTTTTGGGAGATTAGTTAGAGTTTTCTCGGGTTATGATTATACCAGAGGGAAAAAATGAAGTTGGTTTCACTAGATTAACCGCAAGTCTCTCACGCTGCATATTGCTTACCCAATTTACCTCATTTTCATTTAACCTTAGTTGAAGAAACAATTAGCCATGGGGCTGCTGACCTTGGTAAAGATTTAAAAAAAAAGATAACAATAACAAATAGCTCTGTATAGCTCTGAACTATTCTGAAATAGCAAATTTCAACTGATTTAATGACAATGACTTGGTTTCATTAAACACTTTGTTAGTATTGTCTTCACTTTGTTATTATATGTGATCTTATTTTTGCATACTTCGTCTGGTTTTTTCTTTCAGTTTTCATACTTTAAGGTGTATTTTTTGGAGTTCTATCTATCATAGACTAATTTCATCCTCTGCGTACTTTTTAAAATGTTTTTAGGCTTGGGAGATTGTTTGTAGCTTGAGCTCAACGTGTTTCGTTTGGAGGTAAGATACTTTTTTTAAAAGAAATATGTATTGAGTGCAAAATGTATGGTAAGTGACATAAATGAGAGGTTTAAACAGGAGAAGAAAAGTGGACCGATAAGTGCCTCCTACTCTCTCCTTTAGCTTCAAATGTCACTATAGGTGCAAGGGGATTTTCTCTAGCTGTTAAGGGAAGGCCAAAAGGAAGGTTAGACAAAAACCAATAGTTTAAGTGTGGTGGGTGTCTGGATGGATTAACCGGTTTGTATGTTTAAATGTGGTGGGGGTTTACCGGCTGGATAGGTATTCAGACCACATGACTATTTAAATAAAATAGTAGTCAAACTCTAAGACAACAACACGTTTAGAAGATAAAGTATGCATCCACACGGTTGATTTCCAAAGCAGTGTGCCAAAGAATCTACCATTAAGTGGTAAATATAAAAGCAAAACACACAGAATGTGAAGAATGATATGATAGTAAAATACATCGTCGCTTCTAAAAAATAAAATTTAGAATTTGGCAAGACCCTCCACCTTTTACAAGTTTTCTTCTTTAAAACAATTGAGGAGTCTTATACAGATGAGTAACAGTATGAGAAGTAAGCCTCTGGCAAATTAAACTGAAAAGATATACTCCCTTTGTCCTCTAAAGGCTGTGATGAATATGGAATTTACTTGATTTCATTAAATGCTCTGTTGGTATCATTTTCAGCTTTCCACCTTTCTGAGACTAAGTTAAGCTATTGTGTACTTTTATTACATTCCTTTGTGTTGACTGAAAAGATTATTGGCAATTTCATCTCCACGTATTTAATCTGGGGGTAAGATAATTTTTGCACTTTCCATTATACTTATGTATATATTCTGTTTTTTTCTGGTTTGCTTATTACTGGTTATGTTAAAGATTACTCATTGTGCACTCATTTTCAGTACCATCTCCTAAAATTACTTTACCGAATCATTTTTGCCAACACCCCTAGAGTGTAATCTTCTGTTTAAGCATAACACCCACAATCTTTTAGTGCTTTTAAATTAGATAGTCTGTGTGTTATTTCAAGCTTCTATAATATATGACACACTACCAAAAATAAATAGTGTCTTAAAGCTAGCAAAGTGGGTAATAGACTGTGCAACGTGACTAATATGAAAACCATCACTTCATTAGTAAATTTTGAGCCAAACTTAGTGTGATTGTTTATGTAAACATCCTCTTCATATTTTTGCTCCTTGGAAGTGCCATCTCCTGCAAGACAAAAACAATAGTTTCTTTTTAGAACTAAAAAGAGATGACACTCTCAAAGAAACATTAGAATATTTTAGTTCACTCCCTTCCTTACAATTTTTTTTTATATAAATTACCTGTACTTTAACGATCCTGCCAGCTCGGTCATATTCAACTTCCATCTCACTTTGACCCAATAGAAGTTATGTTGGCAGCATTTCCTCACTAGCTGCACTGCCATATTTCTCCATGGTGGTATCCTTGGTGTGGACCTCCATTTTCTCTTTGTTGATCTTATAATTTTTATAAAGTAATTCTGTTTGTGATGTAGCTGCTTGCATGTGGATGTCATGACCCTTCTCACATGATTTCCAAGCATGAATATTGGGTTTCTTGAACTCAATAGCTTGACCACTCAGTCTGTTTTGGTTATCCATCTACGAACGAACTCCTAAAATCCTTAACAGAAAACTGAAAAGGCTGCGGTTGTGTGCCCCATCTCTGTCCAGATTAGTTCTTAACAGGTACATTACTATCACTTTTGATGGTAATATTTTTGGGAGATTAGTTAGAGTTTTCTCGGGTTATGATTATACCAGAGGGAAAAAATGAAGTTGGTTTCACTAGATTAACCGCAAGTCTCTCACGCTGCATATTGCTTACCCAATTTACCTCATTTTCATTTAACCTTAGTTGAAGAAACAATTAGCCATGGGGCTGCTGACCTTGGTAAAGATTTAAAAAAAAAGATAACAATAACAAATAGCTCTGTATAGCTCTGAACTATTCTGAAATAGCAAATTTCAACTGATTTAATGACAATGACTTGGTTTCATTAAACACTTTGTTAGTATTGTCTTCACTTTGTTATTATATGTGATCTTATTTTTGCATACTTCGTCTGGTTTTTTCTTTCAGTTTTCATACTTTAAGGTGCATTTTTTGGAGTTCTATCTATCATAGACTAATTTCATCCTCTGCGTACTTTTTAAAATGTTTTTAGGCTTGGGAGATGGTTTGTAGCTTGAGCTCAACGTGTTTCGTTTGGAGGTAAGATACTTTTTTTAAAAGAAATATGTATTGAGTGCAAAATGTATGGTAAGTGACATAAATGAGAGGTTTAAACAGGAGAAGAAAAGTGGACCGATAAGTGCCTCCTACTCTCTCATTTAGCTTCAAATGTCACTATAGATGCAAGGGGATTTTCTCTAGCTGTTAAGGGAAGGCCAAAAGGAAGGTTAGACAAAAACCAATAGTTTAAGTGTGGTGGGTGTCTGGATGGATTAACCGGTTTGTATGTTTAAATGTGGTGGGGGTTTACCAGCTGGATAGGTATTCAGACCACATGACTATTTAAATAAAATAGTAGTCAAACTCTAAGACAACAACACGTTTAGAAGATAAAGTATGCATCCACACGGTTGATTTCCAAAGCAGTGTGCCAAAGAATCTACCATTAAGTGGTAAATATAAAAGCAAAACACACAGAATGTGAAGAATGATATGATAGTAAAATACATCGTCGCTTCTAAAAAATAAAATTTAGAATTTGGCAAGACCCTCCACCTTTTACAAGTTTTCTTCTTTAAAACAATTGAGGAGTCTTATACAGATGAGTAACAGTATGAGAAGTAAGCCTCTGGCAAATTAAACTGAAAAGATATACTCCCTTTGTCCTCTAAAGGCTGTGATGAATATGGAATTTACTTGATTTCATTAAATGCTCTGTTGGTATCATTTTCAGCTTTCCACCTTTCTGAGACTAAGTTAAGCTATTGTGTACTTTTATTACATTCCTTTGTGTTGACTGAAAAGATTATTGGCAATTTCATCTCCGCGTATTTAATCCGGGGGTAAGATAATTTTTTCACTTTCCATTATACTTATGTATATATTCTTTTTTTTCTGGTTTGCTTATTACTGGTTATGTTAAAGATTACTCATTGTGCACTCATTTTCAGTACCATCTCCTAAAATTACTTTACCGAATCATTTTTGCCAACACCCCTAGAGTGTAATCTTCTGTTTAAGCATAACACCCACAATCTTTTAGAGCTTTTAAATTAGATAGTCTGTGTGTTATTTCAAGCTTCTATAATATATGACACACTACCAAAAATAAATAGTCTTAAAGCTAGCAAAGTGGGTAATAGACTGTGCAACGTGACTAATATGAAAACCATCACTTCATTAGTAAAATTTGAGCCAAACTTAGTGTGATTGTTTATGTAAACATCCTCTTCATATTTGCTCCTTGGAAGTGCCATCTCCTGCAAGACAAAAACAATACTTTATCTTTTTAGAACTAAAAAGAGATGACACTCTCAAAGAAACATTAGAATATTTTAGTTCACTTCCTTCCTTTCAAAAATATTTTTATATGAATTACCTGTCCTTTAACGATCCTGCCAGCTCAGTCATATTCAACTTCCTTCTCACTTTGACCCAATAGAAGTTATGTGTGCAACATTTCCTCACTAGCTGCATTGCCATATTTCTCCATGATGGTATCCTTGGTGTGGAACTCCATTTTCTCTTTGTTGATCTTATAATTTTTATAAAGTAATTCTGTTTGTGATGTAGCTGCTTGCATGTGGATGATGGCCCTTCTCAAATGATTTCCAAGCATGAATATTGGGTTGCTAGAACTCAATAGCTTGACCACTCAGTCTGTTTTGGTTATCCAACTACTCACACAACCAATCCAAAAATCAATTTTCAAATACAATAACCTGTGTCCACACATAGATGCATGCACTGTTTATCTTGTTTGCTTTATCATATCATTCATATGGAAAGCGATAATATGTACTGTTTTTCAGTCCGTGAATGTCTAGCACCTGATTCAATTTGCATGACAATAAACTTTAAAACTCTCTTAAAGCATCTTCTAATGTCTTTTAACTATAGAATTCAACAACTTAACCATACTTCTTACGCCTTTGAAATTGCTTTTGTTCCTGCTTCAAAACAGATATATGCAATTTCATTACACTGTTTTAGTATCGTTTTTAGAGACTAATTTCATATTTTAGTATTGTTTAGAGTTTCAACTCAACGTGGTTGATCTTGAGGTAAGATAATTTTCCACATTACAATGTATTTGTTTGTAGCTTGTCTGCTATTTTAATAGCATTAGTATCGTTTATCTTCTTTGCTTAATGATATGGGAAGCGATAATTTTTTAAATGTATAATGATGTACATTAGGCTTTGTTGGGAATATTTTATGGTGTTCAATCTAGTTAGTTATCTTTGTATTTGTGTAGTTATTAATTAAACGTGTAATACGGGCCACAAATGTGTATCAGCCCGTGGGCTTCCTTGTAACCCGTAAGTTAGCCAACTTCTCCTATAAAAGGAGGCTAACTTACGGGAACCCTAATTGATCGAGAGAGGCTTAGAGAGCAGAGGCGTAAAGATAGAGAGAAATTAGGGTTGCCGCTGCTCTCCTTCTCCAGGGAGAGTAGCGGCAGGTTCATACGGTATACCAGATTTGCGTTCAATCTTGTCGATATCTTTCTTTCTGCTTCTTTATCACTGCTATGTTTGTATGATTGTTAGTATTCTGGGACTAACATTTGGTATCAGAGCCGAGGCGTGAAACAGGTTGGATCTGTCTGCGATTTTTTGGATTTAACGAAGAACTGCTCTGTTTTTTCTTCAGTTTTTCTATATGTAGAGATTTGCTCCTGTAATCTCGTTTGTGAACGAAATTTTGTAAAAATCATACTGTTGGACTCGCCTTTCAAAACCGATCCAGCAGCATACCTCTTTTTTCGTTTTCTGCAATTTTTATATTTCGAAGATCTCTACATTGAGATCTCGAAATCCTTAATTTTCACTGCTGCAGAAACGTTTTTGGCTTGAAACTGATACAGGAGAATCTCGACTTTCAGGGCTATTCAGAACAGGTTTCAGATTTTCAAAAATCAATGTTTTCGTTTTGCAGGATCTCGACATTTAGGGACTCAATTTCTTCTTCTCGACTTTTGAGATATCGAGATTTGCATCTCGACATCTTGATCTCGAGATTTGCATCTCGACATCTTGATCTCGAGATTTGCATCTCGACATCTTGATCTCGAGATTTGCATCTCGACATCTTCATCTCGAGATTTGAATCTCGAAATCAAGATCTCGAGATTTGAATCTCGAAATCATGATCTCGAGATTTGAATCTCGAAATCAAGATCTCGAGATTTGAATCTCGAAATCAAGATCTCGAGATTTGTAATCTCGAGATTTGGAATTTCGAGTTTAGGAATTTCGAGTTTTGGGATTTCGACATTTGAGATCTCGATGTGTTGGATCTCGACATTCTGAAGATTTCGAGATTTTCAAAATTTCTCGATGTTTTGAATCTTTCAAAGTTTGCAGTTTCTTGGAACTCATAATTCGAATCTTGACATCCTTTGCAGTTCATCGAAGCTTATAAATGTTTTAGGAGTTTTCGATGTTCGGATGTTTTTCAAACAGCAAGTTTTCGAGATTATGAGGTTTTCGAAACTCCAAAGTTTTCGATGTTCAAACATTTTGAAATTCTGCAAATTTCGATATTCTGAGGTTTGTTTTGCAGGTGGATTTCGCCATTATTCTTCGAGGCAACCTCGAGATTGTTGTTGGAGATATTTAATTGTGAATCAAGTTGGTCATAGATTAGCTTTATATTTAATCCTTGTATTTAAATAGTGCATAAATTAGATAGGAATCAGGCCAAGTGTTAGGCCCATTTAAACGGGCCAAAAGCCTGGTACGCCTAACCTAAACCTCGCCTATAAAAAGGGAGCCAAGGTTTAGGAAAAGGTTGAACGTCGTACTTATTATTCATAGCCTTACGCTTATATCATTCTGCTGTACGTTCCACGGTTTATCAAAGAAGGTTTTATGGTGATTCATTCTGTGTTCATCTTTACGTTTAATCTTCCTTGTTAGATCGATTATTCATTGCTGTTACAGAAACAGGGACTAACAATTGGTATCAGAGCCGATCGAGAACGATCAGAAGAACTCCTGCAGAATACTCTGTTTTTGTTAACGTAGTTCATTCTGTCAATTTTTTGCTCTGTAATTTTGTTTCTTGTTCAAAAGTTGTAAAAGTTACACCTTTGGAATCGCCTTTTCAAAGCGAACAAAGGGTATACTTCAGTTTGTGTTTTACGCATTTTTGGATTTCGAGATATCTCGAGCTAGGCATCTCGACATCCTACTTCTTCACAGGTTCTGCTACGTTTTTCGAGCTGAAAACTTTACCAGAAGATCTCGACATTCAACTCTACAGGAAACTATCTTCAGATTTTGTTTATCTGATTTTTACAGGTTGCAGGATTTCGACATTTAGGATTTCGACATATAGGATTTCGAAATCTTGATTTCGAGAAAAGGACTCGACATCTGGTCTCGACATTTGACTCATCAGATTAAGATTTCGAGAGATTAACTTCTCGATATTTCAAATCTCGAGATCAGCATCTCGAAATTTGAAATCTCGAGATCCCTAATCTCGAGATCCTTAATCTCGAGCCCAAATCTCGATACCGGGCCTCCTTTATCGAAATCTGAGATTTCGATATTCAGATCTCGACATCTGATTTTTCGAGATTCTGCCTCTGAAAATCTTTTGATCAATTTTCTCGAACGGTCAGTTTAGTACAGCAATGGGTTCAGAATACAATGCACAAGGGAACAGCAGTACCCCTCCTAGCCTCAGGAAGGGAGAATATCAAATGTGGAGGAACAGATTTCTAAACTTCCTCGAGCACAAAGAGAACTCTTCTGCAATGCTCGAATCTCTGCTTGAAGGACCAGCTGAACTCTTGATTTCAGTTGGTGGAGATCGAGAGAACAATCCTCCTATTTTTCCAGAAATAAGGAGAAAAGTGCCGTCTGAATACACAGAAGCCGACAAGCTCAGACTTCGTGGTGATCTTATGGCCAAAACGTACCTCCTTCAAGCAATACCGAACGAGGTTTATGTTCTCATAGATAGCATGCAGACAGCTAAGGAGATGTGGGATGAAATTGAGAAGCTGTTACAAGGCACAAGCATCAGCCTCAAAACAAAGAAGACTACGATTCTCATCGCTTATGACTCCTTCAAAGCAGGTCCAGGAGAACCATTGAATGATACTTACACCAGACTTGTTCAACTGGTAAATGAACTCAGAAAGATCAAAGTATTCAGGTCCAATCTGGAACTGAATATTAGATTTTTATCTAGCCTACATCCTGCATGGGAAAAGACAGTGAAGGATGTCAGATCTCGGATAGATTTGGACGAAATTGACCTCTGCACACTCTATGAACATCTGAAACAATTTGTCAACGAGGTTGCCTGTGCTGAAAATCATCACACCACAAATCCCTTAGCTCTTGTAATGGATGCTCAGCCAAGAAGGACAACCACTTCACTAAAGAAGAAAAAGAAGAAGGTGGTGGTTGAATCAGATGATGAAGAGAGTGAAGATGACAAATCTGATCTAGAGGCTGAGCTAGCAGACTTACAGAAAAAGATGGCAATGCTTGCCAAGAGATTTGCTAAGAAGAACAGCTCCTCCAACAGGCTAAGAACTTCCTCCTCAAACTACAAGCAGAAGAACCATGATCAAGGATCTTCTAGAAAGGCATCATCGGCAGAAGAAGTTCCTAAATGCTATAATTGCGGCAAACCAGGACATGTGATCAAAGACTGCCGCCTCCCAAAGAAGAAAGATGCTGTGGAATAAGCAGAAAATGCTGATGGTGCAGAAAGAAGAAGAAACCTCTGCCATGATTGCTGAGAATGAAAACTGGGCAGAAGATTCTTCTGAGGAGGAAGAAGAGGAAGACAACTATGCTCTTATGGCAAGTGTGGAGGGAGATGAAATAAAGGGTGATGCTGCGATCCCCGAAAGCAAGTGCTCAACAAGCTCGGTAAGTACCTCCCATACTTCTTTAAATAATCAAATGCAGTCCTTACTTGAAAAGAACAATCTAATCAAAGAACTAAAGGAGAGAGTAGACAATAATCATAGAGTTCTGAAACAGAATCTAGACCAAAAGTCTTCCTTAAGTATTCAACTTGAAATTGCAAAAGATCAAGTCAAAAAGGTGTCCTCAGATTTTGAAAACTTTGAACTTAAGATAGCTGAATTAACTAAAAAATTTGAGGACAGTGAACGGGAAAAAAGCACAGCAAAGGCTGAATGCGATTTTTTGCATAACAAAAGAAGAACGCTTTTAAATAAAGTAAAGGAACTAGAAGATCTAGCTGCTAGAAGAGGTCAATCTGAACAAACTGTTTTTCTTCTTAACAACAAACAAAAGGATGACCGATTCTACAATGTTAAAACAGGACTGGGCATAACTAACCCACGTAATCTTAAGAAAGTTAATTGCCTTCAAATCTATAACAAAGATTACATGGGACTAGGGTTTGGTGAGAAAATGTATTTTCGAAGTGATGAAGATTATGCTGAAGCAGAAGAAGAAAAGAGAAAGAAACCAAAACCTGCGATTTCTTGTGATTATCCCTCTATAAATGAAAAACAACTTTCAGAAGAAAAACCTACTTCCTGCTTTAGTGAATGCCTTGACCCTTATGCCAAAGATATTCCTCACATAGGACACCCTCTAGACCCTCCCCCAAGAGTTGGTATTGCTAAAACTGGTGAGGAACCATGCATTTTTCCCATGGCTCAAAAGCTCAAAAATCTACAAAAAACTCTTGATAACGAGAGAGAGAGATGTGAAACTGAAAAGAATGGTTTTGAGCGCAACTGGCAGGAACTTCTTCAAAAATTTAATGATTTGAGTGAGCAGTTTCATGCTAAAACAGACCCTCCTACGACCAAGCCTGACAGCTCACACACCTCACATGAGAAAAACAATGCTTTTAAAGGTTCGTCCACTCATCTCTCTTCTCCTTTGTTTACAGGAAATCGCAGATGGCAAAAAGAAAGTTTTTGAGAAAAGTGCCAGCCCTAGATCTAGTTCTATTTTTTATTCCAAAGTTAATTGTAATTCTTTCTCTACAAAGCAAACTTCTAGTAGTTCAGTCTTGAGTCCCAAGCTGAATATTTCTGAGACATCCTCTAGACAACGTTCTATTTATAATACAAGTGATGCTTATGGTTATTCTGTTCCAGATCCCCATAATTATGAATGTGATATGAATGTTGTTAAATCTGAGCCTTCTAGAAAGCTTAAACCTGAAAAAGAAACCAAAAAGGAACTTCTAAGGGAAAGTTTTGTATTCCAGATATGAAATACGCCCTTAGAGTTCATTCTAGGAAACATGTTAATCGGCTTTCTAAGGAGGAGATTTTCAAAACCAAACTCAAAAAACAACTGTTCAATCACAAAGCTCCCTGTCTACTCTCCTCCTGAACCTAAAACGAAAAGATGGGTACCCAAGATAAGACCCGTCAAAACTGAAACTGAAAGGTGGGTCCCCAAGATGAGACCTACCAAACCTGAATCGAATAGGTGGGTCCACAAACGAAGACCCATCCAAACTAAAACTGAAAGGTGGGTTCCCAATCGCAGACCCATCGTAACTGAAACTGATAGGTGGGGTCCAAATCGAAGACCCATCATAACTGCAACTGAAAAGTGGGTCCCCAAACTTAGACCCACAAGGACTAAAATGGAAAGGTGGGTTCACAACATCAGACCCACCAAAATGGAAAGTGCTAGGTGGACTCCAAAAACCAGACACACTGCAAAAGCAGATCTGGCAACTGGAAAGCCCATCGAAGATAGATCTTTTGTTGAAAGAGCAGCTGACCTTGGATCACTGCTCAAAGCAAGATTTAAAAAGGTGTTTCTTGATAATAAGGAAGGACCCACTCCAAGTTGGGTACCTAATCCTATTTGATTGTTTTGCAGGACGGTCATGTGTGGCACTTAGACTCAGGATGCTCAACCCACATGACCGGAATAAAGCACCTTTTGAGCAACTACACCAACTGCTACGGAGGAAATGTCAGATTCGGGAATGACGCCTCATCTCCTATCCTTGGGTATGGGGACGTCATCTGTGCCAGTGTCACAATAAAAGATGTTTCATTCGTCAAAGGGCTCAAACACAACTTACTGAGCATTGGACAATTCTGTGACAGCGGGATGGAAGTGAGGTTCTTTGCAAAACAATGCTGTGTTCTTGACAGCACAAGGAATACATTATTAACGTGTTACAGAACATCAAATCTGTACACTATTGATCTGAAAAGCGTCCAATCCACCACTTCCATCTGTCTGCTGTCCAAAGCCTCAACTGAACAGAACAACCTATGGCACAGACGTCTCTCCCATCTGAACTTCAAACATCTATCAATTTTGTCCTCCAAGAAACTTGTCAAGGGGCTTCCTCTGCTAAAGTCTTCCGCTGAAAATCATTGTAGTGCCTGCAAAATGGGCAAAATGACGTGAAGTTCCCACAAGTCAAAATCTGAACCTTCATCTACTCATCAGTTGCAGCTAATACACATGGATCTGTGTGGACCTATGAGAGTTCAAAGCATCAACGGTCGCAAATACACTCTGGTGATCGTTGATGACTTCTCTAGGTATACATGGACAAAATTTCTACGATCAAAAGACGAAGCTGCGGAAAACATTATGACCTTTATCAGAACGATCCAGAAACTGCTACAGCACAGTGTTCGAATTGTCAGAACTGACAATGGTACCGAGTTCAAAAATCAGACTCTCACTGAGTTCTATGAATCACTCGGTATCACTCAGCAATTTGCAGCAGCTAAAACTCCCCAGCAGAACGGAGTTGTTGAGAGAAAGAACAGAACCCTTGTTGAAGCAGCACGCACCATGTTAATCCAATCAAGACTGCCTCACTTCATGTGGGCAGAGGCAATCAATACCGCGTGCTTCACTCAGAACAGAACCTTCATCCACAAGCGCTTCGACAAGACTCCATATGAGATCCTATTCAACAAAACTCCTGATATTTCTTTCCTCAAGGTTTTTGGCTGCAAGTGCTTCATACTCAATGATCGGACAGAGAGAAGTAAGCTGGATCCCAAAGCCAGAGAAGGCGTGTTCATTGGCTACTCACTGCAATCCAAATCTTACAGAGTCTATCTCAGAGACAAGCGGACTGTCATCGAGAGTGTAAACGTTACATTCTATGAAATGGCAGACTTTGCTATTGAACATCTCCAGACCGATCCATCCACTGCTGTACCAGTAGCTTCTGATAAAGCTGAACCAAACACCGAACACGACGATGTGATTCTCGACTCTCTCTTCAGAAACTTTTACGAGAACTCACAATCTCCACCTCCAGCATACACTCCAGAGTCAACATCCACTCCAACAGCAGAGATTCCGCTTCTCACAGGACCAGATAACGTACCATCCACACCCTCAACCCCTCCAACCAATCCCAGAGGTGTGGATGATCACGGCTTTGCCATAAGTCCGGAATCATCTCCACTACACACCACAGCTGCCCCAGAGCCTTCAAATTCATATCAGGACTCAGATCAACCAATAATTACTCCAACTCCTCTAGCTCATGAGAGGAAGTGGACAAGAGCACATCCTGTTGAACAGATAATAGGTGATCCCAGTCAAGGTGTGCGAACAAGATCAGCAACAACAAATGAATGTCACTATGCATGCTTTCTAAGCAAGAATGAACCGTCCAAAGTCTCAGAGGCACTCGCTGATCCAGATTGGGTGATTGCCATGCAAGATGAGCTCAATCAATTTGACAGACTAGATGTATGGACACTGGTGCCTAAACCCCCTCAGAAAACCATCATTGGCACTAAATGGGTGTTCAAGAACAAAAAGGACGAAGAAGGCATAGTGATAAGGAACAAGGCACGACTGGTCGCTAAAGGATATAATCAGCAAGAGGGCATAGACTATGATGAAACATTTGCACCCGTAGCAAGAATTGAAGCAATCCGCCTTTTTCTTGCGTACGCAGCCCACAAGAACTTTACTGTCTTTCAAATGGACGTCAAGACTGCCTTTCTGAATGGAGTCTTGGAAGAAGAAGTCTATGTCGCTCAGCCCGAAGGATTCATAGATCCCAGATATCCCGACCATGTGTACAAGCTGAAGAAAGCTCTGTATGGGTTAAAACAGGCACCAAGAGCTTGGTATGATGCCTTAACCGAATTTCTGGTTGATTCAGGTTTCTCAAAAGGGAAGATTGATACCACACTTTTCATCAAGCGACAGCAGTCTGACATCATCCTTATTCAGATCTATGTTGATGACATTATCTTCGCCTCCTCTAATCCACGCCTGTGCAAACACTTTGAGAAACTGACTAAAACCAAGTTCGAGATGAGCATGATGGGAGAACTAAATTTCTTCCTAGGCCTGCAAGTAAGACAACTCTCTGACGGCATTTTCATCAATCAGTCAAAGTATATTCTGGAAATGCTTAAGAGATTCAAAATTGATGGAAAATCTTCCATGACGACCCCCATGTCCCCAACCAACAAACTGGACTCAGACCCCTCCGGGAAGCCAGTTGATGCTACAAACTACAGGGCTATCATTGGATCTTTGCTATATCTCACATCAAGCAGGCCTGACATTATCTTCTCCACATGCTTATGTGCACGCTTTCAGGCAAATTCGAAGGAATCCCATCTGACCGCTGTTCGAAGAATTCTGAGATATCTCAAAGGCACTGTGAATCTAGGTCTTTGGTATCCCAAGCACTCAGGTTTTGACCTAGTCGGATATTCGGATGCTGACTTTGCTGGTTGTCGGATGGATCGTAAAAGTACATCGGGAGCTGTCCAATTCTTGGGCGATAAGTTAGTCTGCTGGTCTTCCAAGAAACAGAACTGTGTGTCAACATCTACGGCCGAGGCAGAATACGTCGCGGCTGCTAGCTGTTGTTCACAAATATTATGGATGAAGACCCAGCTAAAGGACTACGGTTACACACTCCGTCATATCCCGATCTACAGTGACTCTCAAAGCGCCATAGCCATCACCAGCAACCCAGTTCATCACTCCCGCACCAAACACATCGACCTGCGCTATCATTTCATCAAGGATCATGTGGAGAAAGGAGACATTGACATGTATTTTGTAAGCTCAGAGCTTCAACTGGCTGACTTGTTCACTAAGGCATTGGATGAAAAACGATTCCAGTTCCTAGTCTCCAAGTTGGGCATGTTGAACCTCGAGCCCGTTTAATTATGTTTCCACTGATCTAAAAAATGTGTGTGTGTGTGTGGGACCTGTAAAAAGTGTGTGTGTGTGGGATTTGTAAATAGTGTGTGTGCGTTGCATGTGTTGAGGGGGAGAAAACCAGAAAAATAACAAAAAATAGTGTGTGTGCGTTGCATGTGTTGAGTGGGTGAAAAATCAAAAAGAACAAAAAATAGTGTGTGTGCGTTGCATTTGTACATATTGTTCGTTGCATTTTTTGAGGGGGAGAAAATTTTCACTGTTTGAGGGGGAGCTAATTTTCACTAATTAAGGGGGAGCTCTAAGATTTTTTACTGTTTGGGCCTCGAAAATCTTTTAAAAGGGCACTGTGTGTCAGCCCAATCATTCGGGCTCAACTTTACGAAGGAGGTCCATATTTTTCTCGTGTATAAAGCCTCGCAAAAGCCCTTCTCCTTCTTTCATTCTGATTTTCTTAAAGGCAAAAACTTTCTCGCAAAGGCAGAGCTCTCAGACCTTCCTTATTCTTCCCAACCTTAGGATCTCGCATCCCCTTCTCTCTTTTCTTCTTCTCAACATTCCTAAGAAGGTAGTTACTCTTTGCTTGCGTTCAAAAACCAAAAGCGAACGATCGATCTCGAAAACCAGAAAACGAATGGTTGATTTCGCGAAAAACCCTTGAAATTTCTCAAAATCAACATCAAATTAGTTTTTTTTATTGAATGTATGTCGAAAACGTTTGTTATCCTTTTGATATATCAATGTTTATGTTTTTGCAGGTGGTTTAATCTCTTCTCGAAATCGTCGGTTCATCTTCTCGAAATCAAGATCTCGAGATGGGAATCTCGACATCTTGATCTCGAGATTTGAATCTCAAAATCAAGATCTCGAGATCTGCATCTCGATATCTTAATCTCGAGATTTGAATCTCGAAATCAAGATCTCGAGATCCTCATCTCGATATCTTGATCTCGAGATTTGAATCTCGAAATCAAGATCTCGAGATTTGCATCTCGACATCATGATCTCGAGATTTAAATCTCGAAATCAAGATCTCGAGATTTGAATCTCGAAATCATGATCTCGAGATTCAGATCTCGAAATTTGGACTTAGAATTTTTTTTTCCAAAAACTCCACCTGCATAAACTCATCTGACAACTAAATCAAACTCTTTCAATCAAATCAAACTGTTGAATTTCATATGCTGACCCCCTGCTTCTACAGTTTAAAATGGCAGGAAACACTACAACACAGATCGATGATGCCATCTACTCCAAAGGGAAATGGATCAAGGTACTGGACAACAATTTCCAGCTAGACCTGGCAGTCTTCAAGTGCCAGAACCCAATCATTCCGGCCATAATGAAAGGTCACTATCTCTGGCCTGCACTTCACAACGCCAAACCAGTGCCAGAGATATACCTACAACAGTTCTGGGGGCACATGCACACAGATTCATTGAAGGATCGTTCCAAGATCAAGACCAAGTTGAACGGCATGCGGGTGATTCTGACACCATCCACTCTACGGACTACTCTATCGCTGCCGATACATGACGAATATGATGCACTGCCGTCCATCCCTGATCTGCTCAAAGACGTGGCATCCCTTGGCTACACATCACTACTGCCACAGCTCTCAAATTTCAACGGTGCATATCTCCGTCACCCGTGGAAAAATCTTTTCGGGCTAGTAAACAAGTGCCTGTCGCCGAAGCATGCCGGGTTTGACAAATGCAACAAGCAGATCCTGCTAATCTTTCATGGCATCGCGTTCAACAAGAACTACGATCTGGCTCAGCTCTTCTACTCAGAGCTAATGGACCTGGTCAAGGCCAAAGAAAAGAATAGGCCAGGTACCATTCCGTACGCTAGGTGGCTTGGGTTGATCATCAACGACCTCATGACAGAGCATTCAACAATACCAAGACGCAGTTCAGATCCTCACTTCATAGCACCGAAGCTACATTACTTCAAAGCAGACAAGAATCCTTCCTATGGTCTGAAGTTACCTGGATTTCTGCTACAGCTGGTAAAATCTTCAAATCCAGCAGTCCAACAATACAAAGAAGCCACCGAGAAAACCGTCCCTATGGTTCAGCAAAACCCAGCTGGACCTACCCAAGGGACAAAGCCGAGTGTAAGTAAGGGTCCTAAGAGAGCCCAAAAGCCACAGAAACCAGTGGCCGGTTTGCCCAATGAAGGGAAGTCTGACGACTCTCTAGAGACGAGTCAGGCGGCTGAGGGCACCGAAAAAGACGCTGAGGATACGGCCAATGAATCGTCAAGTGAAGCCCAAACGAATACTGACGACGAGGCTTCTGAGAGCGTAGGCACGGAGAGTGAAAAATCTGACTCGGATGATGACGATGATGACAACGACAGTGATGATGTGGAGCTCACATATGCCCTTATCAGAAAAGGAAAGCTGCCCGTCGAATCTCCAAAGAAGAGAAGAATCACTGCTGAAGACGCAACACCAATCATAGCTCGCAGACCTCAAGTCTTCACCATAAAAGAAACAGCTAAACCAAGAGCTGATCCGAGCGAGACTAATTGCTCAAAGGATGATTACGACGAGGCAGCTCACTCCATCAAGACATCAATCAACCAGGAAGAAGTTGTCATCCGAGAGACCAGGGCTAAGGTCAAAAATGACAAGGTTGCTAAGACCAAGCCCCAGCCCCGAGCGAAAAAGAGTCTATTTGATAAGGCAGACGAGCACATCTTTGCGGGCTGCGACTCCTTTATCCAGATAAGCCGAGCCGAATCCCTAAGCACAGGAGCCGATCTTTTCGGTTCCCGAGTAGAAGTCGCAGCATCTGGCTCAACTGCGCATGCACAGCCCTCTCCCAGCCACTCAATTGCCTCTCAAAAGGCTATTGTTTCAAAAGAACGGGACTCAACCCCCTCGCTGGTTCCTTCTGAATCAGTTGAGCATACAATTGACCTATCTCCCGAGGTCAAAACCCCTTCTTCTCTCACATCGAGTCTAGGTGTCACATTTCCCACATTTTCTTCCTTTTCTAGGACACCTACACTATTCACTGCACATACAGGTGCACTCACCCTGAACGCAACAACCAGAGCGCAAGCTATGACGGTTGGAAGCCCTGCTACGCCCATAATGATTCCATCATTAAATGCAGGCCACACATCAGCAATCTTCACTGATGCTGTGTCAACAGTTACAACCCTCGTAACTGGTCACCCTACCTTTGAAGACGTAAACGTTCTACTAAATCGCTTCCTAGATTCCACCATTAAACCATGGGTGCAAGATGCAATGACCGCTCTAGCACAGGAATTTAGGAACACCCAAGCGGTTCGGTCTGAACATACACCACCCCAACCTTCCCCTGAACCGTTCATCTCCCATACACAACCCATATCTTCCACCCCTCTATCCCACAAATCCATAAACCAAATTCCCATCCCTTCTATTTCTCGGGGAACCCAGAATACAGAACCAGTATTCTCCCCACACCCGACCACACCCTCCATCGATCTCTCCTCCCTATCCTTTGACACACTAGCTTCGGCTTTGCTGAACAATCTCTTAAATACCCCAGAAGACAACCTCACTCTTCATCAGCAAGCCATACTAGAAGCTCTTCTTTCCTCACCTGAAACCAAGAGTACTTGCAAGGAGAGTCTTCGTGGTCGCAAACGTTCCCATGAGGACCCCGATGATTCGGATCCTCATGAGGGGGAGAACAAGCGACCTCGATCACTTGAGCAAACTGCTCTACCAAGCCAAACTCCACAGCCAATTCAACCAGAAACCTCAACAAACCAACAGCCACCATCCACAGCTAAACTATCTAGCATGGTCGAGCTAGAAATAACATCCCGAGGCGTATCTCCCAGAGATACCAACCAAGGAGGGGATGGAAGTCCTGATGATGTTACCACTGGTACATCTTCTCCATCAGGCCATCAGTTGGAACCTAGTTCTAAGCTGATGTCAACGGGCACTCCTAGTGAACCCGGTAGTGCTACACAGGAACAATCACCGCCTATACAAAGAACTCCATATATTTCCCCAGGCAAAGACATCCATGATGCACTGGAAGAGGCGGTGATATACGACAAATGGCCGAGAAAATGGACAGAATGGGATGATCTCCGGGTTGAAGCCGAGCAAGAAGACATGCAAAGAAACTGGTGGCTACGAGAGCTGATCAACAAATGCTCTGAAGATATTATACGGCTCGAGGACGATGAACGCAAGGAAGGGGAGAACTACAAGGAATCCCAGAAAGCTCTTGAATCGGTCGTAAGACAATCAGCGGGAAGACTTCCCAAGACAGAGAAACCCTGGGACAACGTTCGAATCAAAGCCCCATTCCAAGAAGAAATCAGAGAGCATATCTGGCGTAGACCAGACAAAGTCAAGCCACTGAACGAACTGAAGCTAAGAGGCCTTACTCACTTGAAAGGAAAGCAGGCTGGAGGTCATCTGCATATGTTGCTGCAAAGGTCAACTGGTACACAGAGAGAACTAATGGAACAAGATCTGAAGTCGAATATTCTCCCGATTCATCAAATTCTACAAGTGAAGGCTGAAGACTATCATGGAGTAACATTCTACACTTTCAGACTTCAACGCACCGATGGGAGCGAATTCACTTGTCAAGAGAACGACTTCATCATGCTAAAACCGGATGACATCTACCAAATGCTCATGGCCTACAGATACCTTCCAGTCAGGCAGAGCATAGTATACAGCGAAGGCCTCGCAGCTATCAAGAGATTCATGCTTAGACAGATCAGAGTACACTCTTCACATGACCTACAGATGGCTATTGAATGCAATCTGAAGAAGACAAATCTGACAAAGCACAAACTGTATGGTCCAGAACTTGAAGATTTCCCATCCTACCACATCTTCTTCAAACCGCCAGCAGTCACCTATCTGAACCACAAGAACGAAAAGCGTCTGATGGTAGTCAGTGAAATCGAGAAGTACTGCGACGGAACATTGAAGATAATCAGAGAGCAGATTCTACAGATGAAGGCAAAGCTGGAAGAAAATCTTCAAGAGGCATCGTCTTATGTTCAAAAGGAACACTCTACTGTAGAGACAATTTTAAAGGCCATTGACGATCGCCTCGAAAAGAGAAATATGCTAAGACAGTATGAACATGCACTTGGATTGAGAAAGCACTACTTCAAATCACAGAAGCAATAAGAGAATGGCACTTGATCACAAAGGGGGAGATTGTTGGAGATATTTAATTGTGAATCAAGTTGGTCATAGATTAGCTTTATATTTAATCCTTGTATTTAAATAGTGCATAAATTAGATAGGAATCAGGCCAAGTGTTAGGCTCATTTAAACAGGCCAAAAGCCTGGTACGCCTAACCTAAACCTCGCCTATAAAAAGGGAGCCAAGGTTTAGGAAAAGGTTGAACGTCGTACTTATTATTCATAGCCTTACGCTTATATCATTCTGCTGTACGTTCCACGGTTTATCAAAGAAGGTTTTACGGTGATTCATTCTGTGTTCATCTTTACGTTTAATCTTCCTTGTTAGATCGATTATTCATTGCTGTTACAGAAACAGGGACTAACAATTGTAATCTCGAGATTTAAACCTCGAGATTAGGATTTCGAAGTATTGCCTTAGAATTTTGTTTAAAATCCACTTGCTCTCGACATTCATCATCGAGAACCTCAACTTTGAAGAAATTCCTCAAAAACTCAAAATTAGAGATTTTCTGCGACACCGCACTGTTTTGGCCATAACTTTTGACTTGGTGATCCGATTTGAGCAAACATTTTTTTGTTGGAAAGCTAACGAAAAGGTCTACATTAATTCTGGGGCTACGCCCCAGAAACCATTCTCACGCGCCCTCACGCGCAGTCTTTGAGGGTCAAAACGTTAGTTTTCCGACAAACATTGTAAATCACCGATGTCAACGTCAAAACTTAGGCAAATCTGTTCAAATTCTTTCAAAGTTAACCCTGAGGTCAAACTTTTTCTAAACTTCAATGTAAAAGTCTGAAAATCGTAGATAATTCAATCTACCTTGCGTCAACGGTCATCTTACAACAATCAACAATCAACTGCTGAAGCCTCCCCTGACTTGTCAACATTATGTGATCATCAATATGCTGAAATTCTACATGATGAGCTCAGGGAAACCGTCATGTGTGGTACATGTTCAGATTGCTCCACACACATGGAGCGTATGACAAGCTGTGAGCAATCAAACCTTGCACATTCTGAGGGGGAGTTTCAGTTTTCTCCTCCTGGCGCCTTACACCGACAAAGCAAGGAATCTCTCAACGGATGCAACATTTTAGGGGGAGTGTTCAATGTTATCCTTCCCGGTGCCTAACAATGACAAAGCATACCAAGTACTCCAGTTGAGGGGGAGTACAGAGAGATAATGAAGAAAGTAATGAGAGAACATGTCCCTATGGCTTAGTAAACCCAACTAAGCCTACCTAAGGGACAAAGCCGAGCGTAAATGCGTAAGTGAGTGAGTGAGTGAGTGAACATTATGAGCATTAGGAAGCAGAAGGCTCAAGTGAGAAGAAAAACAATTATCAATGATGAGTCTGCTACCTCAATTGCCTGCTATGAATTGAACATTTGCTCCTAGCCACTCAAATACTCTGGACTATCCCCATAGGTTCAGGACTGAATTTATTCAGATCCCGGGTAGAAGTCGCTGCATTTTGTCCAAACGGCGCATGCATAAGCCTACCCTAGACCACTCACTTGTCTCCCAACAGACAGGTGTTTAATCATAGTTCACGGGGAACCACATCTCTCATTATTGTCTCCTTCCGAGGCAAGTAATACTGACTACAGTGGCCTCAGCCCCATGCCACTGAACTTTCATTGATCACGTCGTGTCTAGTTACTCACTCCCAAATGTTTTGAAATTTTCTAGGACACAGACGCATTTTTAGAGTCAGTTGCAGGTCTACATGACCCGCGAGAACTTCCATAGGTCTCATCTATTGCAGATGTAGACTAATGATTGGAAGGAAGTCCTGCTGTTGCAACATAAGAATCACCAACATTTTCAGGCCATTGCTTAAGAGTTTATCTCTATAGTGATGATAACGGGCGTCTTCACGATCCCGGGGGGGCTACGTTATCTTTTTTAGATTCTGCTTGTTTTTCATGTTTTTATTTCCGCAGAATAAAAGAATAAAAGCATGACGTCCCGATTCATCGGATCGTCATGAGGGGGAGAGTGGTCCACATGCTGTTAACACTGAACAAATCATTCTGGGACACTTCACTCCTCCATCACAAAATTCAACACCCTCTCTACTATCTCCGCAACTCAAATCAAATGGTCAGCTACACTCACAAATCAACCATCATTATGTTCCGCTGTGCCACCGACAAGTTCTCCTCAAATGCATTCATTCCAAATAGTCAAAAAGATTACATTGTGGAGGAGACAGAGGTCAAATACTCCTGTCCTGAAGATGAATTCCATGGGCGTCTCCTATTCTCCAAAGAACATTCATTCTAGAGGCGTCATCGGACTTCATCCAAGCTGATCAAGAGCAACTTCTGGAAGGCAAGGACTACATGCAAGATACTGAAGGTCCCTCAACCCTCGGCATCAAAGATCAAACTGTCAAGAAGACATCAAAGGGGAGATTGCAAGGATTTCTTCAGATAGTCTTCCTCAGAAGTCAAGTTCAAAGACAAAGATATCTGCGCTGCAATGCTGATTCAACACGATTGATCACCAAGGGGAGATTGTTGGGAATATTTTATGGTGTTCAATCTAGTTAGTTATCTTTGTATTTGTGTAGTTATTAATTAAACGTGTAATACGGGCCACAAATGTGTATCAGCCCGTGGGCTTCCTTGTAACCCGTAAGTTAGCCAACTTCTCCTATAAAAGGAGGCTAACTTACGGGAACCCTAACTGATCGAGAGAGGCTTAGAGAGCAGAGACGTAAAGATAGAGAGAAATTAGGGTTGCCGCTGCTCTCCTTCTCCAGGGAGAGTAGCGGCAGGTTCATACGGTATACCAGATTTGTGTTCAATCTTGTCGATATCTTTCTTTCTGCTTCTTTATCACTGCTATGTTTGTATGATTGTTAGTATTCTGGGACTAACAGGCTTGTTCATTTAATTTTTTTCAAATAAAAATGAAAATTAAACATTGATAATCAACAAAAAAATGTGTATTTTGTTGCATTTTACTTTGTACCTCATACAACAATTTTGTTTCAACACACATTGCGAAATGATATTCCAAAGTTAATGTTTAAATGTGCCTATAGAATTTTAGACCATTGTATACAATAAAATTTTGTTTCTATAGGATGACCTATGTACCTTGCTTTTTCTAAACATATATAGCAATGGAACTGCATCTTTCTCCTATCAGAACACAAGTCTATAACATTGCCACTGACCTTTAATTCTGTAAATAAATCTTCAAGGAACACTACGAGGGATTAAGGCTCTGTGAAACCTCATCACTATGAGACACTACCACTGCTCTCCCTTTGCTGCTGCACCTGTCATTACCGTTAATATTCTTTTTCTTCTGCTTTTCCTGCCCATATAGTTCTGTGTTTGGTAACCATCTTTACTCACAAAATCCAACTAAGAACACTATTTATATTATCGGTTATAATTTACAGGGAAAATAATTTCTGCTATTTTTATAAGATTATAACAAAAATGAGCAGTGACTTGCTTAAATTTTTTAATATTTTCTGTTTCTGCCATGGTAATAAGGAGATGGTAAAAATGGGCGGTAGCTTGCTTCATACCTGCTCTAAATTTTAATCCCGAGTAGTACTAAAGTTCTTTTACCCAACTTTTTTGCCTCAAAGAGCAAAAATCCCAGGAAGAATATCAGATTCTCTCCTAAAATCTTGAAACAATAAGTTTGAACCTCAAAAATAGGAGTCTTTGACAGATGTATGATAGGGGGAAAGTAAAAAATCTATACAGGAGTAAACTGAAGTGCAAAATGGATAAAGAAATGCTAAGTTTTCATTTCAATGAAGCTAAGTAAATAAAACAGAAAAACAGTAAGTTAGATTTCAGTTTCTCTATTAAGAGATTAAATTCTCTGAACCACTAAGTTAATATGCCTTGACACGACTTTATTAAAGATTTGGGTACAAATAGATTTTAACATATTTTAACTCTAACATATGCCTTCTGGATACAACAGATTTTAACATATTTTAATATTAAATTCTCTGACCCACTAAGTTAATATGCCTTGACACGACTTTATTAAAGAGTTGGGTACAAACAAATTTTAACATATTTTAACTCTAACATATGTTTCATATTAATTTACAAAAACGTGTGAGATTTAATGTAACAGATTTGGGTTAATGTTTCTCTAACATTTTAACTCTTCAAAATGATAGTATGTTTGTATTCTAAGAATTCCCTAGATGTGAAACATGTGTCTCTTTGTGACAGAGCTGTCATTTTTTATAAGTAAATAGAGCAGAAAAACAGTAAGTTAGATTTCAGTTTCTCTATTAAGAGATTAAATTCTCTGAACCACTAAGTTAATATGCCTTGACCTCTTTCATTTAAAAGAACATTAAAAAATACAGGTGAAGATAATACGACTTTTGTTCTCTTTAATACCTATCTTTCGTTTTAATATCGGAAATAAAGTATTTATGCAGGTCTGGCTACAAAATCGATTTGTTTTATGATGTTTTCCCTCATTTTTTGGCAGAGAAGCGATTTTTGATGGCAGTTGTATTATCTTTCATCAAGTGAAGTGTAAATAAAAGTTTCAATCTAGCATACAATGATAATCATTAGTAAAGCTATTACTAATCTCATAGGGAAAGAGAACTGGAAGGCATAGCTATAAATCTGTAGTATGCTAGGAAGTTGACACAAATGCATAGATTGGTGGAAGATTGACAGAAATACATAAGGAACCATAGTTTGGTTGAGTAACGTCTGTATATGTCCTTAATGACTAAAGCTTCATATGAAATACTAATTCTAGATTTAGTTCCATAAGCTAGATTTCATTCACCGCGATCTGTTTTTTTTATTGTGAATGAAATTGCTTACTTACATACAAATTCCATCTCCATAGATGATAATCATGTAATTTTAATAGTATAAAAAACCAGAAATCAAATTCTAAGTTATAGCTAGAAAAAAATGTATTTTGCAATGACAAAACATACATGTGTTAGGAACCTAAAAGCAGATATGCTGTTTTTTTAACGAGAATAGGATATGATAATATTAAAACTTAAGGAGTGAAGGAAAAAGATGAAATAAAAACTGCATCTTAGGTTCGTTATGATTTTATCAACTTAAGATCGTTTTGATAATGTTATTTCTAAAGGTGTATCTAATTTTATTCGCTTGTGAATTTGATTGCTTGTATGACCTGATTTTTCTCCCTATGTTTGGTGCTCAGCTGGGTTACCTTGAGTTTTAAATGAATTCGTTGAAGTAAGTTAACCCAGTTTTGATATGTTAGTACTAAAATGAGAGCATGTAATGTGTATTTCTGATTTTCTTGAAATAGAGAATCTATGATTAGTAGGTCCTGCATTTTAAAACTATGGTAAATATGCATGATTCATTCTTTTTTTAGCAAAGAAAAATCTAAAACTCTGATTATAAGATTTTGCTAATGTATCTATGAAGTCATGTCATTTCAAATTAGGGCTGCTGCATCAAATTTGAACAATCTATTGGTTATTGATGTGGATTAAAAAGATTGTACTTTTTTCTGCTAGAACATCACATAGAATGGTAATTCATCCAGCAAGGGAAAAATGATCTTTTTATGAAGCTTAACTATATAGTAACATGGTTGAGCTGGTCTGAGATACTTGAAAAAAGGCTAAAGATTTCAGCTTTCCTACCTTCTCGTAGATCACTTGTATTGGATATTATAGGCTGCTGGTCTTAAAGAGTGACATGTCGTTCGTTGAGTTTAGCTATACCTCCTCTGAGTGCTTTGGGCTGTCTTGAAAAATACAATCTCTTTAATCTCCATTAATACCAGCAGAAAAGTTAACTAATTGAAATGGTCCAATTATTAGCCTGTTAAAAAGGACATTAGAGGACACTTGAACATTTAAACAGAATATAATTTCTTGCCATTGGTGGGTGATGTATAATTTCATTTTTATGAACATATAAAAGTATAACCTATGTTTAATAAAATATTAAATACATTACAGACAGATTCAAATAAAATTGCTAAGAATGAAGTATTACCCTATGAACTAATCATATTGCGAAAACTACTACTGCAGTTTCAAGGGGAAGACAAATGTTTGAATATAACTGATTTACCTTCAGTTACTTCATTTTTATATTATGAGTGTTTAATTTAAACAAATGAGACACGCTTATGTTCTTTGATGGACACTCTTTTATAAGCTTTTAGAGTAATATTTGTGAGGTTTCTACATACCAATGGCAGCTGGATTTTTTTTGATGATCTCATCCCTGGCTAATTTTTATCTCTTCTCAAATTTGGTCATTTGGTATATGATGCATTTAAAAGTTAAATAATGCCTGAATGAATATCTGTACTTCCCAACCTTATCTGATTGCTATAAAAGTTTGAAAGGTATGTTTTTGAAGTGATGAAATGGAAAGGAAGAACTGCTTTATGTACGAAATGCTTATTCACTCTAATTGAATCATAAACTTTTCGATCAAACCCCAACTATTAGTGAAAGCTCCATCCTTCAATCAGTCATCTTACTCATCTTCTATGTACTTTGTAAAATCTTTTTAGGCTTGATATATCGTTTGCAGTTTGAGCTTGTTAGTCCCTGTTTCTGTCACAGCAATGAATAATCGATCTAACAAGGAAGATTAAACGTAAAGATGAACACAGAATGAATCACCGTAAAACCTTCTTTGATAAACCGTGGAACGTACAGCAGAATGATATAAGCGTAAGGCTATGAATATTAAGTACGACGTTCAACCTTTTCCTAAACCTCGGCTCCCTTTTTATAGGCGAGGTTTAGGTTAGGCGAAACAGGCTTTTGGCCTGTTTAAATGGGCCTAACACTTGGCCTGATTTCTATCTAATTTATGCACTATTTAAATACAAGGATTAAATATAAAGCTAATCTATGACCAACTTGATTCACAATAAAATATCTCCAACAATCTCCCCCTTTGTGATCAAGTGTCATTCTCTTATTGCTTCTGTGATTTGAAGTAGTGCTTCCTTAATCCAAGTGCATGTTCATATTGTCTTAGCATATTTCTCTTTTCGAGGCGATCGTCAATGGCCTTTAAAATTGTCTCCACAGTAGAGTGTTCCTTTTGAACATAAGACGATGCCTCTTGAAGATTTTCTTCCAGCTTTGCCTTCATCTGTAGAATCTGCTCTCTGATTATCTTCAGTGTTCCGTCGCAGTATTTCTCGATTTCACTGACTACCATCAGACGCTTTTCGTTCTTGTGGTTCAGGTAGGTGACTGCTGGCGGTTTGAAGAAGATGTGATAGGCTGGGAAATCTTCAAGTTCTGGACCATACAGTTTTGGCTTTGTCAGATTTGTCTTCTTTAGATTGCATTCAATAGCCATTTGTAGGTCATGTGAGGAGTGTACTCGGATCTGTCTAAGCATGAATCTCTTGATAGCTGCGAGGCCTTCGTTGTATACTATGTTTTGCCTGACTGGAAGGTATCTGTAGGCCATGAGCATTTGGTAGATGTCATCCGGTTTCAGCATGATGAAGTCGTTCTCTTGACAAGTGAATTCGCTCCCATCGGTGCGTTGAAGTCTGAAAGTGTAGAATGTTACTCCATGATAGTCTTCAGCTTTCACTTGTAGAATTTGATGAATTGGGAGAATATTCGACTTCAGATCTTGTTCCATTAGTTCTCTCTGTGTTCCGGTTGACCTTTGCAGCAACATATGCAGATGACCTCCAGCCTGTTTTCCTTTCAAGTGTGTAAGGCCTCTTAGCTTCAGTTCGTTCAATGGCTTGACTTTGTCTGGTCTACGCCAGATATGCTCTCTGATTTCTTCTTGGAAGGGGGCTTTGATTCGAACGTTGTCCCAGGGTTTCTCTATCTTGGGAAGTCTTCCCGCTGATTGTCTTACGACCGATTCAAGAGCTTTCTGGGATTCCTTGTAGTTCTCCCCTTCCTTTCGTTCATCGTCCTCGAGCCTAATGATATCTTCAGAGCATTTGTTAATAAGCTCTCGTAGCCACCAGTTTCTTTGCATGTCCTCTTGCTCGGCTTCAACCCGGAGATCATCCCATTCGGTCTATTTTCTCGGCCATTTGTCGTATATCACCGCCTCTTCCAGTGCATCATGGATGTCTTTGCCTGGGGAGATATATGGAGTTCTTTGTTTAGGCGGTGATTGTTCCTGTGTAGCACTACCGGGTTCACTAGGATTGCCCGTTGACATCAGCTTAGAACTAGGTTCCAACTGATGGCCTGATGGAGAAGATGTACCAGTGGTATCATCATCAGGACTTCCATCCCCTCCTCGGTTGGTATCTCTAGGAGATACGCCTCGGGATGTTATTTCTAGCTCGACCATGCTAGAGAGTTTGGCTGTGGATGGTGGCTGTTGGTTTGTTGAGGTTTCAGGTTGAATTGGCTGTGGAGTTTGGCTTGGAAGAGTAGTTTGCTCAAGTGATCGAGGTCGCTTGTTCTCCCCCTCATGAGGATCCGAATCATCGGGGTCCTCATGGGAACGTTTGCGACCACGAAGACTCTCCTTGCAAGTACTCTTGGTTTCGGGTGAGGAAAGAAGAGCTTCTAGTATGGCTTGCTGATGAAGAGTGAGGTCGTCTTCTGGGGTATTCAAGAGGTTATTCAGCAAAGCCGAAGCTAGGGTGTCAAAGGATAGGGAGGAGAGATCGATGGAGGGTGTGGTCGGGTGTGGGGAGAATACTGGTTCTGTATTCTGGGTTCCCCGAGAAATAGAAGGGATAGGAATTTGGTTGATGGATTGGTGGGATAGAGGGGTGGAGGATATGGGTTGTGTATGGGAGATGAACGGTTCAGGGGAAGGTTGGGGTGGTGTCTGTTCAGACCGAACCGCTTGGGTGGTCCTAAATTCCTGTGCTAGAGCGGTCATTGCATCTTGCACCCATGGTTTAATGGTGGAATCTAGGAAGCGATTTAGTAGAACGTTTACGTCTTCAAAGGTAGGGTGACCAGTTACGGGGGTTGTAACTGTTGACACAGCATCAGTGAAGATTGCTGATGTGTGGCCTGCATTTAATGATGGAATCATTATGGGCGTAGCAGGGCTTCCAACCGTCATAGCTTGCGCTCTGGTTGTTGCGTTCAGGGTGAGTGCACCTGTATGTGCTGTGAATAGTGTAGGTGTCCTAAAAAAAGAAGAAAATGTGGGAAATGTGACACCTAGACTCGATGTGAGAGAAGAAGGGGTTTTGACCTCGGGAGATAGGTCAATTGTATGCTCAACTGATTCAGAAGGAACCAGCGAGGGGGTTGAGTCCCGTTCTTTTGAAACAATAACCTTTTGAGAGGCAATTGAGTGGCTGGGAGAGGGCTGTGCATGCGCAGTTGAGCCAGATGCTGCGACTTCTACTCGGGAACCGAAAAGATCGGCTCCTGTGCTTAGGGATTCGGCTCGGCTTATCTGGATAAAGGAGTCGCAGCCAGCAAAGATGTGCTCGTCTGCCTTATCAAACAGACTCTTTTTCGCTCGGGGCTGGGGCTTGGCCTTAGCAACCTTGTCATTTTTGACTTTAGCCCTGGTCTCTCGGATGACAACTTCTTCCTGGTTGATTGATGTCTTGATGGAGTGAGCTGCCTCGTCGTAATCATCCTTTGAGCAATTAGTCTCGCTCGGATCAGCTCTTGGTTTAGCTGTTTCTTTAATAGTGAAGACTTGAGGTCTACGAGCTATGATTGGTGCTGCGTCTTCAGCAGTGATTCTTCTCTTCTTTGGAGATTCGACGGGCAGCTTCCCTTTTCTGATTAGTGCATATGTGAGCTCCACATCATCACTATCATTGTCATCACTGTCATCATCCGAGTCTGATTTGTCACTCTCCGTGCCCACGCTCTCGGAGGCCTTGTCGTCAGTGTTTGTTTGGGCTCCACTAGACGATTCACTGGCCGTTTCCTCAGCGTCTTCCTCGGTGCCCTCAGCCGCCTGACTCGTCTCTAGAGAGTCGTCAGACTTCCCTTCATTGGGCAAGCCGGCCACTGGTTTCTGTGGCTTTTGGGCTCTCTTAGGACCCTTACTTACACTCGGCTTTGTCCCTTGGGTAGGTCCAGCTGGGTTTTGCTGAACCATAGGGACGGTTTTCTCGGTGGCTTCTTTGTATTGTTGGACTGCTGGATTTGAAGATTTTACCAGTTTTAGCAGAAATCCAGGTATCTTCAGACCATAAGAAGGATTCTTGTCTGCTTTGAAGTACTGTAGCTTCGGTGCTGTGAAGTGAGGATCGGTACTGCGTCTTGGTATGGAGGCGTGCTCTGCCATGCAGTCGTTTATGATCAGCCCGAGCCATCTTGCATATGGAATGGTACCTGGCCTATTTTTCTCCTTTGCTTTGACCAGGTCCATGAGCTCTGAGAAGAAGAGCTGTGCCATGTCGTAGTTTTTGTTGAATGCAATGCCGTGAAAGATTAGCAGGATCTGCTTGTTGCACTTGTCAAACCCGGCATGCTTCGGCGACAGGCACTTGTTCACTAGCCCGAAGAGATTTTTCCACGGGTGACGGAGGTATGCACCGTTGAAATTTGACAGTTGTGGCAGTAGTGATGTGTAGCCAAGGGATGCCACGTCTTTGAGCAGATCAGGGATGGATGGCAGTGCATCATACTCGTCATGTATCGGCAGCGATAGAGTAGTCCGTAGAGTGGATGGTGTCAGAATCACCCGCATGCCATTCAACTTGGTCTTGATCTTGGAACGATCCTTCAGTGAATCCGTGTGCATGTGACCCCAAAATTGTTGTAGGTATATCTCTGGCACTGGTTTGGCGTTGTGAAGTGCAGGCCAGAGATAGTGACCTTTCATTATGGCCGGAATGATAGGGTTCTGGCACTTGAAGACGGTGAGGTCTAGCTGGAAGTTGTTGTCCAGCACCTTGATCCACTTGCCCTTAGGGTAGATGTCTTCGTCAATCTGTGTTTGAGTGTTTCCTGCCATTTTAAACTGTAGAAGCAGGGGGTCAGCACATGAAGTTCAACTGTTTGATTTGATTGAAAGAGTTTGATTTGCAGTTGTCAGAGGAGTTTTGAAAAAAATTCTAAGTTCAAATCTCAAATCTCGAGATTCATATCTCGAGATCAAGATGTCGAGATGCAGATCTCGAGATCTTGATTTCGAGATACAAATCTCGAGATCAAGATGTCGAGATGCAGATCTCGAGATCTTGATTTCGAGATACAAATCTCGAGATCAAGATGTCGAGATGCAGATCTCGAGATCTTGATTTCGAGATTCAAATCTCGAGATCAAGATGTCGAGATGCAGATCTCGAGATCTTGATTTCGAGATTCAAATCTCGAGATCAAGATGTCGAGATGCAGATCTCGAGATCTTGATTTCGAGATTCAAATCTCGAGATCAAGATGTCGAGATGCCCATCTCGAGATCTTGATTTCGAGAAGATGAACCGACGAATTTTGACGAAATTTTCACCTGCAAAAACAACAATATAACAAACAATAACAATCGATTTCGACCAAGAAAAACCTTTTTAAGTTGATTTTGAAAAAAAAACGATTGAGATGCCAATCTCGAGATCGTTCGAGTGAACACAGTTGAAGATTAGGATTTCGAAATCGAGTGACGAGAAGATTATTCGTTTGAGGCGTCTGTATTGAACTCGAAATCGTTGGGAAACTACCTTAGTGTTTGCGAAAGAGAATCGGAGGAGGAGAAGTTTTTCGAAAACAAGGTTTTGACGAAGAAGAACAGTCGAAGAGCTCTGCCGTTGTGAAAAGTTAAGAATGGAAAGAGAAGGCCTTTTTCGAGGCTTATATACGCGAGAGAAAAAATTTGGACCTCCTCTGTAACAATTGAGCGCGAAATGTTGGGCTGACACACAGTGCCCTTTTAAGAGATTTTCGAGGCCCAAACCAAAAAAAATAGAGAGCTCCCCCTTAATCAGTGAAAATTATCTCCCCCTCAAACAGTGAAAATTCTCTCCCCCTCAAAAAATGCAACGAACAATATGTACAAATGAAACGCACACACACTATTTTTTGTTCTTTTTGATTTTTCACCCACTCAACACATGCAACGCACACACACTATTTTTTGTTATTTTTCTGGTTTTCTCCCCCTCAACACATGCAACGCACACACACTATTTACAAATCCCACACACACACACTTTTTACAAGTCCCACACACACACACACTTTTTAGATCAGTGGAGACATAATTAAACGGGCTCGAGGTTCAACATGCCCAACTTGGAGACTAGGAACTGGAATCGTTTTTCATCCAATGCTTTAGTGAACAAGTCAGCCAGTTGAAGCTCTGAGCTTACAAAATACATGTCAATGTCTCCTTTCTCCACATGATCCTTGATGAAATGATAGCGCAGGTCGATGTGTTTGGTGCGGGAGTGATGAACCGGGTTGCTGGTGATGGCTATGGCGCTTTGAGAGTCACTGTAGATCGGGATATGGCGGAGTGTGTAACCGTAGTCCTTTAGCTGGGTCTTCATCCATAATATTTGTGAACAACAGCTAGCAGCCGCGACGTATTCTGCCTCGGCCGTAGATGTTGACACACAGTTCTGTTTCTTGGAAGACCAACAAACTAACTTATCGCCCAAGAATTGGACTGCCCCCGATGTGCTTTTGCGGTCCATCCGGAAACCAGCAAAGTCAGCATCCGAATATCCGACTAGGTCAAAACCTGAGTGCTTGGGATACCAAAGGCCTAGATTCACAGTGCCTTTGAGATATCTCAGAATTCTTCGAACAGTGGTCAGATGGGATTCCTTCGGATTTGCCTGAAAGCGTGCACATAAGCATGTGGAGAAGACAATGTCAGGCCTGCTTGATGTGAGATAAAGCAAAGATCCAATGATGGCCCTGTAGTTTGTAGCATCAACTGGCTTCCCGGAGTGATCTGAGTCCAGTTTGTTGTTTGGGGACATAGGGGTCGTCATGGAAGATTTGCCGTCAATGTTGAATCTCTTAAGCATTTCCAGAATATACTTTGACTGATTGATGAAAATGCCGTCAGAGAGTTGTCTTACTTGCAGGCCTAGGAAGAAATTCAGTTCTCCCATCATGCTCATCTCGAACTTGGTTTTCATCACTATGCCTTCTTCGTCCTTCTTGTTCTTGAACACCCATTTTGTGCCAATGATGGTTTTCTGAGGGGGTTTAGGCACGAGTGTCCATACATCTAGTCTGTCAAATTGATTGAGCTCATCTTGCATGGCAATCACCCAATCTGGATCAGCGAGTGCCTCTGAGACTTTGGATGGTTCATTCTTGCTTAGAAAGCATGCATAGTCACATTCATTTGTTGTTGCTGATCTCGTTCGCACACCTTGACTTGGATCACCTATTATTTGTTCAACAGGATGTGCTCTTGTCCACTTCCTCTCATGAGCTAGAGGAGTTGGAGTAATTATTGGTTGATCTGAGTCCTGATATGAATTTGAAGGCTCTGGGGCAGCTGTGGTGTGTAGTGGAGATGATTCCGGACTTATGGCAAAGCCGTGATCATCCACACCTCTGGGATTGGTTGGAGGGGTTGAGGGTGTGGATGGTACGTCATCTGGTCCTTTGAGGAGCGGAATCTCTGCTATTGGAGTTGATGTTGACTCTGGAGTGTATGCTGGAGGTGGAGATTTTGAGTTCTCGTAAAAGTTTCTGAAGAGAGAGTCGAGAATCACATCGTCGTGTTCGGTGTTTGGTTCAGCTTTATCAGAAGCTACTGGTACAGCAGTGGATGGATCGGTCTGGAGATGTTCAATAGCAAAGTCTGCCATTTCATAGAATGTAACATTTACACTCTCGATGACAGTCCGCTTGTCTCTGAGATAGACTCTGTAAGCTTTGGATTGCAGTGAGTAGCCAATAAACACGCCTTCTCTGGCTTTGGGATCCAGCTTACTTCTCTCTGTCCGATCATTGAGTATGAAGCACTTGCAGCCAAAAACCTTGAGCAAAGAAATATCAGGAGTTTTGTTGAATAGGATCTCATATGGAGTCTTGTCGAAGCGCTTGTGGATGAAGGTTCTGTTCTGAGTGAAGCACGCGGTATTGATTGCCTCTGCCCACATGAAGTGAGGCAGTCTTGATTGGATTAACATGGTGCGTGCTGCTTCAACAAGGGTTCTGTTCTTTCTCTCAACAACTCCGTTCTGCTGGGGAGTTTTAGCTGCTGCAAATTGCTGAGTGATACCGAGTGATTCATAGAACTCAGTGAGTGTCTGATTTTTAAACTCGATACCATTGTCAGTTCTCACAATTCGAACACTATGCTGTAGCAGTTTCTGGATGGTCCTGATAAAGGTCATAATGTTTTCTGCAGCTTCGTCTTTTGATCGGAGAAATTTAGTCCATGTATACCTAGAGAAGTCATCAACGATCACCCGAGTGTATTTGCGACCATTGATGCTTTGTACTCTCATAGGTCCACACAGATCCATGTGTATTAGCTGCAACTGATGAGTAGATGAAGGTTCAGTTTTTGACTTGTGGGAGCTTCGCGTCATTTTGCAGGCACTACAATGATTTTCAGCGGAAGACTTTAGCAGAGGAAGCCCCTTGACAAGTTTCTTGGAGGACAAGGTTGATAGATGTTTGAAGTTCAGATGGGAGAGACGTCTGTGCCATAGGTTGTTCTGTTCAGTTGAAGCTTTGGACAACAGACAGATGGAAGTGGTGGATTGGACGCTTTTCAGATCAATAGTGTACATATTTGATGTTCTGTAACACGTTAATAATGTATTTCCTGTGCTGTCAAGAACACAGCATTGTTTTGCAAAGAACCTCACTTCCATCCCGCTGTCACAGAATTGTCCAATGCTCAGTAAGTTGTGTTTGAGCCCTTTGACGAATGAAACATCTTTTATTGTGACACTGGCACAGACGACGTCCCCATACCCAAGGATAGGAGATGAGGCGTCATTCCCGAATCTGACATTGCCTCCGTAGCAGTTGGTGTAGTTGCTCAAAAGGTGCTTTATTCCGGTCATGTGGGTTGAGCATCCTGAGTCTAAGTGCCACACATGACCGTCCTGCAAAACAATCAAATAAGATCAGGTACCCAACTTGGAGTGGGTCCTTCCTTATTATCAAGAAACACCTTTTTAAAACTTGCTTTGAGCAGTGATCCAAGGTCAGCTGCTCTTTCAACAAAAGATCTATCTTCGATGGGCTTTCCAATTGCCAGATCTGCTTTTGCAGTGTGTCTGGTTTTTGGAGTCCACCTACCACTTTCCATTTTGGTGGGTCTGATGTTGTGAACCCACCTTTCCATTTTAGTCCTTGTGGGTCTAAGTTTGGGGACCCACTTTTCAGTTGTAGTTCTGATGGGTCCTTGATTTGGACCCCACCTATCAGTTTTAGTTATGATGGGTCTACGATTGGAAACCCACCTTTCAGTTTTAGTTTGGATGGGTCTTCGTTTGTGGACCCACCTATTCGATTCAGGTTTGGTAGGTCTCATCTTGGGGACCCATTTTTCAGTTTCAGTTTTGACGAGTCTTATCTTGGGGACCCATCTTTTCGGTTTAGGTTCAGGAGGAGAGTAGACAGGAGCTTTGTGATTGAACGGTTGTTTTTTGAGTTTGGTTTTGAAAATCTCCTCCTTAGAAAGCCGATTAACATGTTTCCTAGAATGAACTCTAAGGGCGTATTTCATATCTGGAATACAAAACGTTCCCTTAGAAGTTTCTTTCTTGGTTTCGTTTTCAGGTTTAAGCTTTCTGGAAGGCTTAGATTTAACAACATTCATATCACATTCATAATTATGGGGATCTGGAACAGAATAACCATAAGCAACATTTGTATTATAAATAGAACTTTGTCTAGAAGATGTCTCAGAAATATTCAGCTTGGGACTCAAGACTGAACTGTTAGAAGTTTGCTTTGTAGAGACAGAATTACAATTAACTTTTGAGTAATATATTGAACTAGATCTAGGGCTGCACTTTTCTCAAAAACTTTCTTTTTGCCATCTTCGATTTCCTTCCTCTTTTTCCTCCACTCATTTTTCTCTTCTCCTTCCTTATTCACTTCATTCCCTGTAAACAAAGGAGAAGAGAGATGAGTGGACGAACCTTTAAAAGCATTGTTTTTCTCATGTGAGGTGTGTGAGCTGTCAGGCTTGTTCGTAGAAGGGTCTGTTTTAGCATGAAACTGCTCACTCAAATCATTAAATTTTTGAAGAAGTTCCTGCCAGTTGCGCTCAAAACCTTTCTTTTCAGTTTCAAATCTCTCTCTCTCGTTATCAAGAGTTTTCTGTAGGTTTTTGAGCTTTTGAGCCATGGGAAAAATACATGGTTCCTCACCAGTTTTAGCAATACCTACTCTTGGGGGAGGGTCTAGAGGGTGTCCTATGTGAGGAATATCTTTGGCATAAGGGTCAAGGCATTCACTAAAGCAGGAAGTAGGTTTTTCTTCTGAAAGTTGTTTTTCATTTACAAAGGGATAATCACAAGAAATCGCAGGTTTTGGTTTCTTTCTCTTTTCTTCTTCTGCTTCAGCATAATCTTCATCACTTCGAAAATACATTTTCTCACCAAACCCTAGTCCCATGTAATCTTTGTTATAGATTTGAAGGCAATTAACTTTCTTAAGATTACGTGGGTTAGTTATGCCCAGTCCTGTTTTAGCATTGTAGAATCGGTCATCCTTTTGTTTGTTGTTAAGCAGAAAAACAGTTTGTTCAGATTGACCTCTTCTAGCAGCTAGATCTTCTAGTTCTTTTACTTTATTTAAAAGCGTTCTTCTTTTGTTATGCAAAAAATCGCATTCAGCCTTTGCTGTGCTTTTTTCCTGTTCACTGTCCTCAAATTTCTTAGTTAATTCAGCTATCTTTAGTTCAAAGCTTTCAAAATCTAAGGACACATTTTTGACTTGATCTTTTGCAATTTCAAGTTGAATACTTAAGGAAGACTTTTGGTCTAGATTCTGTTTCAGAACTCTATGATTATTGTCTAGTCTCTCCTTTAGTTCTTTGATTGGATTGTCCTTTTCAAGTAAGGACTGCAGTTGATTATCTAAAGAAATATGTGAAGTACTTACAGAGCTTGTTGAGCAGTTGCCTTCGGGGATCGCAGCATCACCCTTTATTTCATCTCCCTCCACTCGTGCCATAAGAGCATAGTTGTCTTCCTCTTCCTCCTCCTCAGAAGAATCTTCTGCCCAGTTCTCATTTCCAGCAATCATGGCATAGGTTTCTTCTTCTTTCTGCACCATCAGCATTTTCTGCTTATTCCACAGCATCTTCTGCTTGTAGAAGTTAGCATCTTTCTTCTTTGGAAGGCGGCAGTCTTTGATCACATGTCCAGGCTTGCCGCAATTATAGCATTTAGGTGCTTCTTCTGCTGATGATGCCTTCCTAGAAGATCCTTGATCATGATTCTTCTGTTTGTAGTTTGAGGAGGAAGTTCTCAGCCTGTTGGAGGAAGTGTTCTTCTTTGCAAATCTTTTGGCCAGCATTGCCATCTTCTTCTGTAAGTCTGCTAGCTCAGCCTCAAGATCAGATTTGTCATCGTCACTCTCATCATCATCTGATTCAACCACCACCTTCTTCTTTTTCTTCTTTAGTGAAGTGGTTGTCCTTCTAGGCTGAGCATCCATTACAAGAGCTAAGGGGTTTGTGGTGTGACGATCCTCAGCACAGGCAACCTCGTTGACGAATTGCTTCAGATGTTCATAGAGAGTGCAGAGGTCAATTTCGTCTAGATCTATCCGTGATCTGACATCCTTCACTGTCTTTTCCCAAGCAGGATGCAGGCTGGATAAGAATCTAATATTTAGTTCCAGATTGGACCTGAATACTTTGATCTTTCTGAGTTCATTTACCAGTTGAACAAGTCTATTGTAAGTCTCATTCAATGGTTCTCCTGGTCCTGCTTTGAAGGAGTCATAAGCGATGAGAATTGTAGTCTTCTTTGTTTTGAGGCTGATGCTTGTGCCTTGTAGCAGCTTCTCTATTTCATCCCACATCTCCTTAGCTGTCTGCATGCTATCTATGAGAACATAAACCTCGTTCGGTATTGCTTGAAGGAGATACGTTTTGGCCATAAGATCACCACGAAGTCTGAGCTTGTCGGCTTCTGTGTATTCAGATGGCACTTTTCTACTTATTTCTGGAAAAATAGGAGGATTGTTCTCTGGATCTCCACCAACTGAAATTAAAAGTTCAGCTGGTCCTTCAAGTAAAGTTTCGAGCATTGCAGAAGAGTTCTCTTTGTGCTCGAGGAAGTTTAAAAATCTGTTCCTCCACATTTGATATTCTCCCTTCCTGAGGCTAGGAGGGGTACTGCTGTTCCCTTGTGCATTGTATTCTGAACCCATTGATGTACTAAACTGACCGTTCGAGAAAATTGATCAAAAGATTTTCAGAGGCAGAATCTCGAAAAATAAGATGTCGAGATCTGAATATCGAAATCTCAGATTTCGATAAAGGAGGCCCGGTATCGAGATTTGGGCTCGAGATTAAGGATCTCGAGATTTGGGATCTCGAGATTTCAAATTTCGAGATGCTGATCTCGAGATTTGAAATGTCGAGAAGTTAATCTCTCGAAATCTTAATCTGATGAGTCAAATGTCGAGACCAGATGTCGAAACCTTTTCTCGAAATCAAGATTTCGAAATCCAAGATGTCGAAATCCTCAATGTCGAAATCTTTCAACCTGTAAAAATCAGATAATCAAAATCTGAAGATAGTTTCCTGTAGAGTTGAATGTCGAGATCTTCTGGTAAAGTTTTCAGCTCGAAAAACGTAGCAGAACCTGTGAAGAAATAGGATGTCGAGATGCCTAGCTCGAGATATCTCGAAATCAAAAATTGCGTAAAACACAAACTGAAGTATACCCTTTGATCGCTTTGAAAAGGCGATTCCAAAGGTGTAACTTTTACAGCTTTTGAACAAGAAACAAAATTACAGAGCAAAAAATCGACAGAATGAACTACGTTAACAAAAACAGAGTATTCTGCAGGAGTTCTTCTGATCGTTCTCGATCGGCTCTGATACCAATTGTTAGTCCCTGTTTCTGTCACAGCAATGAATAATCGATCTAACAAGGAAGATTAAACGTAAAGATGAACACAGAATGAATCACCGTAAAACCTTCTTTGATAAACCGTGGAACGTACAGCAGAATGATATAAGCGTAAGGCTATGAATAATAAGTACGACGTTCAACCTTTTCCTAAACCTTAGCTCCCTTTTTATAGGCGAGGTTTAGGTTAGGCGAAACAGGCTTTTGGCCTGTTTAAATGGGCCTAACACTTGGCCTGATTTCTATCTAATTTATGCACTATTTAAATACAAGGATTAAATATAAAGCTAATCTATGACCAACTTGATTCACAATAAAATATCTCCAACAGAGCTGAACGTGTTTCATCTGGAGGTAAGATAATTTTCCACATTCCATTGTATTTATTTGTAGCTTGTCTGCTATTTTAGTTAAGATTTTCAAAAATCTTTCCCTCAAAAATAGGTTAATAGCATTATTAACTGTTTATCTTCTTTGCTTAATCATATGGGAAGCGATAATTCTTTTTAATGTATAATGATGTACATGAGTGTGGTTCAGGTAACTTGTGCAACGCCACCTACATCAAAAGAATGTTTGATAGTTTTCTTTTTGAACAGAAAATTTCTAAGAAAATGTAAAACCACCCATAACTTTAGAACGAGCCTATCTTATTTTTAGGGATCACAACACACTGCTTTTAATAGATTTTTTTGTTGGGATAAAGTCCTATTACAGACAACTTTAAAACTACATTTCAAGCAATCAGTACTATAAGACTATTTTTGCACTTTTCATCAGTAACATCTTATTATAAATATTTACTTGAAATTCAAATGTTTCCCCATTAACATAGTGAAATTGAATTAGTAATTTTTTTAAATAAAATGAGAATTAAACATTGATAATCAACAAAAAAAATATGTATACTTTGTTGAAGTTAACTTTCTACGTCATACAACAATTTTGTTAGACTTGCATTGCGAAATGATGTTCCAAAGTTAATCTTTAAAATTTCTATCACATAGCCACTACAAAATCAGCTTTCCCCCTGAAAATACCACATATTTGAGTGTACCACTCATCCCCTATCAATATTTATTAACAGAATTCTTATTTTTTTTACTAAAATTATGTTTGATTTGACTCAACAATTTAAAGTACATGGTTGACATTTGGGTTAAAATGAGTGAAATGCCTTTACTCACAAACATTTTTCCCCTAGGAAAAAAGGGTGAGATTATTTCAGAAACTGAGAGTTACTCTTTTAGGAATAATGAAACTAGGTTTAAATTTGTATGAGGTATGAGAGAATGTCCTTTATTGAAAGGATAGAGAAAGCGAGCAAGCGCATCACAATTCCCCAAGGGTCTGGATAGTCAATTTACATTGATACAAACGAGTTAGGTTTATATATCATATATAATTTGTTTTATCTCATTTCTATGAAGTGTAAATTTGCAATCATGTTACTTAAATAGGGATTCGTAGTTTACAAATCCTTGTTGCTTATTTTAAAAAAGCCGTCTACCCAAAAAAATAGAAGGAACTTGCCACATACCACCTTCCTCTAATTCATTCTCTTGGCTTATGATATAAAAGTTTTAATATATAACACTTTTGCATTTAAATAGTTATAGTGCATGCACAAAATGAATACCACACCTTCTAACACTGTTGAGAGTAGCCGACTTCAGAAGAATCAAAGACGTAGGGAGAGATATGCTTCAAACGAAAGCCGTCGAGCAGAGATGAACTTGAAGAGGAGAAATGCGTATGCATCAATGGACCCTGAGAAAAAAAGAAAGATGTTAGACGATCTAAATCAACGTCGTAGAAACCAATTTAATGCATCTATCCCGTTACGAACGGAAGACGCTCGTTCGGGTATGATTTGACATTATTTAATTTGTCCATTTCGTTTGAATTGTGTCGTGCAAACGCACAACTAACTTGATCTTTTCCTACTATTTTTGGATCCATCAATGTCATGCTACTTCAAATTCACAAACACGTTCAAACAATCGTATGATGACATACCGTGGAATGAATATTGCTTTAATAGATTCCAATCGTCCAGCGTCTTCCCTTGGTATGCAACCAATGTCATATGGTTCTTCGCTTCAAGATTCTATCGAGACGGAAGCACCAAATACTGTTCCTCCATTCCATACAATTCATGAAGAAATATCACCACATACTCCACAATCCGGAGAATGCTCCACACAAAATATTGTTCACCTGCGGCTTCCCGAACAAAGTTTTATTCTTAAAGATTGTCTACCATGTCAATACTGCGAAGCTATTCGATTTCAATATGAGCCCCCTGGTTTTTGCTGCTCTACTGGACAAGTAGTGTTGGTGTCGAATGAAATGTCAGCCCTTCTCAAACGGTACTTTTGTGAAAAAGATGAAGCGGCTCGCCACTTTCAAACATGTGTTCGAACATATAACAACACATTTGCATTTACTTCCTTAGGCATCCACAACTATGATAGGGAATTATCAAAGCGGAACAAGGGGATTTATACGTTCAAGGTGCAAGGTCAGATGTACCATTTTATCAATGATTTGATACCGACCGACAAACCCCCCAAATATCTCGAACTTTATTTCTTCGATACTGAGCATGAAATCGAAAACAGAATCAACAGAGCTGAGTGCATGGATGCATGTGTTGTAAAGGACATTATTAGTGTCCTAGAAAGCAATCCGTACTCACAATTTTTTAGAACTCTTCAAGATGTATCAAGTCTTGAAGATTATAATATTGTGATACGGTCAAATACACATGTTGACCAACGCGTGTTCAATAAACCAACCGCCTCTCAAGTAGCTGCAATTTGGATAGACGAAGGAGATTGTGGCTCACAAAACAGCCGTGACATAAGAGTGTACGCAAAAAGTGGTAGATCACACTCTGTAGAATACTATTATGGATGTTATGATCCATTACAATACCCTTTGTTGTTCCCAAAAGGTGAAAGTTGTTGGCATGAAGGAATACAAAAATTCCCTAAAAAAACACACCCAAGCTCTCGCACATGTCCACAACTCTACACCCTAATCAATTTTCCTCCATTGACGCTTTGTTTGAAAGTGAGAATTTCAATTCTGCTACAACAAATAAAAGAAACACCGTCTCATGTAGAGAATACTACACTTACCATTTTCAAATTGACCAAACAATGACTCTGCAATTCTCCATTCTGGTAGACTTTTTCAGCAATTCATTGTGGACATGTATATTAAGACTGAGACACAAAGGCTGGACTATTTCCGAATACAACAACGTGATATTCGAACCGAAAGCATGCAAGGGTTAATGGATAGTATCGCCATGGGAGAAACAAATGCTTCAAATGTTGGGCGGAGGGTAATTCTCCCACCTTCTTTTATTGGGGGCCCCAGAGACATGCGTAGGAGGTACATGGATGCAATGGTTTTGGTCCAGCATTACGGGAAGCCAGACATTTTCCTAACAATGACATGTAATCCAAATTGGCCGGAAATTAAAAACCTTTTCCAGCACAATGATGAGGCTTAAAATAGACCAAATTTGATTGCAGGGGTGTTTCGAGCGAAGATAGAAGAACTCAAGGTTGACCTCATAAAGAAAAAGTTGTTAGGTGTAGTAATTGCATATACCTATGTGATTGAATTTCAAAAATGAGGCCTCCCACATGCTAATTTCTTATTAATACTAGGGAGAAACCATAAGTACCGTACAAGCGTTGAAATTGATACACTTATCAGTGCTGAAATACCAAATCCAGTGGAAACACCAGCATTGCACTCTTTAGTGGCAAAACATATGATGCATGGTCCTTGTGGTTCCATTAACCCTGACAATCCTTGCATGACCAAGAAAATGGGTGTCTAAATTTGCAAGAATAAATATCCTAGAGATTATTCTGAGACAACAATATTGGGTGATAACTCATATCCCATTTATAAGCGCCGACGAAACTCAAGATGTCTTACAGTACGGGGAAAACGTTTGGATAATAGATGGGTCGTCCCTTATAACCCTTATCTATTGTCAAAGTATGACTGTCATATTAATGTTGAGATATGTGCCGGTATCAAATGTGTCATGTACATTTACAAATACATTTACAAAGGCCATGATCGAGTTGCAATCAATTTAGGCCCTGGGGAAGAGAATGATGCAATTAATGAAATTGAAGACTTCCAAAAAGCTCGGTGGGTGTCCCCTCCTGAAGCTGCTTGGAGAATATATGCTTTCTCCCTTTCAAAAATCAAACCATCCGTTGTACATTTGCCTATTCATTTGGAGAACTACCAATATATGAGGCTTGATAACAAGAAAAAGTTGTCTGACCTTGTGGAAAATGAATTGAGCCAAAGAACAATGTTGACTCGGTTCTTTTCAATGAACACAACAGATGAAACAACTAAGAGGCTAAATTTGTTGTATGTCCATTTTCCAGAGTATTTTGTTTGGGTCGAGAAAGACAAGAAATGGGCTCCACGTAAGAAAAGGGAAGTGATTGGGAGGCTTGTGAGTGTGAACCCCGCGGAAGGTGATATGTACTATTTGCGATTGCTATTGATGAATGTAAAAGCACCAAAGTCATACGAACACCTTAAAACGGTGGGTTCAGATGTCACTGCAACTTTTAGAGAAGCTGCACAAAAGTTGGGGTTATTACAAAGCGATCAAGTCATACAACAATGTCTGGAAGAAGCAATGTGTTGGCAAATGTCTTTCAACTTTCGTAAACTATTTGCAACACTACTCGCATTTTGTGATATTGCTCAGCCACGTGAATTGTGGCTGCAATATAAAGAACACCTATGTGAGGATCTACTCCGGTTTTCAACAAATAGCCTCGACGTAGAATACACTTGCCTCCTCCAAATGAACGATGCACTTGCAACCATTGGAAGGAATATCAATGATTTTTCATTGGTCCCTTTTCATATTGGTATTAAGAAAGAGCACAGAATTCAAAAGGAGATAGAAGCAGAACGGAGTTTGCTGCCTAATGAAGTTGACTTATTAGCTATTCAATCGTTGAATACACCTCAACAAGCAGCATTCGACACAATCATAAGTCGTGTTCACTCTGGTAATGGGGGAGTATTCTTCATAGATGGGCCGGGCGGTACCGGAAAAACTTTTTTGTATCGATGCCTCTTGGCAAAAGTACGATAAAACGTGAAATTGCACTTGCAACAGCAACCTCTGGTGTTGCAGCTTCACTCTTGCCCGATGGCCGAACAGGCCATTCTAGGTTCAAAATACCGATAAACACAGATGATAGGTTTGTGTGCAATATCGGAAAGCAAAGTGTTGAAGCAACATTAATAAGAGACTGCAAGTTGATTTTGTGGGATGAAGCAACAATGGCCAATCGGAAAACGATCAAAAATGTTGACACCACACTGCGAGACATCACAAATTGTGATAGCATATTTGGCAATAAAGTAGTAGTGTTTGGAGGTGATTTTCGACAAACCTTGCCCGTAATTAGGGCTGGGAGCAGAAGAGATTTAATTACAGCTAGCTTAGTCAGATCAAAAACTATTTGGCCACCCGTTGAAAGATTAGTGTTGACCCAAAATATGCGAGCTAAAGAAGATCCATCTTTTTCAGAATACTTGATGCGAGTGGGTAATGGAACCGAAAACACTATTGTCGGAGATTGTATTGAAATTCCAGAATCATTTCTTATTCTATACACAACAGAAACTGAATCTTTGAACAAGTTGCTTAACATCGTGTTCCCAAACCTAAACGAATTCATCAATGACCCATACCCGCTGATGAAACGAGCAATACTGACGACCAAAAATGAATTCGTCGATGACCTAAATAACACCTTGATCTCCACCATGCCCGGTGAAGAGAATTGCTACATTAGTTATGATGAGTTGCTCGATCGATCTTCACATCATGAGTATGTAGACTTCTTACACACAATCACATTGTCTGGATTACCTCCCCACAAATTGGTATTGAAAAAAAATGCCCATTAATCCTACTATGGAACCTAAACCCAGCCGAAGGGTTGTGTAACGGGACCCGCTTAATATGTGATGACTTTCGAGATCATGTTATTAGTTGTTTCATAGCATCGGGAGAACACAAGGGCAAACATGTTTTCATACCAAAAATACCCCTTGAACCTTCAAAGGATGACAATTGTCCGTTTCCATTCAAGCGACATCAATTCCCCATCAAGGTCTGCTTTGCTATGACAATAAATAAGGCACAAGGGCAAACATTTGATTTTGTTGGGCTATACCTAAAAGAACCAGTCTTCTCGCACGGTCAACTATATGTCGCAATGTCATGGGTAAAAAAGCAGATTGTTTAAAAGTGTTAATTTGAAATAGCTCTTTAGACACACACCATACAAATATCACTCAAAACATTATGTATCAAGAGATATTGAATGAAGCATGCAAAGCTCCTACAACCAAATAGATTAGTCCTACACATTATGTGATTTTACTACAATTGTTTTGCCATTAAATAATTCTCACAATGTATACAGGTTGCTATGGCAAAAGCACTTGACTTAGTGGACATCACCCCACAAATGAGAGGATGGAGTTGTCAAGTACGTATTGTGAAAAAATTCGATGAAAAGTTGTCAAGCAACACACCTGGAAAATGTTTCATGCAAATCCTGCTCGAAGACAAACAGGTAACCATCATTTTCCACTACACTCGGTACCATCTTATACTATTGTATGTTGTTTAATGCTACATTGCCCTAAAGACTTGAGTGGTCATAGCTTATTTTGAACTTTAAATGAATACATAAACTCTGTTTGGTAACAGTAATATGATTAAAAATTTTGATGATATCTGTTATGCTATTTTATAGAAGAGACCTGAACTTTTCATTTGTTTGGTAATATAATCTTAGAATGCTTTCATTAAAACATTGAATTGTTCCCCTTTTTTAATTCAGCGCCAAATATGCCCAACAGTTCACCTACATTAATACTACCTCCATCCTCAATAAAAGCTCCTCATTAAACATGGTTATTTACTACATAAATCCATATACATGTTGGTTTATCTAAATTTATCACATTTAGTTTTTTAAATTATAGTGATCACTATTGGCCATATTTTTAGATTAACTAAATATAATGCTTCATTTGTGTGGAACTGTTTCTCTAAAAAATTACACGAAAGCTTAGTCTTATTTGTTCAACAATTGTTCTTTTTCTACACACAAAAGTCTTTTGGGCATGATACTTTGTTCTGATGGAAGGTGTTATTTTTAACTTTCATTTTCTAGCTGCATTTTTTCAGCTATTAGCTCAACATGTCAAACATGGCTTAAAGAATTAGTGACATGACCAATTATATTGTATTTTGTTCTAATTAGGGTAGTAGTAGTTCCTGAAGTGTGACAAATTAGATGGACTGTGGTTCCCTTAACTTCAACTCATATTAGTAGTATAAAATCTTTAACATTTGGATTAAAACAGCAGCCACTTCATATTAGTAATCTAAAATTTTACAGCATCCAGTCAACTTCAACTTCTAAGCCAGATACATAGTTCATAGCATCCAGTTTTAACATAATCTTTAATATTAGAGATTTTACACCATTACATCATATTACTTTAAGTTCGAAACTTCAACAGTTTATGGTCATACATATGTAATTGTTTTGGTTGTGTAAATAGCATCTTCTATTCTCTTTATTGCTTCATTTAAGTCATTTTGATCGATCGGTAAATCTATACAAATCTACACAATAAGGGAGTCAACAACTAGCAATTTTCAGGTCTTCATTCTGCAAGAATGGATATCAGACATTTAAATATGTCTCCTATATTTGCTAACCAGGACTTATTATCATTTACGCAGTTCGTACTTTCAAATTATATGTGGAAACAGTTAATTATGTTTTTAAAAAAACGTCTTTATCTCTCTTATAATGAAACCATTGACCAATCTAAACACCTTTATTAATGATTAAAAAGGGAATCCGAGTTCAAGCGGTGATTTTTCACAACGACATCCCAAGATACAACTCCACACTCCATCTTGACTCCTGCTACACCATTTCCAATGCGAGTGTCAAACCTCAACGCCCTAATTACAGTGTTCCAGATGAGAGGTACAAGTACACATGGATATTAAGTGGTCGTACAGTCGTCCAACCGCTACGTGATTCATCTGCTTTCATCGATGCAAATAACAATGTATACAACACTTTATATGATGTTTACCACCGCATGAAATCTGGAATTGAAATCTGTAAGTTAACTCTCTAAAAATCTATACATTCAATTTCTTTATGACTACGCAAAAATCACCCTCATGTGTACTCATTTTTTAAAATTTTATTTTCCATACAGCACTTATGGGCGTTGTGATAGACAAACTCCCAAAGGAAGTCATTCCCACCAGTAAGGGTGATAAACATATCAACGAGATTGTGTTGGTCGATGAAAAGTATGTCTGCCATAACACTTACATTTATTTATCACATAGCCAACCATTCATTCATATGTATAAATCAATAACAAATGCATATCATTGCAGGCTGAAACCAATATCACTGACTCTTTGGGGAGATTTTGCTGATACTGAGGGAAGCGAAATTGTCAACTTGCTGAATGAGAACGAATACCCCCTCATATCTATTGAAAATATAGGTGTCACACCCTTCAAAGGTAAATAGCTATAATAATCACTACCAATTATTTTCCAAAAAATGTTTTCCCAACACATATTTTATCAATACACAAAACTAATAGTTTTATGAATATATATAAAGTTAATACTTTTAAGCATACGCAAAGTGTAATCTTTTCAATCATTGGATGCTCCCCGCTTTAAGTTCTTGCCATTTTATTTTTCTGGATAAATTCAAATTACATAAATTAAAATGTAATACTTTTATCTGAACATGAAGAGGCGTTTTATGATTGATCACTGGACTCTAATCTTATAAGACCTCCCTTTGCAGAATATGGAGATTCTAATGCCACATGAAGATGATGGATATAAAATAATTATTATGAAGTTTCAAATCATTTATATAGCATTTGTATTAATTAATAATATATTTGAATATAAAGTAAAACAGTGTGTAGTACAACATAGCTAAAATGATCATGGGGTGGTGGTGCATATTTCAAATCTTACGTATTTTCTATTTCGAATAATGGTACATATGTATATCTACCTCCATGTCCACTTTGTCAACACATTATAGTTAAAGTATTTTATATTTCAAATTATGCCATACCATATGCATCTATTTCCTCCATATAATACTATCCTTGTATAATATACCTACATACGCAATTGTATAAAATTATTGTTGTTCTAAATTCTCATTATCACATAGTGTTCTATATTTTCACAATATATACGGGTTTTGAAGGTATTTCATTGTCCAAAAAACCCCATTCTACAGTAACAATCAATCCTATATCTTCAAGAGCTCAACAATTGCAAAAGTGGTACGTCACTGCATCACATATAATAAATATACATAATCTCGTACCAATTCCTTGTGTATGCTCTCGCATTAACATTTGTTCCATCTTGCTTTATGCAGGGCAGTTGAAAATCGTCCTACTCTTGATGCACTAAAGATATGCCGTGAATACACTAACGTTGCAATTAACCTTGAAATTCCAGTCGTTGCTGAAATTTTTAAAATATCTGAAGTACCTCCATCAAATTATCCGGTATGTTCTGCAATACTTAAACAAAATAACTAATAATAATAATAATAATAATAATAATAATAATAATAATAAATGGATCCATCATAACAATGATTGATTGCCATGTTGCAGACGAAACCCGTTTGGATTCACGGCAAAATCAATCTGCAGCTTGAAGGTGATAGTCTTTGATACATGGCTTGTAGCAACTGTTTGAAAACAGTTTATGCAGATTCTGATACAAGGTTTTTTTGCATGCATTGTGGTACGGAGGATGCAATTGCTACTCCAAGGTCAGCTATCAAAAATACCCATTTAATATATGATCAACCTTTTCTGAGTTCAAAAGTTAAACAAAATTCTATTGACAATTCTTGGATTTTTTTTATGAAATTATTAGATCCAGAGCGAATGTCTCAATCACCGATACTACTTCAACAATTGAAGCCTCGGTTTTTGGGCAATGCGTGGAAAAACTTCTGCTCATGACTAGCAAACAAATTATGGAAGTAGAGCTACAGGTTGACCAATTACCAAGCTACACTAATTTAATACTTTAAATTTAAAATACATGAAATATTATAATTTGACACTGCACAATATGTTGACCCCTTTTTATAAATTATGAAGGGTAAGAAGGCATCATTTCAATATGCAAACAAGCGCTTGGATAAGGAAGAGTATATTGTACAATTGAGGTCACAAGCAAGTACTTATCAAACCAACCCAGGACCCTCCTACACCATAACATCTTTGCATGATGCATCTCATTACATTGTCACAACCAACATTGATCCATCAACCCCTCCTTCATCAAAGATGAAGCTCCCACACTCGGGAGTAGAAGATTCGCCTGTTGATTTGAAGCGGCAGAGAAAAGCTTGATTACTTATCACCATTACCCACTACTTCTATTACTCCAACTATTTTCCTAGAACTATTGTTTTAATTTTCTTTCAAATGCTACAGCCCAATACATATTTGACTACTTCTTTGATTAAAACATTTTTGTGTTTATTATGTTTGTTTTGATATAAAACACAAATACATACTACTGTTTCATGTGAATCTCACTACTATTCTCTTTATTATAATCATTTTGTCTATTTTATTTTCCCACATATATTCTATCCTATAAATGCTTTATTGTTTATGATTCTTTATCCATAAATAACAAATTATGTATTCAACCATTTTACTCATATTAGTCATATTTTCATTAAACTTTAACTAAGATATTGTGTGTCCCTACATTGACATTGGGCATTACTACGAACGCGCAACACGCGTTATTAAACTAGTCTTAGATAACCAAGTGGTTGGATTTTTTTGTTACAACGCTTTTCATTCTTCTTTTCATTCTTATTGTTGTTGGTCACCGCAATGTTAAATCGACCACAATCATGGTTAAGAAAAAAAACTACCTCTCTTTGAGGGGACATGCCTCGCAAGAGACCTTCTCCTTGTCGTAGGGGTTGAAGTGTCGCGGAGTGCGGAGGGCAGACCGCAAGTCTGGACTTTGGAACACTGCGTCAATGTGAGAATCACTTGGAACGGATCACAATATAACAAGATATGATCAAGTCAACGCTACACCTATTCGTAGTCAACATGACCATTTTTTTATTATTTATGATTAATACGTATCTATCCTCTAATATTTTGTAAAAAAAGTCTGAATAAGAGTATTAGAACTAGATAGGATCCTTCCAACGAGCTATAAAACGACTAAGAAGTAATAACATTAATTGGGGTTAGAGAATATTTTATGGTGTACAATCTTGATTTCTTATCGTGTATTTGTGTTATAGTTAATCCAATTATCAGGACGGACCAATTTATTGTTAGGACCCCATTTACCCTTGTGCAAGCAAATTGTAACGAGTCCAACCTTTAGACATACTGAGGTTTAGTCTCGTAACCCTAAGGTATGCATAATACACATTCACGCATACTTTAGGCGTTAGAGAGAAGCTATAGCTCATTCATACACTATAGCGAAATTCTTAATCATTCTTGACATTGAATCCGAGTTCTTTTCTTCTTTGTTCTTACTATTTGAGTGTTAAATTTGGGGTTCACATGGTATCAGAGCCTAAGCGTGAAACATGTTGAATCAATCTGCACTTTCTGAACCTATCATTGACAACAATGACTAACTGCTCGAGGTTACGTCTGCAGATTCTTGGTTTGAACAATCTGCATTTGACGTTGGTCTATGTTTTCAGGGAGAAAATTGGTATATTTACAGCTTGCAGGTTTCACGAAGAAGAAGAAGAAGAAGCCTGTTCTCGAACCTCAAAGTTCGAACCTTCAAAGTTCGAGCTTTAGTTTTCGAACTCCTAAAGTTCAAATTTGAAGTTTCGAACCTTAGGTTCTTGAGGTTCTAGTTGTTGGAAAAATGTGTTAAAAATTGCATTAAATGGTCAATTAAGGGAAATATTTTGAGTGTGGTCCACTTCCGATTTGGGTCGGGTCAAAGTGGTTTCAGATTGTCATTGCGAAGTCCTACGATTCGATAAATGGTACACTCAAACCGGATAACGGGTGAATGAGAAATTGATTCTCGAAGTTCACTCGTTGAAACAGAAAAACTGGGAAAAAGGATGAGTTTCTAGTGTGATTTATCCCACACCGGAAAACCCAAGGGATTTTCACCCCCTTGTAAAGGCAACCCACTTTGAAGGAGTTAAGATTCCTACGGGGAAAGGCTCTCTTCGCGCACAGGGGGGTGCCGATCAAATCCCAAAAACGGAGAAGAAAAACCGCGACTCGTGTGTGCGGGTGACCTGCGGACACGAATGTCTTCCCGTAACGTTTTATTTTTTCCCAGAACCAGAACTGCTCCGGACCAGAAGACCTGAGAGGGTTTCTTGTGGCTTCCAAACAGAAGACCACAGGGGAGTTCTGGTGCCTTCTCAACAGAAGACCAGAGAGCAGTTCTGGTGGGGTGTTCTGGTCGCACACCTGAACCGTTACAGCAGTAAATGCCCAACGTTCATATCTTTTAATGCAGCGTTAAATGGACAGTTCATGTACGATTCAGTGCCCAACGGACTGGTCATTAATGACCAACGTTCAGGTCCAATAAAGTTGAGTTAACACACCACAAATACGTCCATATATATATATGGCAGATGTTTTGCAACAACACACGTTCATACACAGTCTACATGTAGTTTTTGAGCTAAAACACACCTCCGGTATTCCGAATAATTCCTATGTATTCTACCTTTGTTCCCGTTCGCCGGAACTTTCGTTTGTGTGCTCAAACGTTATTTCGTTAGCCACCGTATCCTGGGAAACGGTTGTTGCAATGCTCCTAGCACTGTGGGAGGCGACGAATACATTTTAAGGACATCGTGCGTAGCACAAGCTCTGGCTAAATTATGTTCCATCTAATTTTCCGTTTTCTTGAGTCATTTTAATTAATTAATTTTTATTAATTATTTTCTTTGTTTTTCGAAACACACCCAACAATCTTAAAACGTATTTTGCTAAGCTTGTATCATACGGATACAATCTTAAAACGTATTCTATGATTGTTGTACTGCGGTAAACAATCTAAAAATCGTAGTTTGTCACCTTGGTGAACGAACTTATTTTTTTGTGTTTTCGGAAAACTTAAGAAATGAAAAATGGCTTCGCAAGAAATTCAGAATGTTGGTGGGCAGAACGTGCCAAACGATAAGCATTTTGAAACTAGAGCTCCGGTGAACAATAGTTCACAACGCGGAGCATCTGCTTTGGGCAACCAAGGGGCAATCCCTATGCTTATCGTGCCGAGCAACTCTGTGGAGAAACCCAAAAAATTCAATGGGTTAAACTTCAAGAGGTGGAAGCAAAAGATGCTCTTCTACCTCACTACTCCCGGTCTTGTAAGGTTCTTGACCGAGGACGCTCCGGTTGTAACCGGAAGTGAGGTAGATGTGCAATCTCCCAACGTGGTTGAAGCATGGAAGCATTCTGACTTCCTTTTTCGAAACTATGTGTTGAACGGGCTGCATGATGCTTTGTACGACGTTTATAGCAAATTAGCTACGGCTAAGGATCTATGGAATGCTTTGGACCACAAATATAAAAGCGAGGATGCCGGTACAAAGAAATTTGTTGTCGGCCGATTCCTTGATTTTAAAATGGTGGATTTGAAGACGGTCTTGAGTTATGTTGAGGAGATGCAAATGATCTTCAACGAAATTCAAGATGAAGGAATGACAGTTAGTGAGTCTTTCCAAGTGGTGTCAATTATCCATTTGTTGCCGCCGACTTGGAAGGATTTCAAAAACTAACTTAAGCACAAGCGAAAGGAAATGAACATGGAGCAGTTGATCCTCCGTCTGCGGATTGAAGAGGATAACCGGAAGAACGATGACAAACTCCCAATCGTTACCAGCGCCAAGGCAAACATGGTGGAGCATGCAAAGGGCTCCAAAACAAAAAATAATGGGAAGAGCAAGCTCGGTCCCAATGGAGGCATTTCCAAGATGAAGTTCAATGGAAAATGCTTCAATTGTAACAAGAATGGACACAAGTCCTCGGATTGCAAGATACCAAGGAGGAAGAAAGATTCTCACGTCAATATGGTGCAAGGTGGGCAAAAGGATGAAGACATCATCCTTGCGGCCATGGTGACCGAGGTAAACCTTGTTGGATCCAATTCCAAGGAGTGGTTCGTGGACACCGGTGCAACCCGGCATATTTGCTCAAACCAGGAGCTTTTCACAACCTTTAAGCCATCAAATGGTGAGAAGGCGTGGATGGGAAATTCTGCTCATTCTACTTACTTGATTGAGTCTTCCAATGCGTGGCATGGTAGACTAGGACATGTTAATTTTAATTCTATACGTAGATTAATTAACATGGAACACGTTCCTAAATTCACAATTGATGTGAAACACAAATGTGAAGTTTGTAGAGGCAAAACTAACGAAAACATCTTTCAAATCGGTTGAAAGAAAAACGGAACCACTTGAATTAATTCATAGTGACGTTCGTGATTTTAAATCAATACAAACACGTGGCGGTAATAAATATGATGGTCCTGGATAGAGGTAAAAGTCTGGGAGGGGGGTGAATAGACTTTTAAAGCCTTTTTCAACTTTAAAAACTTTTCCCTTTTAGAAGAGTTGACCTATAATCTTTTGGGAGATTTATAGATGCACAGTGGAAGTCTTTAACCTCTATATAATCAGTGTATGACAACTTTCTAGCTTGGATGAAGTTTTGACTTATATAGTGAGCAGTTGGCTTGGCAGTTGGCTGTATAGCAGGGAACTGCGAAGGTAACTGCTGAGGAAATACTTAGTGTATGATGAAAGTGAAGATAGAATCTTGCTTAGAATGATAAGGGCTTTCTTGAAGATGTACTGAGGTGGATAAAAAATCGTACTTAATGAGAGCAATGGTCTCAACAGTTGGGTAGTTACCAGGGAAATGCTGAGGGAACTGCTTAAGTAAAAATGAGAGTATGGGAAGACTGATTATATAATATTGCTCAGGGTGAATAGAGCTTTCTCGAAATGTACTTGGATGAATTGTAGAGGAAGTTTATGAGAGCAGTGGTCTCAGCAGTTGGGTGGTTACTAGGAAACTGCTGAGGCACCTGCTGTGTAACAGCTTGATTTTTAGATAGATGTTTGAGCAAGTTCCTTTGTAAATGATGTTATAAGATCTTTGCAATGTAGAGCTGTCTCAAAGAAAGAAGGTATTTAAGCAGTAGGATAAGCAGTGCAGTCAATTGAGACTACTGCTTAGGATACTACTGGAAAACTACAATCCTTTTGTGAGAAGTGTTGGGTGTGTGCTTTGTTGAGTGAAAGTAAATCAACACATAGTATATCCTGGTTCAGAGGTGGTGTAATCCTCCTACGTTCAGTCTCACCCTCTTTCAGATGGATTTTCACTAAAGTATTAAGCCCAATACACTTAGTGTCAATCTAGCCTTTACAACACTCAGGCCTAGATTGAAGGTGTTTCACAAGGAGTACAACACCACTCCAAGTTACTCAATCCTTAGAATTTTCTCAATTGATCCAGTAAGGATCAAAAGGTACTCTATCTATCTATCCACACTTAGGACTTGATAACACAATCCTTCTAAGTGTATACAACAATGTTTTGTGATTTGTTACAAGAAAGTTCTAACCTCCAACTAGGAACTAAACTTCCAGAATTTAGCAATGAAGATGTTTAACTTGGAAGTATAGTGAAGCATGAGTCCAAGCAGAGAGTAAAGTTAAGTTCGCACTTTCTCTTTTGCTAGATAGCTCGTGTATGCTCTGTGGGAGTTTTTCTCTACATAGGATGCTCAAAGCTTGGTTAGAAATTTTCGTTTCAGCCTATATTTATAGGCTTTTCCTGTTGATTAATCTCATCCGTTGGTTAGGATGGTTTAATCTTCACCGTTGAAAAACTGGCAGTGACGAGTTGTTAATTCGTCTTCTTGTGCTGGAGCATTTATTTAGGCTGTCTTCAATTAATTTAGCCACTGAAGACCTTTTTCAAAGAACCTCCCATGTGTGTGTTTAATGTTGTAGGTCCGTGTACATCTTTGGCATTAAATGCCTACTGATATTGTCTTCAATCATATACATTCAATGTATATGATTTTCGAACCTATATGACAGTTTAATTTTTGTGTGCAAATAAATTTATACTGGTAGGATTTAAATATCCTATTAAGGTAAATAAAAATTACCTTATTGCATTTTTAAATTTCCAGCATAATTTTATTAGTCTCAAAAATTGTACATTTATTTGTCACTTTATGTTTAGACTTGGAATACTAATACTCGAAATAAATAAGACACAATGACAGGTGCAAAGTATAGTGGCATCATCAAAACCTATCAAAATTGGGTACTAACAAAATATTTTATTACTTTTATCGATGATAGCACTCGCTATAGCTATGTTTATTTATTAAAAAATAAACACGAAGCAATCGATTAATTCATTCTTTATAAGTGAAGTGGAAAACCAACTTAATCGACGGATTAAAATGGTTAGAAGTGATAGAGGTGGTGAGTATGAAGCACCAATTGGTGACTTTTGTGCGAGCATGGATATAGTACACGAACGTACTGCACCCTATTCACCTCAATCAAACGGTGTTGCCGAACGAAAGAATCACACATTGAAAGATATGATGAATGCGATGTTAGTAAGTTCGGGCCTGCCATAAAATATGTGGGGCGAAGCAGTCTTGTCAAGCAATTACCTTTTAAATAAGGATCCCCGGAAAAAATATGATAAAACTCTGTACGGGTTGTGGAAAGGTAGAAGGCCTTCCTATCAATATTTAAAAGTGTGGGGGTGTCTTGCAAAAGTGCTTGTACCAACACCTAAGAAAATAAAAATAGGTCCAAAAACGGTGGATTGTATTTTTATTGGGTATGCACAAAATAGTAGTGCTTATCGGTTTTTAGTGTACGATTCGAATAATCCGGATGTACATAAAAACACAAAAATTGAATCAAGGAATGCATGATACTTTGAAGACGTATTTCCATGCAAGTCCAACGAAGGACCAAGTTGCTATGGAAAATACTAGTGAAGGGTCCGGAGAAGAACCCGAACGCAGACGTAGCAAACGTGCTAGAGTTGAAAAATCCTTCGGATCAGATTTTCTCACCTACCTGGTAGAATTCGACTCGAATATTCTAACATGTATGGTAGAAAATGAACCAGATTTTCTAACATGTTTGGTAGAAAATGAGCAACAGACTTATACGGAAGCCATGACGTCTACGGAAGGTCCTATGTGGAAAGAAGCCATCAAAAGTGAGGTGGATTCTATCCTACAAAATCACACGTGGGAATTGGTTGATCTTCCTCCGGGAAATAAACCTTTTGGATCCGAGTGGATTTTTAAACGGAAAATGAAACCTGACAGTTCTATCGATAAGTACAAGGCCAGACTTGTAATCAAGGGATACAAGCAACGTGAGGCCCATGATTACTTTGACACGTATTCTCCTGTGACGAGAATAAATTCCATTAGGATGATACTAGCAATTACCGCATTGCGGAAATTCGAAGTTCATCAAATGGATGTAAAAGCCGTTTTTCTAAAATGGCAATATAGACGAAGAAATCTATATGGAACAGCCTGAGGGCTTTCGTGTTCCTGGCTAAGAAAGGAAAGTGTGCAAATTAATTAAATCATTGTATGGATTGAAACAAGCCCCTAAATAGTGGCACGAAAAGTTCGACCATGCAATGTTAATTAATGGGTTTAAAATAAACGAAAGTGACAAATGCGTCTATGTGAAGAGCACGATAGATGGCTATGTCATTTTATGTTTATACGTGGATAATATACTCATCATGGGTAGCAATAATCTAATGATTAATTCTACCAAAAGTATGTTAAATTCTAAATTTGACATGAAGGATATCTAGTGAGTTGTACCAGGCCTGATACTGCCTTTGTGTTTAGCAAGCTGAGTACATATACTAGTGATATTCATGTAATTTCCAATTGTATGTTTGTATTTTTAACTAGTTTTTATTATTTCTAGTTGAAGAAATTACACACTTTTGGTGTAATACTTTATTTTCATATTTATTTGTAATTTGTTTAGATTAGGACTTTTCTGAACTAAACAAGTCAAAGATCATCCAAGGGATCAAGATTGGACCTTAAAAGATCGGAAAGTGCAAGGAGGCAAGAAAGATTTCGATTTGAAAAAAAATTCTCATGTACCCGGTCGGGTATTGCCTATACCCGATCGGGTATTTGCTTGATTCGATTGTCCTAATCAAATCCGGGAACAAATGATCATGGGAGCAAATTTTCGTAAAGATTCGTCACATACCCGATCGGGTATGCCGACATACCCGATCGGGTATGCCCAGAAAAGTGAATTTCTGGGAAATTTCCTAAGATACCCGGTCGGGTATCCTATATACCCGGTCGGGTATCAGACCCTGCAGCTCCCAAAAGCCTATAAATACACCCCTTTCCTTCACAATAAGATAACCATTTCACATATACTTCTTAGCTCAGTTTAGACAAGTTCTTTCTTTATATTTTCTTCATGTTTAGTCTCCGAATGAGGAGCTAAACTATTCCATCTTGGTTTTGCTACTTTGAAGCTTAATGAATTTGTAAGTTGTGAGTTATTTTCTTTAATCTTCTTCCTTGAATATTAATTATTTCCTATTCATATTCCATATTAATATTTTGAGCATTACTTAAAGGATCAACTAGTTTGGTTTCATATATTAATTATTACTAGAATCAATCGATTAATACGCTTGGTTTCATATTCCATATCAGTCGTTTATCTTAGTGTTAATTAAATTAAATCAAATCAAACTTAAAACCCCCCTTGTTACTATTTATATAAAAGAAAATTATTCTTTTCCCTGTGGATACGAACCTTACTTCACTATACTACGTATTAGTGTTGTATTGATAAATTATTTTGAGTGCACCTCACGACAAGTGCACGTCAAATTTGGCGCCGTTGCCGGGGAAAGACAATTATTTTTCTTTTTATTTTATCTCATAAAGATCAAAAAAAAAATAAAAAAAATATAAAAAAAATTACTGTTCTATTTTCTGAGCTTACATGAGTATATGGATACCAACACATCATCCTTAGAGAGTCAAATTTCCGTTTTGGCTTCTCTCATAAAGGAGTGTATCTTAAGCTCAGAAACTCAAGATGCCAAGACTTGCGATATTTGCATGTCTCACAGGCATATTGCGGATTTTTGCCCAAAGCTCCAAGAAGAATACCTCGCACAAATTAATTATGTACCTCACATGAGGTATGATCCATTCTCCAACTCTAACATGTCTACGGAGGACATGCTTCGGGCTCTTACTAACAGTGTGACCACCATGCAACAAAACATGGTGCAATTCCAAAATGAGACCAAGTCTAGCATTTTTAACTTGGAATCTCAAGTGAGTCAAATAGCCGGAGCCGTGAGTAGGCTTGAAGCAAGGGATTCGAGAAAACTTCCCTCTCAAATAGAATGTGATCCTAAACAGCAAACTTTTGCAATCACATTGACAAATGAGAAGGAAATGCAAGAGGAGATCCAAAATCCAGAAGAAGTAGAAGAAGAAAGAGACACGGAGCTCGAGCTGGTCAAAGAAGAGGATGAACCGTGTTTCAAGGTCAAATATCTATCCTTATCATTTTTTGAGGTACCCCAAACAGTTCTAAAAACTTCGAGGGAAACTCATAAAATTGAAAAGGATAAACATTTTTGAAATCTTCACCAAAATTGAGAGATCAAAACATTTTCCATTGATAATGTTAATCGATAATTTCTTTCCCTCACTCTCACCACATGAATCAATGGAACTCTGGATATTTGATCCTGGAAAGATTTTCGAAGTGAAGAGTCAAAATAATTATCATGATCCAAGCTTGAACGATTGAACACAATGATGGCGTCGTGCCGCGACGTTAAACGAGGCGCTTCTTAGCAGGCAACCCAAGCAAAGCTACATATTCTTTTCTCCCTTGTAGTTTTCATTTCAAAAAAAAATAAATACCAGGGGCACCATACCCGATCGGGTGTCACGTACTACCCGGTCGGGTATAAACAAAAATATAAAGGGTGAAGCTCGGGTAACCAAATACTCGATCGACTCAGGGGTGGAAAATTATGAAGACCCGATCGGGCAACTCCATATACCCGGTCAGGTATGTTAATATTTTTTTTGGGAATATGTTCGCACCAAAACGCCCGATCGAGTATACCCCAACCCGATCAGGTAGGACCCTGGATTTTGAAGAAACACAGGCATACCGAATCAGGTATGTCAGGGTACCCGGTCGGGTACACGATCTTTAAACCCGAATTAGCCACCCAAAACACCCATTTCATCTTCCCCAAACCTCCAATTTCGAAATTTCTTTCTCCCATTACTCCCTCAAATCTCCACCAAATCTTTCCAACCCAACGCCAAAATATTCACCACATTTCCCTCTACACCCCATATCCATCAACACCACATTTTCCCCAAAAAACTCAAGTCCAAAAATAATGCCTTACGCCCTCCCCATGTCCGAAATTTGGAACTCAAAATTCAAAGCATCAAGCGAACATGGCACCAAAGAGAACAAGGGGAGAGATTATTTCATCTAGAGCACCGGTCAGCCCGGTTATGATGGAGACGAGCACTAGGGACAATGTCTGAGCTAAGTGAGGGGGAGTCACTCATCGGTGCGTACTTAAGTTTGATACCTTGTAAACTAGCATTATTTTCTTCGCAAAAAAAATGAAATGCTAGTTAGGTTGAAAACCCAAAAAATGGGCAATCTAAGCAAAAAAGGCTTACAAAAAATGATGAGTGAGTGGAGAGGTGGAAAAATAAAAGAGATGCTAGGATGAAAACCTGAAAAGGCTCCTAGGCGAAATGAGAGATATGAGAGATATATTTTTTTTTACAAGACATCATTTAATCTCTTGAAGATGAAAAGAGGAGATGAGCATAGAAGGCCATGAAACCCAAGAAGATATTATTCTTTGAGCTAAACACTCAATGTAAACTCATATGTTATCCTTGGTGGTCTTTTGCTTTTTCTGGTTAATTGTTGAACTTTTGAGGACTTGGAACTGTTAAACATTTGACTTTACTCGAGGATGAGTAAAGAAGCTAAGTGTGGGGGAGTTGATATTCATGTAATTTCCGATTGTATGTTTGTATTTTTAACTAGTTTTTATTATTTCTAGTTGAGGAAATTACACACTTTTGGTGTAATACTTTATTTTCATATTTATTTGTAATTTGTTTAGATTAGGACTTTTCTGAGCTAAACAGGTCAAATATCATCCAAGGGATCAAGATTGAACCTTAAAAGATCAAGGAAAGTGCAAGGAGGCAAGAAAGATTTCGATTTGGAAAAAATACTCATGTACCCGGTCGGTTATTGCCTATACCCGATCGGGTATTTGCTTGATTCGATTGTCCAAATCAAATCCGGGGACAAATGATCGTGGGAGCAAATTTTCGTAAAGATTCGTCACATACCCGATCAGGTATGCCGACATACCCGATCGGGTATGCCCAGAAAAGTGAATTTCTGGGAAATTTCCTAAGATACCCGGTCGGGTATCAGACCCTGCAGCTCCCAAAAGCCTATAAATACACCCCTTTCCTTCACAATAAGATAACCATTTCACATATACTTCTTAGCTCAGTTTAGACAAGTTCTTTCTTTATATTTTCTTAATGTTTAGTCTCCAAATGAGGAGCTAAACTCTTCCATCTTGGTTTTGCTACTTTGAAGCTTAATGAACTTGTAAGTTGTGAGTCATTTTCTTTAATCTTCTTCCTTGAATATTAATTATTTCCTATTCATATTTCATATTAATATTTTGAGCATTACTTAAAGGATCAACTAGTTTTGTTTCATATATTAATTATTACTAGAATCAATCGATTAATACGCTTGTTATTAATTCAGTTCTTTAAACGGTAGTAAAACTTGGATTATTAATGCATGCGTCTCATGATTAATAATCTAAGGGGGATTAATTATATTGATTAAACCAATAAACCGCTTGTGTTGAGGTTATCAATTTCAATCGTTTTCATCTTAAGTTTATTGCTACTATTGGGCTAATATATGACGTTTGTTCTATATTAACTCGGTAGTAAGTTTTATTAATGAACGCGTCTCGTTATTAATAACTACCCTCGATGAACTGGATATACTCCTCGATTGAGTATTCGAGAGGAAGATAGTTAAAGATATATAACCGGGATCGACGAACATTTCATTAAGTGGATAAAAGCAAAACCAAGCCCTCATCTCTATAAATTAAACTCATATAAGTCGTTTATCTTAGTGTTAATTAAATTAAATCAAATCAAACTTAAAACCCCTCTTGTTACTATTTATATAAAAGAAAAGTATTCCTTTCCCTGTGGATACGAACCTTACTTCACTATACTACGTATTAGTGTTGTATTGATAAATTATTTTGAGTGCACCTCACGACAAGTGCACGTCAACTAGTAACCCCGGTGATGAACACTGGAAGGCAATAGTAAGGATTTTGAGGTATTTACGTAAATCCCAAAACCTTGGACTGCACTATGGAAGACATCCAGCTGTACTTGAAGGGTATAGCGACGCTAGTTGGATATCCGACATTAAGGACTCAAAGTGCACAAGTGGGTATGTTTTCACTTTGGGAGGTGCAGCCGTGTCATGGAAATCCTCGAAACAAACGATACTAGCTAGATCCATGATGGAATCTGAGCTAATAGCCTTGGATAAGTGCACTGAAGAGGCTGAATGGCTACGCCATTTTCTAGAGGATATTCCATGTTGGGAAAAGTGATATTCATGTAATTTCCGATTGTATGTTTGTATTTTTAACTAGTTTTTATTAGTTCTAATTGTGGAAATTACACACTTTTGGTGTAATACTTTATTTTCATAATTATTTGTAATTTATTTAGATTAGGATTATTCTGAGCTTAGGACATGTCAAAATCATCCCAAGAATCAAAGGATGGATCCTAAAGACCAAAGAATGCGCAAAAGGGAGAAGATCAAATGAAGATTTTGAAATTTGTTCAGTACTCGGTCGAGTATTGCCAATACTTGGTCGAGTATTGACCGGATACGCTGGTCAAAATCAAATCTGGGATCAAAAGAACGTGGCTGAATATTTGATGGAAATCCGGTCTCATACTCGATCGAGTATCACTCAATACTCGGTCGAGTATGCCTATATTTCGCAATTTTCTGGAAACTACCTTTTGTACTCGATCGAGTATCCCATATACTCGATCGAGTATAGCACCCTGCCACCTCCATTTTGCTATAAATACACCCCTTTTCCTTCACATTAAGAACACCAATTCACATATACTCTAAGCTCAGTTTAGTTAAGTGTTTTCTTTATATTTTCTAGTATGTTTAGTCTCCAAATGAGGAGCTAAACTCTCCCATCTTGGTTTTGCTACTTTGAAGCTTAATGACTTGTAAGTTATGAGTTATTTTCTTTAATCTTCTTCCTTGAATATTAATTATTAGTTCTGTCCTTAATACTATCTCTATATTAATGTTGGGGAGTGTTGCTAAGATGACAATTAGTTAACATCTTGACATTAGTTATAGTAGGATTCATCTTCTTTAAGAATATTATTTCTTGAATATTAATTAATTCCTATTCATATTTCATATTAATATTTTGAGCATTACTTAAAGGATCAACTAGTTTTGTTTCATATATTAATTATTACAAGAATCAATCGGTTAATACGCTTGTTATTAATTCGGTTCTTTCAACGGTACTAAACTTGGATTATTAACGCATGCGTCTCATGGTTAATAATCTAAGGGGAATTAATTATATTGATTAAACCAATATACCGCTTGTGTTGAGGTTATTAATCTCAATCGTTTTCATCTTAAGTTTATTGCTACTATCGGGTTAATGTACGGCGCGTGTTATATATTAATTCGGTAGTGGGTTTTATTAATGAACGCGTCTCGTTATTAATAACTACCCTCGATGAAATGGAGATACTCCTCGATTGAGTATTCGAGAGGAAGATAGTTAAAGATATAACCGGGATCGACGAACATTTCATTAAGTGGATAAAAGCAAAACCAAGTCTCCATCTATAATTCATTAACCACATAAGCCATTCATCTTAGTGTTTAAAAATTCTTTAAAGTTCCATCAACAATCTAACCCCCCACCCCTTGTTACTAGGGCTGGTTTCGGTTCGGTTACCGAACCGAAAATGAGAAAAACCAAACCGAATCGATTTTTTCGATTTGATAAAAAATGTAACCGAAACCGAACCGAATATATTTGGGACCCAATTAATTGGAAACCGAAATTTTGGTTCGGTTTTTCGGTTTTGGTAAAAACCGAATAAAATTTTGATTTAATCTCATTCTAATAAAATATTTGACTAATTCAGTAGCTACAAAAAGCTCTTGAGCATCTTTAGCCACCTTCTTGGATTCAACTCCAAAGTGGTGAATATATAGGAAGGTATGAGGAATAAAGTCTCAACTTTAACCGGTGTGGGAAACTTTCGTTGTTGAAGAAAAAGTAAAGCAAAGAGTCTGCACTAAACAAAAAACTTAAAGAATTCCGACGGAGGGGGGAATATATCCTGGGTGGGAGGGAGCATATGCATACTGCAGCGCTGCGCGGCCACGGAGCTATTTTGTATTATTGTTTTATATGGGACGCAAATTGTACTTATTACATTTACAACTACGAATAAAATAAAAAAATTAAATAATTATTATTGAAAAAAAAGTCAGTTCGGTTCGGTTTAAACCGATTTTAAATATTACAGAACCGTGTTCGAACCGAGTTATACTCGGGTCCCAACTTTCGGGTCCCATTCAAGTCGGTTCGGTTTCGGTTCGGTTTTTTTATTGCTCGGTTCGGTTTTTTTCGGTTCGGTTTTCGGTTTTTCGGTTAAAAATGCCAGCCCTATGTCTCACAGGCATATTACGGATTTTTGTCCGAAGCTACAAGAAGAATACTTTCAACAAGCTAATGATGTTGGTTCCCAAAGGAAATATGATCTGTTCTCCAACACATATAATCTACAAAGGAGAGATCACATGTACGCGAATTCTTATTCTAGAATGTCCAATGAAGACATGGTCCGAGACCTCACTATCAATGTGACGAGTATGCAGAGAGCTATGTCACAATGTCCGCAAGAAACAGTGTCCAACGAATCAAACTTGGAGAATCAAATAAAATAAATGCCAAGCGTTGTGAACTACATCCGCGAGGAGGAGGAAGAAGATGAGCTTGCAGAAAAAGCTCAACCGAAGGAGGAAACTCAAAACTCAACTCCACCACCGGCCATTCCTGAGATCATGTCACCATTTCCTGAGGCTCTAAGGGAAACACAAAGGGTGAAGAAGGACAAAGACAAAATCTTCAACGAATGTGAGGGTAATTCAAATGTACTTGTAGCGGTTGCGAATAAACCGAGAGAGTATCATTTGGATTTCTTTTCATTCACAAATATGCAGGAAATGAAAGTGGAGTCAAGTAAACATTTGATACCCCTCTTATGACACCAAGATCAAAACTCTTTCCATTGATCATGCTAACGGGTACAAATTTTTCCTCACTCTCACAACATAAAGCAATGGGAATCCGGATATTTGATCCTGGAAAGATTGTCAAAGTGGGTGGTCGGTGAATTGAGCTCTTCTATAAGAGTCACCGGGGTAGAAATGTGAAGAGGATAGGTTATCATGACCCGAACATGAAATATTGAAGTAGAGAAAATAACGTCGTGCCGCGACGTTAACTAAGGCGCTTATTGGGAGGCAACCCAAGAAAAGGTATGCAGTTTTATTTTTCATTCTTGTGTTTTGTTTTTGAATATCAACTTTGAAAGAATGGGAAACAAAATTTGCAGAAAAAAATGAGAGAAATGAGAGATATATTTGTTTTTACAGGACATCATTTAATCTCTTGAAGATGAAAAGAGGAGATGAGCATAGAAGACCATGAAACCCAAGAAGATATTGTTCTTTGAGCTAAAAACTCAATGTAAAACTCATATGTTATCCTTGGTGGTATTTTGCTCTTTCTGGTTGATTGTTGAACTTTTGAGGACTTGGAACTGTTAAACATTTGACTTTACTCGAGGACGAGTAAAGAAGCTAAGTGTGGGAGAGTTGATATTCATGTAATTTCCGATTGTATGTTTGTATTTTTAACTAGTTTTTATTAGTTCTAGTTGTGGGAATTACACACTCTTGGTGTAATACTTTATTTTCATAATTATTTGTTATTTATTCAGATTAGGCTTATTATGAGCTTATGACAGGTCAAAATCATCCCAAAAATCAAAGGATGGATCCTAAAGACCAAAGAATGTGCAAAAGGGAGAAGATCAAATGAATATTTTGAAATTCGTTCAGTACTCAGTCGAGTATTGCCAATACTCGGTCAAGTATTGACCAGATACGATTGTACAAATCAAATTTGGGAGCAAAAGAATGTGGCTGAATATTTGATGGAAGTCTGGTCTCATACTCGACCGAGTATCACTCAAACCTCGGTCGAGTATGCCTATATTTCGCAGTTTCTTGGAAACTACCTTTTGTACTCGATCGAGTATCCCATATACTCGATCGAGTATACCACCCTGCCACCTCCATTTTGCTATAAATACACCCCTTCTCGTTCACATTAAGAACACCGATTCACATATACTCTAAACTCAGTTAAGTTAAGTGTTTTCTTTATATTTTCTAGTATGTTTAGTCTCCAAATGAGGAGCTAAACTCTCCCATCTTGGTTTGGCTACTTTGAAGCTTAATGACTTGTAAGTTGTGAGTTATTTTCTTTAATCTTCTTCCTTGAATATTAATTATTAGTTCTTTCCTTAATACTTTCTCTATATTAATGTTGGGGAGTGTTTCTAAGATGACAATTAGTTAACATCTTGACATTAATTATAGTAGTATTTTTTTCCTCTATATTAATGTTGGGGAGTGTTGCTAAGATGACAATTAGTTAACATCTTGATATTAATTATAGTAGGATTCATCTTCTTTAATAATATTCTTCCTTCAATATTAATTAATTCCTATTCCAATTTCATATTAATATTTTGAACATTACTTAAAGGATCAACTAGTTTTGTTTCATATATTAATTATTACTAGAATCAATCTGTTAATACGCTTGTTATTAATTCGGTTCTTTCAACGGTAGTAAACTTATGTTGGGAATATTTTATGGTGTTCAATCTAGTTAGTTATCTTTGTATTTGTGTAGTTATTAATTAAACGTGTAGTACGGGCCACAAATGTGTATCAGCCTGTGGGCTTCCTTGTAACCCGTAAGTTAGCCAACTTCTCCTATAAAAGGAGGCTAACTTACGGAAACCCGAACTGATCGAAAGAGGCTTAGATTTCAGAGGCGTAAAGATAGAGAGATTAGGGTTGCCGCTGCTCTCCTTCTCCAGGGAGAGCAGCGGCCGGTTTTCATACGGTATACCAGATTCGCGTTTAATCTTCTCGATTTCTTCCTATCTGCTTCTTTATTATTGCTTATGATTGTATGATTGTTAGTATTCTGGGATTAACAACTTAGATTATTAATGCATGCGTCTCATGGTTAATAATCTAAGGGGAGTTAATTATATTGATTAAACCAATAAACCGTGTGTTGAGGTTATCAATCTCAATCGTTTTCATCTTAAGTTTATTGCTACTATCGCGTTAATGTACGGCGCGTGTTCTATATTAATTCGGTAGTAGGTTTTCTTAATGAGCGTGTCTCGTTATTAATAACTACCCTCGATGATATGGAGATACTCCTCGATTGAGTAATTGAGAGGAAGATAGTTAAAGATATAACCGAGATCGACGAACATTTCATTAAGTGGATAAAAGCAAAACCAAGCCTCCATCTATAATTAATTAAACCACATAAGTCATTCATCTTAGTGTTTAAAAATTCTTTAAAGTTCCAACAACAATCTAACCCCCCCTTGTTACTAGTTAATTAAAAGAAAGATACTCCTTTCCCTGTGGATACGAACCTTACTACACTATATTACGTATAAGTGTTGTATTATATTAATTTATTTTGAGTGTACACCACGACAAAGTGCACGTCAAAAAGCCTGTCCCTCCAATATGCATACATTGCGATTGTCAAGCGGCAATTGGAAGGGTACAGAGCAACATGTACAATGGTAAGTCTAGACACGTTCGTCGTAGACATAACACCATTAAACAACTCCTCACAACGGGTGTTATCACAGGTTACTACGTAAAGTTAAAGGATAACATAGCTGATCCGCTAACCAAAGCGTGGGATAGAGAATTGTTGGAGATATTGTCATGAGGAAAGGGACTAAAGCCCGTGAATTGAAAAGTTCTATAGAGGATACCCTACCTAGTTGATCCTAGGTTCAAAAGGGACAACTAAACTATAGAGCGAAGGATGGTCACTGTGGGGGTCTCGGACTCCTACCCACTCCTCGTTGAAACAGTGACTCCCTCACGAGGTTAGCAAAAATGTTTGCTTTAATGATTCTGAAATGTTGATCTACTTGATAACATTGGAAGAATATGCGGGACACTCGTGAAAGAATCACCTATGTGAGAGAGAAGAGGGTCGCTTCAAAGGAGAACTGTAAAGGCTCAGTTCTTTAGAAACTCTTGCAGAACCATGATGGTGACCCATGGCCAAAACGGGCACACCCATGAGAATGGAACAAAGTTGGAAGGTTCCTGTGTAAAGATAAGTTAATGTTTACACGACGGCAGTATAGTTCAAGGACATTGAGTCTACTAGACAGCTAGTAAATAAACATGTCTTTACCGCGGAAGGTTCAAATCATAAAACCGACCTCTACGTATGCATGGATCATCCGGTGAACACAACGTGTCCTCCTATCTTCGCATCTTTTTTAAGTCTCGAAAATCAATTTTCATTTATGTGGGGGATTGTTGGAAAAATGTGTTAAAATTGCATTAAGTGGTCAATTTGGAGCAATATTTTGAGTGGGGTCATCTTCCGATGTGGCTTGGGTCAAAGTGGTTTCAGATTGTCCTTGCTAAGGGCTACAATTCGATATATGGTACACTCGAAACGGATAACGGGTGAATGAGAAATTGATTCTCGAAATTCACTTGTTGAAACGGAAAAACTGGGGAAAAGGATAGGTTTCTGGTGTGATTTATCCCACACCTGAAAACCCAAGGGATTTTCACCCCCTTATAAAGGGAAGCCTCTTTGAAGGAGTTAAGATTCCTACGGGGAAAGGCTCTCTTCTCGCGTAGGGGGGTGCCGATCAAATCCCAAAAAAGGAGAAGAAAAACTGCGCCTTGTGTGCGTGGGCGACCTACGGACATGAATGTCGTCTGAAAATCTATCATTCAAAGATTCAATTTAATTTTTGTTTCTTCTCGTAACGTTTTATTTTTTCCCAGAACCAGAAATTCTCAACGGCAGAACTGCTCCGGACCAGAAGACCTGAGAGGGTCTCTTGTGGCTTCCGAACAGAAGACCACAGGGGAGTTCTGGTGCCTTCTCAATAGAAGACCAGAGAGTAGTTCTGGTGGGGTGATCTGGTCGCACACCTGAACCGTTACAGCAGTATATGCCCAACGTTCATATCATTTAATACAGCGTTAAATGGACAGCTCATGAACGATTCAGTGCCCAACGGGCTGGTCATTGATGTCCAACGTTCAGGTCCATTAAAGTTGAGTTAACACACCACAAATTCGTCCCTATATATACATGGCAGGTGTTTTGCAACAACACACGTTCATACACAGTCTACACGTAGTTTTGGAGCTAAAACACACCTCCGGTATTCCGAATAATTCCTAAGTGTTCTACCTTTGTTCCCGTTCGCTGGAACTTTCGTTTGTGTGCTCAAACGTTAGTTCGTTAGCCACCGTATCCTGGGAAACGGTTGTTGCAACGCTCCTAGCACCGTGGGAGGCGACGAATACGTTTTAAGGACATCGTGCGTAGCACGAGCTCTGGTTAATTCTGTTCTATCTATTTTTCTGTTTTCTTGAGTCATTTTAATTAATTGATTTTCATTAATTATTTTCTTTGTTTGTCGAAACACGCCCAACAATAGTTTCGAGTTTGCTTCCCAAGCTTCAAATTCCAAGCTTTCAAAGTTCGAGCCTGTTTCCTGAGCATCGTATGTTAGTACCCAATTTTGATAGATTTTGATGATGCCACTAGACTTTGCACGTGTACATTGTGTCCCATTTTATAGCATTCAAATTTAAGTGACAAATGTAAATGTACAATTTTTGAGACTAAAGAAATATTACCGGAAAAGTAAAAATGCAATAAGGTAATTTTTACTTACCTTCATAGGATATTTAGATCCTACCGGCAATATATTATTTAGCTCAAAGATTAATTAAATGTCACAAAAAGAAAATAGGTTCAAAAATCATATACATTGAATTTACATGATTGAAGACAAATCTTGACCGGTATTTAATACCGAATCAAGTACTGAGGGCGGCAGCATGGGACGCACACATAGAAGATACTTCAGCGCCCAAAATTATTGAAGACAAACGTTGCAGGCAGTTAATGTTGATCAAGTACTGGGGTCCAGAGAATTGAAGTGCACACATGGGACTGCCTCTGAAGGGATACTTCAGTGGCTGAATTATTGAAGACAAAATACACGTCCAGAATCAAGCTCCAACACAAGAAGACAAAGAGCAAATCGTCCTCGCCAATATTCAACGGAAGAGATCAATATATCCTAACCAACGGATAAGATTGATCAACCAAAAAGCCTATAAATAAGAGGCTGAAACGAAAGTTTCTAACCAAGCTTGAGCATCCTAAGTAGAGACATATTCTATTGAGCATTCAAGAAATATCCAGCAAAAGAAAAGTGTTATTCTATCCACGACTCTCTGCTTAGTCTCTTGCTTCACTAAACTTCTTAGTATCAAGAGTTCATTGCCAAAATCCTAGAAGTTTAGTTCCTAGTTGGAGGTTTGAACTTTCTTGTAACAAGATCAAAAATTGTTGTAAACCCTTCAGGAGGACAGTTTTTCCCGGCCTGAGTGTGGTTAGATAGGTCAGGAGTACCTTTTGATCCCCACTGGATCAATTGAGAAAAACCTAAAGGATTGAGTAGCTTGGAGTGGTGTTGTACTCCTCGTGAAACACCTTCAATCTAGGCCAGAGTTGTCAAGGCTAGATTGGCACTAAGTGTATTGGGCTTAATACATTAGTGAAATCCATCTGAAAGAGGGTGGGACTGGATGTAGGAGGATTACACCACCTCTGAACCAGGATATACTGTGTGTTGATTTATTTTCAGTCAACAAAGCACACACTGAACACTTCTCATAAAAGATTGTAGTTTGCCAGCAGCATCCTAAGCAGTAGTCTTAACTTGACTCCACTGCTTATCCTACTGCTTAATAACTCACTTTCTTTGAGATACAAGAGCTTTACAATATCACAACCATAAGGTCTGTTCCTTTAGATTTCAGGAAATCCTACTTAAGGCATAGCAGTTGCCTCAGCAGTCCCCTAGTGACTACCCAACTGCTAAGCCCACTGCTCACTCAAAAGTGTTTTCTTTGAACATCTCCACTTCACTAGACCTTCAAAACTCTATCTCCAAGAAGTCTGTTCAAACTGATCACTGTAATTCAAAGTGGTAACCCAGCAGGTGCCTCAGCAGTTCCCTCAATATCACCCAACTGCTGAGACCACTGCTCCAGCAAAACTCCCACTTACTTGAACTAATGCACATCTTAAGAAAGACCACATCATCTTGAGCAACACCATATAATCAATCTTCCCATACCTTCACTTTTACTTAAGCAGGTGCCTCAGCAGTTCTCTGGTTACCACCCAACTGCTGAGACCACTGCTCTCATTAAGATTGATTATCAATCTACCTTGTCATATCATGAGAAAGATCTTCCCACTCTAAGAAAGATTCTGAGTGCACTTTCATCATACACTGAGCATTTTGCTAGCAGTTGCCTCAGCAGTTCCCTGTTTTCTAGCCAACTGCCAAGTCAACTGCTCACCTTACAAAGCCCAAACTTCATCCATCATAGAAAGTTGTTATACACCATTTACCTAAGAGGCTAAAGACTTCCGTTGTGCATCTATAAATCTCCCAAAAGATTATAGATCAACTCATCTAGAAGGGAAAACTTTTAAAGTTGAAAAAACTTAAAAGTCTATTCACCCCCCCCCCCCCCCGCTAGACTTTTACCTCTATTCGGGACCATGAAGTGGTATCAGAGCGGAGGGTTCCTAGAGTCAGTCTCTGACTAATTTGAACTAAAGATCCCAAACCACTATTCTTCCCAAACACTTTCTAAGAATGGACAGACAGCATACAAAGAATCTATTGTTCAATAAGAATAAGTCTGATGACTGGATAATCAAGGATATATGGGATGAGCTCACAATGACCCAATCAGAAGATGATCAAAGCAGTACAAGTGATGAAGGCAGCTCATCTGAAAGTAAGAAAGAGGCTCTGACTTGCCTCTTTGGAATGCACCAAGCTGATAGCTCCTTCCACAACCATCCCATGGCCAGATTGAATGAAAATGACAATGATGAGGTATTATCCTGTTCCTCAAGTAGCTCATATGATTCTAGCAGTTCCAGTGTTGATATGGAAGCTCTACTCCATCAACTTGAAAATTTTCAAAAAGATCACCCTCTTTTAATGAATGAGAATTGTAGGCTTCAAGAAAATTTGATTATCGCCCAAGCTCAAATGGGTGAAGTGATTAAAATGAAAAATCTTCTTGAAGTTGAAAACACCAGTTTAAAAGAAAGGCTGAGCTCCCTAACTACCCCTATTATTGAGGAAGTTCAAAACTGGAAGAACACAGGATCAGGATACACACCTTTATCCCAATCATTGAAAGACTCTCCCAAATGCTCTCCTATCACAAAACCCACCACAGATCTACAAGAAACAAGAAAACCAAACCAACAAAATTCCCACTCCCAAACTCTGTCAAATAAAAGGAACAAGTCATCTTCCAGACCAAAATCCAAACTTCCCTACAATTCCATCTTCCTAAAAAACCAACCAATCAAAAGGACCAATTGCATTCCAAAGAAAAAGCTGATCCCTACAAATACACATATTCCTCCCTCTATAAGGAATAATGTTCATCAACATATAGCCAATCCTCAGAATGGCTATAGATCCATCAGCTTAGATCCAAATGATTCTAAATTGGTATGGATGCCCAAACGCATTTAAGGGAAGATGCCCACCAACTTGTGGGTTGCTACTCAAAACTGACAAAGACAGGAAGGTGCTGGAGCAGCCAACTTACAAAAATAAATATTCAAGTTGTTCCATGCACATGACAGGCAGTAGGTGGCTACTATCAATACTAGATCTAGAGAAGGACCCAAAACAACCTTTGGGAGTGAGACAGAAAGAGGAGAATCTAAAGGAGCTGGAAAATCCAATAAAATGCAGTCCATCAATCCAAAACATATCATATGGGATTGAAGTTCAAACTCATAAAGCACAAGCCAGCTCCGCGATAACATTCATAATTTGACAATCTCCATGGACATCTGCTTGATCAGAGGTGTCCAAAGCAACAAAATTGTGCTAACTGGTAGAAGAAAGAAGGATACTGGAAAGGCTCCAAGCTGCCTTCCCACCAAAAGTCAACAAAATGACTGGAGTACGGAAGCAGCAGATGATTCAAATGGCAGTCCACTGCCAGCAGTGAACTCAAATGGCAGATCACTGCCAGCAGTTGACTCAAAATATACGACACTGCGAGCTGCTGACTCATTCTAAAATCAACTCCTCAAGACGCTCCAGCTGAATTAAGCACAAGGCTTAATAATCCCAATCCTCTTACTCTGCCAGAAAAAGAGGAGGATGAGCAGGTAACTCCGTTCATTCAAACATCTGACACAAGATGATTCAACCAGCATCCTCCTTATCAAAATAATTATCCAAAGGGTTCGTACAAGATCATCAAGCCAGAAAGAAGCAATATTTGCCTCTTCTCTCAAACAGAACCCAAAAGGACTGAAGAAACCCTACAAACATCTGACTGGATGCAAGCTAGTTCAACATGAACAATCCTTGAAGCTTGTATGAAGACCCTATCATCAACATATGATAGGAACAAAAAGGGTGACTAAGGAAGGCCACATTATTAAGAATAAAGCAAAATTAGTGGACAAAGGGTACTACAAAGAAGAAGAAATAGATTTTGATGAAACCCTTGCCATAGTTGCACATTTGAAACTATAAAGATATTCTTAGAATATGCTACCCATGAGCAACTCACAATCTATCAAATGGATGTGAAGAATGCCTTCCTAATAATTGTCTAGTAGAAAAGGAGGTCTACGTGGAGCAGCCTCCTGGATCTAAAATCAATGGAGAGGAAGATCAGGTGTTCAATTAAAGAAAGTGCTCTATGGAATCAAGCAAACTCCAAGAGCATGGTATGATTCACTCTCTAAGCATATGGTGAAGTATGGGTTCATGAAAGGCAAATAGACAAGACATTATTGAAGAAAGTCCCCACACACTCCTTTAATCTTTCAACTCTCAAGTCTATTTTGAAGAGAGCCTAAAAGGAGAGTTGAACTATTTCTTGGGATTACACATGACTCCACAAGGTCTCTACATCAAGCCAAGCAAGTGAATGAAACAAGATTCAAAACATCTTGACAAAAGCTTGGAATGATGATCAAAGCAGGAATACCCATGCACTCATTCAGGGGGAACTTAATTCTAAAAACAAGGGGGAATTCCTAGCCACCTGCTGAGGGGGAACTCTCAGGGGTAGTCACCTGCCAAAGGTAAGTTATCCAGAATCAACAAGAAATGAAACATCAACATCCAAGAAAGTCTATCTCAGACTTTCAATAAAGAAGAAATCAATATCCAAGCAGTGAGCACAGCAGGTGACTGAATTTCAACAGCACTAGGCTCAGCAGGTGCCTACTAAAGAAGGCCACAGCTACAACTTCTTGATACTTACAATAACTCGGAAGGATAACTACAAAACGAGCCCACAGGATGATTGAGCTAAAAAGATATGATTGTTGAAATACTACTTATTCTTCCAAGAGTATTCTATGCTTCACCTGCAAACTAGTTAACTCCAATTGACAAAGTCTAGAAACCAGACGACTTGACTAACTCTGAGGATCAGGTGGGATTTGTTTAATAAAAACAAATCAATATGGCAGAGATTGGTCAACGTTCTGGATAACAGAAGGAGATGTCCAAAAGGAGAATTAGCTATGATTCACCAGAAACTCTAGAAAGAATAACATGAGTGAGAATTCGAACAAATGGCTCAGCAGTTGACTGCATCCTAGCAAGCAGTGGCCTCAGCAGCCGACTAGCTACTAGCCCACGTCTACCTGAATAAAGGAAGGAATTCGATACATACTTTTTCAAGAAGAACGAAAGAACTAGAAAGAGAAGGAAAGCAAATGGAGGTAAAGACACTGGTTCAAAAATTTGCGCAGGTGCCTGCCAGCAGGTGACTGCTTCAGGAGCAGGGCACTGATTTAGGCCAGCAGTTGGCTCAATTTCTGACAAATGTACATGGAATCTCAACAAGTGACATACATCATATTGATCCCCTAATATCAAGGATTCCAACAAGGTACCTTTTATTCTCAGAAATCATAAAAAATCTACTCAAAAATGAGCCCCCTGCTAAGAGTGTGAACACAGTTACTGCTGAGAAGGCCAACCATATTCTCCAACGGCTATATTCCAACAGCTAGTTCCCGATAGCCTATAAATACTCCCTCCGTACAAATCCTTCACACTGTCACTTTGCAATCTCTTTCTTGTCAATTCTAAAGCTCTCAAACTCTCTCAATACTATCAAAAGCCTTCTTCCGCACTACCTTTAATTCCTCACATACACACAATCTCCATACACAAATGGCCTCCCTTGTTCAAATCGCCAAAAACATACTCACAGGGTCCATCCTAAACACTTCTAAGATTCTTGAGAAAGCAGAGAACAAGGATCTCATGAGGGAACTTCTCAGAAAGCTAGAAACAACAGGACTCATTAAAATGGCCACCTACCCTTACCCCTGCTTCTACCCCGAGGTAGTAACAGAGTTCTACATCAACTCCACACCTGAGACGCTGAAATCTGTAGTGATGGGGTTTGAGGTAGAGATAAAAGAAGAAGAGATAAAGGAACTTCTTTCTTTACCTGGGGACGAAGTCAGAGACGTTAATGACATCACCCTTGACGAGCAAAACTTCAAAGAAATGGTATTCCTTCCAAAGGCTCAACACCTTAACACTCTCAAGGTGAAGAAGGGCATGCTGGTACCAGAATATTCTCTTCTGATGGACATCCTATACAAATGCATTGACAACAGAACAACTGCATTGGATGAAATGAATGCACAAAGGGCACTTCCACTGGCAGCCATCATCTCTGGCTCTTCACACAACCGGTCTCAGTATGTCTACAATGAGATCCTTAAGTATGTAAACAAGTCACACAAGGGACGAGGAAAGGATGGGAGCCTACCATTACTAGGGTATGGATTCTTAATTGGAGAAATTCTCAAGAAAAAGGGTATTGTAGGCGACATCAAAGAAGCAACCAACTGGAGGAAGTTTCTCCACCAAACCTCTAAAGCAGGGGCCCAGAAATATAGAAGCAAGATGTTACTCTCCAATCCCACGAACCTCTCCAAACTGAATTCACCAGAATCAAGACAAAACTAGCAAAGAGGCCAAGATCCGGATGTAAAGAAGCTCAAGCCAAAAGGCAAAGAAGAGTCACCAGAAATCTCCAAGAGGAAATAGAGGAAGCAGCCTCCTCTATACAAGCAGCAGTTGCCTCTCCCTTAGCAATGATCCAAGAGGAAGCAGAGGTCTCTTCAAACTCCTCAAATGCAAGCAACACCTCTGAGGTTCCTCTCTCTATTCTTATTCCCAGACTTACTCAACATGGTGAGCAGGGACCTCAACTAGGAGAGCAGGTGGCTCCCCTTGAACAAGAGCAGATGGCTCCTCTAGAAACAGAGCAGGCCCCTCCTTTCAGCGAGCAGATGGCTCCTTTAGACGAGCAGGCTCCTCAATCACCAGCAGTGGCCTCATCTGTCCTGACTCCTCTAGAACAATTGGATGCAGAATTTGCTAGAGTCAAGGCATGGGGATCATGGAAGCTCTCAAGAATCCTCCATCAAGTTGAAACCATAGCACACTTCATCGACGAAGAAAAGTTCGTGGTGGAGTGGCTTGGGACTGATGACATGGCAGAAGCAACAAGGCTACTAAAAATCAACCAGGTCTATACAATCAAAAGGAAGCAGCTCATTGCCAAGGATGCAATTGAAGATTCAAGTGATGATGATCTGGATAATGATGACGATAATGCTGACAATGCACCAAAGGGACCTCCTAGTTCAAGAGGTAAGAAAATCATCCATTCCTCCTCTTCAAGTGATAAAGAACTCAGGCAAGCCCTTGAGCAATCTAGAATGGAGACCTAAGGAGGAGAATCCTCTAAAGCTCCCCAAAAGCTGTTAGTTGCCACCATCCAGCAGGGGACTGCTCTAATAGATCTCAACTTGGAACCCCACCAAGATCCAGCACCTGAGCAGCCTGCCACATCAAATGAGATCAAGGATCAAATTCAGCATGATGGTGAAGAAGACATTCCTACACTGGCAGAGGTCTTCATCAACAAAAGAAGAGCAACCATAAAATTCATAAGCAATGCTGAGCTTCGCCTGCACAAGAGACTAATCAAAATGAAGAAGTATTTTGATGAGCTGCTAGAAATGAGCTTCGTTGAAGTACACTGCCATCTAAAGAGCAACTTGATGATACAACAAGTATTCAACTCAGAGCAAAAAGCACAGCTCAACATCCAGCTCTCAAACCAACCAGCTCAAATGGAGGCGATTCGCAAAGAGCTTGAAGCCTTGAAAGCCAGGGATGAAGAGATAGAAGATAAAATCATAGAATCCCTCAAAGAACTACGAACACAAGAGCTAGGAGTTGCCTTCGGTCAAATAGGTGCCTCCCAGTCAACAACAGAGGTCTCTGCTCAGGTACCTTCTCTTCCTAATCTACCCCCCAACCTTGAGCAGGCCCTTCTAACAATACAGGCACATGAGGAGTTCATCCAACACCTCAAGACCAAAGAGCTTCCTGCTATTCTCCATCTCTCACAAAAGTTGGTCACAAAACAAGTTGAACACTCTGAGCCAATTGGTCAAACACGAACTGATGTTGCCAAACACCTCACTGACCTTACCAAGCCACACAAGAGGCATTCCTAAAGCATGGAAGTGACCTTCAAAGACTGGACCAGAATTTGGAGACGACTAACCAAAGGGTTCAAGGGCTCGAAAATGAAGTCAGAGATGAGGTAAGAACAGATCTGCTGGACGTTAACAACTACATCAAAGCATTATCTATCAAGGTATATGGCTTAGATCCATCAAAAAGAGCACAAGAAGAAGTTGTTTCTGATCCAGAGATAGAAGCATTGTTCGATGAAAGAAAGACCCCTGCTCATGATGCCAAAAAGGGGGAAAGGACAACACAAGCAGGCCCCTCATCTAAAAGATCCCTAGCAGCCAAGACAGCATGTAACACCCTGGGGCCCCACACGAGCCCGAGGTAGTTACTTCAGACCTCTAGTACTGTCCCCACAAACCACCACGAGCCTTTACCGCGCACTTTGTCCTCACTCATGCGCACCCTGAGAAACTTCCCAGGGGGTCACCCATCCCAAGACTACTCCCGTGCAAGCACGCTTAACTTTGGAGTTCTTGGGTGATGAGCTCCCTTAAAAGGAGATGCACCTCTGTTGGTATGAGTAGTACTATTAATCCTCTTAAATTAATCTCGGGTATTACAATCACCCCCACTTAGGATCGCAACGTCCTCGTTGCGCCCTTAAACCAATCTCAATAAAACCCCAGAATCTTGCCCCGCTAAGTGCCCGCCCGATATCTAACGGGTCAGCACACTGTCGCAGGGTTGCTCTGATACCACCTGTAACACCCCGGGGCCCCACACGAGCCCGAGGTAGTTACTTCAGACCTCTAGTACTGTCCCCACAAACCACCACGAGCCTTTACCGCGCACTTTGTCCTCACTCATGCGCACCCTGAGAAACTTCCCAGGGGGTCACCCATCCCAAGACTACTCCCGTGCAAGCATGCTTAACTTTGGAGTTCTTGGGTGATGAGCTCCCTTAAAAGGAGATGCACCTCTGTTGGTATGAGTAGTACTATTAATCCTCTTAAATTAATCTCGGGTATTACACAGCAGCTGAAACCAGAATGAAGAACAAACGGCTACTTGTCTCTCTCCTGGTACATTAGCGTCTCAGCTTTTTTCCGTCCGTACAGGGTATGAGAGGTTGAATCCATGGAAAGCTGATGTCTTGAGTTCAGATTTTTGGGTTTTCTTGGCCTTTTTTCACCTCTGCTTTCAACTCTGCACCTGGATTTGAAATTGGAAACATTAATTACGGCCAAAAACGTAAATTCGTACTGGAAATTTTCGAAGGTACTGTTCAAATACGATGAAGGTTAGGTGTATGTTGAGGGTTTGATTTCGCTCTCAGGGTGTTTTCTTGGTCGTTTTTGACTTTTGATTTCAATTCCGTCACTGGATTTGTTATTTGAACAACGAATTAAGGCCTTTTTCTGGACAGTGCTCGTCGAAGGTACTGTTCACCTGCGAAGAACAATGAACTCTATTTGCTGGTTACTGTACCAGTAATGGCGAAGAAGAAACAGGTAGCTGGAGAGGTTTCCAATACGAGAGCTACCAGATCGTCACCTAGATTTGCTGTCCTGGACGGAATCGAGGATGACTTTCCTTCCCTGAGCTATGGGAATACCGTACAGGGGACTGTGATGGTTAAAAGTACTGCTATTGCTAAAAATAAAGGGAACGATGCTACTGAGAAAGCTGACTTCAGTCAAACGAATGCTGCAAAATTTTCTGAGAATGATACTGCTTCCAGCAACCCTGGAGCACCTAACGTCCAGATTCCTGGAGCATTGACAGTTCATTCCACCGTGAAAGCTGCAGGTGCTGGAAAAAATGGGGCAGATTACTCTACAGAAGGGCTTGCTCCTCACGCAGTTGCTAAGCAGGCAGAATCTATTGATGCCAATTCACTGGAGAAGAACTAAAAAATAAATGGGGATGCAGGGGTTATCCAAAAACCGTGGCCCTCACTGTTTAAGGACAATCGTAACCCTTCAAATGGTTTGTAACTGAGGTATATTCTGCCAAAAGGCACATCCTTAGACTTTACAAATAGAACTTTGCCTACTATGGTTGACATGTGGGGATTTTGCATTGTGGGATTCTTTACCGGGAAATTTCCAGGCCTTAAGGCAATATATGATATGATAAACACTTGGGGGGTTAGTTGCGTAGTTAAGTCACATAATAAGGGGTGGATTATTTTCAAGTTTAAAAATGATGAAGATAGAACCAAAGTGCTGAATGGAGGTCCCTATACCATCTTTGGAGTACAACTCGTGTTAAAAGCTCTTTCTGAAGATTTTTCCTTTGATGATGATGAATTTCCCATTTGGATCAAATTTACCAATTTACACATGAAACTTTGGAATGAGGAGGCTATGAGTGAAGTTGCTTCTATGGTAGGAGTCCCACTTTCTACGGACAAAGTTACTCAAGATAGGAGTAATCACCACTTTGCTAGAGCTTTGATTGAAGTTGATGTTTCCAAACCACCTCCGCTAACATTTCCTATACGATTACCTTCTGGTAAGGTAGTCAAACAAATGGTGGTTTATGAAACTTTCCCTAACTTTTGTTTCCATTGTAAAATGTATGGGCACCACCCATTTATTTTCAAAAAATTGGCATCAAAAGAATGGGACGAGGCTATTGTTGAAAAGAAAGAGGAAATTGTGAATGAGGTTATTCAAATAATACCCAAGGTCATAGAAAAAGAAAAGCTTCCAATACAGGTCCAAGAGGGATTCATAGAAAACGGGGTAAGGGATGAGGTTAGAGAAGAGCTCCAGCCAGACACAACTACACCGAATGAATCGGCTACCATGCCCAAACCTGAGGGGGAAGATGACGAAGAAGATGAGGAATCAGATGATGAGTCGAGAGATGAGGAGGAACAGAGAATTCTTGATGAGTACTGGGAAAAAATTACACAATATAAGGAGATGAAGAAAAAAATGGAAGTTGAGCCTGCTCAAACAGGTTTAGGCTAATTTGATACAGTTAAATTCTGGATTGTTATTTGATGAGTTTTTGATTAGGTTTGAAATGGGGCATGTCCCGTTATTTATTTTGTGATACATTATGCTTAGGTTAGAGTATTCTAACTTAGGTAGTCATATTGATTTGGTACGATACATTGTAATATGTTATTTTTGGGTGCTTTATATATACTTACATTTCATCCAAAAAAGAACAAACGACTACAAGAAGAAATGGAAATCAGAAAGAGGAAAGCTGAAGAAGCCAAGGCTAAGGAGGAAACCAAGAAGAAAGCAAAAGAGGGAGAAGACTAGGATAGATCAAAAGTCCGAAACTGACTATAAACTATTGTACTCCAGACATTAGAACAATGTACAAAAATTCAATGAAACTCAATAAACATATTTGGTTCTTGTGTTGTATAGTTTTGGCATCATCAAAAAGGGGGAAATTGTTAGTACTCAATTTTGATAGATTTTGGTGATGCCACTATACTTTGCACGTGTACATTGTGTCCCATTTTATAGCATTCAAATTTAAGTGACAAATGTAAATGTACAATTTTTGAGACTAAAGAAATATTACCGGAAAAGTAAAAATGCAATAAGGTAATTTTTACTTACCTTCATAGGATACTTAGATCCTACCGGCAAATATTATTTAGCTCAAAGATTAATTAAATGTCACAAAAAGAAAATAGGTTCAAAAATCATATACATTGAATTTACATGATTGAAGACAAATCTTGGCCGGTATTTAATACCGAATCAAGTACTGAGGGTGGCAGCATGGGACGCACACATAGAAGATACTTCAGCGCCCAAAATTATTGAAGACAAACGTTGCAGGCAGTTAATGTTGATCAAGTACTGGGGTCCAGAGCATTGAAGTGCACACATGGGACTGCCTCTGAAGGGATACTTCAGCGGCTGAATTATTGAAGACAAAATACACGTCCAGAATAAAGCTCCAACACAAGAAGACGAAGAGCAAATCGTCCTCGCCAATATTCAACGGAAGAGATCAATCTATCATAACCAACAGATAAGATTGATCAGCCAAAAAGCCTATAAATAAGAGGCTGAAACGAAAGTTTCTAACCAAGCTTGAGCATCCTAAGTAGAGAGATATTCTATTGAGCATTCAAGAAATATCCAGCAAAAGAAAAGTGTTATTCTATCCACGACTCTCTGCTTAGTCTCTTGCTTCATTAAACTTCTTAGTATCAAGAGTTCATTGCCAAAATCCTAGAAGTTTAGTTCCTAGTTGGAGGTTAGAACTTTCTTGTAACAAGATCAGAAATTGTTGTAAACACTTCAGGAGGACAGTTGTTCCCGGCCAGAGTGTGGTTAGATAGGTCATGAGTACCTTTTGATCCCCACTGGATCAATTGAGAAAAACCTAAAGGATTGAGTAGTTTGGAGAGGTGTTGTACTCCTCGTGAAACACCTTCTATCTAGGCCAGAGTTGTTGTTAGGAATATTTTATGGTGTCCAATATAATTAAATATCTTTGTATTTGTGTAGTTATGAATTAAACGTGTAATACGGGCCACAAATGTGTATCAGCCTGTGGGCTTCCTTGTAACCCGTAAGTTAGCCAACTTCTCCTATAAAAGGAGGCTAACTTACGGGAACCCAAACTAATCGAAAGAGGCTTAGAGACGCAGAGGCGTAAAGATAGAGAGAGTAGGGTTGCCGCTGCTCTCCTTTTCCAGGGAGAGCAGCGGCCGGTTTTCATACGGTATACCAGATTCGCGTTCAATGTTCGACATATCTTTCTATCTGCTTCTTATTAACTGCTTAGATTGTATGATTGTTAGTATTCTGGAATTAACATTTGGTATCAGAGCCGAGGCGTGAAACAGGTTGGATCTATCTGCGATTTTTGGATCTAACGAAGAACTGCTCAGTTTTTTCTTCTGTTTTTCTATATGTAGAGATTTGCTCCTGTAATCTTGTTTGTGAACGAATTTTTGTAAAAATCATACTGTTGGACTCGCCTTTCAAAACCGATCCAGCAGCATACCTCTTTTTACGTTTTCTGCAATTTTTATATTTCGAAGATCTCTACATTGAGATCTCGAAATCCTTATTTTTCACTGCTGCAGAAACGTTTTTGGCTTGAAACTGATACAGGAGAATCTCGACTTTCAGGGCTATTCAAAATAGGTTTCAGATTTTCAAAAATCAATGTTTTCGTTTTGCAGGATCTCGACATTTAGGGACTCGATTTCCTCTTCTCGACTTTTGAGATCTCGAGATTTGCACCTCGACATCTTGATCTCGAGATTTGCATCTCGACATCTTGATCTCGAGATTTGCATCTCGACATCTTGATCTCGAGATTTGCATCTCGACATCTTGATCTCGAGATTTGCATCTCGACATCTTGATCTCGAGATTTGCATCTCGACATCTTGATCTCGAGATTTGAATCTCGAAATCAAGATCTCGAGATTTGAATCTCGAAATCAAGATCTCGAAATTTGTAATCTCGAGTTTTGGAATTTCAAGTTTAGGAATTTCGAGTTTTGGGATTTCGACATTTGGGATCTCGATGTTTTGGATCTCGACATTCTGAAGATTTCGAGATTTTCAAAATTTCTCGATGTTTTGAATCTTTCAAAGTTTGCAGTTTCTTGGAACTCATAATTCGAATCTTGACATCCTTTGCAGTTCATCGAAGCTTTACATTATAAGGATCTCTGAATGATTCCCTGCTTATATAAATGTTTCAGGAGTTTTCGATGTTCTGATGTTTTTCAAACAACAAGTTTTCGAGATTATGAGGTTTTCGAAACTCCAAAGTTTTCGATGTTCAAACATTTTGAAATTCTGCAGATTTCAATATTCTGAGGTTTGTTTTGCAGGTGGATTTCGCCATTATTCTTCGAGGCAACCTCGAGATTGTAATCTCGAGATTTAAACCTCAAGATTAGGATTTCGAAGTATTGCCTTAGAATTTTGTTTAAAATCCATCTGCTCTCGATATTCAACATCGAGAACCTCATCTTCGAAGAAATTCCTCAAAAACTCAAAATCAGAGATTTTCTGCGACACCGTACTGTTTTGGCCATAACTTTTGACTCAGTGATCCGATTTGAGCAAATTTTTTTTGTTAGAAAGCTAACGAAAAGATCTACATTAATTCTCGGGCTATGCCCCAGAACCCATTCTCACGCGCCCTCACTCGCAATCCTTGAGGGTCAAAACGTTAGTTTTCCGACAAACATTGTAAATCACCGATGTCCAGGTCAAAACTTAGGCAAATTTGTTCAAATTCTTTCATTGTCAACCCTGAGGTCAAACTTTTTCTAAACTTCAATGTAAAGGTCTGAAAATCGTAGATAATTCAACCAACCTCGCGTCAACGGTCATCTTACAACAATCAACAATCAACTGCTGAAGCCTCCCCTGATTCATCAACATTATGTGATCATCAATATGCTGAAATTCTACATGGTGAGCTCAGGAAACCGTCATGTGTGGTACATGTTCAGATTGCTCCACACACATGGCGGGTATGACAAGCTGTAAGCAATCAAACCTTGCACATTCTGAGGGGGAGTTTCAGTTTTCTCCTCCTGGCGCCTTACACCGATGATAGTCCCTGTTTCTGTAACAGCAATGAATAACGATCTAACAACGAAGATTAAACGTAAGGATGAACACAGATTGAATCAATGTAAAACCCTCTTTGATAGACCGTGAACTCGTACAACAGAAAGATATGCGCGTAAGGCTTTAGAGAGTAAGTACGACGTTAACCTAATCCTAAACCCTCGGCTCCCTTTTTATAGGCGAGGTTTAGGTTAGGTGTACAAGGCTTTTAGCCTGGTTATATGGGCCTAACACTTGGCCCAAGTGCTATCTAATTCATGCACTAATTAAATACAAGGATTAATAATAAAGCTAATCTATGACAAACTTGATTCACAATTAAAATATCTCCAACAATCTCCCCCTTTGTGATCAAGTGCCACTCTGTTATTGCTTCTGCGACTTGAAGTAGTGCTTCCTCATATTTAGTGCATGTTCATATTGCCTCAGCATATTTCTCTTTTCAAGGCGATCGTCAATGGCCTTTAAAATTGTCTCTACTGCAGAGTGTTCCTTTTGAACATAAGACGATGCCTCTTGAAGATTTTCCTCTAGCTCTGCCTTCATCTTTAGAGGCTGTTCTTTGATTATCTTTAACGTTCCGTCACAGTATTTCTCAATTTCATTGACTACCATCAGGCGTTTTTCGTTCTTGTGGTTCAGATAAGTGACTGCTGGCGGTGTGAAGAAGATGTGGTAAGCTGGGAAGTCTTCGAGTTCTGGACCATAAAGTCTTGGCTTTGTCAGATTTGTCTTTGTCAAGTTGCACTCAATAGCCATCTGTAGGTCATGTGATGAATGTACTCTGATCTGTCTGAGCATGAATCTCTTGATTGCTGCAAGACCTTCGCTGTATGTTTTGCTCTGCCTGACTGGAAGGTATCTATAGTCCATGAACATTTGATAGATGTCGTCGGGTTTAAGCATGATGAAGTCATTTTCTTGACAAGTAAATTCACTCCCGTCAGTGCGTCGAAGCCTGTAAGTATAGAACGTCACTCCGTGATAATCTTCAGCCTTCACTTGTAGAATTTGATGAATCGGGAGAATGTTGGACTTCAAGTCTTGTTCCATCAGCTCTCTCTGAGTACCGATTGACCTTTGTAATAGCATATGCAGATGACCTCCAGCCTGCTTTCCTTTTAGATGAGTAAGGCCTCTTAGCTTCAGTTCATTCAACGGTTTGATTTTGTCTGGTCTACGCCAGATATGCTCTCTGATTTCCTCTTGGAAGGGGGCTTTGATTCGAACGTTGTCCCAGGGTTTCTCTGTCTTGGGAAGTCTTCCTGCTGATTGTCTTACGACGGATTCAAGAGTTTTCTGGGATTCCTTGTAGTTCTCCCCTTCCTTGCGTTCATCGTCCTCGAGCCTAATGATATCTTCAGAACATTTGTTGATTAGCTCTCGTAGCCACCAATTTCTCTGCATGTCCTCTACTTCAGCCTCATTACGGAGATCATCCCATTCTGTCCATTGTCTTGGCCATTTATCATATATCACCGCCTCCTCCAGTGCATCGTGGATGTCTTTGCCTGGGGATATGTATGGAACTCTTTGCTGCTTTTGAGGCGGTAATTGTTCCTGGGTAGCACAACCGGGTTCACTTGGATTGCCCGTTGACATCAGCTTAGAACTAGGTTCCCACTGATGGCCTGATGTAAAAGATGTACCAGTGGTAGCATCATCAGGACTTCCATCCCCTCCTCGGTTGGTATCTCTGGGAGATACGCCTCGGGATGTTACTTCTAGCTCGACCAGGCTAGATATTTTGGCTGTGGGTGGTGGCTGTTGGTTTGTCGAGGTTTTGGGTTGGATGGGTTGTGGAGTTTGGCTTGGTAAAGCAGTTTGCTCAAGTGATCGAGGTCGCTTGTTCTCCCCCTCATGAGGATCCGAATCATCGGGGTCCTCATGGGAACGTTTGCGACCACGAGGACTCTCCTTGCACTTGCTCTTGGTTTCCGGTGAGGAAAGGAGGGCTTCGAGTATGGCTTGCTGATGAAGGGTAAGTTTGTCTTCAGGGGTGTTTAGGAGGTTGTTCAGCAAAGCCGATGCAAGAGTGTCGAAGGATAGTGAGGAGAGATCGATGGAGGGTGTGGTCGGGTGTAAGGAGAATACTGGTTCTGTATCCTGGGTTCCCCGAGAAAGTGAAGGAATGGGAATTTGGTTGATGGATTGGTGAGATAGAGGGGTGGAGGATACGGGTTGTGTATGGGAAATGAAAGGTTCGGGTGAAGGTTGGGGTGGGGGTTGTTCAGACCGAACCGCTTGGGTGGTCCTAAATTCCTGTGCTAGAGCGGTCATTGCATCTTGCACCCATGGTTTAATGGTGGAATCTAGGAAGCGATTTAGTAGAACGTTTACGTCTTCAAAGGTTGGGTGACCAGTTACGGGGGTTGTAACTGTTGACACAACATCAGTGAAGATTGCTGATGTGTGGCCTGCGTGCAATGATGGAATCATTGTGGGCGTAGCAGGGATTCCAACCGTCATAGCTTGCGCTCTGGTTGTTGCGTTCAGGGTGTGTGCACCTGCATGTGCAATGAATAGTGTAGGTGTCCTAGAAAATGAAGAAAATGTTGGGAATGTGACACCTAGACTCGATGTGTGAGAAGAAGGGGTTTTGACCTCGGGCGATAGGTCAATTGTACGCTCAACTGATTCGGAAGGAACCAGTGAGGGGGTTGAGTCCCGTTCTTTTGAAACAATAACCTGTTGAGAGGCTATCGAGTGGCTGGGAGAGGGCTGTGCTTGCGCAGTTGAGCCAGATGCTGCGACTTCTACCCGGGAACCGAAAAGATCGGCTCATGTGCTTAAGGATTCAGCTCGGCTTATCTGGATAAAGGTATCGCAGCCAGCGAAGATGTGCTCGTCTGCCTTATCAATCAGGCTCTTTCTGACTCGGGGTTGGGGCTTTGCCTTAGCAGCCTTGTCATTCTTAACCTTGGCCCTTTTCTCCCGGATGACGACTTCTTTAGAATTCTTAATTTGATGAGCTGCCTCGTCATAGTCGTCCTTTGAGCAGTTTGTCTCGCTGGGATCGGCTCTCGGTTTAGCTATCTCCTTGATAGTGAAGACTTTAGGTCTGCCAGCTATTATCGGTGCTGCATCTTCAGCAGTGATTCTTTTCTTCTGTGGAGATTCGACTGACAGCTTCCCTTTTCTGATCAGGGCATATGTGTGCTTAACATCTTCACTGTCGTTGTCGTCATTATCATCATCCGAGCCAGATTCCTCACTATCTGTGCCCACACTCTCGGATGCCTCGTCGTCAGTGTTTGTTTGAGCTTCACTTGACGATTCATTGGTTGTTTCCTCAGCGTCTGTTTCGGTGCCCTCAGCCACCTGACTCGTCTCTAGAGAGTCGTCAGACTTTCCTTCATTGGGCGAACCGGTCACTGGTTTCTGTGGCTTTTGCGCTCTCTTTGGACCCTTACCATCACTCGGCTTTGTCCCCGGGGTAGGTACAGCTGGGTTTTGCTGAACCATAGGGACAGTTCTCTCAGTGGCTTCCTTGTACTGCTGGACCGCTGGATTTGAAGATTTGACAAGCTTGAGCAGAAATCCAGGGATCCTTAGGCCGAAGACAGGATTCTTGTCTGCTTTGAAATATTGCAGCTTCGGTGCAGTGAAGTGTGGATCTGAGTTGCGTTTTGGTATGGAAGCGTGCTTTGCCATGCAGTTGTCAATGATTAGCCCGAGCCACCTTGCGTACGGGATGGTACCTGGCCTGTTCTTTTCTTTGGCTTTGACCAGGTCCATTAGCTCTGAGAAGAAGAGTTGTGCCAAGTCGTAGTTCTTGTTGAAAGCGATGCCATGAAAGACTAGCAGGATCTGCTTGTTGCACTTGTCGAAGCCGGCATGCTTAGGCGACAGGCACTTGTTCACCAGCCCGAAGAGATTCTTCCACGGATGGTGAAGATATGCTCCGTTGAATTTGGAGAGCTGTGGCAGTAATGAGGTGTAGCCTAGGGATGCCACGTCTTTCAGTAGATCTGGGATGGACGGCAGCGCATCGTACTCGTCATGGATTGGCAGCGATAGAGTAGCCCGTAGAGTGGATGGTGTAAGAATCACCCGCATGCCGTTCAGCTTGGTCTTTATCTTTGAGCGATCCTTTAGTGAATCCGTATGCATATGTCCCCAGAACTGTTGTAGGTATATCTCTGGCACCGGTTTTGTGTTGTGAAGTGCAGGCCAGAGATAGTGACCTTTCATGATTGCTGGAACTACGGGGTTCTGACACTTGAACACCGCAAGGTCTAGCTGGAAATTGTTGTCCAGCACCTTGATCCATTTCCCTTTGGGGTAGATGGCATCATCGATCTGCGTTTGAGTGGTTCCTGTCATTTTAAACTGTAGAAGCAGGGGGTCAGCATATGAAACTCAACTGTTTGATTAGATTGAAAGAGTTTGGTTTGCAGGTTTCAGATAAGTTTATGCAGGTGGAATTTTGAAAAATGTTGCAAAGTCCAAATCTCGAGATCTGAATCTCGAGATCATGATTTCGAGATTCAAATCTCGAGATCTTGATTTCGAGATTTAAATCTCGAGATCAAGATGTCGAGATGCAGATCTTGAGATCTTGATTTCGAGATTCAAATCTCGAGATCAAGATGTCGAGATGCAAATCTCGAGAACTTGATTTCGAGATTCAAATCTCGAGATCAAGATGTCGAGATGCAAATCTCGAGATCTTGATTTCGAGATTCAAATCTCGAGATCAAGATGTCGAGATGCACATCTCGAGATCTTGATTTCGAGAAGATGAATCCACGATTTCGAAGAGTTTAAACCACCTACAAAAACAAAGATATGATATTGTCAGTCCCTGTTTTCTATAACAACAGTATAATATGGCATACAGATGAAAGATTAACAACAAAGATGAACACAGAAAGATCAAGCGTAAACCTTCTCTGATATACCGTGAACAGTTCGTACAAGAATGATAAGCGCTAAGACTATTTTGAGCAGATACGAAAGTTAACTGCAAACCTGAGTCCTCCGCCCTCTTTTATAGGCGAGGCTCAGGTATGCGTAAAAAGGCTTCTCGCCTAAGTATGGGCCTAACACTTGGCCCATATTGAATACTATTCTAACAGATATTTAATCAGTGCAGAACAGAAATAGTAAACATCTAAATTATTACAGACAAAGCAGACAAACTTGATTCACAATAAAATAGTCTTCAACAATCTCCCCCTTTGTGATCAAGTGTCGTCTTGCATTTATTTTTGAGATCTGAAGTAATGCTTTCTGAAATTTAGCGCATGCTCATACTGTCTCAGCATTCTTCTCTTTTCAAGTTGCTCGTTGATGGGCTTTAGGATGGTCCACACCTTCTCGTATACTATGAGCTCTTCCTCGCTGGCGTCCGCAAGTCTTGGATCTATATTCTCCTCGATCTCCTGCAGCTTAGTCTGGATGATCTTCAGAGTCCCATCACAATACTTGTGAATGTCTTCTACCCACATGAGTCTTTTCTGTTCCTCGTGATTGAGATATATGATAGAGACTGGGTCCTTGAAGATATGATATGGTCTCTACTTTTTTAGCTCTGGACCGTACAGAGTTGGCTTTACCAGATTTGCTTTTCTCACATTGTTTTCCAGGGCCATCTGTAGATCATGGGCAGCATAGAAACTGATCTGTCTCAGTTTCCTATTTCGTGTGTCCTATTTCGACTCAGTGAGAGATACCTACTTACCATGAACATTTCGTAGATATCCTCCATCTTCATCATTATAAAATCATTTTCCTGGCAGATGAATGTGCTGGAGTCTGTTCGTCGAACTTTGAAGCTGTAGAACGGGATGGTGTGATGATCTTCTCTGTGTATATCAAGGATAGCGTCAATAGGGTGGATGCTGGACTTCATGTCTCTTTCCAGTATTTGTCGTTGTTTTCCAGATGATCTGTGTATCAGCATGTGAAGATGTCCGCCATCCAGTTTGCCCTTAAGGTGAGTCAAACCACGGATTTTCAGTTCATCTAGCTGTTTGATCTTGTCTGCGGTTCTCCAAATTCCCTTTCTGATTTCCTCTTGGAAGGGGGCATTTATTCTGATGTTTTCCCAGAGCTTTTCTTTTGGGGGCAACTTGCCTGCCGTTTGTCTGATGACGGATTCTAGCTCCCTGGGTATCTTTTTGTAGTCCTCCCCTTATTTGAGTTCCTCTTCATCAAGGCGTATGATATCTTCTGCGCATTTGGCCAGCAGCTCTCTCAGCCACCAATTTCACTGCATATCCTCTGTTTCAGCTTCGCATCTAAGATCATCCCACTCTGTCCACTTTCTCGGCCAAACGTCGTGTATCACAGCATCCTCGAGTGCATCATGAATGTCTTTGCCTTGGGGAATGAATGGGACTCTCAGCTGTGATGATCTTTCGTGTGAAGCACAACCGGGTTCACTAGGATTGCCCGTTGTCATCAGCTTAGAACTGAGTTCTGGCTGATGGCCTGACTTGACAGATGAATCAGAGATAGCATCATCAGGACTTCCATCCCCTCCTCGGACGGTATCCTTTGGAGACACGCCTCGGGATGTTGTCATCGATTTCGAACCGTGTTCTGATCGATGGCCTGAGCTTTGTGATGTACCAGAGGTAACCACTACAGGACTTCCATCCCTTCCTCGGACAGTATCTCTAGGAGATAAGCCTCAGGATGTTTCATCTAGCTCGACCAGGCTAGAGAGTTGGGCTTGGTTGTGGCTCGAGGAAGGTGGTGGTTGGTTGGTGGGTTGGTTTGATGAGGTGTTTGGCTGGGGTTCATGGCTGGTAGAGGCTGCTTGCTCAAGTGTCCGAGGTCTCTTGTTCTCCCCCTCATGAGGTTCCGAATCATCGGGATCCTCATGGGAACGTTTGAGGCCTCGGGGACTGTCACGGCAAGTGCCGTATTGAGGGCGGTCGTGGTTGAGGAAAACCTGGAGAAGGTCACGTTCGAAGGGTGTAAGGTTGCAAGCGTCGACCTCCAGCAACTGAAGAAACAGGAGTGTTGGAGATATTTAATTGTGAATCAAGTTGGTCATAGATTAGCTTTATATTTAATCCTTGTATTTAAATAGTGCATAAATTAGATAGAAATCAGGCCAAGTGTTAGGCCCATTTAAACAGGCCAAAAGCCTGGTACGCCTAACCTAAACCTCGCCTATAAAAAGGGAGCCGAGGTTTAGGAAAAGGTTGAACGTCGTACTTATTATTCATAGCCTTACGCTTATCATTCTGCTGTACGTTCCACGGTTTATCAAAGAAGGTTTTACGATGATTCATTCTGTGTTCATCTTTACGTTTAATCTTCCTTGTTAGATCGATTATTCATTGCTGTTACAGAAACAGGGACTAACAATTGGTATCAGAGCCGATCGAGAACGATCAGAAGAACTCCTGCAGAATACTCTGTTTTTTTGTTAACGTAGTTCATTCTGTCGATTTTTTGCTCTGTAATTTTGTTTCTTGTTCAAAAATGGTAAAAGTTACACCTTTGGAATCGCCTTTTCAAAGCGATCAAAGGGTATACTTCAGATTGTGTTTTACGCAAATTTAGATTTCGAGATATCTCGAGCTGGGCATCTCGACATCCTACTTCTTCACAGGTTCTGCTACGTTTTTCGAGCTGAAAACTTTACCAGAAGATCTCGACATTCAACTCTACAGGAAACTATCTTCAGATTTTGTTTATCTGATTTTTACAGGTTGCAGGATTTCGACATCTAGGATTTCGACATCTAGGATTTCAAAATCTTGATTTCGAGAAAAGGATTCGACATCTGGTCTCGACATTTGACTCATCAGATTAAGATTTCGAGAGATTAACTTCTCGACATTTCAAATCTCGAGATCAGCATCTCGAAATTTGAAATCTCGAGATCCCTAATCTCGAGATCCTTAATCTCGAGCCCAAATCTCGATACCGGGCCTCCTTTATCGAAATCTGAGATTTCGATATTCAGATCTCGACATCTGATTTTTCGAGATTCTGCCTCTGAAAATCTTATGATCAATTTTCTCGAATGGTCAGTTTAGTACAGCAATGGGTTCAGAATACAATGCACAAGGGAACAGCAGTACCCCTCCTAGCCTCAGGAAGGGAGAATATCAAATGTGGAGGAACAGATTTCTAAACTTCCTCGAGCACAAAGAGAACTCTTCTGCAATGCTCGAATCTTTGCTTGAAGGACCAGCTGAACTTTTGATTTCAGTTGGTGGAGATCGAGAGAACAATCCTCCTATTTTTCCAGAAATAAGGAGAAAAGTGCCGTCTGAATACACAGAAGCCGACAAGCTCAGACTTCGTGGTGATCTTATGGCCAAAACGTACCTCCTTCAAGCAATACCAAATGAGGTTTATGTTCTCATAGATAGCATGCAGACAGCTAAGGAAATGTGGGATGAAATAGAGAAGCTGCTACAAGGCACAAGCATCAGCCTCAAAACAAAGAAGACTACGATTCTCATCGCTTATGACTCCTTCAAAGCAGGTCCAGGAGAACCATTGAATGAGACTTACAACAGACTTGTTCAACTGGTAAATGAACTCAGAAAGATCAAAGTATTCAGGTCCAATCTGGAACTGAATATTAGATTTTTATCCAGCCTGCATCCTGCATGGGAAAAGACAGTGAAGGATGTCAGATCTCGGATAGATTTGGACGAAATTGACCTCTGCACACTCTATGAACATCTGAAACAATTCGTCAACGAGGTTGCCTGTGCTGAGGATCATCACACCACAAACCCCTTAGCTCTAGTAATGGAGGCTCGGCCAAGAAGAACAACCACTTCACTAAAGAAGAAAAAGAAGAAGGTGGTGGTTGAATCAGATGATGATGAGAGTGATGATGACAAATCTGATCTAGAGGCTGAGCTAACTGACTTACAGAAGAAGATGGCAGTGCTTGCCAAGAGATTTGCTAAGAAGAACACCTCCTCCAACAGGCTGAGAACTTCCTCCTCAAACTACAAGCAGAAGAACCATGATCAAGGATCTTCTAGGAAGGCATCATCAGCAGAAGAAGCTCCTAAATGCTATAATTGCGGCAAGCCTGGACATGTGATCAAAGACTGCCGCCTCCCAAAGAAGAAAGATGCTAACTTCTACAAGCAGAAAATGCTGTGGAATAAGCAGAAAATGCTGATGGTGCAAAAAGAAGAAGAAACCTCTGCCATGATTGCTGAAAATGAGAACTGGGCAGAAGATTCTTCTGAGGAGGAGGAAGAGGAAGACAACTATGCTCTTATGGCAAGTGTGGAGGGAGATGAAGTAAAGGGTGATGCTGCGATCTCCGAAAGCAAGTTCTCAACAAGCTCTGTAAGTACCTCCCATACTTCTTTAAATAGTCAAATGCAGTCCTTACTTGAAAAGGACAATCTAATCAAAGAACTGAAGGAGAGACTAGACAATAATCATAGAGTTCTGAAACAGAATCTAGACCAAAAGTCTTCCTTAAGTATTCAACTTGAAATTGCAAAAGATCAAGTCAAAAAGGTGTCCTCAGATTTTGAAAACTTTGAACTTAAGATAGCTGAATTAACTAAGAAATTTGAGGACAGTGAACGGGAAAAAAGCACAGCAAAGGCTGAATGCGATTTTTTGCATAACAAAAGAAGAACGCTTTTAAATAAAGTAAAAGAACTAGAAGATCTAGCTGCTAGAAGAGGTCAATCTGAACAAACTGTTTTTCTGCTTAACAACAAACAAAAGGATGACCGATTCTACAATGCTAAAATAGGACTGGGCATAACCAACCCACGTAATCTTAAGAAAGTTAATTGCCTTCAAATCTATAACAAAGATTACATGGGACTAGGGTTTGGCGAGAAAATATATTTTCGAAGTGATGAAGATTATGCTGAAGCAGAAGAAGAAAAGAGAAAGAAACCAAAACCTGCGATTTCTTGTGATTATCCCTCTGTAAATGAAAAACAACTTTCAGAAGAAAAACCTACTTCCTGCTTTAGTGAATGCCTAGACCCTTATGCCAAAGATATTCCTCACATAGGACACCCTCTAGACCATCCCCCAAGAGTTGGTATTGCTAAAACTGGTGAGGAACCATGTATTTTTCTCATGGCTCAAAAGCTCAAAAACCTACAAAAAACTCTTGATAACGAGAGAGAGAGATTTGAAACTGAAAAGAAAGGTTTTGAGCGCAACTGGCAGGAACTTCTTCAAAAATTTAATGATTTGAGTGAGCAGTTTCATGCTAAAACAGACCCTTCTACGACCAAGCCTGACAGCTCACACACCTCACATGAGAAAAACAATGCTTTTAAAGGTTCGTCCACTCATCTCTCTTCTCCTTTGTTTACAGGGAATGAAGTGAATAAAGAAGGAGAAGAAAAGAATGAGTGGAGGAAAAAGAGGAAGGAAATCGCAGATGGCAAAAAGAAAGTTTTTGAGAATAATGCCAACCCTAGATCTAGTTCAATTTTTTACTCAAACGTTAATTGTAATTCTGTCTCTACAAAGCAAACTTCTAGTAGTTCAGTCTTGAGTCCCAAGCTGAATATTTCTGAGACATCTTCTAGACAAAGTTCTATTTATAATACAAGTGTTGCTTATGGTTATTCTGTTCCAGATCCCCATAATTATGAATGTGATATGAATGTTGTTAAATCTAAGCCTTCCAGAAAGCTTAAACCTGAAAAAGAAACCAAGAAAGGAACTTCTAAGGGAACGTTTTGTATTCCTAATATTAAATATTCCCTTAGAGTTCATTCTAGGAAACATCTTAATCGGCTTTCTAAGGAGGAGATTTTCAAAACCAAACTTAAGAAACAACCGTTCAATCACAAAGCACCTGTCTACTCTCCTCTTGAACCTAAAATGAAAAGATGGGTCCGCAAGATAAGACCCGTCAAAACTGAAACTGAGAGGTGGGTCCCCAAGATAAGACCTACCAAAACTGAAACAGATAGGTGGGTCCCCAAGATGAGACCTACCAAAACTAAAACAGGTAGGTGGGTTCCCAATCGAAGACCCATCATAACTGAAACTGAAAGGTGGGTTCCCAATCAAAGACCCATCATAACTGAAACTGAAAGGTGGGTTCCCAATCGAAGACCCATCATAACTGCAACTGAAAGGTGGGTCCCCAAACTTAGACCCACAAGGACTAAAATGGAAAGGTGGGTTCACAACATCAGACCCACCAAAATGGAAACTGCTAGGTGGACTCCAAAAACCAGACACACTGCAAAAGCAGATCTGGCTATTGGAAAGCCCACCAAAGATAGATCTTTTGTTGAAAGAGCTGCTGACCTTGGATCACTGCTCAAAGCAAGATTTAAAAAGGTGTTTCTTGATAATAAGGAAGGACCCACTCCAAGTTGGGTACCTAAACCTGTTTGATTGTTTTGCAGGACGGTCATGTGTGGCACTTAGATTCAGGATGCTCAACCCACATGACCGGAATAAAGAACCTTTTGAGCAACTACACCAACTGCTACGGAGGAAATGTCAGATTCGGGAATGACGCCTCATCTCCTATCCTTGGGTATGGGGACGTCGTCTGTGCCAGTGTCACAATAAAAGATGTTTCATTCGTCAAAGGGCTCAAACACAACTTACTAAGCATTGGACAGCGGGATGGAAGTGAGGTTCTTTGCAAAACAATGCTGTGTTCTTGACAGCACAGGGAATACATTATTAACGTGTTACAGAACATCAAATCTGTACACTATTGATCTGAAAAGCGTCCCATCCACCACTTCCATCTGTCTGTTGTCCAAAGCTTCATGTAACACCCCGGCCTCGCACGGACCCGAGGTAGTTACTCTAGACCTCTAGTACTGTCCCCACAAACCACCACGAGCCTTTACCGCGCACTTTGTCCTCACTCATGCGCGCCCTGAGAAACTTCCCAGGGGGTCACCCATCCCAAGACTACTCCCGTGCAAGCACGCTTAACTTTGGAGTTCTTGGGTGATGAGCTCCCTTAAAAGGAGATGCACCTCTGTTCGTATGCGTAGTACTATTAATCCGTTTAAATTAAATCTCAAGTGTTACAATCACCCCCACTTAGGAACGCAACGTCCTCGTTGCGCCCATCAACCAATCTCAATCAAATCCCAGAATCTTTTCCCCCGCTAAGTGCCTGCCCGATATCCAACGGATCAGCACACTGTCGCAGGGTTGCTCTGATACCACCTGTAACACTCCGGCCTCGCACGGACCCGAGGTAGTTACTCTAGACCTCTAGTACTGTCCCCACAAACCACCACGAGCCTTTACCGCGCACTTTGTCCTCACTCATGCGCGCCCTGAGAAACTTCCCAGGGGGTCACCCATCCCAAGACTACTCTCGTGCAAGCACGCTTAACTTTGGAGTTCTTGGGTGATGAGCTCCCTTAAAAGGAGATGCACCTCTGTTGGTATGAGTAGTACTATTAATCCGTTTAAATTAAATCTCAAGTGTTACACTTCAACTGAATAGAACAACCTATGGCACAGACGTCTCTCCCATCTGAACTTCAAACATCTATCAACCTTGTCCTCCAAGAAACTTGTCAAGGGGCTTCCTCTGCTAAAGTCTTCCGCTGAAAATCATTGTAGTGCCTGCAAAATGGGCAAAATGACGCGAAGCTCCCACAAGTCAAAAACCGAACCTTCATCTACTCATCAGTTGCAGCTAATACACATGGATCTGTGTGGACCTATGAGAGTACAAAGCATCAATGGTCGCAAATACACTCTGGTGATCGTTGATGACTTCTCTAGGTATACATGGACAAAATTTCTCCGTTCAAAAGATGAAGCTGCGGAAATCATTATGACCTTTATCAGAACGATCCAGAAACTGCTACAGCACAGTGTTCGAATTGTGAGAACTGACAATGGTACCGAGTTTAAAAATCAGACTCTCACTGAGTTCTATGAATCACTCGGTATCACTCAGCAATTTGCAGCAGCTAAAACTCCCCAGCAGAACGGAGTTGTTGAGAGAAAGAACAGAACCCTTGTTGAAGCAGCACGCACCATGTTAATCCAATCAAGACTGCCTCACTTCATGTGGGCAGAGGCAATCAATACCGCGTGCTTCACTCAGAACAGAACCTTCATCCACAAGCGCTTCGACAAGACTCCATATGAGATCCTATTCAACAAAACTCCTGATATTTCTTTCCTCAAGGTTTTTGGCTGCAAGTGCTTCATACTCAATGATCGGACAGAGAGAAGTAAGCTGGATCCCAAAGCCAGAGAAGGCGTGTTCATTGGCTACTCACTGCAATCCAAAGCTTACAGAGTCTATCTCAGAGACAAGCGGACTGTCATCGAGAGTGTAAACGTTACATTCTACGAAATGGCAGACTTTGCTATTGAACATCTCCAGACCGATCCATCCACTGCTGTACCAGTAGCTTCTGATAAAGCTGAACCAAACACCGAACACGACGATGTGATTCTCGACTCTCTCTTCAGAAACTTTTACGAGAACTCACAATCTCCACCTCCAGCATACACTCCAGAGTCAACATCAACTCCAACAGCAGAGATTCCGCTCCTCACAGGACCAGATGACGTACCATCCACACCCTCAACCCCTCAAACCAATCCAAGAGGTGTGGATGATCACGGCTTTGCCATAAGTCCGGAATCATCTCCACTACACACCACAGCTGCCCCAGAGCCTTCAAACTCATATCAGGACTCAGATCAACCAATAATAACTCCAACTCCTCTAGCTCATGAGAGGAAGTGGACGAGAGCACATCCTGTTGAACAGATAATAGGTGATCCAAGTAAAGGTGTGCGAACAAGATCAGCAACAACAAATGAATGTCACTATGCATGCTTTCTAAGCAAGAATGAACCGTCCAAAGTCTCAGAGGCACTTGCTGATCCAGATTGGGTGATTGCCATGCAAGATGAGCTCAATCAGTTTGACAGACTAGATGTATGGACACTCGTGCCTAAACCCCCTCAGAAAACCATCATTGGCACTAAATGGGTGTTCAAGAACAAGAAAGACGAAGAAGGCATAGTGATACGCAACAAGGCACGACTGGTCGCTAAAGGATATAATCAGCAAGAGGGCATAGACTATGATGAAACATTTGCACCCGTAGCAAGAATTGAAGCAATCCGCCTTTTTCTTGCGTACGCGGCCCACAAGAACTTTACTGTCTTTCAAATGGACGTCAAGACTGCCTTTCTGAATGGAGTCTTGGAAGAAGAAGTCTATGTCGCTCAGCCCGAAGGATTCGTAGATCCCAGATATCCCGACCATGTGTACAAACTAAAGAAAGCTCTGTATGGGTTGAAACAGGCACCAAGAGCTTGGTATGATGCATTAACCGAATTTCTGGTTGATTCAGGTTTCTCAAAAGGGAAGATTGATACCACACTTTTCATCAAGCGACAGAAGTCTGACATCATCCTGATTCAGATCTATGTTGATGACATTATCTTCGCCTCCTCAAATCCACGCCTGTGCAAACACTTTGAGAAACTGATGAAAACCAAGTTCGAAATGAGCATGATGGGCGAACTGAATTTCTTTCTAGGCCTGCAAGTAAGACAACTCTCTGAAGGCATTTTCATCAATCAGTCAAAGTACATTCTGGAAATGCTTAAGAGATTCAACGTTGACGGCAAATCTTCCATGACGACCCCCATGTCCCCAAACAACAAACTGGACTCAGATCCCTCCGGGAAGCCAGTTGATGCTACAAACTACAGGGCCATCATTGGATCTTTGCTTTATCTCACATCAAGCAGGCCTGACATTGTCTTCTCCACATGCTTATGTGCACGCTTTCAGGCAAATCCGAAGGAATCCCATCTGACCGCTGTTCGAAGAATTCTGAGATATCTCAAAGGCACTGTGAATCTAGGCCTTTGGTATCCCAAGCACTCAGGTTTTGACCTAGTCGGATATTCGGATGCTGACTTTGCTGGTTGCCGGATGGAGCGCAAAAGCACATCGGGAGCAGTCCAATTCTTGGGCGATAAGTTAGTCTGCTGGTCTTCCAAGAAACAGAACTGTGTGTCAACATCTACGGCCGAGGCAGAATACGTCGCGGCTGCTAGCTGTTGTTCACAAATATTATGGATGAAGACCCAGCTAAAGGACTACGGTTACACTCTTCGCCATATCCCGATCTATAGTGACTCTCAAAGCGCCATAGCCATCACCAGCAACCCGGTTCATCACTCCCGCACCAAACACATCGACCTGCGCTATCATTTCATCAAGGATCATGTGGAAAAAGGAGACATTGACATGTATTTTGTAAGCTCAGAGCTTCAACTGGCTGACTTGTTCACTAAGGCATTGGATGAAAAACGATTCCAGTTTCTAGTTTCCAAGTTGGGCATGTTGAACCTCGAGCCCGTTTAATTTTTGTCTCCACTGGTCTGAAAAGTGTGTGTGAGTTTGATCTGTAAATAGTGTGTGTGCGTTGCATGTGTTGAGGGGGAGAAAACCAGAAAAATAACAAAAAATAGTGTGCGTGCGTTGCATGTGTTGAGGGGGAGAAAACCAGAAAAATAACAAAAAATAGTGTGCGTGTGTTGCATGTGTTGAGTGTGTGTGAAAAATCAAAAAGAACAAAAAATAGTGTGTGTGCGTTGCATTTGTACATATTTGTTCGTTGCATTTTTTTAGGGGGAGAACATTTTCACTGTTTGGGGGGGAGAAAGTTTTCACTGTTTGAGGGGGAGCTAATTTTCACTGTTTAAGGGGGAGTTCTCTATTTTTACTGGTTTTGGGCCTCGAAAACTTTAAAAGAGCATTGTGTGCCAGCCCAATAATTCGGGCTCAAATGTTACGGAAAGAGGTCCAAAATTTCTCGCGTATATAAGCCTCGCAAAAACCCTTCTCCTTCTTCCATTCAATTTTTTCGCAAAGGCAGAGCTCTCAGACCTTTCTTCTTCCTCCCAACCTTACAATCTCCCAATCTCCTTCTCTCTTTCTCGACTTCTCTTCGAAGGTAGTTAACGGTCAATAGCAATCACCCATCTCGAAAACGAACGTTCGATCTCGAAAAACCAGTTGAAATTTGTTCGTGTTCGAAATCCAAAAACGAACGTTTTTTCTCGCAAAACCTTGTAACTTCTCAAAATCGAAATCAAAATAGTTTGTTTTTGTTTGAATGTGTGTCGCAATCTTATTGTTTTCATGCTTACTATATCTGTTTATGCTTTTGCAGGTGGTTTAAATCTCTTCAAAATCGTCGGTTCATCTTCTCGAAATCAAGATCTCGAGATGGGCATCTCGACATCTTGATCTCGAGATTTGAATCTCGAAATCGAGATCTCGAGATCTTCATCTCGACATCTTGATCTCGAGATTTGAATCTCAAAATCAAGATCTCGAGATCTTCATCTCGACATCTTGATCTCGAGATTTGAATCTCGAAATCAAGATCTCGAGATCTTCATCTCGACATCTTGATCTCGAGATTTGAATCTCGAAATCAAGATCTCGAGATCTGCATCTCGACATCTTGATCTCGAGATTTGAATCTCGAAATCAAGATCTCGAGATCTGCATCTCGACATCTTGATCTCGAGATTTGAATCTCGAAATCAAGATCTCGAGATTTGGATCTCGAAATCATAATCTCGAGATTCAGATTTCAAGATTTGAACTTAGCAATTTTTTTCAAAACTCCACCTGCATAAACTTAACTGACAACTGCAAATCAAACTCTTTCAATCAAATCAAACAGTTGAACTTCATGTGCTGACCCCCTGCTTCTACAGTTTAAAATGGCAGGAAACACTCAAACACAGATTGACGACACCATCTACCCTAAGGGCAAGTGGATCAAGGTGCTGGACAACAACTTCCAGCTAGACCTCACCGTCTTCAAGTGCCAGAATCCGATCATTCCGGCCATAATGAAAGGTCACTATCTCTGGCCTGCACTTCACAACGCCAAACCAGTGCCAGAGATATACCTACAACAATTTTGGGGCCACATGCATACTGAATCAGCAAAGGATCCCTCCAAAATCAAGACTAAGCTAAACGGCATGCGGGTGATCCTTACACCATCTACTCTACGGGCGACTCTATCGCTGCCAATCCATGATGAGTACGATGCACTGCCATCCATCCCAGATCTACTCAAAGACGTGGCATCCCTTGGTTACACATCACTACTGCCACAACTGTCAAATTTCAACGGTGCATATCTCCGTCACCCGTGGAAAAATCTCTTCGGGCTAGTGAACAAGTGCCTGTCACCGAAGCATGCCGGGTTTGACAAGTGCAACAAGCAGATCCTGCTAATCTTTCACGGCATTGCATTCAACAAAAACTACGACATGGCACAGCTCTTCTTCTCAGAGTTCATGGACCTAGTCAAAGCAAAGGAGGAAAATAGGCCAGGTACCATTCCGTACGCAAGATGGCTCGGGCTGATCATACACGACTGCATGGCAGAGCACGCCTCCATACCAAGACGCAGTACAGATCCTCACTTCACAGCACCGAAGCTACAGTACTTCAAAGCAGACAAGAATCCTTCTTATGGTCTGAAGATACCTGGATTTCTGCTAAAGCTGGTAAAATCTTCAAATCCAACAGTCCAACAATACAAAGAAGCCACCGAGAAAACCGTCCCTATGGTTCAGCAAAACCCAGCTGGACCTACCCAAGGGACAAAGCCGAGTGTAAGTAAGGGTCCCAAGAGAGCCCAAAAGCCACATAAACCAGTGGCCGGTTTGCCCAATGAAGGGAAGTCTGACGACTCTCTAGAGACGAGTCAGGCGGCTGAGGGCACCGAAAAAGACGCTGAGGATACGGCCAATGAATCGTCGAGTGAAGCCCAAACGAATACTGACGACGAGGCTTCCGAGAGCGTCGGCACGGAGAGTGAAAAATCTGACTCGGATGATGACGGTGATGACAACGATAGTGATGATGTGGAGCTCACATATGCACTGATCAGAAAAGGGAAGCTGCCCGTCGAATCTCCGAAGAAGAGAAGAATCACTGCTGAAGACGCAGCACCAATCATAGCTCGCAGACCTCAAGTCTTCACCATAAAAGAAAAAGCTAAACCAAGAGCTGATCCGAGCGAGACTAATTGCTCCAAGGATGATTACGACGAGGCAGCTCACTCCATCAAGACATCAATCAACCAGGAAGAAGTTGTCATCCGAGAGACCAGGGCTAAGGTAAAAAATAACAAGGCTGCTAAGGCCAAGCCCCAGCCCCGAGCCAAAAAGAGTCTGTTTGACAAGGCAGACGAGCACATCTTTGCGGGCTGCGACTCCTTTATCCAGATAAGCCGAGCCGAATCCCTAAGCACAGGAGCCGATCTTTTCGGTTCCCGGGTAGAAGTCGCAGCATCTGGCTCAACTGCGCATGCACAGCCCTCTCCCAGCCACTCAATTGCCTCTCAAAAGGCTATTGTTTCAAAAGAACGGGACTTAACCCCCTCGCTGGTTCCTTCTGAATCAGTTGAGCATACAATTGACCTATCTCCCGAGGTCAAAACCCCTTCTTCACTCACATCGAGTCTAGGTGTCACATTTCCCACATTTTCTTCCTTTTCTAGGACACCTACACTATTCACTGCACATACAGGTGCACTCACCCTGAACGCAACAACCAGAGCGCAAGCTATGACGGTTGGAAGCCCTGCTACGCCCATAATGATTCCATCATTAAATGCAGGCCACACATCAGCAATCTTCATTGATGCTGTGTCAACAGTTACAACCCCCGTAACTGGTCACCCTACCTTTGAAGACGTAAACGTTCTACTCAATCGCTTCCTAGATTCCACCATTAAGCCATGGGTGCAAGATGCAATGACCGCTCTAGCACAGGAATTTAGGACCACCCAAGCGGTTCGGTCTGAACAGACACCACCCCAACCTTCCCCTGAACCATTCATCTCCCATACACAACTCATATCCTCCACCCCTCTATCCCACCAATCCATAAATCAAATTCCCATCCCTTCTATTTCTCGGGGAACCCAGAATACAGAACCAGTATTCTCCCCACACCCGACCACACCCTCCATCGATCTCTCCTCCCTATCCTTTGACACACTAGCTTCGGCTTTGCTGAACAATCTCTTAAATACCCCAGAAGACAACCTCACTCTTCATCAGCAAGCCATACTAGAAGCTCTTCTTTCCTCACCCGAAACCAAGAGTACTTGCAAGGAGAGTCTTCGTGGTCGCAAACGTTCCCATGAGGACCCCGATGATTCGGATCCTCATGAGGGGGAGAACAAGCGACCTCGTTCACTTGAGCAAACTACTCTCCCAAGCCAAACTCCACAGCCAATTCAACCTGAAACCTCAACAAACCAACAGCCACCATCCACAGCCAAACTATCTAGCATGGTCGAGCTAGAAATAACATCCCGAGGCGTATCTCCCAGAGATACCAACCGAGGAGGGGATGGAAGTCCTGATGATGCTACCACTGGTACATCCTTCACATCAGGCCATCAGTTGGAACCTAGTTCTAAGCTGATGTCAACGGGCAATCCTAGTGAACCCGGTAGTGCTACACAGGAACAATCACCGCCTGAACAAAGAATTCCATATATTTCCCCAGGCAAAGACATTCATGATGCACTGGAAGAGGCGGTGATATACGACAAATGGCCAAGAAAATGGACAGAATGGGATGATCTCCGGGTTGAAGCCGAGCAAGAGGACATGCAAAGAAACTGGTGGCTACGAGAGCTGATCAACAAATGCTCTGAAGATATTATACGGCTCGAGGACGATGAACGCAAGGAAGGGGAGAATTATAAGGAATCCCAGAAGACTCTTGAATCAGTCGTAAGACAAACAGCGGGAAGACTTCCCAAGACAGAGAAACCCTGGGATAATGTTCGTATCAAAGCCCCCTTCCAAGAAGAAATCAGAGAGCATATCTGGCGTAGACCAGACAAAGTCAAGCCACTGAACGAACTGAAGCTAAGAGGCCTTACTCACTTGAAAGGAAAGCAGGCTGGAGGTCATCTGCATATATATGTTGCTGCAAAGGTCAACCGGTACACAGAGGAAACTAATGGAACAAGATCTGAAGTCGAATATTCTCCCGATTCATCAAATTCTACAAGTAAAGGCTGAAGACTATCATGGAGTAACATTCTACACTTACAAACTTCAACGCACCGATGGGAGCGAATTCACTTGTCAAGAGAACGACTTCATCATGCTGAAACCGGATGACATCTACCAAATGCTCATGGCCTACAGATACCTTCCAGTCAGGCAGAGCATAGTATACAGCGAAGGCCTCGCAGCTATCAAGAGATTCATGCTTAGACAGATCCGAGTACACTCCTCACATGACCTACAGATGGCTATTGAATGCAATCTGAAGAAGACAAATCTGACAAAGCCAAAACTGTATGGTCCAGAACTTGAAGATTTCCCAGCCTACCACATCTTCTTCAAACCGCCAGCAGTCACCTATCTGAACCACAAGAACGAAAAGCGTCTGATGGTAGTCAGTGAAATCGAGAAGTACTGTGACGGAACACTGAAGATAATCAGAGAGCAGATTCTACAGATGAAGGCAAAGCTAGAGGAAAATCTTCAAGAGGCATCGTCTTATATTCAAAAGGAACACTCTACTGTAGAGACAATTTTAAAGGCCATTGACGATCGCCTCGAAAAGAGAAATATGCTAAGGCAGTATGAACATGCACTTGGTTTGAGGAAGCACTACTTCAAATCACAGAAGCAATAAAGGGAATGGCACTTGATCACAAAGGGGGAGATTGTTGGAGATATTTAATTGTGAATCAAGTTGGTCATAGATTAGCTTTATATTTAATCCTTGTATTTAAATAGTGCATAAATTAGATAGAAATCAGGCCAAGTGTTAGGCCCATTTAAACAGGCCAAAAGCCTGGTACGCCTAACCTAAACCTCGCCTATAAAAAGGGAGCCGAGGTTTAGGAAAAGGTTGAACGTCGTACTTATTATTCATAGCCTTACGCTTATCATTCTGCTGTACATTCCACGGTTTATCAAAGAAGGTTTTACGGTGATTCATTCTGTGTTCATCTTTACGTTTAATCTTCCTTGTTAGATCGATTATTCATTGTTGTTACAGAAACAGGTACTAACAAGGAGATCGGCGAGCTCAAGACGAGATAGGTAGAAGGGATTGGTCGAGGTAGGGGGCGATACTAGTTCTGTATCGTGGGTTCCCCGAGAGGGTGAAGGGGTAGGGGATTTGGTGGAGGTGACAGGGATGACTGGAGTGGGTTGAGGAATGGATTGAGAGGGTGAAGAGTGAGGTTTGGGGTGGCTCTGTTCACTATGAACCGCTGGGGTTGTCTTGGAGTCCTGTGCCCAAGCGGTGAATGCTTGTTGCACCCATGGTTTGATGGTGGACTCCATGTAGCGGTTCATGAGAACGGTAACGTCTTCGGGTGTAAGGTGTCCAGTTACGGGGGTTGTAACTGTGTCACAGCATCAGTGAAGAGAGCTGATGTGTGGCCTGCGTTCAATGATGAAGTCATTGTTGGCATAGCAGGGCTTCCGACCATCATCGTTTGCACTCCGGTCGTTGTATTCAGGGTGTGTGCACCTGTATGTGCTGTGAATGGTGTAGGTGTCCTAGAAAAATTTGAAAATGTGGGGAATGTGACACCTAGACTCGATGTGTGGAAAGAGGGGGTTGTGGCCTCGGGCGGTGGGCCACTAGAGCACTCAACTGGTTCGGAGGGAACCAGTGAGGTGGGTGAGTCCCGTGTTGTTGAAACGTTAGCCTTTTGGGAGGCTAACGAGTGGCTGGGAGAGGGCGGTGCATGCGCAGTTGAGCCTGATGCTGCGGCTTCTACCCGGGAACCAACAAGATTGGCCCCTATACTTAAGGATTCGGCCCGGCTTATAGTGATGAAGGGAAGACAGTCGTCAAAGATGTGTAGGTCCTCCTCAGCGACCAGACTTTTTCTGACAGGACGCTGCTTCTTTGCCTTAGGTGAACGGGGAGCAGCAATCTTAGCTGTAACTGGCTCCTTCCCTTGTTTGATGATGATGGTCTTGGGGCGGACAGCTATAACTGGAGCTGCATCCTCAGGGGTGATTTTCTTTGGAGGAGAATCAAGTGGCAACTTCCCCTTTTGGATTAGAGCAAAAGTGTGCTCCACGTCGTCGATATCGTCGTCGTCATCATCATCGTTAGCGTCGTCATCATCCTTGGCCACGCTATTGGATGCCTCATCGTCAGCCTTTTTGTGGGTCGGGCTGGACGACTCATTGGCAGGTTCCGCAGCGTTTGTACGTGTGCCCTCAGCCGTCTGAGTCCTCTCGAGAGAATCGTCAGACTTCCCTTCATGGGGCACACGCGCCACTGGTTTCTGTGGCTTACAGGCTCTCTTTGGACCCTTACTTGCTCTCGGCTTAGGCCCCGGGGCAGGTCCAGCTGGGTTTTGCTGAACCATGGGGCCATCTTCCTGTAAGCTCTCTCTATACTGGACAACTGCAGAGTGTCGTGGATTGCCCAAGTCCAGCAGATAGTATGGTATTGTCATCCCCACAGTGTCATGCTTGAAGCGCTTGAAGTACTGGAGCTTGGGGGCAGTGAACTGATCTTCATCTCTGCGCTTTGGAACCCCTGGGTGGGCGGTCATGTATTCATCAATGATGAGCGCCAACCATCTGGCGTAGGGAATGGTCATGCCCGTTTTTCCGTCCTCTTTGTCCTGGACTTGAGTCACCAGCTCGATCCAGAATAGCTGCGCCATGTCATATGTTTTGTTGAAAACGATCCCATGGAAGATTTGGAAAATCTGCATGTTGCACTTGTCATGGCCAGCGTGCTTCGGAGATAGGCATTTGTTGACGAGGCCAAACAATGTCTTCCATGGGTATGGCAGGTTCATCAACTTGAAGTGAGATAGGAACGGCAGTGGTGCATCATATCCTAATTTCTCCAACCCTTGCATCAGTTCAGTCTTTGAGGATAGCGGGTCATAGGTTTGGTGGACAGGCAGCTCCAGTGTGGTTCGTAGTGTGGACGCTGTTAATGTCAGCCTTCTGTTGTGGAGCGTGGCACTGATACTAGATGCGTCCTTCTTGGAGGGCATGTGCATGGTCCCCCATAATTGTTGCAGATAGATTTCGGGGACCGGTATAACTTTGGTGAGTGCCGGCCAGATGTAGTGCCCCTTAAGAATGACAGGGATAAGTGGGTCAGGGCACTTGAAGACGGCAATGTCAAGCTGGTAGTTGTTGTCTCGTAGCCAAACCCACTTGTATTTGGGGAACAGCTGAGTAAAGAGTGCATCCTCCTGGGAGGTATCTTGTTGAGTGTCTGACATATTTAGCTGAAAGAATAGCACACGTTAGCAAAAAAATGAGTTTCCCCTTGGGGTTGATGATTTCTGAAATGAGGAAACGAGTTCTGGCACCAAGTTATAAAACTCGAGATCATGGACACGAGTTTACAAACTCGAGCCCATGAGCGCGAGTTTACAAACTCGAGCCCATGAGCGCGAGTTTACAAACTCGAGCCCATGAGCGCGAGTTTACAAACTCGAGCCCATGAGCGCGAGTTTACAAACTCGAGCCCATGAGCGCGAGTTTACAAACTCGAGCCCATGAGCGCGAGTTTACAAACTCGAGCCCATGAGCGCGAGTTTACAAACTCGAGCCCATGAGCGCGAGTTTACAAACTCGAGGTCTGTCCTCGAATTTGAAACGCCGGATTTTGAAATCAGGCGTTTTAACTCGAGTTGCAGAACTCGTGTTCGCACGAAGAAGACGACCACCACCTGTAAAGACATAAAAACAATAAAACATTCAACCAAGCTTTTTGAAAAGTTTTATTTGAGAAAAAAACGCGTTTTTTGGTTTAGGGACGGTTTGAGGTAGCGTTCGAGAATAGAGTGTGATGGGGAAGTTCGAAGCGAAGAGGTACCTTGGAGGGGAGTTTGGGGAGACGACGGAGAACAGAGGGAATGCGAGAGAGAAGAAGAATTCGAGCTGGTTTTTGCGAGAGGAAAGCGTAAGAAATGAGGAGGACCGAGAGGAAGAGGGTTTAAATACGCGAGTTTTGAAGGAACGGGCCTGAAAAAAAACTTTGGGCCAGAACAGGTAGCTGGGCCCGTTTGGCCTTAAGGGTTAAATGACCCATTTCTGATCAATACATGTACTCCCCCTCGCTGAAATCAATACACACACTATTTTTGGGCTTTTCAAATTTTCTCCCCCTCGATGAATGCAACGCGCACACACTATGTACATATGCAACTCACACACACTATTTTTTGATCTTTTTCTCCCTTTTTCTCCCCCTCGATGAATGCAAACGCACACACACTATTTTTTGATCTTTTTCTCCGTTTTTCTCCCCCTGGACACATGCAACGCACACAAAACACAAAATGCAACTCACACACACTATTTACAGACACACGTACGCACACTTTGTACAAGTTCTACACACGCACACCTTTTTACAGACTAGTGGAAACAAAATTACATTGGCTCGAGGTTCAACATGCCTAATTTGGAAACCAGAAACTGGAATCTCTTTTCATCCAATGCCTTAGTAAACAAATCAGCCAGTTGAAGCTCGGAGCTTACAAAGTACATGTCAATATCCCCTTTTTCCATGTGGTCTTTGATGAAATGATAGCGCAGGTCGATGTGTTTGGTGCGGGAGTGATGAACCGGGTTGCTGGTGATGGCGATGGCACTCTGTGAGTCGCTGTAGATCGGGATATGGCAGAAAGTGTAACCGTAGTCCTTTAGCTGGGTCTTCATCCATAATATTTGTGAACAACAGCTAGCAGCCGCGACGTATTCTGCCTCAGCCGTAGATGTTGACACACAGTTCTGTTTCTTGGAAGACCAGCAGACTAACTTATCGCCCAAGAACTGGACATCTCCTGATGTACTTTTGCGGTCCATCCGGCAACCAGCAAAATCTGCGTCAGAGTATCCGACTAGGTCAAAACCTGAGTGCTTGGGATACCAAAGGCCTAGATGCACAGTGCCTTTGAGGAATCTCAGAATTCTTCGAACATCGGTCAGATGGGATTCCTTTGGATTCGCTTGAAAGCGTGCACATAAGCATGTAGAGAAGACGATATTAGGCCTGCTAGATGTGAGATATAGCAACGATCCAATGATGGCCCTATAGTTCGTGGCATCGACTGGCTTCCCAGAGGGGTCTGAGTCCAGTTTATTGTTGGGGGACATAGGTGTCGCCATGGAAGATTTGCTATCAATGTTGAATCTCTTAAGCATTTCCAGAATATACTTGGACTGATTGATGAAAATGCCGTCAGAGAGTTGTCTTACTTGCAGGCCTAGGAAGAAATTCAGCTCTCCCATCATGCTCATTTCAAACTTTGTTTTCATCAGTTTCTCAAAATGTTTGCACAGACGTGGATTTGAGGAGGCGAAGATGATGTCATCAACATAGATCTGAATCAGGATGATATCAGACTTCTGTCGCTTGATGAAAAGTGTGGTATCAATCTTCCCTTTTGAGAAACCTGTGTCAACCAGAAATTCGGTTAAGGCATCATACCAAGCTCTGGGTGCCTGTTTCAGCCCATACAGAGCTTTCTTCAGCTTGTACACATGGTCGGGATATCTGGGATCTACAAATCCTTCGGGCTGAGCGACATAGACTTCTTCTTCCAAGACTCCATTCAGAAAGGCAGTCTTTACGTCCATTTGAAAGACGGTAAAGTTCTTGTGGGCCACGTACGCAAGAAAAAGGCGGATTGCTTCAATTCTTGCTACGGGTGCAAACGTTTCATCATAGTCTATGCCCTCCTGCTGATTGTATCCTTTAGCGACCAGCCGTGCCTTGTTGCGTATCACTATGCCTTCTTCGTCCTTCTTGTTCTTGAACACCCATTTAGTGTCAATGATGGTTTTCTGAGGGGGTTTAGGCACGAGTGTCCACACGTCTAATCTGTCAAACTGATTGAGCTCATCTTGCATGGCAATCACCCAATCTGGATCAGCGAGTGCCTCTGAGACTTTGGACGGTTCATTCTGGCTTAGAAAGCATGCATAGTGACATTCATTCATAGTAGCCGATCTCGTACGCACACCTTGACCTGGATCACCGATTATTTGTTCAGTGGGATGAGCTCTTGTCCATTTCCTCTCATGTGCCAGAGGATTAGGAGTAATGATCGGTTGATCCGAGTCCTGGTAGGGGATTGGTGACTCTGGAGCGGCTGTAGTGTGCGGTGGAGATGACTCTGATGTGGTAGCAAAACCGTGATCATCCACTCCTCCGTGATTAGGTTGGGGAGTTGACGGAGTAGATGGTTCATTATCTGGTCCGAGAAGGAGTGGAATTTCGGTGAAAGGAGTCGGTTGCTGTGGAATAGTTGACGATGAAGCTGGTGTGCATGGAGAAGATGAAGGTTGTGAATTCTCGTAGAAGTTCTGAAAGACAGAATTGAGAATCACACCTTCAGGTACAGGGTTTGGTTCAACTGTGTCAGAGTCCGCGGGTACAGCAAGTGACGGGTCAGCCTGTAAGTGTTCCGTTGCGAAGTCAGCCATCTCATAGAATGTCACATTCACACTCTCAATGACCGTTCGCTTGTCTCTGAGATAGACTCTGTAAGCTTTGGACTGCTGTGAATAGCCAATGAACACCCCTTCTTGGGCTTTTGCATCTAACTTACCTCTATCAGTTCTGTCATTCAGTACGAAGCACTTGCAGCCAAATATCTTGAAGAATGAGATATCCGGAGTCCGGTTGAAGAGGATTTCATAAGGGGTCTTGTCGAAGCGTTTGTGGATAGATGTTCTGTTTTGGGTGTAGCACGCAGTATTAATGGCCTCTGCCCACATAAAGTGAGGCAATCTTGATTGTATGAGCATGGTGCGTGCCGCTTCGACAAGAGTCCTGTTCTTTCTTTCAACCACTCCATTCTGTTGGGGAGTTTTGGCTGCTGCAAATTGCTGTGTGATACCGAGAGATTCATAGAATCCAGTGAGAGTTTGATTCTTGAACTCGGTACCGTTGTCAGTTCTGATGATTCGAACACTGTGATGCAGCAGTTTCTGGACTGTTCTGACAAAGGTCATAATGATTTCTGCTGCCTCGTCCTTTTTACGAAGAAATTTTGTCCATGTGTACCTAGAGAAGTCATCAACGATCACCAGTGTGTATTTGCGGCCGTTGATGCTTTGGACTCTCATAGGTCCACACAGGTCCATATGTATCAGTTGCAGCGGTAGAGTAGATGATGGGACAGGCTTTGACTTGTGGGAGCTTTTCGTCATTTTGCCCATTATGCAGGCACTACAATGATTTTCAGCGGAAGACTTCAACGGAGGAAGCCCCTTCACAAGTTTCTTCGATGACAGGATGGACAGATTCTTGAAATTGAGATGGGAAAGACGTCTGTGCCAGAGGTTGTTTTGTTCTATTGAAGCTTTGGACAGCAGACAGATGGAAGTGGTGGATTGAATGCTTTTCAGATCAATAGTGTACATGTTTGAGGTCCTGTAACACGTTAATAATGAGTTCCCTTCGCTGTCTAGAACACTGCATTGTTTGGCAATGAACCTCACTTCCATCCCACTGTCACAGAATTGTCCTATGCTCAGAAGATTGTGTTTGAGCCCTTTGACAAATGAGACATCCTTGATGGTGACACTGGCACAGATGACATCCCCATATCCAAGAATAGGAGATGAGGCGTCGTTCCCGAATCTAACATTGCCTCCATAACAGTTGGTGTAGTTGCTCAGTAGGCACTTTATTCCGGTCATGTGGGTTGAGCATCCAGAATCCAAGTGCCACACATGACCGTCCTGCAAAGAAATTAAACAGGTTTAGGTACCCATCTTGGAATGGGTCCTTCCTTATCAATGAAAAACACCCTTTTAAATTTTGCTTTGAGCTGTGATCCAAGGTCAGCAGCTCTTTCAATAAAAGATCTATCTCTTGTGGGCTTTCCGATAGCCAGATCTGCTTTTGCAGTGGGTCTGATTTTTGGAGCCCACTTAGCAGTTTCCATTTTAGTTCTGGTGGGTCTGAATTTGGGGACCCACTTTTCCACTTTAGTTCTGGTAGATCTGAATTTGGGGACCCACCTTTCTGTTTCAGTTTGAATGGGTCTTCGTTTGAGGACCCACCTTTCAGTTTCAGGTTTGGTAGGTCTCATCTTGGGGACCCACCTTTCAGTTTCAGTTTGGATGGGTCTTATCTTGGGGACCCACCTTTCCGTTTTAGGTTTAGGAGGAGAGTAGACGGGTGCTTTGTGATTGAACGGTTGTTTCTTCAGTTTAGTTTTTAAAATCTCCTCTTTAGAAAGCCGATTAAGATGTTTCCTTGAATGAACTCTAAGAGAATATTTCATATCAGGAATACAAAACGTTCCCTTAGAAGTTCCTTTCTTGGTTTCTCTTTCAGGTTTGAGCTTTCTGAAAGGCTTTGATTTAACAACATTCACATCACATTCATAATTTTGGGGGTCTGGAACAGAATAACCATAAGCAATAGTAGAATTATACATTGAGCCATGTTCAAAAGATGTCACAGAGTTTTTCAGCTTGGGACTCAAGACTGAACTACTAGAAGCTGAGTTTACATGGACAGACTTAGACTTAGTTTTAGAGTACAAAATGGAGCTGGATTTGGGACCAGGTTTATTCTCAAAAACTTTCTTCTTGCCAGCAGCTATTTCCTTTCTTTTTATCTCCCACTCTTTCTTCTCTTCTCCTCTTCTTTTCGCTTCTTGTCCTGTGACAAAAGGAGAAGAGCGATGAGTGGCAGAATTTTCAGAAGATTTAGTTTTATCAGAGGAGGTTTGAGCAGTTTTTAAAACAGAATGATATTTTTCACTCAATTCATCAAATTTGCTTAACAGTTCTTGCCAATTGCTTTCAGAACTTTTCTTTTCAGTTTCAAAACGTTCTCTCTCATTGTCAAGGGTTTTCTGAAGATCCGCATATTTTTGGACCAACGGAGAGATGCATTTGTCCTGTCCGGACTCAAAAATTCCAGTTTTGGGAGTGGGACCCATTGGACATTCGAAATAAGGAACCCCTTTTGGGACATTAAAAATGTCAAACCCCTCCTCGTTGTAGATTACTTTTTCTTTAGAAAGAGCTTTCTCAACCAGAGGAGTATAGTCAAAAGAAGTTTCAATTGTAGGATTACTCCTCTTCTCTTCTTCTTCTTTAGCGGTTTCTTCTTCACTTCCAAATTTCATTTTCTTTTCAATGTCTAGAGTTAAGTAAGTTGCATCATACAACTGGCGGCAGTCAACTTTCTTTAAATGACAAGGGTTCGGCAGTCCAAGACCAGCTTTTGGGTTGTAATGCTGAACGTCGCTTATTTGATTTAGAAAAACTGTATGTTTGGTTTGACCTCTTCTGACACACACGTCCTCAAGTTCCTTTACTTTGCTTAAAAGGCTGCTTCTTTTATTCCTTAAAAATTCACAGTCAGCTTTGGCTGTGTTTTTCTCAACTTCGCTGTCTTGCAGTTTCTTAGTCAGTTCAGCTATTTTAATTTCAAAGCTTTCAAAGTCTGAGGACACCTTTTTGATTTGATCTTTGGCATTTTCAAGTTGAACGCTTAAGGAAGATTTTTGGTCAAGGTTCTGTTTCAGTACCCTGTAATTATTGTCTAATCTCTCCTGCAGTTCTTTAATGAGATTGTCCTTATTGTGTAAGGACTGAGTTTGGATAGTGTGAGAGTGATTAGAGGTACTTACAGTGCTTGTGGAGCATTCACTTCCGGGGATCGCAGCATCACCCTTTTTCTCTTCTTCATCCTCCAGCCTTGCCATCAATGCGAAGTTTTCTTCCTCTTCTTCTTCTTCTTCAGTATCATCTTCCGCCCACTGGACCAGCTCAGCATGTTTACCAGAGGCTTCTACTTCTTCCTGTTGTGCCAAGAAGAGCTTTTGTTTATTCATCAGAATCTTTTGTTTGTAGAAGTTTGCATCTCTCTTCTTTGGAAGCCGACAGTCTTTGTTGATATGTCCAGGCTTCCCGCAGTTATAGCACACAGAGGTGTTAGCAGTTGATGTAGCCTTCTTGGCTGAGCTTTGGTCCTGATTCTTCTGTTTGTAGTTGGAGGAAGAGGTCCGCAGCTTATTTGAAGAGCTGTTCCTCTTGGCAAACTTCTTGGCAAGTAGGGCCATCTTCTTCTGGAGATCTGCAAGCTCAGCTTCAAGATCAGTTCCTTCTTCATCACTTTCATCTTCATCAGATTCAACCTCCACTATCTTCTTCTTCTTCTGCAGAGGTTTCGTTGTTCTATTGGGCTGAGCTTCCATCAGTAGAGCCAGAGGATTTGGGCTTGATTGCTCCTCAGTGCATACAACGTCATTGACAAACTCCTTTAACAGCTCATTTAAGGTGAAGAGATCAATCTCATCCATGTCAATGCGTTGTCTCAAGTCCTTTACTGTTTTTCTCCAAGATGGGTGCAGACTGGACAGAAATCTAGTATTCAGTTCCAGGTTGGTTCTGAATATTTTGATTTTCCTCATTTCATTCATCAGCTTCACAAGCCTGGCATGAGTCTCGTGAAGAGGTTCTCCAGGAGCAGCCTTGAACGAGTCATAAGCCATTAGAATAGCAGATTTCTTGGTTTTTAGGCTTATGCTCGTGCCTTGGAGTAATTTTTCAATCTCATCCCACATTTCTTTTGCAGTTTGCATACTGTCAATCATCACGTACACTTCATTTGGGATGGCTTGGAGGAGGTATGTTTTGGCCATAAGGTCTCCTCTCAGTCTTAGCTTGTCTGCTTCAGTGTATTCAGACGGCCTCTTTCGTCTTGTTTCCGGAGGAATGGGTGGATTATTAGTTGAGTCCCCTCCTACGTCAATCATCAGAACAGCTGGTCCTTCCAGGAGCGATTCCAGCATTGCGTCGGAGTTTTCTTTGTGCTCTAGGAAGTTCAAGAAACGAGTTCTCCACATTTGGTACTCCCCTTTCCTCAGAGATGGAGGAGTACTGCTGTTTCCTTGCGCATTGGATTCAGAAGCCATTTCTGTAGCTGTAGAAAACTGACCGTTCGAGAAATAAGATCAGAAAATTTACTAAGTCAAGAACTCGAGTTCCTGAGTATTAAAGGCCTAAACTCGAGGTCTGGGGAACTCGAGGTGAGAGTTCGAGTTTATAAACTCGAGGTCAAGAGTGCGAGTTTTCAAAACTCGAGGTGTAAACTCGCAAGGTCAAAACTCGAGGTCAGACTGCGAGTTTGCAGACTGCGAGTTTGTAGACTGCGAGTTTGTAGACTACGATTTTGTAGACTGCGAGTTCTTGCGCTCGAGTTCCTAACAGCGAGTTTCTCAACTCGAGTTTGCAGCTGCGAGTTTATGCGAAAAACACCTGGGCTGCGAATTCCTGAAAAAATAAAACTTCAGATTTTCAGAAAAACAAATATGGTAAGTTGTAGCCCTTGTTGTAGAGATCCTTTCACCCAAGTTCAGGTCAAAAAGCTGCACAGAGCTTAGAGAAACGAGGGATGCGAGTTCTTGGATGCGAGTTTACAGAGAACAAAACATTGCGGAAACGAATAAAGAAGATATACTGCTTGATCGGCTTTGAAACGCGATTCTAACAGTATAACTTTTACAACATTTGGTGCAGAAATAAGATTACAGATGATAAACTCGCTATTCTACAAAAGGAAGGAAAAACAGAGTCTTTCGCAGATAGTTCTTCTGATCAGCTCTCGATCGGCTCTGATACCATTTGTTAGTCCCTGTTTTCTATAACAACAGTATAATATGGCATACAGATGAAAGATTAACAACAAAGATGAACACAGAAAGATCAAGCGTAAACCTTCTCTGATATACCGTGAACAGTTCGTACAAGAATGATAAGCGCTAAGGCTATTTTGAGCAAATACGAAAGTTAACTGCAAACCTGAGTCCTCCGCCCTCTTTTATAGGCGAGGCTCAGGTATGCGTAAAAAGGCTTCTCGCCTAAGTATGGGCCTAACACTTGGCCTATATTGAATACTATTCTAACAGATATATTAAATCAGTGCAGGACAGAAATAGTAAACATCTAAATTATTACAGACAAAGCAGACAAACTTGATTCACAATAAAATAGTCTTCAACAGATATACCAAAATGATAACAAGCGAGATTACGACATACATTCAAACGAAAAACTCTAATTTGAATTTTTGATTTCGATTTTGAGAAGAGGGGCGATCGTTCTGCGAGAACGAAGGTCCGTTGAAAGCGTTTTATGTATTTCGAAAACAATGGAAGTTCTACCTTAGAAGGATGTCGAGAAGGAGAATCGGAGAAGGAGAAGGAGAGGGGTTTGCGAAAACAGAGATGTTAGGGAAGAGGAAGAAGAAACGATCTGAGCTCTGCCTTGCGAAAAATTTTGGCCTTTGAAGAAATCAGAATGGAAGATAAGGGTTTTCGCCAGGCTTTTATACGCTAGAAAATTTTTTGGACCTCCTCCTTATCAGTTGAGCCCGAATGATTGGGCTAGCACACAATGCCTTTGTAAAAGATTTTCGAGGCCCAAAACTAGTAAAAAATAAAGAGTTCCCCCTCAATCAGTGAAAATTTTCTCCCCCCCCCCCCCAAAAAAAAATGCAACAAACAATATGTACAAATGCAACGCACACACACTATTTTTTTTTTCACCCACTCAACACATGCAACACACGCACACTATTTTTTGTTATTTTTCTGGTTTTCTCCCCCTCAACACATGCAACGCACACACACTATTTACAGATCACACTCACACACACTTTTTACAAGTCCCGCACACACACACTTTTCAGACCAGTGGAGACAAAAATTAAACAGGCTCGAGGTTCAACATGCCCAACTTGGAGACCAGGAACTGGAATCTTTTTTCATCCAATGCCTTAGTGAACAAGTCAGCTAGTTGAAGCTCTGAGCTTACAAAGTACATATCTATGTCTCCTTTCTCCACGTGATCCTTGATGAAATGATAGCGCAGATCAATGTGTTTGGTGCGGGAGTGGTGAACAGGATTGCTTGTGATGGCGATGGCGCTTTGAGAGTCACTGTAGATCGGGATGTGGCGGAATGTGTAACCGTAGTCCTGGAGCTGAGTCTTCATCCATAATATTTGTGAACAACAACTAGCAGCCGCGACGTATTTGGCCTCAACTGTAGATGTTGATACACAGTTTTGCTTTTTGGAAGACCAGCAGACTAGTTTCTCGCCCAAGAATTGGACGGCTCCCGATGTACTTTTGCGGTCCATCCGGAAACCAGAAAAGTCAGCATCCGAGTATCCGACTAGATCGAAGCCTGAATGCTTGGGATACCAAAGGCCTAGATTCACCGTGCCTTTGAGGTATCTTAAAATTCTTCGTACAGCTGTCAGATGAGATTCCTTCGGATTGGCTTGAAAGCGAGCACATAAGCAAGTGGAGAAGACAATGTCAGGCCTGCTTGACGTGAGATATAGCAAAGATCACGTAATTCGTAGCATCTACTGGCTTCCCGGAGGGGTCTGAGTCCAGTTTGTTGTTTGGGGACATGGGGGTCGTCATGGAAGATTTGCCTTCTATGTTGAATCTCTTTAGCATATCAAGAATGTATTTGGACTGATTGATGAAAATGCCATCAGAGAGTTGTCTTACTTGCAGGCCTAAGAAGAAGTTAAGTTCACCCATCATGCTCATCTCGAACTTGGTTTTCATCAGTTTCTCAAAATGTTGGCAAAGGCGCGAATTTGAAGAGGCAAAGATGATGTCATCAACATAGATCTGAATCAGAATGATGTCAGACTTTTGTCGCTTGATAAACAGAGTAGTATCAATCTTTCCTTTTGAGAAACCTGAATCGATCAAAAATTCGGTCAAGGCATCGTACCAAGCTCTGGGTGCCTGTTTCAACCCATAGAGAGCTTTCTTGAGCTTGTATACATGGTCTGGGAATTTTGGATCTACAAATCCTTCTGGTTGAGCGACATAGACTTCTTCTTCTAAAGTCCCATTTAGGAAAGCTGTTTTCACATCCATCTGAAAGATGGTGAAGTTTTTGTGCACCGCGTATGCAAGAAAGAGGCGGATTGCTTCAATTCTAGCTACGGGCGCAAACGTTTCATCGTAGTCTATGCCTTCCTGTTGATTATATCCCTTTGCGACCAGCCTTGCCTTGTTTCTTACAACTGTTCCTTCTTCAACTCTTTTATTTTTGAATACCCACTTCGTGCCAATGATTGTCTTTCTTTGAGGCCTGGGTACCAGTGACCATACATCCAGTCTGTCTTTCTTCGGAGACTTTTGATGGTTCGGACTGGCTTAGGAAGCATGTGAAGTGGCATTCATTCATCGTTGCGGATCTTGTGCGCACACCTTGACTCGGATCACCTATTATCTGTTCCATTGGATGTGCTCTCGTCCACTTCCTCTCATGAGCTAGAGGAGTTGGAGTAATTATTGGTTGATCAAAGTCCTGATAGGAGGTTGAATGCTCTGGAGCAGCTGTGGTGTGTAATGGAGATGATTCTGAACTCGTAGCAAAGCCGTGATCATCCACACCTCTAGGATTGGTTTGAGGGGTTGATGGTGTGGATGGTTCATCGTTTGGTCCTGTGAGGAGCGGAATCTCTGCTGTTGGAGTTGATGTTGAAGCTGGAGTGCATGCAGGAGGTGGAGGTTGTGAGTTTTCGTAGAAGTTTCTGAAGAGAGAGTCGAGAATCACATCTTCGTGTTCGGTGTTTGGTTCAGCTTTATCAGAAGCTACTGGTACAGCATTTGATGGATCAGCCTGTAGATGTTCGATCGCAAAGTCTGCCATTTCATAGAATGTAACATTTACACTCTCGATGACAGTGCGCTTGTCTCTGAGGTAGACTCTGTAAGCTTTGGATTGCAGTGAGTAGCCAATAAACACGCCTTCTCTGGCTTTGGGATCCAGCTTACTTCTCTCTGTCCGATCATTTAGTATGAAGCACTTGCAGCCAAAAACCTTGAAGAAAGAGATGTCGGGAGTTCTGTTGAATAGGATTTCATATGGAGTCTTATCGAAGCGTTTATGGATGGATGTTATGTTCTGAGTGAAGCACGCAGTATTGATTGCCTCTGCCCACATGAAGTGAGGCAGTCTGGATTGGATTAACATGGTGCGTGCTGCTTCAACAAGGGTTCTGTTCTTTCTCTCAACAACTCCGTTCTATTGGGGAGTTTTAGCTGCTGCAAATTGCTGAGTGATACCGAGTGATTCATAGAACTCAGTGAGAGTTTGATTTTTGAACTCGGTACCATTGTCAGTTCTAACAATTCGAACACTGTGCTGTAGCAGTTTCTGGATGGTTCTGATAAAGGTCATAATGTTTTCAGCAACCTCGTCTTTTGAACGGAGAAATTTTGTCCATGTATACCTAGAGAAGTCATCAACGATCACCAGAGTGTATTTGCGACCGTTGATGCTTTGGACTCTCATAGGTCCACACAGATCCATGTGAATTAGCTGCAACTGATGTGTAGATGATGGTTCAGTTTTTGGACTTGTGGGAGCTTCGCGTCATTTTGCCCATTTTGCAGGCACTACAATGATTTTCAGCGGAAGACTTTAGCAGAGGAAGCCCCTTGACAAGTTTCTTGGAAGACAAGGTTGATAGATGTTTGAAGTTCAGATAGGAGAGACGTCTGTGCCATAGGTTGTTCTGTTCAGTTGAAGCTTTGGACAGCAGATAGATGGAAGTGGTGGATTGGACGCTTTTTAGATCAATAGTGTACAGATTTGATGTTCTGTAACACGTTAATAATGTATTCCCTGTGCTGTCAAGAACACAGCATTGTTTTGCAAAGAACCTCACTTCCATCCCGCTGTCACAGAATTGCCCAATGCTCAGTAGGTTGTGTTTGAGCCCTTTGACAAATGAAACATCTTTTATAGTGACACTGGCACAGACGACTTCCCCATACCCAAGAATAGGAGATGAGGCGTCATTCCCGAATCTGACATTGCCTCCATAGCAGTTGGTGTAGTTGCTCAAAAGGTGCTTTATTCCGGTCATGTGGGTTGAGCATCCTGAGTCTAAGTGCCACACATGACCGTCCTGCAAAACAATCAAACAGGTTTAGGTACCCAACTTGGAGTGGGTCCTTCCTTATTATCAAGAAACACCTTTCTAAATCTTGCTTTGAGCTGTGATCCAAGGTCAGCAGCTCTTTCAACACAAGATCTTTCTCTTGTGGGCTCTCCAATAGCCAGATCTGCTTTTGCAGTGGGTCTGGTCTTTGGAGCCCACTTAGCAGTTTCCATTCTGGTGGGTCTGATGTTGTGAACCCACCTTTCCATTTTAGTTCTGGTGGGTCTGAATTTGGGGACCCACCTTTCTGTTTCAGTTTTGATGGGTCTTCGATTGGGGACCCTGTAACACCCCGGCCCCACAAGACCCGAGGTAGTTACTCCAGACCAATAGTACTGTCCCCACAAACCACCACGAGCCTTTACCGCGCACTTTGTCCTCACTCATGCGCGCCCTGAGAAACTTCCCAGGGGGTCACCCATCCCAAGACTACTCCCGTGCAAGCACGCTTAACTTTGGAGTTCTTGGGTGATGAGCTCCCTTAAAAGGAGATGCACCTCTGTTGGTATGAGTAGTACTATTAATCCTCATAAATTAATCTCGGGTATTACAATCACCCCCACTTAGGATCACAACGTCCTCGTTGCGACCTTAACACTCTCAATCAAACCCCAGAATCTTGCCCCGCTAAGTGCATGCCCGATATCTAACGGGTCAACACACTGTCGCAGGGTTGCTCTGATACCACCTGTAACACCCCGGCCCCACAAGACCCGAGGTAGTTACTCCAGACCAATAGTACTGCCCCCACAAACCACCACGAGCCTTTACCGCGCACTTTGTCCTCACTCATGCGCGCCCTGAGAAACTTCCCAGGGGGTCACCCATCCCAAGACTACTCCCGTGCAAGCACGCTTAACTTTGGAGTTCTTGGGTGATGAGCTCCCTTAAAAGGAGATGCACCTCTGTTGGTATGAGTAGTACTATTAATCCTCTTAAATTAATCTCGGGTATTACAGACCCACCTATCTGTTTCAGTTTTGATGGGTCTTTGATTGGGGACCCACCTATCCGTTTCAGGTTTGGTAGGTCTCATCTTGGGGACCCACCTTTTTGTTTCAGTTTTGGTGGGTCTAAACTTGGGGACCCACCTTTCAGTTTTAGGTTTGGGAGGAGAGTAGACATTTGCTTTGTGATTGAATGGTTGCTTTTTAAGTTTGGTTTTGAAAATCTCCTCTTTAGAAAGCCGATTAAGATGTTTCCTTGAATGAACTCGAAGAGCATATTTCATATCAGGAATACAAAATGTTCCCTTAGAAGTTCTTTTCTTGGTTTCTCTTTCTGGTTTGAGCTTTCTTTGAGGCTTTGTTTTATCAACCTTCATATCACATTCATAATTATGGGGGTCTGGAATAGAATAACCATAAGCAATACTTGTATTATGAATAGAACGATGTCGAGAAGATGTCTCAGAAATATTCAGCTTGGGACTCAAGACTGAACTACTAGAAGTTTGTTTTGTAGAGACAGAATTACAATTAACTTTAGAGTAAAAAATAGAACTAGATCTAGGACTGGCATTATTCTCAAAAACTTTCTTTTTGCCTTCTGCGATTTCCTTCCTCTTTTTCCTCCACTCATTCTTCTCTTCTCCTTCCTTCTTCACTTCATTTCCTGTAAACATAGGAGAAGAGAGATGAGTGGACGAACCTTTTAAAGCATTGTTTTTCTCATGTGAGGTGTGTGAGCTGTCAGGCTTAGTCGTAGAAGGGTCTGTTTTAGCATGATACTGCTCACTCAAATCATTGAACTTTTGAAGAAGTTCCTGCCAGTTGCGCACAAATCCTTTCTTTTCAGTTTCAAATCTCTCTCTCTCATTATCAAGAGTTTTCTGTAGGTTTTTGAGCTTTTGAGCCATGGGAAATATACAAGGTTCCTCACCAGTTTTAGCAATACCTACTCTTGGTGGAGGGTCTAGAGGATGTCCTATATGAGGAATATCTTTAGCATAAGGGTCAAGGCATTCACTAAAGCAGGAAGTAGATTTTTCTTGTGAAAGTTGTTTTTCGTTAACAGAGAGATAATCACAAGAAATCACAGATTTTGGATTATTTCTCTTTTCTTCTTCTGCTTCAGCATTTTCTTCATCACTTCGAAAATACATTTTCTCGCCAAACCCTAGTCCCATGTAATCTTTGTTATAGATTTGAAGACAGTTAACTTTCTTTAGATTACGTGGGTTGGTTATGCCCAGTCCTATTCTAGGATTGTAAAATCGGTCATCCTTTATCTTATTGAGAAAATTTGTCTGTTCAGACTGACCTCTTCTAGCAGCTAGATCCTCTAGTTCTTTTATTTTATTTAAAAGTGTTCTTCTCTTGTTATGCAAAAAATCGCATTCAGCTTTTGCTGTGCTTTTTTCTCGTTCACTATCCTCAAATTTCCTAGTTAATTCAGCTATCTTAAGTTCAAAGCTTTCAAAATTTGAGGACACCTTTTTGACCCGATCTTTTGCAATTTCAAGTTGAACACTTAAGGAAGACTTTTGGTCTAGATTCTGTTTCAGTACCCTGTGATTATTGTCTAGTCTCTCCTTTAGTTCTTTGATTAGATTGTCCTTCTCAAGTAAGGACTGCATTTGGTTATTTAAAGGAGTATGAGAGGTATTTACAGAACTTGTTGAGCATTCGCTTTCGAGGATCGCAGCATCACCCTTTCTTTCATCTTCCTCCACTCGTGCCATCAGGGCATAGTTATCTTCTACCTTCTCCTCCTCAGAAGAATCTTCTGCCCAGTTCTCATTTTCAGCAATCATTGCAGAAGTTTCTTCTTCTTTCTGCACCATCAGCATTTTCTGCTTATTCCACAGCATCTTCTGCTTGTAGAAATTAGCATCTTTTTTCTTTGGGAGGCGGCAGTCTTTGATGACATGTCCAGCCTTACCACAATTGTAGCATTTGGGAGCGTCTTCTGCTGATGGTGCCTTCCTAGAAGATCCTTGATCATGGTTCTTCTGTTTGTAGTTTGAGGAGGAGGTTCTCAGCTTGTTGGAGGAGTTGTTCTTCTTAGCAAATCTCTTAGCAAGCAGTGCCATCTTCTTCTGTAAGTCTGCTAGCTCAGCCTCTAGATCAGATTTTTCATCATCACTTTCATAATCATCTGATTCAACCACCACTTTCTTCTTTTTCTTCTTTAGTGATGTGGTTGTCCTTCTGGGCTGAGCCTCCATTACAAGAGCTAAGGGATTTGTGGTGTGGTGATCCTCGGCACAGGCAACCTCGTTGACAAATTGCTTAAGATGTTCATAGAGAGTGCAGAGGTCAATTTCGTCTAAGTCAATCCGAGATCTAACATCCTTCACTGTCTTTTCCCATGCAGGATGCAGGCTGGATAGGAATCTAATATTCAGTTCCAAGTTGGACCTGAATACTTTGATTTTTCTGAGTTCATTTACCAGTTGAACGAGTCTGTTGTAAGTCTCATTCAATGGTTCTCCTGGACCTGCTTTGAAGGAGTCATAAGCAATAAGAATTGTTGTCTTCTTTGTCTTAAGGCCAATGCTTGTGCCTTGAAGAAGTTTCTCTATTTCATCATACATTTCCTTAGTTGTTTGCATGCTGTCTATGAGAACGTATACTTCATTGGGGATTGCTTGAAGAAGGTATGTTTTGGCCATGAGATCACCACGAAGCCTGAGCCTGTCAGCTTCCGTGTATTCAGATGCCACTTTCCTCCTTATTTCTCGAAGAATAGGAGGGTTGTTTTCTGGATCACCGCCAACTGAAATCAAGAGTTCAGCTGGTCCTTCAAGCAATGATTCAAGCATCGCAGCGGAGTTCTCTTTGTGCTCAAGGAAATTAAGGAATCTATTCCTCCACATTTGGAATTCTGAGGCCATTGCTGTATTAAACTGACCGTTCGAGATAATTGATCAAAAGATTTTCAGAGGCAGAAAGTCGAAAAATAGAATGTGAGATCTGAATATCGAAATCTCAGATTTCGATAAAGGAGGCCCGGTATCGAGATTTGAGCTCGAGATTAGAGATCTCGAGATTTCAAATTTCGAGAAGAGGATCTCGAGATTTGAAATGTCGAGAAGTTAAAACTCGAAATCTTAATTCTGAGAAGTCAAATGTCGAGACCAGATGTCGAAACCTTAACTCGAAATCTTGATCTCGAAATCCTAGATGTCGAAATCCTCAATGTCAAAATCCTGCAAACTGTAAAAATCAGATAAGCAAAATCTGAAGGTAGTTTCCTGTAGAGTAGGATGTCGAGATCCTCAGGTAAAGTTTTTAGCTCGAAAAACGTAGCAGAACCTGTGAAAAACCTAGATGTCGACAAGGCCTACTCGAGATATCTCAAGTACAGAATATGTGTAAAACGAAATCTGAAGTATACCCCTTGATCGCTTTGAAAAGACGATTCTAAGGGTGTAACTTTTACAACTTTTGAACAAGAAACAAAAATACAGAGTGAAATATCGACAGTAAGAACAACGTAAAGAAAAAACAGTCTTCTGCAGGCGTTCTTCTGATCTGCTCTCGATCGGCTCTGATACCAATTGATAGTCCCTGTTTCTGTAACAGCAATGAATAACGATCTAACAATGAAGATTAAACGTAAGGATGAACACAGATTGAATCAATGTAAAACCCTCTTTGATAGACCGTGAACTCGTACAACAGAAAGATATGCACGTAAGGCTTTAGAGAATAAGTACGACGTTAACCTAATCCTAAACCCTCGGCTCCCTTTTTATAGGCGAGGTTTAGGTTAGGCGTACAAGGCTTTTAGCCTGGTTATATGGGCCTAACACTTGGCCCAAGTGCTATCTAATTCATGCACTAATTAAATACAAGGATTAATAATAAAGCTAATCTATGACAAACTTGATTCACGATTACAATATCTCCAACACACCGACAAAGCAAGGAATCTCTCAACGGATGCAACATTCTAGGGGGAGTGTTCAATGTTATCCTCCCCGGTGCCTAACAATGACAAAGCATACCGAGTGCTCCAGTTGAGGGGGAGCACAGAGAGAAAATGAAGAAAGTAATGAGAGAACATGTCCCTATGGCTTAGTAAACCCAACTAAGCCTACCCAAGGGACAAAGCCGAGCGTAAGTGCGTGAGTGAGCGAGTGAGTGAGTGAACATTATGAGCATTAGGAAGCAGAAGGCTCAAGTGAGAAGAAAAACAATTATCAATGATGAGTCTGCTACCTCAATTGCCTGCTATGAATTGAACATTTGCTCCTAGCCACTAAAATACTCTGGACTATCCCCATAGGTTCAGGACTGAATTTATTCAGATCCCGGGTAGAAGTCGCTGCATTTTGTCCAAACGGCGCATGCACAACCCTACCCTAGACCACTCACTTGTCTCCCAACAGACAGGTGTTTAATCATAGTTCACGGGGAACCGCATCTCTCATTACTGTCTCCTTCCGAGGCAAGTAATACTGACTACAGTGGCCTCAGCCCCATGCCACTGAACTTTCATTGATCACGTCGTGTCTAGTTACCTCAATCCCAAATGTATTGAATTTTCTAGGACACCGACGCACTTTTTAAGTCAGTTGCAGGTCTTCAATGACCCGCGAGAACTTCCATAGGTCTCATCTACTGAAGATGTAGACTAATGATTGGAAGGAAGTCCTGCTGTTGCAACATAAGAATCACCAACATTTTCAGGCCATTGCTAAAGATTTTATCTCTATAGTGATGATAACGGGCGTCTTCATGACCCCGGGGGGCTACGTTATCTTCTTTAGATTCTGCTTGTTTTTTCCTGTTTTTATTTCCGCAGAATAAAAGAATAAAGGCATGACGCCCCGAATCATCGGATCGTCATGAGGGCATGCTGTTAACTGTCAACAAATCATTCTGGGACACTTCACTCCTCCATCACAAAACCCAATACCTTCTTTACTATCTCCGCAACTCAAATCAAATGGTCAGCTACACTCACAAATCAACAATCATTATGTTCCGCTGTGCCACCGACAAGTTCTCCTCAAATGCATTCATTCCAAATAGTAAAAAAGACTACATCGTGGAGGAGACAGAGGTCAAATACTCGTGTCCTGAAGATGAATTCCATGGGCGTCTCCTATTCTCCAAAGAATATTCATTCTAGAGGCGTCACCAGACTTCATCCAAGCTGATCAAGAGCAACTTCCGCAAGGCAAGGAATACATGCAAGATACTGAAGGTCCCTCAACCCCCGGCATCAAAGATCAAATTGTCAAGAAGACATCAAAGGGGCGATTGCAAGGATTTCTTCAGATAGCCTTCCTCAGAAGTCAAGTTCAAAGACAAAGGAAGCTCAATAACAACAAAGACAAAGATATATGTGCAGCAATGCTGATTCAACACGATTGAACACCAAGGGGGAGATTGTTAGGAATATTTTATGGTGTCCAATATAATTAAATATCTTTGTATTTGTGTAGTTATGAATTAAACGTGTAATACGGGCCACAAATGTGTATCAGCCCGTGGGCTTCCTTGTAACCCGTAAGTTAGCCAACTTCTCCTATAAAAGGAGGCTAACTTACGGGAACCCAAACTAATCGAAAGAGGCTTAGAGACGCAGAGGCGTAAAGATAGAGAGAGTAGGGTTGCCGCTGCTCTCCTTCTCCAGGGAGAGCAGCGGCTGGTTTTCATACGGTATACCAGATTCGCGTTCAATCTTCGACATATCTTTCTATCTGCTTCTTATTAACTGCTTAGATTGTATGATTGTTAGTATTCTGGAATTAACAGTTGTCAAGGCTAGATTGGCACTAAGTGTATTGGGCTTAATACATTAGTGAAATCCATCTGAAAGAGGGTGGGACTGGATGTAGGAGGATTACACCACCTCTGAACCAGGATATACTGTGTGTTAAATTATTTTCAGTCAACAAATCACACACTGAACACTTCTCATAAAAGATTGTAGTTTGCCAGCAGCATCCTAAACAGTAGTCTTAACTTGACTCCACTGCTTATCCTACTGCAATAACTCACTTTCTTTGAGATACAAGAGCTTTACAATATCACAACTATAAGGTCTGTTCCATTAGATTTCAGGAAATCCTACTTAAGGCATAGTAGTTGCCTCAGCAGTCCCCTAGTGACTACCCAACTGCTAAGCCCACTGCTCACTCAAAAGTGTTTCCTTTGAACATCTCCACTTCACCAGACCTTCAAAACTCTATCTCCAAGAAGTCTGTTCAAACTGATCACTGTAATTCAAAGTGGTAACCCAGCGGGTGCCTCAGCAGTTCCCTCAATATCACCCAACCGCTGAGACCACTGCTCCAGTAAAACTCCCACTTACTTGAACTAATGCACATCTTAAGAAAGCCCACATCATCCTGAGCAACACCATATAATCAATCTTCCCATACCTTCACTTTTACTTAAGCAGGTGCCTCAGCATTTCCCTGGTTACCACCGAACTGCTGAGACCACTGCTCTCATTAAGATTGATTATCAATCTACCTTGTCATATCATCAGAAAGATCTTCCCACTCTAAGAAAGATTCTGAGTGCACTTTCATCATACACTGAGCATTTCGCTAGCAGTTGTCTCAGCAGTTCCCTGCTTTCTAGCCAACTGCCAAGTCAACTGCTCACCTTACAAAGCCCAAACTTCATCCATCATAGAAAGTTGTTATACACCATTTATCTAAGAGGCTAAACACTTCCGTTGTGCATCTATAAATCTCCCAAAAGATTATAGATCAACTCATCTAGAAGGGAAAACTTTTAAAGTTGAAAAAGCTTAAAAGTCTATTCACCCCCCCTCTAGACTTTTACCTCTATCCGGGACCATGATCATAGTTTGAGCACCACTTCTCGAAGTCACATGCTCGAGAATACTAAACGAGGTTCAGTTCGAATTTAAAAATTTATTATAGTCCATAGCAGTCCGAACTCCACGTTCCCGACCTCAAAGATAAAGCCTCCTAAGTTTGTGTCTCAAAAGTTCGAGCTTCACTTCTCCGGGCAAAGACATTCATGATGCACTGGAAGAGGCGGTGATATACGACAAATGGCCAAGAAAATGGACAGAATGGGATGATCTCCGGGTTGAAGCCGAGCAAGAGGACATGCAAAGAAACTGGTGGCTACGAGAGCTGATCAACAAATGCTCTGAAGATATTATACGGCTCGAGGACGATGAACGCAAGGAAGGGGAGAATTATAAGGAATCCCAGAAGACTCTTGAATCAGTCGTAAGACAAACAGCGGGAAGACTTCCCAAGACAGAGAAACCCTGGGATAATGTTCGTATCAAAGCCCCCTTCCAAGAAGAAATCAGAGAGCATATCTGGCGTAGACCAGACAAAGTCAAGCCACTGAACGAACTGAAGCTAAGAGGCCTTACTCACTTGAAAGGAAAGCAGGCTGGAGGTCATCTGCATATGTTGCTGCAAAGGTCAACCGGTACACAGAGGAAACTAATGGAACAAGATCTGAAGTCGAATATTCTCCCGATTCATCAAATTCTACAAGTAAAGGCTGAAGACTATCATGGAGTAACATTCTACACTTACAAACTTCAACGCACCGATGGGAGCGAATTCACTTGTCAAGAGAATGACTTCATCATGCTGAAACCGGATGACATCTACCAAATGCTCATGGCCTACAGATACCTTCCAGTCAGGCAGAGCATAGTATACAGCGAAGGCCTCGCAGCTATCAAGAGATTCATGCTTAGACAGATCCGAGTACACTCCTCACAGGACCTACAGATGGCTATTGAATGCAATCTGAAGAAGACAAATCTGACAAAGCCAAAACTGTATGGTCCAGAACTTGAAGATTTCCCAGCCTACCACATCTTCTTCAAACCGCCAGCAGTCACCTATCTGAACCACAAGAACGAAAAGCGTCTGATGGTAGTCAGTGAAATCGAGAAGTACTGTGACGGAACACTGAAGATAATCAGAGAGCAGATTCTACAGATGAAGGCAAAGCTAGAGGAAAATCTTCAAGAGGCATCGTCTTATATTCAAAAGGAACACTCTACTGTAGAGACAATTTTAAAGGCCATTGACGATCGCCTCGAAAAGAGAAATATGCTAAGGCAGTATGAACATGCACTTGGTTTGAGGAAGCACTACTTCAAATCACAGAAGCAATAAAGGGAATGGCACTTGATCACAAAGGGGGAGATTGTTGGAGATATTTAATTGTGAATCAAGTTGGTCATAGATTAGCTTTATATTTAATCCTTGTATTTAAATAGTGCATAAATTAGATAGAAATCAGGCCAAGTGTTAGGCCCATTTAAACAGGCCAAAAGCCTGGTACGCCTAACCTAAACCTCGCCTATAAAAAGGGAGCCGAGGTTTAGGAAAAGGTTGAACGTCGTACTTATTATTCATAGCCTTACGCTTATCATTCTGCTGTACATTCCACGGTTTATCAAAGAAGGTTTTACGGTGATTCATTCTGTGTTCATCTTTACGTTTAATCTTCCTTGTTAGATCGATTATTCATTGTTGTTACAGAAACAGGTACTAACAAGGAGATCGGCGAGCTCAAGACGAGATAGGTAGAAGGGATTGGTCGAGGTAGGGGGCGATACTAGTTCTGTATCGTGGGTTCCCCGAGAGGGTGAAGGGGTAGGGGATTTGGTGGAGGTGACAGGGATGACTGGAGTGGGTTGAGGAATGGATTGAGAGGGTGAAGAGTGAGGTTTGGGGTGGCTCTGTTCACTATGAACCGCTGGGGTTGTCTTGGAGTCCTGTGCCCAAGCGGTGAATGCTTGTTGCACCCATGGTTTGATGGTGGACTCCATGTAGCGGTTCATGAGAACGGTAACGTCTTCGGGTGTAAGGTGTCCAGTTACGGGGGTTGTAACTGTGTCACAGCATCAGTGAAGAGAGCTGATGTGTGGCCTGCGTTCAATGATGAAGTCATTGTTGGCATAGCAGGGCTTCCGACCATCATCGTTTGCACTCCGGTCGTTGTATTCAGGGTGTGTGCACCTGTATGTGCTGTGAATGGTGTAGGTGTCCTAGAAAAATTTGAAAATGTGGGGAATGTGACACCTAGACTCGATGTGTGGAAAGAGGGGTTTGTGGCCTCGGGCGGTGGGCCACTAGAGCACTCAACTGGTTCGGAGGGAACCAGTGAGGTGGGTGAGTCCCGTGTTGTTGAAACGTTAGCCTTTTGGGAGGCTAACGAGTGGCTGGGAGAGGGCGGTGCATGCGCAGTTGAGCCTGATGCTGCGGCTTCTACCCGGGAACCAACAAGATTGGCCCCTATACTTAAGGATTCGGCCCGGCTTATAGTGATGAAGGGAAGACAGTCGTCAAAGATGTGTAGGTCCTCCTCAGCGACCAGACTTTTTCTGACAGGACGCTGCTTCTTTGCCTTAGGTGAACGGGGAGCAGCAATCTTAGCTGTAACTGGCTCCTTCCCTTGTTTGATGATGATGGTCTTGGGGCGGACAGCTATAACTGGAGCTGCATCCTCAGGGGTGATTTTCTTTGGAGGAGAATCAAGTGGCAACTTCCCCTTTTGGATTAGAGCAAAAGTGTGCTCCACGTCGTCGATATCGTCGTCGTCATCATCATCGTTAGCGTCGTCATCATCCTTGGCCACGCTATTGGATGCCTCATCGTCAGCCTTTTTGTGGGTCGGGCTGGACGACTCATTGGCAGGTTCCGCAGCGTTTGTACGTGTGCCCTCAGCCGTCTGAGTCCTCTCGAGAGAATCGTCAGACTTCCCTTCATGGGGCACACGCGCCACTGGTTTCTGTGGCTTACAGGCTCTCTTTGGACCCTTACTTGCTCTCGGCTTAGGCCCCGGGGCAGGTCCAGCTGGGTTTTGCTGAACCATGGGGCCATCTTCCTGTAAGCTCTCTCTATACTGGACAACTGCAGAGTGTCGTGGATTGCCCAAGTCCAGCAGATAGTATGGTATTGTCATCCCCACAGTGTCATGCTTGAAGCGCTTGAAGTACTGGAGCTTGGGGGCAGTGAACTGATCTTCATCTCTGCGCTTTGGAACCCCTGGGTGGGCGGTCATGTATTCATCAATGATGAGCGCCAACCATCTGGCGTAGGGAATGGTCATGCCCGTTTTTCCGTCCTCTTTGTCCTGGACTTGAGTCACCAGCTCGATCCAGAATAGCTGCGCCATGTCATATGTTTTGTTGAAAACGATCCCATGGAAGATTTGGAAAATCTGCATGTTGCACTTGTCATGGCCAGCGTGCTTCGGAGATAGGCATTTGTTGACGAGGCCAACCAATGTCTTCCATGGGTATGGCAGGTTCATCAACTTGAAGTGAGATAGGAACGGCAGTGGTGCATCATATCCTAATTTCTCCAACCCTTGCATCAGTTCAGTCTTTGAGGATAGCGGGTCATAGGTTTGGTGGACAGGCAGCTCCAGTGTGGTTCGTAGTGTGGACGCTGTTAATGTCAGCCTTCTGTTGTGGAGCGTGGCACTGATACTAGAAGCGTCCTTCTTGGAGGGCATGTGCATGGTCCCCCATAATTGTTGCAGATAGATTTCGGGGACCAGTATAGCTTTGGTGAGTGCCGGCCAGATGTAGTGCCCCTTAAGAATGACAGGGATAAGTGGGTCAGGGCACTTGAAGACGGCAATGTCAAGCTGGTAGTTGTTGTCCCGTAGCCGAACCCACTTGTATTTGGGGAACAGCTGAGTAAAGAGTGCATCCTCCTGGGAGGTATCTTGTTGAGTGTCTGACATATTTAGCTGAAAGAATAGCACACGTTAGCAAAAAAATGAGTTTCCCCTTGGGGTTGATGATTTCTGAAATGAGGAAACGAGTTCTGGCACCAAGTTATAAAACTCGAGATCATGGACACGAGTTTACAAACTCGAGCCCATGAGCGCGAGTTTACAAACTCGAGCCCATGAGCGCGAGTTTACAAACTCGAGCCCATGAGCGCGAGTTTACAAACTCGAGCCCATGAGCGCGAGTTTACAAACTCGAGCCCATGAGCGCGAGTTTACAAACTCGAGCCCATGAGCGCGAGTTTACAAACTCGAGCCCATGAGCGCGAGTTTACAAACTCGAGCCCATGAGCGCGAGTTTACAAACTCGAGCCCATGAGCGCGAGTTTACAAACTCGAGGTCTGTCCTCGAATTTGAAACGCCGGATTTTGAAATCAGGCGTTTTAACTCGAGTTGCAGAACTCGTGTTCGCACGAAGAAGACGACCACCACCTGTAAAGACATAAAAACAATAAAACATTCAACCAAGCTTTTTGAAAAGTTTTATTTGAGAAAAAAACGCGTTTTTTGGTTTAGGGACGGTTTGAGGTAGCGTTCGAGAATAGAGTGTGATGGGGAAGTTCGAAGCGAAGAGGTACCTTGGAGGGGAGTTTGGGGAGACGACGGAGAACAGAGGGAATGCGAGAGAGAAGAAGAATTCGAGCTGGTTTTTGCGAGAGGAAAGCGTAAGAAATGAGGAGGACCGAGAGGAAGAGGGTTTAAATACGCGAGTTTTGAAGGAACGGGCCTGAAAAAAAACTTTGGGCCAGAACAGGTAGCTGGGCCCGTTTGGCCTTAAGGGTTAAATGACCCATTTCTGATCAATACATGTACTCCCCCTCGCTGAAATCAATACACACACTATTTTTGGGCTTTTCAAATTTTCTCCCCCTCGATGAATGCAACGCGCACACACTATGTACATATGCAACTCACACACACTATTTTTTGATCTTTTTCTCCCTTTTTCTCCCCCTCGATGAATGCAAACGCACACACACTATTTTTTGATCTTTTTCTCCGTTTTTCTCCCCCTGGACACATGCAACGCACACAAAACACAAAATGCAACTCACACACACTATTTACAGACACACGTACGCACACTTTGTACAAGTTCTACACACGCACACCTTTTTACAGACTAGTGGAAACAAAATTACATTGGCTCGAGGTTCAACATGCCTAATTTGGAAACCAGAAACTGGAATCTCTTTTCATCCAATGCCTTAGTAAACAAATCAGCCAGTTGAAGCTCGGAGCTTACAAAGTACATGTCAATATCCCCTTTTTCCATGTGGTCTTTGATGAAATGATAGCGCAGGTCGATGTGTTTGGTGCGGGAGTGATGAACCGGGTTGCTGGTGATGGCGATGGCACTCTGTGAGTCGCTGTAGATCGGGATATGGCAGAAAGTGTAACCGTAGTCCTTTAGCTGGGTCTTCATCCATAATATTTGTGAACAACAGCTAGCAGCCGCGACGTATTCTGCCTCAGCCGTAGATGTTGACACACAGTTCTGTTTCTTGGAAGACCAGCAGACTAACTTATCGCCCAAGAACTGGACATCTCCTGATGTACTTTTGCGGTCCATCCGGCAACCAGCAAAATCTGCGTCAGAGTATCCGACTAGGTCAAAACCTGAGTGCTTGGGATACCAAAGGCCTAGATGCACAGTGCCTTTGAGGAATCTCAGAATTCTTCGAACATCGGTCAGATGGGATTCCTTTGGATTCGCTTGAAAGCGTGCACATAAGCATGTAGAGAAGACGATATTAGGCCTGCTAGATGTGAGATATAGCAACGATCCAATGATGGCCCTATAGTTCGTGGCATCGACTGGCTTCCCAGAGGGGTCTGAGTCCAGTTTATTGTTGGGGGACATAGGTGTCGCCATGGAAGATTTGCTATCAATGTTGAATCTCTTAAGCATTTCCAGAATATACTTGGACTGATTGATGAAAATGCCGTCAGAGAGTTGTCTTACTTGCAGGCCTAGGAAGAAATTCAGCTCTCCCATCATGCTCATTTCAAACTTTGTTTTCATCAGTTTCTCAAAATGTTTGCACAGACGTGGATTTGAGGAGGCGAAGATGATGTCATCAACATAGATCTGAATCAGGATGATATCAGACTTCTGTCGCTTGATGAAAAGTGTGGTATCAATCTTCCCTTTTGAGAAACCTGAGTCAACCAGAAATTCGGTTAAGGCATCATACCAAGCTCTGGGTGCCTGTTTCAGCCCATACAGAGCTTTCTTCAGCTTGTACACATGGTCGGGATATCTGGGATCTACAAATCCTTCGGGCTGAGCGACATAGACTTCTTCTTCCAAGACTCCATTCAGAAAGGCAGTCTTTACGTCCATTTGAAAGACGGTAAAGTTCTTGTGGGCCACGTACGCAAGAAAAAGGCGGATTGCTTCAATTCTTGCTACGGGTGCAAACGTTTCATCATAGTCTATGCCCTCCTGCTGATTGTATCCTTTAGCGACCAGCCGTGCCTTGTTGCGTATCACTATGCCTTCTTCGTCCTTCTTGTTCTTGAACACCCATTTAGTGTCAATGATGGTTTTCTGAGGGGGTTTAGGCACGAGTGTCCACACGTCTAATCTGTCAAACTGATTGAGCTCATCTTGCATGGCAATCACCCAATCTGGATCAGCGAGTGCCTCTGAGACTTTGGACGGTTCATTCTGGCTTAGAAAGCATGCATAGTGACATTCATTCATAGTAGCCGATCTCGTACGCACACCTTGACCTGGATCACCGATTATTTGTTCAGTGGGATGAGCTCTTGTCCATTTCCTCTCATGTGCCAGAGGATTAGGAGTAATGATCGGTTGATCCGAGTCCTGGTAGGGGATTGGTGACTCTGGAGCGGCTGTAGTGTGCGGTGGAGATGACTCTGATGTGGTAGCAAAACCGTGATCATCCACTCCTCCGTGATTAGGTTGGGGAGTTGACGGAGTAGATGGTTCATTATCTGGTCCGAGAAGGAGTGGAATTTCGGTGAAAGGAGTCGGTTGCTGTGGAATAGTTGACGATGAAGCTGGTGTGCATGGAGAAGATGAAGGTTGTGAATTCTCGTAGAAGTTCTGAAAGACAGAATTGAGAATCACACCTTCAGGTACAGGGTTTGGTTCAACTGTATCAGAGTCCGCGGGTACAGCAAGTGACGGGTCAGCCTGTAAGTGTTCCGTTGCGAAGTCAGCCATCTCATAGAATGTCACATTCACACTCTCAATGACCGTTCGCTTGTCTCTGAGATAGACTCTGTAAGCTTTGGACTGCTGTGAATAGCCAATAAACACCCCTTCTTGGGCTTTTGCATCTAACTTACCTCTATCAGTTCTGTCATTCAGTACGAAGCACTTGCAGCCAAATATCTTGAAGAATGAGATATCCGGAGTCCGGTTGAAGAGGATTTCATAAGGGGTCTTGTCGAAGCGTTTGTGGATAGATGTTCTGTTTTGGGTGTAGCACGCAGTATTAATGGCCTCTGCCCACATAAAGTGAGGCAATCTTGATTGTATGAGCATGGTGCGTGCCGCTTCGACAAGAGTCCTGTTCTTTCTTTCAACCACTCCATTCTGTTGGGGAGTTTTGGCTGCTGCAAATTGCTGTGTGATACCGAGAGATTCATAGAATCCAGTGAGAGTTTGATTCTTGAACTCGGTACCGTTGTCAGTTCTGATGATTCGAACACTGTGATGCAGCAGTTTCTGGACTGTTCTGACAAAGGTCATAATGATTTCTGCTGCCTCGTCCTTTTTACGAAGAAATTTTGTCCATGTGTACCTAGAGAAGTCATCAACGATCACCAGTGTGTATTTGCGGCCGTTGATGCTTTGGACTCTCATAGGTCCACACAGGTCCATATGTATCAGTTGCAGCGGTAGAGTAGATGATGGGACAGGCTTTGACTTGTGGGAGCTTTTCGTCATTTTGCCCATTATGCAGGCACTACAATGATTTTCAGCGGAAGACTTCAACGGAGGAAGCCCCTTCACAAGTTTCTTCGATGACAGGATGGACAGATTCTTGAAATTGAGATGGGAAAGACGTCTGTGCCAGAGGTTGTTTTGTTCTATTGAAGCTTTGGACAGCAGACAGATGGAAGTGGTGGATTGAACGCTTTTCAGATCAATAGTGTACATGTTTGAGGTCCTGTAACACGTTAATAATGAGTTCCCTTCGCTGTCTAGAACACTGCATTGTTTGGCAATGAACCTCACTTCCATCCCACTGTCACAGAATTGTCCTATGCTCAGAAGATTGTGTTTGAGCCCTTTGACAAATGAGACATCCTTGATGGTGACACTGGCACAGATGACATCCCCATATCCAAGAATAGGAGATGAGGCGTCGTTCCCGAATCTAACATTGCCTCCATAACAGTTGGTGTAGTTGCTCAGTAGGCACTTTATTCCGGTCATGTGGGTTGAGCATCCAGAATCCAAGTGCCACACATGACCGTCCTGCAAAGAAATTAAACAGGTTTAGGTACCCATCTTGGAATGGGTCCTTCCTTATCAATGAAAAACACCCTTTTAAATTTTGCTTTGAGCTGTGATCCAAGGTCAGCAGCTCTTTCAATAAAAGATCTATCTCTTGTGGGCTTTCCGATAGCCAGATCTGCTTTTGCAGTGGGTCTGATTTTTGGAGCCCACTTAGCAGTTTCCATTTTAGTTCTGGTGGGTCTGAATTTGGGGACCCACTTTTCCACTTTAGTTCTGGTAGATCTGAATTTGGGGACCCACCTTTCTGTTTCAGTTTGAATGGGTCTTCGTTTGAGGACCCACCTTTCAGTTTCAGATTTGGTAGGTCTCATCTTGGGGACCCACCTTTCAGTTTCAGTTTGGATGGGTCTTATCTTGGGGACCCACCTTTCCGTTTTAGGTTTAGGAGGAGAGTAGACGGGTGCTTTGTGATTGAACGGTTGTTTCTTCAGTTTAGTTTTTAAAATCTCCTCTTTAGAAAGCCGATTAAGATGTTTCCTTGAATGAACTCTAAGAGAATATTTCATATCAGGAATACAAAACGTTCCCTTAGAAGTTCCTTTCTTGGTTTCTCTTTCAGGTTTGAGCTTTCTGAAAGGCTTTGATTTAACAACATTCACATCACATTCATAATTTTGGGGGTCTGGAACAGAATAACCATAAGCAATAGTAGAATTATACATTGAGCCATGTTCAAAAGATGTCACAGAGTTTTTCAGCTTGGGACTCAAGACTGAACTACTAGAAGCTGAGTTTACATGGACAGACTTAGACTTAGTTTTAGAGTACAAAATGGAGCTGGATTTGGGACCAGGTTTATTCTCAAAAACTTTCTTCTTGCCAGCAGCTATTTCCTTTCTTTTTATCTCCCACTCTTTCTTCTCTTCTCCTCTTCTTTTCGCTTCTTGTCCTGTGACAAAAGGAGAAGAGCGATGAGTGGCAGAATTTTCAGAAGATTTAGTTTTATCAGAGGAGGTTTGAGCAGTTTTTAAAACAGAATGATATTTTTCACTCAATTCATCAAATTTGCTTAACAGTTCTTGCCAATTGCTTTCAGAACTTTTCTTTTCAGTTTCAGAACGTTCTCTCTCATTGTCAAGGGTTTTCTGAAGATCCGCATATTTTTGGACCAACGGAGAGATGCATTTGTCCTGTCCGGACTCAAAAATTCCAGTTTTGGGAGTGGGACCCATTGGACATTCGAAATAAGGAACCCCTTTTGGGACATTAAAAATGTCAAACCCCTCCTCGTTGTAGATTACTTTTTCTTTAGAAAGAGCTTTCTCAACCAGAGGAGTATAGTCAAAAGAAGTTTCAATTGTAGGATTACTCCTCTTCTCTTCTTCTTCTTTAGCGGTTTCTTCTTCACTTCCAAATTTCATTTTCTTTTCAATGTCTAGAGTTAAGTAAGTTGCATCATACAACTGGCGGCAGTCAACTTTCTTTAAATGACAAGGGTTCGGCAGTCCAAGACCAGCTTTTGGGTTGTAATGCTGAACGTCGCTTATTCGATTTAGAAAAACTGTATGTTTGGTTTGACCTCTTCTGACACACACGTCCTCAAGTTCCTTTACTTTGCTTAAAAGGCTGCTTCTTTTATTCCTTAAAAATTCACAGTCAGCTTTGGCTGTGTTTTTCTCAACTTCGCTGTCTTGCAGTTTCTTAGTCAGTTCAGCTATTTTAATTTCAAAGCTTTCAAAGTCTGAGGACACCTTTTTGATTTGATCTTTGGCATTTTCAAGTTGAACGCTTAAGGAAGATTTTTGGTCAAGGTTCTGTTTCAGTACCCTGTAATTATTGTCTAATCTCTCCTGCAGTTCTTTAATGAGATTGTCCTTATTGTGTAAGGACTGAGTTTGGATAGTGTGAGAGTGATTAGAGGTACTTACAGTGCTTGTGGAGCATTCACTTCCGGGGATCGCAGCATCACCCTTTTTCTCTTCTTCATCCTCCAGCCTTGCCATCAATGCGAAGTTTTCTTCCTCTTCTTCTTCTTCTTCAGTATCATCTTCCGCCCACTGGACCAGCTCAGCATGTTTACCAGAGGCTTCTACTTCTTCCTGTTGTGCCAAGAAGAGCTTTTGTTTATTCATCAGAATCTTTTGTTTGTAGAAGTTTGCATCTCTCTTCTTTGGAAGCCGACAGTCTTTGTTGATATGTCCAGGCTTCCCGCAGTTATAGCACACAGAGGTGTTAGCAGTTGATGTAGCCTTCTTGGCTGAGCTTTGGTCCTGATTCTTCTGTTTGTAGTTGGAGGAAGAGGTCCGCAGCTTATTTGAAGAGCTGTTCCTCTTGGCAAACTTCTTGGCAAGTAGGGCCATCTTCTTCTGGAGATCTGCAAGCTCAGCTTCAAGATCAGTTCCTTCTTCATCACTTTCATCTTCATCAGATTCAACCTCCACTATCTTCTTCTTCTTCTGCAGAGGTTTCGTTGTTCTATTGGGCTGAGCTTCCATCAGTAGAGCCAGAGGATTTGGGCTTGATTGCTCCTCAGTGCATACAACGTCATTGACAAACTCCTTTAACAGCTCATTTAAGGTGAAGAGATCAATCTCATCCATGTCAATGCGTTGTCTCAAGTCCTTTACTGTTTTTCTCCAAGATGGGTGCAGACTGGACAGAAATCTAGTATTCAGTTCCAGGTTGGTTCTGAATATTTTGATTTTCCTCATTTCATTCATCAGCTTCACAAGCCTGGCATGAGTCTCGTGAAGAGGTTCTCCAGGAGCAGCCTTGAACGAGTCATAAGCCATTAGAATAGCAGATTTCTTGGTTTTTAGGCTTATGCTCGTGCCTTGGAGTAATTTTTCAATCTCATCCCACATTTCTTTTGCAGTTTGCATACTGTCAATCATCACGTACACTTCATTTGGGATGGCTTGGAGGAGGTATGTTTTGGCCATAAGGTCTCCTCTCAGTCTTAGCTTGTCTGCTTCAGTGTATTCAGACGGCCTCTTTCGTCTTGTTTCCGGAGGAATGGGTGGATTATTAGTTGAGTCCCCTCCTACGTCAATCATCAGAACAGCTGGTCCTTCCAGGAGCGATTCCAGCATTGCGTCGGAGTTTTCTTTGTGCTCTAGGAAGTTCAAGAAACGAGTTCTCCACATTTGGTACTCCCCTTTCCTCAGAGATGGAGGAGTACTGCTGTTTCCTTGCGCATTGGATTCAGAAGCCATTTCTGTAGCTGTAGAAAACTGACCGTTCGAGAAATAAGATCAGAAAATTTACTAAGTCAAGAACTCGAGTTCCTGAGTATTAAAGGCCTAAACTCGAGGTCTGGGGAACTCGAGGTGAGAGTTCGAGTTTATAAACTCGAGGTCAAGAGTGCGAGTTTTCAAAACTCGAGGTGTAAACTCGCAAGGTCAAAACTCGAGGTCAGACTGCGAGTTTGCAGACTGCGAGTTTGTAGACTGCGAGTTTGTAGACTACGATTTTGTAGACTGCGAGTTCTTGCGCTCGAGTTCCTAACAGCGAGTTTCTCAACTCGAGTTTGCAGCTGCGAGTTTATGCGAAAAACACCTGGGCTGCGAATTCCTGAAAAAATAAAACTTCAGATTTTCAGAAAAACAAATATGGTAAGTTGTAGCCCTTGTTGTAGAGATCCTTTCACCCAAGTTCAGGTCAAAAAGCTGCACAGAGCTTAGAGAAACGAGGGATGCGAGTTCTTGGATGCGAGTTTACAGAGAACAAAAAATTGCGGAAACGAATAAAGAAGATATACTGCTTGATCGGCTTTGAAACGCGATTCTAACAGTATAACTTTTACAACATTTGGTGCAGAAATAAGATTACAGATGATAAACTCGCTATTCTACAAAAGGAAGGAAAAACAGAGTCTTTCGCAGATAGTTCTTCTGATCAGCTCTCGATCGGCTCTGATACCATTTGTTAGTCCCTGTTTTCTATAACAACAGTATAATATGGCATACAGATGAAAGATTAACAACAAAGATGAACACAGAAAGATCAAGCGTAAACCTTCTCTGATATACCGTGAACAGTTCGTACAAGAATGATAAGCGCTAAGGCTATTTTGAGCAAATACGAAAGTTAACTGCAAACCTGAGTCCTCCGCCCTCTTTTATAGGCGAGGCTCAGGTATGCGTAAAAAGGCTTCTCGCCTAAGTATGGGCCTAACACTTGGCCTATATTGAATACTATTCTAACAGATATATTAAATCAGTGCAGGACAGAAATAGTAAACATCTAAATTATTACAGACAAAGCAGACAAACTTGATTCACAATAAAATAGTCTTCAACAGATATACCAAAATGATAACAAGCGAGATTACGACATACATTCAAACGAAAAACTCTAATTTGAATTTTTGATTTCGATTTTGAGAAGAGGGGCGATCGTTCTGCGAGAACGAAGGTCCGTTGAAAGCGTTTTATGTATTTCGAAAACAATGGAAGTTCTACCTTAGAAGGATGTCGAGAAGGAGAATCGGAGAAGGAGAAGGAGAGGGGTTTGCGAAAACAGAGATGTTAGGGAAGAGGAAGAAGAAACGATCTGAGCTCTGCCTTGCGAAAAATTTTGGCCTTTGAAGAAATCAGAATGGAAGATAAGGGTTTTCGCCAGGCTTTTATACGCTAGAAAATTTTTTGGACCTCCTCCTTATCAGTTGAGCCCGAATGATTGGGCTAGCACACAATGCCTTTGTAAAAGATTTTCGAGGCCCAAAACTAGTAAAAAATAAAGAGTTCCCCCTCAATCAGTGAAAATTTTCTCCCCCCCCCCCAAAAAAAAAAATGCAACAAACAATATGTACAAATGCAACGCACACACACTATTTTTTTTTTCACCCACTCAACACATGCAACACACGCACACTATTTTTTGTTATTTTTCTGGTTTTCTCCCCCTCAACACATGCAACGCACACACACTATTTACAGATCACACTCACACACACTTTTTACAAGTCCCGCACACACACACTTTTCAGACCAGTGGAGACAAAAATTAAACAGGCTCGAGGTTCAACATGCCCAACTTGGAGACCAGGAACTGGAATCTTTTTTCATCCAATGCCTTAGTGAACAAGTCAGCTAGTTGAAGCTCTGAGCTTACAAAGTACATATCTATGTCTCCTTTCTCCACGTGATCCTTGATGAAATGATAGCGCAGATCAATGTGTTTGGTGCGGGAGTGGTGAACAGGATTGCTTGTGATGGCGATGGCGCTTTGAGAGTCACTGTAGATCGGGATGTGGCGGAATGTGTAACCGTAGTCCTGGAGCTGAGTCTTCATCCATAATATTTGTGAACAACAACTAGCAGCCGCGACGTATTTGGCCTCAACTGTAGATGTTGATACACAGTTTTGCTTTTTGGAAGACCAGCAGACTAGTTTCTCGCCCAAGAATTGGACGGCTCCCGATGTACTTTTGCGGTCCATCCGGAAACCAGAAAAGTCAGCATCCGAGTATCCGACTAGATCGAAGCCTGAATGCTTGGGATACCAAAGGCCTAGATTCACCGTGCCTTTGAGGTATCTTAAAATTCTTCGTACAGCTGTCAGATGAGATTCCTTCGGATTGGCTTGAAAGCGAGCACATAAGCAAGTGGAGAAGACAATGTCAGGCCTGCTTGACGTGAGATATAGCAAAGATCACGTAATTCGTAGCATCTACTGGCTTCCCGGAGGGGTCTGAGTCCAGTTTGTTGTTTGGGGACATGGGGGTCGTCATGGAAGATTTGCCTTCTATGTTGAATCTCTTTAGCATATCAAGAATGTATTTGGACTGATTGATGAAAATGCCATCAGAGAGTTGTCTTACTTGCAGGCCTAAGAAGAAGTTAAGTTCACCCATCATGCTCATCTCGAACTTGGTTTTCATCAGTTTCTCAAAATGTTGGCAAAGGCGCGAATTTGAAGAGGCAAAGATGATGTCATCAACATAGATCTGAATCAGAATGATGTCAGACTTTTGTCGCTTGATAAACAGAGTAGTATCAATCTTTCCTTTTGAGAAACCTGAATCGATCAAAAATTCGGTCAAGGCATCGTACCAAGCTCTGGGTGCCTGTTTCAACCCATAGAGAGCTTTCTTGAGCTTGTATACATGGTCTGGGAATTTTGGATCTACAAATCCTTCTGGTTGAGCGACATAGACTTCTTCTTCTAAAGTCCCATTTAGGAAAGCTGTTTTCACATCCATCTGAAAGATGGTGAAGTTTTTGTGCACCGCGTATGCAAGAAAGAGGCGGATTGCTTCAATTCTAGCTACGGGCGCAAACGTTTCATCGTAGTCTATGCCTTCCTGTTGATTATATCCCTTTGCGACCAGCCTTGCCTTGTTTCTTACAACTGTTCCTTCTTCATCTCTTTTATTTTTGAATACCCACTTCGTGCCAATGATTGTCTTTCTTTGAGGCCTGGGTACCAGTGACCATACATCCAGTCTGTCTTTCTTCGGAGACTTTTGATGGTTCTGACTGGCTTAGGAAGCATGTGAAGTGGCATTCATTCATCGTTGCGGATCTTGTGCGCACACCTTGACTCGGATCACCTATTATCTGTTCCATTGGATGTGCTCTCGTCCACTTCCTCTCATGAGCTAGAGGAGTTGGAGTAATTATTGGTTGATCAAAGTCCTGATAGGAGGTTGAATGCTCTGGAGCAGCTGTGGTGTGTAATGGAGATGATTCTGAACTCGTAGCAAAGCCGTGATCATCCACACCTCTAGGATTGGTTTGAGGGGTTGATGGTGTGGATGGTTCATCGTTTGGTCCTGTGAGGAGCGGAATCTCTGCTGTTGGAGTTGATGTTGAAGCTGGAGTGCATGCAGGAGGTGGAGGTTGTGAGTTTTCGTAGAAGTTTCTGAAGAGAGAGTCGAGAATCACATCTTCGTGTTCGGTGTTTGGTTCAGCTTTATCAGAAGCTACTGGTACAGCATTTGATGGATCAGCCTGTAGATGTTCGATCGCAAAGTCTGCCATTTCATAGAATGTAACATTTACACTCTCGATGACAGTGCGCTTGTCTCTGAGGTAGACTCTGTAAGCTTTGGATTGCAGTGAGTAGCCAATAAACACGCCTTCTCTGGCTTTGGGATCCAGCTTACTTCTCTCTGTCCGATCATTTAGTATGAAGCACTTGCAGCCAAAAACCTTGAAGAAAGAGATGTCGGGAGTTCTGTTGAATAGGATTTCATATGGAGTCTTATCGAAGCGTTTATGGATGGATGTTATGTTCTGAGTGAAGCACGCAGTATTGATTGCCTCTGCCCACATGAAGTGAGGCAGTCTGGATTGGATTAACATGGTGCGTGCTGCTTCAACAAGGGTTCTGTTCTTTCTCTCAACAACTCCGTTCTATTGGGGAGTTTTAGCTGCTGCAAATTGCTGAGTGATACCGAGTGATTCATAGAACTCAGTGAGAGTTTGATTTTTGAACTCGGTACCATTGTCAGTTCTAACAATTCGAACACTGTGCTGTAGCAGTTTCTGGATGGTTCTGATAAAGGTCATAATGTTTTCAGCAACCTCGTCTTTTGAACGGAGAAATTTTGTCCATGTATACCTAGAGAAGTCATCAACGATCACCAGAGTGTATTTGCGACCGTTGATGCTTTGGACTCTCATAGGTCCACACAGATCCATGTGAATTAGCTGCAACTGATGTGTAGATGATGGTTCAATTTTTGGACTTGTGGGAGCTTCGCGTCATTTTGCCCATTTTGCAGGCACTACAATGATTTTCAGCGGAAGACTTTAGCAGAGGAAGCCCCTTGACAAGTTTCTTGGAAGACAAGGTTGATAGATGTTTGAAGTTCAGATGGGAGAGACGTCTGTGCCATAGGTTGTTCTGTTCAGTTGAAGCTTTGGATAGCAGACAGATGGAAGTGGTGGATTGGACGCTTTTTAGATCAATAGTGTACAGATTTGATGTTCTGTAACACGTTAATAATGTATTCCCTGTGCTGTCAAGAACACAGCATTGTTTTGCAAAGAACCTCACTTCCATCCCGCTGTCACAGAATTGCCCAATGCTCAGTAGGTTGTGTTTGAGCCCTTTGACAAATGAAACATCTTTTATAGTGACACTGGCACAGACGACTTCCCCATACCCAAGAATAGGAGATGAGGCGTCATTCCCGAATCTGACATTGCCTCCATAGCAGTTGGTGTAGTTGCTCAAAAGGTGCTTTATTCCGGTCATGTGGGTTGAGCATCCTGAGTCTAAGTGCCACACATGACCGTCCTGCAAAACAATCAAACAGGTTTAGGTACCCAACTTGGAGTGGGTCCTTCCTTATTATCAAGAAACACCTTTCTAAATCTTGCTTTGAGCTGTGATCCAAGGTCAGCAGCTCTTTCAACACAAGATCTTTCTCTTGTGGGCTCTCCAATAGCCAGATCTGCTTTTGCAGTGGGTCTGGTCTTTGGAGCCCACTTAACAGTTTCCATTCTGGTGGGTCTGATGTTGTGAACCCACCTTTCCATTTTAGTTCTGGTGGGTCTGAATTTGGGGACCCACCTTTCTGTTTCAGTTTTGATGGGTCTTCGATTGGGGACCCTGTAACACCCCGGCCCCACAAGACCCGAGGTAGTTACTCCAGACCAATAGTACTGTCCCCACAAACCACCACGAGCCTTTACCGCGCACTTTGTCCTCACTCATGCGCGCCCTGAGAAACTTCCCAGGGGGTCACCCATCCCAAGACTACTCCCGTGCAAGCACGCTTAACTTTGGAGTTCTTGGGTGATGAGCTCCCTTAAAAGGAGATGCACCTCTGTTGGTATGAGTAATACTATTAATCCTCATAAATTAATCTCGGGTATTACAATCACCCCCACTTAGGATCACAACGTCCTCGTTGCGCCCTTAACACTCTCAATCAAACCCCAGAATCTTGCCCCGCTAAGTGCATGCCCGATATCTAACGGGTCAACACACTGTCGCAGGGTTGCTCTGATACCACCTGTAACACCCCGGCCCCACAAGACCCGAGGTAGTTACTCCAGACCAATAGTACTGCCCCCACAAACCACCACGAGCCTTTACCGCGCACTTTGTCCTCACTCATGCGCGCCCTGAGAAACTTCCCAGGGGGTCACCCATCCCAAGACTACTCCCGTGCAAGCACGCTTAACTTTGGAGTTCTTGGGTGATGAGCTCCCTTAAAAAGAGATGCACCTCTGTTGGTATGAGTAGTACTATTAATCCTCTTAAATTAATCTCGGGTATTACAGACCCACCTATCTGTTTCAGTTTTGATGGGTCTTTGATTGGGGACCCACCTATCCGTTTCAGGTTTGGTAGGTCTCATCTTGGGGACCCACCTTTTTGTTTCAGTTTTGGTGGGTCTAAACTTGGGGACCCACCTTTCAGTTTTAGGTTTGGGAGGAGAGTAGACATTTGCTTTGTGATTGAATGGTTGCTTTTTAAGTTTGGTTTTGAAAATCTCCTCTTTAGAAAGCCGATTAAGATGTTTCCTTGAATGAACTCGAAGAGCATATTTCATATCAGGAATACAAAATGTTCCCTTAGAAGTTCTTTTCTTGGTTTCTCTTTCTGGTTTGAGCTTTCTTTGAGGCTTTGTTTTATCAACCTTCATATCACATTCATAATTATGGGGGTCTGGAATAGAATAACCATAAGCAATACTTGTATTATGAATAGAACGATGTCGAGAAGATGTCTCAGAAATATTCAGCTTGGGACTCAAGACTGAACTACTAGAAGTTTGTTTTGTAGAGACAGAATTACAATTAACTTTAGAGTAAAAAATAGAACTAGATCTAGGACTGGCATTATTCTCAAAAACTTTCTTTTTGCCTTCTGCGATTTCCTTCCTCTTTTTCCTCCACTCATTCTTCTCTTCTCCTTCCTTCTTCACTTCATTTCCTGTAAACATAGGAGAAGAGAGATGAGTGGACGAACCTTTTAAAGCATTGTTTTTCTCATGTGAGGTGTGTGAGCTGTCAGGCTTAGTCGTAGAAGGGTCTGTTTTAGCATGATACTGCTCACTCAAATCATTGAACTTTTGAAGAAGTTCCTGCCAGTTGCGCACAAATCCTTTCTTTTCAGTTTCAAATCTCTCTCTCTCATTATCAAGAGTTTTCTGTAGGTTTTTGAGCTTTTGAGCCATGGGAAATATACAAGGTTCCTCACCAGTTTTAGCAATACCTACTCTTGGTGGAGGGTCTAGAGGATGTCCTATATGAGGAATATCTTTAGCATAAGGGTCAAGGCATTCACTAAAGCAGGAAGTAGATTTTTCTTGTGAAAGTTGTTTTTCGTTAACAGAGAGATAATCACAAGAAATCGCAGATTTTGGATTATTTCTCTTTTCTTCTTCTGCTTCAGCGTTTTCTTCATCACTTCGAAAATACATTTTCTCGCCAAACCCTAGTCCCATATAATCTTTGTTATAGATTTGAAGACAGTTAACTTTCTTTAGATTACGTGGGTTGGTTATGCCCAGTCCTATTCTAGGATTGTAAAATCGGTCATCCTTTATCTTATTGAGAAAATTTGTCTGTTCAGACTGACCTCTTCTAGCAGCTAGATCCTCTAGTTCTTTTATTTTATTTAAAAGTGTTCTTCTCTTGTTATGCAAAAAATCGCATTCAGCTTTTGCTGTGCTTTTTTCTCGTTCACTATCCTCAAATTTCCTAGTTAATTCAGCTATCTTAAGTTCAAAGCTTTCAAAATTTGAGGACACCTTTTTGACCCGATCTTTTGCAATTTCAAGTTGAACACTTAAGGAAGACTTTTGGTCTAGATTCTGTTTCAGTACCCTGTGATTATTGTCTAGTCTCTCCTTTAGTTCTTTGATTAGATTGTCCTTCTCAAGTAAGGACTGCATTTGGTTATTTAAAGGAGTATGAGAGGTATTTACAGAACTTGTTGAGCATTCGCTTTTGAGGATCGCAGCATCACCCTTTCTTTCATCTTCCTCCACTCGTGCCATCAGGGCATAGTTATCTTCTACCTTCTCCTCCTCAGAAGAATCTTCTGCCCAGTTCTCATTTTCAGCAATCATTGCAGAAGTTTCTTCTTCTTTCTGCACCATCAGCATTTTCTGCTTATTCCACAGCATCTTCTGCTTGTAGAAATTAGCATCTTTTTTCTTTGGGAGGCGGCAGTCTTTGATGACATGTCCAGCCTTACCACAATTGTAGCATTTGGGAGCGTCTTCTGCTGATGGTGCCTTCCTAGAAGATCCTTGATCATGGTTCTTCTGTTTGTAGTTTGAGGAGGAGGTTCTCAGCTTGTTGGAGGAGCTGTTCTTCTTAGCAAATCTCTTAGCAAGCAGTGCCATCTTCTTCTGTAAGTCTGCTAGCTCAGCCTCTAGATCAGATTTGTCATCATCACTTTCATAATCATCTGATTCAACCACCACTTTCTTCTTTTTCTTCTTTAGTGATGTGGTTGTCCTTCTGGGCTGAGCCTCCATTACAAGAGCTAAGGGATTTGTGGTGTGGTGATCCTCGGCACAGGCAACCTCGTTGACAAATTGCTTAAGATGTTCATAGAGAGTGCAGAGGTCAATTTCGTCTAAGTCAATCCGAGATCTAACATCTTTCACTGTCTTTTCCCATGCAGGATGCAGGCTGGATAGGAATCTAATATTCAGTTCCAAGTTGGACCTGAATACTTTGATTTTTCTGAGTTCATTTACCAGTTGAACGAGTCTGTTGTAAGTCTCATTCAATGGTTCTCCTGGACCTGCTTTGAAGGAGTCATAAGCAATAAGAATTGTTGTCTTCTTTGTCTTAAGGCCAATGCTTGTGCCTTGAAGAAGTTTCTCTATTTCATCATACATTTCCTTAGTTGTTTGCATGCTGTCTATGAGAACGTATACTTCATTGGGGATTGCTTGAAGAAGGTATGTTTTGGCCAGGAGATCACCACGAAGCCTGAGCCTGTCAGCTTCCGTGTATTCAGATGCCACTTTCCTCCTTATTTCTCGAAGAATAGGAGGGTTGTTTTCTGGATCACCGCCAACTGAAATCAAGAGTTCAGCTGGTCCTTCAAGCAATGATTCAAGCATCGCAGCGGAGTTCTCTTTGTGCTCAAGGAAATTAAGGAATCTATTCCTCCACATTTGGAATTCTGAGGCCATTGCTGTATTAAACTGACCGTTCGAGATAATTGATCAAAAGATTTTCAGAGGCAGAAAGTCGAAAAATAGAATGTGAGATCTGAATATCGAAATCTCAGATTTCGATAAAGGAGGCCCGGTATCGAGATTTGAGCTCGAGATTAGAGATCTCGAGATTAAGGATCTCGAGATTTCAAATTTCGAGAAGAGGATCTCGAGATTTGAAATGTCGAGAAGTTAAAACTCGAAATCTTAATTCTGAGAAGTCAAATGTCGAGACCAGATGTCGAAACCTTAACTCGAAATCTTGATCTCGAAATCCTAGATGTCGAAATCCTCAATGTCAAAATCCTGCAAACTGTAAAAATCAGATAAGCAAAATCTGAAGGTAGTTTCCTGTAGAGTAGGATGTCGAGATCCTCAGGTAAAGTTTTTAGCTCGAAAAACGTAGCAGAACCTGTGAAAAACCTAGATGTCGACAAGGCCTACTCGAGATATCTCAAGTACAGAATATGTGTAAAACGAAATCTGAAGTATACCCCTTGATCGCTTTGAAAAGACGATTCTAAGGGTGTAACTTTTACAACTTTTGAACAAGAAACAAAAATACAGAGTGAAATATCGACAGTAAGAACAACGTAAAGAAAAAACAGTCTTCTGCAGGCGTTCTTCTGATCTGCTCTCGATCGGCTCTGATACCAATTGATAGTCCCTGTTTCTGTAACAGCAATGAATAACGATCTAACAATGAAGATTAAACGTAAGGATGAACACAGATTGAATCAATGTAAAACCCTCTTTGATAGACCGTGAACTCGTACAACAGAAAGATATGCACGTAAGGCTTTAGAGAATAAGTACGACGTTAACCTAATCCTAAACCCTCGGCTCCCTTTTTATAGGCGAGGTTTAGGTTAGGCGTACAAGGCTTTTAGCCTGGTTATATGGGCCTAACACTTGGCCCAAGTGCTATCTAATTCATGCACTAATTAAATACAAGGATTAATAATAAAGCTAATCTATGACAAACTTGATTCACGATTACAATATCTCCAACACACCGACAAAGCAAGGAATCTCTCAACGGATGCAACATTCTAGGGGGAGTGTTCAATGTTATCCTCCTCGGTGCCTAACAATGACAAAGCATACCGAGTGCTCCAGTTGAGGGGGAGCACAGAGAGAAAATGAAGAAAGTAATGAGAGAACATGTCCCTATGGCTTAGTAAACCCAACTAAGCCTACCCAAGGGACAAAGCCGAGCGTAAGTGCGTGAGTGAGCGAGTGAGTGAGTGAACATTATGAGCATTAGGAAGCAGAAGGCTCAAGTGAGAAGAAAAACAATTATCAATGATGAGTCTGCTACCTCAATTGCCTGCTATGAATTGAACATTTGCTCCTAGCCACTAAAATACTCTGGACTATCCCCATAGGTTCAGGACTGAATTTATTCAGATCCCGGGTAGAAGTCGCTGCATTTTGTCCAAACGGCGCATGCACAACCCTACCCTAGACCACTCACTTGTCTCCCAACAGACAGGTGTTTAATCATAGTTCACGGGGAACCGCATCTCTCATTACTGTCTCCTTCCGAGGCAAGTAATACTGACTACAGTGGCCTCAGCCCCATGCCACTGAACTTTCATTGATCACGTCGTGTCTAGTTACCTCACTCCCAAATGTATTGAATTTTCTAGGACACCGACGCACTTTTTAAGTCAGTTGCAGGTCTTCAATGACCCGCGAGAACTTCCATAGGTCTCATCTACTGAAGATGTAGACTAATGATTGGAAGGAAGTCCTGCTGTTGCAACATAAGAATCACCAACATTTTCAGGCCATTGCTAAAGATTTTATCTCTATAGTGATGATAACGGGCGTCTTCATGACCCCGGGGGGCTACGTTATCTTCTTTAGATTCTGCTTGTTTTTTCCTGTTTTTATTTCCGCAGAATAAAAGAATAAAGGCATGACGCCCCGAATCATCGGATCGTCATGAGGGCATGCTGTTAACTGTCAACAAATCATTCTGGGACACTTCACTCCTCCATCACAAAACTCAATACCTTCTTTACTATCTCCGCAACTCAAATCAAATGGTCAGCTACACTCACAAATCAACAATCATTATGTTCCGCTGTGCCACCGACAAGTTCTCCTCAAATGCATTCATTCCAAATAGTAAAAAAGACTACATCGTGGAGGAGACAGAGGTCAAATACTCGTGTCCTGAAGATGAATTCCATGGGCGTCTCCTATTCTCCAAAGAATATTCATTCTAGAGGCGTCACCAGACTTCATCCAAGCTGATCAAGAGCAACTTCCGCAAGGCAAGGAATACATGCAAGATACTGAAGGTCCCTCAACCCCCGGCATCAAAGATCAAATTGTCAAGAAGACATCAAAGGGGCGATTGCAAGGATTTCTTCAGATAGCCTTCCTCAGAAGTCAAGTTCAAAGACAAAGGAAGCTCAATAACAACAAAGACAAAGATATATGTGCAGCAATGCTGATTCAACACGATTGAACACCAAGGGGGAGATTGTTAGGAATATTTTATGGTGTCCAATATAATTAAATATCTTTGTATTTGTGTAGTTATGAATTAAACGTGTAATACGGGCCACAAATGTGTATCAGCCCGTGGGCTTCCTTGTAACCCGTAAGTTAGCCAACTTCTCCTATAAAAGGAGGCTAACTTACGGGAACCCAAACTAATCGAAAGAGGCTTAGAGACGCAGAGGCGTAAAGATAGAGAGAGTAGGGTTGCCGCTGCTCTCCTTCTCCAGGGAGAGCAGCGGCTGGTTTTCATACGGTATACCAGATTCGCGTTCAATCTTCGACATATCTTTCTATCTGCTTCTTATTAACTGCTTAGATTGTATGATTGTTAGTATTCTGGAATTAACAGTTGTCAAGGCTAGATTGGCACTAAGTGTATTGGGCTTAATACATTAGTGAAATCCATCTGAAAGAGGGTGGGACTGGATGTAGGAGGATTACACCACCTCTGAACCAGGATATACTGTGTGTTAATTTATTTTCAGTCAACAAATCACACACTGAACACTTCTCATAAAAGATTGTAGTTTGCCAGCAGCATCCTAAACAGTAGTCTTAACTTGACTCCACTGCTTATCCTACTGCAATAACTCACTTTCTTTGAGATACAAGAGCTTTACAATATCACAACTATAAGGTCTGTTCCATTAGATTTCAGGAAATCCTACTTAAGGCATAGTAGTTGCCTCAGCAGTCCCCTAGTGACTACCCAACTGCTAAGCCCACTGCTCACTCAAAAGTGTTTCCTTTGAACATCTCCACTTCACCAGACCTTCAAAACTCTATCTCCAAGAAGTCTGTTCAAACTGATCACTGTAATTCAAAGTGGTAACCCAGCGGGTGCCTCAGCAGTTCCCTCAATATCACCCAACCGCTGAGACCACTGCTCCAGTAAAACTCCCACTTACTTGAACTAATGCACATCTTAAGAAAGCCCACATCATCCTGAGCAACACCATATAATCAATCTTCCCATACCTTCACTTTTACTTAAGCAGGTGCCTCAGCATTTCCCTGGTTACCACCGAACTGCTGAGACCACTGCTCTCATTAAGATTGATTATCAATCTACCTTGTCATATCATCAGAAAGATCTTCCCACTCTAAGAAAGATTCTGAGTGCACTTTCATCATACACTGAGCATTTCGCTAGCAGTTGTCTCAGCAGTTCCCTGCTTTCTAGCCAACTGCCAAGTCAACTGCTCACCTTACAAAGCCCAAACTTCATCCATCATAGAAAGTTGTTATACACCATTTATCTAAGAGGCTAAACACTTCCGTTGTGCATCTATAAATCTCCCAAAAGATTATAGATCAACTCATCTAGAAGGGAAAACTTTTAAAGTTGAAAAAGCTTAAAAGTCTATTCACCCCCCCCTCTAGACTTTTACCTCTATCCGGGACCATGATCATAGTTTGAGCACCACTTCTCGAAGTCACATGCTCGAGAATACTACACGAGGTTCAGTTCGAATTTAAAAATTTATTATAGTCCATAGCAGTCCGAACTCCACGTTCCCGACCTCAAAGATAAAGCCTCCTAAGTTTGTGTCTCAAAAGTTCGAGCTTCACTTCTCGAGCCTCCTTCTAGAACTTTAAAGCTCGAACTCACTTCTCGAGCTAGGCCTTCTCGAAGAACAAAGTTTTTTAAGTCCAAAAAGATTGAGGTCAACATCTTCTCCCGATTTTCAAGGTTAACAGGTGTCTAGGTGTAAGGTGGCGTGAATTTTCGATTTTGAGCTACAAGCCAAAATCTCATGTGCACGAGAGATCGCCTCTTCTCACTCATTTTATAATACTAAAGGAAGAGTGACTCATATTTACTGGCTCTCAAGGTCTCTTGATGTCCTAACTCTGAGGTCTAAACTCCAAAACCAAAGGTCAACACAAAGTCAAAGATGGTCTAAGCGTCTAAGCTACACTCTTTAGGTCCCGAAACTTGCAGAAAAGTTCAATCAAACTCGCATCAACGATCGACATTCAACAATCAAACATGGACACATCATCTAGCTCATCATCATTGTGTGATATTCAATTTGCTAAATTGACAAATGATTGGTTAAGGGTAAAATCTTGTAATTATGTTTTCACTGATCAAATGCATTCATCACAGGATAAAACTTCTTCCTTGAGTGATGAATGTATAAAAACGAATTAGAAACATGCCTAGCCAATAATGAAAGTGTCATGAGAAAACACTTGTTTGAACATTCTTTTCTCAGGGTTCGTCTAACCAACGTAAAAAATGAGAACACTAAGCTAAAGTCTAAATTAGAACACTCAGAAGCACGAGTGTGTGACTAAACTAAACAATTGAGAACTTCTCAAGTTGAACGAATAACTGCAGTAAACAATTTTAATTATGTTCAAGTTGAACGCTGCAAATTATTTACTAAGTGTAAGGAGCTGGAGGACTTACTGTAACACCCCCAAATTTCCCACCCAAAACAATGATATATTTAAAAGAAATACTCTATTAATTCATAAAAGAGTTGAAGAAATACAGCGGAAGTCTAAAATAGGGAAATGGGTGTTACCGCCACATTCGGTCATCTCTTAACCGAATGCACAGGCAACTCAAAGTAAAACAATAAAACTAATGTCATAATAAATAAATGTTTATTTCTTGACTAGGTTTGACTAAGGCATCTTCTAATTCGCTCTCAATCGCATGCAATCCATCAATCATCATAAGCATCCAACTCATCACCTGTTAAAATTTAATGGGGGAGATAGGGACAAGAAAAATAACAAAAATTAGCTTTAGAGCTAAGTAAGTACTACCCAACCCCGTAAAATAATCATGTTTGACAAAAATAGAATTTTTATATAATAATATATAAAAATACTCACACCATCGAAATTCTTTTCACTTTCATTTTTCTCCAGACTACTTCTTTACAAAAATCCTCAACTTCTCTATAAAACTTCATAATAACTCTTCTCTTTGATTTCCTCAAAAATCACTTCTTCTCTAACTTCCTAGTAATTTAGAAGGGCGGTGCTCAACCTTTCGGTAGAGCCCGGTGGACCGTGGTTACGGACGGCCACCCCGAACAAGTGCCGGTACCACAACTGCTCTGTTGGAAACGGAACGACTACCTTAAGTGTGTGCACCCCCTAAAAGGGATTCCAAGCCCTCCGAGTAGTAAGTCGTAACGAGTAGTCGGGACTCAGTCTACCAACTACCCCTGAATAAGATATCTTGAATGATTAGGGATTACTACTACCACAACTTCTTCTTAAAAGGGATCATCGATCCAAATATCACTTTAAACTCAAACTGTACTTCTTAGTAGTAGCAAACCTAATCACCCTCCACATTTATTCGGACGTGGAAAACCGACACCACGGATTTCTCCCGTGGTGCTCACCTCTTATGAATCCCTTTTAGGGGGTGTGCACACTTAAGGTAGTCGTTTCGTTTCCAACAGAGCAGTTGTGGTACCGGCACTTGTTCGGGGTGGCCGTCCGTAACCACGGTCCACCGGGCTCTACCGAAAGGTTGAGCACCGCCCTTCTAAATTACTAGGAAGTTAGAGAAGAAGTGATTTTTGAGGAAATCAAAGAGAAGAGTTATTATGAAGTTTTATAGAGAAGTTGAGGATTTTTGTAAAGAAGTAGTCTTGAGAAAAATCAAAGTGAAAAGAATTTTGATGGTGTGAGTATTTTTATATATTATTATATAAAAATTCTATTTTTGTCAAACATGATTATTTTACGGGGTTGGGTAGTACTTACTTAGCTCTAAAGCTAATTTTTGTTTTCTTTTCCTTGTTTTGTTTCTGCACTTTATTTGTGCAGGTGAGGATGATGTTGTCGAGTGATGATTGCTTGCACGGCCGAGAGCGAGTTAGAAGTCGCCTCAGTTATACTAGTCATGAAATAAACATTTACTTTTCAAACACTTTACTTTTATTAAATTAGTTGTTATGTTTTTAGTTGCCTGTGCATCCGGTTGAGAGATGACCGGATGTGGCGGTAACACCCATTTCCCTATTTTAGACTTCCGCTGTATTTCTTTAACTCTTTGATGAATAAATAAAGTATTTCTTTAAAATATATCATTGTTTTGGGTGGGAAAAACGGGGGTGTTACAAATTGGTATCAGAGCCTAAAGTTTTAATTGGGGATTTTTCAAAACGTTTTCCAAAGATTTTTCTTGGAGATATCTCAAAAAGTTTTTGAAAACATTTTTATAAAATTAGGAAATGAAAATGACAAGGAGAGACTGGTTAGGAACGCGGTGAGAATATGATGTGAGATTTTCAAGTTATTGATTTATATGATCGAGTTGTGAAATTTATGTAGTTGCTTGCTTGTGTGAAATATATGAAGTTAGATGGCATCTTTGAATGCCTATATGTGTTAGAGCTTAGTATGGACCTAGTGAAGGACCTTGCGGTTCAGATAGTGTAGAGACTTTTTGAATGCCTTATTAGTATTTAAGAGACTTGTGAGAAAAAAAAAAAAAAGTTAAGTGGTCAAAATGATAAAAGTCGTATTTTAGTTATAGAGGCGTAACCTCTCTTTAAGGAGGGTAGAATTTAATACTCAAAAATTTTGACATAAGGTCTTAGTTTATGTTTCGGGATGAAACATCTTTTAAGGAGGGTAGAATGTGACACTCCAAAAATTTAAGTAAAAATAAAATAATTTTATTTTTGGGATAAAAATGTTAGATTTTAATAATTAAGTGAATCAGTTAAAATTTTAACAGTTAAGACATTTTTAGTCGGATAAAAAATGTTTCAATAAAAGGAATGACATTTTTATTATTATTACAAAAGTGACGTTTTGATAACAAGTGATATGTTATAACAATTATAATATATATGTATAGGGTAATATTATGTCCAAGATTACACTAAAAGTAATAATAATAATAATAGAAGTTAAATATTAATACTCCTAATACATAAGCTTTATATAAGTAAAGTTCGTAGCATTATTTTATACGATCTTTAATATTAGGAGTATGACCTACGTTGGAGTGTTACCATTCATTCCTACAACGTATACGTTATACGTACATGATTACTTCGTATTACAACGAAATGATCGGTGAGTCATGTACAAAGCGAAACGGACGTAACGCCATACCTAGAACCTTCTTCTTCATGAGTATATACATCAGCTACTAACGCAATCTACCTTGCATCACAAACGATATGCGATCCGTTTGATATATATACATACGCCGTACACACTCGCAGCCGAAGAAAAAAAAGGAAGGATCGACCTTTAGTTCGCTATAACTATGAAGGAGAAGTCTTGGAGGAACAGCCGGGACCAACGCTGGATGTCGCCACCAAGCTGCAGTCACCGGAGTTGGACTGTGCCGCCGGCTCGCAACGTCCTACCGTTCTCTTCGTTCTTAACATCGCCAGAGTAAGAAGATAGCCACCGAAGGAAGATGACACGCCGGTGTATCACTGCTCGGATGCCAGATCGTTTCAACGACGTAGAAGGAGTCGCCGGAAGAGGGAGGACGAAGAGGAATGCTTCACCGGAGGGAATAACACGCCGGAGTATTGTTACAGACCGCCGGACTGCGTCGTCGCCGATCTGCCGGGCTGTCACGCTGCGACTTGCGAGACTGCTTGTGGTGGACGACAGGAGGAGAAGCTTCGCCGGACAAGGCTGCGCGCCCGCGTCGGAGAAACCCAGTTGATCGTATCTACCGCCGGACTTCTAATGAGGGAAAGTCGATGACTGAGCTTCTCTCTGGACGGAGCCAGAGGGATATCCGTCTGTCAGAGACGTCGCAGAGAGCCACTGAATCCGTCTTCAGAAAAAGATCTCGCCGGAGGAGGAACTAAGCTACTACGCCGGAGAACGAAGAAGAAGCTGGCTGGGCTGGTGCCGCAAGATCAACTCGCTGCTACCGTAGACGATGCCGGATTCCCCTGCCCCGGTCCAGACGGTGTCACGCTGAGGATGCCGGAGGAGATGCGTCTGCGTCGTCGTCGCCCTCCTCGTTGCTCATATCTGCATGCGTAATACTTCGTATGTTATTACTCCGTACTTGTTTAATACTTGGGCCGGTAGTTGGGCTGGGCCAAAACTCTTGGGCTGAATAATAATAATAATAATAATAATAATAATAATAATAATAATAATAATAATAATAATAATAATAATAATAATAATAATAATAATCTGCAAAATTGATAAGTTTGACATGGGAAATATTAATGATGAAATTGGCTTGATTAATTGATAGTAATCACTTGGATAAATTAGTTAATTGACAAAATTAAATAATGTTAGATGATAAAATGAATTGTTGGTTAATTAATATTACATTGAAATAATAATTAGTTATTTAGATATTTTGATTTAGTACCATAATTAGATTAAATAAAATTGGATGGATGTTATTTTCACTATTTATTGGATTATTTGAAGTAGAAAATTGAATAGTTAATTCGGATATTTTATTCAAATACTATAATTAAGGGCTGATTAGTAAGGTATTTTGATTAATAAAAAGTGATTAATTCAGATAAATAATTAATTACATTAATAAATTCGAATAAGGGAACAAAAGGGAAAATTGGATAAAATATTGAATAAGTGACTAATTATACCATCTTAATTAAAAAGGTGATTATTTAGAGACCGGAGTAGAAGAAGAGAATTAGGAGCACCCGGACTAGAGGTAAGTTTCTCTGCCAATCCAAAAATCGTTTCCTCGTATTATATATGTATTATGTGATACGTGATTTTAAGTGTGAAGTATGATTTTTATGCATGTGATTCTGAGATGGTTCGTGGAACTAAGTGCTTTTGGGGGTAAATATTTTATCTAAATATTTTTAAAGCAGTTTGAGAAGTTGAGAAATATTTTGAAGTATATTAATTCAAGATAAAAGAATGATTTCATAAGAGGTGAGCACCACAGGAGAAATCCGTGGTGTCGGTTTTCCATGTCCGGATAAATGTGGAGGGTGATTAGGTTTGCTACTACTAAGAAGTACAGTTTGAGTTTAAAGTGATATTTGGATCGATGATCCCTTTTAAGAAGAAGTTATGGTAGTAGTAATCCCTAATCATTCAAGATATCTTATTCAGGGGTAGTTGGTAGACTGAGTCCCGACTACTCGTTACGACTTACTACTCGGAGGGCTTGGAATCCCTTTTAGGGGGTGTGCACACTTAAGGTAGTCGTTTCGTTTCCAACAGAGCAGTTGTGGTACCGGCACTTGTTCGGGGTGGCCGTCCGTAACCACGGTCAACCGGGCTCTACCGAAAGGTTGAGCACCGCCCTTCTAAATTACTAGGAAGTTAGAGAAGAAGTGATTTTTGAGAAAATCAAAGAGAAGAGTTATTATGAAGTTTTATAGAGAAGTTGAGGATTTTTGTAAAGAAGTAGTCTTGAGAAAAATCAAAGTGAAAAGAATTTTGATGGTGTGAGTATTTTTATATATTATTATATAAAAATTCTATTTTTGTCAAACATGATTATTTTACGGGGTTGGGTAGTACTTACTTAGCTCTAAAGCTAATTTTTGTTTTCTTTTCCTTGTTTTGTTTCTGCACTTTATTTGTGCAGGTGAGGATGATGTTGTCGAGTGATGATTGCTTGCACGGCCGAGAGCGAGTTAGAAGTCGCCTTAGTTATACTAGTCATGAAATAAACATTTACTTTTCAAACACTTTACTTTTATTAAATTAGTTGTTATGTTTTTAGTTGCCTGTGCATCCGGTTGAGAGATGACCGGATGTGGCGGTAACACCCATTTCCCTATTTTAGACTTCCGCTGTATTTCTTTAACTCTTTGATGAATAAATAAAGTATTTCTTTAAAATATATCATTGTTTTGGGTGGGAAAAACGGGGGTGTTACAAATTGGTATCAAAGCCTAAAGTTTTAATTGGGGATTTTTCAAAACGTTTTCCAAAGATTTTTCTTGGAGATATCTCAAAAAGTTTTTGAAAACATTTTTATAAAATTAGGAAATGAAAATGACAAGGAGAGACTGGTTAGGAACGCGGTGAGAATATGATGTGAGATTTTCAAGTTATTGATTTATATGATCGAGTTGTGAAATTTATGTAGTTGCTTGCTTGTGTGAAATATATGAAGTTAGATGGCATCTTTGAATGCCTATATGTGTTAGAGCTTAGTATGGACCTAGTGAAGGACCTTGCGGTTCAGATAGTGTAGAGACTTTTTGAATGCCTTATTAGTATTTAAGAGACTTGTGAGGAAAAAAAAAAAGTTAAGTGGTCAAAATGATAAAAGTCGTATTTTAGTTATAGAGGCGTAACCTCTCTTTAAGGAGGGTAGAATTTAATACTCAAAAATTTTGACATAAGGTCTTAGTTTATGTTTCGGTACGAAACATCTTTTAAGGAGGGTAGAATGTGACACTCCAAAAATTTAAGTAAAAATAAAATAATTTTATTTTTACTTAAATTTTTGGAGTGTCACACTTACTTGCTAAGAGAGGTCAAACCCAGCAAACCATTTTCTTAAACCAGTCTAAATACACCAGTTTCTACAATCCCAAGGAAGGCTTAGGTTTCCAAAACCCATGCAATCTAAAGAAAGTTGATTGTGCTCAGTTGTATGACATTCGATATACGGGCTAGGGTTTGACGAATTTATGCACTTCGTGGGAGCGTCAAAACTGATGTCGAAGGATAGGAAAAGAGAGAAAATAGTCCTAAGGATGAGATCTCATTTGACTACGCTGAACTAAATCCTAGTTACAAAGCAAGATAAATTCCTCTGTCTGATGACTATGCATCACTTTTTCCTCAAGGAAGTAAGTCTGAGTCTGTGTCTGAGGGAGGAAGATTTATCTGTTTATGAAAAACCTAAAACTGATAATGTTTACATTCCAAAGATCATTCGCAAAATTGTGGATCTTCAAAGATCTTTGGAAACTGAAAAAGAGGTTTTCAAAACAGAAAAGGAACAAGTTTAAAATGAGATTTCCCTTCTAAAAAATGCCCCGAAGTCCGACATAACCTCTACCTCCTCTCCTGTGTGAACTATGCCCAGATTTCAACAGTCGAATAATCTAATAATAATTGAAAGAATTATAACAGTAGAAGAGAAATCTCACCAATAACGTATACCGTGTAGAATGATGAATCCTTGAAGAACAATTACACAGTACTCGAATGAATAAGCTAGAGAGAGAATTTCTATTCTACGTGCTCTACATAGAATAATATGCGGAAACAGAATGTGTAGAGACTTAGCAGTTTTCGGCCATCTAACCCTATATTTATAGGAGTGATATTCGAACTGCCCTATTACAATTAGGAATACAGCTTTAAGCTTGTGGGCTTAATTAGAGCACTAATAATTGGGCCTAATTTTCTCTTAGCTAATCTATTTAAATACAAAGACTCATTCAATAAAATACAATTAATTTGAACATAATAAAATAATATTCTAACATTCTCCCCCTTTGTGTTCAAATGTCGATGAAGCGTTGTTTATCTTTGAATCTTGTACAATGACTTCCTATAGCCAAGGATGACTTCATAATGTCTGAGAGTGCTTCTGAAATCAAGTCTAACTCTTACGGATTCGGCAATGTCCGCAATAAGAGCAATCTGGATTGCGTCATCTGGATCTTCAGAATTTTGTAGCTTCAGTGCAGCTTCTCCCAGACGGTCTTCTATGATTCTGAGCGTACCATCGCAATACTTTTGAATTTCATCCAAGAGCAGGATTCGTTTGATGCCTTTGTAATCTCTGTAGATGAGTCCTATCTCGGGTTGTGTGACGATGGTGCCTTCTTCAAAAAATTTGATCCATTTAGCTCTATTTCTCGGAGCAGTCGTGTTCACTTTTGGAAAATTGTTTTCAATGGCTATTTGCAGATCAAAGAGAGAATAATACTTGACTTGTCTCATCATGAATCTCTTGAGTGCATTTAGGCCTAGATCTCTGTCTTTTTGCGGTAGATCCTTCAAATTGATGTATTTGTACTCGTAGAATAACTGGATCAAATCTTTTGCAACAACGTAGTATAGATCAGCTTCAGATGCTCTTTGGATCATGTTGTTTTGTCGCTCAAACTCATAAATAGGATAGAATGTCTTGCCGATATGATGGATCTCTACAGCTCTAATCCCTATGATCGGTGAATCAGAATGCTTGACCAATCTCTTTCGGAGTTCATAAGGATCATTATGATCAGCTGACATGTTGCGTAGCATCCAGATGTGTCCAGAAGCGGTAGTTCCTTCCAGGTGTTCCAATCCTCTTAGCTCAAGCTCATCGACCTTCTTTATGCTCTTTTCATTTCTCCAAATCCTTGATCTCAGATCTTCTTGATATGGCACGAATATCTTGATGTTCTCCCAATCTGTCTCAAACTTGTCTTCTATTTTGGATTCCCCTGGGTGCATCTTGATCAGATCATTGACTAAATGAAAATCAGGAAATGGATTGTCATAAAATTCTCCTTGAGCATACTCCACAGGTTCCAGTCCCATCAGCTTTTCAGCAGCTGTCTTCTTAACTTCTCGAATGTAGTGCAACTTGATGAGATCTTCTTCATTGGTCAACTTTTGAAGTTCGTCCTTTTCATTGTCTTCTATCCAGTCAAGCAATATCAGATCAGCAACTTTCTTTTTTAGTTCTCTTTCTTTTGTCTTTGAAACTTTCTTCCTTAATGATGACGGTTCATCAGCTGGAATTGGGATATAAGCGGACTTAGAAGAATATGTTTCTCTTTCAGCTTATGGAACTCATGGATCATTGGGAATAAATGTGGTAGCAGTGGGTCAACATAACACCGGAGTCATAGAGACTTACCATTTTCGTCATACTTGAGACTTGCTCGTTCTGACGGCCTAAAGACTGTTCATATCGATGTTGCATTGTCAGGACTTCCTTCCAATCCTTGGTCAACATCCATAAAGGATGAGCCTATATAAGTTCTCGAGAGGACACAAAGTCCTGGGTAAGTGTTTAGGGGTACGGAAGGGTGAAAACGGTTAAGACTAGTGACTCGTGAGGTGCGGTAGAGGATGAGGGTTTAGGCTGAGAAGATGTGGATGGTTCAGAGCTTGTGGAAAATGGAATGAGGGATTGTGAAGTGGTTTGCTCACAAGTACGATACCTTTTCTCCCCCTCATGATGATCCGAGTCATCGGAGTCATCATGTTTACGGACTTGTAAGAGGTGAGGTGGAAGGTTTGTTTCGGATAAGAGTCTATTGAGAAAATGCTCAGATAAATCAATGACGTTCATTTGGGTAAGGTCAAGGTGTGAGGTAGATGGTGTGGATGTGGGTATGATGGTAGTCGGTGTAACGGATGATGGAAGAGTTCCTATGGAGGGAGTTGGGTGTGATCTTTGGTCTGCTACGCCTGTTGGGTCTACAGAGCGTAGGTCTTGTAAAAGTGAAAGTTTGAAGGCTAGGATCTTAGACCTTAGATCCTCCCTAGTTAAACTAGCGAATGAAGAAAAACCTGGCCTAAATGAAGTATTGGTTCTCACAACATCACTAAAAATAGTGTTGCCATGGCCTGCTGGGGAGTTAAGTGTGGCAGGACTTCCAACCGTCATTGGTGTACCTCTGGTCGTTAAGACATGAGGTACTGAGCTTGTATCAGTGTGTGCTGTAGAATAAGGTTGTGCCCTAGAAAATGATAAAAAATCTAGGATGGTGGACACATGACCTAAAGTGCATTGGTTCACAGTGTGGGGCGGTTCACTGATGGGTTCCCCTATTTGGGTTGAAACAACCATCTGTTAGGAGACGGTTGAGTGGTCTAAGCTTGGCTCATTTTGCACTATTGAACTCGATGTAGCGACTTCTACTCGGGAACTGACAACGTCAAAACCTTTACCTATGGGCTGAGTTCGGATTATTGTAGTGATTGGGGATGATGAAATAATTATAGTACTAGAGAAAGAGACATCAGCTCTCTTGGACTGAGTCTCACCTGCCCTCTTCTTAGTTTTAGTCACTCTCGGACCCTTACTTTCACTCAGTTTAGAAGTTCCCTAGGTAGAAAAAGTTGGGTTTGACTGCATCGTGGGACCAGAAGAGATATTAACCTTGTATTCTTGAACGTGTGGATCATTTGGAGCAGCAAGGTTGAGTAGAGCATCAGGAATGGGCATTGGTTGCATCTCAGCAGTGTTGTCAGAGCTCTTGAAGTAGAGTAGCTGAGGAATCTCTTAAAGCTCTGTTGTAGGCCTTGGTGGTATGCTGACATCTTCCTTCATGAAATGATCAATTAGAATGGAGAACCAACGTACATATGGAATGTACTTGGTCTTCTTGTTTGATGTCCTTGTGCTCAGTTGCTCTAGAATCTCCAACCAGATCAGTTGCGCCCAGTCATAATTCTTTGAAAACATCACTCCGTAGACCAGCTTCAGAATGTCAATGTTGCATTGATTGTGGCATGTTTGCTTGGATGAGAGGCACTTTTTAAGAATTCTAAAAAGTGTTCTCCGTGGCCTATCTTGAGCATGTCAGAGAGGATTGTGGGATTGTCGGAAAATGGGTCATATTCAGATCGTATGGGTAGATGGAGGAGGGTGCAGAAGGTATTTAGGGTGATTTGGACAGTGGAGTTGGCTATTGTGGCTTCGAGAGTAGGAATGGGGTCATTGGTGGTGTGCATTGTTCCCCAGAGTTGTCGGAGATAGATTTTTGGGGCTTTGACTGAAAAGTGAGTGTTGGCCATAATGAATGCCCTTTGAGTATGGAAATCATCACGTTGTCTTAGCATTTGAAAACGGTGGGATCCAGCACCTGATTGTTGTCTTTAATATCAATCCAACTCTCCTTTGGATACACTTCCTTCTCTGTTATGAAAGCCATTGCCTGAATTGCACAGATAAACACTTGTGATCAGAAAAAACGGTTTTGGGTTGGGTCAATTGGGCTTGGTTTTGGGTAAATGGTCTAAGGTATTTGGGTGTAGGATTTAGGTTATGGGATCTCGGGTGGGGGGGGGGGGTTAGGTAGAGGACTTCGGGTGAAGGATCTCGGTAGCCCTTTTGTATGATTTCGGATAGGGGGATTTCGGAAGGGCTTTGAAGAGAGATTTTGGTTAATGGGTTTTCGGGTTGTGGAATCAAGGATTTCGGTGGGGGGGATTTCGGGTATCCGAGATTTGAGATTTTGGTAGATGGGATTTCGGATAAGGGTTTTTGGGTTCTCGGGTTAAGATTTCGGGGATAGGGATTTTGGATGGCTGAGGCTTAAAAGATTTCGGGAGCCCGTAATGAAAGATTTCGGGTCTCTGGATTTCAGGTAAGGACTTTGAATGGGAATTAGGGTGATGATCTCGAAAGGATTTCTTGGGAAGATGATTTCGACTGAGTTTGTGGTTTCGAGATCAGGGTTTCGGGAGACGGAATTCAGTTATGGAAACTCGAAGGGTGGATATTAAAAGCTTTTGGCTATGGAAGCTTTTGGGAATGGGGATTTGAGGGATGGTCGTTGGTGAGTGAAGGTAGACGACGGTGGGGGTGGTTTCCGGTGGTCTGAGCCGGTTCCCTCATCGTAGTTCTGAGAATACATGCAATAAAACACACTCACACACACATGCAAATAAAAGTAAACAACCTTAAGAAATTTGGAGAAGATGATCGGTGAGGAAGATGATGAACTGTGATGGCCTTTGAGTGCTTTTAGAGAGAAGTGAGAGATGAAGAATGAGAGAGTAATGACAATATTTCAACTGTTTCTTTCTTAAGTACCCGCAGAAAGAATAAAGTATAAAATTTGTTTTTTGTATTTTTTTGATTTTTGGAAACTCACTGAATTTAACTGACTAAAATTCTAAACTGACTCAAACTAAAAGGAAACATATTTTTGTGATTTTCTAATTTTGAAAAAAATTGCGGATACTAAAAGAAATTAAAATTACTCCTCCTCAATTGTTACACTCAGACTAGACTAATTTTGTTCCCCCTTAATGTTTGCACATCTTAGGGAAACAGACCAAGAAACTGACTCAAAATAAAAGAAAACTAACATGACTCAAAAAAACTAAAAAAATAAAATAATAAAATAAAAAACTCCCCCTATACTTGTGCACGGTATTAAAATTCCAAATTCAGCATTCCCAGTTTAGAGACCAGGAACTGAAATCGTTTCTCGTCAAGAGCTTTTGTGAATAGATCAGCCAACTGTAGCTCAGTGCACATAAAGTTTAGGTCCACGTGACCTTTTTCAATATGATCTTTGATGAAGTGGAATCTCAGGTCAATGTGCTTAGTGTGAGAATGATGAACTGGGTTGCAAGAGATAGCAATCACACTTTTGAGTCACTGTAAATCGGAATGTGGTCAAAATAGAATCCAAAGTCATGTAGTTGAGTCCTCATCCATAATACTTGTGAACAACATCTAGCAGCAGTGACATATTCAGCCTCTGCCGTAGATGTGGACACACAATTTTGCTTCTTTGAGGAAAATCAGCTTTTCTCGAAGAAATTGAGCACTACCAGAAGTACTCTTTCTATCCATTTTACATCCAGCGAAATCCGCTTCAGTAAACGCAATCAGATCAAATGCAGTCTCCTTAGGATATTAGAGTCCTAGATTGGGAGTTCCTTTCAGATAGCAAAGAATTTGTTTCACAACCAGTAAATGGGATTCTTTTGGATTTGCTTGAAAACGAGCACAGAGACAGATAGCAAACATTATTCAGGTTGGCTTGAGGTCAAATACAGCAACGAACCAATCATTCCCCTATAAGTGGTAACATTCACAGGCTTTCCCGATGGATCTATATCGAGCTTGCAGGCTGGAGTCATCAGGGTTTTCACAGGCGTGCTGTTCTCTTGACCGTATTTCTTCAGCAAATCATGAATGTACTTGGACTGATGACTGAAAATTCTGTCAGGCAATTGTTTAACTTGCAGTCCAAGAAAGAAATTCATTTCACCCATCATGCTCATTTCGAACTTAGATTGCATCAGACTTCCAAACGCAGTGCAGAGGGCCGGATCAGTGGAACCAAAAATGATGTCGTCAACGTAGATCTGTACCAAGATGATATCAAACCCATGACGCTTAATGAAGAGAGTAGTATCAATTGTTCCTTTTGAGAAGCCAGAATCAACTAGGAAATCAGATAATTCCTCATACCAAGCTCTCGATGCTTGTTTGAGTCCATACAAAGCTTTATCCAGACGATATACGTGATCTGGATATTTTTCACTGATGAAGCCTTCCGATTGATCCACATTAACTTCTTCTTTCAAGATCCCGTTCAAAAATGTTGTTTTGACGTCCATTTGATAGATGGTGAAGTTCTTGTGTGCAGCATAAGCCATGAACAGTACAATCGAATGGCTTCAATGAGTGCAACTGGTGCGAACGCCTCATTGTAGTCGATGACTTCTTGTTGATTATAGCCTTTCGCAACCACACAGACCTTATTGGGAATCACGATCCCGTCTTCATCTTTCTTGTTCTTGAAGATCTACATAGTGCCTATGATTGATTTTCTAGGGGGACGAGGCACAAGTGACCAGACTTTCAGTCTCTCAAACTGATTGATTTCTTCTTGCATGGCGATTATCCGATCAGGATCAGCTAACGCTTCAGTGATATGAGTAGGCTCAGATTGACTTAGGAAACAAAAAAACAGACATTCATTCTCGGTAGCAGATCGTGTGCACACTCCACATGAAGGATCTCAAAGTATGAGATTGGGTGGATGAGCACGTGTCCATTTTCTAATGTGAGGAAGCGGCTGAGCATTATTGTTGGGTTGCTGATCAACATAAGGATTATCAGCATGAGGAACAAATGAAGATGTAGGATCAGTGGTCGGAGGCGTTGTAGTTTCAGTAGTGGTTTCAGAAGATGATGGAGTTGATGCAGAAGTAGGAGTTGTAGCTGTAGAAGCAGTGGTGGGTGTAAGAGATGGATCATGTGGTTGTGGATTCTCGTATATTTTGTCAAAGAGATGCTCGAGATCCACAATGATGGAATCAGGTGACGGAGATGAGGTGGGTAGTGGTGCTAGAACACCAGTGATATCAGGTTCTGAACTGATATGTCCAGAAGCCTGTTCTTCCTTTTCTTCAAAGGTCACATTGATGCTTTCAATGACCTTCTTTCTGTCTCTAATGTAAACTCGGTAAGCTTTAGACAAAGAGGAGTAGTCAATAAACACGCCTTCAATACCTTTGGGGTCAAACTTGCTTCGATCTTCCCTATCATTAGCAACAAAGCACTTGCATCCAAAGACCCTTAGAAAAGAAACACTGGGAGTTCGGCGGTTGATCAGCTCATATGGTGTCTTTCCAAACCTTTTGTGAATTGAGGTCCTAATCTGAGTGAAGCAAGCAGTGTTGATAGCTTCAGCCCGGAGAAAATGTGGAACTTTGGAATGGATCAGCATTGTTCTTGCAGCTTCAACAAGAGTTCTGTTTTTTCTTTCAACCATCCCATTCTATTGTGGGGTTTTTGCTGCAGAGAATTGCTGAATGATGCCTTGAGTCTCATAGAATTCACCGAGTTTCTGGTTTTTGAACTCAGTACCGTTGTCAGATCAAATGAAAAGAATGGTTGCCTGCAGTAGATTCTGTGTAGTACGGATGAAGGAGATGATGATGTCTGATGTCTCGTCTTTTGAGCGTAAGAATCGGATCCATGTGTATCTTGAGTAGTCATCTACTATCACCAGGACATATTTCTTCCCATTGATACTTTGTGTACGCATGGGCCCGCAAAGATCCATGTGAACCAATTCAAGAGGTCGTGTAGTAGATGCTGTCATTTTCGCCTTGTGAGAAGCTCTTTTCATTTTTCTAAGTGCGCAAGAATCGCACAGATGATCACATTTGCTTTGCAGTGCTGGCAGACCAGTAACGAGCTTCTTTGATGATGATGTATGACGATCACGGTAGTTTAGATGAGACATCCTCTTATGCCACAGTTGATTTAGTTCAGATGACACTCTTGAGAGCAGGCAAACATCGGTATTGGGAAACACAGTTTTCAGCACAATGGTGTAAAGACTGGATTTGCGTCTTCACCTCAGGATGGTGTTTCCTTAGTGATCCTTCACACAACACTTGTTACCTCGGAATATGACTTTCATGCCCTTGTCACAGAATTGACCGATGCTAAACAAGTTACGCGTTAAACCAGCAACATATGAGACATCTTTGATTGTGACCCTGCTATTGCAGATATCTCGAAACCCAAGGATAGGAGCAGAGTCACTGTTTCCAAATCTTACTTTCCCACCAAATTTGTCAACGTAGTTGCTCAACAGCTCTTTCTTCCCAGTCATGTGTGTGGAGCAACCTGAATCTAAGTACCACACATGACTGACCAACAAAAATTAAGCAGTCTTAGGTACCCATTTTAGGACGGGTCCATCCTTTTTATGTGAAGAAAGAATTGAATTAGTTTTAACTAGATCACTTTTAGGAACCCAAACTTGCTTGACTTTATGAAATTTGTTTGAATGGTTCTGGAAATGTGAATGTGATGTTTCAGAGTTTATGAAAACTTTCTCTCTTTCTAATCTTTTGAGATGTTTGACAAAATAAACCTTGAGAGGATAATTCAAGCATACACCTTTACATGAAGAGAAAATATCACAATCATTATTGGCATTCACATCACACACATCATGCTTTGAAAAAGGATAAGAATTTAATTGATCACACTTAAAATAATCACTTGAATTAGGATCCACACAACTAGAGTGAGAATGAGAAAGCTTAGGAGAACTATTAGAAACAGATCAAAGGAACTAGAAGGAGAACTAGAATGAAAACAATTTCTAAATCTATTACAAGACTTTTCCACAAAATTAAAGATTTTAGAAATCTTCTTTGTCTGCTCAGGTCTTGTATCCTTGCTTGACTTCGTCTTTGGAGTCCAGATCATCCTTCGTGCAGTGGATTTAAAGAAAGCTTTTCATGCATGTGGTGCAGAGGATAAGTTCCTTTTCTTTTCAAAATTATTTTTCTTTTTGTGCTCATTAGAAAAGGAAGTCTCAGGAGATTTTGAGGCTTAAGAGGATTTGTCAGACAATTCAGAAATTTTCCTTAAAAGATTTTCTTTTTCAAGTTTAAACTTTTCACGTTCCTCTTCAAAAGATGAGTGGAGGTCAGCTATTTTCTTAATGAGACGAGGAACATAGGGTTCTGAAACTTTTGAGGTTGAGGCTTCTTCCTCACTGGACACGTTTTGATTCTCAGGAGGAGAATGGGTAAGATAGTCATTTGACAAAGGAATTTCTCTAGTGGCATAACTGTCATTGAGAGAAGTATAATCAAAACTAATCTCAGCTTTAGCCTTATTCTTCCTCAATGGTTTCAGACGCACCAGTGAATTTCATAAGTTTAGTCAACCCTAGGTTCATATATCTTATGTCGTAAAGTTGAATGCAATCGACTTTCTTCAAATTTTCAGGGTTTTGAAAGCCTAATCCTTCTCTAGGGTTGTAAAACTGAGTATCCTTGATTTTGTTATTCAAAAGATGATTTGTCTGTTCGGTTCGACCTTTCTTGGCTAAGATGTCCTCTAACTCCTTTATCTTAGAGTAAAGTTGACCTCGTTCTTTGTTAATTAGATCATATCGAATAACAGCTTCAGAACGTTGTCGTTTATTCTCATCACGTTCCTTAGTTAAGTCACTAACAGTTTGCTTAAGCTTAATTACTTCTGACTCTAACTTAGAAACTTTTTCGCGTGAGTCTTTTAAGCGTGCTGTTTCAAAAGCTCCTTCTAACACTTGTTTTTCCAGAACTGTTTGATTATTAGCAAGTCTGTCTTCAATTCAAGTTTCTTTATCTTGTTTTTCTCTCTTTTTAGAGAAGTGATTAACTCTTTCATTTTGTCGTTTTGTTGAGAGATTAAAGAGTTTAGGTTACTTACCTCATTTTCAGCTAGGAGCATTGTCTTCTTCTTCAGAGTCATCACTTTCGCTTCCAGATTCAGTTACCCTTGCTATCCGAGCCAAATTCTCAGGCTCACTATCTTTAGAATCTTCGAGCCAGCTATCATGTTCAGCCATTAGGACAACCCCTTGCTCCTTTTGTATAGCGAGTTGTGCCTTCTTCATATAGTAGTTGAAGTCCTTCTTCTTGGCAGATCGGCACTCTTTAGAAAAGTGTCCAAGCTTTCCACATTTAAAACACTTCATTGGGTCACTGCTGACTAGCTTATCTGATGGTCTGCTGACTCTTTCAGAATAATTTTAGGAAGAAGTTCTTTGTTTGTTGTTTGTAGTAGGATTTCTGAACTTAGTGAACTTCTTGTTTATTTCCTCGTCATGTTGGTCAGTAATGCCAGCTCTTTCTTCAGCTCATTAATCTCAGGGTCAGAATTAGACATGTTCTTCTCTTCATCGGATGAGTTATCTTCAAAGGTAAATTTAGGAACTTTTTCTTTCTTCTTCTTTTCAGATGAGAGGAGGGCAAGTGTATCAACAATGTTCTTTCCCTTTGAAGAATTGACATTTTCACGAATATCCTCAGAGAATTCTCCTAGACAGTCATAGAGATTGTGGATGGTCAGCTCATCCAGATCTTTGTTTTGTCTGATTCATTTGGCTGTTTTCTTCCATTCGGGCTTGAGAGACCTCAAAAAGCAAAGATTGACTTCTATATTGCTTTTACGAATGTTAATTTTCTTCGTTTCGTTAAGAACCATGAGAAAACGTTGATAGGTATCTTCCAGCTCTTCATCAGTTCTAACAGAAAAGGAGTCATATGCAGTCAGGGTGTGTGCTTGATAGACCCAGTATACTTAACAATCAAACAATCTAACAGTTAAAAGAAGAAGTAGATAGAAAGATAGCAGATGAAAACCAAATCTGGTATACCGTATGAAACCTCGCTGCTCTCCCTGGACAAGGAGAGCAGCGGAAACACTACTCTCTCTCTATCTCGCCTCTGCGTCTCTAAAGCCTCAACGTTTTTTTAGGGTTCCCATAAGTTAGCCTCCTTTTATAGGAGAAGTTGGCTAACTTACGGGTTACAAGGAATCTAACGGGCTGATACACATTTGTGGCCCGTATTACACTTTTAATTAATAATTACACAAATACAAAAATATTTAATTAGATTGGACACCATAAAATACCTAACAATCTCCCCCTTGGTGTTCAATCGTGTTGAATCATCATTGCAGCGCAGATATCTTTGTCTTTGTTGTTATTTAGCTTCCTTTGTCTTTGAACTTGACTTCTGAGGAAGGCTTTCTGAAGAAGTCCTTGCAATCTCCCCTTTGATGTCTTCTTGTAAATTTGATCTTTGATGTCGGGGGTTGAGGGATCTTCAGTATCTTGCATGTAGTCATTGCCTTCCAGAAGTTGCCCTTGATCAGCTTGGATGAAGTCCGATGACGCCTCTAGAATGAATGTTCTTTGAAGAATAGGGGGCGTGCACGGGATTCATCTTCACTACATGAGTATTTGAACTCTGTCTCCTCCAAAATGTAGTCTTTTTGACTGTTTGGAATGAATGCATTTGAGGAGAACCTTTCGGTGGCACAGCGGAACATAATGATGGTTGACTTGTGAGCGTAGCTGACCATTTGAGTTGCGGAGATAGTAGAGAGAGTGTTGGAGGAGAGAAGTGTCCCAGAATGATTTTTTTACAGTTAACAGCATGTGGACCACTGTCCCCCTCATGACGATCCGATGAATCGGGGCGTCATGCCTTTCTTCTTTTATTCTATGGAAAATGAAGCAGGAAAAAAAAGCAGAATTTAAAGAAGATAATGTAGCCCCCCCAGGGTTGTGTAGATGCCAGTTATCATCACTATAGAGTTAAACTCTAATGTGATGGCCTCAAAATGATGGTGATTCTTATGTTGCATCAGCAGGACTTCCTTCCAATGATTGGTCTACATCTGTAATAGATGAGTCCTATGGAAGTTCTCGCGGGTCATGTAGACCTGCAACTGACTCAAAAGGTGCATCTGTGTCCTAGAAAATTTCAAAACATTTGGGAGTGAGGTAACTAGACACGATGTGATCAATGAATGTTCAATGGCATGGGGCTGAGGCCACTGTAGTTAGTAATGAGAGATGCGGTTCCCCGTGAAATATGATTAAGCACCTGTCTGTTGGGAGACAAGTGAGTGGTCTTGGGTAGGGTTAAACATGCACTGTTGGACAAGATGCAGTGACTTCTACCCGGGATCTGATTAAATCAGTCCTGAACCTATTTGGGAATTGTCCAGAGTATTTGAGTGGCTAGGAGTAAATGTTCAATACATAGCAGGCAGTTGAGGTAGCAGACTCATCATTGATGATTGTTTTCCTTCTCGCTTGAGCCTTCTGCTTCCTAACTCTCATAATGATTACTCACTCACTTACTCACTCACTTACTCTCGGCTTTGTCCCTTGGGTGGGCTTAGTTGGGTTTACTAAGCCATAGGAACATGTTCTCTCATTGATTTTCTCTCTGTACTCCCCCTCAACTGGAGCACTCGGTATGCTTTGTCATTGTTAGGCACCGGGGAGGATAACATTGAACACTCCCCCTAGAATGTTGCATCCGTTGAGAGATTCCTTGCTTTGTCGATGTAAGGCGCCATGAGGAGAAAACTGAAACTCCCCCTCAGAATGTGCAAGGTTTTATTGCTCACAGCTCGTCATACCCGCCATGTGTGTGGAGCAATCTGAACAGGACACATGACGGTTTCCCTAAGCTCATCATTTGGAATTTCAGCATGTTTGAGGATCACACAATGTTGATGAGTTAAGGGAGGCTTCAGCAGTTGATTGTTGATTGCTGTAAGATGACCGTTGACGCGAGGTTGATTGAATTATCTACGATTTTCGGACCTCTACATTGGAGCTTAGACCTTAGGTTTGACTTTGAAAGAATTTGACCAGATTTGCCTAAGTTTTGACCTGGACATCGGTGATTTACAAAGTTTGTCGGAAAACTAACGTTTTGACCCTCAAGGACTGCGAGTGAGGGCGCGTGAGAAAGGGTTCTGGGGCATAGCCGAAGAATTAATGTAGATCTTGTCGTTAGATTTCCAACAAAAAAAGTTTGCTAAAATCGGATCACCGAGTCAAAAGTTATGGCCAAAACAGTGCGGTGTCGCAGAAAATCTCTAATTTTGAGTTTTTGAGGAAATTCTTCGAGGTTGAGGTTCTCGATGTTGAAATTCGAGAGAGGTGAAATTAAACAAAAACTCGAAATTCTAATCTCGAGATTTTAATTTCGAGTTTGCCTTGAAGAGTAATGGCGAAATCCACCTGCAAAACAGATATCAGAATAACGAAATCTCCAGAATTTCAAAATGTTTGGAAGATCGAAAACTTTGGAGTTTCGAAAACCTCATAATATCGAAAACTTGTTGTTTGAAAAACATCAGAACATCGAAAACTTCTAAAAACTTTGATAAGCAGGGAATCATTCAGAAAACTTATAATGTAAAGCTTCGATGAACTGCGAAGGATGTCAAGATTCGAATTGTGAGTTCCAAGAAACTGCAAACTTTGAAAGATTCAAAACATCGAGAAATTCCAAAAATTCTGAAATTTTTCAGAACGTCGAAATCCTAAACATCGAGTTCCTAAAACTCGAAATTTCAAAACTCGAAATTCCAAAACTCTCAAATTTTAAAACTCGAGGTTTAAAACTCGAGGTCAGAACTTGAGGTTTAAAACTCGAGGTCAGATCTCGAGGTTTAAACTCGAGGTCAGAAGTGCGAGTTTCAAAACTCGAGATCAGAACTGCGAGTTTCAAAACTCGAGATCAGAACTGCGAGTTTCAAAACTCGAGATCAGAACTGCGAGTTTCAAAATTCGAGATCAGAACTGCGAGTTTCAAAACAAGAGATCAGAACTACGAGTTTCAAAACTCGAGATTAGAACTGCAAGTTTAGGAATTCGAGACCCAAAATGTAAAGTTCATGCAAAATGAAAACTTCGAATTTTGAGAATCTGAAAACTGTTCTGAATAGCCCTGAAGGTCGCGATTCTCCTGTATCTTTTTCAAGTCAAAAATCGATTCTGCAGACATGTAAAAGCATAAACTCGCAATTCATATAGAGTTCTATGAAAAATGTAAATTTGCAGAAATCGAAAAAGATGATATGCTGCTGGATCGGTTTTGAAAGGCGATTCCAACAGTATAATTTTACAGATCTTCGTTCACAAACAAGATTACAGGAGCAAAACTCTATATTGAAGAAAATATGAAGAAAAGCAGAGCAGTTCTTCGTAAGATCAGAAAAATCGCAGATACATTCAACCTGTTTTATGCCTCGGCTCTGATACCCACTGATAGACCCAGTATACTTAACGATCAAACAATCTAACAGTTAAAAGAAGAAGCAGATAGAAAGATAGCAGATGAAAACCAAATCTGGTATACCGTATGAAACCTCGCTGCTCTCCCTGGAGAAGGAGAGCAGCGGAAACCCTACTCTCTCTCTATCTCGCCTCTGCGTCTCTAAAGCCTCAACGTTTTTTTAGGGTTCCCGAAAGTTAGCCTCCTTTTATAAGAGAAGTTGGCTAACTTACGGGTTACAATGAAGCTAACGAGTTGATACACATTTGTGGCCCGTATTACACGTTTAATTAATAACTACACAAATACAGAAATATTTAATTAGATTGGACACCATAAAATATTCCAACATCAGTGCCTTGCATGATATGATTCAAACATCAGTGCCTTGCATGATATGATGAGTTTCATACCACAAGTCCTTAGCAGTGGTAAGGCTGTCAATTTTCTTAAACAAGTCATTGGGAATGGCTTGTAACAGATAAGTGGCAGCAAGTAGATCGGCCTTTGCTCTAAGCTTCTCGGCTTTAGTATAATCATCCTCAGATTTTAATTCTTTACCAGCTGGTGTGGGAGGATTATTTGTTGTAATTGCTGTAACATGAACTCAAACTTCGAGTGGTCCTTCATTAAGAGAGATAAGAATGTTCTTTCCATTGTCTCGGCTTCAAATGAAATTGAGAAAATGAACTTTCTAGACTGTAAACTCTCCTCTCCTTAGTAGAGGGGGTCGTGAATCACTTCCTAGTGTATAGGCTTCCATGACTGTTGTTGATCTTTAGGAGAGAACTGTTCAGGAAAAAAAGACTTTGGTACCGCTTTAAGAAGATTTCGGATTCAGATCTCGGAGATACTGATTTCGGATGTCCAAAATTATGATTTCGGATGCACTGATTTCGGAGTTTCGAAATTAAGATTTCGGATGCACTGATTTCGGATGTCCGATATTAAGATTTTGGATGCACTGATTTCGGATGTCCGAAATTAGGATTTCGGATTCACTCATTTCGGATGTCCGAAATTAAGATCTCGGATGCACTTTAATGACTGATGATTTCGGAAGACCTGCAAAGATAGGATCTCGGATGTGCGAGATATGTTTCCGAAAATAGGATTTTGGTAGGACGAAAATAATGGCAACCTTGATCTATTGAGATTCTCCTGGAGGGGATGGGCGAGCCGGACCGCGAAGTAGACACGATGGCACTGAGGGGCCGATCGTGATGCATAAGACGGTCGTCACCATCCTGGAGGGGATGGGCGAGCCGGACCGCGAAGTAGACAAGATGGCGCTGAGGGGCCGATCGTGATGCATAAGACGATCATCGCCATCCTGGAGGGGATGGGCGAGCCTGTTAATCCCATAATTTAACAAACAACAACCATAACAAGAAGAATAAGAAGCAGATAGGAAGAAATCGAGATATTATACGCGAATCTGGTATACCGTGTAAACTGGCGGCTGCTCTCCCTGGAGAAGGAGAGCAGCGTCAAACCCTATCTCTCTATCTCGCCTCTGCACCTCTAAAGCCTCTATTCGATTAGTTAGTTAGGGTTCCCGTAAGTTAGCCTCCTTTTATAGGAGAAGTTGGCTAACTTACGGGTTACAAGGAAGCCCCCGGGCTGATACACTTTTGTGGCCCGTATTACACGTTTAATTGATAACTACACAAATACAAATATAACTAACTAGATTGAACACCATAAAATATTCCCAACAATCTCCCCCTTGGTGATCAATCGTGTTGAATCAGCATTGCAGCGCAGATATCTTTGTCTTTGTTGTTATTGAGCTTTCTTTGTCTTTGAACATGACTTCTGAGGAAGGCTGTCTGAAGAAATCCTTGCAATCTCCCCTTTGATGTCTTCTTGACAATTTGATCTTTGATGCCGGGGGTTGAGGAATCTTCAATATCTTGCATGTAGTCCTTGCCTTCCAGAAGTTGCTCTTGATCAGCTTGGATGAAGTCCGGTGACGCCTCTAGAATGAATATTCTTTGGAGAATAGGAGACGCCCATGGAATTCATCTTTAGGACACGAGTATTTGACCTCTGTCTCCTCCACAATGTAGTCTTTTTGACTATTTGGAATGAATGCATACGAGGAGAACGTGTCGGTGGCACAGCGGAACATAATGATGGTTGATTTGTGAGTGTAGCTGACCATTTGATTTGAGTTGCGGAGATAGTAGAGAGGGTGTTGAATTTTGTGATGGAGGAGTGAAGTGTCCCAGAATGATTTGTTCAGTGTTAACAGCATGTGGACCACTCTCCCCCTCATGACGATCCGATGAATCGGGACGTCATGCTTTTATTCTTTTATTCTGCGGAAATAAAAACATGAAAAACAAGCAGAATCTAAAAAAGATAACGTAGCCCCCCGGGGTCGTGAAGACGCCCGTTATCATCACTATAGAGATAAACTCTTAAGCAATGGCCTGAAAATATTGGTGATTCTTATGTTGCAACAGCAGGACTTCCTTCCAATCATTAGTCTACATCTGCAATAGATGAGACCTATGGAAGTTCTCGCGGGTCATGTAGACCTGCAACTGACTCTAAAAGTGCGTATGTGTCCTAGAAAATTTCAAAACATTTGGGAGTGAGTAACTAGACACGACGTGATCAATGAAAGTTCAGTGGCATGGGGCTGAGGCCACTGTAGTCAGTATTACTTGCCTCGGAAGGAGACAGTAATGAGAGATGCGGTTCCCCGTGAACTATGATTAAACACATGTCTGTTGGGAGACAAGTGAGTGGTCTAGGGTAGGGTTGTGCATGCGCCGTTTGGACAAAATACAGCGACTTCTACCCGGGATCTGAATAAATTCAGTCCTGAACCTATGGGGGGGATAGTCCAGAGTATTTTAGTGGCTAGGAGCAAATGTTCAATTCATAGCAGGCAATTGAGGTAGCAGACTCATCATTGATAATTGTTTTTCTTCTCACTTGAGCCTTCTGCTTCCTAATGCTCATAATGTTCACTCACTCACTCGCTCACATACGCACTTACGCTCGGCTTTGTCCCTTGGGTAGGCTTAGTTGGGTTTACTAAGCCATAGGGACATGTTCTCTCATTACTTTCTTCATTTTCTCTCTGTACTCCCCCTCAACTGGAGCACTCGGTATGCTTTGTCATTGTTAGGCACCGGGGAGGATTACTTTGAACACTCCCCCTAGAATGTTGCATCCGTTGAGAGATTCCTTGCTTTGTCGGTGTAAGGCGCCAGGAGGAGAAAACTGAAACTCCCCCTCAGAATGTGCAAGGTTTGATTGCTCACAGCTTATCATACCCGCCATGTGTGTGGAGCAATCTGAACATGTACCACACATGACGGTTTCCTGAGCTCACCATTTTCAGCATATTGAAGATTACATAATGTTGATGAGTCAGGGGAGGCTTCAGCAGTTGATTGTTGATTGTTGTAAGATGACCGTTGACGCGAGGTTGATTGAATTATCTACGATTTTCGTACCTTTACAGTTAGGTTTAGAAAAAGTTTGACCTCAGGGTTGACTTTGAAAGAATTTGAACAGATTTGCCTAAGTTTTGACCTGGACATCGGTGATTTACAATGTTTGTCGGAAAACTAACGTTTTGACCCTCAAAGACTGCGAGTGAGGGCGCGTGAGAATGGGTTCTGGGGCGTAGCCCCAGAATAAATGTAGATCTTTTCGTTAGATTTCCAACAAAAAAAAGGTTTGCTCAAATCGGATCACCGAGTCAAAAGTTATGGCCAAAACAGTGCGGTGTCGCAGAAAATCTCAAATTTTGAGTTTTTGAGGAAAATCTTCGAGGTTGAGGTTCTCGATGTTGAATTTCGAGAGCAGGTGAATTTAAACAAAATTCTAAGGCAAAAACTCGAAATCCAAATCTGGAGATTTTAATTTCGAGTTTGCCTTGAAGAGTAATGACGAAATCCACCTGCAAAACAGACCTCAGAATAACGAAATCTTCAGAATTTCAAAATGTTTGGAACCTCGAAAACTTTGGAGTTTCGAAAAACCTCATAACATCGAAAACTTGCTGTTTGAAAAACATCAGAACATCGAAAACTTCTAAAAACTTTGATAAACAGGGAATCATTCAGATATCTAAAATGTAAAGCTTCGATGAACTGCAAATGATGTCAAGATTCAAATTATGAGTTCCAAGAAACTGCAAACTTTGAAAGATTCAAAACATCGAGAAATTCCAAAAATTCTGAAATTTTTTAGAATGTCGAAATCCAAAACATCGAGTTCCTAAAACTCGAAATAAAATCCAAAACTCACAAATCCAAAACTCTCAAATTTTAAAAACTCGAGGTTTAAAACTCGAGGTCAGAACTCGAGGTTTAAAACTCGAAGTCATAACTCGAGGTTTAAAACTCGAGTTCATGACCGCGAGTTTACAAACTCGAGTTCATGACCGCGAGTTTACAAACTCGAGTTCATGACCGCGAGTTTACAAACTCGAGTTCATGACCGCGAGTTTACAAACTCGAGTTCATGACCGCGAGTTTACAAACTCGAGTTCATGACCGCGAGTTTACAAACTCGAGTTCATGACCGCGAGTTTACAAATTCGAGTTCATGACCGCGAGTTTACAAACTCGAGTTCATGACCGCGAGTTTACAAACTCGAGTTCATGACCGCGAGTTTACAAACTCGAGTTCATGACCGCGAGTTTAAAACTCGAGTCCATGACCGCGAGTTTACAAACTCTCGGTTTTAAAAACTGTCAAATTTTGAGAATCTGAAAACTGTTCTGAATAGCCCTGAAGGTCGCGATCCCTCCTGTATCTGTTTCAAGTCAAAATCGTTTCTGCAGCAGTGTTAAAAGCATAAACTCGCAATTCATTGAGAGTTCTTCAAAAAATGAAAATTTGCAGAAATCGAAAAAGAGTTTATGCTGCTGGATCGGCTTTGAAGGGCGATTCGAACAGTATAATTTTTACAGATTTTCGTTCACAAACAAGATTACAGGAGCAAAACTCTATATGAAGAAAAAGAGAAGAAAAGCTGAGCATTCTTCGTTAGATCCAAGAAAATCGCAGATACATTCAACCTGTTTCACGCCTCGGCTTTGATACCAAATGTTAATCCCATAATTTAACAAACAACAACCATAACAAGAAGAATAAGAAGCAGATAGGAAGAAATCGAGATATTATACGCGAATCTGGTATACCGTGTAAACTGGCCGCTGCTCTCCCTGGAGAAGGAGAGCAGCGGCAAACCCTATCTCTCTATCTCGCCTCTGCACCTCTAAAGCCTCTATTCGATTAGTTAGTTAGGGTTCCCGTAAGTTAGCCTCCTTTTATAGGAGAAGTTGGCTAACTTACGGGTTACAAGGAAGCCCCCGGGCTGATACACTTTTGTGGCCCGTATTACACGTTTAATTGATAACTACACAAATACAAATATAACTAACTAGATTGAACACCATAAAATATTCCCAACAGAGCCGGACCGCAAAGTAGACACGATGGCGCTGAGGGGCCGATCGTGATGCATAAGATGGTTGTCGCCATCGTGGAGGTGATGGGCGAGCCAAACCGTGAGCTAGACACGTCAGCGCTGAGGGGTCGATTATGTTGCATAAGATGGTCGTTGCCATCCGAGAGGGGATGGGTGAGCCGAACCGTGAGACAGACACGTCGGTGCTGAGGGACCGATCGTGCTGCAAAAGATGGTTGTCCTCATCTGCTCGTTGTACCTGCCCATTCTCTCTCTCTTTTTGGGTATTCAAATGTGGGGATGCTCGTCTCCAGGCCCTCGACCTCTGGAGCGGAAATGCTCGTCTCCAGGCCCTTGGGTCCTCTGGAATGGAAATGCTCGTCTCCAGGCCCTCGACCTCTGGAGTGGAAATGCTCGTCTCCAGGCCCTTGGGTCCTCTGGAGTGGAAATGCGCGTCTCCAGGCCCTCGGGTCCCTGGAGTGGTCCTCATCTGTTGTTCGTATTTGCCTTTTAGCGCGGTCCTTTGGATCCTAGGCTGAGCTATGTCCTCGTACTTTGCGTGGAACGGTTTTGATCCCTTTGGGAATTCTTTTGTTTGATCCATCTTGGGATTCTTTTGTTTGATCCATCTTGGGATTCTTTTGTCTTTTCGTTTCACCATCCGCTCGTCTTACCTGCCCATTTGGCTCGGTCCTTTGGATCCTGAGCTGGGCTCGACCGCGATTGTGATGGGAAACAGGTTTATCCCTTTTGGGGATTTCCACTGCCCCTCTGAATTTCTCTCTCTTTTATTAGATTTTTTTTATTATTATTATTTTTAGGGGTCTTAACTTTGTTCCGTCATTCGCGCGTCTTACCTGCCCATTTGGCCCGGTCCTTTGGATCCTGGGTTGGGCTCGGCCGCGATTATGATGCGCAACGGGTTTATCTCCTTTGGAGATTCCCCATTTCTTCGTTCCATCATCCGCTCGTCTTACCTGCCCATTTGGCCCGGTCCTTTTGATCCTAGGCTGGGCTCGGTCGCGATTGTGATGCGGAACGGGTTTATCTCCTTTTGAAATTCCCCATTGCTCCTCTATTTTGTTTTTATTTTTTTTTTATTTTTTTTGAGGAATCTTAACTTCGTTCCGTCATCCGCTCGTCTTACCTGCCTATTTGGGCCGGACCTTTGGATCCTGGGCTGGGCTCGGTTGCGATTGTGATGTGGAACGGGTTTATCTCCTTTGGAGATTCCCCGTTTCTTCGTTCCGTCATCCGCTCGTCTTACATGCCCATTTGGCCTGGTCCTTTGGATCCTGGGCTGGGCTCGGATGTGATTGTGATGCAGAACAGGTTTATCCCCTTTAGGGATTCCCCAGTGCCCCTCTGATTTTTTTAGGGGTCTTTGAATATGGTGATGGCACCGTACCCGAAGGTCGGTGGCCATATGATGATGTCGACGCTGGGAGCCGATCTGAAATAATCAACGGTCGTCATCCGCGAGGAGCGGGGACGAGGCCGGTCTTCAAATATGATGATGGCACCGTACCAGGAGGTCGGTGGCCATGTAATGATGTCAGCGCTGGAAGCTGATCTGAAATAATCAACGGTCCTCATCCGCGAGGAGCGGGGACGAGGTCGCTCATCAAATATGATGATGGCACTGTACCAGGGGTTCAGTGGCCATGTAGTGATGTCGGCGCTGGGAGCCGATCTGAGATAATCAAGGTTCCTCATCCGGGAGGAGCGGGGACGAGGCCGGTCTTCAAATATGATGATGGCACCGTACCAGGGGGTCGGTGGCCACGTGATGATGTCGGTGTTGGGAGCCGATCTGAAATAATCAACGGTCTTCATCCGCGAGGAGCGGGGACGAGGCCGCTCTTCAAATATAATGATGGCACCATACTAGGGGGTCGGTGGCCATATTATGATGTCGGCAGTGGGAGCCGATCAGAAAGAATCAATCAACGGTCCTCATCCACGACGAGCGGGGACAAGGCCGGTCTTCAAATATAGTAATGCATGCCGAGCTGAGAGGCTGGTCGTGGTGTACGTACGTCGTCCATGAGGGGTCGATCAAGTGTATCCATGCAGCGGCTCTCATCTGCGCAGCGCGAGGATGATACCGGTCTTCAAAGTGTAAACACGCCGTTCCGTGAGGTCGGTCGTGATGTAAGGATGGTCTCCTCTAGGCCATCGGCTCCTGGGGTGGAGATGCTCGTATCACGGTTCCCAGCCATGACGGTTTCCTCCTGGCCCTCGGCCTCTGGGGAAGAGATGTTCGTCTTACTGTCATTGCCCGCAATGGTGTCCTTCTGGCGCTCAGCCTCTTGGGGAAATATGTACGTCTCGCGGCCCTTTTCTTTAGCCGGTTTGGAACGTCTTCGAAACTCACGCCGAGCGTCATTTACTTTCCTGCTCGGGCGCATTGAGCTACCTTGACTGCATAATTAACATGGTAACGGGCCGCTCGGCCCGACAATATATATACACCTATAGCCATCTGTGTGGCTTTCTTCTTTTTTCAACACTCGTGATTGCCGGTCTATGGGTTATTGTGACCCTCGGCCCGACTCATCGTGCGGCGTTACGACCGCTCGGGGCGGGGCCACTTAGTGGCTTGCCGAACGTCGTATAGAAAATTTACTGGTCCGTGAGTTTGAAAAGTCATACCCATGTTGCTGCTCTGCCCTTGAAAAAATGAGGTTGAGCATCTTTGGTGCCCTCGGGCCCCATAGGCCACGTTTGGCAACAGTCACTTCGCACCTGGTGGCGTAGATGGTACTAGGATACGACCGTCGCTCGGGCCTCTGGAGACGCTCGGGTCGCTAATTAAATTCGATCAGGAGTGGACCAACGAGCCAACTAAAAGTAGTCATTACAGTGAAATGATGGTGGGATAAAGTATCATTGAAGTTGTGCACGGCAATTTTTAATTTCAGGATCTTTTAATCCCTAATAAATAACGTTGACATAACAGGTAATAGTAATTATACTAGCCTACCACAAGTCATTTAGATACGCTCTGATAGCTCTTTTAAATCCGGTCGGGGTGGACCCACAAGCCTACCAACCAGTCCTTTAATTAAAATGATGGTGGACATTTTTCACTAGAGCTTTGCTCGGTCATTATTTAGTTCGGGATATTTTATTCCTAATTAAAATAATGGTATTAAAATACTAACAATAAAACTATTTTAATGCTTCTATCAATAAATAAAATCAGGGAGTATATGTGATACTTATGTTGGTCCCGTTTACAATGGGAACAATCTAGAGGGGGGTGAATAGATTGTTCGGGATTTTCAAACTTTTCTCTGAGTCAACTCTGACTTACCAGAGAAGGTCTGGTTCTGGTGACAGAGAAGGTCAAGTTCTGATGGCAGAAATGGACCTGGCAGCGGATAAGAGTTCTGTCCGCGTAGCCTCAGGAAAACACTAAGGCAAATGCCTTTCTGATAACTCTTAAGGGAGATCTGCTGAACACAGAGTCCAACCTTTTGAGTTAAACAGTTAGAGTCTTAAGTGTAGAAATAAATGCGTAAAGTAAAAGACACAGGGTTTTTTTATAGTGGTTCAAGGAACAACGTGTTCCTCTAGTCCACTGTTCCACTAAGCTTGCAAAAACAACAGTTTACAACGCCTTAGTTTCTAGCACTTAAGAAGCACTCCTCGTCTTCTTCAAGTATAGTTGCCACCCGAGATGCAGTCCTTGCTTCCTGATGGCTGATCTCGTTTCACTGAGTCTCTTGGAAGTATCCCCACTTCACTTACTCCAGCTAGTTTGAGACGTCCCTTCTTTTTCAAGAAGTGTTTGATTAAGAAACCAGTTTTCTCTAACATAGCTTCTTCACAAAGTATGTGTAGTTGAGGCTTTCGAAGTGTTGAAGAACTGGAGGAACGATTCTTTTACGTTGGAAAGAAAAGATATGGAGTTTATAATCTTTTCCAACGTTAGGTGTTGCTAGAGATGAAGAGAGTTTGAAGTCTTTGAGCGTTTGAATATATTTTCTTGTAGTAGTATATTTGAATCGTTGTCTTTCCAATCCTTCGAAGTGTATCTTATATACCGGGAACAGTCTTCCCGTTGGAGTGTAGAAGACAGCTTCATTAGATGCTTGTGTTGGAGATATTTTAATTGTGAATCAAGTTGGTCATACATTAGCTTTATATTTAATCCTTGTATTTAAATAGTGCATAAATTAGATAGAAATCAGGCCAAGTGTTAGGCCCATTTAAACAGGCCAAAAGCCTAGTACGCCTAACCTAAACCTCGCCTATAAAAAGGGAGCCGAGGTTTCGGAAAAGGTTGAACGTCGTACTTGTTATTCATAGCCTTACGCTTATCATTCTGCTGTACGTTCCACGGTTTATCAAAGAAGGTTTTACGGTGATTCATTCTGTGTTCATCTTTACGTTTAATCTTCCTTGTTAGATCGAGTATTCATTGCTGTTACAGAAACAGGGACTAACAATTGGTATCAGAGCCGATCGAGAACGATCAGAAGAACTCCTACAGAATACTCTGTTTTTGTTAACGTAGTTCATTCTGTCGATTTTTTGCTCTGTAATTTTGTTTCTTGTTCAAAAGTTGTAAAAGTTACACCTTTGGAATCACCTTTTCAAAGCGATCAAAGGGTATACTTCAGTTTGTGTTTTACGCAATTTTAGATTTCGAGATATCTCGAGCTAGGCATCTCGACATCCTACTTCTTCACAGGTTCTGCTACGTTTTTCGAGCTGAAAACTTTACCAGAAGATCTCGACATTCAACTCTACAGGAAACTATCTTCAGATTTTGTTTATCTGATTTTTACAGGTTGCAGGATTTCGACATTGAGGATTTCGACATCTAGGATTTCGAAATCTTGATTTCGAGAAAAGGATTCGACATCTGGTCTCGACATTTGACTCATCAGATTAAGATTTCGAGAGATTAACTTCTCGACATTTCAAATCTCGAGATCAGCATCTCGAAATTTGAAATCTCGAGATCCCTAATCTCGAGATCCTTAATCTCGAGCCCAAATCTCGATACCGGGCCTCCTTTATCAAAATCTGAGATTTCGATATTCAGATCTCGACATCTGATTTTTCGAGATTCTGCCTCTGAAAATCTTTTGATCAATTTTCTCGAACGGTCAGTTTAGTACAGCAATGGGTTCAGAATACAATGCACAAGGGAACAACAGTACCCCTCCTAGCCTCAGGAAGGGAGAATATCAAATGTGGAGGAACAGATTTCTAAACTTCCTCGAGCACAAAGAGAACTCTTCTGCAATGCTCGAATCTTTGCTTGAAGGACCAGCTGAACTCTTGATTTCAGTTGGTGGAGATCCAGAGAACAATCCTCCTATTTTTCCAGAAATAAGGAGAAAAGTGTCGTCTGAATACACAGAAGCTGACAAGCTCAGACTTCGTGGTGACCTTATGGCCAAAACGTATCTCCTTCAAGCAATACCAAATGAAGTTTATGTTCTCATTGATAGCATGCAGACAGCTAAGGAAATGTGGGATGAAATAGAGAAGCTGCTACAAGGCACAAGCATCAGCCTCAAAACAAAGAAGACTACGATTCTCATCACTTATGACTCCTTCAAAGCAGGTCCAGGAGAACCATTGAATGAGACTTACAACAGACTTGTTCAACTGGTAAATGAACTCAGAAAGATCAAAGTATTCAGGTCCAATCTGGAACTGAATAATAGATTTTTATCCAGCCTGCATCTAGCATGGGAAAAGACAGTGAAGTATGTCATATCTCGGATAGATTTGGACGAAATTGACCTCTGCACACTCTATGAACATCTGAAACAATTTGTCAATGAGGTTGCCTGTGCTGAGGATCATCACACCACAAACCCCTTAGCTCTAGTAATGGAGGCTCAGCCAAGAAGAACAACCACTTCACTAAAGAAGAAAAAGAAGAAGGTGGTGGTTGAATCAGATGATGATGAGAGTGATGATGACAAATCTGATCTAGAGGCTGAGCTAGCTGACTTACAGAAGAAGATGGCACTGCTGGCCAAAAGATTTGCTAAGAAGAACACCTCCTCCAACAGGCTGAGAACTTCCTCCTCAAACTACAAGCAGAAGAACCATGATCAAGGATCTTCTAGGAAGGCATCATCAGCAGAAGAAGCTCCTAAATGCTATAATTGCGGCAAGCCTGGACATGTGATCAAAGACTGCCGCCTCCCAAAGAAGAAAGATGCTAACTTCTACAAGCAGAAGATGCTGTGGAATAAGCAGAAAATGCTGATGGTGCAGAAAGAAGAAGAAACCTCTGCCATGATTGCTGAAAATGAGAACTGGGCAGAAGATTCTTCTGAGGAGGAGGAAGAGGAAGACAACTATGCTCTTATGGCAAGTGTGGAGGGAGATGAAATAAAGGGTGATGCTGCGATCCCCGAAAGCAAGTGCTCAACAAGCTCTGTAAGTACCTCCCATACTTCTTTAAATAATCAAATCCAGTCCTTACTTGAAAAGGACAATCTAATCAAAGAACTAAAGGAGAGACTAGACAATAATCATAGAGTTCTGAAACAGAATCTAGATCAAAAGTCTTCCTTAAGTATTCAACTTGAAATTGCAAAAGATCAAGTCAAAAAGGTGTCCTCAGATTTTGAAAGCTTTGAACTTAAGATAGCTGAATTAACTAAGAAATTTGAGGACAGTGAACGGGAAAAAAGCACAGCAAAGGCTGAATGCGATTTTTTGCATAACAAAAGAAGAACGCTTTTAAGTAAAGTAAAAGAACTAGAAGATCTAGCCGCTAGAAGAGGTCAATCTGAACAAACTGTTTTTCTGCTTAACAGCAAACAAAAGGATGACCGATTCTACAATGCTAAAACAGGACTAGGCATAACCAACCCACGTAATCTTAAGAAAGTAAATTGCCTTCAATTCTATAACAAAGATTACATGGGACTAGGGTTTGGCGAGAAAATGTATTTTCGAAGTGATGAAGACTATGCTGAAGCAGAAGAAGAAAAGAGAAAGAAACCAAAACCTGCGATTTCTTGTGATTATCCCTCTGTAAATGAAAAACAACTTTCAGAAGAAAAACCTACTTCCTGCTTTAGTGAATGCCTTGACCCTTATGCCAAAGATATTCCTCACATAGGACACCCTCTAGACCCTCCCCCAAGAGTTGGTATTGCTAAAACTGGTGAGGAACCATGTATTTTTCCCATGGCTCAAAAGCTCAAAAACCTACAGAAAACTCTTGATGACGAGAGAGAGAGATTTGAAACTGAAAAGAAAGGTTTTGAGCGCAACTGGCAGGAACTTCTTCAAAAATTTAATGATTTGAGTGAGCAGTTTCATGCTAAAACAGACCCTTCAACGACCAAGCCTGACAGCTCACACACCTCACATGAGAAAAACAATGCTTTTAAAAGTTCGTCCACTCATCTCTCTTCTCCTTTGTTTACAGGGAAGGAAGTGAATAAGGAAGGAGAAGAGAAGAATGAGTGGAGGAAAAAGAGGAAGGAAATCGCAGATGGCAAAAAGAAAGTTTTCGAGAACAATGCCAGCCCTATATCTAGTTCAATTTTTTACTCAAAAGTTAATTGTAATTCTGTCTCTACAAAGCAAACTTCTAGTAGTTCAGTCTTGAGTCCCAAGCTGAATATCTCTGAGACATCTTCTAGACAAAGTTCTATTTATAATACAAGTGTTGCTTATGGTTATTCTGTTCCAGATCCCCATAATTATGAATGTGATATGAATATTGTTAAATCTAAGCCTCCCAGAAAGCTTAAACCTGAAAAAGAAACCAAGAAAGGAACTTCTAAGGGAACGTTTTGTATTCCTGATATGAAATATGCCCTTAGAGTTCATTCTAGGAAACATCTTAATCGGCTTTCTAAGGAGGAGATTTTCAAAACCAAACTTAAGAAACAACCGTTCAATCACAAAGCACCTGTCTACTCTCCTCCTGAACCTAAAATGAAAAGATGGGTCCCCAAGATAAGACCCGTCAAAACTGAAACTCAGAGGTGGGTCCCTAAGATAAGACCTACCAAAACTGAAACAGATAGGTGGGTCCCCAAGATGAGACCTACCAAAACTAAAGCGGATAGGTGGGTCCCCAAACGAACACCCATCCAAACTGAAACTGAAAGGTGGGTTCCCAATCGAAGACCCATCATAAGTGCAACTGAAAGATGGGTCCCCAAACTTAGACCCACAAGGACTAAAATGGAAAGGTGGGTTCACAACATCATACCCACCAAAATGGAAATTGCTAGGTGGACTCCAAAAACCAGACACGCTGCAAAAGCAGATCTGGCTATTGGAAAGCCCATCAAAGATAGATCTTTTGTTGAAAGAGCAGCTGACCTTGGATCACTGCTCAAAGCAAGATTTAAAAAGGTGTTTCTTGATAATAAGGAAGGACCCACTCCAAGTTGGGTACCTAAACCTATTTGATTGTTTTGCAGGACGGTCATGTGTGGCACTTAGACTCAGGATGCTCAACCCACATGACCGGAATAAAGCACCTTTTGAGCAACTACACCAACTGCTACGGAGGCAATGTCAGATTCGGGAATGACGCCTCATCTCCTATCCTTGGGTATGGGGACGTCGTCTGTGCCAGTGTCACAATAAAAGATGTTTCTTTCATCAAAGGGCTCAAACACAACTTACTGAGCATTGTACAATTCTGTGACAGCAGGATGGAAGTGAGGTTCTTTGCAAAACAATGCTGTGTTCTTGACAGCACAGGGAATACATTATTAACGTGTTACAGAACATCAAATCTGTACACTATTGATCTGAAAAGCGTCCAATCCACCACTTCCATCTGTCTGCTGTCCAAAGCTTCAACTGAACAGAACAACCTATGGCACAGACGTCTCTCCCATCTGAACTTCAAACATCTATCAACCTTGTCCTCCAAGAAACTTGTCAAGGGGCTTCCTCTGCTAAAGTCTTCCACTGAAAATCATTGTAGTGCCTGCAAAATGGGCAAAATGACGCGAAGCTCCCACAAGTCAAAAACCGAACCTTCATCTACTCATCAGTTGCAGCTAATACACATGGATCTGTGTGGACCTATGAGAGTACAAAGTATCAACGGTCGAAAATACACTCTGGTGATCGTTGATGACTTCTCTAGGTATACATGGACAAAATTTCTCCGATCAAAAGACGAAGCTGCGGAAAACATTATGACCTTTATCAGAATGATCCAGAAACTGCTACAGCACAGTGTTCGAATTGTGAGAACTGACAATGGTACCGAGTTTAAAAATCAGACTCTCACTGAGTTCTATGAATCACTCGGTATCACTCAACAATTTGCAGCAGCTAAAACTCCCCAGCAGAATGGAGTTGTTGAGAGAAAGAACAGAACCCTTGTTGAAGCAGCACGCACCATGTTAATTCAATCAAGACTGCCTCACTTCATGTGGGCAGAGGCAATCAATACTGCGTGTTTCACTCAGAACAGAACCTTCATCCACAAACGCTTCGACAAGACTCCATATGAGATCCTATTCAACAAAACTCCTGATATTTCTTTCCTCAAGGTTTTTGGCTGCAAGTGCTTCATACTCAATGATCGGACAGAGAGAAGTAAGCTGGATCCCAAAGCCAGAGAAGGCGTGTTCATTGGCTACTCACTGCAATCCAAAGCTTACCGAGTCTATCTCAGAGACAAGCGGACTGTCATCGAGAGTGTAAACGTTACATTCTATGAAATGGCAGACTTCGCTATTGAACATCTCCAGACCGATCCATCCACTGCTGTACCAGTAGCTTCTGATAAAGCTGAACCAAACACCGAACACGACGATGTGATTCTCGACTCTCTCTTCAGAAACTTTTACGAGAACTCACAATCTCCACCTCCTGCATACACTCAAGAGTCAACATCAACTCCAACAGCAGAGATTCCGCTCCTCACAGGACCAGATGACGTACCATCCACACCCTCAACCCCTCAAACCAATCCCAGAGGTGTGGATGATCACGGCTTTGCCATAAGTCCGGAATCATCTCCACTACACACCACAGCTTCCCCAGAGCCTTTAAACTCATATCAGGACTCAGATCAACCAATAATTACTCCAACTCCTCTAGCTCATGAGAGGAAGTGGACGAGAGCACATCCTGTTGAACAGATAATAGGTGATCCAAGTCAAGGTGTGCGAACAAGATCAGCAACAACAAATGAATGTCACTATGCATGCTTTCTAAGCAAGAATGAACCGTCCAAAGTCTCAGAGGCACTCGCTGATCCAGATTGGGTGATTGCCATGCAAGATGAGCTCAATCAGTTTGACAGACTAGATGTGTGGACACTCGTGCCTAAACCCCCTCAGAAAACCATCATTGGCACTAAATGGGTGTTCAAGAACAAGAAGGACGAAGAAGGCATAGTGATACGCAACAAGGCACGACTGGTCGCTAAAGGATATAATCAGCAAGAAGGCATAGACTACAATGAAACATTTGCACCCGTAGCAAGAATTGAAGCAATCCGCCTTTTTCTTGCGTACGCGGCCCACAAAAACTTTACTGTCTTTCAAATGGACGTCAAGACTGCCTTTCTGAATGGAGTCTTGGAAGAAGAAGTCTATATTGCTCAGCCCGAAGGATTCGTAAATCCCAGATATCCCGACCATGTGTACAAGCTGAAGAAAGCTCTGTATGGGTTAAAACAGGCACCAAGAGCTTGGTATGATGCATTAACCGAATTTCTGGTTGATTCAGGTTTCTCAAAAGGGAAGATTGATACCACACTTTTCATCAAGCGACAGAAGTCTGACATCATCCTGATTCAGATCTATGTTGATGACATTATCTTCGCCTCCTCAAATCCACGCCTGTGCAAACACTTTGAGAAACTGATGAAAACCAAGATCGAAATGAGCATGATGGGCGAACTGAACTTCTTCCTAGGCCTGCAAGTAAGACAACTCTCTGACGGCATTTTCATCAATCAGTCAAAGTACATTCTGGAAATGCTTAAGAGATTCAACATTGATGGCAAATCTTCCATGACGACCCCCAAACACATCGACCTGCGCTATCATTTCATCAAGGATCATGTGGAAAAAGGAGACATTGACATGTATTTTGTAAGCTCAGAGCTTCAACTGGCTGACTTGTTCACTAAGGCATTGGATGAAAAACGATTCCAGTTCCTAGTCTCCAAGTTGGGCATGTTGAACCTTGAGCCCATTTAAATATGTCTCCACTGATCTAAAAAGTGTGTGTGTGTGTGGGACTTGTAAAAAGTGTGTGTGTGGGGGATTTGTAAATAGTGTGTGTGCGTTGCATGTGTTGAGGGGGAGAAAACCAGAAAAATAACAAAAAATAGTGTGCGTGTGTTGCATGTGTTGAGTGTGTGTGAAAAATCAAAAAGAACAAAAAATAGTGTGTGTGCGTTGCATTTGTACATATTTGTTCGTTGCATTTTTTGAGGGGGAGAACATTTTCACTGTTTGATGGGGAGAAAATTTTCACTGTTTGAGGGGGAGCTAATTTTCACTGATTGAGGGGGAGTTCTCTATTTTTACTGGTTTTGGGCCTCGAAAACTTTAAAAGAGCATTGTGTGCCAGCCCAATAATTCGGGCTCAAATGTTACGGAAGAGGTCCAAAATTTCTCGCGTAGAAAACCTTTACGAAAAACCCTTCCTTCCCTTATGTTTTTTTTCAAAGGCCAGATTTTTCTTCGCAAAAGCAGAGCTCTCAGACCCTTCGTCCTCTTCAAACCCTCTGATTTTCGCAAACTTCTCTCCTTCTCCTTCTCCGATTTTCTTTCGCAAAACCTCTAAGGTAGAATATCCATCGATTTCGAGTTCCATAAAAACGCCTCAAACGGAAGACACTTCTCATCGAACGATAAACTTTTCTCAAAATCATAATCAAATTAGTTTGTTTTTGTTTGAATGTATGTCGCAATCTAATTGTTTTCATGTTTACTATATCTGTTTATGCTTTTGCAGGTGGTTTAAATCTCTTCGAAATCGTCGGTTCATCTTCTCGAAATCAAGATCTCGAGATGGGCATCTCGACATCTTGATCTCGAGATTTGAATCTCGAAATCGAGATCTCGAGATCTTCATCTCGACATCTTGATCTCGAGATTTGAATCTCGAAATCAAGATCTCGAGATCTTCATCTCGACATCTTGATCTCGAGATTTGAATCTCGAAATCAAGATCTCGAGATCTGCATCTCGACATCTTGATCTCGAGATTTGGATCTCGAAATCAAGATCTCGAGATCTGCATCTCGATATCTTGATCTCGAGATTCAGATTTCGAGATTTGGACTTAGCAATTTTTTTTCAAAACTCCACCTGCATAAGCTTATCTGACAACTGCAAATCAAACTCTTTCAATCAAATCAAACAGTTGAACTTCATGTGCTGACCCCCTGCTTCTACAGTTTAAAATGGCAGGAAACACTCAAACACAGATTGACGACGCCATCTACCCTAAGGGCAAGTGGATCAAGGTGCTGGACAACAACTTCCAGCTAGACCTCACCGTCTTCAAGTGCCAGAACCCGATCATTCCGGCCATAATGAAAGGTCACTATCTCTGGCCTGCACTTCACAACGCCAAACCAGTGCCAGAGATATACCTACAACAATTTTGGGGTCACATGCACACGGATTCATTGAAGGATCGCTCCAAGATCAAGACCAAGTTGAACGGCATGCGGGTGATTCTGACACCATCCACTCTACGGACTACTCTATCGCTGCCGATACATGACGAATACGATGCACTGCCGTCCATCCCAGATCTATTGAAAGACGTGGCGTCCCTAGGCTACACCTCATTACTGCCACAGCTCTCCAACTTTAACGGAGCATATCTTCACCATCCGTGGAAAAATCTATTTGGGCTGGTGAACAAGTGCCTGTCGCCTAAGCATGCCGGCTTCGACAAGTGCAACAAGCAAATATTGCTGGTCTTTCATGGCATCGCGTTCAACAAGAACTACGATCTGGCACAGCTCTTCTTCTCAGAGCTAATGGACCTAGTCAAAGCCAAAGAAAAGAATAGGCCAGGTACCATTCCGTACGCAAGATGGCTCGGGCTGATCATACACGACTGCATGGCAGAGCACGCCTCCATACCAAGACGCAGTACAGATTCTCACTTCACAGCACCGAAGCTACAGTACTTCAAAGCAGACAAGAATCCTACTTATGGTCTGAAGATACCTGGATTTCTGCTAAAGCTGGTAAAATCTTCAAATCCAGCAGTCCAACAATACAAAGAAGCCACCGAGAAAACCGTCCCTATGGTTCAACAAAACCTAGTTGGACCTACCCAAGGGACAAAGCCGAGTGTGAGTAAGGGTCCTAAGAGAGCCCAAAAGCCACAGAAACCAGTGGCCGGTATGCCCAATGAAGGGAAGTCTGACGACTCTCTAGAGACGAGTCAGGCGGCTGAGGGCACCGAAGAAGACGTTGAGGATACGGCCAATGAATCGTCGAGTGAAGCCCAAACGAACACTGACGACGAGGCTTCCAAGAGCGTGGGCACGGAGAGCGGAGATTCTGACTCGGATGATGACGATGATGACAACGACAGTGATGATGTGGAGCTCACATATGCCCTTATCAGAAAAGGGAAGCTGCCCGTCGAATCTCCAAAGAAGAGGAGAATCGCTGCTGAAGACGCAGCACCAATCATAGCTCGCAGACCTCAAGTCTTCACTATCAAAGAAAAGGCTAAACCAAGAGCTGATCCGAGCGAGACAAATTGCTCCAAGGATGATTACGATGAGGCGGCTCACTCCATTAAGACATCAATCAACTCCAAAGAAGTCGTCATCCGAGAGACCAGGGCTAAGGTCAAAAATGACAAGGCTACCAAGGCTAAGACCCAGCCTCAAGCCAGAAAAAGCCTGTTTGATAAGGCAGACGAGCACATCTTCTCGGGCTGCGACTCCTTTATCCAGATAAGCCGAGCCGAATCCCTAAGCACAGGAGCCGATCTTTTCGGTTCCCGGGTAGAAGTCGCAGCATCTGGCTCAACTGTGCATGCACAGCCCTCTCCCAGCCACTCAATTGCCTCTCAAAAGGCCATTGTTTCAAAAGAGCGGGACTCAACCCCCTCGCTGGTTCCTTCTGAATCAGTTGAGCATACAATTGACCTATCTCCCGAGGTCAAAACCCCTTCTTCTCTCACATCGAGTCTAGGTGTCACATTTCCCACTTTTTCTTCTTTTTCTAGGACACCTACACTATTCACTGCACATACAGGTGCACTCACCCTGAACGCAACAACCAGAGCGCAAGCTATGACGGTTGGAAGCCCTGCTACGCCCATAATGATTCCATCATTAAATGCAGGCCACACATCAGCAATCTTCACTGATGTTGTGTCAACAGTTACAACCCCCGTACTTGGTCACCCTACCTTTGAAGACGTAAACGTTCTACTCAATCGCTTCCTAGATTCCACCATTAAGCCATGGGTGCAAGATGCAATGACCGCTCTAGCACAGGAATTTAGGACCACCCAAGCGGTTCGGTCTGAACAGACACCACCCCAACCTTCCCCTGAACCATTCATCTCCCATACACAACCCATATCCTCCACCCCTCTATCCCACCAATCCATAAACCAAATTCCCATCCCTTCTAATTCTCGGGGAACCCAGAATACAGAACCAGTATTCTCCCCACACCCGACCACACCCTCCATCGATCTCTCCTCCCTATCCTTTGACACACTAGCTTCGGCTTTGCTGAATAACCTCTTAAATACCCCAGAAGACAACCTCACTCTTCATCAGCAAGCCATACTTGAAGCCCTTCTTTCTTCACCCGAAACCAAGAGCACTTGCAAGGAGAGTCTTCGTGGTCGCAAACGTTCCCATGAGGACCCCGATGATTCGGATCCTCATGAGGGGGAGAACAAGCGACCTCGATCACTTGAGCAAACTACTCTACCAAGCCAAACTCCACAGCCAATTCAACCTGAAACCTCAACAAACCAACAGCCACCATCCACAGCCAAACTATCTAGCATGGTCGAGCTAGAAATAACATCCCGAGGCGTATCTCCCAGAGATACCAACCGAGGAGGGGATGGAAGTCCTGATGATGTTACCACTGGTACATCTTCTCCATCAGGCCATCAGTTGGAACCCAGTTCTAAGCTGATGTCAACGGGCAATCCTAGTGAACCCGGTAGTGCTACACAGGAACAATCACCGCCTGAACAAAGAACTCCATATATCTCCCCAGGCAAAGACATCCATGATGCACTGGAAGAGGCGGTGATATACGACAAATGGCCAAGAAAATGGACAGAATGGGATGATCTCCGGGTTGAAGCCGAGCAAGAGGACATGCAAAGAAACTGGTGGCTACGAGAGCTGATCAACAAATGCTCTGAAGATATTATACGGCTCGAGGACGATGAACGCAAGGAAGGGGAGAATTATAAGGAATCCCAGAAGACTCTTGAATCAGTCGTAAGACAAACAGCGGGAAGACTTCTCAAGACAGAGAAACCCTGGGATAATGTTCGTATCAAAGCCCCCTTCCAAGAAGAAATCAGAGAGCATATCTGGCGTAGACCAGACAAAGTCAAGCCACTGAACGAACTGAAGCTAAGAGGTCTTACTCACTTGAAAGGAAAGCAGGCTGGAGGTCATCTGCATATGTTGCTGCAAAGGTCAACCGGTACACAGAGAGAACTAATGGAACAAGATCTGAAGTCGAATATTCTCCCGATTCATCAAATTCTACAAGTGAAGGATGAAGACTATCATGGAGTAACATTCTACACTTACAGACTTCAACGCACCGATGGGAGTGAATTCACTTGTCAAGAGAACGACTTCATCATGCTGAAACCGGATGACATCTACCAAATGCTCATGGCCTACAGATACCTTCCAGTCAGGCAGAGCATAGTATACAGCGAAGGCCTCGCAGCTATCAAGAGATTCATGCTTAGACAGATCCGAGTACACTCTTCACATGACCTACAGATGGCTATTGAATGCAATCTGAAGAAGACAAATCTGACAAAGCCAAGACTGTATGGTCCAGAACTTGAAGATTTCCCAGCCTACCACATCTTCTTCACACCGCCAGCAGTCACCTATCTGAACCACAAGAACGAAAAGCGTCTGATGGTAGTCAGTGAAATCGAGAAGTACTGTGACGGAACACTGAAGATAATCAGAGAGCAGATTCTACAGATGAAGGCAAAGCTAGAGGAAAATCTTCAAGAGGCATCGTCTTATGTTCAAAAGGAACACTCTACTGTAGAGACAATTTTAAAGGCCATTGACGATCGCCTCGAAAAGAGAAATGTGCTGAGGCAGTATGAACATGCACTTGGTTTGAGGAAGCACTACTTCAAATCTCAGAAGCAATAAGAGAATGGCACTTGATCACAAAGGGGGAGATTGTTGGAGATATTTTAATTGTGAATCAAGTTGGTCATAGATTAGCTTTATATTTAATCCTTGTATTTAAATAGTGCATAAATTAGATAGAAATCAGGCCAAGTGTTAGGCCCATTTAAACAGGCCAAAAGCCTAGTACGCCTAACCTAAACCTCGCCTATAAAAAGGGAGCCGAGGTTTAGGAAAAGGTTGAACGTCGTACTTATTATTCATAGCCTTACGCTTATCATTCTGCTGTACGTTCCACGGTTTATCAAAGAAGGTTTTACGGTGATTCATTCTGTGTTCATCTTTACGTTTAATCTTCCTTGTTAGATCGAGTATTCATTGCTGTTACAGAAACAGGGACTAACAGCTTGTACTGTTGATTTGACCGTTTGGTCCTTTGACTTGCTATTTTGGGGGCGAAAGGATACCCGCATGGTCAATCATCAGCTTTAAATATATCTTCGTACGCACCGCATTAATTGAGTATTTAATGCGTGTACAGTACCATGTTTCCGTCGAATGGCTCCTAGCCGTTAGGGTATTTCCCGTTAGTTTCACGGTCGTTGGAATGTACCTTCGAATTCTGCTAAATACGAGCAAGTCTGATGAAGCTTCCTAGTTGAAACTCCGATGACTGCCTCTGATGCCAACTCTGGTACCCAACTCTGGTGGCTTCTCTGATGAGCAACTCTGGGAGCAATTCTGATCAGAAGGTCCAAGAGAGTCTGTGGCCAGTCGACTATGCTAATACTTACAAAGAAAATTTCTAATACAAAATAGCTAATGGGGTACTTTAAAATTCTAATCATCCTAGCATCATCAAAATATAAATACATGTATTCCTTACAATTTCTCCCTTTTTGATGATGCCAAAACCCTTAACCTATTTCCAGAGAGGTGCCTTTCACCATAAACAAATAAAGTTAAAAACTTTCATTTTAAAATCTTGGTGGCAGCTTAGCATAGGAAAATAGTAAGAGTAAGATACAATCCAAAAGCATATAAAGAGTAAAGTATCAGAGCACAAAATAAACACAAATACAGAAAGCATTAAAGAACAAATAATTGAAAGTGCAACGCAAAATAGAGGCAAAGAATTTATCTTATTATCAGAGAGTGCAGATACAAGAGATAGAAAGATTAAGATTCTTCTTCATCTACCTGTGGTCCTGCATCATCAATTCTCTTGAGTTCTGCATTGACTTCTGCTCTGATGGAAGCTAGATTCCTCGGATTCTGGTACTCTGGCCAGTGGGACTCAAGTTTGCAGTCCAAGTAATTTCTTACAGCTTCAGAAATATTCTTTCCTGGATCCACCATGATTAATCTGGACAAGTCCATCACTATCCATGAAGATATTCTCATGCTGTAATGGAGTCATCAGCTTCTTCATTTGCTCAAACTGAGCTCTGTCAGGTCTTGACAGTCCACTCTTCATCCAATCATTAAAGGAGAAGTTGGATGATTTCTTCTTGGAACCTCTGGGAGGTGGAGGTGGATGACGTTAAGTTGCAGTAGCAAGTTTCTTCTTCCTAGCAGCTTCGAAGTAGGGGGCAGGATCAACAGAGGATACGTTTCTGATAGTTAGAGCTCTGGTACTTGGTCCTTCTGCTTCTCTGGTTCCTTCTTCTCTAGTTTCTTTCCCTTTTGGCATCAACAAGATCGCCAAGGAGGAGCTCTATCTTGGGAAATTCTGATGCTTGAGCATCTCTGATTTCCTCAAGTGCTTCAGGAAGGGTCTGAGTGACAGAGGCCAATCCCTATATCAGGCTCTGTTGCTTTTCCATGGTAGATTGAATAGTTTGTGTGCTTTCCTTAAGGAGTACCAGCTCCCAGTATCTCTCCTTATCATTCTTCAGTATGTTAGAAGCTTGCTCTTTGTGTGATTTGCATAGCTCCTCAATGTCTAGCAGTTGTTCTCTGTTCTTTTCATAAGTCCATTGAAGGGTGACGGTCCTTGATAAAAGTCTAGAGGGGGGGTGAATAGACTTTTAAATCTTTTTGAATTAAGTGTTCACTCCCCTCTGAATGAGTATAATCCTGGGAACCTTTTGAGAGGTTTAGGATTGGCAGCGGAAGTTTTTATCTTTTTGGGCAAACACACCGGAAGTTTTGTGAAGACTGACTTTTGAGTAGGAACTGTTTTCTGGAAATTTTCTGAGGCTTTTTGTTTGATGGTTAGTGGCTTTAAACGTTATGGCGCACAGATGTATCCTAGTTCGGAGGTGGTGTAATCCTCCTACATCCAGTCCCACCCTATATATGGATTTCCACTAAGCTATTTGACCAATACACTTAGTGACTAGTTTACCCTTGATGACAGGCGTAAACTATCAAGTTTTCACTAGGAGTACACACCACTCCAAGTTACTCTAGCCTCTATGTTTTTCACTAATGAATCAGTCTGATTCAAAAGTTACTCATGTCCTATTCTACCCACCCTTTGGATTTGCAACACAAATTCTTTCCAAAGGTGTTACAACTTTTCCACCAACTATTCTAAGCTCTAGTATGAATATTTCATTGTGAACTAGTCTAAGAGCTTAAAGAAATGTGAATGAGCCAAGAGTAAAGTGATGGATTAGCACTTTATCTTTTGCAGGATATTCTGAGTGTGATTTCTTCGTTTGCATGTAAGCTCGCTGAATCTTCTTCGTCACATTCCTTGATTATTTATAGACTTTGAGTTTGTTGAATATCTCTCGTTGGCTGAGGAGATTCAATCTTGATCGTTGAAGCATCCACTTGATCTTTAGTATGTCTGTAACACCCCGGCCCCGTAGGCCCCGAGGTAATTACTTCTGATCTCTAATACTGTCCTCACAAACCACCACAAGCCTTTACCGCGCACTTTGTCCTCACTCATGCGCGCCCTGAGAAACTTCCCAGGGGGTCACCCATCCCAAGACTACTCTCGTGCAAGCACGCTTAACTTTGGAGTTCTTGGGTGATGAGCTCCCTTAAAAGGAGATGCACCTCTCTTGGTATGAGTAGTACTATTAATCCGTTTATATTAAATCTCAAGTGTTACAATCACCCCCACTTAGGATCGCAACGTCCTCGTTGCGCCCTTAAACCAATCTGAATCAAACCCCAGAATCTTTTCCCCTATTAGGTGTCTGCCCGATATCCAACGGATCAGCACACTGTCGTAGGGTTGCTCTGATACCATTTGTAACATCCCGGCCCCTTAGGCCCCGAGGTAGTTACTTTTGACCTCTAGTACTGTCCTCACAAACCGCCACTAGCCTTTTCCGCGCACTTTGTCCTCACTCACGTGCGCCCTGAGAAACTTCCCAGGGGGTCACCCATCCTAAGACTACTCCCAAGCAAGCACGCTTAACTTTGGAGTTCTTAGCTGATGAGCTCCCTTAAAAGGAGATGCACCTCTGTTGGTATGAATAGTACTATTAATCCGTTTATATTAAATCTCAAGTGTTACAATCACCCCCACTTAGGATCGCAACGTCCTTGTTGCGCCCTTAAACCAATCTGAATCAAACCCCAGAATCTTTTCCCCTATTAGGTGTCTACCCAATATCCAACGGATCAGCACACTGTCGTAGGGTTGCTCTGATACCATTTGTAACACCCCGGCCCCGTAGGCCCCGAGGTAATTACTTCTGATCTCTAATACTGTCCTCACAAACCACCACAAGCCTTTACCGCGCACTTTGTCCTCACTCATGCACGCCCTGAGAAACTTCCCAGGGGGTCACCCATCCCAAGACTACTCTCGTGCAAGCACGCTTAACTTTGGAGTTCTTGGGTGATGAGCTCCCTTAAAAGGAGATGCACCTCTCTTGGTATGAGTAGTACTATTAATCCGTTTATATTAAATCTCAAGTGTTACAATGTCCTCCTTTTGTTTTGTTTGGAGTAGCCTGTGTTGCTAGTTTTGTTTTCTTGTTTGAGTCCATGCTTCCAGTTGTATGTGATCGTAGGGGTTGACTCTATAAAGCAAAACATCTTCCAGTCAACTTGCATATAGGAGTATGGGTTGTCTCTGAAATATTCTGCAGTTCCACTTGTGTATAGGAGTATGGGTTGTCTCTGAAATATTCTGCAGTTCCACTTGTGTATAGTCTCGTAACTCTAAAAATGTCCACAATGCCTTTAGCTTTTCTGTTGCAGTTTCGAGCTTTTCTGTTCTAACTCTGATGTCAGTATTGAGGTTCTCTGTTGCTGAGGTTCTCTGATCCTGAGGTTCTCTATTACTGAGGTTCTCTGATCCTGAGGTTCTCTGTTACTGAGGTTCTCTGATCCTGAGGTTCTCTGTTACTGAGGTTCTGTGATCCTGAGGTTCTCTGTTACTGAAGTTCTCTGATCCTAACAGAATACCTCGAGACTTTCTGTTGCAATCAGACTTTTTCGATCTATTCTGTTGGGATCAGAATACCCTTGTTTCTGTCACTGACTACCTCTGATTCTTTTCTTTGCTACTGGCACTTCTTCTTCGGAGTTTATGATCAAGTGTTTTTGTCTATAAACTATGCATCATCTAAATCTTAGAGGGGCCTAACAATTTCCCCCTTTTTGATGATGTCAAAACTAACAAAGAAAGTAAATGTTTTTTTAGAAAGTACCACTTTGGTTCACGCTTCTTTCTGCAGATTGATCTCTTGTTGAGTCGCTTTTCTTTCTTTCTTGCTGAGTTGCTTTTCTTTCTTGCATCCCCCTTTTTGGCATCATCACGAATACCTTTTTATGTAGCTCTTTTGGTGTAGATGAAACTTTTTGTGTTGACTGGTTCCCCCTTAATGTGATTCCCCCTGAGTATCAGCTCTAGACTGTGCTTTTGTCTGAATAAGTTACTGATTACAGGGTGCTCTTACGTTCTTAGGACGCTGTACAATTACAAGATGCTCCGTAAGAGAAGTAAGACGTTAATAATCAGTAAACTTGTCTGTTTGCTCATGAACTGTGGCTATCAATCATACCAAGTTCTTGTCTAAGCGTGTTGAATCTTTTTTCACTTAGAGCCTTGGTAAAAATATCAGCAAGTTGGTTTTCAGTGGGAATATACTCAAGCTTTATATTCTTCTTTTCAACATGCTCTCTGATGAAGTGATGTATGATATCAATATGCTTGGTTCTGGAGTGCATGACAGGATTGTGAGTGATGACAATTGCACTAGTGTTGTCACATAGAATCTTGATTTCATTTGCCTCAACTCCATAATCCAGTTGTTGTTTCATCCAAAGGATTTGGGCACAACAACTTCCTGCAGCAATGTATTGAGCTTCAGCTGTGCTGGTGGCAATGGAGTTCTGTTACTTGCTGAACCATGATACCAGTCTTCGTCCTAGAATTTGATAGGTTCCTGAAGTACTCTTTATGTCCATTTTTCACCCGGCGAAGTCTGAATCTGAGTATCCAAGTAGCTCAAAGTTTCCATCGTTGGGATACCACAGACCATAATTTGGGTTTCCTTTTAGATATCTGAGAATTCTTTTTGTTGTGAAAAGATGACTTTCCTTGGGTTGGGATTGATATCTTGCACATACTCCTACCAAGTAAGAGATATCTGGTCTACTTGCGGTTAGGTATAGCAGAGATCCAATTATACCTCTGTATAGTGTAGGATCAACATTCTTGCCATCCTCATCGGAACCCATTGTTGGGGATGTGTTTGTTAGTATATATGTCCTAGCGACAATCACTTTTTAGAGATATATGTACTTGATCACATTCAGTTTTATATATTTGATATATACAGTATTACACATTGATGATTAAGCATTTCGATTGTCAATGTCTTATTCATAATTGCGTTCCCTTGGACTTATGTTGTCAATAAGTAAGTGAGAGCTTATATGATATAACATAAGGTCCTAAAATAGTCCCGATCAATGATCATCAAAAAAGGGATATTGATGATATGCGATAAGATTGGTATGTGGACTGCATCATACTTTTAGAAAGTATAGTTGATCTCACAACTATGAGTTTTTGCAATTCATGATGGTCACATAGATATTTTAGAGAATATTGGCATACCCACCGAGAAACCATTTGATAAGTTCTATTCATGTGTCTATGGGATTATCGGCGTATAGAGTAGTATAATAGTCCTCAGACTTGAGGTCAATACGTACTACATGTGCGGAGTGATGTACTTTGACCATGACCAACGCTTGCACTCCAATCGGGGTAGATACGGCATGTGTTGGGTGCATCACGAAGCACATGGAGTAGTAGTTGAGTCAAGAAAGGATTCATTTCTCATAATAGATTAAGAGAGAACATTCTACTTCTCATATTTAGATGGATCATAAAGTCATTGGCCAATGCAAAGATATATTCGTTTTGGATATCGAATATGATCATTATGGGTCATCTAGAAAGATTGAGAGACAGAGACTAAGTTATTGGAATAGACACAATATCAAGTTCCAGACTTAGTTGAATGTTCGTTGAATGAAAGGACTGTATCACTATGAGCTCTATATTACAGGGAGTTTGAATAGTCCTCGCAAACGTCCTTATATACTAAGTTTGTCTAGTAAATCGTCTAGGGATTCTACTAAGACCTTAATTTGATTAGTGCTTGATATATAATGCCCTATGGGTCACACAACAAGTGATTATACCTTCCGATTGAATTGTTAGAAGGAATTGAATATTATTAATTGGATTAAATAATATTTGATTCATAATGCTGAAAATGAGATGAGTTAAATATTAATTAGATTAATATATTTAATTCATTATGTTGAAGAAAATTGCTATTTGATAGAATTAATTAAGTTTGATAAATTAGATTTATTATACTTAATTAAGATGTATTTTTAATTAAATAAAAGTGATATTTTCTTTCTAATTTAGAATTAAAAAGAAAGATATAATAAAATAAACATGAGTAAGGAGTAAAAGTGGCGTGAAGCCCACTTTACTCTTACTACTAGTTTTTTTTGCTTTATTATGTCATTAATAAGGAGTATTGGTCCTATTAGGACTAGAACTCATTAATGAGAAAGACTTTCATTGTGATTGGGAAACTAGTTTAGAATTAGTATAAATACATCTTCCTCCTTCATAATTCGTGACTAGTTTTCTAGATTCAATATTACCAGTTTATTTCCCTGCGAAGAGATTTCCTAGCCTTTCTCTATGGGAGATCTAATCATTCTTTCGGAAAGGAGAAATCACGTGGATACCTAAGGTCAAGGATTATCACCGCTAGGCTGGAAGATCTGTGAGTTGTCACTCAGATCTACTATTATTGTTATATTCGTTGTTTTGTCATAATCAGGGAAGATCTGTTTGGGAAAATTTTAAACTTCCGCTGCTGTACTTTCGAGGTACGTTACATCAATTTCCTAACAGTGGTATCAGAGCCAAACTGATTTTAATGACATTATACGAATTTTAGATATTTTTATCTGTGAAATCTATTCTGATTTGAGTACACGATTGGAACGAACTATTTTTTTTGTGTTGCTCGGTTTTATCATAAAGTACTCCGTATTAATTTTTTTGAAATTGAAATTGCAATCGATCTTTCAGATTGAGGTCAAAAATTGCCACGTGTGATTTCCAATTAGCTAGATCTGACATACTCTTTAGAAATCAAATTTGATTTCTCGGTTTGAAGATCTATCTAGCGCTGCAATTTGCGATGTATTTGTGCCGCTGCCCTGTTTTAGAAATTTGGTTCAAAGGCTATTTTAGAAATTAGATAAACTTTGCTACGAAACTTTTTCGATCCGCTGTTCTAAGAGTTTCTTTTTGACAATAGATAGTCTCTAGGAGTAGGATCTGTTTGTAATTCTTTTAACAATAGCCCTAAATTATTTTTAATAATTGGGACGTTGTGTGACAGTGCACAATAAAGGGGTAGTGTTTTGCTATGGACTCTACTTAGTTTGATACTACGTATAAGTTGGAATCTTTTACTGTTATAACGTTACCTAAGGAATGTTTTAATAAAATTAAGCTTTTTAATTAGATTTAAAAGGTAGCTTAATTAATTTTAACAAATTTGATTTGATTGATAATTATGTTATTATCATTCGTTTTTAGCATGCTGATATTAATTGTTGATTATATCTGTTTATAAATTAGATTTATATTGCATGCTTTAATTTATACGGAGTATGTTTGAGTTAGATCTCATTAACATATTATTTGATAATATGTTATTAGCATCTTGATTAAGTTTATTTAATATCCCGCTATATTTTCCCCATAAATTAAAATTTAAGTTTTATCTGGGATAACGACATCACCCATCATAATTAAATTAGTAGAAATATTTTTTCGTTGAAGAACATTTCACCCAAGTGTTTATTCCATTCGACAAAATATAGAACTAATTTATAGGTACAATTGTTTGTGATCGTGTGATGGTTTTGACTTACTTAAATTAGCTCGAGTCGCCCAAGCGTCAGTGTTAATTTAGGGATGTCGATCAATTTAAAAATTGATCAACCAAGAGTTATTTGGACACAATTGGTCTAGAGACCTACCCATTATATTATTACAGTGATCAGCCCAAGCTGAGACTGTAATAGTATGAATATGGATCTTGGCCACTATGATTGTAAAACATTCCATGTTCTTTTTATTGGGGTCAAAGAGCATGAAAAATAGTGGGAGCTAAATAATTAAAAGTCCGAATTATTTAGTTAACTAAATGTGATCATAGGAATTATTATATGATTTTAATTCTCGTTCTATTTGAACTTCTCTAGGCTTTTAAGAATGTCGAATTTATCAATGAAAAGTATCTTGGATACAAATAATCTGACTCGATCAGACTTTCTAGACTTCGAACAAAATGTGCGTTTAGTGTTTAGGCAAGAAAATATTGAGATGTGTTTGACACATGTCTACCTGAGGTTCCTAATGTGAACTCTTCTGAATTAAATATATTTGACATAGACATTCAGAAGAATAACATTGCTAAGGTTAGACCTAAGCCTCTAGCTTTGAAACCTAAAGGTAGGATTCAAAAGAAACCTAAGGTACTAAAGGATGTATGCCTCTACAACAAAGATAAGGCATTGGAAGAGAGGTTTTAAGCTATGTAGGGCTAATCTAGCCAAAGCATCGAGTACTTTTAGCTTAGGTATTTTTGTCATTAGTATTGATATGTCTACAACTAACTCTCATTGTTGGGTATTAGATACAACGTGTGGCTCACACACTGAAATAATGTGCAAAGTCTAAGTGACAGTAAGCAGTTAGACTGGGTGATTTTGGCCTACACGTAAAAATGGAGCAATAATTGTTGCTAGGCGTGTAGGCATTTATAAATTAGATTTACCCAGCGGTTATAGTTTAGAACTAAATAATTGTTATTTTGTTCCTTCTATAACAAAGAATATAATTTCCATTCATATGTTAGACATTAAGGGATTTCCTTACATTTTGCTAATAACACTTGTTATTTTTGACAAAATGACATTGTGTATGGAAATGCCCCTCTTATGAATGGTTTATATATTCTTACTTGTAGGCATGACATATTAAATGTACAAAATAAGAGACCAAGGTTAAGTAATTAGAAAAATACCACCTATCTTTGGCATTGCGATTTTGGTCATATTAGTGAAACAAGAATAACAAGGTTAAGTAAATCAGAGTACTTAACACCATATGATTTTGAATCATATGGTAATTGTGATTCCTGTCTTTTAGCTAAAATGACCAATAATCCTTTTCTTGGAAAAGGATTGCGGGCCAAAGAAGTGTTTGAATTGATTCACACAGATGTGTGTGGACTGTTTGCAACTCAAGCTAGAGGAGTATTTTCTTACTTCATCATTTTACTGATGATTTCTCTAGGTTTGGTTTTTGTGTATCTTATGAAAGACAAATCAGAAGCTTTTGAGAAATTCATGGAGTATAAGTTTGAAGTAGAGAAACAACTTGACAAGAGTATCAAGACTCTACGATCTGATTGTGGAGTGGAATACTTGAGTAAAGAGTTTTTTGATTACTTGAAAGGTCAAGGAATTCAGTCACAATGGACTCCTCCAGGAACACCTCAATTGAATGACATTTTTGAAAGGAGAAATAGAACCTTGTTGGACATGGTTAGGTCCATGATGAATTCCACATCTCTTCCAACATCTCTTTGGGGGTACGCATTGGAAACCTCAATATACGTTTTGAATAGAGTTCCATCTAAGTTAGTGCAAAAGACACTATACGAGTTATGGTGTAATAAGAAGTCTATTCTTACACATAATAAAGAGTGAGGTTGCCTTACATATGTGAAGAAAATGGACATTGACTAGTTGGGACCTAGAAGTGAGAAATATTATTTTGTGGGGTATCCTAAGGAAACTAGGGATACTAATTTATCTTCCCGGGGGATATAAAATCATTATTTCTAGACAAACGAGATTCCTAGTACAAGACTTGGTCTTTAAGGAATGCAATTGTGGGAGGATATAACTTGTTGAAGTTCAAGAATCACAAAATAATATAGAGGACGAAGACTTGTTAGATAGTCAAAACAAGGATTCAGTAGGAGAATTGAGTGGAAGCATGTCTCTAGGAAGATGTCTTTCAGTTAGTGGGAGTAACATAGGAATCACCTCGCACCAGCAAGTGATTCTTATGAAAGAAACAAAATGACACGGTTGTCATTCTTTCTGCACCCACTTCTCCTTCTCTGGAAACAATTAAAAGTGTAGCACCAGAAAACTCTCCGAACATTGGATAGTCCAATGAAGGAGAACCTCTTCACAGTCAGAATGAACAGTCTGAACAAACACAAAATATTCAACTTTGTAGGTCTACTAGGATTCATCATGAATCAACTAGGTTTGGCTACCTCATGGAGGATCATGATGATGTAAAAATTCATGACAGGGATGAACCTATGACCTACAACTAAAGCAATATTAGATGTTGATTTAGAGAGGTGGCGAGAATCCATAAAATCTAAAATGTACTTGATGTATATCAATCAAGTATGGAACTTGGTTGACTTGCGTGTTGGGTTAGACCCATTGGATGCAAATGATTTTCAAGGAGAAAATTAATGCTGAAGGCAAGGTGCAAACATACAAAGCTAGGCTAGTGGCTAAAGGTTATAGTCAAAGAAAAGGAATTGACTATAGTGATACCTATTCGCCAGTTGCAAAACTCAAGTCCATTTGGATTTTGCTTGTTATAGCTGCTCAATATGATTATGAGATTTGACAAATGGATGTCAAAACCCCTTTCCTTAATGGAAACCTCAAGGAGGAGGTGTACATGGTACAACCTGAAGGTTTTATATCCATGTCAAATTCTAATTCAATATGTTAATTAGAGAAATCTATTTATGGGCTAGAACAAGCATCTAGGAGTTGAAATATTAATTTTGATGAAAAAGTCAAACCGGTTGACCTCATCAAATGAAATGAGGGTGTTTGCGTGTTTAGAGTGCGCAACAAGGATAGCGTGGTCTTTATAATCATATATGTTGATCATAGAGAATGATTTCCCCTCATTGAAGTACGTGAAAGAATAGTCACCTAAAATCTTCATGAATATCTTTTGTCTATGGTAGACAGAAAGAACTAGTGGAATTTAACAATTCTAGCACTAATTTCATGTATGATAAGAAAGACTACGAGTCACAGTCAGTATATGTTTTTAGTCTCAATGTAATAGTAATGCTGCAAGAGTTGCAAGTAAGAAACTATTGTAAATTCAACAACTAGAGCCTAGTAAATTGTTGCATTTGATGCAACATAGGTAAGCGTTTAGATACATTAGTTCCTTAAAGAAATAGGGGTAGTTCCTAGCGACAGTTATCCAATAATTGTTATTGTGACTGTACCGGTGCATTTTCACAAGCTAAGGAACCAAGATGCAAAGTAAGAAACTAGAAAATACCAGTATGCTATCATGTTTTGATAACAAATAACAAGATGAGAAGTTGCAATAGAATGCCATCCCGTAGAGGACAATTTGGCTGGCCCTTTCACCAAACCTTTGAGATACGAGAAACACACTAAACTTTTGAGAGTCTGGGTGTTAGACGCATCGGTGATTGGCACTAGGCCAAGTGGGAGATTGTTAGTATATATGTCCTAGCGACAATCACTTTTTAGAGATATATGTACTTGATCACATTCAGTTTTATATATTTGATATATACAGTATTACACATTGATGATTAAGCATTTCGATTGTCAATGTCTTATTCATAATTGTGTTCCCTTGGACTTATGTTGTCAATAAGTAAGTGAGAGCTTATATGATATAACATAAGGTCCTAAAATAGTCCCGATCAATGATCATCAAAAAAGGGATATTGATGATATGCGATAAGATTGGTATGTGGACTGCATCATACTTTTAGAAAGTATAGTTGATCTCACAACTATGAGTTTTTGCAATTCATGATGGTCACATAGATATTTTAGAGAATATTGGCATACCCACCGAGAAACCATTTGATAAGTTCTATTCATGTGTCTATGGGATTATCGGCGTATAGAGTAGTATAATAGTCCTCAGACTTGAGGTCAATACGTACTACATGTGCGGAGTGATGTACTTTGACCATGACCAACGCTTGCACTCCAATCGGGGTAGATACGGCATGTGTTGGGTGCATCACGAAGCACATGGAGTAGTAGTTGAGCCAAGAAAGGATTCATTTCTCATAATAGATTAAGAGAGAACATTCTACTTCTCATATTTAGATGGATCATAAAGTCATTGGCCAATGCAAAGATATATTCATTTTGGATAACGAATATGATCATTATGGGTCATCTAGAAAGATTGAGAGACAGAGACTAAGTTATTGGAATAGACACAATATCAAGTTCCAGACTTAGTTGAATGTTCGTTGAATGAAAGGACTGTATCACTATGAGCTCTATATTACAGGGAGTTTGAATAGTCCTCGCAAACGTCCTTATATACTAAGTTTGTCTAGTAAATCGTCTAGGGATTCTACTAAGACCTTAATTTGATTAGTGCTTTATATATAAGGCCCTATGGGTCACACAACAAGTGATTATACCTTCCGATTGAATTGTTAGAAGGAATTGAATATTATTAATTGGATTAAATAATATTTGATTCATAATGCTGAAAATGAGATGAGTTAAATATTAATTAGATTAATATATTTAATTCATTATGTTGAAGGAAATTGCTATTTGATAGAATTAATTAAGTTTGATAAATTAGATTTATTATACTTAATTAAGATGTATTTTTAATTAAATAAAAGTGATATTTTCTTTCTAATTTAGAATTAAAAAGAAAGATATAATAAAATAAACATGAGTAAGGAGTAAAAGTGGCGTGAAGCCCACTTTACTCTTACTACTAGTTTGTTTTGCTTTATTATGTCATTAATAAGGAGTATTGGTCCTATTAGGACTAGAACTCATTAATGAGAAAGACTTTCATTGTGATTGGGAAACTAGTTTAGAATTAGTATAAATACATCTTCCTCCTTCATAATTCGTGACTAGTTTTCTAGATTCAATATTACCAGTTTATTTCCCTGCGAAGAGATTTCCTAGCCTTTCTCTATGGGAGATCTAATCATTCTTTCGGAAAGGAGAAATCACGTGGATACCTAAGGTCAAGGATTATCACCGCTAGGCTGGAAGATCTGTGAGTTGTAACTCAGATCTACTATTATTGTTATATTCGTTGTTTTGTCATAATCAGGGAAGATCTGTTTGGGAAAATTTTAAACTTCCGCTGTTGTACTTTCGAGGTACGTTACATCAATTTCCTTACAGATACCAGTCTTCGTCCTAGAATTTGATAGGTTCCTGAAGTACTCTTTATGTCCATTTTTCACCCGGCGAAGTCTGAATCTGAGTATCCAAGTAGCTCAAAGTTTCCATCGTTGGGATACCACAGACCATAATTTGGGTTTCCTTTTAGATATCTGAGAATTCTTTTTGTTGTGAAAAGATGACTTTCCTTGGGTTGGGATTGATATCTTGCACATACTCCTACCAAGTAAGAGATATCTGGTCTACTTGCGGTTAGGTATAGCAGAGATCCAATTATACCTCTGTATAGTGTAGGATCAACATTCTTGCCATCCTCATCGGAACCCATTGTTGGGGATGTGTTTGTTGGTATTCTGACTGACGTTTTTCCTTCTACCCGAAATCTGAGAATTAGGTCTCTTGTGTACTTAGCCTGGTTGATCAGTGTTCCCTCCGCGGTTTGCTTCACTTGTAATCCCAGGAAGTAATTTAGCTCTCCCATCATGCTCATTTCAAACTTTGATTGCATGAGAGCAGAGAACTTTTTGCAGAGAACTTGGTTTGAGCATCCAAAGATTATATCATCAACATAGATGTAAGGAATATTTGTAATTAGATTTTGATGATGCTAGATTAATTAGGACTTTAGAGTACCCCTCTTTAGAATTAATGTATTAGAATTTTCATTTGTAAAGTTCTTAGTATAATCTCCTACCAGAAGGCCTCCAGAGCAGAAGACCTTCTGACAGAAGATCTTTGGTTCTCTACCTTAGAACAGAAGACCTCAGGGTCTCTGTTAGCCTTTACTCTGACAGAAACCCTCCTGGTTCTCTGTGGGACATTCTCTTAACAGAAGTGCTCAAGACCATCTCTGATCGACTCTCTGTTAAAGACACCAGAAGGCCTGACACTTAGAAGAATTCCACCAAGCCGGGAAACCAACTGAAAGATTCCTTCAACGGCTAGGAGTCTTGAACGGAAAAGCTACAGTACGCGCATTAAATGCACATTTAATGCTCCCCATACTCCGTAGAGTAATTGCAGATGATTGGCCGCATTGTCAGGATTACTTTATCCCAAAATAGTAACCCGCCAACATTACCGGGTCCTACTGGTCAAGTCAACTGCTCGCTCATTTAATGCAGTTGTCCTCCTTCTCCTCCAACGGGAAGACAACCCCAGTATAAAAGATACACTACGAAGAACAACCGGATAACTTTGCTAACTTTTGCTACAATTCTGCAAACAAGATATTCAAACGCTAAAAACGCAAAAAGCCTCCTTGAGATTAAAACTTCATCATCCTCTACAAGAGAAGGCAGAAGTTGGAAAATCCTTATTTCCAACTCAAGCAAAGTTCCAAGTGTTCTTCAACTCTTCCAGCTCATCACATACAAAATCTTTGTAACGAAGCAAGTTGGAGGAACCTCTGTTCTGTTTAGAACCTCTTCTTTCACAAGAAGGACGTCCAAGTACCTGGAGCTGTGAAGTTGTGATACTTCTGGGAAAGCTCAGTGAAAGGACCAGTCTTAGGGAAGCCGGAAGTGCATCCAAGAAGACATCTACACTTGAAGAAGACGTGGAGAGTTTCTTAAGTGATGGGCTAAGGCATTGTAAACGGAAGTTTTTACGAGCTTAGTGGAACAGTGGACTAGAGGAACAAGTTGTTCCTTGAACCACTATAAAAAGCCCTGGTGTCATTTACTTACAGCTTTACTTTCATAGTTTTTATTTGAACTGTTTAACTCCAAAGACTTGGTATCTGTGTTCAGCAGAATTGGTCTTGTGAGTTAACAGAAGGCCTACTGCCTTTGCTTCTCTGAGACTACTAACAGAACACCCTTTCAGAACCCCATCCGCTGCCAGTCTGTTCTGTCAACAGAACAGGCTATTCAGTTAAATCTGGTACTTAGCTTGAAAAGTTAAAAACCAATACAGTCTATTCAATCCCCCCCCCCCTCTAGACTGTATCCAGTACAACCGGGACCAACAAGTGGTATCAGAGCCTCCTTGTTCTAATAATCTCTTAGGTTATTTGCTGAACAAAGATCCACTTGTTTTTCTGTTTTAACATCATTTTTATCCGATATAATGGATCACTCTTTGTCCAAGAATCTTATGTTCTCAGATCTCAAATTTGATGACTGAAGGATCCGGATGAAGGCACATCTCTGTGCTCTGCATGATGAGATGTGGGAAGTACTTGACATTGGGCCCTTCACAAGCTTCCAGAAGGTCAACCCTGAACATGCTATTGACAACACTAGACCTCAGATGATCAATAATGCCAAATCTGAGTGGACCACTGAAGAAAGAAGGAAGTACAATCTGGACAACATTGCTAAGGATATTCTTTACAAGTCCATCGATGATAGGTACTTCAACAGAATAAAGAAGTGCAAGACTGCAAAGGAAATCTGGGATACTCTTGAGCTCATTGAAGCTGGTGATGAGCAAGAGAAGGACAACAAGCTGACAATAGCCAACAAGAAGTTTGATGACTTCAAGCTTCTTCCAGGTGAAAGCATCTCCAAGATGTATGACAGGCTCCTCACTCTCACTGGACAGATCTCTGAGCTTGGCAAGGAACTCACCACCAAGGAGATCAATCTTAAGGTGTTGAGGGGACTGCCCTCAGCATGGAAGATGAAGGTGGTTGCTGTCCAAGCCAGCAAGGATGTGAAGACTTATCCCACTGATAAGCTCATTTCAGATCTCAAAGCTCATGAGCTTGAAATGATTGAAGAAAAGGAAGATGTACCAGAAGAGAGGACCACTACAGCCCTCACTGCCAGCACATCAAAGGTAAATGATTTTGACCCTTCAGTACTTTTATCTGACGAATATATGGCTGCTTTTGCTAGGAGATTCAAGAAGTTCATGAAGAATCCTAAAGATGGAAGAAGTCCATCATTCAGCAGAAAGCCATTCCAGAAGGTCAAAACAACAGAAAGCAGTGGTGAGCTTCTCTGTTACAACTGCAGACAACCTGGACATTTCAAAGCAGAATGTCCACACCCAAGAGTGTCCAAGAAACAAGGGCATGATGGAGAAAAGAAGAAGTATGAAGACAACTCCAGAAGGAGAAAAGCGCTTGTGACAGAACAGCTCGAGAAAGACCCTCTGTCAGAGACAGAATCCGGTTCTGACTCTGATTCTGATGAGGCCTTCTGTTGCCTTGATACTGAGACAGAAGACCTATGCCTCATGGCTCATTCTGATGATGAGGTAACCTCTACTTCTGCATCTAGTTTTTCTTCGGTAGGCTTAGCTTTTGATTCTGATTCAATGTCAGAATTTTGGGAAGAGTTTAAGGCCATCCAAGCCACTTATTCCTCTGTAATAGAAGAAAACAGTAAGTTGAAAGCTGAAATTCTTGACTTGAAAAAGGAGGTTGAGATCAAAATCAACCTTCTAATTAAGAAAAGGGATCACCTGGAGACTGAAAATATTTCTCTTCTCAAGAGAATAAGAGAAATAGAGCCTCTCGAGATTAAGTACAAAGCTTACCAGAAGGCCCAGTCTTCCATGGAAAAGATTTTACTTGATCAACATATTGGCACTGGCTTTGGTCTTGGTTATGGCTCAACAGAGTCAGGTGAGCCTTCTGCAATGCCTAGCACCAGTGTTGCTAAGGCAGATAAGGTCATAGTGCCACTGATTTCTAGCCCCATCTGTCAAGCTGGTGTATCTGGCACCAAGGTTGCTCATGAGGAAGTTAGACCAGAAAAGGGAAAGATAAAGGTTCAACAGAAACCCTTTTTGAAAAATAATGAACCTGGCAGAAAACCTAACAACAGAAAAGGTTTTCAAGATAACAAAAATAAGAGACCATTCATTGACAGACAACCTCATGACAATCGTGCCAGAAATGACCACCAGAAGGGCAAATATCAAGAGAGAGTTAACTTTAGGCAGAAGAGGTTGGGTGGTCAACTTCAGAAGCCCAAAGCTAACCGTCCCTCTGCTCTTGATAGTATATGGGACTTCTTTCCAACAAAGAAAGCTATGAAAAAGTATGTAAACAGGAAGCATGACCCTCACAAGTATCTGCCCAAAGTGAATCACACTTCAGTTTACTATAACTACCAGGTGGACAATGGGTACCACCCACCAAGGTTTCACCTGATGAGACCAAAATGGTACCAACTACCCAGACTCCATGACCCCCCAGGACCCAGCATTGCTTGGGTACCTAAATCTTTCTTTTGATCTTGCAGGAACTGTGTGCTAGAGCTATCTCAGAGCAAGAATGGTTTATTGATAGTGGATGCTCCAGGCACATGACAGGTGACAGAAGTTGCCTAACTGAGTTCCAGAAATGCAAAGGACCTAGAGTTACCTTTGAAGGTAATGACAAAGAAGGTCAAACAAAAGGAAGAGGGAAGCTGATCAAAAACCAGATAGTCATTGATGATGTCTCATATGTCAAAGGACTGAAGTTCAACTTGCTAAGTGCTAGCCAATTCTGTGACAAAGGCTACACTGTTGAATTCACCAAGGACTTCTGCTATGTGAAGCATGAGACAACAAAAGAAGTGGTTCTTACAGCATCAAGGAAGAAGAACATCTATGTGGTTGATTGGAACACTGCAAAGGATGGAGTATGCCTGATAGCCAAGGGAGATTCAAAACTAAGCTGGGACTGGCACAAGAAGCTTAGCCATTTGAACCTCAAAACAATCAACAAACTGGCAAGAGAACACATTGTTGATGGATTGCCAGACATAGTCTACAAAAAGGAGACCCTCTGCAGTGCATGCCAGAAGGGAAAGCAACAGAAGAACTCTTTCAAACCCATTGCTGGAGATCTTTCTACAAGTCCTTTAAATCTGATCCACATGGATTTATTTGGACCTGTTGAAACTCCAAGCGTTGGTGGCAAGAAATACACTTTAGTCATGGTTGATGACTATTCCAGATATACATGGACTATCTTTCTGTCAAAGAAAAATGAAACTCTTCAGAAGTTGCCATCTCTGTTAAAGCAACTTCAGACTGAGAAGAACTTGAAGGTTAAGACAATCAGGTCTCACAGAGGAACTGAATTTGTCAACCAAGTCATAAAGGACTTCTGTGATCAAAATGGAACCTTTCATCAACTCTCTGCCGCCAGAACCCCTCAACAGAATGGCGTAGCAGAAAGCAGGAACATAACTTTAAAAGAAGCTGCAAGAACAATGATTGCAGAATCTGGACTACCTATGAGATATTGGGCTGAAGCAATCAATATTGCATGCTATACTCAAAACAGAAGCATAATCAACAAGAATCACCAGAAGACCCCCTATGAACTCTGGAAAGGAAGAAAACCCAACATCAGTTACTTTCATGTGTTTGGATGCAAGTGCTACATCTTTAACAATGGAAAGGAGAATCTGAAAGTCTTTCAATAGAAAGCTGATGAAGGTATATTTATAGGCTATTCAAACACCAATAAAGCCTATAGAGTACTCAACAGAAGGACTCTACATGTTGAAGAGTCTATACATGGGAAGTTTGATGACAGCACCTCTATTAAAGAAGTAACAGAGATCCTCAAGGAAGTCAGCATAGAAGACAGAACACCAGAACCAACAGAAGAAGTAACAGATAACCCTGCATTTCCAACACCTGCACCGAACCCCCTTCTGTTGAATGAAGATGAAGACTCAGAAGATGAAGAATCAGAGAGACCCAGACAGCAACTGACAGAACCTGATCTGACATGGTTAAGAGACCATCCCCCTAATCAAGTTATTGGGCATATCAGAAGTGGTGTGCAGACCAGATCAGCATCAACAAGGAGAGAAGCAATGCTTGCCTGCTATATATCTCAGATGGAACCCATGACTGTGGAAGAAGCTCTTGCAGACTCAGATTGGATCAATGCAATGCAAGAAGAGCTGACTCAATTTGAGAGGAACAAAGTATGGGAACTTGTTCCTAGGCCAAAGCACCAGAATGTCATTGGCACATAATGGGTGTTCAAGAACAAAGCTGATGAAGATGGGAACATTGTAAGGAATAAAGCAAGACTGGTAGCTAAAGGTTATTGCCAAGAAGAAGGAATAGATTTTGATGAGACTTTTGCACCAGTTGTCAGACTTGAAGCCATCAGAATATTTCTAGCCTATGCTGCCTACAACAACATCAAGGTCTACCAGATGGATGTCAAAAGTGCATTTCTGAATGGAGATCTTGAAGAAGAAGTTTATGTGGAACAACCACCAGGTTTTGTCATTCCTACTCACTCCTCTGTGTCTACAAGCTTAAAAAGGCCCTTTATGGTCTTAAGCAAGCTCCCAGAGCATGGTATGACACATTGTCCCTTTTCCTAGTGAACCATGAGTTTACTAAAGGAAAGGTTGACAAAACTCTATTTCAAATCTCTGTTGCTAATCATATTCTGTTAGTACAAATATATGTTGATGATATTATATTTGGTAGTACTAATCCAGAACTGTGCAAGAAATTTTCTCAAGTGATGCAGAGTCAATTTGAAATGAGTATGATGGGAGAACTTAGCTACTTCCTAGGACTACAAGTCAAACAAGTTCCAGAGGGAATCTTTATCAACCAAGGGAAGTATACCAGAGACCTGATCAAGAAGTTTGGAGTGGAAGGCAAATCCTCAGTGGAGATTCCCATGAACACCTCACAAGGAATTGGTCCAGATGATGAAGGAAAGGATGTCGATGCAACAACATACAGAGGAATCATAGGATCTCTGCTGTATCTGACTGCAAGCAGACCAGACATCTCATTCTCTGTTGTAATCTATGCCAGATACCAATCAAAGCCCAAGGAGAGCCATCTTAGTGCTGCAAAGAGAATCATCAGATATATCAAAGGAAATCCAAATGCAGGCCTATGATATCCAAAGGGAGGTAACTTTGAACTAATTGGTTACTCTGACTCAGATTTTACAGGTTGCAGATTAGACAGGAAAAGTACCTCTGGTCACTGGCAAATGCTAGGAGGAAGGCTTGTTTCCTTGTTTAGCAAGAAGCAGAACTCAATCTCAACAAGTACAGCAGAAGCTGAATACATTGCAGCTGGGAGTTGCTGTGCTCAGCTACTCTGGATGAAGCAACAGCTGAAGGACTATGTCCTTCAAGCAAAGGAGATCAAATTGCTGTGTGACAACACCAGTGCCATTGCCATCACTCAGAATCCAGTTCTTCACTCCAGGACAAAGCACATTGAGATCAGACATCACTTCATCAGAGATCATGTTGAAAAGAAGCACATTTGCATGGAGCATGTGCCAACAGAAAACCAGCTTGCTGACATTCTGACAAAGCCTCTTCCTGAGGCTAGATTCAACAAACTGAGAGAGGAATTGGGAATGATGGATGAAATTCCAAGAGAAAGTTGAAAAGGAAGGCCCTCTGTTGCAAAATCCCTGCTAATAGAATACCTGTTGCAGAACCCCTTCTGATAACCCCTTTATGTTCCTTATCCTGACAGAACACCTCAGCAACAGAAACCCTCCCTCTTCTTATCTCTAATAGAAGGTTGTGGACTTAGAATATTTTGAAAAAGCCGGGTTACCTAGTAACTGAATAAAGGTCTTTTACCCCTTTACCCCTAAAACGGTACCCAACCGCAAAATATTTACTGCACCTCTTTTTACATTTATTGGTACCTCGAAACCGTAAATAATCCCAAGCGACCACTAACCCGAACCCATATATTCCCCTTTCACAAACCTAAACCGTTACTGTTTTCATTACTCTCAAATTCTCAAACCTCCATAGCTCTCAAGTTCTCTGAAAACTTTTCTCTGTTCTAATGGCTTTCATCAACATCAACGATCTCACCAAGGAAGAAATCAACACCCTGGTCACTAACATCTACACTGGAATGAACTGCGACCTTTCCGCACTTCCTGAACTCGCAGCAAATCATGAAACGATGATGAAAATCATCAAGGGAATGGAGGACTCGCAACTGAAAAGGGTGGTAGGATATCATTTCGATTCCTACAGCACGAGGGACGTGGCAGAATTTTATCTCAATGCCACGTATGAAGGGGAGACCATCAGGTCCAATGTCATTGGTGAGGACACACCTTCACTCCTGAAATTATCAACGCCCTGTTTGGCGTAGTGGAGGATCCTCAAGAAGAAGAAACTGAAGGCTTCTTATCCTTGGACAGTGTCAAAGTCACTGTGGACAATTTTGTCCAACTCTACTGCCGACCTGAAGTGGGTAGAGTTCCCAAACTATACATGAAGAAGAACCTCCTTCAAAGTGACTATGAGAAGATGGTCAACATCTTCCATAGGTGTGTCTGGAGCAAGAGCACCTCCACTGACGACATGACTGTGTTCAATGCAAAAGCTGTCTTTGCAGTTCATCATGGGATTAACATCAACTAGGGACAGGTAATCATCAAGTCCCTAGTTGAATTCATCAAAAAGAAGGACAAGGAAACCGGACTGTTCAAAAACCCCATGGGTTATGGCCTCCTAATCTCTGAAACCTTGCTCAAGGGAAGAATAGGGCTGAGAAACCCTATTGAGGCAGATTACACCAAACTGCTTTTTCTTAATACCTCTGGTGACCGGAAGATTGCCCTCAAGGCTGAACAGAAGAGGCTGAGGACTCTGGAGTTTAACCGGGAGAAGCTCCAACAGAAGGCCATCAAACCCAGGAAGGATGTGAAGAAACAGCAGAAACCCTCTACCCCCTCAGGATCTGAAGAAGAAGAAGTTTTGATCAGAAAACATGTGAAGAAGGTTGCTTTGCAGAAGGCTGCCCCAGCCAAGGTTCAAAAGCTGGTGGCAAAGAAATATGTCATAAAGAGAAAGGCACCCTCTCCTATCTATTCAGAAATCACCCCCTCTGCCTCCCCCATTGCAAAGAAGGCAAAGGTTCTGACACCTGCAGTACAGGAGGAGCTGGAGGATTCTGTCACCTCTGCCCCAGCCAACAGAAATGCTTGGCAAGGCCAAAGGATTGTGTTTGAGTCTAGTGACTCTGAATAAGATGTAGTAGTTCTGGATGCTACTGTTCAGGGGGAATCTCATAGATCTCCCTCTGCAACCTTGCCTGATCAACCCATGATGCTTATCTCACCAGAACATCTTCAGGTAGACAGAACCCCTGAGCCCACAAAACCCCAGGAGAATATCCCCTCTGATCTAGACAAGGAATTTACCAGGGTTCTGGCTTGGAGGAAGTGGAGAGTGGGATCTCTCCCTGAATTACTCAGAATGCTCCCCAACTTCATCACTGAAGAAGCTGAAGCTCTGAAGTGGGCTGGTACTGAAGATGTTGAGCTTTGCCTCAACAAGGACTTCCTTCTATCTGTTCTTGCAGAGAAGAAAAAGAAGGAATGCAAAGGCAAGAGCAAGCACACTCATGACATAGAAGAAGAGCATGTCAAGGCTCTGACAGAAGATGAGATGGCAGCCTTTGATGAATGGCTGATCGAAAAGAAGAGGAAGGAATCCCTGATCAAATTTCGCCATAGTGCTCATGGAGAAGGGGAACCCTCCACTGCTAATGATCTGCTTTGGTAATGGAGAGTCTGGTCAAGGAATGGAGAGATTCACAGTTCACAGAGACTCTACTTGAGGTAATTCCTGAACCTCCACTCTCACCCAGAATGCCAACTCCCTTTACTACCCCACCCCAATCCCCTCACCAGAAAACCCCTTCCCCACAGAAATCCCTTCCACCCCAAAACATCACCTCATCTTCACCCCAGAAATCTGCTTCTGTCAAATCCAGACCCTCTTCTTGTAAACCAACACCTTCTACCAGAAATCGTTCTCCCTCACCTCCACCATCTCCTCCACAACAAACAATTACCTCTCCCCAACCTACACCCCCACACCAGAAAACCTCTTCACCTCAGAAATCTCCTCCTAAATCTCAACAGAAATCACCCTCTCCTGTTGCATCTGCTCCCAGAACCTCTCTGCACTCAGCTGCATCCGCTCCCAGGAGACAGCCTCTACACCGCATTCTCTCCTCTGATAGTGATAATGATGGTTTCCTTCCATCCTCTCTCGCTGGAGATCTCACCTCCAAACGTCAACCTACTCCTACCAGAGAACCCTCTCCCCAGAAACCCTCTCTGCAACAGACTAGAAGGCCTCCTATGCATAGGTCTAGGGGATTGGGTATGCCTGAACAAGCAGGAACAGAACCCCAAACGCCCTTCAATCAGTTCGTTGAAGCTGCAGAAGAATTTGGTGGACAAATTTTGAATCGCATGAACAAGCTCATTCAAATCAATGACAAATACTTTGAGCACTTGTCCCATGTTAATGACAATCTCAATTCTGGCATGGACTTCATCTCATCCCGCTTCTCTGCTCTCACAGAATCTTTACACAACTTCATGGACTCATCCTCTGCTAAGACTGAAGCTCTGTCAACTGAAGTAGAAGGTATTCATAAGACCCTATTCACCTTCCACCAAAAACTGATGGTTCAAGGTAAAGCAATTAAGACCATTTCCACCAATCTTGAAGAGCTTCAATGGGCTGATACCAAAACAAAAGAACAGCTGCTGGATATAGAGGCACTCTGCAAAGTTCACCGTGATCAAACCAGAACTCTGTTTGCTGAAGACAAAGAGAGATACCAGAAATTGGTTCTTCTTGAAGCAAGCTACAAGGACATTGCCTCAGCTTTTTATAAACAACAAGGTCTGATAGAAGGTCTCACTTCTGTCACACAGACACTGCCAGAAACCCTAGAGCAGATTGCCACATCCCAGGCAACAGAGTTTCAAAGACTTGCAATGATGATCTCTGACCTGGATGATGCCAAAAAGGAGGAAGAGGACCCTCATCCTAAAAAGAAGCAACTCATCAGAACCTCAGCTGGCCCCTTTGTTGATCCAGCCCCCTACTTTCAGGCTTCTATGCAAAAGAAGAAAGAAGCTGGAGTTTCTAAACCCTCATCTCCCCACAGAACCTCATCTAAGAAGAGGAAAGCTCTAAACTTCAGGGAATGGAGACTGAATGGTTCTCAGAGGATAGGCAGAGCCCAGTTCGAGAAAATCCAGTAGAAAATGACTCCTACACAGCAGCAGAACCTCTACCGTGACAGAGAAGGTCATATAAGAGTCAAGCATGGCGGATCTCTGGAAGAAGCTGAGTACTGGTATCTTAACAGAATCCTTCCAGGGAAGGACATCCATGAAGGTGTCCTTAACTATCTTGACTGCAAGCTCTCACCCATCTGGGCATCCTATCAAAGAGCTGGGAACCTCACAGCTATTAGAGAAGAAGTCAACGCTGAGCTGAAAAGACTAAAGGAACTGGATGATCAAGCCATAGCTCATGCTGCAAGGGAAAACTTGTAAAGGAACACCCCTACTCTTTCTCTTAATAAAATATCATCTCTGTCTGCTTTTGAGTAAGGCAATTTCTTCTAATCTGTCTCTTGTGTATGTTTGTTTGCTTTCTGTGTTCTTTATCTTGCTCTAGTTTATCTGTTTTATCTGCTATCTGAATGTACTGCACTCATACTATTTTCCTATGCCAAGTTGCCCACCAAGATTTTAATGAAAGTTTTAAGCTTTAATTCTTTGTGGTGAAGGCACTTCTCTGGAAATAGTTAAAGGGTTTTGGCATCATCAAAAAGGGGGAAATTGTAAGGAATATTTGTAATTAGATTTTGATGATGCTAGATTAATTAGGACTTTAGAGTACCCCTCCTTAGAATTAATGTATTAGAATTTTCATTTGTAAAGTTCTTAGTATAATCGACTACCAGAAGGCCTCCAGAGCAGAAGACCTCCTGACAGAAGATCTTTGGTACTCTGCCTTAGAACAGAAGACCTCAGGGTCTCTGTTAGCCTTTACTCTGACAGAAACCCTCCTGGTTCTTTGTTGGACATCCTCTTAACAGAAGTGCTCAAGACCTTCTCTGATCGACTCTCTGTTAAAGATACCAGAAGGCCTGACACTTAGAAGAATTCCACCAAGTCGGGAAACCAACTGAAAGATTCCTTCAACGGCTAGGAGTCTTGAACGGAAAAGCTACAGTACGCGCATTAAATGCACATTTAATGCTCCCCATACTCCGTAGAGTAATTGCAGATGATTGGCCGCATTATCAGGATTACTTTATCCCAAAATAGTAACCCGCCAACATTACCGGGTCCTACTGGTCAAGTCAACTGCTCGCTCATTTAATGCAGTTGTCCTCCTTCTCCTCCAACGGGAAGACAACCCCAGTATAAAAGATACACTACGAAGAACAACCGGATAACTTTGCTAACTTTTGCTACAATTCTGCAAACAAGATATTCAAACGCTAAAAACGCAAAAAGCCTCCTTGAGATTAAAACTTCATCATCCTCTACAAGAGAAGGCAGAAGTTGGAAAAATCCTTATTTCCAACTCAAGCAAAGTTCCAAGTGTTCTTCAACTCTTCAAGCTCATCACATACAAACTCTTTGTAACGAAGCAAGTTGAAGGAACCTCTGTTCTGTTTAGAACCTCTTCTTTCACAAGAAGGACGTCCAAGTACCTGGAGCTGTGAAGTTGTGATACTTCTGGGAAAGCTCAGTGAAAGGACCAGTCTTAGGGAAGCCGGAAGTGCATCCAAGAAGACATCTACACTTGAAGAAGACGTGGAGAGCTTCTTAAGTGATAGGGCTAAGGCATTGTAAACGGAAGTTTTTACGAGCGTAGCGGAACAGTGGACTAGAGGAACAAGTTGTTCCTTGAACCACTATAAAAAGCCCTGGTGTCATTTACTTACAGCTTTACTTTCATAGTTTTTATTTGAACTGTTTAACTCCAAAGACTTGGTATCTGTGTTCAGCAGAACTGGTCTTGTGAGTTAACAGAAGGTCTACTGCCTTTGCTTCTCTGAGGCTACTAACAGAACACCCTTTCAGAACCCCATCCGCTGCCAGTCTGTTCTGTCAACAGAACAGGCTATTCAGTTAAATCTGGTACTTAGCTTGAAAAAGTTAAAAACCAATACAGTCTATTCACCCCCCTCCCCCCCTCTAGACTGTATCCAGTACAACCGGGACCAAAAATAGATTTGTACAAGAAGAATGTTTGGCCCATCTTGAAATTTGAACAAGGTTTTGTCTACCTTTCCTTTTGAGAATCCATTTTGTAGGAGAAAGATGGATAGAGTTTCTTACCATGCTCTAGGGTCCTGCTTCAGTCCATAGAGGGCTTTTCTGAGACGATAGACTTCATCCTTTCCATTCTTAAGTTCAAAACCAGGTGGTTGTTCTACATAGACTTCTTCTTCTAGAATTCCATTGAGAAATGCACTCTTGACATCCATTTGATATACTAGGAAGTTTTTGTGGGATGCATATGCTAGAAAAATTCCGATGGTCTCCAGTCTGGCTACTGGTGCAAATGTTTCATCAAAGTCGATTCCTTCTTCTTGGCAGTATCCTTTTGCAACCAGTCTTGCCTTGTTTCTTATGATCATTCCTTCTTCATCCATTTTGTTCCTGAATACCCATTTTGTTCCAATTAAATTTTTATGCTGGGGTCTAGGAACTAGATACCAGACTTTGTTTCTTTCAAACTGCGTTTGTTCCTCCTGCATGGCGAGTATCCAGTCTGAATCCTTTAGAGCTTCTTCATTTGTTTTTGGTTCTACTTGAGAGATAAAACAAGTGAACATTGATTCCCTTTGAATTGAAGCTCTGGTTCGTACTCCTTGATTGACGTCTCCAATAACTTGAGATTGGGGATGTTTGCTTAGCCACCTGAGATAATGCCTTTGTGGTTGTTTTTCTTCTTCTTCTTCTTCTTCTTCTTCTTCTTCTTCTTCTTTTTCATTTTCTTCTTCCTCATCTTCTCCTTGAGGTAGTGTTGGACAAGGTTCATTGATTTGTCCTGAATTACCAATGCTTGGTGAAGTCAGCTGGCTGCTACCTTCATCATTCTGTTCTTGAGATTCTTTGTCAAAAACAACATGAATTGATTCTTCTACAATGAGACTTCTTTTGTTAAGAATTCTGAAAGCCCTTGATGTTGTAGAGTATCCCAGAAAGATCCCTTCATCCGATTTTGCATCAAAAGGTCCGAGATAGTTCTTTCCATTGTTTAGTATGAAGCATTTGCTACCAAACACATGGAAATATTTGATATTAGGCTTTCTTCCTTTCCATAACTCGTATGGAGTCTTTGAATAAGTCTTATGTATTAGACTTCTATTTTGTGTCTAGCATGCGGTATTAATGGCTTCTGCCCAGTATCTTGTTGGTAAGTTTGCAGCTTCAATCATGGTTCTTCCTGCATCCTTCAAGATTCTATTTCTTCTTTCAGCAACCCCATTCTGTTGATGAGTTCGAGCTGCTGAGACTTGGTGCTGGATTCCAGAATTGTCGCAGAAGTGAGTGATGACCTGATTAACAAATTCAGTTCCTCTGTTTGATCTTATTGTTTGAACGGGAAGACTTTTCTCATTTTGAATCAGCTTTATCAGTTCAGGAAGCTTGCTTTCAGTCTCATTCTTTTTCTTCATAAAGATGGTCCATGTGAATCTGGAGTAGTCATCAACGACCACAAGAGTGTACCTTTTCCCACTTATGCTTGTTGGCTCAACTGGTCCAAACAAGTCTAAGTGTAGAAGGTTTAGTGGCCTTGTTGTTGATGCTGTTATTTTTGTTTTGAATGAGATCTTTGTTTGCTTTCCCTTTTGGCAAGCACTACAGAGATGGTCCTTTTTGTAATCCAGTTCCGGTAATCCTTCCACTAGTTTCTTCTTGAGAGCTTGTTGATTGTTTTAAAGTTGAGATGACTCAACTTGTTGTGCCATTCCCAGCATAGACTTGAGGTTTCCTTTGAGATAAGACAGACTCCTTGTTTGGCTGTGTTCCAATCTAAAATATACATGTCTTTCTTTCTCCTTCTTGTGAGTATGATTTCTTTAGAGAGAATGTTTTTGATCGAACATGTGTCTTTTGAGAATTCCACAGTATAGCCAGTATCACATAATTGGCCTGTGCTGAGTAGATTGAATTTCAGGCCTTTGACATAGGATATGTTTTGGATCACAAGTCCAGATTTCCTTAGTTCTCCTGTTCCTTTTGTTTCTCCTCTTTTCTCTTCATTTCCAAAGGTAACTTTTGGTCCTTCTCCTGGTATGAAATTTGATAACACCCTTCTGGTGTCTGTCATGTGCCTGGAGCAGCCTGAGTCAATGTACCAAGCTTCTTGTGCTACTGCTCCAGCACCTTCTTGCTTTCATCAATAACAAGCATTTGGAACCCACAGATTGGTGGGCTCCTTCTGAGTTAATTTAGGCATCCATGCCCATCTTGAACCATCTAGACCAAGAAAGATTGGTCCATAGCTATTATTGGTTTTGTAGTGGAAGGGTATGGCAGTGTATTTGTTCAAGCTTCTTTTGTGATGAGTGGAGGGAGGATTTTGTTTTTGTTTCCTGTGAGCTTTTCTTCTGGTTTGTTGTTGTTGAGAGTAATTTCTTTGATGGGTTTTGGCTTCTCCTTTGTAGACTGGCTGGTATTTGGTATTTCTTGGAGAAGGGGTTTTTTGATAGGTTTCTTTTGTGGCAATGGATGGCTGGATGAATGATTATTCATTTGTTTAAACAGCATTTTGTATCCTAATCCTGCCAAGTTCCAGTTTCTTCCGGCTTCTTCAGTGGGAGGGTTTCTCATCATGTTTAGTTTTTCTTTAAGATGAAAATTTTCTATTTTCAAGAGATCATTTTGTATTATAACTTCACCCAGTTGAGTTTGGGCTACTTTTACATTCTCTTGAAGTTTTTCATTTTCAGACCTTAAAATAAACTGTGATCTTTGAATGTTTTCAAATTCAGCAAGCAGAGATTCAAGATCTATGCTTGAGCAATCAGAAATGTCTGAGAAATGGGAAGAGTGGGAAATTACCACATCATCATCGGATTTGGCCATAAGGCAGTTGTGAGGGATTTTCTTGCTGTAGGTTGTTGATGGCTTTTGATTATGGCCCATTAGGCAGAATAGAGCTTCCTCTGAACTATCAGAGCTTGTGTCCTCATCTGAGCTTTCTTCATCTTCATTCTGACATTCCTTCTTTTCACTTACAAAAGCTTGCCTTCTGCTTTTGAAGTTTTGCTAGTTGATTTTTGAAGTTGGTTGTCCTTGGTATTTTGTAACCAGTGGGAATGGACATTCACTTTTGAAGTGTCCAGGTTCTCTACAATTGTAGCAAATCATAGAATCCTTACTCGTGTTTTTTTCTTCTTTTCATGTTGGATAATGAGTCTTTCGTGAAGAGCTTGGTTCATCCTTTATGATAAACCTTTTGAATTTTCTTATAAACATGGCAAAATGATCTTCAGAGAGAAGATTGTTCTGAATATTTTCAGCTTTCTTTGACTTATGTGGTTCTGTTACTAGAGCCAGTGTTCTAGGTTCTTCTTTGTCCTCCTTGAGTTCCTTCATCTCGAACTCATATGCCTTTAGATCGCTGAACAGCTTTGATGTTGTCATGGTGCTTAGGTCTCTTCTATCTCTCATAGCAGTTACTTTCATGTGCCACTTGCTCAGGAGTCCTCTTAGAACCTTGAGAGAGATCTTTTTGTGTAAGGGTCTTTCCCAAGTCAGAGATTTCAGCAATGAGTTTTAGAAACCTTGATTCCAGATTCAACATTGTTTCCTGAGGTAGCATCTTGAAATCCTCAAACATTTTGAGGGCTATAGTCAGTTTGTTGTCTTTTTCTTGTTCATCGTCTGCACTAATTTTGGTAAGTTCATCCCAAGCGCCTTTTGCTGTTTCACATTTCCTTATTCGAGGAAATATGGATTCACTCACAGTTTTAAAAAGAATATCCTTGGCAATATTGTCCAAGTTATTCCTTTTTCTGTCTTCACTCGTCCACTCAAGTTTGGGCTTTAGAATATACTCATCTGCATCTTGAGTTACAGCTCTTTGTGCGTTCACCTTCATAATCTGTAGGGGTCCTGTTGTGATGACCTCCAGCATTTCATCATGTAGTGCGCTTAGATGAGCTTTCATCCGGATTTTCCAATCATCAAATTTTTCTAAGTTGAACAAAAGGTTTGTATCTAGATGACTGTGCATGGTCTTGTGTGTTGTGAGGTTTTTGTGGATCGTGATTCAAAATAATCAGTTAAAAACTAATTCTAAGAAAACCCGCTCTGATACCACTTGATGGTCCTTGATAAAAGTCTAGAGGGGGGGTGAATAGACTTTTAAATCTTTTTGAATTAGGTGTTTACTCCCCTCTGAATGAGTATAATCCTGGGAACCTTTTGAGAGGTTTAGGATTGGCAGCGGAAGTTTTTATCTTTTTGGACAAACACACCGGAAGTTTGGTGAAGACTGACTTTTGAGTAGGAACTGTTTTCTGGAAATTTTCTGAGCCTTTTTGTTTGATGGTTAGTGGCTTTAAACATTATGACGCACAGATGTATCCTGGTTCGGAGGTGGTGTAATCCTCCTACATTCAGTCCCACCCTATAGATGGATTTCCACTAAACTATTTGACCAATACACTTAGTGACTAGTTTACCCTTGATCACAAGCGTAAACTATCAATTTTTCACTAGAAGTACACACCACTTCAAGTTACTCTAGCCTCTAGGTTTTTCACTAATGAATCAGTCTGATTCAAAAGTTACTCATGTCCTATTCTACCCACTCTTTGGATTTGCAGCACAAATTCTTTCCAAAGGTGTTACAACTTTTCCACCAACTATTCTAAGCTCTAGTATAAATATTTCATTGTGAACTAGTCTAATAGCTTAAAGAAATGTGAACGAGCCAAGAGTAAAGTGATGGATTAGCACTTTATCTTTTGCAGGATATTCTGAGTGTGATTTCTTCGTTTGCAATTAAGCTCGCTGAATCTTCTTCGTCACATTCCTTGATTATTTATAGACTTTGAATTTGTTGAATATCTCCCGTTGGTTGAGGAGATTCTATCTTGATCGTTGAAGCATCTACTTGATCTTTAGTATGTCCTCCTTTTGTTTTGTTTGGAGTAGCCTGTGTTGCTAGTTTTGTTTTCTTGTTTGAGTCCATGCTTCCAGTTGTATGTGATCGTAGGGGTTGACTCTATAAAGCAAAACATCTTCCAGTCAACTTGCATATAGGAGTATGGGTTGTCTCTGAAATATTCTGTAGTTCCACTTGTGTATAGGAGTATGGGTTGTCTCTGAAATATTCTGCAGTTCCACTTGTGTATAGGAGTATGGGTTGTCTCTGAAATATTCTGCAGTTCCACTTGTGTATAGTCTCGTGACTCTAAAAATGTTCAGAATGCCTTTAGCTTTTCTGTTGCAGTTTCGAGCTTTTCTGGTCTAACTCTGATGTCAATATTGAGGTTCTCTGTTGCTGAGGTTCTCTGATCCTAAGGTTCTATGTTACTGAGGTTCTCTGATCCTGAGGTTCTCTGTTACTGAGGTTCTCTGATCCTGAGGTTCTCTGTTACTGAGGTTCTCTGATCCTAACAGAATACCTCGAGACTTTCTGTTGCAATCAGACTTTTTTGATCTATTCTGTTGGGATCAGAATACCTTGGTTTCTGTCACTGACTATCTCTGATTCTTTTCTTTGTTACTGGCACTTCTTCTTCAGAGTTTATGATCAAGTGTTTTTGTCTATAAACTATGCATCATCAAAATCTTAGAGGGACCTAACAAAGGGTTTCTATATCCACAGAGATATTTTTATCTTCTCATACTGTTTGTTGAGAGATTAGGAATGAAAGTAAAGTACAGAGTTGATACTATCCACTTCCCTGGAGACTGCATCAATTTTGATGTTTGATGAGTCCATGAATGTACTCAGATTCTCTGTCAGAGTTGCAACTTTTTTTGCGATCTGCTGTAAGCCAAGTTCAAGGTTGATGTTGGTGTGAGTGAGATGCTCATAGTGCTTGTCGTTGATGAGGATAAGCTTATTCATTCCATCAAGCATCTGGCAACCAAATTCTTCTGCATATTGGACAAATTGGTTGAAGGTAATTTGAGGCTCTTCTGGTGCATATCCTGGAATTTCCAAACCTTTTCCCATAGGTAATGGAGAGTATCTGTCAGTGGGTTGAGGAGAATGATCTCTTGGAGGAGTCCTTCTTCTCTTGGATGTAAGATCAGCAGCAAGTGAGGATGGGAGGAATCCATCATTATCAGCATCTGAGGAGAGAATTCGGATGGGAATCTCCTTCGTGGGTGTAGAGGCTACAGAGTGTTGAGGGGACCTCTGTGGGATAGCAACTCTGAAGATAGATTTCTGTTGTGGAGGTGTGGCACACTTGGATTTCCGATGGGGTGAGCTCTGGTGAGAGGGTTTCTGTTGAGGGGAGCTCTGATGAGTGGGGGTTTTCTGCTGGGTAGATTTCTGAGGTTGAGGTGTAACACTTGAGATTTAATTTAAATGGATTAATAGTACTACTCATACCAACAGAGGTGCATCTCCTTTTAAGGGAGCTCATCACCCAAGAACTCCAAAGTTAAGCGTGCTTGCACGGGAGTAGTCTTGGGATGGGTGACCCCTTGGGAAGTTTCTCAGGGCGCGCATGAGTGAGGACAAAGTGCGCGGTAAAGGCTCGTGGTGGTTTGTGGGGACAGTACTAGAGGTCAGAAGTAACTACCTCGGGGCCTACGGGGCCGGGGTGTTACAATGGTATCAGAGCAACCCTGCGACAGTGTGCTGATCCGTTGGATATCGGGCGGGCACTTAGCAGGGGAAAAGATTCTGGGATATGATTGAGATTGGTTTATGGGCGCAACGAAGACGTTGCGTTCCTAAGTAGGGGTGATTGTAACACTTGAGATTTAATTTAAATGGATTAATAGTACTACTCATACCAACAAGGTGCATCTCCTTTTAAGGGAGCTCATTAGCCAAGAACTCCAAAGTTAAGCATGCTTGCACGGGAGTAGTCTTGGGATGGGTGACCCCCTGGGAAGTTTCCCAGGGCGCGCACGAGTGAGGACAAAGTGCGCGGAAAAGGCTAGTGGCGGTTTGTGAGGACAGTACTAGAGGTCAAAAGTAACTCCTCGGGGCCTACGGGGCCGGGGTGTTACATGAGGAGATGGAGGAGGTGAAGGTGAACGGTTTCTGGTAGGGGTTGATTGTTTGCAGGGTGAGGGGGACTTGGATTTCTGGGGAGTTGGCATTTTGGTTGGTGAGGAATTCTGTTGGGGAGAGGAGGTTTTCTTGTGAGGGGATTGAGGAGGTGTAGTGTGAGGTGTGGTATGTTTAGGTGATGGTGCTTAAGGAGAGGGAGGAGGGAGTTCTGCGGAGTTAAGAACAGAGGGGGAGTTAGGGATTACCTCCATGACTGTTTCCTCGAGCTGTGAGTCCCTCCATTCTCTGATCAGTTTTTCCATTGCCAATGGTAGATCATTTGCTGTTGAGGGCTCTCCTTCTCCATGAGCGCTGGGACAAAATTTGATAAGGGATTCCTTCCTTTTCTTCTCCATCAGTCAGGCTTCAAAGTCAGCCATTTCATGTTCTTCCAAAGCTTTCACATGCGTTTCTGGTGAGGAAGTGAGCGGAGTTGTTTTCCCTTGTTCTTTTCTTTCTTCTTCTCTAGTACAGAGGTAAGAAAGTTGAGGTCAAAACATTGAGACACATCTTCTGTGCCTACCCAAAGAAGGAATTGGGCTTCCTCTGGCTCATAGAAGTCAAAGTATTGGATAATTTAATGAAGTGGCCCCATTCTCCATCTTCTCCATTCTAGAACTCTGTCAAACTGTTTGTCCAAAACAGTGTTGAAGTCGGTTGAGGGAGCTCTATCATATATGGCTCTCTGTTCTGAGGCAGAGTCAGCAATGGACATCTCTGGTACAGAGGAGGGTTGAGCCTGTGGTTCAGGTTCCCCTGAATTTCTGATCTCTTAGGAGGAGTATCAGGTTTCTTCTTCCTCTTCTTCTTCATTGGTTAAGGTGCAGAGTTATCAGAGTCTTCACTTTGATCAATCAACTTTCTTCTCCTCTTCAACTTCTGCTTCTTAGAAGGAGATTTTCTGGTTGGCTTAGGAGAGGCCAACTCTGATGCAACCTCCTTTGGTGCGTCCTTTTCTGGTATGTCCTTTTCCCCATGGACTTTGTTCTTCCTGATCTCCCTATCAACCTTTGCTGCTCAGGTTGATCTGAAGTCTCAATGGGCTTCTTGGAGGTCTTCTTGGGAGCAGGTTTAGGTTTAGAAACCTGTTGGTCTCTCTTTTTCTCAAACCTTTCTTCCCTTTTCAGCTCAGCAGTGATAGCAATATTCAGTTTGGGGGAGGAAATGAGAAAGACGCTCTTGGAGTAGTCAACTGGGGAGAGATCCCTAAGTTGAACTCCTTGCTCCACAAGAAAAGCAGAAATAAGCAGACCATGGCCCATCTTGGTTGAGAATAGGCCAGTCTCTTTGTCCTTCTTCTTAATGAAGTCAGTAAGGGATTTGAACATAACCTGACCTCAGTTGATGTTCATCCCATGGTGAGTTGCAAAGATTGCTTTGGCATTAGCACTGTTCATTTCATCAGTTGAACCAGTCTTGCACCACAAGCGCTTGTGCAAGATACTGACTAGCTTCTCGTAGTCCTTTTTCAGAAAAACTTCTTCATGTACAGCTTCTCCAGACCGCCAGCCTCAGAGCGACAGTATGTTTTCACAAATCCTTCAGTGCAAATATCCACAGATTCCAGGTCAAGAAGGGTGGGTGTTTCCGAGTCTAGGGAATCCAGTTGGACGCCAAATAACTCATTCAAAGCATCTGCATTGAGTGTGATACTTTTTCCCTGTACTTGCGAGTGAACAGCCTCACCAGTGATGATGGCGTTCAAGTAGAATTCAGCAACATCCCTTGTACTGAACTCTGTGTAGGGATGAGCAACTACCTTGCTTAGTTGTGAATCATTCATCCCCTGGATGATCTTCGTCATCCTCTTCTGGTTTTCTTCCAACAATGGCAGTGCAGACATGTCAACCGTCATGCCTATAACAACGTTGCTGACGGGAGTCTAGGCTTCCTTCTTAGTGAAGTCGTTGATGTTTAGGAAGTTCATTTTCAAACAGTAAGAATTTCTGAGAATATCTGGAGATTGGAAGTTCTGAGAGAGATCTGATAGCTTGAGAGAAAGAACGATTTAGAGACATAGAGTTGCAGTACGGTTTAGGTTGAAGATAGTGGGTATAAAAGATTTTGGGTTATTGGACGTTTAGGATTTTTGGCCGTTTCGAGGCAGCATTTAAAGAAATGCGGGCAGAAAGACGTTTCCGTTAAAGGAGTAATAATCAGAAGTAAATGACTTGTTCAAGTAATTAGGTCTTGCCCGTTCCTCGAAAAAAAATAACCAAGTCCACAACCACTTTGATGAGATTCTGATAAGAGTTTCTGTACCAGAGAAGGGGTACTCTGATGGGTGGAACTCTGGTCCAGAGAGGGAGTTTTGGTTCAAGGCAACTCTGGTCCAAGCATCTCTGGGAAGATCATCCATCATTCACAGTTCTTCTCTCAGCTTGTTAAACCTTGCCTCGGGTAAAGGCTTGGTTAGAATGTCCGCTAACTGATCTTCTGTTGGTACATGCTCCATACAGATATGCTTCTTCTCTACATGATCTCTGATGAAGTGATGTCTGATCTCAATATGCTTTGTCCTGGAATGAAGTACTTGATTCTGAGTGATTGCAATGGCACTGGTGTTGTCACACAACAGCTTGATCTCATTTGCTTGAATGTTATAGTCCTTCAGTTGTTGCTTCATCCAAAGAAGTTGGGCACAACAGCTTCCAGCAGCAATATATTCAGCTTCTGCTGTACTGGTTGAGATTAATTTCTGCTTCTTGCTAAACCAGGAGACAAGTCTCCCACCTAGCAATTGGCAGTGACCAGAGGTACTCTTCCTGTCTAACCTGCAACCTGCATAATCTGAGGCAGAGTAACCAATTAGTTCAAAGTTACCTCCCTTGGGATACCATAGGCCTGCATTTGGATTTCCTTTGATGTATCTGATGATTCTTTATGCAGCACTTAGATGGCTCTCTTTGGGATTTGATTGGTATTTGGCACAGATTCCAACAGAGAATGACATGACTGGTCTGCTTGCAGTTAGATAGAGATTAGATTTAATGATTCCTCTGTATGTTGTTGAATCAACATCTTTGCCTTCTTCATCCGGACCAATTCCTTGAGAGGTGTTCATGAGGATCTTCACCGAGGATTTGCCTTCTACTCCAAACTTTTTGATTAGATCTCTGGTGTACTTCCCTTGGTTGATAAAAATTCCTTCTAAAACTTGTTTCACTTGTAATTCAAGGAAGTAGCTCAGTTCTCCCATCATACTCATTTCAAATTGACTCTGCATAACTTGAGAAAATTTCTTGCATAATTCTGCATTAGTACTTCCAAATATAATATCATCAACATATATTTGTACTAACAGAATGTGATTAGCAACAGAGATTTGAAATAGAGTTTTGTCAACCTTTCCCTTAGTAGACCAATGGTTTAATAGAAATAGGGACAATGTGTCATACCATGCTCTGGGAGCTTGCTTAAGACCATAAAGGGCCTTTTTAAGCTTGTAGACACAAGAAGATTGAGTAGGAATGATAAAACCTTGTGGTTGTTCCACATAAACTTCTTCCTCAAGATCTCCATTCAGAAATGCACTCTTGACATCCATTTGGTAGACCTTGATATTGTTGTAGGCAGCATAGGCTAGGAAGATTCTGATGGCTTCTAGTCTGGCAACGGGTGCAAAAGTTTCATCAAAATCAATTCCTTCTTCTTGGCAGTATCCCTTAGCTACCAGCCTTGCTTTATTCCTTACAATGTTGCCATCTTCATCTGCTTTGTTCTTAAATACCCATTTGGTTCCAATGACATTTTGATGCTTTGGTCTAGGAACAAGTTCCCACAATTTGTTCCTTTCGAATTGTGTAAGATCTTCTTGCATTGCATTGATCCAGTCAGAGTCTGCAAGAGCTTCTTCTACAGTCATAGGTTCCATCTGAGATATGTAGCAGGCACACATTGCTTCCCTTTTGGTTGTAGCAGATCTGGTCTGTAAACCACTTCTGATCTGTCCAATCACTTGGTTTGGAGAATGATCTCTTAGCCAAGTTAGATCAGGTTCTGATAATGATTGTCTGGGTCTTTCTTGCTCATCTTCTGAGTCTTCATCACTATCTTTGTCCTGCAAGATGGGATTCTGAATGTGAGTTGGTATAGCAGAGTTGGTGACCAACTCTGGTGTGACTGTTTCTGGTGTGACCACTTCTAGTGTGACTACTTCTGGTGTTTCTTCTAGGTTCACTTCTTTCAGTTTTTTTATTAGACCTTCAACAGAGTTGTGATCATCGAACTTGACATGAATAGATTCTTCAACAAGTAGAGTCCTTTTGTTGAGTATTCTATAGGCTTTGCTTGTGCTTGAGTAGCCTAAGAACATTCCTTCATCAGCTTTCTCTTGGAACACCTTGAGATGTTCCTTTCCATTGTTGAGTACATAGCATTTACATCCAAATGCATGAAAGTAGCTGAGGTTGGGTTTTCTCCCTTTTCAGAGTTCATAAGGGGTCTTCTTGTGAGTCTTGTGAATCATGCTCCTTTTCTGAGTATAACATGCAGTGTTGATTGCTTCAACCCAATATCTGAGAGGTAGACCATATTCAGCAATCATGGTCCTTGTAGCTTCCTTCAATGTTCTATTCCTTCTTTCTGCAACTCCATTCTGTTGAGGAGTTCTAGCGGCAGAGAGTTGGTGCATGGTTCCATTCTGGTCACAGAAATCCTTTATGACCTTGTTGACGAACTCTGTTCCTTTATCTGATCTGATGGTTTTGACTTTCTGATTTTGTTCATTTTGGAAAAGTTTCAACAGAGATGGTAGCTTCTGTAGTGTTTCATTCATTTTCTTCAAAAAGATTGTCCAGATGTATCTTGAACAGTCATCAACGATTACTAGAGTGTATATCTTGCCACCAACACTTGGGGTTTTTACTGGTCCAAATAAATCCATGTCGATCAGATTTAGAGGACTAGTAGAAAGATCTCCAGCAATGGGTTTGAAGGAGTTCTTCACTTGTTTTCCTTTCTGGCATGCACTGCACATGTTCTCCTTCTTGTACACAATGTTGGGCAGTCCATCAACAATGTGATCCCTTGCTAGCTTGTTGATCGTTTTCAAGTTCAAGTGGCTCAGTTTCTTATGCCATTCCCAGCTAAGCTTTGAATCTCCCTTGGCTATCAGACAAATTCATTCTTTTGCAGTAGAGCAATCAACAACATATATGTTTCTTTTTCTGGTAGCTGTCAGAACCACTTCCTTATTGTCTCATGCTTGACAGAACAGCCTTCTTTTGAAAATTCAACAGTGTAGCCTTTATTACAGAACTGACTAGCACTCATCAAGTTGAACTTTAGGCCTTTAACATATGAGACATCATCAATTATTATTGGGTTCCTGATCAGCTTGTCTTTTCCTTTTGTCTGACCTTCTTTGTCATTACCTCCAAAGGTAACTCTAGGTCCTTTGCATTTCTGGAACTCTGTTAGGCAACTCTTGTCCCCTGTCATGTGCCTGGAGCCTCCACTATCAATATATCAATGTTGCTCAGAGATTGCTCCAGCACACAGTTCCTGCAAAATTAAAAGGAAGATTTAGGTACCCAAGCTATGTTGGGTCCTAGGGGGTCATGCAGTCTTGGCAGCCGGTACCACTTTGGTCTCATCAAGTGAAACCTTGGTGGGTGGTACCCATTGTCCACCTGGTAGTCATAGTAAACAGAAGTGTGATTCACCTTGGGCAGATGCGTGTGAGGATCATGCTTCCTGTTTACGTACTTCTGCATAGCCTTTTTGGTTGGGTAGAAGTCCCATATACTATCAAGAGCAGAGGGGCGGTTAGCTTTGGGCTTCCAAAGTTGACCATCCAACCTCTTCTGCCTGAAGTTAACTTTCTCTTGATATTTGCCTCTCTGGTGATCATCTCTGGTAAGGTAGTCATGAGGATGTCTGGTTGAGTTCTGTCTTTGATTTCTTTTATTTTGAAAACCTTTTCTATTGTTAGGTTTTCTGCCAGGTTCATTCTTTTTCAAAATTTGTTTGGGTTGGACCTTTATCTTTTGCTTTTCTGGTCTGACTTCCTTATGAACCACCTTGGTACCAGATACATTTGCTTGGCAGATGGGGCTAGAGATCAGTGGCACTATGACCTTATCTGCCTTAGCAACTCTGGCGCTAGGCATTACAGAAGGTTCACCTGATTCTGTTGAGCCATATCCAAGACCAAAGCCAACACCAATTTGTTGGTCAAGTAGTAACCTTTCCATTGAAGACTGGGCCTTCTGGTAGGTGTTATACTTGATCTCAATTGACTCTATTTCTCTTACTCTCTTTAGAAGAGAAACATTTTCAGCTTCCAGCTGATCTCTTTCCTTAATGAGAAGATTGATTTTGGTCTCAACCTCCTTTCTTAAGTCAAGAATCTCAACTTTCAGCTTATTGTTTTCTTCTTTGACAGAGGAATAAGTGGGTTGGATGGCTTGAAACTCTTCCCAAAATTCAGACATTGTATCTGAATCAAAGGCTTTGCCTACTGAAGAAAAACTAGATGTAGAAGTAGAGGTTACCTCATCATCAAATTGACCCATAAGGCATAGGTCTTCAGTTTCTAAAGGGGTCCTTCTCTGGTTGCTCAGTAATGAGTGCCTTCCTTCTTCTGTGCTCGTACTTCTTTTCTCCTTCCTGGCATTGCCTGTTGGAGACTATGCGGTGTGGGCAGTTGGCTTTAAAATGCCCAGGTTGTCTGTAATTTAGCAGAGAAGCTCTCCACTGCTTTCTGAAGACTTGGTCTTCTGGTGTAGCTTTCTGCTAGAGGATGGACTTCTGCCATCCTTGGGCTTCATAAATTTCCTGAACTTCCTGGCAAAAGCAGCCATATATTCGTCAGTTAAAAGTATGGAAGGGTCAAAGTTATTTACCCGTGAGGTGCTGGCTGTGAGGGCAGTAGTTGTTATGTCCTCAACTTCTTCTTTCTCCTCTTCATTTATCTCAAACTCATAAGATTTGAGATCAGAGATGAGTTTCTCAGTGCTGTAGGTCCTGAGATCTTTGTTGTCTCTCATGGCAGTGACCTTCATCTTCCAGGGTGAAGGTAGACCTCTGAGAACATTTAAGTTGATCTTCTTGGGAGTCAGATCCTTCCCAAGTTCTGAAATCTCAGCAATGAGGGTGAGCAGGCGTGCATACATCTCAGCTATGCATTCTTTGGGGAGAAGCTTGAAGTCTTCAAACTTCTTCATGGCAATTGTGAGCTTGTTGTCCTTCTCCTACTCATCACCAGCTCCTATCAGGGTAAGAGTATCCCAGATAGCCTTGGCAGAGGTGCACTTCTTGATCCTTGTGAAGTACTTGTCATCAATGGCCTTGTACAAAATGTCCTTGGCTATGTTGTCAAGGTTGTACTTCCTTCTTTCTTCATTTGACCACTCATGGAGAAGCTTAGTGATCATTTGGGGTTGACCACTGCCAACAGTGTATTCAGGATTTACCTTGGTGAACTCAGTGAAAGGACCTGTATCTAGGACTTCCCACATTTCATCATGTAGTGCGCAGAGATGGGCCTTCATGCGTATCTTCCAATCATCAAACTTGGTAACTGAAAACATCAGATTCTTTAAAAGAGTGTTGTCCATAGTAAGAGATTAAAGGAAACTAAAACAAGTGGATCTCTGTTCAGCGAGTAACCTAAAAGATTACAAGAACGAGGATGCTCTGATACCACTTGTTGGTCCCGTTTACAATGGGAAAAGTCTAGAGGGAGGGTGAATAGACTGTTCAGGATTTTCAAACTTTTCTCTGAGTCAACTCTGACTTACCAGAGAAGGTCTGGTTCTGGTGACAGAAAAGGTCAAGTTCTGATGGCAGAACTGGACCTGGCAGCGGATAAGAGTTCTGTCCGCGTAGCCTCAGGAAAACACTAAGGCAAATGCCTTTCTGATAACTCTTAAGGGAGATCTGCTGAACACAGAGTCCAACCCTTTGAGTTAAACAGTTAGAGTCTTAAGTGCAGAAATAAATGCGTAAAGTAAAAGACACCGGGGTTTTTATAGTGGTTCAAGGAACAACGTGTTCCTCTAGTCCATTGTTCCACTAAGCTTGCAAAAACAACAGTTTACAACGCCTTAGTTCCTGGCACTTAAGAAGCACTCCTCGTCTTCTTCAAGTCTAGTTGCCACCCGGGATGCAGTCCTTGCTTCCTGATGGCTGATCTCGTTTCACTGAGTCTCTTGGAAGTATCCTCACTTCACTTACTCCAGCTAGTTTGAGATGTCCCTTCTTTTTCAAGAAGTGTTTGATTAAGAAATCAGTTTTCTCCAACGTAGCTTCTTCACAAAGTATGTGTAGTTGAGGCTTTCAATGTGTTGAAGAACTGGAGGAACGATTCTTTTACGTTGGAAAGAAAAGATATGGAGTTTATAATCTTTTCAAACGTTAGGTGTTGCTTGAGATGAAGAGAGTTTGAAGTCTTTGAGCGTTTGAATATATTTTCTTGTAGTAGTATATTTGAATCGTTGTCTTTCCAATCCTTGAAAGTGTATCTTATATACTGGGATCAGTCTTCCCGTTGGAGTGTAGAAGACAGGTTCATTAAATGCGTGTACTGTTGATTTGACCGGTTGGTCCTTTGACTTGCTATTTTGGGGGCGAAAGGATACCCGCATGGCCAATCATCAGCTTTAAATATCTCTTCGTACGTATCGCATTAATTGAGCATTTAATGCGTGTGTACAATACCATGTTTCCGTCGAATGGCTCCTAGCCGTTAGGGTATTTCCCGTTAGTTTCACGGCCGTTGGAATGTACCTTCGAATTTTGCTAAGTACTAGCAAGTCTGATGAGGCTTTCTAGTTGAAACTCTGATGACTACCTCTGATGCCAACTCTGGTACCCAACTTTGGTGGCTTCTCTGATGAGCAACTCTGGGAGCAACTCTGATCAGAAGGTCCAAGAAAGTCTCTGGTAGGGTTGTAAACGAATCGAACCGAATACTTGATAATATTATTCGTATTCGTATAATTATCGAATATTCATATTCGTATTCGTTTAAAATTCGAATCTTATTTTGTATTCGTATTCGATTCGTTTGATATATTCGAATCTTTTTCGAATCGAATTCGAATATTCGAATTCAAAAATCATTAAAGTTAATTTGTGAAAATAATTAAAATTATGATGTTAGTTTGCCCCTTTTAACTAATTTTCATATTACATATTTTATAGGAAACAAAATTCATTTATAGAAGTCACTTCAAAATTAATATCAATATAGATAAATCAACGGAGAATTTTAATTGTAAATTAAGCTATTTTGACCTGATAAAGTAAGAATTTTTAAATTAAAATATGCAAAATATTTACATGAATATTTTGTTATTAATATTTTTACATTGAACTATATGTATTCATAAGAAGTAGTATATATTGTATGAATATATAAATATATAAATATATATAATTCGAATATATTCGAATATTATTCAAATCGAATATCATAGTATTTGTATTCGTATTCGTAAAGTATTCGAATCAAAAAATAGATTTGTATTCGTATTCGTATTCTACTTACTCGAATTCGAATCGACATTTTCGAATTCGAATCACGAATCGAATCAAAATTATTCGATTCGTTTACAACCCTAGTCTCTGGCCAATTGACTATGCTAATACTTACAAAGAAAATTTCTAATACAAAATAGCTAATGGGGTATTTTAAAATTCTAATCATCCTAACATCATCAAAATCTAAATACATTTATTCCTTACAACTTAGCTCTTAGGCATTGCACTTGTTTCGTACTCCCTCCGTCCCATATTTAACTCCGGTTTTGACTGGGCACGAGTTTTAAGATAGTGAGATTTGTGTGGTGGAGAGTTATGCAGAGGAGAGAGAAATGTGTAAGCATGATTGTGAACCACATATTCTTTACCAAAAAGGGAAAAAGAAGATAAATTTAGGACAGACCGAAAAGGAAAGAATGAAAATAATTCCGGGACGGAGGGAGTATAACCAAGTGGGCAAGTGGGGGCAATTATTTCGACCGGACCAAGGCTGGACATTCATCCAATTGCTACAGTCTCTCATCCCATCACCTTGGAATAGGCTGGCAGCTCCATCCTGCGAGCAAGAGAACAGCATAGGCTACTGTGTCTATCCGGTCCACATAGCCTTCATCGTCTAGGGACTCCGCAGTAGCTATGGCGAATTTTGTCGGTGGAGAGTGGTAGCGCGGCGGCGGGTGGCGACCAACTTACGGAGGCGCTGGAAAAGGCAGTCTGCAAGCGTCCATTGACGGCGTGACATCGGCGTCAGGTTGCGGCAGCATGTTTTCCTTCGACGAAGAGCTGTAGGCGGCCATTAACGGTGGACCTTGAAAGTTCTGACCAGCATAATCAAGGACAACCGGAAGTCACACGAAGGCCACGACACCCATTCGTAGCAGCGACATCGGTCTCAGATCTCGGCAGCAGCAAGGTCTTGAACGGGAAAGGCGAATTCCAGCGAGCAAGAAGCATCAGCTAATGGCCCACGGCGGCGGCGTGGTTGCCGACGGAGCTCCAGCGGCTCCAGATCTGGATATTCTCAGCTCCGAAATTCAAATTCTTCATGTCATTTTTCTTCCTCTTTTTTGTTGAAATCAGTCCACCTTGTGTCATTTTTGTTGTTGCTCTGGTTGTAGCTCAAGAACAGTAGAATACATGAATCTTTTAGAACAGTTTACAACAAATGACGCCAGTGCTGAGGTTAATTCGCCGCAGCCCGGAAGTTCAACACCCTTTCCGGAAGGGTTTCATGGCTATGGGGCGATCATAAAATATAAACAATGATTTTTATGTGGAAACCCGGAAAGGGAGAAAACCACAAAACTGTTTAGGCTAATGTCCAAGCCTTCTCATTTTATTAATGTTCTCCTCACCATTACATAATACAATATTGAAGCTCCATTAATGGAGTATAAAGCTAGCTAGGGAGAAGGGGGAAGAAAGAGGGATCCTTCATAAGGAGGGAACTCCTCCTATTTATAGACAAGGGGAAGGGTGGGGGGGGGGGGGGGGCTCCACCCTAATGGGCAGAAATGGGCCCAAAGGCCGAAACAGGCCTGATAGGCTAAAATGGGCCTTACTGATTGGGCTCCGTACTACATGAAGTCTTGGGCTCCTGAACAGTAATAGACCGGGATAATATATCCAACACTATTTAAATACAAAGACTCATTAAATAAAATATAATTAATTTGAAAACAATAAAATAATATTCTAACATCTCCTGTTCAAAAACATACTTTTAATGAGAGTTCAAGTTCAAGTTGTCAATCATTTAGCTCTGTCACACACTATTCTCCACAGTCTTCCTCTAATGAATTTAGTTGTGTATATTCTCGTTCTAATACAGAAGTTAGAAAACCTGAGAAATGTAAGCAAAAGACTAGGGCTTCTAAACAACATTGTGATGTGAATGATGGCAATCCTAAACGGAAGAGATATAAAGCTTCAACCTTTGATGTTTGTGATGATGTTTGTCTTACTTATCCCCACAAGGTTTATTCAGCCAAACATTTGAAACGGTTCTCAAAAACATGTTCCATCATTCACCTATGCTAAAAAGTCTACAAAACCTGTAATAACACATAAATGGGTCCCAAAGTGAGAAGTTGTCAAAAATAAAGCTCAAAATGCTTTAAGGGAAACTGACTTAGGATCCAAATTCAAACAAAATTTCACAATTTCTTCTCTACCCCGGGGGGCTACAGTTTCTCTTTGCTAATCCCTACAATCATGCCATAACCGCCAGAGTGACATCTACTTCAGATGTCTCACGGTGATTGGTTGGAAGTCTTGTTAGAGCTATATTGCTTCTATCATTATATACAGATCACACACAAGTTTTTACATTGATGTTGTGATAAAGGAACAACAGAGTGTCTCCGATCTTTATCTTATCAATTTATTTTCAGTTTTGTTTCTGTTAGCCAGAATAAAAGTTTGAATAAAGGCATGACGTGCCAATTCATCGGATCGTCGGGGGAGAGTGGTCCACGTGATGTTTACAATGAACAAATCATTTTTCAGACATAAGTGCCAAGTCAGCTTCAAATCAAATGATCATCTATGCACACAAGTCAACCATCATTTTCATTGTGCCACTGACAACTGTCCCTCAAGATCTTTCACATTCAAAAAGTCCAAGAAGATCATACTACATTCTAGAAGACACAGAGGTCGGGTGATCAAACCCTAAAGATGAATCCCATGTACGCTTGAAACGCATCAAGAACAATCATTCTATATATAGGCGCCATAGGACTTCAGTCAAGCTTATCAAGAGCAACTTCTAGAAGGCAAGCACTACGAGCAAGATTTTGAAGAATCCCTCATTTCCCGACATCAAAGATTAAATTTCAAAAATAACATCATTCGCTAGAGATTTCTTCACGAAGCCTTTCGAAGAAGGCAAAGGGAGTTGAGCTGCACTGAACATTCAACACAAACACAAACATACCCGCACTCCAATGCTGAGTAAACAAGATTGAACACCAAGGGGGAGATTGTTAGAGAATATTTTATGGTGTACAATCTTGATTTATTATCGTGTATTTGTGTTATAATTAGTCTAGTTATTAAGGCGGGCCAATTTAATATTAGGAGCCCATTTAACCTTGTGCAAAACCATTGTGACCCGAGCCCAACCTTCAGACATATAAAGTCTGAGGTTGAGTCTCGTAACCCTAAGTTACGCATAATACACATTCACGCATACTTTACGCGTTAGAGAGAAGATAGAGCTCATTCATACACTATAGCGAAATTCTATTCTTAATCATTCTTGATATTGAATCCGAGTTCTTTTCTTCTTTGTTCTTACTGTTTGAGTGTTGAATTTGGGATTCACAATTGGGCCGAATTGATTTATAGGTACGAGATTCAGGTCATATAGGGGTATACACAATCTACTATGAGTTTTTTTCCATTTGGATAGGATATTATTGACAAAATCCTAGCCGAATCGAACCACCGACTAACCCTAACCACCACGAAAAGACGATTGAGTTCTGGAGGAATGAAGAGGACATTGGAGCTCCAGGTCTCTTCATTTCAAATTGAGGTTAGCGCAGCGCGAGATAGCTTAGAAGAAGAAATGTGAAGAAGAGTTACGGCAGCGATAGCACGGTCGACGATGCCAAAATTGGAGCCGCCGCTGTTGTGTTCTCACTGACTACTTCAAAGCCCAACCGTCTTTGCCTCACTAGCGTCACCAGGAACAGATCCAGGATTTCGAGTTAATGAGGGTGAAAATTTTCGTTAGTGTAGGAGATAAAAAATTCACTAGTGTAGCGGAGCGAAATTTTTTTGCTAGTGTAACGGGGCGAAATTTTTCACTAGTGTAAGGCTCTGCGACTATTTTTATTAAAAAACATTCATTAATACATAAATGACGACATTTAAATCTATTTATTACATTCTAATTTTATAATTGGAGTGCTCTAGAAAAAAGTATTTATACATTACAACGTAAGAAATGGCAAATCAAAGGAAAATAATATAAAAATAAAAAAGGATAAATAACATTTTATTTAAATATAAAGAGTTTATAAGGTACACATTCACCAATACTTTTAAAATAATTTCAACATTTAACTACCACTACAAAAAAATCGCTTGTAGTCACCGACTTGGTCACGGATCATAGTGTAAAAAATCCGTGACTAACTATGTTAGTCACGGATTTTGTCCGTGGCTAGGTCCGAGACTAATTCCGCGTGACTAAAATGTAGTCACTGAAAATTGGCCGTGACTAACTGTAGTCATGGATTAGTCACGAACGTCGTCCGTGACTAATTCTTGATCGGAATTGCTACTCCGGCACGTTAGTCACGGACACAGTCCGTGACTACGTTTAATTTAATTTTTTTTATCTTAGTCACGGACACGGTCTGTGACTACATGTATTTTTTTTTTAAATTCGGGCATATTAGTCACGGACCGATCCGTGACTAAGTTTTAAGATTTTCAAATTTTCAAAAGCCCGCGCGGTTTAAATTTTCAAAATTTGTATCAGTCACGGACATGTATCCGTGACTATTATTTTTTTTTTTTAAAAAAAAATTGAATTTACAAAAGAGCTCCGGATAAAAAAAAATAGTCACGGATTTAGTCACTACGATTAGACCTACGTTTAAGTAACTAATTTTTCACTAAATTAAATGAAATTGACATATATATAATTCGTTAAGTAATTAATAATCTCTCTAATTTATTACACTTAAAATGAACCAACTAATTCATACAAAAAATACTTAATTCAATTACATACCTTATCTGCATAAACAGGAAAAATGATATAAGATGGGTAGATTGCATCCTTCAATTTTATCTGGAATTCTATCCGGAATAGATTCTGTGGTTTTGTTGAATGAAGTGTAGGCTGCATATATAAAACATGTAGTCACGGACGTAGTCACGGATGTGTCCGTGACTACGTAATTTTGTACGATTTATCGGAGCACTTTAACTTTGGAGCGTTGAAAAAATTAATTTTGGATCTTGTCACGGAATTAGTCACGGATAAGTCCGTGACTAGCCCGTGACTAGGACCGTGACTAACTAGTCACGGACCAAATCCATGACTACGATCCTTGACTACAAGGGATTTTTTTTGTAGTGTACATGAGTCTTTTTTTTACTCCAGGGGGCGTCTGGGGGGAGGGGGGCTGGGGAAGCCTGGAGTAATATACGCTGAAACTCACTCCATTGAGTTTCGAACCCGAGACCTCCCGTAATGGAGAGTGAGTAAGCAACCAACTAGGCTTGACCGCTTCCTCTAACTACATGCACGAGTCTTATAGAAATAAAGAATTGATTTTTGAATTACAATTTTTGTCTACCATGGAGGATGTTCATAAATCACAAGGAGTTTTTCTAATATTACAATAGTATGTATGATATTATTATTTTTAGAATAATATTATGTTGCTAATTCATATATATAATGCATATTATATGTGTATTAACACTAAAATAATTAAAGTTTATTATCTATGCAATAAAGTATTTTTAGAACGTAAGAAATAAATGAATTGTGTAATTTAATGTCAATAAACATTTATAATTTGGATTCACTTCACATGATCTAAAAACTTTGTAGCTAGTGTGTCTAGTATTTAATATGATTTGATATATATTTTTCAAAATTGTTTACAAGCTATCTAATAAAGATAATTAAACATTACAAAACTAAGAATTTTTAAATAATAAGTATCCTAAATCTTAAATAATGAGTTGTTCTATTGTTTATTTAAGTTATGTAAATTATTTTAGATGTTTCTTCTTTTAAATCTCCAATTAAGTATTACATTATGTAAGACTATATATTAATTTTAAAAACTAAAAGTTAAGGGGGGCAATGTTAAAAAAAAGTTAAGGGGGGCGAATCTAATTAAAGTATCAAAATTTTACAAAAACATTATATATATATATATAATGTTTTTGTAAATATATATATTTATATAGTAGAAAATTTTGAAAATTCAAGAGGGCAGTAGCCCCCCGCCCCTCTAAATCCATCCCTGAGTGTCACTGGTGTCCGCAGTCATCGCCTCACCGTCGTCGCCGAAGCCTCTCCATCAAGGAAGAATTTAACTTTACACCTAGTTGTATGAGTTAAATCTTAGTTCGCACGCCATTTTAAATAAAGATTATTTGTTTGCACCCCATTTTAAATAAAGATTATATTTTTGCACCCCATCCATTTGAAAATCTGTTAGTTTCTCAATTCACCTGGTTTCAAGCTTCGGGTTCATCGCCATCCATCCAATCTACGAACTATGTTCACGTTGTGAAGAAAATTAGATGCTTGGTGCAGTTGGGAGCTCAAGACGGCCAATAGTAAGCCAGCAAGTCAATGCAGGCCCCCATCATAATCTATCTCTATACAAAACGAAGTGGAATTTTTGGTGAATTTGCCGCCCAAAAACATCACAATCACAACGGAAAGAATTGGTATTGTTTTGGATGATAAAAAATCTTGGTTCTACCGAAAGACGGGTCAAGATGAAGATGCCGGATAAGTCCGGATTTTTTCTACAATAGGCAGAGCAATCCAACCCAACCCAACCCATAAGACCTCACGACGGGGAAGAACTTCAGCTGCGTTTCAACCGCTAGAAGTGCCGCATCCACTGCGACATCAATGGAGGGCTGAATCCCAAGTCAACCTTTGTCCCAGAAAGACGTTGGAGACAAAGGAGGAGGCCGGTGAGGTGAGTGGAGGACTGGAGGCCTCCGTCTCTAAGCTCTCGCGCGCTTCAAGAAGAAGAAGAAGATGGATAGGATTTCTTCATGTTTGGGGCTTCTGGTAAGGTGTCATCTTGCAGCCAGATTACGTACTTCAGGATATTTTTTTTGAACGTTTGAATGGGATTAGGGCGCTCTGGCGACATCAGGGGAAACCGGCGTTGGCACCGATGCTTCGGCAGTCACCACAATCGGAGACCAGGAGCAGCCATCATCCATCTCCTTTGGGTCGTTCTTCTTTCAACTCTCAGACAACCATGGGGAATCAAATCAACCTAAGACAGAGCTCAACGAAAACAACGCCAACTCAGCGGTTACCCCTGCTCACCTGCGATGGATTTTCAGATCGGCTGACCAGAGAGGAAGGCCAGACTCCGTGGCAGATTGCGACCAAATAAGGCCTAACCATCATGCGACAACGAGGGCTCAACATCGGCTATCAACAGCAGCGATCCAAACGCCACGAATTCAGATGCTACATTTGAAAGGTCGGGCACCTCTTTGGGAAAGTTCAAATGAGATCAAAATACACAACGATGTCAAGGTGCTGGGTAATTCGACGGAAGACTGTGGAGCTACAATGTTTAGCACTATTTGGCACTATTTGGTGTAGATTTGTTTGCCAAATAAGGCAAATAAGGAAGTGTAAAGTTTAATATGGGATGAGCCAAAAAGAAAAGTGTAAAGTTAATTAATGACCGGAGGGAGTAATTAATAAGATAACAAGGATTATCAGAAATCACTATTTCAAACAGGGATGGTGGCATGGAATAGTTTTGGTTGAATTTGGATCCTCTCCGGTAATGAGAGAGAGATAGAGAGAAGAAAATTTTGGGTAGGGTATATGGACGAGTATGATAGAGAAGAATATAGACAGAAATAGGCCAAAAAAAAGAAGAAGAAATGAATGAGAAATGGAGAAAAAAATGAAAATGAGTCAAATATACATCACATTGTCACTTTGTAATCATCTTTGTGATCCTTTTTGTGATCTTCCATTACATTGTCAGTACTAACTCTATGTAGTTATAAGATTTATTGCATAATAATACCACATATTCTATTTTCACACATTTAATGCATTGTACTTTATCACTTTTTTAATATTTTACGTAGTATGTTATTACTAATATACAAAGTAATATACATAGTAATAAATATACAATATGATATCTTTTTAGTAAATTTGGTTTCGTGCAACGCACTATTGGTCACAAAAGATGTTCCAAAAACTAAATAATAACTTGATTTTTTTTTCGTGCATAGCACGGGTGACCAGCAAACTTCTCCTGTCTCCAGAGCTAGGGCACGACCACAACATCTTTGAGGTTGTTTCTATGTCGCGGAAAGAATCAAGAAAGGCTTTGGCTACCTAACGCCAGCTAGAACCCAACGTCGGTGGGACTGCTCGGATCACTGCGTACGGCGGTACGGGTCCAAAAGGAGTTTTGACTGTGTCGGTGAAATCCAGTCTACAACAAGAGGCTATTAACGCCGACTGGTCAGCGACACACGCTCCAGATGGTTTTATCCCAAAACCATATCTGAAGACTTCACCAAACGGAATCGACGACGTGAGCATGTAAGAATCCAATTACTTTCAGGATACACTTTCATTTCTCAATTTATGATTTTTCTCTTTTGCTTTCTTTATTTGGACTGAACATGTATTCGGGCGTAATCGCAAAAGAAATGTTAGAATTGTGTTGATTAATTTTTTTTGACATTCCACCGTTTGGATAAGTATTACTCCGTATATAGTTTAATTTTTTTCAATATATCTTACTCCGTGTATATAATATCTATCTCTAAAGACTATAATGTGATTGATATTTATGAAAAATATATAAATAATAAACACTACAAATTAACTACTTTAGGAGAAAAGTTTTAACCTTTTGGACATTGAGAAAAAAATTATAAGGTCCAATGATAGTATTTCGTTTACATTTCAAGTAACAATAATTTTGGTTACAGGAAGGAAAACTACTGCCAGGTAAGTTACTATTCCATATTTGGTTAATTCTTTTAGGCTTACCACATATCAATTGAGACTTTCTTTTCTTTTCTTTAGGTTAGATGCCTTCGACAAAAGAGGACCCACTTTCAGATCAACCAGGTAATTGTAACGATCCATATTTTTATTGATTTTGTTTTAGTGTGAGTTTCATTATTCTTTTACAATCTTAAATTTTTATTTAGTTTGATAGGGAATATACTTTTTAGTATCTTTTATTATTTAGTCTAATTATAAATTTAATTATTACTTAGTAAAGAAAAGTAAATTGTTATTAGTTTCTTTCATAATTTTTGTCTAAATATTTTTGCAGATATTTCGTTATTAGTTTATTCCCGCTTCACTATTTTTCAAATCTGAATATATTGATAATAATTTAAAATATAATATAGTGATATTGTGATTTTATGATTGGATGTATTTATGTTGGAATGTAGGTGTTTTAACAATTCAAGTTGTGTTAATATATTGAGTTTTCTCTAAGCCAACTCAGTTAAACACTGTTAAATTTTTCAAGAACTTGAAAGCCTGGCATGTGCTTTGTTAGGCCAATAGAAAGCAACTGATGTTTCCAACTTATTTGATTTCTCTTGCTAACCAAACAGTGTAGGGTACATGATTTTTTTAATTTAAATACGAGAAAGGAACATGAAGATGGATGCTCTTAGGTTACACTTTGATTTTTTGAAGTGAAAATATAATTCAGCCCAACTACACATTTCTTAAAAAGGATATGCTACTTCATGATATAAAAGTGACATTATTTCTTTGTTCTCAATGAACATATCTTAGTTTGGCTACATGTGGGTGCTAAAAATTTATATTGCATAGACAATTGCATGTTGTATAATATGTCAATCGTTCCAGTGACTCTATGCTACCCCTTATTATTAGTGCACTGAATATTATATGATGGAAAGCAGATAGAAACATATTGAAAAGGCTAGAAGCATAACATTCTAACTACAACGCCTAAAATGTTAAATAACTATGGTTTTTTAAAGTTTCATTTTAGATACACCGTAGTTTGAACCGAAAAAGGACACCACTCCCCTCATCTCAACTTAATGTCTACCGAATAGGGAAATTCGAACTAATACAAATATAAAACACTGCACCCATGCCATTACTATTACTCCAAGTACAAGTGCACTTTATGTTTAATTGCTTCCTTTTACACTGAATAGTAACATACTATGCTTTGGGAGGTCATGTAGTTGTTCGGTATTGTTAATCTTTCAATTATTACACAAAACTATTCAATATCTACTTATTACCATGACATTTCTTAGAGATTTCATCCCTTAAATTAACGTATTCATTGTAACTGTTACATCTTCACTGTCAAGGCTCCAAACATACTATTCATCGAGTTTTTCTATCTTCTTCAGGATTGATGGGTTTATTAGAATTGCAGTTGAGGATATCAGAAGCAAACTTACACAACTTTATAGGTATTGTGAAGAGGATGAAATTCTAGAAGCACAGTGAGAAATCCCACAAGCGCTGATCAGTGATACTTATAGGCAGAAATCCATCGTAAAAGGCCATTACACGGAAAGTCTCAACCGCAACTGGGAGAGCTCAATATCGCCCAACTGGGTGATGGCGCTTTATCCATGGGACGGAGAGGAAACTAGCAAAATTAGGGTAATAGAGGCATGCAGTTACTTTTGGCTGGATATTTCAACCAGACACACTACTCACCCGGAGAGATTTTCAAATTTTGGGCTCAAAATTTTTTTGAAAGTAAATCCTCATGTTTCATATTATTGACTTGAGGATTAAAATTTTATTCGTTTATCTTGAGAATAATCATCCCTGCAATGGATTTTGATCTTGATAAACAACACAAAGGATATCAAGTTTGAAATAATTAAACAATTCAGATCGTCGTACCTCAATAAAGCTGCACATTCCAAATCTAAGTTAAGTAATATTTCCTTCGTATCACAAAGTTCTTACTTTGACACACAAATTTATCCAAGATATAATTTTATTTTAACTTTCAAGTGCTCTTACTTTATATTACATCAAGCAAAATGTAAATATAGTTGTAACACTTTCTTATATTTTTTTAAATTGAAAGTCTCTTTTTGTAATATCCAAAAAAGGAAATTAAAAAATGTCGTTTTGGAATAGAGAATGTAATAAGATACGTATAATACATATCTTAATTTGCTAGATCAATGCAGTTCAAACAAAAATTAAGCAGATTAACTTAGACCAAATCAAACCTTAATGACCAATAAAGTCCTAATCAAAATGTAAAACTTTAACTTCAAATAAAAGCATCATGAGTGCCACATACAACACACCTCACTTTTCAATAGACGATATCACTTTGCCTAACATTCATTTTAACATTTATTTTGTTCTTTCTACTGCTACAAATAATATGAATTTTATACAACTAGATCTTATTCTGATTATTACTTTTTTGAAGTGTTTACGTGTTCTATAATTTATTATTTTTGAAATCAAAATTTCCCAAAAATACATAAGTATTGTGTTCCAAAAAGTGAATAGTAATTTGATTTCTTTTGTTGTGCGATGCATGGGACATAAGTGTGATTTTTATACCACTCCATCTCATTTCGATTACTACATTTTTGAATTGTTTATGTGTTCTATATTTTATTACTTTTGAACTCGAACTTTCCAACAATACATAAGTATTGTGTTCCAAAAAGTGAATAATAATTTGATTTCTTTTGTCCCGTGCATTGCACGGGTGAAATTCTAGTTCATAAGCAAAACTTGGTGAAACCCATGGATCGGAAACTACATAGTCTCATGTAAGTTCTTCCTAAATTGACTTGACTCGCAAATTTAGATAGTGAGAATAAAGTGAAAATGTATGATTATACTTGTGAGTAAAGGTGAAGGTATGGAAGGTTTGATTTATGGTGTTGCTCAGGATGATGTGGGCTTTCTGAAGATGTGCTTTGGACCAAGTAAGTAGAGGGTTTTACTTAGGCAGTGGTCTTAGGCAGTTGGGTGATAGTGAGGGAACTGTTGAGGTACCTGCTGGGTTATCACCCTGAATCACAGAGATTATTTTGAACAGACTTCTTAGAGATAAAGATGTAAAGGTCTAGTAAAGTCAAGATGTTCACAGGAAATACTTTTTTGTGAGCAGTGGGCTCAGCAGTTGAGTAGTCCTAGGAGACTGTAGAGGCAACTGCCATGCCTTAAGTAGTATTTCCTGAAATCTTAATGAACCAGACCTTTTTGTTGTGATATTGTGAAGCTCGTGTATCTCAAAGAGAGTGAGTAATTAAGCAGTAGGATAAGCAGTTGGGTCAATAAAGACAACTGCTTAGGATGCTGCTGGCAAACTCCAATCTTTATGTGAGAAGTGTTCAGTGTGTGCTTTGTTGACTGAAAGTGAATCAACACACAGTATATCCTGGTTCAGAGGTGGTGTAATCCTCCTACATCCAGTCCCATCTTATTTCAAATGGATTTCACTAATGTATTAAGCCCAATACACTTAGTGTCAATCTAGCCTTAACAACTCTGGCCTAGATTGAAGGTGTTTCACGAGGAGTACAACACCACTCCAAGCTACTCAATCCTTTAGGTTTTTCTCAATTGATCCAGTGGGGATCAAAAGGTACTCCTGACCTATCTAACCACACTCAAGTCGGGAACAACTGTCCTCCTGAAGTGTTTTACAACACCTTGTAAACTACAAGGAAATTCTGGTCTCCAACTATAAACTAAGCTCTAAAAATATGAAGATGATGATCTAGTCTAAGAGCTTAGTGAAGCATGAGTCAAAGCAGAGTTGCTAGATATTCTTTGAATGCTTATGGAATCTCTCTGCTTTGAACTCAAAAACTTATTTTCGAATTCATACTTCGGCCTTCATTTATAGGCATCTCCGGTAGATTAATCTCACCCGTTGGTTGAGATGATTTAATCTTGTACGTTGAATCTTTGTTCCAGAAGATAACAACTTGTTGTTCGTCTTCTTCCTTGGAGCCGATAATACTTTTTGTCTCTTTCTGCCTAGCTACTGCAGTTCTCCTGTGTTTATCCAACTAGACTGCGCTTCCCATGCTTTGTACGTTCTTTGAATTAAACGTCCTCCATGCTTGGCTTTCCTTTTCTCTGATGGGCTCCGGTTTATCACGAGGTGATAAAGCAATGAACGAACAGTTAATTTTTGAGTCTAATAAAATTTATACTGGTAGGATTATATCCTTTTAAGGTAATTGAATTTTACCTTATTGCATTTTTACTTTCGAGTATAAATTTTATTAGTCTTAAAAATTATACATTTATTTGTTCTCAATGAGTGACGAAGAAATATGTTTTTGTGATAAAGAAAATATATAACGGTAGGATTTAAATATCCGTTTAAGGTAATAAATTATCTTATTGCATTTTGACTTTTCCGGTATAATTTTCTTGATACAAAACATTTTGCTTTTGTCTTTCGGTCACTTCAGCTAGTATTTCGAACATGAACTATTTATTTAACTGGTAGGATAACAAATCCTTTTAAGGTAACAATTATTACCTTATTGCATTTTGTGTTCCAGCTTAATAAATAGTTTGTTCGAGATGTTTTTTGTGTTATTTGATGTATCAAAGAAATGTAACTCGTAAGGTCTATAAGAAATCCTTTTAAGGTAGTTAAAATATTACCTTATTGCATTTTATATTTTCCAGTTAAATTTCTTTGATAATTGACGCTTTGAACTTAACACATTTAAACAATATTTTACTAGTTCAGCCAACTGCCAGAATACATGATAGCTACCAAAGATGGGCGGGGGGATAAAAGAGAAAACTATGGCATCATCAAAATACTAATTCCAAAATCTAGGGGACTAACAATTTCCCCCTTTTGTGATGATGCCAAAAGAAAAGTGTAAAACACTTAGAGTTTTTCATTAAAGATGTTTTACTACTCTCTTTCCCCCTCTTTTGGTAGCATTTTTTATTTATCTCAAATTTCTCCGGTTCGAAGCTTCTCTAGGAAAAAGGTCTCTTGTAGCTTTTCTCTTTCTTCTGTTCTCGATGGCTTCGTTAAGTTTGAGATGGAAGACATTGTTGATATTCTGTATTGGGAGTGATGTCTCAATGTCTTGTGTCATCATCCATCTTAGAGAGAACGTCTCCTCTCCTATCATTCGTGGTCGGTTTTGAACGAGAGTATCAATATCTGATAATATCCACTTCCTCCATTCCAGCACTCGCAATCGTTCCTGAATCAGCTGTTCCTTTTCTGCTGCAACTAGAACTTGAGATTCTATGAATGCAAGTCTTTCCTCTTGTTGAGGGGTTAGTGCAGTTGGCTTTTGGTTTTTAGGTTGTGGAGGTGCTTGATAACCATTATCAGGTTGTGGTGGAGCTAGTGTAAGTTCGAGAGATAGAGAGTTGAAAGAGGGATTCATTTTGAATATGCTGAAGGGATTTGTTTGGAGAAGATGATTGATGCTTGGTAGAGTAAGAATGAGTTTTAGAGACGAACTATCATACGTTTGAGGAGGAGGATTTATATCCAATAGTTCAGATTGTCTCTTCATCTTTCAAGAATTGTTAGGAGCTCGAGGCATTGTTGATTTAATTCTTTTAGCGGTGGATTCTCTTTTCAAGAGATAGTATGAGAATTTCATTAAATGGTATTGATGACCATCATTAATGAAGCCGCTGAGTAGGTTTACTCGGATCAACATGTGTTGCTCTTGCATGTTGCATGTGTCCTTAAATTTGCTCTGTTTTGAAGTCTGACACTTCCTTTTTGCATGCCTTGTTTGCTCAGAATATGGATAATTCTAGGATACTGTTTTAGCTTGTCTTTGGCTAATTTTTGACAGTAATTAAAATAGTATACTAACTATATTTGTAGGTAACTTTTGTTTTATTAGGACGCTGCAGAGAAGCAGGATGCTCCTAATAAAATTAAGTTTCTACGTAATAGCTGTATGCCTCTTTCAATCCATATATGAGTCTACTGCTGAATTTTATGGATCAATATCGTACCTTTTTGATTTGATATTTGATATTTGATCTTCAGCAGTTTGAGCTAGTAATTCCTCTTGTCCTTCAAAGATCATGACTTTCAGGTTTTGTGGCAGCAGGTTCCTCTGTTTCAGCTGCTGAGTTTGTTGAGTCATGATCAATATTTCTCATCTTCTTCTTTGCTTTTGACATCCTCTTTCCTTCTGATTAGAGTTTCTAGTAAATCATAACTATTTCTTCTTTTGAACATTTCCTTCTGTTATCCAGAACGTTGACTGGTCTCTGCCATATTGATTTGCTTTTATTGAACAAATCCCACCTGATTCTCAGAGTTAGTCAAGTCGTCTGGTTTCTGGATTTTGTCAATTGAAGTTGATTAGTTTGAAATTGAGGCCTAGAATACTCTTTTCATCTCTTTGTTGATGTTTGCTTGTTTGGAGCTTCCCTTTGATGGAGTATATGCCGTACCTCTTTGTAGAAATGGGTAGTTTGGCAGTCACCTTGGATTTTGTTTGCGTCTTGAGAATGTAGCAGTGGCCTGATTGGTAGTCGCCTGCTGAGTTAACTGTTGGTGGAAGTCAGTCGTCTGCTTAGCTTACTGCTTGGATATTTGAGTAGGTTTTCTGTGAGCATGTGACTTTCCTTGAGAGTTTGTGTAAGAGTTCCCCCTCAGCAGGTGGCTAGGAATTCCCCCTCAATTTCAGAGTTGAGTTCCCCCTGAATGGGTGCAGGGTAATTCCTTTGCTTTGATGATCATTCCAAGCTCTTGTCGTGATGTTTTGAATCTTGTTCAATTCAATAGCTTGGTTGATGTAGAGACCTTGTGGATTCATGCTTTGAATAGCATGTTGTCTACTTTGTCTTTTGTGAACCCATTTTTCACAAAATGTTTAGAGAGTGTTTTTAACCATTCTTTTTGGAGTTTGCCTGACTCCAGAGAATGATTAAGTTTGAATGCTTCATCTCTAATAATTTCAAATCAAGGGGACTGCCTCACGTAGTCCTCCTTTTCTTAGTAGACCGTTTTGAGGAAGGCACATCCAGTATGTGAATTTGCTTATGGGCAGCACATTGTTAAGGATGTTGTGCAAATGATGTTCTAATGGACCAGAATACGTCGAGCACTTCCAGTGCTTGTTATAGAGTTGGTGCATTTCTGATGAGACCAGAGTACCTTATCAGAGAACCTTATCAGAAAACCTTGAACAGAGAGCCTCATCAGAGAACCTCATCAGAGAACCTTGATCAGAGAGCCTCATCAGAGAACCTTATCAGAGAGCTTTGAACAGAGATCTTCTTGGGTCTTAAGGTCAGATAGAGAAGCAACTCTTATTCTGATAGTAGGACGTTACTGGGGCAACTTTGGGCAGGTTTAATCAAAATCTAGTCCTTCTTTGCAGTACCCTTTTGCCACGAATTTTGCTTTATCCTTAACAATGATGCCTTCCTTTCTGGAGATCCCTTTATCCTATTCAATGCTGATGATAGGATCTGGACACAAGCTTTCAGGAAATGTTCTTTGAGTACTTCTTTCATAGCTTGTGTGCAGTCAGAGTTCGGTAGGGCTTCTCCAGTTATCAATAATTTTATGAGTAGGATGTAGGTTCAACCAATATGGTTTATTTGAGATACCAGCTCATCCTCCTTTATCATCTGGTAGAGTGAAGATTGGGATCTTTTAAGCCTTTATGCTTAGTTTAGCTGAAGCTTCTGGACAGTTGATTTAGAATGAGTCAACTGCTGGCAGTGATCTCCCATTGTAGTCCTCTGCTGGCAGTGGTCTGCTTACTTGAGTCAACTGCTGATTCCAGAGTTCAGTAGTTTTTTAGCTTCTTCTCTGGGAGGGCAGCTTGGAGCCTTTCCAGTGTTCTAAAAAAAAGTCCCTTGCATGGTTTGCTCAATTACTTATTGATGGTTATGTAATTGAGATGAAGATATCACTTGATGATACCACCTGATGGTACCACTTGATGGTTTTTTAGTTTTGAGGTGGCTATGATGTGGTGCCATTTTCAACTCATGTATGAATCTGCTTTTGGAGAGTAGATTCCTTCTTTTGTAAACTCCAATCAATACCATGCCTCTTCTTATTCCTTTACCCGTTAGCACAACTTTGTTTTGGGCATCTAAGCAGATGTCCATGGAGAATGTCATAGTGTGACCATTATTTTGGAGCTGGCTTGTGCTTCTTGAATTTGAACTTCAATCCTAGGTTGGATTGAAAGTTCGCATTTGATTTGGATCTTCCAGCTCCTTTGTTTCTCCGGTTTCTTCCCATTCCCAATTTGTTAAATTGGGTCCTTCTTCCAGATCTCATAACTTGATAGTAGCCCCCTGCTAACTATCATGTGCATGGAGTGTTGAAGATATTTTAATTGTGAATCAAGTTTGTCATAGATTAGCTTTATTATTATTCCTTGTATTAAATAAGTGCATATATTAGATAGAATGTGGGCCAAGTGTTAGGCCCATATAAACAGGCTAAAAGCCTTTCACGCCTAACCTGGACCTCGCCTATAAAAAGGGAGCCGAGGGTTCAGGATTAGGTTAACGTCGTACTTATTCATTATAGCCTTACGCAAATCTTTCTGTGTACGAGTTCACGGTGTATCAAAGAGGGTTTTACATCGATTCATCTGTGTTCATCTTTACGTTTAATCTTCTTTGTTAGACTGCTATTCATTGTTGTTACAGAAACAGGGACTATCAATTGGTATCAGAGCCGATCGAGAGCCGATCAGAAGAACGCCTGCAGAAGACTCTGTTTTTCTTTACGTTGTTCTTTCTGTCGATTTTTTACTCTGTAATCTTGTTTCTTGTTAAAAAGTTGTAAAAGTTACACCCTTAGAATCGTCGTTTCAAAGCGATCAAGGGGTATACTTCAGATTTCGTTTTACGCAAATTCTGTACTTGAGATATTTCGAATAGGCTTGTCGACATCTAGGTTATAAGCAGGTTCCACAAGGTATTTCGAGCTGAAAACTTTACCTGAGGATCTCGACATCCTACTCTACAAGAAACTACCTTCAGATTTTGCTTATCTGATTTTTACAGATTGCAGGATTTCGACATTGAGGATTTCGACATCTATATCTCGAGATCAAAGATTTCGAGTTTAAGGTCTCGACATCTGGTCTCGACATTTGATCTATTGAAATAAGATTTCGAGTTTAACTTCTCGACATTTCAAATCTCGAGATCTTCTTCTCGAAATTTGAAATCTCGAGATCTCTAATCTCGACATCCTAATCTCGACATCAAATCTCGATACCGGGCCTCCTTTATCGAAATTCCAGATCTCGATATTCAGATCTCGACATCTGATTTTTCGACATTCTGCCTCTGAAAATCTTTTGATCAATTATCTCGAACGATCAGTTTTATACAGTAATGGCCTCAGAATTCAATGCGCAAGGGAACAGCAGTACTCCTCCCAGTCTCAGGAAAGGAGAATACCAAATGTGGAGGAATCGATTCCTTAATTTCCTTGAGCACAAAGAGAACTCCGATGCGATGCTTGAATAGTTGCTTGAAGGACCAGCTGAACTCATGATTTCAGTTGGTGGTGATCCAGAAAACAACCCTCCTATTCTTCCAGAAATAAGAAGGAAAGTTGCATCTGAATATACGGAAGCTGACAGGCTCAGGCTTCGAGGGGATCTCATGACCAAAACGTACCTCCTTTAAGCAATCCCTAACGAAGTATACGTTCTCATCGATAGCATGCAAACAACAAAGGAAATGTGGGATGAGATAGAAAAACTGCTCCAAGGCACAAGCATTAGCCTTAAAACCAAGAAGACTACAATTCTTATTGCTTATGACTCCTTCAAAGCAGGCCCGGGAGAACCTTTGAACGAGACTTACAACAGACTCGTCCAACTGGTCAATGAACTTAGAAAAATCAAAGTATTCAGGTCCAACTTGGAACTGAATATAAGATTTCTATACAGCCTGCATCCTGCGTGGGAAAAGACAGTGAAGGATGTTAGATCTCGCATTGACTTGGATGAAATTGACCTATGCACTCTATATGAACATCTGAAGCAATTTGTCGATGAGGTTGCTTGTGCCGATGATCATCACACCACAAATCCCCCGGCTCTTGTGATGGAAGCTCAGCCCAGAAGGACAACCACACCACTGAAGAAGAAGAAGAAGAAGGTGATGGTTGAATCAGACGATGATGAAAGTGATGATGACAAATCTGATCTAGAGGCTGAGCTTGCAGACTTACAGAAAAAGATAGCACTGCTTGCTAAGAGATTTGCCAAAAAGAACAGCTCCTCCAACAAGCTGAGAACCTCCTCATCTAACTACAAACAGAAGAACCATGAACAAGGATCTTCTAGAAAGGCGCCATCAGTTGAAGATGCTCCCAAGTGCTACAACTGTGGAAAGGCTGGACATGTCATCAAAGACTGCCGCCTCCCAAAGAAGAAGGATGCAAACTTCTACAAGCAGAAGATGCTATGGAATAAGCAGAAAATGCTGATGGTGCAGAAAGAAGAAGAAACTTCTGCAACACTTGCTGAGAATGATAACTGGGCAGAAGATACTTCTGATGAGGAGGAGGAGGAAGAAAACTATGCCCTGATGGCACGAGTGGAGGAAAAAGATGAAAGAAAGGGTGATGCTGCTATCCCCGAAAGTGAATGCTCAACAAGCTCTGTAAGTACCTCTCATACTCCTTTAAATAATCAAATTCAGTCCTTACTTGAGAAGGACAATCTAATTAAAGAATTAAAGGAGAGACTAGACAATAATTACAGGGTACTGAAACAGAATCTAGACCAAAAGTCTTCTTTAAGTGTTCAACTTGAAATTGCGAAAGATCAGGTCAAAAAGGTGTCCTCAGATTTTGAAAACTTTGAACTTAAGATAGTTGAATTAACTAGGAAATTTGAGGATAGTGAACGGGAAAAAAGCACAGCAAAGGCTGAATGCGATTTTTCGCACAATAAGAGAAGAACACTTTTAAACAAAGTAAAAGAACTAGAGGATCTAGCTGCTAAAAGAGGTCTGTCTGAACAGACAATTTTTCTTAATCGAATAAAGGATGACCGATTTTACAATCCTAGAATAGGACTGGGCATAAAAAAACCCATGTAATCTAAAGAAAGTTAACTGTCTTCAAATCTATAACAAAGATTACATGGGACTAGGGTTTGGTGAGAAAATGTATTTTCGAAGTGATGAAGAAAACGCTGAAGCAGAAGAAGAAAAGAGAAAGAATCCTAAATCTGTGATTTTTTGTGATTATCCCTCTGTAAATGAAAAACAACTTTCACAAGAAATATTTAGTTCCTGCTTTAGTGAATATCTTGACCCTTATGCAAAAGATATTCCACACATAGGACATCCTCTAGACCCACCCCCAAGAGTAGGTATCTCTAAAACTGGAGAGGAACCTTGTATTTTTCCTATGGCTCAAAAACTCACAAACCTCCAGAAAATTCTTGATAACGAGAGAGAGAGATTTGAAACTGAAAAGAGAGGTTTTGAGAGCAACTGGCAGGAACTTCTTCAAAAGTTCAATGAATTAAGTGAGCAGTATCATGCTAAAACAGCCTCTTCTACTTCTAAGTGTGACAGTTCACACACCTCACCTGAGAAAACCAAGTTTTTAAAAGGTTCGTCCACTCATCTCTCTTCTCCTTTGTTTACAGGAAATGAAGTGAAGAAGGAAGGAGAAGAGAAGAGTGAGTGGAGGAAAAAGAGGAAGGAAATCGCAGAAGGCAAAAAGAAAGTTTTTGAGAATAATGCCAGTCCTAGATCTAGTTCTATTTTTTATTCTAATGTTAATTGTAATTCTGTCTCTAAGAAACAAACTTCTAGTAGTTCAGTCTTGAGTCCCAAGCTGAATATTTCTGAGACTTCTTCTAGACATCGTTCTATTCATAATTCAAGTATTGCGTATGGTTATTCTGTTCCAGACCCCCATAATTATGAATGTGACGTGAATGTTGTTAAAGCAAAGCCTCAAAGAAAGCTCAAACCAAAAAGGGAAACCGAGAACAGAACATCCAATGGAATATTTTGTATACCTGATATGAAATATGCTCTTCGAGTTTATTCAAGGAAACATCTTAATCGACTTTCTAAAGAGGACATTTTTAAAACCAAACTTAAGAAACAACCATTCAATCACAAAGCTCATGTCTACTCTCCTCCCAAACCTAAAATAGAAAGGTGGGTCCCCAAGATAAGACCCACCAAAACTGAAACCGAAAGGTGGGTCCCCAAGATGAGACCTACCAAGCTTGAAACTGAAAGGTGGGTCCCCAAATTCAGACCCACCAAAACTAAACCTGAGAGGTGGGTCCCCAAGAACAGACCCACCAAGACTAAAATGGAAAGGTGGGTTCACAAAACTAGACCCACCAAAATGGAAACTGCTAAGTGGGCTCCAAAAACCAGACCCACTGCAAAAGCAGATCTGGCTATTGGAGAGCCCACAAGAGAAAGATCTTTTGTTGAAAGAGCTGCTGACCTTGGATCACAGTTAAAAGCAAGATTTAGAAAGGTGTTTTTTGATAATAAGGACCCACTCCAAGATGGGTACCTAAATCTGTTTGATTGTTTTGCAGGACGGTCATGTGTGGCACTTAGACTCAGGATGCTCAACCCACATGACCGGAATAAAACACCTATTGAGCAACTACACCAACTGTTACGGAGGAAATGTCAGATTCGGGAACGACGCTTCATCTCCTATTCATGGGTATGGGGACGTCATCTGTGCCAGTGTCACTATAAAAGACGTTTCATTTGTCAAAGGGCTCAAACACAACTTACTGAGCATAGGGCAATTCTGTGACAGCGGGATGGAAATGAGGTTCTTTGCGAAACAATGCTATGTTCTAGACAGCACGGGGAATACATTATTAACGTGTTACAGAACATCAAATCTGTACACTATTGATCTGAAAAGCGTTCAATCCACCACTTCCATCTGTCTGTTGTCCAAAGTTTCAACAGAACAGAACAACCTCTGGCACAGACGTCTCTCCCATCTGAACTTCAAGCATCTATCAATCTTGTCCTCCAAGAAACTTGTCAAGGGGCTTCCTCTGCTAAAGTCTTCCGCTGAAAATCATTGTAGTGCCTGCAAAATGGGCAAAATGACGCGAAGCTCCCACAAGTCGAAAACAGTACCATCATCTACACATCAGCTGCAGCTAATTCACATGGATCTGTGTGGACCTATGAGAGTCCAAAGCATCAACGGTCGCAAATACACTCTGGTGATCGTTGATGACTTCTCTAGGTACACATGGAAAAAATTTCTCTGTTCAAAGGACGAGGCTGCAGAAAACATTATGACCTTTATCAGGACCATCCAGAAACTGCTACAACACAGTGTTCAAATTGTAAGGACTGACAATGGTACCGAGTTCAAAAATCAAGCTTTCACTGAGTTCTATGAATCACTCGGTATCACTCAGCAATTTGCAGCAGCTAAGACTCCCCAACAGAACGGAGTTGTTGAGAGAAAGAACAGAACCCTAGTTGAAGCAGCACGCACAATGTTAATCCAATCCAGACTGCCTCACTTCATGTGGGCAAAGGCAATCCATACTGCGTGCTTCACCCAGAACAGAACATCCATTCATAAACGCTTCGACAAGACTCCATATGAAATTCTCTTCAACAGAACTCCCGACATCTCGTTCTTCAAAGTTTTTGGCTGCAAGTGCTTCATACTGAATGATCGGACAAAGAGAAGTAAACTGGACCCCAAAGCCAGAGAAGGCGTGTTTATTGGCTACTCACTGCAGTCCAAAGCTTACAGAGTCTATCTCAGAGACAAGCGCACTGTCATCGAGAGTGTAAATGTTACATTCTATGAAATGGCAGACTTCGCGATCGAACATCTACAGGCTGATCCATCACATGCTGTACCAGTAGCTTCTGATAAAGCTGAACCAAACACCGAACACGAAGATGTGATTCTCGATTCTCTTTTCAGAAACATCTACGAGAACTCACAATCTCCACCTCCTCCATGCACACCAGCTTCAACATCAACTCCAACAGCAGAGATTCCGCTCCTCAGAGGTCCAGACGATGTACCATCCACACCCTCAACCCCTCAATCCAATCTCAGAGGTGTGGATGATCACAACTTTGCTACAAGTCCAGAATCATATCCATTGCACACCACAGCTGCTCCAGAGCCCTCAAACTCCTATCAGGACTCGGATCAACCAATCATTACTCCAACTCCTCTAGCTCATGAGAGGAAGTGGACGAGAGCTCATCCCGTTGATCAGATAATAGGTGATCCGAGTCAAGGCGTGCGCACAAGATCCGCAACGATGAATGAATGCCACTTCGCATGCTTCCTAAGCCAGTCAGAACCATCAAAGGCCTCCGATGCACTACTTGATCCAGATTGGGTGATTGCGATGCAAGATGAACTCAATCAGTTTGACAGACTGGATGTATGGTCACTGGTACCCAAGTCTCAGAGAAAGACTATCATTGGCACGAAGTGGGTATTCAAAAATAAAAGGGATGAAGAAGGAACAGTTGTAAGGAACAAGGCAAGGCTGGGTCGAAAAGGGATATAATCAACAGGAAGGCATAGACTACGATGAAACGTTTGCGCCCGTAGCCAGAATTGAAGCAATCCGCCTATTTCTTGCATACGCGGCGCACAAAAACTTCACCGTCTTTCAGATGGACGTGAAAACAGCTTTTCTGAATGGGACTTTAGAAGAAGAAGTCTATGTTGCTCAACCTGAAGGATTTGTAGATCCAAAATTCCCAGACCATGTATACAAGCTCAAGAAAGCTCTCTATGGGTTGAAACAGGCACCCAGAGCTTGGTACGATGCCTTGACCGAATTTTTGATTGATTCAGGTTTCTCAAAAGGAAAGATTGATACTACTCTGTTTATCAAGCGACAGAAATCTGACATCATTCTGATTCAGATCTATGTTGATGACATCATCTTTGCCTCTTCAAATCCGCGCCTATGCCAACATTTTGAGAAACTGATGAAAACCAAGTTCGAGATGAGCATGATGGGTGAACTTAACTTCTTCTTAGGCCTGCAAGTAAGACAACTCTCTGATGGCATTTTCATCAATCAGTCCAAATACATTATGGATATGCTAAAGAGATTCAACATTGAAGGCAAATCTTCCAAGACGACCCCTATGTCCCCAAACAATAAACTGGACTCAGACCCCTCCAGGAAGCCAGTTGATACTACGAATTACAGGGCCATCATTGGATCTTTGCTATATCTCACGTCAAGCAGACCTGACATTGTCTTCTCCACATGCTTATGTGCTCGCTTTCAAGCCAATCCGAAGGAATCTCATCTGACCGCTGTACGACGAATTTTAAGATACCTCAAAGGCACGGTGAATCTAGGCCTTTGGTATCCCAAGCATTCAGGCTTTCATCTTGTCGGATACTCGGACGCTGATTTTGCTGGTTGCCGGATGGACCGTAAAAGTACATCGGGAGCCCTCCAATTCTTGGGCGACAAGCTAGTCTGCTGGTCTTCCAAAAAGCAGAACTGTGTGTCAACATCTACAACTGAGGCCGAATACGTCGCGGCTGCTAGTTGTTGTTCACAAATATTATGGATGAAGACTCAACTCCAGGACTACGGTTACACATTCCGCCACATCCCGATCTACAGTGACTCTCAAAGCGCCATCGCCATCACAAGCAATCCTATTCACCACTCCCGCACCAAACACATTGATCTACGCTATCATTTCATCAAGGATCACGTGGAGAAAGGAGACATTGATATGTACTTTGTAAGCTCAGAGCTTCAACTGGCTGACTTGTTTACTAAGGCATTGGATGAAAAAAGATTCCAGTTCCTGGTCTCCAAGTTGGGCATGTTGAACCTCGAGCCTGTTTAATTTTTGTCTCCACTGGTCTGAAAAGTGTGTGTGTGGGGGACTTGTAAAAAGTGTGTGTGAGTGTGATCTGTAAATAGTGTGTGTGCGTTGCATGTGGTGAGGGGGAGAAACCCAGAAAAAGAACAAAAATAGTGTGTGTGAGTTGCATGTGTTGAGGGGGAGAAAACCAGAAAAAGAACAAAAAATAGTGTGTGTGTGTTGCATTTGTGCATATTGTTCGTTGCATTTTTTGGGAGGGAGAAAAAGGAAATTTTTCACTGTTTGAGGGGGAGCTCTAATTTTTCACTGATATTGGGCCTCAAAAATATTTTTAATATGGCATTTTGTGCTAACCCATACTTTCGGGCTCATCTGTTTCAAAAAAGGGCCCAATATATTCTCGCGTATATAAACCATCCGCAAACCCTTTCCTTCCTCACTTTTTCGAAAACAGAGGCAAGGACTTTTCGCATCTCAGAGCTCTCAGACCGTCTCTCCTTCTTCTTCCCGAAATACCGTTTTCGCAATCTCCATCTTCCGTTTCTTATTCACGACTACCTACGAAGGTAGTTCATAGTTCGAAATCAAAATCATCAACTTGGATTCAACAAAAAGAACGATCGTTCTCGCAAACCGTGTGAAATTTCTCAAAATTAAAATCAAAAAAGGATTTTTCGTTTGAATGTAGGTCGAAATCTTATTGTATATCGTTTTTCGCATCAATTGTTTTTGTTTTGCAGGTGGATTCGTCTCTTCGAAATCTATGATTTCGAGATTTTGTTCTTCAAGATCTCGAGATCGTCGATTCATCTTCGAGAAAGATCTCGAGATTTGCATCTCGACATCTTGATCTCGAGATTTGAATCTCGAAATCAAGATCTCGAGATTTGCATCTCGACATCTTGATCTCGAGATTTGAATCTCGAAATCAAGATCTCGAGATTTGCATCTCGACATCTTGATCTCGAGATTTGAATCTTGAAATCTTGATCTCGAGATTTGCATCTCGACATCTTGATCTCGAGATTTGAATCTCGAAATCAAGATCTCGAGATTTGAATCTCGAAATCATGATCTCGAGATTCGGATCTCGAGATTTGGACTTTGCAATTTTTTTTCAAAAATTCCACCTGCATAAATTGTCTGAAACCTGCAAACCAAAACTCTTTCAATCTAATCTCAGAAAAATCGAACCGATGAATTTCATATGTTGACCCCCTGCTTTTACAGTTTATAATGGCAGGAACAACTCAAACACGGATCGACGATGCCATCTACCCCAAGGGCAAGTGGATAAAGGTGTTGGACAACAATTTCCAGCTAGACCTTACAGTTTTCAAGTGCCAGAACCCAGTCATTCCAGCAATAATGAAAGGTCACTATCTCTGGCCTGCACTTCACAACGCAAAACCAGTGCCAGAGATATACCTTCAACAGTTTTGGGGTCACATGCATACGGAATCACCGAAGGATCGCTCGAAGATAAAGACAAAACTGAACGGCATGCGAGTGATTCTGACACCATCAACACTACGTACTACACTAGGGCTGCCAGTCCGCGACACGTACGATGCGCTGCCATCCATCCCCGATCTGCTCAAAGACGTGGCATCTCTCGGCTACACCTCCTTACTGCCACAGCTATCAAACTTCAACGGAGCCTATCTCCATCATCCGTGGAAGAGCCTATTCGAGCTGGTGAACAAGTGCCTGTCGCCGAAGCATGCCGGATTTGACAAATGCAACAAGCAGATCCTGCTGATCTTTCATGGCATTGCATTCAACAAGAACTACGACATGGCACAGCTCTTCTTCTCAGAGCTCATGGACCTGGTCAAAGCGAAAGAGAAAAACAGGCCAGGTACCATCCCATACGCAAGGTGGCTAGGGCTGATCATCAACGACTGCATGGCAGAGCACTCTTCAATCCCAAAACGCAGTTCAGATCCACACTACACCGCCCCGAAGCTGCAGTACTTCAAAGTAGACAAAAGCCCTGTCTTCGGTCTTGGGATCCCTGGGTTTCTGCGCAAACTAGTCAAATCTTCATATCCAGCAGTTCAACAGTATCAAGAAGCCATTGAGAGAACTGTCCCTATGGTTCAGCAAAACCCAGCCGGACCTACCCCGGGGACAAAGCCGAGTGTAGGCAAGGGTCCTAAGAAGGTCCAGAAGCCACAGAAACCAGTGGCCGGTTTGCCCAATGAAGGAAAGTCTGACGACTCTCTCGAGATGAGTCAGATGGCTGAGGGCACCGAAACAGACGCTGAGGAATCTGCCGATGAGTCATCAAGTGATGCCCAACCAAACACTGACGATGAGGCATCCGAGAGCGTGGGTACGGATAGCGAAGAGTCTGGCTCTGATGATGATGACGACAATGACAGTGAAGACGTTGAGCACACCTATGCTCTAATCCGAAAAGGAAAGCTGCCTGTCGAATCTCCAAAGAAGAAGAAGATCACTGCTGAAGACGCAGCACAAATAATCGCAGGCAGACCCCAAGTCTTCACTATCAAAGAGCTGGCTAAACCAAGAACCGATCCCAGAGAAACAAACTGCTCCAAGGATGACTACGATGAAGCAGCTCATACTATAAAGAATTCCAAAGACGTCGTCATCCGGGAGAAAAGGGCCAAGATTAAAAATGACAAAGCTGCTAAGTTAAAGCCCCAGCCCCGCGTCAGAAAGAGCCTCATTGATAAGGCGGACGAGCACATATTTGCCGACTGCGATCCCTTTATCCAGATAAGCCGAGCCGAATCCTTAAGTACAGGAGCCGATCTTTTCGGTTCCCGGGTAGAAGTCGCAGCATCTGGCTCAACTGCGCAAGCACAACCCTCACCTAGCCACTCGATAGCCTCTCAACAGGCCATCGTTTCAAAAGCACGGGACTCAACCCCCTCACTGGTTCCTTCCGAATCAGTTGAGCGTACTACTGACCTATCGCCCGAGGTCAAAACCCCTTCTTCAATCACATCGAGTCTAGGTGTCACTTTTCCTACATTTTCTTCTTTTTCTAGGACACCTACACTATTCACAGCACATACAGGTGCACACACCCTGAAAGCAACAACCAGAGCGCAAGCTATGACGGTTGGAAACCCTGCTACGCCCTCAATGATTCCATCATTGCACGCAGGCCACACATCAGCTATCTTCACTGATGTTGTGACAATAGTTACAACCCCCGTAACTGGTCACCCAACCTTTGAAGACGTCAACGTTCTACTAAATCGCTTCCTAGATTCCACCATTAAACCATGGATGCAAGATGCAATGACCGCTCTAGCACAGGAATTTAGGACCACCCAAGCGGTTCGGTCTGAACAACCCCCACCCCAACCTTCACCCGAACCCTTCATTTCCCATACACAACCAGTATCCTCCACCCCTCTATCTCACCAATCCATAAACCAAATACCCGTTCCTTCACATTCTCGGGGAACCCAGGATACATAACTAGTATTCTCCCAACGCCCGACCACACCCTCCATCGATCTCTCCTCACTACCCTTCGAAACCCTGGCATCGGCCTTGCTGGATAATCTTCTAAACATCCCTGAAGCCAAACTTACCCTCCACCAGCAAGCCATTCTCGAAGCCCTCCTTTCTTCCCTCGAAACCAAAAGCAAATGCAGGGAAAGTCCTCGTGGTCGCAAACGTTCCCATGAGGACCCCGATGATTCGGATCCTCATGAGGGGGAGAACAAGCGATCACGACCACTTGAGCAAACTGCTTTACCTAGCCAACCTCCACAGGCCATTTAACCAGAAACCTCTACCAACCAACAGCCACCACCCGCAGCCAAAATCTCTAGCCTGGTCGAGCTAGACTCAACATCCCGAGGCGTATCTCCTAGAGATACCAACCGAGGAGGGGATGGAAGTCCTGATGATGCTACCACTAGTACATCTTTTACATCAGGCCATCAGTTAGAACCTAGTTCAAAGCTGATGACAACGGGAAATCCTAGTGAACCCGGTGTTTCGATTAACAGGCCTCTGTCTCCAAAAGGTCAACCTGCCACTACCATTCTGTCGTCAGATGAAATGCATGATCAGCTAGAAGATATCATTATTCACGACAAATGGCCCAGACAGTGGACGGAGATGGATCAAATCATGCAGGATGAAGAGTGCGAAGATATGCAGAGGAACTGGTTTCTACGAGAGCTAATCAACAAATGTGCTGAAGATATCATCAGGCTCGAGGACGATGGACGAAAGGAAGGGGAGAACTACAAGGAATCTCAGAAAACACTTGAATCTGTCGTCAGACAATCAGCGGGAAGACTTCCCAAGACAGAGAAACCTTGGGACAATGTTCGCATCAAATCCCCCTTCCAAGAGGAAATCAGAGAGCGTATATGGCGTAGACCAGACAAAGTCAAACCGTTGAATGAACTGAAGCTACGAGGCCTTACCCATCTCAAAGGAAAGCAGGCTGGAGGTCATCTACATATGCTATTGCAAAGGTCAACCGGTACTCAAAGAGAGCTGATGGAACAAGACTTGAAGTCCAATATTCTCCCGATTCATCAAATCCTGCAGGTTAAGGCCGAGGATTATCACGGAGTGACATTCTATTCTTACAGGCTTTAACGCACTGACGGGAGTGAATTTACTTGCCAAGAAAATGATTTCATCATGCTTAAACTAGACGACATCTATCAAATGTTCATGGCTTATCGATACCTTCCAGTCAGGCAAAGCAAAACATACAGCGAAGGTCTTGCAGCAATCAAGAGATTCATGCTCAGACAAATCAGAGTGCACTCATCTCACGACCTACAGATGGCTATTGAGTGCAACTTGACAAAAACAAATCTGACAAAGCCAAGACTGTATGGTCCAGAACTCGAAGACTTCCCATCTTACCACATCTTCTTCACACCGCCAGCAGTAACATATCTCAACCACAAGAACGAAAAACGACTGATGGTGGTTAATGAAATTGAGAAATATTGTGATGGAACGCTGAAGATAATCAAAGAACAGCTTCTAAAGATGAAGGCACAGCTAGAGGAAAATCTTCAGGAGGCATCGTCATACGTTCAAAAGGAACACTCTACAGTGGAGACCATTTTAAAAGCCATTGACGATCGTCTAGAAAAGAGAAATATGCTAAGGCAATACGAGCATGCACTGAATATGAGGAAGCACTATTTCAAGTCACAGAAGCAATAACAAAGTGGCACTTGATCACAAAGGGGGAGATTGTTGAAGATATTTTAATTGTGAATCAAGTTTGTCATAGATTAGCTTTATTATTATTCCTTGTATTAAATAAGTGCATATATTAGATAGAATGTGGGCCAAGTGTTAGGCCCATATAAACAGGCTAAAAGCCTTTCACGCCTAACCTGAACCTCGCCTATAAAAAGGGAGCCGAGGGTTCAGGATTAGGTTAACGTCGTACTTATTCATTATAGCCTTACGCAAATCTTTCTGTGTACGAGTTCACGGTCTATCAAAGAGGGTTTTACATCGATTCATCTGTGTTCATCTTTACGTTTAATCTTCTTTGTTAGACTGCTATTCATTGCTGTTACAGAAACAGGGACTATCATGGAGTAGCTTGAAGATAAATCTTTTCAATGTTGGCTACACCAGCACCTTCCCGTTTTCATCGGTTTTGAGTAACAGCCCACAAGTTTGTGGGCATCTTCCCTTGAATGTGTTTGGGCATCCATACCAATTTAGGACCATTTGAATTTGAGCTGATGGGTCTATAGCCGTTTGGATTTATGTTTCCATGAGAAAAGGCTATATGATTGTGACCATTATTCCTTGTGTGAGGGGGTGAAGGAATATGAGCATTAGAAGTGATCAGCTTTTTCTGAGATAAGTTGTTGGTCTTTTTGATTGGTTGCCAACCAAGTCTTTGATTTGGTTGGTTATTCAGGAAGTTGAAATTGTAGGGAAGTTTGGATTTTGGTCTGGAGGAGGACTGAGTCCTTTTTTGACAGAGTTTGGGAGTGAGGTTGTTGGTGGTTTGAATTCCTTGTGTCTTGTATATCTGTGGTGGGTTTTGTGATAGGAGAGTATTTGGGAGAGTCTTCAAATGGCTTGGATAAGGGTGTGAATCCTAATCCTGTGTTCTTCCAGTTGTGATGGATTTCCTCACTAATAGGGGTAGTGAGGGAGCTCAACCTTTCTTTTAAACTGAAGTTTTCGAGTTCAAGAAAATCATTTCTCTTTATCACTTCACCCATTTGAGCTTGGGCTACTATTAGATTAACTTGAAGTCTACAGTTTTCGTTCATTAAAAGAAGGTGATCCTTTTGAAAATTTTCAAATTGATGGAGTAATGCCTCCATGTCTACACTGGAACAGCTAGAATCATTTGAGCTATTTGAAGAACATGATAATACCTCATCATTGTCAATACTTGTTGTTCTTATCAAGGAGCAGTTGTTGGAGGAGTTTTCAGGATGATGCATTCCATAGAGACAAATCAGAGTCTCCTCCTTACTCCGTGATGAACTGCTTTCATCACTTGAGCCTTTTTTATCATGAGCTGATTGTATCATTGAAAGCTCATCCCAGACATCATTGGTTCTCCAGTCATCACACTTGCTTTGGTTGGACAAAAGATTCTTTGCCAAACGTCTGTCCATTGTTAGAAAGTTGTTTTGGGAAGAATAGTGGTTTTGGATCTTTAGTTCAAATTAGTCAGGAACTGATTCTAGGAACACTCCGCTCTGATACCACTTGATGGTCCCGGATAGGGTAAAAGTCTAGAGGGGGGGGTGAATAGACTTTTAAATCTTTTTCGACTTTACAAAGTTTTCCCTCTAGATGACTTTATCTATAATCTTTTGAGAGATTTATAGATGCACAGCGGAAGTCTTTACCCTTTATGTAATGTGTAACAACTTTCTATGATGGATGAAGTCTTTGCTTAATGGTGAGCAGTTGGCTAGGCAGTTGGCTAGAAAGCAGGGAACTGCTTAGTCGACTGCTTACGAAATACTTGGAGTATGATGAAGGTGCATTCAGAATCTTTCTTAGAGTGGGAAGAGCTTTCTGATGATGTACTGAGGTGGATTGATAATCAACCTTAAATTAGAGCAGTTGTCTCAGCAGTTGGGTGGAAACCAGGGAACTGCTGAGGCACCTGCTGAAGTAAAGGTGAAGGTATGGAAGGTTTGATTATATGGTGTTGCTCAGGATGATGTGGACTTTCTGAAGATGTGCTTTGGACCAAGTAAGTAGAGGGTTTTACTTAGGCAGTGGTCTTAGGCAGTTGGGTGATAGTGAGGGAACTGTTGAGGTACCTGCTGGGTTATCACCCTGAATCACAGAGATTATTTTGAACAGACTTCTTAGAGATAAAGATGTAAAGGTCTAGTAAAGTCAAGATGTTCACAGGAAATACTTTTGTGTGAGCAGTGGGCTCAGCAGTTGAGTAGTCCTAGGAGACTGTTGAGGCAACTGTCATGCCTTAAGTAGTATTTCCTGAAATCTTAATGAACCAGACCTTTTTGTTGTGATATTGTGAAGCTCGTGTATCTCAAAGAGAGTGAGTAATTAAGCAGTAGGATAAGCAGTTGGGTCAATAAAGACAACTGCTTAGGATGCTGCTGGCAAACTCCAATCTTTATGTGAGAAGTGTTCAGTGTGTGCTTTGTTGACTGAAAGTGAATCAACACACAGTATATCCTGGTTCAGAGGTGGTGTAATCCTCCTACATCCAGTCCCATCCTATTTCAAATGGATTTCACTAATGTATTAAGCCCAATACACTTAGTGCCAATCTAGCCTTAACAACTCTGTCCTAGATTGAAGGTGTTTCACGAGGAGTACAACACCACTCCAAGCTACTCAATCCTTTAGGTTTTTCTCAATTGATCCAGTGGGGATCAAAAGGTACTCATGACCTATCTAACCACACTCAGGCTGGGAACAACTGTCCTCCTGAAGTGTTTTACAACACCTTGTAAACTACAAGGAATTTCTGGTCTCCAACTATAAACTAAGCTCTAAAAATATGAAGATGATGATCTAGTCTAAGAGCTTAGTGAAGCATGAGTCAAAGCAGAGTTGCTAAATATTCTTTGAATGCTTATGGAATCTCTCTGCTTTGAACTCAAAAACTTATTTTCGAACTCATGCTTCGGCCTTCATTTATAGGCATCTCCGGTAGATTAATCTCATCCGTTGGTTGAGATGATTTAATCTTGTACGTTGAATCTTTGTTCTAGAAGATAACAACTTGTTGTTCGTCTTCTTCCTTGGAGCCGATAATACTTTTTGTCTCTTTCTGCCTAGCTGCTGCAGTTCTCCTGTGTTTATCCAACTAGACTGCGCTTCCCATGCTTTGTACGTTCTTTGCATTAAACGTCCTCCATGCTTGGCTTTCCTTTTCTCTGATTGGCTCCGGTTTATCACGAGGTGATAAAGCAATGAACGAACAGTTAATTTTTGAGTCTAATAAAATTTATACTCGTAGGATTATATCCTTTTAAGGTAATTGAATTTTACCTTATTGCATTTTTACTTTCCAGTATAAATTTTATTAGTCTTAAAAATTATACATTTATTTGTTCTCAATGAGTGACGAAGAAATATGTTTTTGTGATAAAGAAAATATATACCGGTAGGATTTAAATATCCGTTTAAGGTAATAAATTACCTTATTGCATTTTGACTTTTCCGGTATAATTTTCTTGATACAAAACATTTTGCTTTTGTCTTTCGGTCACTTCAGCTAGTATTTCGAACATGAACTATTTATTTAACTGGTAGGATAACAAATCCTTTTAAGGTAACAATTATTACCTTATTGCATTTTGTGTTCCATCTTAATAAATAGTTTGTTCGAGATGTTTTTGTGTTATTTGATGTATCAAAGAAATGTAACTGGTAAGGTCTATAAGAAATCCTTTTAAAGTAGTTAAAATATTACCTTATTGCATTTTATATTTTCCAGTTAAATTTCTTTGATAATTGACGCTTTGAACTTAACACATTTAAACAATATTTTACTAGTTCAGCCAACTGCCGGAATACATGATAGCTACCAAAGATGGGGGGAAATAAAAGAGAAAACTATGGCATTATCAAAATACTAATTGCAAAATCTAGGGGACTAACAATATGCAACAACAAAGTAAAAAATAAAAGCAGTTTCAAGTAGCATGTAAAATGGAGTTCACGCGTGTTGAGAGCGTCTCTCTCTGGAACCCTCGTTGCAGACTCACGCGGAAGTATGGAGGGCTTCGATTCTGGTTTTGAGCTGAAGGTTTGTCTCGATTCGCATTCCTTGTTGCAGGTTAGTTTTCGGTGCCGTATCAAGAATACCGATTTAGGGCTTCATAGCCTCAAATCGATTTCACGCGCAGAGGACTGTCTCGAACGACTTGGTCATCGTTTTGTTGTTAGGTGCTCTTTGTTTTCAGATTACCCTGTGTATGCGACGAACTGGGCCTTGCTGGCTACTGTTATTCACTATCGCTGTTTTGAAGAGGGGGATTTATAATCGCCGCCTATTGTTCACTGTCATCCTTTTCTGGGATGGTGCGGAACAAACCGGGGACGGGAGTGACGCCTATTGCCACCAGGTCGTCATCCAGATTCAGTGTACTGGAAACCATGGCTGAGGATTTTCCGGCTCTAAATGCTGATTGTTTGCGGACTGGTAGCTCAGGCAAAGCTGCTACTGCTAAGGCTATTGAGAGTGCAGCTACTTTGCCTAATAAGAGTGTTACTGATAAGCCTATTGCGAGTGTTGCTGCTAATAATGAGCTTACTGCTGGTAAATTGGCAGTAACACATGCTGGAACTGCAAACATAGGAATACCTCTTGCTGAGGAACTCCTTCCTGGGAAATCTGCAGACAAGGCTAATGTCCCTGCAGTAACAATCAACTCAGAATGCAACAAGGAAGATACCAATGAACCAAATAGGAAGCAATGGAGTACACTGTTTAAAGACAACCGAGCTCCTACCGAAGGGCTTAAACTGAGGTATATTCCACCAACCAGTGATTTTCTGGATTTTTCAGACCGTGTGCTACCTTCAATGGTGGATATCTTTGGCTACTGTCTGGTGGGCTTTTTTACCGGAAGGTTTCCTGGTTTAAAGGCAACCTATAGCCTTGCAAAAAAATGGGGAGTACACTGTGAAATCAAACCACATGATAAGGGATGGGTTGTTTTTAAATTCAAGAGCGAAGCTGATAGGACTAAGGTTATGCTTGAGGGACCTTATATCCTCTTTGGGAAGCTATTGGTTTTGAAGGTTCTGTCTGATGACTTCTCATTTGAAGATGAAGAGTTCTTGAAGGTGCCGATTTGGATTAAATTCCCTAAGCTCCCTGTGAGGCTGTGGAATGAGGATACTATTAGCGAAGTTGCCTCTATGGTTGGAGTTCCTCTCACCACGGATAGGATAACGCTTGAAAAGGCAAACCACAACTTCGCTAGAGTATTGATTGAAGTGGACGTGACAAAGCCACCTCCCCTCTCATTTCCAATCAAGATGACATCAGGAAGGACTTTTGAGCAACGGGTTCTCTATGAAACGTTTCCGAACTACTGTTTCCATTGCAAACAATACGGACACCATCCTTTCATTTGCAAGAAACTAGCAGCAAAAGGAAAAGCTGAAATCAGTGAACCAGAAAAAGTTGAGGCTATTTTAATAGCTAGGGAACCCGCCACGAAGGCTATTGAGGCTACGAAGGCCATTGTGGTGCAAGATATGGTGGACCCGGAAGGGGAATTTGTGGAAGTTCGTAGGCAGAAAGGAAAAATGATTGCAAAGCTGGTGACACCTTCTGTTGCTGCTGTTTTACAACCTGCAGCTGGGCCAAAAACTGCTGCAATTTCCCAGGCTGCACTTACTGCTGCTGAGGATTCACCTGCACCTGCTGCTGCTATCCCTGCTATCCCTGCTGCACCTGCTGCTGCTATCCCTGCTGTACTTGCTGCTGCAATTGCTCATGAGCTTGACAAACATCCTGCTGCTGCTCATGAGTCGCAACCTGCTGCTGCTATTCCTGTTAAACCTGCTGCTGCACCGTCTACTGCTGCGCATGAGAAGGTGGAATCTGATGTGCTGCAAATGAAACCTACTGCTGGGATGGAATCTGATGTTGTGCTGGCTGCTGATGCGCTGGAGGCGCATGTGACTGCTGCACGGGAAACTGAAGCAATTGATGCGCACGACAAGATTGCTAAGGCTAATGAGGCTCTCCGGCTTTCATTGGTTAAACTTGCGGCGGAATATGCTGCCAATAAAAATAAAAGAAAATCCAAGAAAGGAAAAGAGAGATAAACAACCACTTGCCGTGCAGTTTGATGACTGTTTTCGAAACATGGTTCTTATTTCTAATTGTGATGCATTATATCTAGTTAGATTATTCTAGCTTAGATACTCATTGATTCACTTTGATACATTGTAAAATGTTATTTTTTGGGTGGTTTTAATATATACTTACATTTCATCCAAAAAAAAATAAAAGCAGTTTCAAAAATAAAACATGTTGGGCACATTGGACTTCAGTTTAATAGCACATATATCACAGCTACTAATGTGAATCCAAAAACAGGATGCAGAGCAACTTTCATTTCACACTCGAGTGTCAATGATGTTGAAGTTTATGCAGATTGTTTAACTAAATAGATTGTTCCCAATTTCATCTTGAACCACACAAATATCTAAATTAGGAACTAGTTGGTAACTAAAAATTGGACAGATATCGTTAGGATATAACAAGACTTTTGCAACCTAAAAGTGAAAAATTATAAGAAGCAAAACCATATAGAAAACATCAAAACTTTCAGACACACATAAATAGATAGTGAAGTGTTGTTGATAAAAGTAGTTCCCAACTGTATACAAAAGGCTCACTGAATACTAGCACTAAAAAACTAAAAAATGTTTGATTTCCCAAAAATTAAAAGCAACGGTAGTTTCAAGAGACCTACTTCATCATTATTAATGGGAAAGCTAACTTTTTCCAACTGATTTTGTAATTACAATCTGGCCAAAGCTAAAACTATTATTAGTCGCTTCCCTTTCCTAAACCAACACCTTAAGCAAACTAGCTTTTTCCAACTGATTTTAATTTCAAAATCTTTAGTTAGCCCCATCCAAATTTTAATTTCACAAAGCAGAGATCGAAAAGTGTCGTGGTTTTCACCCTTCAGGGTTTCCACGTTAAAATAAAGTATTCATACAAGTTTAATACATTTATTTACTATTTCGTGTTGGATCGGTTTCAATCTAAACCTATATAGGTTTATATAGGTTTAAACGAATGGGAAGCTATTAGAGAGTGGACAATTTCATATGAATGATTTCTCTCCCTCCGTAAACACTCTTTCGGTCAATAACTTCTTGTCCGAATTCAGTTCTCAAATAATACCCTGAATTCCTGCAATAAGATTAAATAACTCTTGGTTGTTTCCCTAGAGTTATATCATTACGTTCTTAATTAATTGTGCCCAGAAAAGGTTAGAGTCCGTTTACTAACATAGATATTTTTCGTTTTTGTCTATTTTTCTTTCTGCAATTTTTTGTTTTCATTTTCTAGTTTTTCGTTCGTCATTTTCTTTTTCTTTTTCTAGTTTCTCATTTTCAAATTTTAAAACATGTTCACCAATTTTTTTTTCACCCAATTTCGGGACCAGTCGAAAAACCAAAAATACAGTTCTGTCCGGAACTGAACCTAATACCGCCCAAATAGGATACCGATCCCGAGATAGGGAAGTTGGGACATGAACCAGTTGATCTGGTTGGTCCGAATGACCTGTTTGATTAATTCTTTTCTTTTTTCCCCATTGGTTGACAACTCGATGACTCTTTTGAAACTCAACACTGTGAAAAAATGATTAAAAAAGGGGACAAGGTCGGGACATAGGTGCCAAGTTGTCGACTTGGCCGGATAGAGACAGCTGGGTCGTCGACCAGATCAGTCCAAGACAGCCCCGTCATCGACCGAATCAAAAACGAGACCGGAGTGAGACCGGACTAGACCAGGTCCATCCTTAGATGTAAGTAGGCAAATCCGTTGTAGTAGCGCTGCGGCGTCGGCGTATTTCAAATTTGGAAAACTATTAAAACTCACTTCTTCAATTTATTCAGGAAAATAATGACATCTCATTTTTTAGTTTGGAAAAATAATTTGATAAACACGTTTTCTTGTTTTCCTTACTCCTGTTTTATTTTTTTGAACATTTTCCTATTTTCTTTTTTCTTTTTCCAGTTTTGTGGGAAACTGCAAAATAATGAAATATGTGTTGGCCCTTGAGCCTCCGCAAATTATACCATGGGATCCGCCCAATGTGTGCATGGTGTGCCGATCCCAAAACGGTAGCGTTTAATTAATAATTAAAAAAGAGACCGAACAATTCGTCATCTTCTCCGGCCATCTCGTTCAAAAACAGAGCAGGAAAAAATTTATAACGGTAAATTACCCAAAATAGGAGCAAATGACACTTGGAATTCCAAAAATAGGACTAGTATGTTTTTCTTCCCAAAAAATAAATTACTGTCATGTATGAAAAATACTGTCATGATTGAAAAATACTGTCATTAATTATAATATATACTGTCATGTTAAATGCACTGTACTGCAACTATTTGGCAGTCACGGCTACAAGATGACAGTAAATACTGCCATGTTAGTCTCATTTCGGGAATAAAAACAAAGTAGTCCTATTTTGGAATTTCAAACTTCATTTACTCTTATTTTAGGAAATCTCTCATTTATAACTCCTGAATCGCTAGGCGATTTCATCTCTACGCCCACAAATCCGTTTCCTTTCTATACGAAACCTCCATATTGAATTTACATGTTGAATCTAATTTCATATAATTTTAATTTTAATTTCAATCGAGTTCTTAAAGTCAAAATCCAGTGGCAAATTTGATTTGTCATTGAATCTAATCAAATCTAATTCAAGCATACACCTTTACATGAAGAGAATGCTACAGGGAGTAGCATCTGAAAAAAGCTCGTGACTTTTAGTATTAATTAGTCCTAACAACTTGTATACCAAACTGAACTAAATCAAACAGTCAGCTTTTTACCAAACAGCTACCACCTTTTCTTTTTAAGATATTTTCGGTCACTAAAAGCTAACAGTTATTAAAAACCTCACAAAAGTATCTTTTCACCTAGTTGTGCCACATACCCTTAGTGTGTGTGTGTGTGTATCTATCTATATATATATATATATATATATATATATATATATAGAGAGAGAGAGAGAGAGAGATAGAGAGAGAGAGAGTCATTCTCCTGTCCAGCAGCTTTCTGTCCGAACACTGCCGTTCGGAGTGGTTCCCGGTGGAATTTTTTGATGAAATGTTTTGATCATATTCCTAATCAAGTCTAGTTTTATTCATACCAATTTTCAGCTTAAAATTCGATCGGGAAGGCAGTCAAATAATTTGTTGAAGTTAACTGCGCCAAATTATACATAGAAAAATGCAGTTAACTTCAACAAATTATTTGACTGCCTTCCCGATCGAATTTTAAGCTGAAATTTGGTATGGATAAACTAGACTTGATGAGGAACATGTTCAAAAACAATCATCAAAACATTCCACCGGGAACCGCCCCGAACGGCGGTGTTCGGACGGAAAGCTACTGGACCTGAGAATTTCTATATATATATATATACATACATACATACATACATACATACATACACACACACACACACACACACATATATATATATATATATATATATATATATATATATATATATATATATGTATGTATGTATATGTAGAATAAAGATCAAATGAGAACAATTCTTAACGTGAGAACGTGAGAACACCACATTTACCTCAACGTGTTACACAACGAAGCTTGTATATTGCACATTTTCACATTTTCACAATATTTACCAAAATGCCACCGTGTTTATTCGAATAGGCTTAATTCGAGCAAATTGAAAATGTGCAACAGAATAGCTCCATTGTGCATCACGTTGATTAAAATGTGAGTGTTCTCACGTTCTCACGTTAAGCATCGTTCTCACTGGAACCACACCCTATATATGTATGTGTGTATATGTGTGTGTGTGTGTGTGTGTGTGTATATATATATATATATATACATATATATATATACACATACATATATATATATATATATATTAGAGTTACATCTTATTATGTACGAGTTATATCTTTTTATGCGTGAGTTACATCTTATTATGTACGAGTTATATCTTTTTATGCGTGAGTTACATCTTATTATGCGCGAGTTACATCTTCCCATGCGTGAGTTATGTTTATAGAAAATTTCTATAGTTACATTTGACATTATTCGAAGTTACATCTTCTTATGTTCGAGTTACATCTTATAGTGCGCGAGTTACTTCTTCTATGTGTGAGTTACATTTGAACTTCTCTCAACAAATTACACTTTACATACACTTAAGTTAAATATTCCATCAACGCAAGTTACATTTTAGATAACACGAGTTACATCACAACATAAAAGCCTGCTATTGAAACAAAAAAATCATTTTTTTACCAAAAAAATAATTTTTGGCAAAAAAATGATTTATTTGGCAAAACATTTAAAAACATTTGTATGGCCTTAATATTAAAAGTAGAACATATTTACTATATAAGGAAGCCCCTCCTATTGAAACAAAAACATCAACACAGGAGAAAAAAAGGATTTTTTGGCAAAAAAATAATTTTAAGAAAAAAATATTATTTATGGCCTTAATATAGAAAAAACATATTCACCTATTATGTTAAGTAATTAAGAAATTAGACTCCTTATTTTCATTAAAATCAATGTTTTAGATAAGTTACATTCCTAGTTATCTGAATTTACATTTCTTATCAGTGTGAATTATATTTTTTTACACACAAGTTAGATCCCTAGTAAGTTACTACCGGAGAATTAAAAAAATACTTTCACCCGAGTGAACACTAACAGACGTTTGGCCCTGGCAGCAGCATGCTCCCACCACAAAATTTTAAAATGCCCCTAAAAGAGATTTTTTATCAAAGTACCCTCATAAGGTTTATTATTATTAAGGATATCCTTCACAAATCAAACCTTTTCTTCTCTTCCAACGGATGCCCTCCTCCTAGCGTATATCCTCCTGGTTGAAGCTTTTGAACAAGCTATGCTTTGAACTTCGTTGGAACGCTTTCAAACCTTCCTCTTTGAGTTCAACTTAACTCACCAATCAACAACATCTTCTTCTTTACCATCTCCATTGTTGGCATTCTCCCTTCCAAGTAAGTTAAAGTATCTTTACGTATTTATTTCAATAAATGTACTTAGTCTAGAAAGCTTTATTGAGAATAATGGATAACTCTGAACCTGATTTTTAGATGGGCATGTTTGACAGGTTCTACCATGGTTGACTGGGTTTGACCAAGTTTGACCATGTTTGAACATTCTGATAGGTTTCACTACTTCTAGGTTGGCTATGTTTGATAGGTTTGACCATGGTTGACTAAGTTTGACTGGGTTTGACCATGTTTGAACATTTTTGACAAGTTTGACAATTAGTTTGACTATGTTGAATAATTTAATATTCTTTACATTCACAGATGGTGACCCAATTGATATACATTGTTTATGATGGGGAGTGGAAAAAACATGAGAATGGAGACTACACGTTTGAATTGAAGGAGATAAAAAAATTGTTGCTTTCGATTGGGATGCATCCAATACGGACTTTGATTCATTTTTGGAATGTTTGTATGAGGAAACTGGTAATAAAAAAGGTACTCATTCATTTCAAATGCCACGATTTGGCAAAACTATTGTACCTTATAAAAGCATTTTCTGTATTTTGTAGAGACAAAGAAAGGGATTCTACAGTGCTAAATGTTGAGGTGAGTGAAATAAAATTTGAAGAGGATGTAGAGGACTTAACAACAGATAGTGTGATGAAATGTTGTGAGAATGATGAAATTGGTTTTAATGATGCTTATTTTCAGTGCAATATTATAGTTGAACAAGATTGTGGTGAATTTGAAGAGAATGCATTGCTTACTCAAAAGTTCAGCGTACCTTCCCAAGAACTTCCTACTCATGATTGACGTCTTACTCTTACAACAGAATGTGATGTCCCGAATAATGTTGCAGATTACACAATGGAGGATATAAGTGTGCCGTTATATCCTTTAGAGATTGATATTGGGGCTGATGGAACTTTTGATGATGGCTCTGATTTATTCATTGGATTTGAGTTTGATAGTAGGGAGGAATTAAAGAAGAAGTTGAGAGAAGTTGCTATGAATGGGAATTTTGAAACCACAACGGTGAAGAGTGATAGATCGAGATATGTACTCAAATGCAAATGAGATAATTGTAAGTGGAAGTTGCGAGCAACAGTGATAAAGTATAGATAAAATTGGATTATTGGTTAATTCGATTAACTCGGGTTTTAAAATTGATTATTATTTAAAATTCAAATATTACAATTGCATTTCATTGATATGTTAAGTAAATAACATGTCATATAGTTCAATTGCATTTCAGATCATTGTGACCTAATTGGTTGATATTAGGTGATAGATTATATGTCTAGAGAAAAGTGAGAGCTAGAGAGAGAAGTGATTTGTATTAATAAATTTCGAACCCTTACAACTACTCCTAAGGGGAGCATTTATAAGGAAAATATGGGCTGGACTCCCAAGTTTGGGCTTGGGAGGCCCATTACAATATAAATCCTCTATTGGGCTGAGTACATTCGAATATATTAGCTAAATATGGAAGTCTGGCTCTGTGAGCTCCCTGTGCCCGACGAACGTCTGGCTGATGGAGGTGTGTCAGACGAAGGTCTGGGAGACGAACGCCTGGCTAACGGATGTGTGGTGATAAGTCCGTATTACAACACGCATTTGATGCGTGTTGGGATTGGCTTTTGATGTTTTCCTAACTTTTAAGTGTCATAAGTCTCAATTTTAGCTCAAAATATGTTTACCGGGCGTTGGTTCGAGTTTTGAGTTATTTGGAGTCAAAATCATGAATTAGATTCTGACACTGACACTTGAGAAGCAATCGGGATGAGTTAATGATGCATTCGATAGAGAATTGAGAGCTTTGGAGGTCACCGGGAGGTTCACGATGAAGTTTTGACGACAAGAGAGTTCTAGAAGTGGCTACGGGATCAAATGAAGAGGAATAGAGCTTGAAAATGGCGTTCATGATGACCTTCTGTCAATCATTCAAGCATATCGTTTTGTAGAAACATCCAAAGGACACGATACAAGATCCATGTGAACGATAACTTCAAGTGATACAAATCATATGAAGACAGCATTGCGAGAATCCGAGAGGAGAAAGGTGAAAGCGGACGAAGAAGTCAGATAATCGCTGTTGCAATTTCAGAATGCGACCTTCCACCATTTTATTCATATCTGTTTATGGGAGGATCTAAATCTAGTTTTGCAAGTTGCTGTGGATAAGGGACTTCATTATCTACAACTTTCATGAAAAAAGCATTATCAAATTCAGAGAGGAAACAACGATGTAACTACTGCCAATCACGCACGCCGTGCCTTACCCGAGACACACGTTTTTGCTCCGCAGGCACGGTCGCAGGCACGGTAGTGCCTGGAGTCGTGCTTGACCCTGGATCTCCTATTCCAGCTCTAGTTTTACCCCTTTTTGCCTATTTAAACAGCCTGTAAACCCCTGTTTTGAGACGGAGCTTAGAGAGAGGCCTAGGGACGAATTTTAGAGAGCTTTTCATCTTTGTTCTTCAATTCCTTGGGATTATTTGTAAGTTCCTAATTTTTAATTAATGACAATTAATTCTATTCTCCCCAATTCTAATTATTCTTCAATTATGAGTTGTGAGTAGTCTTAATTTGGGATTTGGGGTTGATGAAGGGGTTAATCATGATGTAGGCTAAAATCATGATGGATTAATTGCATGTGGCGGACGAAGGCCTGGGAGACGAACGTCTGGCTGACGGAGGTGTGGCAGACGAAGGTCTGGGGATGAGCATCTAGCTGACGGAGGTAGTGCTGAAGGCCGTACGTCCCCGGGGGACCATTATTTGCTGAAGACCGTACTTCCCTGAGGTCTTCCATGTGCTTAAGGTCGTACGTCCCCGGGGGACCGTTATGTGCTGAAGGCCGTATGTCCCCGGGGTCTTCATGTGCCGAAGGCCGTACGTCCCCGGGGGCCGTTATGTGATGAAGGTCGTACATCCCTGGGGTCTTCATGTGCCGGAGGCCGTACGTTCCCGGGGTCTTGTTTGCTGTGTTTGGGCCACTTGGGCCTATTGGGCCTGTTCGTAGTAGTGGAAGTATGCGGGTCATGGGGTCTGGACTCATATACTCTATCAGGAGTCCCCCACTCTCTGAGGTGAGATGTAGATGAAGTAAAAGGGAGTAGATCCTTCATTTCGAGGCCGAGGCAGTGCCATAACTGTTTGGCTGCCTTTTGCCTTCATTTTTGTTGCCTAACTGATCCGTCAGAAATGTCCTTCATTGTGACCTAATTGGTTGATATTAGGTTTTTCTATGAATTGAGCTTATAACATGTCAAACACAAGTTCAAATATTCATATTTCATCGATATGTTAAGTAAATCATAATAAATTTTACAATTCAGGTTCATCATATAGTTCATTTGCATTTCAGATCATTGTGACCTAATTGGTTGATATTAGGGTTTTCTATGAATGGAGGAGCTTATAACATGTCAAACACAAGTTCAAATATTCATATTTCATCGATATGTTAAGTAAATCTGTTTGTCCATGTTTATATGATTACAGCACTATAATGATACTCAAAGATAAGAATAGCAAAAAGATATACGCAGGAGATTCTTAAACTCGTCTTTGATATACCGTGAACTTTTACAGTAAGAATGATAAGCTTTGAGGCTGTAAAGATCGAATGCAAAAGTTAACACAAACCTAAGCCTTATGCGCCTTTTTATATGTGCAGGCTAAGGTTTGCGTAAAGGCTTTTAGTCTGATATATGGGCCTGACACTTTGGCCTCATACCATTTACTACTCTAATAAATAGAACAACAAATACATAAAGGAGTAATAAAGGCTATGCTAATACAAGACTCTTGACAAAACTTGATACACAATAAATTATTCTTCAACAATCTACCCCTTTGTGATCAAGTGTCATCTTGCTTTTATTTCAGAGCTTTGAAGTAGTGTTTTCTTATGTTCAGTGCATGCTCATACTGTCTCAATGCTCTTCTCTTATCAAGTTGTTTGATGATGGGCTGCAGGATTGTTTCCAGTGTGTCAAAAGTTTCCAACTCTTCATCAGTAGCATCATTAAGTCTTTGCTCAAGATCTTCTTTGAGAGGTAGCAACTTCTGTTGAATGACTTTTAAAGTCCCATCACAATATTTGTGAATGTCCTTCACCCACATCAGGCGCTTTTGCTCTTTATGGTTGAGATATAAGATTGAGAGCATATCCTTAAAGATGTGGTAAGGTTGTTATTCCTCAAGCTCTGCTCCATATAGAATCGGCCTTGTGAGATTTGCCTTCCGAACATGGTTCTCGAGCGCCATTTGGAGATCATGAGTGGAGTGGAATCTCACTTGTCTTAGCATAAATCTTTTGATTGCATCAAAACCTTCCTTGTAGATTCTGTTGCGATTTATTGGAAGATATCTGTAGGCCATGAACATGTGATAGATGTCATCCATTTTCATCATGATGAAGTCATTCTCTTGGCAGATGAATTCACTTGAGTCTGTGCGTTGCACTTTGTAGCTGTAGAATTGTATCCCGTGGTGATCTTCTTCATGCATATCGAGAATACTGCAAATCGGATGTATGATGCTTTTTAAGTCCTTTTCAAGAATCTCTCTTTGTTTTTCAGAAGATCTATGGTGCAGCATATGCAGATGTCCACCCACAAATTTTCCTTTCAAGTGGGTAAGTCCACGGATCTTTAGCTCATCAAGGGCCTTCACGTTCTCCCAGGGCTTCTCCTTTGTTGGCATTTGACCCTCTGATTGTCTGATAATCGATTCAAGCTCCTTGGGAGTTTTCTTGTAATCTTCCCCTTCCTTGAGTTCCTCTTCATCAAGGCGTATGATATCTTCAGCACACTTGGCCAGTTGTTCACGAAGCCACCAGTTTCGTTGCATATCCTCTGTTTCGGCTTCGTCTCTAAGTGTATCCCACTCTGTCCATTTCCGTGGCCACTTGTCGTGTATCCCCGCATCCTCCAGCGCGTCATGGATGTCCTTGTTTGGAGGAATGAATGGAACTCTTTGCTACTGTTGGAGCGATGATCTTTCTTGAGAATCACTACCGGGTTCACTCGGGTTACCCGTTGTCATCAGCTTTGAACTAGGTTCTGGCTGATGGCCTGACATAATAGATGTATCTGAAGTAGCATCGTCAGGACTTCCATCCCCTCCTCGAACAGTGTCTCCGGGAGACAAGCCTCGGGATGTTATCGTCAGTTTCGACTGAGTTCTGACTGATGGCCTGATTTTAATGATGTACCGGAGGTAACATTGTCAGGACTTTCATCCCATCCTCGGACAGTATCTCTTGGAGATAAGCCTCGGGATGTTTCAACTAGCTCGACCGTGCTAGTGAGTTTGGTTTGGTTTTGGCTAGAGGTGGGTGGTTGTTGGTTGGTTGATGATAAAGGTTGGGTTGGTTGCGGGATGTGGCTAAAGGAAGCACCTTGCTCAAGTGTTCATGGCCGCTTGTTCTCCCCCTCATGAGGTTCCGAATCATCGGGGTCCTCATGCGAACGTTTGTGGCCACGGGGACTTTCACGGCAAGTGCTTGGTTGTGGGCGGTTATGTTTGTAGAAGACCGCAATCAGATCTTTCTCAAAAGGGGTAAGGTCATGGTTATCAGTGGAGCAGAGGCGGAGGAAAAGGATATCAGCTAACTGTGGGGTAGGTATGGAATAGGGATTGGGATAGGGTGTGGTCGACGTAGGAGTAGACACTAGCTGTGTATCCTGGGTTCCCCGAGAAGGTGAAAATACTAGAAGTTGGTTGGTGGATTTGGTAGATAAGACTAGGGAAGGTAACGGTTGGGTATGAGAGTGTAAGGGCTCGGGCGAGGGTTGGGGTGCAGGATGTTCAGGCTGAACCGCTTGGGTATTCCTAAATTCCTGTGCAAAAGCGGTCATTGCGCCTTGCACCCATGGATTTATGGTGGAATCAAAGAAGCGATTCAGGAGAATGTTGATATCTTCAAAGGTGGGGTGACCAGTTACGGGGGTTGTAACTGTTGTCACAACATCAGTGAAGACAGCTGATGTGTGGCCTGTGTTTAAAGGTGGATTCAGTGTTTGCGTAGCAGGACTTCTGACCGTCATTGTTTGCACTCGAGTCGTTGCATTCAAGGTGTGTGCACCTATTTGTGCAGTGAAAAATGTAGGTGTCCTAGAAAAATCTGAAAAGTTTGGAAGTGTGAAACCTAGACTCGATGTGTGTGAAAGAGGGGTTGTGGCCTCGGGCTGGTGGCCACTAGTTCTCTCAGCAGATTCAGAAGGAATCGGTGAGGGGGGTTGTTCCCGTGTTTTTGAAACGTTAGCCTGTTGGGAGGCTAACGAGTGGCTGGGAGAGGGCGGTGCATGCACAGTTGAGCTTGATGCTGTGACTTCTACTCGGGAACCGATAAGGTCGGCTCCTGTGCTTAAGGATTCAGCTTGGCTTATATTGATGAAGGTTTCACAATTTGCAAAGATGGTCATATCAGCTTCGTCAATCAGCCCTCTTGTTACTGGCCGCTTTTTCACTGACTTGGATGATGGAGGGGCATCGTTTCTGATTTTGGCACGTTTCTCCCTGATGACGACATTTTCAGAATTTTTAACTTCATGCGCAGCCTCAACATAATCAGGCTTAGAGTTGTTGATCTCAGCATGCACGCTTTTGGACTCTCGAATGTCCTTGATGGTGAAGGTTTTAGAGCGAGCGGCTATGATCGGTTGTGCATCTTTAGCTGTGATCTTTCGGGGAGGTGAGGCGATCATTTTTCCTTTTCTGATCAGGGCATAAGTTGCCTCCACTCCATCACTGTCATCATCATCATCATCATTATCATCAGTAGCATCCTCAGCCTCACTTTGGCTGGCCACGCTATCGAATGCCTCATCGTCAGTCTTATTGGGGGCCCAATTTGACGATTCATCGGCAGACTCCTCAGCGTCCGTCGAGGTTCCCTCAGCCGTCCGAGTCCTCTCGAGAGAGTCGTCGGACTTTCCTTCATCTGGCCTACGGGCCACTGGTTTATGTGGCTTAGGGGCGCTCTTGGAACCCTTACTGACACTCGTCTTTATCCCTGGGGTAGGTCCAGTTGGGTTTTGCTGAACCGTAGGGACCATTTTCTTGAGATCCTCTCTATATCTAACAACTGTTGGGTTCCTTGGATTGGCGAGGTTTAGGAGATAGTCAGGAATAGCCATGCCAACAGTGTCGTGTTTGAAGCTTTTGAAATACCGAACCTTCGGGGCAACGAACTGCTCTTCATCCTGCCGCCTCGGGATCCCTTGATTTGCTGACATGTAGTCATTGATGATGAGGGCCAACCATCTAGCGTAAGGTATCGTCATGCCGGCTTTATTGTTTTCTTTGGCCTTGAGTTGGTCCATCAGCTCCGTCCAGAAAAGTTGTGCCATGTCGTACTTTTTATTGAAGGCTATCCCATGGAAGATTTGCAGAATTTGCTGGTTACATTTGTCGTGGCCGGCGTGCTTTGGAGACAGGCACTTGTTGACGAGGCCAAATAGGGTCTTCCCTGGGTAAGGTAGGTTCATGAGCTTAAAGTTGGACATCATCGGCAGGGGTGCATCATAGCCCAGAGTCTCCATTCCTCTGATCAGTTTAGTACGTGACGGGAGCGGATCGTACGTTGTGTGCACTGACAGCTCCAGAGTGGTTCTCAGCATAGATGTAGTTAGTACCAGCCTCCTGTTGTGCAACGTAGCAAGGATCTTTGATCTGTCTTTCTTTGAGGGCGTGTGCATGGTACTCCAAAACTGTTGCAGTTAAACTTTCGGGACAAGTGTTGCCTTGGTGAGTGCCGGCCATATGTAGTGCCCTTGGAGAATGACAGGGATGACAGGGTCTGGGCATTTGAACAGCGCATGGTCAAGCTGATAGTTGTTGTCCTGTAGCCGGACCCACTTTTCCTTGGGAAACAGCTGACTGTTGGGGGCTTCGTGCTTCTCTATCCCTGGCATAATGAGCTAAAAAACATTGGGGTCAGCACAATGGTCCTCCTTGGTTTGTTTTTTTTGTTTTTTTTAATTATGTGATGTTTTTGGATTTTGAAATTTTAAAGGAAAACACAGGAGGCAGATGGACATCATCGAACTATTAAGGCAAATACTCGAGGTCAGAACTCGAGGTTTAAAACTCGAGGTCAGAACTCGAGGTTTAAAAACCCTAGGTCACAACTCGAGATTTAAAGCTTGAGGTCAGAACTCGAGGTTTAAAACTCGAGGTCAGAACTCAAGGTTTAAAGCTCGAGGTCAGAACTCGAGGTTTAAAACTCGAGATCAGAACTCGAGGTTTAAAACTCGAGTTTATAATCGTGAGTTTAAAACTCGAGTTCATTACTGCGCGTTTAAAACTCGCGATCTGGGCTTGAATTTGAAACGACGGGCACTGAATAAAGTTTTAAACCACGAGAAGATGAATCCCAAATTCACCTTAACGAACGACGAAGCTATCCACCTACAAAAGCATCAAAACAACAACATATAATGATTCAAAACCCTAAATTTCCCCTCTCGCGATATTTTGAGATTATTCATTCTTCGAGAATAGGGTTTTGAAAACACAGAGTTTGAATCAACGAAGATCAGTTGAATGATGAACGAGGACCTGTTCCTACCTACTGGTGATATTGGGAGAGTACTAGATTGAGTTGGGGAGAAAGATTTTGACAGAGAGAGAAGAGAAATGCGAACGTCGAGGCTCTGGTTTGCGAGAACTGTGCGCAAGGATTGGAAGATGAGTGAAAAAGGTTAGGGAACTGGCTATTTGTAGGCGAGGGAAAAAACGGGCCGTAGAGAGTGTTTGGGCCCAGACTTAAATCCGGCCCTTTTGAAAATAAGTAAAATCAATGCTCCCCCTCAGTACAAATACTTAAAAAAATCAACTGACACTAAAAAAAATATGTGATGCAACTCACACTAATTTTGGATTTTTCAGGTTTTTGCTCCCCTTGACACTTGCAACACACACTTTGTACAGATGCAACTCACGCACACTGTTTTTGTATTTTACACTTTTTCTCCCCCTTGACACATGCAACGCACTCTATGTACAGATGCAACTCACGCACACTGTTTTTGTTCTTTTCGGGATTTTCTCCCCCTTGACACATGCAACGCACTCTATTTACAAGACCCACACACTATTTACAAGTCCCACACACACACCTTTGTACAGACCAATGGAGATAAAATTACACAGGCTCAAGGTTCAACATGCCTAACTTAGAGACTAGGTTCTGGAATCGTTTTTCATCCAGAGCCTTAGTGAACAAGTCAGCCAGTTGAAGCTCAGAGCTTACAAAGTACATATCATTATCTCCTTTCTCCACATGGTTCTTGATGAAATGATAGCACAAGTCAATGTGTTTGGCGCGGGAGTGATGAACAGGGTTGCTGGTGATGGCGATGACGCTCTGTGAATCACTGTAAATCGGGATATGGCGGAATATGTAACCGTAATCTTTTAGCTGAGTCTTCATTCACAATATTTGTGAACAACAGCTAGCAGCCACGACGTATGCTGCCTCAGCTGTAGATGTTGACACACAATTCTGCTTCTTGGAAGACCAGTAGACTAACTTTTCACCCAAGAATTGGGCGCCTCCCGAGGTACTTTTTCTGTCCATTTTGCAACCCGCAAAATCTGCGTCCGAATATCCGACTAGGTCAAAACCTGAATGCTTGGGGTACCACATGCCTAAGTTCATAGTGCCTTTGAGGTATCTCAAGATTCTTCTTACTGCTGTCAGATGTGATTCCTTCGGATTCGCTTGAAATCGAGCGCACAAGCATGTGGAGAATACAATATCAGGCCTGCTATACGTGAGGTAGAGCAGAGATCCAATGATTGCCCTGTAGTTGGTGGCATCTACTGGCTTCCCTAAGGGATCCGAGTCCAGCTTGCTGTTGGGGGACATATGGGTCATCATGGATGACTTGCCGTCGATGTGGAATCTTTTCACCATATACAAAATGTATTTGGACTGATTGATGAAGATCCCATCTTGTAGCTGTCGGACTTGCAGGCCTAGAAAGAAGTTCAATCTTTCCTTTGGAGAAACCTGAATCAACCAGAAACTCTTTCAAGGCATTGTACCAGGATCTTGGAGCTTGTTTCAACCCGTAGACTGCCTTATTCAGTTTGTACACGTGGTCAGAATACTTGGGATCTACAAATCCTTCGGGCTAAGAAACGTAGACTTCTTCCTCTAAAACTCCATTGGGAAAGGCAGTCTTCACGTCCATTTGAAAGACGGTGAAGTTCTTGTGAGCCGCGTATGCAAGAAAGAGGCAGATTGCTTCAATTCTCGCTACGGGCGCAAATGTTTCGTCATAGTCTATGCCCTCCTGCTGATTGTACCCTTTTGCGACCAATCTTGCTTTGTTTTTTCACGACGATTCCTTCTTCGTCCTTTTTGTTCTTGAACACCCATTTGGTGCCTATGATAGATTTCTGGGATGGCCTTGGCACGAGTGACCAAACTTGTAGTCTCTCAAATTGATTGAGCTCATCTTGCATAGCAATCACTCAATCTGGATCAATGAGTGCTTCAGAGACTTTGGATGGTTCATTCTGGCTTAGAAAGCAAGCAAAGTGGCATTCGTTCATTGTAGCAGATCTTGTGCGGACACTTTGACTCGGATCACCGATTATCTGTTCAACACGATGTGCCTTCGTCCATTTCCTTTCATGAGCCATAGGAATTGGAGTTATGATTGGTTGATCCGAGTCCTCATATTGAATAGTGTGCTCTTGAGCAGTAGTGTTGTGTAGAGGAGATGATTCTGGAGTTGTATCAAACCCGTGATCCTCAACTTCTTCTGAATTGGATTGAGGGGTGGACGACGTAGATGGTACATCTTCTGGACTGGTTAGAAGTGGGATCAGTGGGGTTGGACTAGGTTGTGGTGCAGGTGTTGGTGGTACGGGACGTGGATTCTCATAAAATTGTTTGAACAGTGAATCGAGAATCACACAGACAGGTGAAGTTTGTGGAATGGCATCATCAGAGGATTGTTGCGGTTCAGAAGAGGAAGGGTCTGCCAAGAAGTGCTCAGAAGAGAAGTCTGCCATTTCACAGACTGTTACATTCACACTCTCTATGTTAGTTTGTCGATCTCTCAAATAGATTTTGTATGCCTTTGACTGTGTAGAGTAGCCAATAAACACCCCTTCTCGGGCTTTTGGATCGAGTTTGCTCCTTTCGTCTCTATCATTCAGGACAAAGCACTTGCATCCAAACACTTTAAAGAAGGAGACATCTGGGGTTCTGTTGAAGAGGATCTCATAGGGGATCTTGTCGAAGCGTTTATGAATTGACGTTCTATTTTGTGTGAAGCACGCTGTATTGATGGCTTCAGCCCACATGAAGTGAGAGAGCTTAGACTAGATCAGCATGGTGCGTGCTGCTTCAACAAGTGTTCTGTTTTTTCTCTCAATCACCCCATTTTGTTGTGGAGTCTTGTCTGCAAAGAACTGTTGTGTGATACCCTGAGATTCATAGAACTCAGTGAGAACCTGATTCTTGAATTCAGTGCCATTGTCTGTTCGGGTTATCCTCACACTCTTCTGAAGTAGGTTCTAAATAGTTCTGATGAAGGTCATAATGATTCTTGCAGTTTCGTCTTTGGTACGAAGAAAGTTTGTCCATGTGTACCGTGAGAAGTTGTCAACAATAACAAGTGTGTACTTGCGACCATTGATGCTTTGGACTCTCATAGGTCCACACAAATCCATGTGAAGAAGTTGCAGCGGATGAGTGGATGAGGGTACAAGTTTTGACTTGTGGGAACTTCTTGTCATCTTGCCTAGTTTACGGGCACTACAATGATTGTCAGCGGAAGACTTTAGCAAAGGAAGCCCCTTTACAAGTTTCTTGGAGAACAAAATTGAGATGTTCTTGAAGTTTAGGTGGGAAAGGCGTCGGTGCCATAGACTGTTCTGTTCAGTTAAGGCTCTGGACAGCAGACATATGGAAGTGGTGGATTGTACACTTTTCAGATCAATCGTGTACAGGTTTGATGTCATGTTACATGTTAATAATGAGTTCCCAAAGTTGTCCAAAACACAGCATTGTTTGGCAAAGAACCTCACTTCCATCCCACTGTCACAAAATTGTCCTATGCTCAGTAAGTTATGTTTGAGCCCCTTGACATAAGAGACAACCTTTATGGTGACACGGGCACAAATGACGTCCACATACCCAAGGATTGGAGATGAGGTGTCATTTCCGAATCTGACATTTCCTCCATAGCAGTTGGTGAAGTTGCTCAATAGGTGTTTGATTCCGGTCATATGGGTTGAGCATCCAAAATCTAAGTGTCACACATGACCGCCCTGCAAAACAGTTAAGCAGATTTAGGTCCCCATCTTGGAATGGGTCCTTCCTTATCAACAGTAAACACCTTTTTGAATTTCGCTTTTAGCTGTGATCCAAAGTCAGCAGCTTTCTCACCAAAAGATTTATCTTTTGTGGGCTCTATAATAGCTAGTTCTAATTTTGCAGAAGGTCTGGCTTTGGGAATCCACTTTTCAGTTTCAGTTTTAGTGAGCCCATTTTTGGGGACCCACCTAACAGTTTCAGGTTTAGTAGGTCCGTTCTTGGGGACGCACCTTGCAGTTTCAGTTTTAGTAGGTCCGTTCTTGGGGACCCACCTTGCAGTTTCAGTTTTAGTAGGTCCGTTCTTGGGGACCCACTTTTGCTTGATGTTGGGAGAAGTGTAGACATTAGCCTTGTGATTGAATGGTTATTTGGTGAGTTGAGACTAAAAATCTTCCCTTTCGAGAGTCTGTTAACATATTTCTCAGAGTGAACTTTGAGGGGATATTTTAGATTTGGAAGACAGAAAACTCCCTCAAATGTTCTACTCTTGTTTTCTTTTCTTTGTTTAACCTCTCTCTGAGGTTACACCTTAACAACATTCGAATCACATTCATAGTTATGGGGGTCAGGAACAGAATAGCCATAAGCATCAGTTGAATTATAAGAAGCAGATTGTTCAAAAGTCAACACAGAATTTTTCAGCTTAGAACTCAAAACTAAATTACTGACAGAATGTTTGACTGAAACAGAATTACATTTTTTCTTAGAATAAAAAAGAGAACTGGAACAAGAACTAGACTTCTTTTCTTCAAAAATTTTCTTCTTTCCTTCAGCAATTTCTTTTCTTTTCAGCCCCCACTCTTCCTTCTTCTTCCATCTCTTGTTCACTTCTTGACCTGTGGACAAAAGAGAAGAGGGATGAGTGGACGTTTCTTTTTGTGCTGTACTAGAAGTGGATTGTGGAGTTGTTTTAGAGTGGTACTTAATGCTCAGTTGGTTAAATTCATTTAAGAGCGTTTCCCAGTTGCTCTCAAAGCATTTCTTTTCCGATTCAAACCTTTCTCTCTCATTTTCTAAGGTGTTTTGAAGATCTTTGAACTTTTGGGCCATTGGAAAGATACAAGGTCCCTTTCCAATTTTAGAAATACCTACTCTTGGAGGTGGGTGTAAGGGATGTCCCAGGTGTGGTACATCCTTCACAACAGCATAAGGATCCAAACATTCATTAGTAGAAAATTCTTTCCCTTTGCCTGTGAGACTTTTTTCGTTTAAATGAGTATAATTGCAAGAAATTTCAGCTTTTGGGTTCTTTCTCTTTTCTTCTTCTTCAGCATTTTCCTTTTCACTGGTATAATACATTTTCTAACCATATCCTAGTCTCATGTGATCTAAGTCATAAAGCTGAATGCAATCAACTTTCTTTAGATAGCATGGATTAGACATGCCAAGCCCGGATCTGGGATTATAATACCGGTCATCACTAATTTGATTTAAGAAAATTGTTTGTTCTGATTGACCTCTAGTAGCAATCAGATCTTCAAGTTCTTTGATTTTGCTAAAAAGAGTATTTCTTTGATTTTCAAGAATGTTTTTATCAGCTCTTTCTGTTCCTAACTCTATCTCAGTTTGAAAAACTTTATCAGTCAGGTCAGCAACCTTGAGTGTTAGCTCATCAATTTCAAGAGTCATCTTCTTGGCAACCTGTTTTTCATTTTCAAGTTGTATGTTTAATGAAGCTTTTTGGTCTAGACACCTAACAAACTCTTGATAGTTACTGTCTAACTTCTCCTTACGATCAATAATTAAGTCAGTCTTGTCTTGTAAGGATTAACCTTGATTAGAACAAGAGCATTGAGAATCGGAAGTACTAACCATGTTGTTCGAGCTTTCACTTTCGGGGATCGCATCATCACCCTTTTATTCTTCTTCTTCACCCTCCAACAATGCCATCAGAATCAGAGTCCTCATCCCAATGTTCATTCTCAGCAAGCAGTGCTGCATTCTCCTCTTCCTTTTTAGCCAACAACAACTTCTGTTTGTTCCAGATTATCTTCTGTCTATAGAAGTTAACATCCTTTCTCTTTGGAAGACGACAGTCCTTCTGAAGATGTCCAGACTTTCCACAGTTATAGCATTTTGGAGAATCATCAGCTGCAGCTGCCCTGCCAGAGCTGCTTTGATCAGGGGTCTTCTGTTTATAGTTAGAAGAGGAGGTTCTCAGCTTATTTGAGGAGTTGTTCTTCTTTCCCCACTTCTTGGTTAAGAGTGCCATTTTCTTTTGCAACTCTGCCATTTCCTTTTCAAAGTCAACTTCTTCATCACTGTCTTCTTCTTCTGACTCAGAAATAACCTTCTTTATCTTCTTCAGGGCCTCCATTACAAGAGCTAAGGGATCAGTTGAATATGTTCCTTCTAGTTCTGCAACATCATTTTTGAATGACTTCAGATGGTCTCTTAAAGTACAGAGGTCCACTTCATCTAGGTCCAGGCCTGTTCTTTCATCTTTCACACGATTTCTCCATTCCGGATTCAGACTGGACATAAATTTGATATTCATCTCCATATTGGATTTGAATATTTTAAGCTCTGTGAGTTCATTAATCAGTGTCATGAATCTCTTGTGGGTTGAAATGAGTGATTCGCCAGGTAAGGCTTTAAATGAGTCAAAGGCCGTCAGAGTACTGGTCTTTTTAGTCCGATGGATGATCCCTGCAGCAGCTTTGCAACTTCATCCCACATTTCCTTTGCAGTCTGCATACTGTCAATCATAATGTAGATATCATTTGGAATGGCCTGCAACAGGTATGTTTTGACAGTGAGATCAGCCTTCAATCTCTCTCTGTCGTCTGCCGTGTATTCAGTGGGAGTTTTAATCCTTCTGACTTGTTCAATTGGTGGATTATTGTTCTCATTTCCCGGGATTGTGATCCAAAATTCTGCAGGGCCTTGAGTGAGAGATTCCCGCAGTGCAGAAGAGTTATCCCGATTCTCTAGAAAGTTGAGAAATCGAGTCTTCCACATGTGATATTCCCCATTTCTCAGTACTGGGGGATTGCTGATGTTACCAAGTGCTGAAGAGTCTTTTTCCATTGTTGTTATAAACTAACCCTTCGAGATTTGATCAGAAAAAAAAATTATAAGGCAGAAACTCGAGTTCCTGAGTGTTGAAATGCTAAACTCGAGTTTTAAGATTTCGAGAAGAGAACTCCAGATTGTGATCTCGAGTTTAGAGTTTCGAGTTTTCAAAACTCGAGATGTGAAACTCGCAACTTCAAAACTCGAGTAAAGACTTGCGAGTTTTGATGCTGAGAGTTTATACAATGCGAGTTCTAAACTCGAGATCCAACCGCGAGTTTAAGAGTTCAAAACCCTGAATTGTGAGTTCCTACAAATAGAAAGTTTCGAGTTTTCAAGATCTGAAAATTGTTTCCTGTACTTATGGATGTCGAGTTCCTCCTGTGAAAATTTCAGATCAAAAAGCTGAGTGGAACTTGTAGAACCTGTAGTCTCGAGTTCTCAATGTCGAGTTCCTCAAAAAGGAAATTTTGCGTAAAACAGAATCTAAGGTATACTGCTTGATCGTTAAGAGATTGTGAATCTCAGGTTTCTTATTACAGAGATGCTGAGTTACCACCCCAGGCCCGGAATGCGTATTTGATGGATCTTGTTGGGCTTCCTTGCCTTCGAGTTGCTTTTTAATCTTTCTTCTGCGATTGTCTCTTGTAGTACTCGGGTCTTATTTGTTTTTACCTTTTCAGGTTGTTTGATTTCTTCGGGAGAGGTTTTGTTCTAGTCCCCCTCTCTCTTTGTACGATTATTCTTTTCTAATAAAACACGGCAAATGTTCTCCGGTGTTTGCCCCACCGATTTTGGTGGTTTGCCTACCAGGTTTAAAAAAAATGATCAAAAACAAGATTACAATAGCTAAACTCGAAAAACTACAGATAAACAAGAAAACATCAATCTTTCAACGATGAATGTCTGATCGGTCTCGATCGGCTCTGATACCAATTGTTTGTCCCTGTTTATATGATTACATCAATATAACGATACTCAAAGATAAGAATAGCAGAAAGATATACGCAGGAGATTCTTAAACTCGTCTTTGATATACCGTGAACTTCTACAGTAAGAATGATAAACTCTGAGGCTGTAAAGATCGAATGCAAAAGTTAATGCAAACCTAAGCCTTATGCGCCTTTTTATATGCGCAGGCTAAGGTTTGCGTAAAGGCTTTCAGCCTGATATATATACAACAATAAATACATAAAGGACTCTTGACAAAACTTGATACACAATAAATTACTCTTCAACAAAATCATAATCAATTTTACAATTCAGGTTCATCATATAGTTCAATTGTATTTCAGATCATTGTGACCTAATTGGTTGATATTAGGGTTTTCTATGAATGGAGCTTATAACATGTCAAACACAAGTTCAAATATTCATATTTTATTGATATGTTAAGTAAATCATAATCAATTTTACACTTCGGGTTCATCATATAGTTCAATTGCATTTCAGATCATTGTGACCTAATTGGTTGATATTTTGGTTTTCTATGAATGAAGCTTATAACATGTCAAACACAAATTCAACTATTCATATTTTATCGATATGTTAAGTAAATCATAATCAATTTTACAATTTGGTTTCATCATATAGTTCAATTGTATTTCAGATCATTGTGACCTAATTGGTTGATATTAGGGTTTTCTATAAATGGAGCTTATAAATTGTCAAACCCAAAACAAAATTGACTGTTGGTTCTACTATGTTTGACCGAGTTCGACCGGGTTGTATTGATGGGTTTGACCAGGTTTCACAAAAATGATGGTTCTACTATGTTTGACCGAGTTCGACCGGGTTGTATTGATCAGTTCTACCAGGTTTCACATAATTGACCATTGGTTCTACTATGTTCGACCGAGTTCGACCGGGTTGTGTTGATGGCTTGGACCGAGCTTGACTAGCTTTTTCCATGTTCAAATTAAAAAATTACACACAAAAATTAATATGGTTTGAATTGTCACAATAACTTTAGCCAATTTTAGCTAGAGCCAGACCATCTTCTTTAGATCCTTCGTTTATGTGAACTGATTCAGCACAAAAGTCCTGCATAAAATATACACATTCATTTAAAAATGAGAATGGTTTGACAGCCACTTTCTACCAAGTTTCACCATGTTCGACCAAGGTTGACCATGTTCAACTTAACATGTAAAAAACCATGTTCAACTGAACATGTAAAACGATATTAAACAAAAATTATGTATTATTATTATTATTATTATTATTATTATTATTATATAAATGGAATTTTATTAGGATAAGAAAAGAGAAGGATTACAAGGAACAAGTGGGGAGCCGAGCAACAAGTTGAGCTCCAACACCTTTTTGAATAGCTAAACCTATCCTATTATTATTATTATTATTATTATTATTATTATTATTATTATTATTATTATTATTATTATTATTATTATTATTATTATTATTATTATTATTATTATTATTATTATTATTATGATTATTATGATTATTATGATTATTATGGTTATTATGGTTATTATTATTATTATTATTAGTATTATTATTATTGTTGTTGTTGTTGTTTTTATTATTATTATTATTATTATTGTTATTATTCTTATGATTGTTATTATTATGGGAAAAATTCCTTAATATTAGCTGGGCCCAAAGAAATTCCAAAAAACTGATTGAATTAGAATGTGGGCTTAAAAGTGCCTAACACGGGTCACACATTTGGAAAATAGAACCTAACTTACTAAATGACGTGTCATCCAAACAAAATTAGGAAAGCAACGGAAATTTGGAACAGCGATTAACGAACGAAATCACCTTCTCTTCGCTGGGAGTTTCCGAGTTCAAAGCTGAGATGAAGGTTTTCAAAGCTGGGAATAGCGATTAACGAACGTGACATTGAGATGAAGGTTTTCAAAGATGAGATGAAGGTTTAGAGAGAAGACGTCGTCATAGGTGAACGCGATTAAGAATTTTATCGAAATTATTCAATCTCAACTCCTTCTTTATGTGTGAATTACATGATTAGATTGAGCTAGGGATGAATTGGATTTATGTAACTGTGGTTATCCGATTTGTATATGTGTTGCACGTAAAAAAGGCGAGTTATATCGATCGTGGTTTTAAAGCTCCATTGGCCTCAAATGCATAATATAACTGATTTCTATCTTTTACAGTTACAGAGTCTGAAATATGTTTGTAAACATGTGTCACTCTAACTTGTTTATGACTAACTGCACATTTGTTTCAGTATATGTTGTTTATGAGTGTGAGTATAACTGATTTCTATGTTTCACTATGTGTAAGTGCACATTCGTATGAATCTAAACCAATGTCACTAGATCTTGTTTATGTCTACACACTGTTTATATCACTGCAATTCAAAAGCAATGTAATTCTTTTAATATTAACAGACTATAGTAATGCTTGTCACTGCTGTTTTAATTTGTAGTATCCTGAAATTTGATAGTGAAACTATATTTGTATTGTGTATTTCATGTTGAAAGAAAATATTTAGTGATTGTCATTCCAAGTTCTAAAAAGTTGTAACTGTGATGTGTTAAGCAAGCATATCTTTGAATGAATACATGAAAGTTATTGTGCTATACATAATAAACATAATATTGACATTGATATAACTTTTTATCTTCTACTTGTGAAATATTATTGTAAACTGTTAAGGGATATGTCACTAACAGTTTATATTTCACATTGAGTTTTAGAGAATCAGATAAAATAGTAATGTAAAACTAGTAAAATTAATACTATTTATTTTATTTAAATTCAGGTTCAGCAACAAATAGTTAGTTCTTTTTTAAATAGAGACATGGAGCAAATTTTGATTACAGTGATGTTTGATGGAAGGTAGAACGTGCAGAAAAAGTTTGTTTCAAAATCAACACATGGACTTGTACTTAACTCCAAGGCTTCATATTGTGAATTGATTGAGGAGTTACGGGACATGTTAGGGATTCATCGGGATGTGGATATTACCTACATTTCATACCAAATTGATCCGGGTTTTGAACCTACAGTAGTTGATAGTGACAATAGCCTTAAGTTTTATTTGCATCTAAAAGGTATGGAGTTGAATCAAATAGGAAAATATCCCTTATGCGTACAAATAATGAAGGTAAGTGAAATGGAGGTTGTAAGTGACACAAACCACATAACAATGGAATCTGAAGTTACACACAAAGTCATACCGGTGGGGCATTATAACAATGAAGATGTTGCTATAGTGACAAGTAAAGTTTCTGGACAGAAAGATGGCTATACAGTTCCATTCGATTGCATATCAACTGCGCACACACCTTTGTTAACATGGCTAGGAGGTGTAAGCAATGGACAGGTTGTAGGTATGGACACAACTTTAAGGTTACATGGAATATATCCTAGCAAAGATAGTTTAAAGGAGACCTTGCAACTTTATGCATTGCATAACAAACTTCAATTCACAACTAGAACATCACATCCAAATTGCATTCATGTTGTTTGCTTTGATGAGGACCGCAAGTGGGCAGTACGTGCTGTGAGAGTGAACAAAACATGTTGTTTTGAAGTGAAAAGGTAAATTGCTTTTCCGGTTGATTAAACATTCAATAGAGTGATTTCAGTGACAGTAAAGATAATATATATGTATTTGATAATTTTCTCGTAATGTTTCCTTTTCCAGTTCTTGTATTTACTAGATGATAATTATATGATAAAATGATTGTGGGAGCTGCTTGAGTTTGAAGAATATTATAAAAGGACATATAGCATTCCAGTTACAATATGTTGTATTATGTGTTATTAGTGATATTGTTTGGTTGATTATAAATATATAATTTTTTTGATTATGTTACAGGTTTGATAATATACATAGATGCTCCATTGACAGTAGAATGAGTGGAAATAGACAAGCAAGTGCATTGATTATTGGGAAGCTAATTAAACATCAATACTTAGATGCCTCAAGAAAGCCCTATCCACCAAAAGCAATAATGTCAGATCTACACAGAGAATTTGGGGTGGATTTGGATTACAAAAAGGCATGGAGAGGTAAGGAAAAAGCTTTGGAATCCATTTGTGGAACAGATATAGAGTCATACATGAAATTGCCAAGCTTGTGTTATATGATAGATAAAAAAAATCCCGGATCTATCATATCTCTAGACACAGATTCAAAAAATAATTTTAAGACATTGTTTGTGTCACTGGGAGCATTTAAAGAAGGATGGTCTGCTTGTAGACCTATAATTAGTGTGGACGGGTCTTTCTTGAAAGCGAAATTTAGGGGAACAATTCTAACGGCATGTGGTATGGACGCAAATAGACAAATATTTCCGCTAGTGTTTGGAATACGTGGTAGAGAAAACAAAGAGTCATGGACATGGTTTTTAACAAAACTGAAAGAGGCAATCGGATAACGACCTGAAATGTGCTTCGTTTCAGACAGAAATGAGGGGCTTCTTAGGGCTGTGAAAGACATTTATCCAGGTGCAGACAAGGGTATTGTGTGCAACACATACTTGGGAATATAATATCCAAGTTAAGGGGGAAAAAGAAGAATGTTACTACTTTTTTCAATGCTGCAGCAAGGGCTCCAACATCACGATTGTGTGAATATTATATGAAGCTACTTGATGCAGAAGACCCGAGGATTCGAAAATATCTTACTGACATTGGTGCTAAAAAATGGGCTAGGAGTGCAATGACAAGAAGAAGGTACTCTATAATGACTTCTAATAATGCAAAATCACTCAATTCCAAAAGTGGTTTCATGATAGAAGAAAAGAAGCATATGAAAACAACACGATCTTGTCTCCAGTAGCAGAAGAAGTGCTTGTGAACTTGCTTCATGACTCAGCTGGGATGATAGTAAGTTATTTGTTTTTTTGTATAAAGAATAATGTATCAAAACTGAAAAAATCACAGTAAAATGCATTGAGTTATAAAGTATTGGCAAAAGTCTCTTAAAATTGTTTATTAGTAACTAACATTGTATAAATTCATTTGGTTTCCTTACTTACAGGTCAGACCAAGCACAAACTTCAAATTTGAAGTTATCGACAAATCAAGTAGAGCATATGTCGTAGACCTCGAGACAAAGAGATGTTCTTGTAGGGAGTTTGAATTGGAGGATTTCGTTTGCGTTCACGCAGTTGCATCAATAAGAGCAAGGAATGGGTTGTCATGCTATGACTTCATTTCTATATATTACAGGAGCAGTTCATGGCTGGAAGCATACACTGGAGTAGTAGAACCATTAGAATCATACTGTGAAGCTGATATCCCAAGCAAATATAGAGATATGATCATTCACCCACCGGTATCAGATAAGCGGGCAGCTGGAAGACCAAAGAATAAAAGAATTCCTTCGACCGGTGAATTTGTGAAGAAGCAAAAATGTGGAAGATGCAAACAACATGGGCACAACCAAAAGACTTTCAACAACCCTATACCACGTCACTGATGAGCTTTAAAATAAAGAATTTCAATTGTCTTTTTGAACTTCAAGTTCTACTAGTTTTTGTTAAAGAATAAGTTGAATGGGACATCAATTACATATGCTCCCTTGCATATCACAGTCTGCAAATGTATAAACTTTACGACCTTGGGGGCTAATAGAAAAATGTGTCATAATGTGTCACATTGGTGGCTAAAGATTTTTGTTTTATTATCATGCTTGGTCAAGATTTTCTGGGTATTATCACTTTTGCTTTAAGTATATTGAAAAGAATGCAAAAATTATTCATCTAATAGAAATGATTAATTCTAAAAAAAAGTTACTCACTATGAAATTATCTTCAGGGTAGAACTAAAGTTACAACGGTTTAGTTACATAGTTTTTCACATGTAACTAATAGTATATTAACATTTGTCACTGCGAAATACAATCACCGTAGTACGTGTCACTAGTACACGTGTCACTAGCTACACGTGTCACTACAATTAGATCACTGGAGTACATGTCACTAGTACTACGAACACTGTGTCATTATCATTTGTGTCACTGTAATACGTGTCACTGATGTTATCATGTAATTCTTGAAAAATTGAATTGCTTTGTTTTACGTTTGAAGTACTAAAACACTTCATATTATAATTTAGTCTTACTATTGGATTTGAAAGGAATGAATATTGACATTCTTGGCATAGGCATCAATTATGTAAAAGTACAATGCAAAAGTACAAGGTATCAGAATAAAAAGAACAATGCAAAAGTAGTTATGCATATTAAGTTCAGTTTTGAATTCAAAAGTAGTCATCAATTACATGGACACCAAACGTTAACATGAAACCACAAAGTCACAAAACACTTTTGAGTAGTAGAAGTTTGTACATCATATTTGTTATTGTAAAGGGGCAAACTTAAGAAAACTTAAACAGTAGATGAATAGGTAACTATTGCTTTTCCCATTGATGAGCCATGAACATAAAGGTCATAGGCCCACTTTGCTCGATAAGAAGGAACTTTTTCGGGGCACACAAGTTGTACATCCATGTCCATTTGAAGTACTTCAGCCATCTTCATCACCAAAAGCCCACAATCTCCACTGAAAAAAGAGTCATATATCTTTTAAACAGTCAGTTTTGTAGATTATTAAAAAGAAGGAAAAACAGTTAAATAAGAGAATATGTGACATACCCATTGACCTGTTGTGGAACACCATGGACCACTTTAGTGGTGGCAGAACTAACATAAGTAGATTTACGTCCATGGGCAGAAGATCGCATGTAAGATAAGATCAGGGGAAGATAGTGAATGAGGCCACGCATGTCATTACGCATTTTTTTTGGTATGGCAGCGCGTCTGTTGTTGGTATCATACACAAACAAAGTGTTTGCATGAACATCAAGAACAACAAGAATCCAATGTTTGGATTCAAAATTAAATGGAAAGTAGATGTAGTCACACTCAATCCATGGGTGTAAGTATTGAGTTTCATCTCCTCCCATCACATCATTAACATATGGATCCTTGGCTGCTTTTGTCAGATTACTCGAACCAGACTTATACGAATCAAAGAGAAAATTAAGATGACACAGAAAGTATGTGCATGCAGTAGAATTTTTTTGGGGGAAGTTAAACGTAACAGCTTTCAGGCGGAGATAAAAATCAATGGTCTGGATATGCTGAAAAATGAGAAATGCATTTAGTATAACTGAAAAAATATATTGACACGTGACATAGTGATATATAGTTACATACCGTGGCATCTAGCCATTGACCAGGTTCATGAAGTCGATAAATCCAAGACTTTCTATCCACTTCCAATCCATGGTCCAAATCCAAATGAAAATTTTCATCATATTCTGGTGCGTACTTAGTCGATGTAGCTAAAGATCCATGACCTCTAATAACTCCTTCCATTATGGTTTTGTAAAAACTGAGTTTTTCAGACTCAGATTTGAACTCAGCAAAAGGATCACGAATGAATGGACAAATAGCTTGGAGAGTACGCCCCTTCTTCTTAGCTTTGCATATAGCACCAGACCCTGGAGTATAACGTATTGGGGAACAAACCTTGCGTTTTGGTCTGCCTGGTTCTTGTTTGGCATCCAAGCAAATCACAACATCAGTCTTAGAAGGGGAAACCTAGAACAAATAGTAAAAAACAAGTAAAAAAAGTAAAAAGAGGAGAAATTACCGTTAGATAATATAGGTCAAAGGCCATGACAAAATCACAAGTAAAAATAAAGTGACATGAGGAAATGTTTAGGACAGACAGTTAGTCACATGGGATGCACCCTAAAATGAATTAATACTCAATACATACTACTAATAATCATATGTAAAAGTAAAAGCATTTCTAATATTGAGAAAGAAAAAAGTATATGTAAAAAAACCTGGAGCTGCACAGGTGGTAAGATTTGATCTGATTTTGGCAAGGTATCATCATGACAATCAGAAGAATGTAATATCGGTGCCTGGAAAATTAAAGTCAATACTAAGAAATGAAATATAAATTATAATGTGCTAATGGGTAAAAATTTATAGTTAACCTGGATGGTATCAGATTGATTAGCACTTGGAGCCAAAGTAGCACTTGGAGGTACAACGGCGAAGAATGATGGCTGCAATAAAAAAAGGATGAATTCAGTGTGTAATAAATAGTGATCCCAGAATAATTCTGAAAAGTGCATTCACATTTGATTCAAGAATGTCGAATGCAACAGTGAAAATTTGGGTCAAACCAACATCTTCAGAATCAACATTTTTCTGGCCATCGTCTTCAGAAGGTACATCCATAGTGACACTACCGACAGGAACAGGGAGAGAGATAGCTTCACCAGATTTATGCATCTTGGATGAACCTCGAAGTGTATTGTCTTCAGAATTAGCTTCATGTACTTGAAGATCCTGAATCGACCGAGGAGAATGAGTAACATTATGATGAGAAATGTCAACAATGGCTCTGAGATGATCAATCGCTTGTTGTTGTTGATGCATAAACTTTTCTTCAAAGTTTAAAATCTGAGTTCTGAGCTTTTCAACTTCCGTTTCGAGCACAGAAATCCTAGACTCCAGAACTAAGCGGGTTGAATCAACATAATTGTCTTTGGGGATTTGAATTGAAGGTTCAGCAGCATCACTAGCATCAATCCCTTTAGGTTTTCTTCCCAGTGTAGAGCTCTGACGGTTCTGAGGTTTTAGTAAAGTCTTCTTCACCATAGAATTGAGTTTTGTAGCATTGGCTTGCACGAGAGCAACGCTAGAGGGTGATATGGGACTGAAAATGAACTGAAATACATAACTTTAGTTAGAACAGTTACTACAACAAAAAAGTACTGAAAACAGAAAAAGTAAATGCGTATGAACTATAAGCAGCTTACTTCCTTGTTACTGAAAATGGACTCCTTCAGTGATTGACTTGATGGCTTGGCAGATGAAGACCATTTCAGAATACATGGGAGAGCATCAGGGTCAACTAGACGAGCTATACCAAGGTCTTGTAACGCAGGAAATGACTCAAAAGCCCAAACTTGTAAAGCGAGAACACAACCATAGACATTGTAATGCGAGGGATTCGATGAAATGCTCTTCACAGCAGCAGAAAAATAACTAACCATATCATCCCAAATAACCCTTCCCCAAGGATAGGAATTGAAAGTAGCTATATTATCAACTAGATTAATGTAACGTGGACACAATGACACTTGAGATTCAGCAACCAAAAATGCATGGGATAAAACATAGAGTAGGGAAAGCTTAAGGATGTCCTCATGTGGTTCTTGACCCCTTTGAATAGACTGAAATACCATCTTAATATCCTTGCGCTTAACATTTTTCTTAAACCCCGGAAAGTACTTTGTCCAGATATAACCCCTCTCAGTGTCAACAGATTGATCATGAAGAACATTTTCATTTAGAGTGAACCCCATAATTTGAGAGAAGTCAGAAAAAGAGAATGATATGACCCTATCTTCAATTTCAAAATGCATAGCATTTGAACTGGTTTCAAACTCTACTAAGTTTCCTATATGAAAATGCAGAAGTTGGCAACAACACGACATCTCCTTAACATCTAAAAACTTTCCAAAGACAGAATTTCTAAACAAGGTAATTTGATCAGGAAGTAGTTTAGACTTCACAAGGTTTATTGAATCAGAAATTCTAGAAAAAGTGTTAACTCTTCTAACTTTTAAGTCCTGATAAACAACATCTTTGCTGACCAATCTTGTGTAGGTCTGGAAACAAGACAAATAAAAAAAGAATGAGAAACGACACCTAGAAAGTAATAAAAATAAGTCACTGTGAATATAAATACTTACTGGTTTCGCCCTATGAGTCAATGATAGACGACTAGATGAGCGTCGAGACGGTGTTTGTGCAGGAGATATGAAGTCACTGTCAGACATCTAAAAATAAAAAACAGATTAAAAGTGAAAAACAATACAGAAAATGTAGGCTACTCAGATTAGATAGAAAGTATTTAACAAAATAATAGAATACATACATTAAACTAGTCATTTTAGGATAATTAGTTTCATAAAGTATTCATAATCCAAGCATTCGAGAATCTGTAGGAAGGCAACTCAGTAATACCGAGATAAAAGGCTCTCAAAAAGTTCAATGTTTGCAAAGTCAAACTTGAGCATACGATTCCACATGCGATTATATGTATATGTGCGATTATATGTATATCTATACATGCATACAAAATTCATAAAACAGCTACGAATTTTAGGTAAATACCTTCAAAAAATAAGATTCTGACTTGAGAAAGATGAAATCTGAAATCGCGATGGGAGAGGAGACTTCAACGAACACAAAAAGCTACTAAAAGAATGAATTGCAGAATGTTCATTGTTGTGTATAGTTCATCGTGAAGAGAAGCGTTTAATCGAGGAAGATAGAACAGAACGGCATTAGGAAAAAATAACGCGCGGGACTGGGCCTCTAGAACGGCATTGGGCCCCATTTTTTAAACTAAGTCACTTTTTTGAGAAATTTAAAAACACTCAAATTTTTGTCTTTAGAAACATGGGGTGTAATATTGGGGCCATTATTTCTATTATTATTATTATTGTTATTATTGTTATTATTATTATTATTATGATTTTTATTATGATTATTATTATTATTATCATTATTATTATCATTATTATTATCATTATTATCATCATTATTATCATCATTATTATCATCATTATTATCATTATTGTTATCATCATTATTATCATCATTATTATCATCATTATTATCATCATTATTATCATCATTATTATCATTATCATTATCATTATCATTATCATTATCATTATCATTATCATTATCATTATCATTATCATTATCATTATCATTATCATTATCATTATCATTATCATTATGATTATGATCATCATCATCATCATCGTCATCGTCGTCATCATCATCATCATCATCGTCATTATTATTATTATTATTATTATTATTATTATTATTATTATTATTATTATTATTATTATTATTATTTATATTATTATTATTATTATTATTATTAATATTATTATTATTATCATTATTATGATTATTCTTATTATCATCATTATCATTATCATCATCATCATCATCATCGTTATCATTATCGTCATTATTATTATTATTATTATTATTATTATTCATGTATAACACATGTTAAAGAGATTAATACCTCTGCCTTCTCAGACACTTCAACAGCCTTATGATCTTGCTCAACTTTATTCCCGAAATACTAAAAAGTGATAAAATAAAAAAGTAAACACAGTGTTATTTACACCAACTTTTTAGTAAATACATAAAATATCTTAGTAAAATAAAAAAGTACGTGTTGGTTGTCTTGACAATCGTTGACTCCACTTTCCCTAGCCACTCAGAAAAATCTTCTTTAAAAGAATTAAACTCTTGTTTGATAGAGTCAACTCTTTTCTCAGAATTCGCTTCAAGATATTGAAATTTTTTGTCTATATATACTGTAATACGTTCAAATAGTGAATCCATTAAAGCTTTGTCTAGGCAAGGAGGCGGTGCAGTGAATTGGGGTAAGCGGACAATCATATCTTCTACATGTTTCATCTTACTTATCACTTTGAGATAGGAGTAGTTTACCTTTTCTTGAAAGCAAATTTTTCAGCAAAGTCCGGTACACACTCCAACAACAAGATCTAAAAAGATATATTCAAACAATAATTAATTCATCAAATACTAAAACTAATTTTTTAAATTTAGTAGTCATAAATTAAATAAAAGTATCTCACCGATATCGGAGTTACGAAACCCGTATAACATAATGTTGGAGTCACCTCTTAATGCATAATCTCATCCATCTTCTTTTTCAAATTCTTCTTCAACTGCTTAAGAGACTCCATAAATGCCCATGTACCCCATGGAAATTCTTGATAGTAGCTACCGACTTGTGCAATGATCCAATCAGGAATGAGATACTCTCTTGACAGGGGCTATAAGAACCATCACTATAAACACAAATGATGTCATTCTTATCACTTCAGATCGTGCGTGCTTCATCTTTTTTAACTTTATCATGATGATTTAAATGATTAGAGAGTTGGTGCAAACGATTTAAAATCGTGTTATAACTAACTTTATCTTTACTTCCACCATGAAGAATAGAAGGCCAGTGAGTATCAATAAAATCGGCTCTATCATCCTCATCATAATCATTCTCAAAATTGTCTTTGTCCAGAGCAGCGCAATTCAACCCACTATTTAAAGCAAACTCCTTTAGAGAGTAGCGAATTGGAACCCCCTTCATCACAAACCATACCTCAGAAGTTCTCTCAATATCCGCTATTCTACCAAGTAAAGGCCACATAAGGATGGGTGTTGGGACATATTGTACGTCTAAGTACTTACCAAATATAGTGGACCTAAACTGATTCAATAGGTCGGGATGATCACCTAACCAACACTTCATTTGTGCTTGAAACTTTCTCAACGAACTTTTTATTGTAATTTTCATGTTTGGGAAGAGTGTAGTGTCAACCATAGGAGATATGGATGGAACCTAAACAAAATAAATCATGAATACATGTTCTAATTATTAATTGTCAAACATGGTCGAACACAGTCAAACACAGTAGAACAAGGTCAAAGTGGTTCAAATTCAACACAGTAAAATAAAATAAATTAAAGCTGGAACACAGTCAAACACGGTAGAACACGGTAGAACAAGGTAGAACAAGGTAAAAAACAGCCAAAAAACATGGTATAATAAGGTCAAACACATTTACATTCACATTAGAATATAGTAAAAAACACAATCAAACTCGTTCAAACACGGTAGAACATGGTCAAACAAATTCAAAGTAAGAACAAAAAACATGTAATTAGGTTGGCTGAATGAGTAATTACCTTAATTTCTTTGTTCAGAGAAAGAAGATTCAACTTATGAGGATCTTCTACAAAAAGCTTATCTGGTTGAATTTCTTTACTTTGCTTTGAGTCCGACCTCTTCAGAAGATTTTTAGCAGGGCTAATTTCTCCTAATTTTACCAACCTACGCTTACGCTCAGGGGCGGATCATAGTGAGGGCAGAGGTGGGCTTCAGCCCAGCCCAATTTTTTTTTTATTTTTATTAATATAGGTATAGCTTTAATTATTAGCCCACCCCAAAATTTATGTCCAGCCCACCCCAGCCCAAGCCTACCAGACCTGCGGCCTTCCTAATGCGAACTGGCCGAACTGCGCGAGATTTGCGAAGAACAAATGTCTAAGAGATGAAGACATGCGGCCAGAAGCCGCACCGCCTTCCACGTGTCAAGGGCCCTGCGCCGCTGCGTCGGCCGTCTTCCGTGTCCAGCTCTGAGCTTTCCTATCAGAATTGAGCAATTGGCGAATTTGATTCTGCGGTGATGCCTCCAGCTCCAGCCTCCAGGTGAGAAGGTATTATTATTTACTCCGTATTAGTTTATTACTCTTTTAGACTTTTAAGTTTTACTCCGTAACTTATTGTGCTGCGACTGTTATTTATTGTGTATTATTTTTTTTAGGTTTGTAAATCTATTTAGTTATTAATTAAATATTTCAGTATATAATAAAATACTGTTTATCATTATAAATTTATAATGATTATATTAAAAGTAAAATTATACATTAGAGAATGGTTTATTTATTATACAATTGAAGATTAGAAAATGATTTCTTTATTGAGTCGACGTGTAAGAAAGAACAATTGAAGATTATGTACAACCGATGATACCTATGATTGCAACCATGACCCAAGATCCATCTTAAGATAAGCACATCAACGGGATAAGTCCATTAATCGGGGTTATGATAAATAATAGCCGCTAGGCCTAATTAGGAACCCGACCCGCGAAAGGAACCCATAGCCAGGCCAGGCTGGATAGCAGACCTCGAGCCTGGACGGAGTTCTAGAGAGGTCGGGCTCTTCCTAGAACTTATGTGTCAGGCTAATATTCGAGCTATCTGGCAGCGTCAGGGAGTTGCATTAAATGTATCAATTTCTTCCTAGAATAATAGAACCTAAGAAGTTGATTTCGTCATTCTTTCCAAAAGTGGATCAACAAAGTGGTGAAGGGAGTTAACCTGTACAATTGAAGATCAAAGAATGATTTATTTATTGTTTGGACATTTAAGAACAATTAAAAATCTCAAGTGAGAATACTTATTAGTTTTATGTACAACGATTGGTTTTACTTATTAGTTTTAAACTTTTATAGAAGTATTTTAATTCATACCAATAAATAATAGAATCTTCAATAACCATTAATAGATTTATAAAATCGCACTAAAAATCTTTTAATTTTAAAATATATATAATTTATTCCTATAATTTATGCGTTGTCGATAGGCTCGAGTCCTATCGAACCAAACATCAATATGCTCGAACTCAGCTTGAATAACTATTCGAACTCAAAATCTAGCCCATGTTTGATTTCGAAACTTGTGAAGCTCGGGACGTTAAATTAAATTCCAAATCACGCTCGAACTCGAGTAGTTTGAGAAAAGCTCGGTTGGATAACAACCCTAAGTTAAACTCTTTGTGTGCTATAACAATTTTTTTACTGCTTAGCCCACCCCACTCCTCGTTCCTGGATCCGCCCCTGCTTACACTTGAGCTTATCTTGGAATGGTAGGGTTCTTGACCTTCATGATGACTGAAGTGGCACAATTACAGCTAAGGTCGAAGGAGGAGCCTCTTCAGAATGGAGAAAGACGTTGAAGGAGGAGTGCACTTAGAAGGAGTACCTTTCGAAGAAGAATACCCCGCAAGGAAGAGAGGATGAAGAGAGCGGTGCGTTCAATATCTTTGGATGAAGAGTTCAAAAGGAGTGTTCAAATTCTAGCTTTTAGCAAAGGTTATTTTGTAATTTCACATGTTTCTATTATTTAAAACAGAAAAGAGGGACATTTTGATGGCCCCGATTCGGCACGACAGCGTATCCAGAAAAGTTCCAGCCTTCTTCCGCAAATCGGAAATCTTTACCAGCTCAGTGAGTTTCGGTCTCCATACATTCAGTTTCCGCACTTTCTTTTGTGGTGATTTGACATCGATATCAAACTTTCAATTCCAGTTAGGTTCTGGCTGGCCTTTGCATCAGAAGACCATCATATCTGGCTTCCGACAAGCTCGGCTCACCCCAACCTGCTAAATGCTTTTCGACAACGGAAGACGATCGTCCAATTCTGGTAAGTCAGTTCTTCAGTGATTGTCTAATTTGACATCTGTTCTGAATATATTATGTTGCTGGAGCCTTTAAGAACCTTGAGTCCGATTACCCAGGGTTGGTAATGAGTACCTATGCCTAATTAGAGCTATTTAATATTTTGATATGTGTTTAGCCTATTTGCAGTAACCCAAGTTGATTGTCAAAATTGTTCACTCAAGGCTACAGGGCTGAAAACTTTTACTTCGCATATTTTAATTTTTTAGTTAGCGAATTGCTTGCCTTTAGTTCTCTCAGAATCAAATTAACAATTACGTCAAACTTGTAAAGATTCAGTGACACCCCTCTGAAAGAAAGGGTGTTCAAAATATTTTGTTGGTCAAGCAAAAATTATTTTTTGGGGACCCAGGAAAGTCATTTTGGGGGGGGCGAAAATATTTTTGGGGGGTTCAAAATACTTTTTGGTCAAGCAAAAATTATTTTTCGTATATATATACACTAAAAAAAATTGTTGGGGGGCGGTAGCCCCCTGGGTCTCTACTACGGTTCGCCCCTGCATCTGCATTTGCTATTTAACTGTTCTATCCTAAGTTCCTGCCACCAAGTAGGAGTTATAGTAAAAAAGGGAATTTTGTGTTTTATCACTGATGTTTATCTAGGCTTAGGAGGAGTTTTGGGAAGTCGGCCCTGGATACCTGGTCAAGTAACACTTCACAGGGGAAATATAATCCGACCTATTACGGCAAGATTCTTGTACACTCATTTATGCATACATGACACAAAGATTTAATATTCACACCATCCCTTCTAACACTTCATAGGGGAATTATAATCCGACCTATCACGACAAGAATCTTGTACACTCATACATAACACAAAGATTTACTATTCCCTCCATCCCTTCTAACTTTGCGAACTTTCCTTTTTATTGTCTCACTAACTTTACCACTTTACCTTTTCCGCACGAACCTTAACCACACCGTTTTCACTTTATTATTGTAGATGCCAGTCAACTTTGTCAAAGTTATAAGGGCAGAGGGATTATGATAATATGACTGTGTATTATACAAGTATAATAGAGATTTAACTAGTTTAACATAACTTACTTCACTCTTTCTATTTGAGATTATTTCATCCAACTTCACTTACACTTGCGAAAAACGAAAAACCTTCTTAGATTGTCTCCTTTCACCCCAAGTAAGTTCTTCATTTACACTTCACACAAGCTATGTTTGGATTCTCTTCTTTTACAAAAATGGTATCTCTCACCTTTCTCGAGAAGGCTCACACCTTCACTTTTTAAGAGTCATCATCAAAATTGCTTATGAATAAGGAGTTTAACCCCTCCCTATTTATACTAATATGTTCATATTTCTCTAAAGGGTGGGAGTAGCACCTATTGAAGACAAGATGCGGGAGTCACGCCTACGGTGGTTTGGTCATGTGCGTAGAAGACCGAGTGATGCACCTGTTAGGCGAGTTGAGATGTGTGGAGAAGAGGCGGGGAAGAGAGGGAGAGGAAGACCCAAACAGACGTGGGTTAGGGGAGTTCGAAGTGATATGCTTCTTCTGGGGTTGGATGAGGGCATGACTTTGGAGAGAACTAAGTGGAGGGCGGGTATTCACGTGAAGGAGTGATCTTGATAATCTTTTTCCCTCATCTTTTTTTTCCTAGTTTTTTTTTATCCTTATATATATATGCATTATTTGCAGCCTTTTTATTGTATCTTTTTTATATATATTCATCTTTTTTATATTATCTTTTCATAATAGCTTATCTTTTTATCTTTATTCCTTCTTTTCCTTTTGGTTGTGATATCATGTATCGATTCATGTTAGCCGACCCCAATATCTTTTGGGACTAAGGCTTGAATGTTGTTGTTGTTGTTCATATTTCTCTAAAACTTTCTATTCCCCCCTCTACGCTTTTTGAATCTTCCAAGGAGTACCTACAAACTTCTTCTATGATCTTCAAGAAGAATCTAGAGGACTGCACATTTATGCAAAGTGTTCTAGAGGCTCTCACACATTTCCACACGGTTCTCCAAAATTTCACAATTTCTTTAAGTAGCTCCATAATGTTCTAAAATATTCCACACTTTCCTAGAATATTCTTCACCTCTCTAAAATGATCTAAGATATTTTATAACATTGAATACTTCTCGACATTCATTTAGAAAATTCTTAAATTCTCTTGAAGTTTTCAAATAACTAGAGATCCGAACACCTTTCGTATGTCTACTTTTAAATAGCATGTGAAATTTTGTTAGAATTAAGTTGAAATGAGCTGTTGCCCATCCCAATTTAATCAAATTATTATTTTCCAAGTAAATTTGAGGTACCTACAAGGCTGCAATACGAAATTGTGTGTAAAAATAGTAAAACAAAATCAGATAAAGTTGAAATATAGTTATATAAATGCATTATTTCCACTCTTTAATTACCACTTGAATCTACAATAACATAAGGCTTTTGAGTTTTTGAAGGTTTGCCGGTCCATTGGCAGTGATGTTGCGTCCCCGGATGTACCGCCACTGCCTACAGCTGCCAGCTGCCACAGTGATTCTAAACTGCATCAGTTCGGCGGCCACTATTTATACTGCTGCTGCTGAACACAAAGATGATCCCTTCAAGGCACACCCGTGTTACCACCACCTTTCTTCCATTAAGTCCAAGGGAGAACTTCTCCAATCATACACAGTCACGCCACCTATCCAACCCTGGCCTCGGAACCTTACCCATAAACGGCTCATTTCTCTTATATCCTGCCAACATGACCCAAACATGGCTCTCCACATCTTCCACCACGCAGGTAAATACCACCCTGGGTTTTCCCATAATTATGAAACCTACCACCGCATCATCCTCAAACTTTGTCGTGCTCGTGCCTTTGAATCCGTGGATACCCTTTTGGCTGAGTTACGGCAAACTAACATCACATGTTCGGAGAATCTGTTTGTCACAGTTATCCGGAACTATGGCATTGCAAGCAAACCAAAGCAGGCCATTAAGTATTTCTTGAAAATCAAAGATTTCGGAATAGTAAGATCAGTGAAGTCTTTTAATACATTGTTGAATGCTTTGGTTAATAACAAAAAGTATGATCTTGTGCACATCTTGTTTAAGAATTGTAGAAAGAAGTTAGACATTGTGCCCAATTTAGTCACTTGTAATATCTTATTGAAGGCTCTGTGTAAGAAAGGTGATGTTGGTGGTGCAATTGGAATTTTGGATGAAATGCCTGCAATGGGAATAGTTCCAAATGTTGTTACTTATACCACCATTCTAGGTGGCTATGTGCTTATAGGCGATATGGTGGGTGCTGAGAGAATGTTGAAGGAAACCCTTGATAAAGGATGTTTGCCTGATGCAACAACGTATACCATTTTGATGGATGGCTTCGTCAAGAAAGGGAAATTGATGAATGCAGTGAAGGTGATGGATGAGATGGAGGACAATGGGGTCAAACCAAACGATGTAAGTTATGGAGTGATGATAGAGGCTTTGTGTGCTGGGAAGAGACCAGGTGAAGCAGTCAACTTGCTTAATGATATGCTTGATAACAAATATCCACCTAGTGGATCACTTTGTTGTAGGGTTATTGATGCTATGTGCGAAGCAGGAAAGGTCCAAGAGGCATGTGATCTGTGGAAAAAATTGTTGATAAAGAACTGCACCCCTGATAATGCAATATCAAGCACACTCATATATCATCTGTGCAAGGAGGGACACATTTGGGAAGCAAAGAAATTATTTGATCAGCTTGAGGGAGGTTCAGCTCCCAGTGTTTTGATGTACAACACATTAATTGCAGGAATGAGTGAGAATGGAGAGATACTTGAAGCTGGGAGGCTGTGGGATGACATGGTTGATAAGGGGTGCATACCTAATGCTTTTACTTATAGCATGCTGATTAGGGGATTTTGTAAAGTCGGTAATCCAACAGAAGGAATTAGAGTTCTACAGGAGATGATAGATAATAATTGTTCCCCAAATAAATTCACTTTCTCTGCAATAGTCCAAGAGCTTTGTTGCTCAGGATCTGAAAGAGATGGTGTTTTGAATAAGATATTGTTGGAGATTGCTGCTTAAGGAATGCTTTATCAGTTTTTTTTAATACAGAAGATAGTGCATTTTTATGATTGTAGAAGCAGAGGCATCCGTTTCAAATGGATCTAAGTGCTTTTGGTGCCAATATATCATATTGCAAGATTTGCTCTCTTCTTGGGCGTTGGTTATTAGCAAATCGTGTCTAGCAGTGTCTAGCAATGCACCTAGTGATTTTAGAGCCCCCAAAGGATGAGAGTAAAGTTATGTGCTATAAATATTTCTAGTCATTTTGAAGTGTGATAAAATTAAGTTTCATAGTTGTGAGTTATGACCATAGCTCTTTCTTTTTGCAAAATGCAAGCCCAAATTACATTCCAATCATGTGTTGTAATGTGTTCGGCTCGTGCATATTGTTTCGGGTTTTGGGTAGAAATTTTCCTACTCCTTTGATCCTTTCCAAATGCTAAACTTGTAAAACATCAACATATAAAAATAGTCAGCAGAACTATAATGCAACTGTAAAGCAAAATAAATGATGAAATGTCTGTGTTGATAAATTCGTGTATAAACATGAAAAAAGCATTCAGCACTCAGCAGACCTATACGGCTATACTATTTAAAAGCGGTAAAAATAATTATAAAATAAAAGTGCACACCAATTTCAACATGTTAATAGAGTGGTAATAGTAGCAATTTCCTGTTGTTGAGATAATGTTTGTATTAAAAAACTCCCTTTGTCTATTGGACTTTGTCAAATTTTCTTTTTTGTTTGTCCCAAAAACATTGTCACTTTTCTTTTAAATTAATTAAGTTGTGTTTCTGCTTACTTCTCTCTTTCTGCGCAACCACAAACCTCAAACACTTGAGTTTTACTTTTCTTATTTCACACACAACTCAAAGTTGGCAATGCCCTTTGAGATGGAGGTAGTATAAGAACAATTGAACAAGTTAGATGATACCTATATATTTCAATATGTGAGTGTGTAAAAATGAAGGTATATATATCCGATTGGAACCAAGTATATGTGTATGACCCATTGACCCTTCCAATGGATTAGTCCTTCAATACAATATGAAATGATGACTGATCATTACATACTGTAATATTTAACAATTAATGTTACAATTGTATAATATTTGAGCGCTGCTGGATGTTACCTAGTCTTCGGGCTTCCTCATGTATAGCCGTCCAATATCTAATCTTCAGTTTGCCTTAGCCGGCTGCTTGATCCAATGGCTTACTAAGATAATTATATCCATGACTTGTAACATTTGTTATTTTCATATGAGAAAATTTTCAAAAAAGGAGTAAAAAAATGTGAAATTTTAAAATAGTACTATGTTTACCCCGTTAAATAAGAGTAATTAATGTCATTTTGAAATTATACTTCCATATTTTGGCATGTCGGGCATAAAAAAATATATATTTAAGGCAAGTTAGTTTTGCATAATTTACTAGTCCTAAAGAACATATAGTCATATGTAGATAAATAATTAAGAGCATACCTTTATTTGTTAAATATGTTCGACCCTTTGTAAGGCTGAAATAATTCCTTCTCTCTTGTTAGGGTTTATTGATACCGCCGCCCTTGCATTTCAGCATGGGATTGGAGTGGATGTTTTTTTTTAGTTTTGTTCTCTCTATTATGGTTTATGGAGAAGCAGGAGTCTAGCGACACCTTGCATCATCGTTGTTGGAATTGGGGTTGCTTTATTGTAGCGGAGGGGGCAGTGATACCAACGTAAAAGTGGTCTTCTCCCTAGCTTTTGTCTAGGGTTTGTCTTTCCGGCAGATGGCTTGCGTCGTTTCTTGTTCCGTGAATGAGTTTTAGCGTAAGTGGGAGGGCGGTCGTTACCATGTTGTGCCTCTCCATGGTCTGGTTCTCTATGGTTGATGTTTCAGGATGTGTTGCTATGAATCGAATATGGAGGTTTGCGATTGATAATTCCGATTGGAAAATCGCTTGACAATTTCTGAATCAAGTTCTGAGCAAGGGAGAAACAAATCAACGGACCGCCCCCCTCCTGAACCGCAGCCTTTGAGCGACCGAGATGATAGGGTTTGGAAGATGATACCTCAAGAATACTGGCAGGAAGGAGCTTAGAGTATTTGTCATTTATTTTATTTTTTATGGTCTTACTCTCGCGTTAAGTTTGTTTGTGTTGCTCTATTTTTTGTTGATGTCTTTAGTTTTAGTTCTGCAATGAAGAGTGACAATTCTGCTAGATATTATGTCGTTAGAAGGATCTATATGACCAGTGATTGTTGTGTCACATCCGTTTGGTGGTTAGCGATTCGTATTGCTCTTTCAGGGGTGATCGTTTCTATGTCTAGCCCCAGGGTTAATAGTGTTAATTGGTCAAGTATTGTTGTTGTTGGTGTTGGTCTCTTTGAGTTTGTTGTAACGATCGAAATACTAATGATATTAATATAAGCGGTTTTTCCTTTCAAAAAAAGAACATATAGTCATATACATATGTATGTGTTTATTTTTTTTCTTAAGCAGTCTGGAAGAAAAAAGTAGGGTGAGAAAAATCAGCAAGATATTGCTTTGGAGCAGACATTGCACATTGATGGATTTTATGAAGTTCACTTCATCCACTCACTATCGCTTTATTGATCATGTTCTTGTAAATCATGTATCAAAAAACAAATATGATGTTAAAATAGACAGTGTTTTCATAGAGCCTTTTCTTGGTGGAAGAAATGGAAGAGTGAAATACATATTTTAGATGATTGACTTATAGCATTCACAGGGCATTGGGGGGAGGTCCTTTGAGGCACTCCTTATGGAAACATTTTTATCTGGTATGAAATTGTCATAAAATTTAAGCTAAAGTAATGTGAGCAAGAGTTGTACTTCAGGAAATATGAATATGGTAATAAGTTAATTGTGATTAATTTACAGGGTTGGCTCAGAGTGAAGGTAAGGAACGATAAATCTGTGATGTTTTTTTTTACTTATAGCCTGCTTTGTGAACTCAAGTTCTCTTTAACATTCATTGAGGAGGACATATGGAACCACCGTATTTGATATCCTCGATTTTGAGAATTCTGCTTCCCTTGACAGAATTTGTATATGCTTTGGCCTATGTTCCTACATGTTCTGCATTCAGGTCACTCCGTTATTAGCTTTATCTGCATTTGGTTGATAGTTGATACTAATGCTCATTAAGTTCGTGTTAGAATCCTATTCATTGACTTCTCTCCTTGAAGAATTGTGGGCTGAGAGGTACAAACAGGAAGAGTTATTGGTGTTGCTATGTTGAGAACTTGAGATTGGAAGCAGTGATGCAAAAGTCACTAGCCCTCAGATGGTCGAGTGGCACCTAGCCTGCTTAGATGCAGTCGGTCTGAATGTAGTTGGTAGTTTGGTACCGGTGCAATTGTTACTACAGGTTGTTGAAAATGGTTCTGCTGTATTGGGATCAATAAAGCTGCTTTACACCCCTCGTGTAACGTCTAATATTACCTTGTCTAAAGTGTCACCCAAATGATAGTACTATATTTAACTTGTTTGATTTTAATGTTTTAGCTTACCTCAGATATGTAACATTACTTTTTTTGGAGATCATGTAGAGCGTAATTTGGTCATATTCTATTTCTTCTGTAATATTGGATAATCTTGAAATGTTCCCATTTTACCCCCAGACTTCCATTCTGTGTGTTTATTTGTTTATAAATACACCGGTACCAGTTATTTACAATTAAGTTTTATTCGCATACATTTATTTATGCTCTTTTTGATATAAAACAGTAAAAACCCACATTTCCAACCACATTTATGTTACATTATTTCACGAGTTCAACCAAATACAAATATGAACATATACTCAAAGACAATTTAAGTCTTCCAGCAGTGCTACATGACACAATCTCATGACCTTACAACTCTCCAACAGTTTATGTGGAGTGAAAACGTGAAAGCTTATTATGTCTTAGGAGTATGTAGAACTCTTGTTAGTGCAGTATATATTTTTATGATCCAATAGTCTTATTGTGCCTATCATAGGTTAGCCTTTTATATTTGTTTGTATACGAATTTCTTTTTCATCCAGAAACAATCTCTCTATGTTTTAGTATAGGGGTAAGGCTGTGTACACCCGAACCCCCATACCCCACTGTAGGTGGGATCCTTGGCTCTTTGCAGCACTAAGGTAATGTTGTTGTTTGTTGTGTACAAATTTCTTTTGGATAAAACTATGTATTTGTTGTTGGGCATGTGGTATCATTTGTCTCGCAAGCCATTAAGATGGTGTTTGTTGGCACCACCCAGGCACGTGTTGCCTGCACTTCCTATTTGAAATTTGTCGAGGCTCTCTGTGTCTGATTCTTATATGAGAGGATTTATACCCTCAGAAGGGAAGAAGGTAAACTACCAAAAAGCAGTTCCATGTACAGAGAGGATCAGACCCCGCCCAGAATAGGAACTGATAGTATGCTAACAATTATTTATTATAACCACTTAACTGTTAAGTAATACCGTCAATGGCATACACTGGGTTATCCATATACCATACTTCCATTTCCAATTTTACTTATGTTGTCCAGGATGGGTTTGTCCTAGTAACATTTACTTTCCTGCTTTCTCATATTTACAAACTATTTGGTTTCAGATTCTTCCAGAGGTTGGATATGTTTAACTCAGTCATTCATGCAGGTACAAAAAATATGGATCTCTCTAAAGCTTTTCTATTGGTAAAGAGAATGACAAATTTCTGTTTTCAATGCAGAATTGCAGAGTGATTAGTGTATGCGCTTGTTCTTTAAGCAAAAAACTAGAGCAAACAACAAAGTTCATGAGGACTTGTCACAAAATATAGCAAATTTACCTTCCAAATTAGTAGATTTCACCTTTTAGTTTCATGGTATGGTTGCTCATTTGATTATATGTTAAAAGAAAAAAAACAAGGCAATATATGTTAAAGGAGAAGAGTTGCATTGAGCTTAATCACAACTACTATCTCGGTCACTGGAGTGAAGTTCATAGTCAATTAGTCAAAAAGGAATTTTTTTGACAAAAAACAAAGATCACGAGGATTTGGAAGCTAGAGCTATGGTTGTTCAACATATTGATTGCATGTCTTTTTAAACGTCACACAGTCACACTATCAGTCCTCAAAAAATTGGTCAAGGTACAACTTTTGAACTTTGGCAAAGTACAACTTTTAAAAATTATGGAATCTTCAATTTATGTTTTCTAGGTCTAACTACATCTATCATCTTGAATAGGGATGGACCCGGGCCGGTCTGGTTCCGGTTCCGAGCCAGGCCCGGGCGGGCTTTTTTCCCAGGTACTTGGGCCCGGAACTGGCCCGGGTTGATACCGGGTCCGGGCCTAACCGGCCCGGTTCAATGTTTATTTTTTTTGGCTTTCTTGTTATCCCCCGACCCCCCCCCCCCTCACCCCACCCCCCAAACCTCCCCAAAACACCCAGACCTACCCTAGGAAAAGAAAAAAAATTGAAAAAACAAAAAAAGCCCGGGCCGGTTCAACAAAAATGGGGCCCGAGCCCGGCCCTCCAAAACGGGCTAAAAGCCTGGAACCGGCCAACCGGGCCCGGGCCGGTCCGGGCCCGTACAGTAGCGGGCCGGTCCGGTCCCTGGCCGGTTCGGCCCGACCCAGTCCATCCCTAATCTTGAACATGCTTGTAACTTTATGTTTGGCAAATTACATGAAAAATTTAGGTGTGGTTATTGACACAAGAGTATTTAAGATCAAACTAGGGAAATTTGATTGGGGTAAAATATTACCTAAAATTTCAAATTGGAGTATGATACTTTTATTCTCTAAACAAGACTATTGTTCTAAATTTACCCTTCCTAATATAATTAATAGTCTCCTAGGCAGTCTGATGGTGGCAGCGGGAGTAATCCAGAGGCGGCAATGGCAATTCAGGGGTGACGTTCACAGGCAATCCTAAGGCAATGAATGGTAGCGGGGTTTTGACGGCCAGTAGAGTTTCGATGGTGGGGTCGGCATCCCACGGGGAATAGTGGTTGGGTTAAGATGGCCGGCGGTGGTTGGGTTAAGATAGGGATGGACTTGGTTCGGGCCGGGCCGGGCCCGGTTCGGGCCTTGAACCGGCCGGGCCTCGGTTCAAGGTATGGGAGGCTCGGAACTGGCCCGGGTAACCCCCGAGTCCGGGCCGGGCCGGGCCTCGATTCTATTTTTTTTTTTTGCCTTTTCCTAGTTAACCCCCAACCCTCCCCCTCACCCCCAAATCAACCCTAACCACCTCAAATGGCCCAAAATACCCACTCCAACCTAAACACTTAAACAAAATTCAAAAAAAAAAATTAGCCTGGCCCGGGCCCGAACCGGCCGGGCCGGTTCACCTTTTGAAGGGCCCGAGCCCGAACCGAGAACCCACCGAGACGGGTGGCCCGAAGCAGCCAACCAACCGGTTCACCGGGCCGGTCCGGGCCCACACAGTAGCGGGCCGGTCCGGTTCCGGGCCGGTTGGCCCGGCCCGAGTCCACCCCTAGGTTAAGACGATCGGCGGTGGTCCATCGGGTCTGGTGACCAAGCCCCAATACCTTAAAGGTTTTTTTTGTCAATTCATAAAAAATAACTCCTATTTTACCAATTTTAAACACGAACTCCTATATTTGTAATTTAACTTTTATTTATCCTATTCAGGAAAATATTCCATAGAACTATAGAAACATGACTAATTTTAGGACAAACGGAGTGTGCATTAAAGGAGAAGAGTAACATTTGAGTTCATCTTAATCACATGTATGTAGGGGTCCATGGCATAAAACTTAGGATGTTTTTAGTTGGATTGAAATTTTTAGTAAAGCTTCTGAGGATTTCCAAGTAAATAGCTTAGTTTCACCATCCAACTCCATATGATTTCAGCTTTTATCTACACATCATGATTGTTCACCAAAAAGTTGGATTCAGCTTTCATCATCATCATCAACACCACCACCACCACCTTAATCATAATTATAATGTGAAGTAGTTGTCAAAAACTACTCATCAAAATTCAAAATTCATGCAAAGAAGACGGCAAAATTTCCCCACCTCAAACCATTCTTGTTGCCACCTTCTTAAGAAGGTATAATTTTATGAAAATATGACATTCAAAACCTTGTCATCAAATGTTTTTACCACTTGGATATAATAATAATAATAATAATAATAATAATAATACAGTATTCTATAAGGTAAAGCCTAACATGGAATCGACATCCATCTTAGATGTAAAATATATCTTGTAAAGGCAATTTTTAATGTCAATGGCTCTTCAGGAAGAGCTCTGATCTATGGTATCTGTTATCCCGATTAGTCTTCAATTGTATGGAATACTTTTTCCTTGAAACCGCTTGCCAAATCATATCCACAGCGTCATTAGGTTGGGATGGGTACTGGTATTCAAAATGTATGGTAATCTCTTTTAGTCTTTCCCACATTTTGGTCCACTTGTCTTCCCGTATTCCTCTAAGAACACCCAAAAGGTAGCCTTCCCTCAAAGCATCTGAAGCTCGGACAAAGACACAAAATTTAGAATAATCAAGCACGTCTTCATATGGCAGCTCAATGTCATCACTTATGATCACTGGGACACAGTGACTAACAATGGAATCAAAGAGTCGATTTGAGGAAGGAGTGTCTCCAGCTATGTTCAGACAGAACTTCGATGAAGCCATTCCCTGGCTAGCTGATCTGATACCATTTGATTGAGTGCTACCAAATGTGAAGTGGACATCTTTTTCATCTTTAAGCAGGTAATATAAATCTTGGCGAATAGCTCCACCCTGTCAAAAAGAAAAAACACTCATACAACCCCATATGGGAGAACAAAAGAGAGAATGATAAGCTCATAGACATTGAGTCGAACTAGCTAAGAGATTCGTGTGGTTTGGCTCAAGTCGTTTATGACTCAGTTAAGTAACCCCAATCCAATCTTGAATTCTACCATGGCATGACAATTAAAGCAGGTTTTGTTTAACTTCATTCCGAGTTTTAGTTTCAAGAGAGAGGGGAGTTTAGTTTGCAACTTGCAAGTCACCAAAAAAGTTGATTCAAAATGACCCAGTTTTCTAGAGGGAGACTATTAGAATCTCTCCTTGAAAAATGAAAGAAAAAATAATGGGTTTAATAAGACTTGAAACTGAAGTAGCTGATAGATTGGATTCTTTAATTTAGTTTGGTTTTGCTTTACAATATAGATACTAACAACAACTATGTGTTTAAGTGAATATAAAAAAATTAAGAGCTTATCAACTTACATCTTTTCTATATATTTCGCCTTGAAAGTAGACCAATATAGGGCGTTGTTTAAATGGGTGTGAAATCCCAGCATCTATTGCCTTCACCATATGTCTATACGGAGCAATCACATCCTTTCCTATATTTGCTATTTCAGCCGGATATCTTCCGAAATCTGCAAGTACTAACATGGCAGAACCCAGCTTCTTCCTAGCAACCAACATACTATTAGGATGGTGAGCCACCACAAGATGATCCCTCCCACCAAACCGCTTCCACTCGTCTCTACTTTTCAAAAACTCAACCACTCTATGTTGCAGCAGTCGGTCCTTGCTGATCTCACCATCGTTCTGAACCTTTGAATGGCGGTTGTAACTCAGGGAAGCGAAAAACGGTACAAATATAATGTCTGCTTCGCTTGAGTTTCGAACTCTCACAACCGTGCATGGCCTACTAAAAACAGTTGGGGTATAATAGGTATTTGACGATAAAAGGTCGAGGGTGAGCCAATACTCTATGCTGTGCTGTAAGTTCAACCCACCTGGATATCGTGGAATTTTGCTCGGCTCATCCACATCAGGCCATATTTTATCGTTCCTACTTCCTTTCCATCCTAAAAGCCCAAAGTGGAATTCAGGCGGCAAGTCATACATATAAACTCTAAGAATAGTTTGATTCCCTTCACACACTCTGTTAGGTTTTTTACTGGAATTAGGAAGCAAAGGCATCTCGGTTTCAGCACGGGTAGTGCTTGAATTCCAATTATCTGAAGTGATGTTGTTAATGAGAATTAACTGGAGAACTGATTTGGGTATGAAATAATTGGTATCAAAGTGGAGGAGGGAAAAAGAAGAGATGGTCAATAGAAACAAAGAAATGGCTATGAGGAATGAAAGAAGCCTTACTGGATTCATACTCTTTTCTGCCATTGGAAACATATCTAGATGGCTATATGGAATTTTTGTAAGGAAAGAGGGAAGAACAAAAAAACCCCAACTCCACTACAGAAACTAGCAATTATGGATTGATTCCTAACATAAAATTTTGTCAAACATCAACACCTATAAAATGAACAAAGACAAAATAAGGAAGCTTGAATTCCACATCATGACAGAAGAAGATGGTAAAAAACATCCCTTTCCTATTACAGGTTTGACAAACTTGAGGTACTTGTTTGAGGAATTAGAATCAGGGACGCATCAGCTATCTCCAAAACACCTCAACATTCAGTTCTGCACACAACAAATAACCCCAGGAATTTTTAAGGGTTTTGATAAACTATACTACTGGGGAGGTTGCTAGTTCTAATAGAGCTTCACCTATCACCCTTTTTAAACAGACTTCTGCACCTTAAAGACCGAAGAATTCTCCTGCGAAATCAGATATATAAAAATTAAAGAACAGAAGCGGAAGAAATTAAAAATCAAAATCTGGGATTCCAAGATTTTTTTGTATTCACGAAAGGGCTCACTGATGTTTTCTTTACCTTCGTTTTCCTTTACAGAATCTGGTCATATTCTTGCTCAAAAGAAAGTTAAGAGACAAAAATACCTGATCTGATGGTTTTGGTGCACTCACATGCCGCCTGACGCTTTCCCGATGAGAAAACTCCAATTTCCGGCACGTCGGCTAATGCAGAGAAACGGCGGCAGGTCTGGAACTCAGAGAGAGTCAGAGGTGAAGTGAAACTATTGTTCTTTTTGACTGGCAATTGTGAGTTGCAGTACTGTTACTATGATTATTCTGTTAAGCAGTGTGGAGTGGTTTTTTCAACTCATTTTCCAGCCGTTTCGTCCCGAGTTTTTATGTTTCTGTCGGTAAAACTGATTAATTGAAAAGAAGTAAATTGGAGTTATAAGTAGTCGAGTTCTCATTATAGAGTTTTTTTTCGAATTAATGCTAATTAATTAATTAATTACGAAAATAATGTTGGGTTAAAGGTATTTACGAATCTACTGCTGGGTTTAACCGGGGTCAGAGAAAGTCGCCCAACGGTTGGACGACTTATAAGTCGCCAAACGGTTTGGCGACTTATAAGTCGTCCAACCGTTGGACGACTTTCTCCTTCCATATAAACGTAGCCCTCAGCTACTGCTAGCCACGCACGATCGTGCCCGGACTCATCTTTTTGCTATAAATAAGGTCTCTCTTCTCCTGTTTAAGTGTTACGAGCGAGATGCAACACATTATAAAACATACAACACACATGTTCACAAACACATACATAAACACATACAACTCACCGGTAAAACACAGTACAATCATCAAACATTCATAACAATTAATCATCTAATATTCATACTCGAACGCATAACATGTCCTCCATCTGAACTATGGCCCACATATTTGTTATAGCTAGCTCATCAGTGAGGGGCATAAGCATGTACTTTCCCCCGTTCATGGGAAATTTCATTTTCAAACGCAAAGAACGGCTATGATGAATCATTGTGGCTGTATGTATTTTTTGAAGGATCTCGAGCATGCCAGCACCACGACAAACCATGACAAATGTGGTTGTATCACCTTCATGGCATATTTGACCAACATCCTCATAATAGTTCTCTCCTCAATGACACACAATTGGGAAGCTTGAGAAATCCATATTCTAATAACAATTCAAATATATCCAAAAGTCAAGATTCACAAACAACTCACATTTGAATATGAAAATACCCAAATTTTGATATCTACATTCAAGTCTACATTTCAATACCCAAATTTAGCTACATTAAAATCCACCCAAATGCCCAAATGTCAAAATATATACATGTCAAAATCAATTTCAAATCAAATTTGAACATTTCATAATCTAAAAATTCCAAAAATTCAACATTCAAAACCCTAAGTTAAAAATGAGATGAAATGGACTTTGATTTACCTAAGAAGAAAGAGTGTTGAAGATGGAGGTTTGCCGGAGTGGGGTCGCCGGATATGGAAGTTCGCCGGAGATGGAAATGGCTCGGTCGTCCTTCGTCCTTCGTCTTTCGTAGCTGCTGCTTGGGGGATTTGGTGGTTGGGTATCATTGCAGTGTTCTGGTTTGTGGCTGGCCGCTGTTTTTACCTAATGGAAAGTCGCCCAACGGTTGGGCGACTTATAAGTCGCCCAACGGTTGGGCGACTTTCCCTGATCACGGTTAAACCCAGCAGTAGATCCGTAAATACTTTTAACCCAACATTATTTTCGTAATTAATTAATTAATTAGCATTAATTAGAAAAAAAACTCCTCATTATATGGAGAGAGAGACAATATTTTTCTCTCTCCAATTGGAGTTAGGGCGTGTTTACTAATATTTTTTTTCTCCAATTTTCTGTTTTTATTTTTCAGTTTTTCTATCTCCAGTTTTCTGTCTCTATTTTCAAGTTTTCAAATCTGAAAACATGTTTATCAATTTTTTCACTCAGTTCTGTGATCATCCAGAAGACGGACACGTTTACTTCACGGGTTACTAAATGGTGCTTATTAAGACTCGCGTTAATAAGCGATGCATAAAATAAGCAATGTTATAAGATCATGTTTACTTCAAAAGGTTTAAAACACCGTTTAACATTAAAATGTCCAAAATAACCGTATACATATATAAACACACACACATGTATGAACACAAATATATAATATAATATGCGGGGTCGATGACCTCGTACGTGTACCCATACTCCTAACCCCTACCCTGCCCCTATACCTCGTACCCCCACCTTACACCCTACACTCAATTCCACATCATTGACCTCTAACCCTACCTTTACCACGATCTTACACTTTACTCATACTCCCCTAAAACCCTTCATACCCACCCATACTTACTCGTATGGGTCAGAGTAGGGAAAGAAGGTATGGATGGGGGTGGGTGGGGTGGGGTGGTAAGATCTAGGAATACGAGGTTGGGTGGGTAGTGGGTGGGTTAGGGTGGTGGTTAGGGGTAAGGGTGGGGGTAGTGAGTAGGGTTGGGGTAAGGGTAGGGGTAGGGTAGGGAGTTGGGATATGATTGCGATAGGGTGGGGCCGGGATCAGGGTGGGGCCGAGGTAGGGGAAGGGGTAGGGTGGGGGGTAAGATGGTGGTGGGGTGGTATGGCTGTAGGGTGGGGTAGGATGGTGGTACGAGGGTGGGGGTAAGATGGCGGTAGGGTGGGGCTGAGGTAGGGGGCATGTGGGAAGGGGTAAGGTAGGGGTGAGGGGTAATATACGAGGTGGGGGTAGGGTAGGGTGGGCCAGGGTGGGGTTGAGGTGGTATGGGGTGGCAGTAGGGTAGGGTGGATCGAGGTGGGACCGAGGTAGGGGCATGTGGTAGGGGGTGAGGGTAGGGTCATTGTAGGGAAAAGGGGTATGCGGGGTGGGGGTTGGGTGGGTAGGGTAGGGGTAAGGTATGAGGATGGAGGTACTAGAATGGAATCGACATCGGAGCGGGACCGGACCCACCACTAGGTGTAAGTATGCAAGTTCATTGCAGCGGCCTGTAGCATATGCGTTTTCCAAATTTGGAAAACTAGTAAAAGTCACTTCTCCAAATTATTAAGGAAAAGAGAGACATGTCTCATTTTTTTCGTTTTGGAAAACGGTTTGGAAAACTACCCGGTTTTTGCTTTATTTGTGGTATTATTGGGCACTCTGATAAATTCTGCCCTTTGAAGTACGAAGAGGATTTTGTTGTTGAAAAAATATATAAGGTAGAACTTAGAGCTGGAGGAAGAGTGAAGACTGCTTTCGAGGTAGAAAATACGATTGAGTCCAAGACTAGCAAACCATCTGTACATGAAAGTGAAGACAGAAAAGGGACTCCCGGAGATCCTAAGCCTAGAAGGTTATGGGATGGCCAGACTGAAGAGGGTGCAGAGGGCGAAGGCATGGCTCTGGATGGGCAAAAAAATGGGAAGGAGGCGGGTCAGGTCTCCTAGACTCGCCTTATCTCTATTGGGCGGTGGTGGGAAGGAGAAACTCCAATGGTGTTTTTGTTTTTGTTTTATTTGGTTATTTTAATTTTAGTTGCATTAATTTGTTCTGCTTCTGTTTTTTCATTCCTTGTAAGACTCTTGCATTAAGGTTGGGGGAAGGAAAGTCTGGGGTAACCGTCATTGGCTTTAAGTTGCCCAATTTTGGTCTAGCGAGTTATACTGCTTTTTTACAGGTGGTTAACTCTCAGTCTCGGCCACGGGCGGATGGTTATTTGTGTTTCTTTTCTAGTTTTATCCCCTTGTTGAATGCTATTTTTATGAAGTAAGCCTTCTTCGAGCAAAAAACAAAAGTAGTCGAGTTCTCGTCTAGATAGATATTTAGAAACATCATTTTTACATAATAATATCTCATAATTATCGAAACACTATACTTTAGCTTCTTGTTAGGTGTACCTAATGGAGCGCCCATCCGATCACCTCAATTTGAGATGTTTTTGGATGAAATTTTAGGGAAAAGGGGCAAATAAGCACACGCATGGGCGGAGCTAGGGGTGGGCCAACCTAGGCCATGGCCCACCTCAAATTTTAAAAATGGCTTAATTTTTAAGTTAAAAAATTTCGTGTAATTTGTTTTCTAAAAATATTCTTTGTATCGGCCCAGCCCGGCCCACTGTCCTGGCTCCGCCTCTGAGCACACGTACTAACAAAAAAAAGTCAAATAAGCCCTTATATAGGAGGTTCTGTCCGGCCGTCTCCATTTGGGGCAGTTCCCGGTGGAATTTTTTGATGAAATTGTTTGAGAATCTTATTCATTAATTCTAGTTTACTCATACCAAATTTCAGCTAACAATTCAATTGAGATGGCATTCAAATAAATTCTTGAAGATAACTGCGCTTTTATCTTCAAGAATTCATTTGAATGCTTTCCCGATTGAAGTTTTAGCTGAAATTTGGTATGAGTAAATTAGACTTAATGAATAATACTCTCAAAAAATTGCATCAAAAATTTCCACCGGGAACCGCCCCAAATGACGACGGACGGAGATAGCCTCCTATTTAAGGGCTTATTTGACCTTTTTTGGTTAGTACGTGGGCTTATTTGCCCCTTTTCTCTGGAATTTTATGATGAAATTTGTGAGGATATTTTTCATGAAGTATGATGGATAGTGTACTCGGGGGGTAGTTTATCCGAGGGATATTATAGCAAATATCAAGAGAGAGGTCAGAGCAAGTAAGAGAGAGAGTGAATATGTATTAAATGAAGTCGTTGTGTCATCCTTTACAGTGGAGGAATTGGCTGCTATTTATAACAGCCATAAATGCTAGGTGCGATAATGAGGTTACAAGTGTCAAGAAACTAGGGGAGAGCAAACCCGACCCGACCCGATTGACCCGATCAGATATATCTGATTTTTTTGTTGGGGTCGAAAAACCCGACCCGAAATACTCAAACCCGATCCGATTTTTTGCAACCCGAGACTTAAGCGGGTAGCGGGTAGGGTTACCAATTATGCTACCCGACCCCGCCCGAAAAACCGAACTAACATAGTATATATACTACTTTAAATTATTATGCATGTTCAAATATCTCAATTATTATATGTCAATTACCATATTGTGCATGTTCAAATATTTCAATTACCGTATTAGTACAACTATAACTTTGAATGTTGTATTGTTATGACTTTGAATGATATTTTGACCAATTATCATTTTATTTATCACAATATCAATTATGTCAATCACCGTATATTATTATTTTACATGTTCAAATATGCCGATTACTGTATTTATACAATTATTACTTTGAATGATATACTAGTATAACTTTGAATGATATTTTTACAAATTACCATTTTATTTATCACAATTTCAACAATAATAAATTAAAATCCGAATGGACCCGAAACCCGAATCAACCCGACCGCAACCCGAATTTCTTCAACCCGAAAAAAACCGATAAATTTTTTGATAGGGTAGGGTTTGAAATTATCAATCCGATATCCGAACGGGTTTATCATTTTTGAATCCGACCCGTCCGAACCCGACCCGTGCTCTGCCCTACAAGCAACCAGCGATGGAGGGTCAATTCAGCTAGGGTGGCGCTGACATAACATGTGGCCGCATTCAATGCAGTGGTTTGGGTGTGACGTTTGTACTTGATGCGGTGATTCAACACATGTGGAGAGGAGATCCTGTCAAGGAGAGCGCCTTCTGCTGCACGTACTAGGGCCTTCATGTACCGAAGGCCATGCATACCCGGGGGCATCATGTCCTGAAGGTTGTAAATGCTGAAGGCTCACATTTCAAGCCTTGTTCCCCAGCGATGTTTCCGGACCAGGTTTAACCGTTTACTGAATATAGAGCCTTCGGGTGTGGGGCCGAAGGCACACCTTGAGTAGTATGGGCTGATTGGAGTCTTGTTTGCCGTGTTTGGGCCACTTGGACCTGATTGTAGTAGTGGAAGTATGTGGGCCGGGGGTTCCTGGGCCATATACTCCATCAATTGTCCCCCCCACTCCTTTTGCCCAGAGCTTCTCGAGGGAAATAGGTGTAAGTGTTGCAATTTCTATGGCGGCTGTTCCACTGTAGCTATGGGATAGTTGAAACTTTGTGCTCACGTGGTTTGCCGAGGGCAGTCCCCCAGTCCCCCTCACATTAAAGCCGAGGGGTTGTTGGGTGAAAGTGTGTTTGCTCTTGTAGTTGTGATAAACGTTGCCTTGCTTTTGCTGATGTTAATTTTTAGGAGTTTTGTGATTTTTTCGAGGGGGTTCCCTAGTCCCCCACTCATTGAGGCACATGTAATGGGGTGAAAAGGAGTAGAGTAACACATGTCTTCAACATGGGGACGAGGGCCGACTCCTTTTGGTCCATATTGGGGAGATGCCTCGTTAAAAACCTCATTAGGAAAAAACCATGTGGGAAAAAATCCTAATAAGGGAAAAAGAGCACACCGGATGCCCCCAAAATGAACCAAGAGGGGTAAACCCTTTGGAATGAGATAAAGGATCACGTTGAGGTTAGCGGGCCATTCGTGATCTGAGGACGATGGCAAAGAGAGGCTGAGGGCCATTCGTGTTTTGAGGACGATGGCACTGAGAGGCCGAGTGCCGATCGTGTTCTGAGGACGGTGGCTCTGAGAGGCCGAGGGCTGACGAGCACTTTGTCACGGTGCGTCAAAATAAATTCAATACTAAACACTTATACGTAGTATAGCGTAGTAGAGTTCGTATCCACAGGGAAATGAATATTTCTCTTTTTATGATACTTAGTAAATAAAAGGGGGGACTTGGATTGAGTGATTTAATTTAATTAAGAACTAAGATGAACAACCTATATGTGTTTAATTCAAAGATAAAAAGGACTTGGCATTGCTACTTTCCACTTGTTGATATATTTTAGTCGATCATTGTTATATCTATAACTTATTCCCTCTCGAATACTCAATCGGGGAGTATATCCACTTCATCGAGGGTAGTTATTAACAACAACCGTTCATTAATAACCCTTACTATTAATCAAATATAGAACAACGCCTTATACCGATTTAATAGTAGCATTTAATCTTTCTAACTCCTTGATGAAATCAATTGAGATTGATAACCTCAACACAACGGTTTCAGTTTAACCAACAAAATTAATCCCTCTTAAGTTTATTAACCACGACCGTGCATTAATAAACCGAAGTTACTTACTTGTGAAACCATCAACGATTAACCATCGATTCGTTCATCGTTTCTAGTAATAATTAATATATGAAACAAAACTAGTTGATCCTTTAAGTAATGTTCAAAATATTAATATGAAATATGAGTAGGAATTAATTAATATTCAAGGAAGAATATTATTATAGAAGATGAATCCTACTATAATTAATATCAAGATGTTAACTAATTGTCATCTTAGCAACACTCCTCAACATTAATATAGAGGAAGAAAATACCCTTCTAACTAATGTCGAGATGTTAACTAATTGTCATCTTACCAACACTCCCCAACATTAATATAGAGATGGTATTAAGGAAAGAACCATTAATTAATATTCAAGGAAAGAAGTTAAGAAAATAACTCACAACTTTAATAATCAACAAGCTTCAAGAGCAACACCAAGATGGAAGAGTTTAGCTCCTCATTCGGAGACTAAACATGCTAAAAATATAAAAGAAATACTTAACTAAAATGAGCTAAAGAGTATATGTGAATTGGTGATTTTATTGTGAAGGAAAGAGGTGTATTTATAGGCTTTTGGGAGCTGCAGGGGCTGATACCCGACCGGGTATATAGGATACCCGACCGGGTATCTTAAGAAATTTCCCAGAAAGTGACTTTTCTGGGCATACCCGACCGGGTATGTCGGCATACCCGACCGAGTATGTGACAAATCTTAACGAAATCTTGCTCCCACGATCATTTGTTCCTGGATTTGATTTGGACAATCGAATCAAGCAAATACCCGATCGGGTATAGGCAATACCCGACCGGGTACATGAGTATTTTTTCCAAATCGAAATCTTTCTTGCCTCCTTGCACTTTCCTTGATCTTTTAAGGTCCAATCTTGATCCCTTGGATGATCTTTGACTTGTTTAGCTCAGAAAAGTCCTAATCTAAGAAAATTAAAAATAAATATGAAAATAAAGTATTACACCAAAAGTGTGTAATTTCCTCAACTAGAACTAATAAAAACTAGTTAAAAATACAAACATACAATCGGAAATTACATGAATATCAAGGGTCGTTCGTGTTCTGTGGACGACGACAATGAGATGTCGAGGTCCGTTCGTGTTCTGAGGACGACGACATTGAGGGGCCGTTCGTCGTTCGTGATCTGAGGGCGCGAATGTTGGAAGTAGTCATCGGAATGTGACCGTTGGAGAAGGCGTCCATGTGGCGTGTGCTAGTTGGCTTGCTTCGGGCGGGTGTCACCGGTTGGTTGAGACGACGGTTTGTAATGATGGGCTTTTAACCCGAGGCCCAGATTCAGGCCCTAACCGTGGTTGGGGAGGCTATAAATACCCCTGGCCTGAATCCATTTGCTTTGTGGGATCGTTATTGAAGCGAAGCTCTGCCAATTTTTATAGAGAGAGAGAGAGCTTTAGATCGATCAAACTCTTACTTCTAAGGTCATTTCTTCCTCCGTTCTTGGTACTTCTACATACTTTGCTTCACCTCCCTTAGATTTAGTGTTAGTGGCCTTATACTTTTTATCATCCGAAAACCCTCCGACAATATACCGCAAGATGTCTTCGGCCAGCGATTCTCAAGATATCTCGGGAGATCCCTCGGTCCAGTCCGAGGAATGTTCGGATGAGAGGTCAAGGAGTGAGGAGGCGTCGTCTAACAACGATTCTGCTGTGGCATTGGAGGTCCAAAGCAACCTTAGGGCCGAAGCCGAGGCTGAAGGATTCGAGCAGGAGGTGGAGGATGAGGAGATGGCCCTCGCCGTCCAAACTACTGAGGAGGAGGAGGAGAAGGAACGATGGTGGGTGACTGTTGTTATCCCTTCGGCTGTTGTTAGTGGAGCAGGAAACTCCCGAGCCCTCAGCTCAGATCCTCTTAGGGCTGTGCCTTTGAAGCGGAAAAAGAAGGTGAAGGTTGCCCCCCGGAAGAAGCAGGCGGCTGCAGATGTCGGGAGGCCCGTGAACATTTCCGAGGGGCATTCTTTTCTGAACACTACTGCCCTCTCCCTAAAGTCGAAGGTTGTTCAAGCTGAGTATCATCTCACTCAGCTCTATGCTGGGCCCTCAGCAACGGTGATAGAGCCGGGTCCTAATGATGTGCTTTCCCATGCTCCCGAGGGATGTTTTGATGTGCACATTCTTTCGGTGAACTTGGGCCTTCAGTTTCCCCTTCATCCGTTCTTGGTAGAGTATTTAAACTTCGTGAAATTGGCTCCCTGCCAGCTGACCCCTAATAGCCACTCATACATTACGGGTTTCTTGCACCTCTTCCGATCACGGGGTGACCCCGAGGCTCGACCTCTTCTTTCAAAGCTTCAATCTTTGCCGGGGAGGGCATGTGAATAGCGAAGGCTTTGCCAACTTGCAGCAGATCCCTGACTAGAGGCTCTTTTCTGAAGTGCCCTCGTCCCACAAGGGCGGGAAGGACCGCTTTTGCTACATTCGTATAGCGGAGAACCCCTTTCCCGGACCCCTTCGTGACAATTTCTGAAGGCACCCGAAGGTGGGGAGCGCGGCCCTGGAGAAAGATGGGAAGAAGGTTACGGCTCTCCCGGAAGGGTCCGAGGATTTGATCACGATCACGAATGCTACCCTCCCGGATGATTTGTATAGCTTGGGCTTCCGGCGTTACTGTTTATTTGGGGAGGATGACGAGAAGTACCCCCTGATCGATCGTGTCTTTGAGAGTGCAGGAGGTGGTACCCGAAGGCTCCCGATTTGTGTACTTAGTAACAATTCCATAGTTTCATCTTTTGTTAATGCCTTTATCCCCTTGGTCTTATATTTGGTATATCTTTTGCAGGTAGCAACATGGACGTCCAGTCTTTTGCGGCGTTGAAGAGGCAGCGGGGCAAGGCCCAGGCTAAAAAGAGGAAAGAATCGGCGGCCCAGAAGCCGGTGGATGCCTTCTTCAGGAAGGAGGGGAGGAGTCTTCTTAAGCCGCCGCCGTTGGTGATGGAGCCGGGGGCTCTCAGGCCAATGTGGCCCAGAAGAAGAAGAAGAAGACCGGGAGGGGACTTGAGCCCTCAGCAAAGAAACATAATGTGGCTGACTCCGGCAAACGGCCTGCTTCTGACGACGTGATCGTTGTGGACAACGTCGTTGGCTCCGTCCCCACGCCTCCGGAGTTCGTCAATGAGGCTTTCTTCGGCCGAGAGAGGCTGAGGCTTTAGTGACGAAGGGTAGCTCTGTTCTAGAAGCTGCCCTCTGTCCCTCGGTGTTTATGAGCCAAGTGATGCCCTCGAGGGAAAGGGCGATGCTGGCTCGAATGGATGATGATGCCCTCAATTCCAGGATTCTTATGAATATTGCTCCCGTAAGTCATTCCTCCCTTCTTATGTTTATTCGCTTTTATTGTGTAATGTATGTAGTATGTCTAACCCTTCGCGCCTTTGTTGTTGCAGACCTATATGGGTCTCTACGAGCAGCTCCACAGGGTTGATCAGCTTAGGAAGGACAACATCGCGTCTGACGAGGCTTCGAGGAAGTTTGATGAGGAGAATGCCAGCCTTCGGAAGAAACTAGCGGAAGCTGAGGCGAGCATGGGCCCAAGGTTAGAGGCTGCCGAGGCCAAAGGCAAGGTTGTTGCTGAGGAGGCCGCTAGGATCGCTGCTGAGGCTACATTGAGGGCCAAGATTGAGGAGGTAGCTAAAGCCGAGAGGGCTGACGTTGATGCCTTCGTCTCCGAGGGCTGGGAGGCTTAGGATAGGAAGGAATGGGTTTCCTCTGTGGTGGAGAAGAGGGTAGACGCCTGGGTTGAAGGTCTCGGTAAGATGTGGTTGGCCGAGAGAGGCAACTCATATTACCAAGGGGGTGAGTTCTTCACCCAGCGCTTGATATACCGGAAGCTGGCTCGGTATTTCAACATCCCTCCAGAGAGATTCGAGCCGGAAGCCTACGGCCTCCCCCCTCGCCATCCAGATGTCAGGATCCCCTCCCTTCGGGCGAAGAGAGGCATGTTCTTGAAGATTCTGAGCTGATGCGTGAATGCGGCATGGGTGATGAAGACGAGGTTGATGATGGTGCCACCCCCAAGGCCATCGAAGAGGACATTGCCAGTGATTGTACTTAGAATTTCTTGAACAATGTTGTGTAATAACATTCCTTAGCTCCCGGCTTCGGCCAACCTGTAATAAACAATTTTATTCTTTACTTCAATGGATACCTCCTTGCCTTCGATTGCATTTGTCTTTCTGGGTACTTAGTTTTTCCTTGATTGTGCTTCATGGATGAATTGTGAATCCTCCTCCATGTTCACCGAGGGCCTTCGGTTTTAGACTTAGGGCATTTTAGATCCATTCCAAAATCATAATCCTATGGTATTGGATGATGCGCCGGGGGCCTTTGAGACCCCCGGTATTTGTGGACATGCCAGAGGCTGTAGGAATGTGGACTTAGCACATTTCTATCTGACTTGTAGAATAGGAGCCCTCGGCATTGGCTGATGTGCTAGAGGCTCTTGAACTTGTGGACTTGGCCAACTGTGTTGGGTAAACCACCCTACGAACGTCCCCATGGTAAACAGAGAGTACCCCTCCTTGGGTGGAGAGACGTGCGTCCCCAACGGCCTGATGACGACACATTAGGCTTAATGCTCACTGGACGCTTGTCTGATCTGATGATGGACCAGGTTTGGACGTATGAAGGATTCATTAGGGGCGTTCGTCCTCTTGGCACTTGGTACCAGACTCGGAAAAGCAGATAGCTGCATCCCAGAGTGGTTCTGGGGACGTACGTCCGGGAACACACCGGGGACGTACGTCGGATTCTATTATTCGCTTCGTCCCCATGGGGGACGCTCGTCCTCGGGATGGCAAAGCTTTCAGGAGATAGCCGTATTCCAAGGACCATCAGGGGACGTACGTCGGGAGGTACAACTGGAGACGTTTGTCGGATTCCAGGGAGAGGAGATGAGTTCATCTTAAGGGCAACCGTCATGGGGACGTACGTCAAGGAACATACGTCTTCTTTATCTGCCAAGTTTCAATCCAACATGCAGGGTGCAGGGGGACGTACGTGCCCATTTGAAACATTCTGCCGAAGGGTTTTTGAAGTGTGGACTTTGTTAAAATTCCTCATTAATTGCTCGCTGAGTCTACTCCCCCTCACTCCCTTTATTATTATTATTTTTTGAAATGGGGGGAGGCTTCAAGAAACTTGGTTTCTCGGGAAAACTTGTCTGTTTGGGAGGCAACGGCATGAACCGTTGGCTCCCCCCTCGGTGTTTGACTTTCCGAGATCTGAGGGGTTTGAGAGTCGTTTCCTCGGCCCGAGACATCGTCTGTTGCCTGCCTCCCCTTGGGGGATGGCGCGGAAAGCGTCTCAGTTCTGAAAGTCGTTCCCTGAGCCCGAGACATCGTCTGTTGCCTGCTTCTCCTTGGGGGATAGTGCGAGAAACATTTCGTTTGTGAAAGTCGAATCCTGGGCCCGGGACATCATCCATTGCCTACCATTCCCTTGGGGTAATGGCTCGGAAAGCATTTCAGGGAAAAGTTTTATTTGCGTGCTAGACGCAAATGGCCGGGGGCACTTGGGACTTCTGGAACCGATAGGTGGTGCCTTCGGTATAGGGGCGTCCTTGAGGGGAACAACTTTGTTATTATCATAATTTTGTGGGTGTTCATTCAAAACACTTGGTGATATGCTCAATAATCTGCCTCTGGTACTTGGTACCGAGGGCTTTAACGAAAAAACACTTGGCGTTTTTTTTCTCTTCTAATTGTAGTTGATCCATCCCCAGCACTTGGTGCCGAGGGCTTGTGTTTACATAATTAGAATGGAACACTTTTTATTTCATGAAATAAGGCCTTGGGACGGGGATTGGCCGAGGGCTTGGCCACCTGAACAAGTTATTATTGATAGAATTTCACCAAGTGATGTACATTCCAATGCTTGAGGACCTCGGTCCCATTGGTGCATTGTAGTTTGTAAGTTCTTGGTTTGATGATGGCTGCCACGATGTAGGGGCCTTCGAAATTTGGTGCTAGCTTCCCACCCTCGGTAGGTTGGCTGGCCTCCCTTCTTCTTAGGAGGTAGTCCCCCACCTGAAATTCTCTGGAGCGCACCTTAGAGTCGATATAGCCCTTAACCTGGAGCCTGTAGTTCTCAGCTCCTAGAAAGGCTTGCTCCCGGCGCTCCGAAATGAGATGGAGGTCAAGGGTTGTTGGTCCCGGTTGTACTGGATACAGTCTTGAGGGGGGGTGAATAGACTGTATTGGTTTTTAGATTTTTAAGCTAAGTACCAGATTCTACAGAATAGCCTGTTCTGTTGGCAGAACAGACTGACAGCGGATGAGGTTCTGGTAGGGAGTTCTGTTAATAGCCTCAGAGAAGCAAAGGCAGTAGGCCTTCTGTTAACTCACAAGACCAGTTCTGCTGAACACAGATACCAAGTCTTTGGAGTCAAACAGTTCAAGTAAAAACTATGAATGAAAAGCAGTAAGTAGATGACACCAGGGCTTTTTATAGTGGTTCAAGGAACAACTTGTTCCTCTAGTCCACTGTTCCACTAAGCTGTAAAAACTTCCGTTTACAATGCCTTAGCCCTATCACTTAAGAAGCTCTCCACGTCTTCTTCAAGTGTAGATGTCTTCTTGGATGCACTTCCGGCTTCCCTAAGACTAGTCTTTTCACTGAGCTTTCCCAGAAGTATCACAACTTCACAGCTCCAGGTACTTGGACGTCCTTCTTGTGAAAGAAGAGGTTCTTTTTAGAACATGGGTTCCTCCAACTTGCTTCGTTACAAAGAGTTTGTATGTGATGAGCTTGAAGAGTTGAAGAACACTTGGAACTTTGCTTGAGTTGGAAATAAGTATTTTTCCAACTTTTGCCTTCTCTTGTAGAGGATGATGAAGTGTTAATCTCAAGGAGGCTTTTTGCTTTTAAGCGTTTGAATTTCTTGTATGCAGAGTTGTAGCAATGGTTAGCAAAAATTGCAAAGTTATCCGGTTGTTCTTCGTAGTGTATCTTTTATACTGAGGTTGTCTTCCCGTTGGAGGAGGAGGAGGACAACTGCATTAAATGAGCGAGCAGTTGACTTGACTAGTAGGACCCGGTAAAGTTGGCGGGTTACTATTTTGGGATAAGGTAATCTTGACATTGCGGCCAATCATCTGCAATTACTCTACGGAACATGGGGAGCATTAAATGTGCATTTAATGCTGGCACTGTAGCGTTTCCGTTCAAGTTACTTAGCCGTTGAAGGAATCTTTCAGTTGATTTCCCGGCTTTGTGGAATTCTTTCAAGTGTCAGGCCTTCTGGTGGTTTTAACAGAGAGTCGAACAGAGAAGGTCTGGAGCACTTCTGTTGAGAGTATATCCAACAGAGAACCAGGAGGATTTCTGTCAGAGTAAAGGCTAACAGAAACCCCGAGGTCTTCTGTTCGGGAGCAGAGAACCAAAGATCCGCTGTTCCAACAATGCCTTAGAAGGGTCTTCTGTTCTTGGAGCCCTTCTGCTTAGGAAGTCTTCTGGTCTGTAGGGTTTCTGCCAGCTCGATTAAACTAAGAACTTTACAAATGAAAATTCTAAATACATTGAGTCTAAAGAGGGGTACTCTAAAGTCCTAATTAATCTAGAATCATCAAAATCTAATTACAAATATTCCTTACAATTTTCCCCTTTTTGATGATGCCAAAACCCTTTAACTATTTCCAGAGAAGTGCCTTCACCATAAAGAATTGAAGTTTAAAAACTTCCATTAAAATCTTGGTGGGCAGCTTGGCATAGGAAAATAGTAAGAGTGCAGTACACTCAGATAGCAGATAATAAATTAAAGAGCAAACAGAGACAGAAAGCAAGGAGACAGGAATTAAGAGAAAGCCTTACAAAGTGAAAAGGCAGAGATGTGATTTTATTAGATAAGTTTTACAGAGATAATTCTTACACATTCTCCATATTAGCTGCTTGCAGAGCTTCTTCCTCCAATCTTTGAAGCCTTAGTAGTTCTTCATTGATTTCTGCTCTGATTTTGGAAAGATTGCCAGAGCTTTGATAAGATGCCCATATGGGAGAGAGCTTGCAATCCAGATAGCTGAGAACACCTTCATGTATTGTCTTGCCTGGGACAATATTTTTCTTGTACCATTCTTCAGCTTCTTCTAAGGATCCCCCATACCTGACTCGCACAACACCATCTTTATCCAAATAGAGGTTCTGTTGTTGGGTGAGAGTCATTTTGGCCTTCATTTCTTCAAATTGAGCTCTGTCAATTCTCTGGGATCCACCCAATCTCCATTCAGTGAAGCTAAAGATTTTCTTCTTCTTAGTGCCTTTCCTTACTGGAGATGGGGGTCTAGGTATACCTGCTGCTCTCGTCTTCTGTAAGGTAGCTTCAAAGTAAGGAGCAGGATCTACTATAGGTTCAGCAGAGGCCGGTGTACTAGCAGGAGTTCTGTTGAATCGAGGCCTAGTTTGTTTAGGGTCCTCTTCCCCCTTTTTGGCATCATTAAGGTCCTCTATCATCATGCTGATCTTCTGAAACTCTGAGGCCTGAGAGGAGGCTATCTGCTCAAGGGCCTCTGGTAGAGTCTGAGTTACAGAAGTAAGGCCTTCAAGCAGCCCTTGTTGCTTCTGGACGACAGACATGATATCTTTGTTGCTAGCTTCTAAGAGAACCATCTTCTGATATCTCTCTTTGTCTTGAGCAAACAGAGTCCTGGTTTGATCACGGTGGACTTTGCAGAGTTCTTCTATGTCCAACAGCTGTTCTTTTGATTTTGTATCAGCCCATTAGAGATCATCAATATTCGAAGAGATGGTCTCAATTGCTTTGCCTTGAGCTATCAGAGTCTGATGAAAGGTGAAGAGGGTCTTATGTATACCTTCCACTTCTGTTGACAGTGCATCTGTTCTGGCAGAGGAGGATGCCATGAAATTGTGGAGTGAGGCTGTGAGGTTTTCAAATCGATCTGATATGAACTGCATTCCAGAATTGAGATTATCATTTACATGAGCAAGGTGCTCAAAATGCTTATCATTGATCTGGATCAGCTTGTCCATGCCTTGGAGGATTTGTCCACCAAAATCTTCTGCTGCTTCAACAAACTTGTTGAAGGGAATTTGATTCTCTTGTCCATCAGATTGAGGCAGCTCTAAACCTCTTCCCTTAGGCAAAGGGTGATGTTCTTGGACAGAGGAGAGAGATTGGACACGCAGTTCATGCTCAAGTTGAGTCAGAGGAGGGGTCTTCCGTCTCTTAGAAGTAGCTTTGTATGACTTGCTGACCATGAATCCATCCATGTCAGAAGAATCTTCATACGAGGAGTATATTGGGATTCTGTTCCTGATGACCTTCTTCTTCTTCCGGAAGGAGGGATTGGGGGCAGTAGAATGCCTATAATGACCTTGAGGTGCAGAGATGGGGGAGATAGTTGTGGGATCAGAATCTCTAAGAAACCAGACGGATTTAAGCTGAGCTGCAGGTTGGTGTGGTGGTAGTTATTCTTGTGGAGGGACTTGATGTTCAGACTTGGAAGGTGAAGAGGATTTCTGTTGGGATGAGGAGCTCTGGTGCTGAGGTGTAGTGTGGGGAGAAGAGTTGTTTTGATGAGGTGAGGCATTCTGTTGAGGAGGAGATGGTGGTGGTGAAGGGGAGCGATTTCTGAAGGGAATAATATCTCTGCAAGGTGATGTGTTTTTCTTTTTGGGAGAGTGAGCAGAGGTGGGAGTTTTCTATTCAAGGGATTGAGGTTGAGGGTTTTCTGGTGGAGGGGTTTCTGTGATAGTGAGAGGTGAGGGGATATGGGGTTCTGTTGAGATATTAACAGAAGGGGTTGGAGAAATTACCTCAATTATGTTATCTTCAAGCAAAGAAGTCCTCCACTCCTTGATATGTTCCATCATAGCTTGCCCTTCTGTCTTGGGTACAGAAGGCTCTCCTGGGTTGAAGTTTGGTTGAACAGATTCGGTTGCCATCTTGGTAAACAACCATTCTTCAAAAGCTTCTATCTCTCCATCTTCTAGAGGTTTGACTGTCTCCTCTGAGGGTGAGGAAATGAGGACAACCTTTCCTTTGTAGCCTGCCTTCTTCTTTTCAAGAACAGAATGAAGGAAATTGAGGGCAAAGCATTGGGAGACATCATCAGTGCCTACCCACTGCAGGATGGCCTCTTCTTCAGGCTCATAGTGATCAAAGTATTGAATGATTTTGTGAAGGGGTCCCATTCTCCATCTTCTCCATTCAAGGACCCGGGCAAACTGTCTATCTAGCAAGGACAGATACTCTTCTTTGTCAGCACTGGGGTTCTCTGTTGGAGTTGTCACCCTATTCTGTTTAGGAGATGCAACAGAGGTGGGGATCTCTGGTTCCCCCTGAATGTTTGCCACTATCTCAGACACTATGACCACAGGTTTAGCAACCTTCTTTTTGGTCTTTGTGATCCTTTTCCTCTTCTGTCCAGCCTTCATGGTTGGAGGAGCAACCAGTTCCGCCTTCTTGGTCTTCTTCTTCTTCTTCTTTTCAACAGAAGGGGCTTCAGAGAGGGGTCTCTGCACCTTCTCTCCTTTTCTTTTAATATCAAGTTGAAGCTGTCTCTTCAGCTCTGCTTTTATAGATTTTTCCCTGTTTGGAGAGGCAGACATGAAGATTACCTTGGTGTGATCCAAAGGTGTGGCCTTCCTCAAGGTTACACCTTGTTTGAGGAGCAGTTCTGAGATGAGCAGTCCATGCCCTAACTTCCTAGAGTAAAGGCTTGTCTTGGGGTTCTTCTTCTTGATAAACTCAATCAAAGACTTTACCATAACTTGTCCCCAGTTGATGTTTACCCCATGATGTACTGCATAGAGGGCCTTGGCATTTGCAGTTGTGACATCATCAGTGGAGGTATACTTGCACCATAAACATTTGTGGAATATGTTAATGAGCATCTCAAAATCCTTCTTGAGCAGGTTCTTTTTGATATTCACCTTCTCCACTTCCTCTCCTTTTCTGCAAAATTTCCTTTTGAATTCAGGTACAGGGATGTCAGTTTCCTCCAAATCGAATAGAAAGGGCCTGCCTTCCTCTAGTTGAATATTAAAGACCTTGTTGATGACGTCAGCATCAACTAAAACTTCTTCTCCTTGGACGCTGGAGGAGATGGTCTCATCCTTGAAGGATGCGTTGAGATAGAACTCAACAGTGTCGATGTTACTGTAAGCCTCATAAGCATGGGTGATGACCTTGCTCAGTTGACACTCTGTCAATCCGTCAACAATGGTGGTCATCCTCTCTCTTTTCTCAGCGAATCTGGGTAGAACATCCAGTTCGCATTTCATTCCTGTCAGCACATTCTTGAGCAGAGTTGCTTTTTGTTCCTTGGAAAGATTAGTGAAGCTCAAGAAAGCCATGGTCGTTTTTAGCGGTTTGAGAGTTTTGGAGAGATGAGAGTTCAAAAGCTTGAGAGTAATGAGGGCAGTAGAGATTTAGGTTGAAAGAAGGGAATATAAGGGTACGGGTTAGTGGACGTTTGAGATAATTTATGGTTCCAAGGTACCAATAAATGTGAAAAGGGGCGCAGTAAATATTATGCGACTGTGCACCGTTTTAAGGGTAAAGGGGTAAAAGACCTTTAATAAGTTACTAGGTCACCCGTTCCTCGAAATATTTCTAAGTCCACAACCTTCTGTTAGACAGACGAAGAGGTTTTCTGTAGGAAGGAAGAGAAGGTTTCTGTTGCTGAGGTGTTCTGCCAGGGTAGAGAACAGAGGGGGTTAACAGAAGGGGTTCTGCAACAGGTATTCTGTTAACAGAGATTTAGCAACAGAGGGCCTTCCTTTTCAACTTTCCCTTTGGATTTCATCCATCATTCCCAATTTCTCTCTCAGTTTGTTGAATCTAGCCTCAGGAAGAGGCTTGGTTAGGATGTCTGCGAGCTGGTCTTCTGTTGGCACATGTTCCATGCAAATGTGCTTCTTTTCAACATGATCTCTGATGAAGTGATGTCTGATCTCAATGTGCTTTGTCCTGGAGTGAAGAACTGGATTCTGAGTGATGGCAATGGCACTGGTGTTGTCACATAGCAGTTTGATCTCCTTTGCTTGAATGCCATAATCCTTCAACTGTTGCTTCATCCAGAGTAGCTGAGCACAACAACTCCCAGCTGCAATGTACTCAGCTTCTGCTGTACTTGTTGGGATTGAGTTCTGCTTCTTGCTAAACCAGGAAACAAGCCTTCCTCCTAGCATTTGGCAGTGACCAGAGGTGCTCTTCCTATCTAATCCGCAACCTGCAAAATCTGAGTCAGAGTAACCAATTAACTCAAGGTTACCTCCCTTAGGATACCATAGGCCTGCATTTGAATTTCCTTTGATATATCTGATGATTCTCTTTGCAGCACTAAGATGGCTCTCCTTGGGCTGTGATTGGTATCTGGCACAGATTCCAACAGAGAAGGAGATGTCTGGTCTGCTTGCAGTCAGATACAACATAGATCCTATGATTCCTCTGTATGTTGTTGCATCCACATCCTTTCCTTCATCATCTGGACCAATTCCTTGTGAAGTGTTCATGGGAATCTTTACTGTAGATTTGCCTTCCACTCCAAACTTCTTGATCAGGTCCCTGGTATACTTCCCTTGATTGATAAAGATCCCTTCTGGAACTTGTTTGACTTGAAGTCCTAGGAAGTAGCTGAGTTCTCCCATCATACTCATTTCAAATTGACTCTGCATTACTTGAGAAAATTTCTTGCATAATTATGGGTCAGTGCTACCAAATATAATGTCATCAACATATATTTGTACCAACAGAATATGATTAGCAACAGAGATTTGAAATAAAGTTTTGTTAACCTTTCCTTTAGTAAACTCATGGTTCACTAGGAAAAGGGACAATGTGTCATACCATGCTCTGGGAGCTTGCTTAAGACTATATAGGGCCTTTTTGAGCTTGTAGACACAAGAGGATTGAGTAGGAATGACAAAACCTGGTGGTTGTTCCACATAGACTTCTTCTTCAAGATCTCCATTTAGAAATGCACTCTTGACATCCGTCTGGTAGACCTTGATGTTGTTGTAAGCAGCATAAGCTAGAAAGATTCTGATGGCTTCAAGTCTGGCAACTGGTGCAAAGGTCTCATCAAAATCTATTCCTTCTTCTTGGCAATAACCTTTAGCTACCAGCCTTGCTTTATTCCTTACAATGTTGCCATCTTCATCAGCCTTGTTCTTGAACACCCATTTGAATCCAATGACATTCTGGTGCTTTGGCCTAGGAATAAGTTCCCATACTTTGTTCCTTTCAAACTGAGTAAGCTCTTCTTGCATTGCATTGATCCAATCTGAGTCTGCAAGATCTTCTTCCACAGTCATAGGTTCCATTTGAGATATATAGCATGCAAGCATTGCTTCTCTTCTTGATGTGGATCTGGTTTGAACTCCACTTCTGATTTGACCAATCACTTGGTCAGGGGGATGATCTCTTAACCATGTTAGGTCAGGTTCTGTCAGCTGCTGTCTTGGTCTCTCTGGTTCCTCATCTTCAGAGTCTTCATCTTCATTCAACAGAAGGGGGTTTGGTGCAGGTGTTGGAAATACAGGGTTATCTGCTACCTCTTCTGTTGGTTCTGGTGTTCTGTCTTCTATGCTGACTTCCTTGAGGATCTCTGTTACCTCTTTAACAGAGATGCTTTCATCAAACTTCACATGTATAGATTCTTCAACATGTAGGGTCCTTCTGTTGAGTACTCTATAGGCTTTACTGGTGTTTGAATAGCCTATAAAGACTCCTTCATCAGCCTTCTCTTGAAAGACTTTCAGATGCTCCTTTCCATTGTTAAGAATGTAGCACTTGCATCCAAACACATGAAAGTAGCTGATGTTGGGTTTTCTTCCTTTCCAAAGTTCATAAGGGGTCTTCTGGTGAATCTTATTGATCATGCTTCTGTTTTTAGTATAGCATGCAGTGTTGATTGCTCCAGATTCTGCAATCATTGTTCTTGCAGCTTCTTTCAAGGTTCTGTTCCTTCTTTCTGCTACGCCATTCTGTTGAGGGGTTCTGGCAGCAGAGAGTTGATGAAAAGTTCCATTCTGATCACAGAAGTCCTTTATGACTTGGTTGACAAATTCAGTTCCTCTATCTGACCTGATTGTCTTCACTTTCAAATTCTTCTCAGTCTGAAGTTGCTTTAACAGAGATGGCAATTTCTGAAGAGTTTCATTCTTCTTTGTTAGAAAGATAGTCCATGTATATCTGGAATAGTCATCAACCATGACTAGGGTATATTTCTTCCCACCAACGCTTGGAGTTTCAACAGGTCCAAATAAATCCATGTGAATCAGATTTAGAGGACTTGTAGAAAGATCTCCAGCAATAGGTTTGAAGGAATTCTTCACTTGTCTGCCCTTCTGACATGCACTGCAGAGGATCTCCTTCTTGTACACAATGTCTGGTAGCCCTTCTACAATGTGTTCTCTGACCAGTTTGTTGATTGTCTTGAAATTCAGATGGTTGAGCTTTTTGTGTCAGTCCCCGCTTAGCTTTGAATCTCCTTTTGCTATCAAGCACACACCATCTTTGGCAGTCTTCCAATCAACTACATAGATGTTCTTCTTTCTTGATGCAGTCAGTACCACTTCCTTTGTTGTCTCATGCTTCACATAGCAGAAGTCCTTTGTGAATTCAACAGTGTAGCTTTTGTCACAGAATTGGCTAGCACTCAGCAAGTTGAACTTCAGTCCTTTGACATATGAGACATCATCAATGAATATCTGGTTCTTGATCAGCTTTCCTCTTCCTTTTGTTTGACCTTCTTTGTCATTACCTCCAAAGGTAACTCTAGGTCCTTTGCATTTCTGGAACTCAGTTAGGCAACTTTTGTCACCTGTCATGTGCCTGGAGCATCCACTATCAATAAACCATTCTTGTTCAGAGATAGCTCCAGCACACAGTTCCTGCAAAATTAAAACAAAGATTTAGGTACCCAAGCAATGCTGGGTCCTGGGGGGTCATGGAGTCTGGGTAGTTGGTACCATTTTGGTCTCATCAGGTGAAACCTTGGTGGGTGGTACCCATTATCCACCTGGTAGTTATAGTAAACTGAAGTGTGATTCACTTTGGGCAGATGCTTGTGAGGGTCATGCTTCCTGTTTACATACTTTTGCATAGCTTTCTTTGTTGGAAAGAAGTCCCATATACTATAAGAGCAGAGGGACGGTTAGCCTTGGGCTTCTGAAGTTGACCAGCCAACCTCTTCTGCCTGAAGTTAACTCTCTCTTGATATTTGCCCTTCTGCTGATCATTTCTGGCATGATTGTCGTGAGGTTGTCTGTCAAGGAATGGTCTCTGATTTTTGTTATTTTGAAAACCTTTTCTATTGTTAGGTTTTCTGCCAGGTTCATTACTTTTCAAAAAGGGTTTCTGTTGAACCTTTATCTTTCCCTTTTCTGGTCTGACTTCCTCATGAACAACCTTGGTGCCAGATACACCAACTTGACAAATGGGGCTAGAAATCAGTGACACTATGACCTTATCTGCCTTAGCAATACTGGTGCTAGGCATTACAGAAGGCTCACCTGATTCTGTTGAGTCATAACCAAGACCAAAACCAGTGCCAATCTGTTGATCAAGTACAATCTTTTCCATGGAAGATTGAGCCTTCTGGTAAGCTTTGTACTTAATCTCGAGAGGCTCTATTTCTCTTATTTTCTTGAGAAGAGAAACATTTTCAGTTTCTAGCTGATCTCTTTACTTAATTAGAAGATTGATTTTGATCTCAACCTCCTTCTTTAAGTCAAGAATTTCAGCTTTTAACTTACTGTTTTCTTCTGTTACAGAGGAATAAGTAGCTTGTATGGCCTTAAACTCTTCCCAAAATTCTGACATTGAATCAGAATCAAAAGCTAAGCCTACCGAAGAAAAACTAGATTCAGAAGTAGTGGTTACCTCATCATCAGAATGCGCCATGAGGCATAGGTCTTCTGTCTCAGTATCAAGGCAACAGAAGGCCTCATCGGAATCTGAGTCAGAACTGGATTCTGTTTCTGACAGAGGGTCTTTCTCAAGCTGTTCTGTCACAAGTGCCTTTCTCCTTCTGGAGTTGTCTTCATACTTCTTCTTTTCTCCATCATTCCCTTGTTTCTTGGACACTCTAGGATGTGGACATTCTGCTTTGAAATGTCCAGGTTGTCTGCAGTTGTAACAGAGAAGCTCACCACTGCTTTCTGTTGTTTTGACCTTCTGGTATGGCTTTCTGTTGAATGATGGACTCCTTCCATCTTTGGGATTCTTCATGAACTTCTTGAATCTCCTAGCACAAGCAGCCATATATTCGTCAGATAAAAGTACTGAAGGGTCAAAATCATTTACCTTTGATGTGCTGGCAGTGAGGGCTGTAGTGGTCCTCTCTTCTGGTACATCTTCCTTTTCTTCAATCATTTCAAACTCATGAGCTTTGAGATCTGAAATGAGCTTATCAGTGGGATAAGTCTTTACATCCTTGCTGGCTTGGACATCAACCACCTTCATCTTCCATGTTGAGGGCAGTCCCCTCAACACCTTCAGGTTGATCTCCTTGGTGGTGAGTTCCTTGCCAAGCTCAGAGATCTCTCCAGTGAGAGTGAGGAGACTGTCATACATCTTGGAGATGCTTTCACCAGGGAGAAGTTTGAAGTCATCAAACTTCTTGTTGGCTATTGTCAGCTTGTTGTCCTTCTCTTGCTCATCACCAGCTCCAATGAGCTCAAGAGTATCCCAGATTTCGTTTGCAGTTTTGCACTTCTTTATTCTGTTGAAGTACCTATCATCAATGGACTTGTAAAGGATGTCCTTAGCAATGTTGTCCAGATTGTACTTCCTTCTTTCTTCAGTTGTCCACTCAGATTTGGCCTTATTGATCATCTGAGGTCTAGTGTTGTCAATGGCATGTTCTGGGTTGACCTTCTGGAAGCTTGTGAAGGGTCCTATGTCAAGAACTTCCCACATCTCATCATGAAGAGCACAAAGATGTGCCTTCATCCGGATCCTCCAGTCATCAAACTTAAGATCTGAAAACATAAGATTCTTGGACAAGGAGTAATCCATTATATCAGATAAAAATGAGGTCAAACAGAGAAACAAGTGGATCTTTGTTCAGCAAATAACCTAAGAGATTATTAGAACAAGGAGGCTCTGATACCACTTGTTGATCCCGGTTGTACTGGATACAGTCTAGGGGGGGTGAATAGACTGTATTGGTTTTTAGATTTTTAAGCTAAGTACCAGATTTTACAGAATAGCCTGTTCTGTTGGCAGAACAGACTGGCAGCGGATGGGGTTCTGGTAGGGAGTTCTGTTAATAGCCTCAGAGAAGCAAAGGCAGTAGGCCTTCTGTTAACTCACAAGACCAGTTCTGCTGAACACAGATACCAAGTCTTTGGAGTCAAACAATTCAAGTAAAAACTATGAATGAAAAGCAGTAAGTAGATGACACCAGGGCTTTTTATAGTGGTTCAAGGAACAACTTGTTCCTCTAGTCCACTGTTCCACTAAGCTGTAAAAACTTCCGTTTACAATGCCTTAGCCCTATCACTTAAGAAGCTCTCCACGTCTTCTTCAAGTGTAGATGTCTTCTTGGATGCACTTCCGGCTTCCCTAAGACTGGTCTTTTCACTGAGCTTTCCCAGAAGTATCACAACTTCACAGCTCCAGGTACTTGGACGTCCTTTTTGTGAAAGAAGAGGTTCTTTTTAGAACAGGGGTTCCTCCAACTTGCTTCGTTACAAAGAGTTTGTATGTGATGAGCTTGAAGAGTTGAAGAACACTTGGAACTTTGCTTGAGTTGGAAATAAGTATTTTTCCAACTTCTGCATTCTCTTGTAGAGGATGGTGAAGTGTTAATCTCAAGGAGGCTTTTTGCTTTTAAGCGTTTGAATTTCTTGTATGCAGAGTTGTAGCAATGGTTAGCAAAAATTGCAAAGTTATCCGGTTGTTCTTCGTAGTGTATCTTTTATACTGAGGTTGTCTTCCCGTTGGAGGAGGAGGAGGACAACTGCATTAAATGAGCGAGCAGTTGACATGACCAGTAGGACCCGGTAAAGTTGGCGGGTTACTATTTTGGGATAAGGTAATCCTGACATTGCGGCCAATCATCTGCAATTACTCTACGGAACATGGGGAGCATTAAATGTGCATTTAATGCTGGCACTGTAGCGTTTCCGTTCAAGTTACTTAGCCGTTGAAGGAATCTTTCAGTTGATTTCCCGGCTTTGTGGAATTCTTTCAAGTGTCAGGCCTTCTGGTGGTTTTAACAGAGAGTCGAACAGAGAAGGTCTGGAGCACTTCTGTTGAGAGTATATCCAACAGAGAACCAGGAGGATTTCTATCAGAGTAAAGGCTAACAGAAACCCCGAGGTCTTCTGTTCGGGAGCAGAGAACCAAAGATCCGCTGTTCCAACAATGCCTTAGAAGGGTCTTCTGTTCTTGGAGCCCTTCTGCTTAGGAAGTCTTCTGGTCTGTAGGGTTTCTGCCAGGTCGATTAAACTAAGAACTTTACAAATGAAAATTCTAAATACATTGAGTCTAAAGAGGGGTACTCTAAAGTCCTAATTAATCTAGCATCATCAAAATCTAATTACAAATATTCCTTACAAGGGCCATGTTTTCGTCATTGCTTTTGGTTTCGTACTGGTCCACCCTCTTAGTCGAGAGGGTAACCTCGGTGGGTGCCTTTGCTTCGAATCCATAGTATAAGGCGAAGGGGTCTCGCATGTTGCTCTCCGAGGGGTGATGCGATAGGCCCAAAAGATATTATGTAGTTCTTCGACCCAGCCACCGCCTTCGGCCTCGAGTTTCTTCTTCAAGCCTTCCAGCAATGTGTGGTTGGCGTTTTCCACTTGACCATTACCCTGGGGGTAGGCGACCGAAGAAAAGGTGTGTTTTATTCCCCACGCCTCTAGGAGGTCACGGAAGAGGGCCGCTTCAAACTGAGTCCCGTTGTCGGACACTATCTGCTGAGGGACGCCAAACCTGGTGAGAATGTTCTTTAGTACAAAACGGTGGCAGTGGGCCTCTATGATACTGGCTAGGGCCTCGGCCTCTACCCACTTCGTGAAGTAGTCAATGGCCACAATAATGTACCTGTTGTTCAACGTACCCCTCGGCAATGGGCCTACTAGGTCAATGCCCCACCTAGAGAAGGGTATCGTCGTGCTGACGAGAATGTAATTTACTGTGCACCTTCATGGAGCCTTCTGAAAGTGTTGACAAGTGTTGCACTTCCGGGCGAGGTCTGCGCAATCTCGGGCCATGGTAGGCCAGAAGTAGACCTGGATGATCAGCCTTCGGGACATTGAGAAGGGTCCCTGGTGAGATGAGCAGGTGCCACTGTGCTCCTCCTCCATGGCGATCTCGACCTCTTCTTCGTGGAGGCACCAGAGTAAAGTGCCATTGTAGGACCGCTTGTAGAGTTTGCCGTTCTCAAGGACGTAGCTTGGAGACCTGAACTTTGCTAGTTTCTGACGGCCCTCATCCTCAGGAAGTTGTCCTATTGTGACGAAGTTGATGATATCTGAGATCCAGTCCTCCGGCCTCTGGTGTATCTCCATGATGGGGCTGGTATGTATGCTGGAGACGCTGAGTTCCTCTAACCTCTCAATCTTGGAGAGGTGTTCTGGGGACTCATCCGAGAGCTTGGATAAGATGTCGGCCTCAAGGTTTTAGCCTTCGGTATTTGGGTGATGGAGTGTGCCTCAAACACTTTGAGAAATTCCATGGCGGCCTCTTAGTATTGCTTCTTTCTTCCCTCCTTTTGCTTCATATTCGCCTGTGATCTGGCCGAGCACTAGCTTGGAATCACACTTTACATGGATCATCCTTGCCTTGAGGTTGGCCGCCAACCGAAGACCACAGAGGAAGGCTTCGTACTCTGCTTCGTTGTTGGAGACCTTGAAGGAGAAGCGGATTGCGTAGTAGGCGCGGAAGCCTTTAGGTGTGATAAGGACCACACCCCTTCCGCATGCTTTGGTTGCTGAGGACCCCATCTGCGTAGAGGGTCCACCACTCATCCCCTAGTGCCGAGGGCTCGTCCACCGCTGTTGATCTTGCCGTGCATTCCGTCACGAAGTCAGACAGGGCTTGGCCCTTTATGGCGGGCCTCAGACGGATGTCTATGTTGTACTGGCTTAGGAATACGTCCCATTTTACCATTCTGGAGGAACTGGTAGGGCCCTGCATAAATGCGTTGAGGGGTTGGTGAGTGAGGACTTGCACCGGATGGGCTTGGAAATAATGGCCCAATTTTTTGATGGTCGAGACGATAGCTAGCACCATTTGTTCCATGGGAGAGAACCTGAGTTCTGATTCCCGGAGGGTCTTGCTCACATAGAAGATGGCGTGTTGGATTCCGTCCTCCTCCCAGATGAGGACTGAGCTGATTGCGGCGGGGCTGACACCTAGGTAGAGATATAACGTTTCCCCTACCTTGGGCTTTTAGAGCACCGGAGGTGATTGGAGGTATTGTTTCAACTCGTCGAAGGCTACTTGGCATTCAGTAGTCCATTGGAAGCCAGCGGTCTTTCTCATTATTTGGAAGAAGGGAAGGGACTTCTCAGCTGATTTCGATCGAAAGCGATTAAGGGCCGTCAAACGGCTTGTCAGCCTCTGAACCTCCTTCACATTGCGTGAGGGCTCCATGTTGATGATGGCCTGGATCTTCTTTGGATTGGCCTCGATACCCCTTCGGCTCACCATGCAGCCTAAAAATTTTCCCCCCTTGCACGCCAAAGGTGCACTTTTTTGGATTCAGCCGAAGGTTGAACTTTTGCATGATGGAAAAAATCTTCCTCAGGTCATCGGCGTGACTCATGGATTCCTTGCTCTTGACGATCATGTCATCGACGTATGCTTCCATGGTGCGCCCTAATACAGCCCGAAAAATCCTAGCCACCATCCTTGTGTAAGCAGCGCCAGAGTCATTAAGGCTGAAGGCCATAATTAGATAGCAGAAGATGCATTCGGGAGTCACGAAAGCTGTTTTCTCCACGTCTTTCTCGTGCATGTAAATTTGGTGATACCCTCGGAAGGCGTCGAGGAACGACATGATTTCACAGCCCGCTATTTCGTCCACCAATTCATCAATGTTGGGCAAAGGGAATGGGCCATGAGACATGCCTTGCTAAGATCAGTGTAGTCCACACACATGCGGAATGTGGGTGGCTTCTGCGTGAGGACCACATTAGCCAGCCATGAGGAGTATTTCACCTCCCGGATATATTTGATGGCAAGGAGCATGGTGACCTCTTCCTTCACAAAATCCATCCTTTCAGCCGAAAGGTACCTCTTCCTTTGTTTAACCGGTATAACTGAAGGGTCCACCGCCAGGCGGTGAGTGATTACCCTTCGGTGAATTCCTGATATGTCCTCCGGCCCCCATGCAAAGACGATGGCGTAGGCGCGGAGGGCCTCGGTGATGCTGGTCTTAAGTTCTTCAGGGAGCTTGGCTCCTATCTTCACGACTCTTTCCGGCTTGACCGGATCGAGCGCGAAGTCTTCCACCTGCTCTATTGGTTCAACCCTCAGTCTTTCCTCTTCGCCTTCTACCGTTTCAGTGATTGATAAGTCCGTATTACAACACGCATTTGATGCGTGTTGGGATCGGTTTTTGATGTTTTCCCTAACTTTTAGGTGTCACAAATCTCAATTTTAGCTCAAGTTATGTGTACCATGCGTCGGTTCGAGTTTTGTGTTATTTGGAGTCAAAATCAGGAATTTAGAGTCCGGCACCGGCGCTTGAGGAGCAATCGGGATGATTCGAGAAGTATTCGAGAGTGAATTGAGAGCTTTGGAGGTCACCGGGAGGTTCACAATGAAGATTTGATGACAAAGGAGCTCTAGGATTGGCTACGGGATCAAAAGAAGACAAATAGAGCTTGAAAATAACGTTCAGAATGACCTTATGTCAATCGTTCAAGCATATATCTTTGTAGAAGCATCCAAAGGACACGATTCAAGTTTCATATGAAAGCCAACTTCAAGGTCTAGAAATAATATGAAGACACCAATGCGAGAATAGTATAGAAAGAAGGTAAAAACAGACGATGAAGTCAGATGATCCTGTTGCGATTTCAGAATGAGACCTTCCATCAATTTATTCATATCTCTTGATTGGATGATTCAAATACAATTCGGCAAAATGTGGTGGATAGAGGAATTGATTATCTACAACATTAATGAAGGAAGTTGTGTCAAATTCGGACTAGCGAAATGGTGAAAAACAGGACTAGAGAAATGGTGAAAAACTTTGTCCTAATTCGACCAGAATTCGTATTTTTCCCCTTTTTCTATAAATAAGTTCTTCCTAACCCTATTTTGGGGGATGGAACTTAGAGAGGAGCAATAGCACGAAATTTTGAGAGGTTTTTACCCTTGTTCTTCAATTCATTGACATTCTTTGTAAGTTCCTAGTTTTTAATTAATGACAAATAATTCTATTCTTCTCAATTCTATTGATTCTTCAATTATGAGTCGGTAGTAGTTTTAATTAGGGATTTGGGATTAATGAAGGGGTTAATAATGATGTATGACTAGTTTCTTGATGGATTAATTGCATGAATGCCGTTTAATTTGTGTTTGAATAATTTAACTGATATCTTTTGTAACCTGGAACCACGGTTAGACTTACAATTACTTGTAGATTAAACTAAGAGAAATCGAGTTTATTTTGAGACACATTCACACACACTTAATCGTTCACTAAGAGATTAGTAGCGATTAAGGGACCGTAAGCTCGCTCGTCTTGGCAATAATTTAGGATCCTGTCGAATGAGAGATCAGCATGGTCCCCTAAATTATTGTACTCTACGCCGCGAAAGAGGTAAGAACTTAGTAATGATTAGCTAGACTCACTTAAATTAATTTCGTGTAATTAAGCCTGATCTGCCAGAAACCTGAGTACCCCAGAATCAATCCTTGTTCCCTAAGGTCATTAATTAGAAAGAACCCCCAGTTTAATCGTTTAATTCACATTAGTTTAATTTCAATTCAACCAATCAATCTCGCATGACGCATTTGTTTTATTTATTTTTAATCGCTGAATTTAAGTAATTCATGATTCCCTTTTGTCCGTCCCTGTGGAGACGATACTCGTACTTACACCACTATATTACAATCTTTTTAAGTGCGAGAAAACTCACATCAGTGATGGTATCCACGCGGAGCTCGGTCTTGCTAACCTTCTTTGTTATCTAGAGGTAGCAGGCGCGTGAAAGTGTTTGGTCCCCCCTCGAGTAGCCGATGCCTCCGGCAGAGGGGAACTGGAGGCAGAGGTGCCTTATGGAGATTACGGCTTCCAAATCCTCTAGGGCGGGGCGGCCGAGGATAATGTTGTGAGCACAGTCGAGGTTGACGACGACGAACTCCACTTCAAGCTTGGCTCTATGGAAGCCATCGTCGAAGAGAACTGAGAGGGATATTACCCATTCGGAATCAATGGTGTTCCCGGTGAAGCCAGGCAGGGGGTCCGGATAGGCCGAAGGGATTCCCGTTTCAAATGCAGCTCCCTCAATGTGCTGAGGTGCATCACTTTGACGGAGCTGCCGGTGTCAACGTAGGTTCTATGGATGATGGTGTTGTTGATCTCACTCTGAATCACGAGTGCGTCTCTATGAGGGAGAGACCCTGGGGGAGATCAACGTTCGTGAACACTATGGGCTCCTCCCTCGACCGTTTGGCGGGGGGGCATGTGATCGACTTCCCCTACATAAAGGGATTGTGCCCACTTCTTCCTTTGGCTCGCTGAGTCTCCTCCCGTGTTGCCACCGGTGATCATATGGATGTGGCGCTTGTTCTCTTGAGGATGCTGGTGCCCCTCTTCCTCGTTGAGGTTCCCAATCTCCCGCTTCTTGCCATTCGGATCGCCGAGGGGAATGGTGTTCGGGTTAATCCAGGCGTTTGCTTTCGTAGGGGGCCCTTGGTGGGGGAACCCCTGACGAACTGGGACAGATGGCCCCTCTCTATCAATCTCTCGATAGCTGCCTTCTACTGGTGGCAGTCATCAGTCTGATGTCCTGGGTGACGGTGGAAGCGGCAATAAGGTTCGTTTGGATTGATGGTATACACCTCCTGAGGTGCTCTGGAATCTCTCTCCACTACACCCCTCTCCTCGGCGTAGTCCAGGATGACGCTGATGGGGTGCGTCAGGGGGGTCCAAGAGTGTTCTAAAAGCGTGGGTTGTGCCCAGGCCCCCAGATTGTTCTTGTAACCTCCCCTGGGCTTGGCCATGCCGGGGATAATCACCAAAAGGAGCTTGCAGCTTCGCCGGATGGGGTGGAGCCCCCAAATTCCGTTGGTTCTTACCTTCTGGTTTGTGGGGCTGTTCAGGGTTTTGGAGATATTTGTCTACCTCCTCAGCTTCGGCGTACCTGTCTCCCCTTTGAAGGGCCCTTATGTAGTTGTGGGGTGGCTCGGTGATGAGGCTTCTCGAGAAGTTCCCGGAACAGAGGACCGTCTGTAAGAGAGCCATCATGGTCCTATCGTCGGCGCCATCGACTTTGTCCGTCTCCTACCTCCAACGTTCCAAGAAATCTCGAAGGGTCTCCTCCCTCTGTTGTCTTATTGTTAGCAAGTGGGAGAAATGCTTCTTTGACCAGTGCCTTCCCGAGATTTGCGTCAGGAAACGCTGCATGAGTTCTTACCAAGAATCAATACTCCCTTCAGGCAGTCGGTTGAACTATTCGTATGTTGGTCCTTCCAATGTGGAGGGGAACCAACGGCACAAATACTCATCTGAGGCCCCCATCATCATCATGCTATTTTGGTACCTGCTATAGTGCTCCTGGGGGTCAGTCTTCCCTTCATATGGCTTGATGGTCTGCCCTCGGTATTTCCCTGGGATCTGAGCCACCAATACCCTTGGGGTAAAAGGCGTCCTCGTGCGAAGTTGGATGACAGGTTTCCCAGAGCCTTCAACAAGCTTCTACTGCATTTCGTCCACCTTGGCCAGCATGGCGGCGTATATGGGGTCTGCCTCTGAGGCGAAGGCCATCGAATGGGCCAGACGAGCCTCCATCTCGTCGAGCCGACGCTGGAGGGCCTCAATAATATCATCCATAAGATCCTTTGGTATTGCCCCCGCCCCAAGCGATTGTACGCGGGCCGAGTGAGCCTGCTTGATCTGGCGCCTGGCGTCATCAGCATGTAGCAGTCCCTTGCCCTTGTCCTGAGGGGGACGCCTCTCATCTGCCCTCGAGACGGATCCTCCGCTCTCTTGAGGTCTTTGGAACACTTTACCACCGAGGCGGTCTTGGACCCCTTGGGGATTACATGCTCCTCCGAGCCTGTCAAGGGTGGAGGTCCGAGGCTTATCTTTGTTCGCGCCGCGCTGGTCCCGAGACTGAACCTCCTGGGATGCGGTGTCCTGAGCAAGGAACCCTTAGTTATTCCCGATTCTTGGAACCAGGGGTACGAATGGGTGCGGAAGTGGGGGCATGGAATGACATTCTCCCCAATGTGGGCCTGAGGTGGTACCAAAGCCCCGAAGGCACCAGGGTTCTGGGTGAGAGTGTGGATGAAGGCAGAGAAAGCCGATTGTACGTCGATAGTTAGGATCGGAAGACTAATTTGGTTTTCACTCCGGTCCTTCCTACGGGTTTCGAGGCCGACACGAGCATCAGGAGCATTCTTCTGGAGCTGAAGGCGCAGGTCAGCAGCGACCTGCTCCATTTCAGCGAGGGCCCCGCCTTCGGGAGCCTTGTTTGAGGCTTCAGCGGTGCTAACCTCACCGAAGTCTAGATTCTTTTCCTCTAGGGTCTTGGATTGACCTCGAGTTCTACCCATTCTGAGGAGTGTTTTTCTAAGGGGGAGGGTTTCTTACTTGATTGTTCGACCTCTCAACGAGAGCACCAAATGATGGATAGTGTACCAGGGGGGTAGTTTACCCGAGGGATATTATAGCAAATATAAAGAGAGAGGTCAGAGCAAGTAAGATAGAGTGAATATGTATTAAATGAAGTCGTTTTGTCGTCCTTTACAATGGAGGAATTGGCTGCTATTTATAGCAGCCATAAATGCTAGGTGCGATAATGAGGGTACACGTGTCAAGCAACCAGTGATGGAGGGTCAATTCAGCCAGGGTGGCGCCGACATAGCATGTGGCCGCATTCAATGAGGTGGTTTGGGTGTGACATTTGTACTTGATGCGGTGATTCAGCGCATGTGGAAAGGAGATCCTTTCGAGGAGAGCGCCTTCGACTTAAACTTCAATCATGAAATCAGTTAAATAAATTATTGAAAAAAATTGCTCTAAAATATAAATAAAAAACACATAGACGCATTTGTCACTTTCGTTTATTTTAAACCCATTAATTAACATTGCATGATCGAACTTTTCGTGCCACTGTTTAGGGGCTTGTTTCAATCCATACAATGATTTAATTAATTTACACACTTTCCTTTCTTGGCCTGGAACACGAAAGCCCTCGGGCTGTTCCATATAGATTTCTTCGTCTATATCGCCATTTAGAAAAGCGGTTTTTACGTCCATTTGATGAACTTCGAATTTCCGCAATGCGGCAATTGCTAGTATCATCCTAATGGAATTTATTCTCGTCACAGGAGAATACGTGTCAAAGTAATCATGGCCCTCACATTGCTTGTATCCTTTGATTATGAGTCTGGCCTTGTACTTATCGATGGAACCGTCCGGTTTCATTTTCCGTTTAAAAATCCACTTGGATCCCAAAGGTTTATTTCCCGGAGGAAGATCAACCAATTCCCATGTGTGATTTTTAAGGATAGAATCCACCTCACTTTTGATGGCTTCTTTCCACATAGGACCTTCAGTAGACGTCACGGCTTCCGTATAAGTCCGTGGCTCATTTTCTACCAAACATGTTAGAAAATCCGGTTCATTTTCTACCATACATGTTAGAATATCCGAGTCAACTTCTACCAGGTAGGTGAGAAAATCCGGTCCGAAGGATTTTTCAATTCTAGCACGTTTGCTACGTCTGGGTTCGGGTTTTTCTCCGGATCCCTCGCTAGTATTTTCCATAGCTACGTCAAATGTTCGTTTTGACGTGCTTGGTCCTTCGTTGGACTTGCATGGAAATACGTCTTCAAAGAATGAAGCATTCCTTGATTCAATTATTGTGTTTTTATGTACATCCGGATTATTCGAATCGTACACTAAAAACCGATACGCACTACTATTTTGTGCATATCCAATAAAAATACAATCCACCGTTTTTGGACCTATTTTTATTTTCTTAGGTGTTGGTACAAACTCCTTAGCAAGACACCCCCACACTTTTAAATATTGATAGGAAAGCCGTCTGCCTTTCCACAACTCGTACGGAGTTTTATCATATTTTTTCCGGGGAACCTTATTTAAAAGGTAATTGTTTGTCAAGATTGCTTCGCCCCACATATTTTGTGGCAAGCCCGAACTTACTAGCATCGCGTTCATCATATCTTTCAATGTGCGATTCTTTCGTTCGGCAACACCGTTTGATTGAGGTGAATAGGGTGCGGTACGTTCGTGTACTATACCCACACTAGCGCAAAAGTCACCAATTGGTGCTTCATACTCACCACCTCGATCACTCCTAACCGTCTTAATCCGTCGATTAAATTGGTTTTCCACTTCATTCTTATAAAGAATGAATTTATCGATTGCTTCGTGTTTATTTTTTAATAAATAAACGTAGCTATAGCGTGTGCTATCATCGATAAAGGTAATAAAATATTTATTACCGCCACGTGTTTGTATTGATTTAAAATCACAAACGTCACTATGAATTAATTCAAGTGGTTCCGTTTTTCTTTCAACCGATTTGAAAGACGTTTTCGTTAGTTTTGCCTCTACACAAGCTTCACATTTGTGCTTCACATCAATTGTGAATTTAGGAATGTGCTCCATGTTAATTAATCTACGTATAGAATTAAAATTAACATGTCCTAGTCTACCATGCCACACATTGGAAGACTCAAGCAAGTAAGCAGAAGGGATTTTATTATTATTAATAATAATAGTCATTACATTGAGCTTAAAAAGCCCATCACATGTATACCCCTTGCCCACATACATTCCCGACTTAGACAAAACCAGTTTGTCCGATTCAAAAACCATGCGGAAGCCATGCTTGTTCAACAACGAATCGGAAATCAGGTTTTTGCGTATTTCCGGAACAAACAGCACTTGGTTGAGAGTCATCTCTTTGCCCGAAGTCATCTTCAGGACCACCTTGCCCACGCCTTCAACCGCGGAATGAGCCGAGTTACCCATCCACACTTTCTCACCATTTGATGGCTCAAAAGTTGTGAATAACTCCCGGTTTGAGCAAATGTGCCGGGTTGCACCGGTGTCCACAAACCACTCCTTGGAATTGGATCCAACGAGGTTGACTTCCGTAACCACAGCCGCTAGGATGATGTCTTCATCCTTTTGCCCACCTTGCACCAAGTTGACTTGAGAGTCCCTCTTCTTCTTGGGTGCCTTGCAATCCGCGGACTTTTGTCCGTTTTTATTGCAATTGAAGCATTTTCCGTTGAACTTCGTCTTGGAAATGCCTCCCTTGGGACCGAGCTTGCTCTTCCCATTATTTTTAGTTTTGGAGCCCTTTGCATGCTCCACCACATTTGCCTTGGCGCCATGAACAATTGGGAGTTTCCCATCGTTCTTCCGGTTATCCTCTTCAATCCGCAGACGGAGGATCAATTGCTCCAAGTTCATTTCCTTTCGCTTGTGCTTAAGGTAGTTCTTGAAATCCTTCCAAGCCGGCGGCAATAAATGAATAATTGACGCCACTTGGAATGACTCACTAACTGTCATTCCTTCATCTCGAATTTCGTTGAAGATCATTTGCATCTCTCCTCAACTTGACTCAAGACCGTCTTCGAATCCACCATTTTAAAGTCAAGGAATCGACCAACAACAAATTTCTTTGCGCCGGCATCCTCGCTTTTATATTTGTGGTCCAAAGCATTCCATAGCTCCTTAGCCGTAGCTAATTTGCTATAAACGTCGTACAAAGCATCATGCAGCCCATTCAACACATAGTTTCGGCAAAGGAAGTCCGAATGCTTCCATGCCTCAACCACGTTGAAAGATTGCGCATCCACCTCACCCCCGGTTGCTACCGGCGCATCCTCGGTCAAGAACCTCGCAAGACCGATAGTAGTGAGATAGAAGAGCATCTTTTGCTGCCACCTCTTGAAGTTTAACCCATTGAATTTCTCGGGTTTCTCCACAGAGTTGCTTGGCACAGTCACCATATGGATAGCCCTTTGGTTGGCCAAAGTAGATGCACCGTGTTGTAAACCATTTTTCACCGGTACTCCACTTTCAGAGTGATTGTCGTTCAGAACATTCTGCCCAACACCAATCTCGTTTTCTTGAGAAGTCATTTTCGTTCTTTAACGTTTTTCCGAAAACACAAAAAATAAGTTCGTTCACCAAAGTGACAAACTACGTTTTAAGATTGTATCCGTATGATACAAGCTCAACAAATACGTTTTAAGATTGTATCCGTATGATACAAGCTCAACAAATACGTTTTAAGATTGTTGGGTGTGTTTCGGAAAATAAAGAAAATTAATTAAAATAAATTAATTAAATAAAATGACTAAAGAAAAACAAGAAAGGAGATGAAGCAGAATTAGTCAAAGCTCGTGTTACGCACGATGTCCTTAAAACGTATTTGTTGCCTCCCACAGTGCTAGGAGCGTTGCAACAATCATTTCCCAGGATACGATGACTACGAACTAGTGTTTGAGCACACAAACAAGAGTTCCAGCGAACGAGAACCAAGTAAAGAACACAGAAGGAATTTTCAGAGTAGCTGTAGGTGTTTTTAGCTCAAGAATACGTGAGGAATGTATTGTGCGTTGTTTCAAACCGTGTGTTTGTTGCCAAGCACCTGCCTGCTATTTATAGGAGGATTTGTTGTGTGTTAAATGGGGTGTTAATGGACCTGAACGTTGGACATCAATGACCAGTCCGTTGGGCATTTAATCGTCCATAAACTGTCCATTTAACGCAGCATTAAAAGAGAAGAACGTTGGGCATTAATTGTTGTAACGGAAGAAATGCGCGACAGAAGACCCCAACAGAACACCCCTTGGAGGGTTTCTGTCCGAAGGCAGCAGAACACCCCTTGGAGGGTTTCTGTCCGAAGCCAACAGAACACCTCTTGGAGGGTTTCTGTCCGAAGCCAACAGAACACCTCTTGGAGGGTTTCTGTCCGAAGCCAGCAGAACACCCCTTGGAGGGTTTCTGTCCGAAGCCAGCAGAACACCCCTTGGAGGGTTTCTGTCCGAAGCCAACAGAACACCCCTTGAGAGATAGATTTTTGGACGGCATTCGTGTCCGCATGTCGCCCGCGCACATGAGTCGCGGTTTTTCTTCTCCGTTTCGGGATTTGATCGGCACCCCCCCCCTGCGCGTAAGAGATAGCCTTTCCCTTTAGGAATCTTAACTCCTTAAAAGAGGCTTCCCTTTATAAGGGGGTGAAAATCCCTTGAGTTATTCGGTGTGAGATAAAACACACTAGAAACTCATCATTTTTCCCAGTTTTTCCATTTCAACGAGTGAACTTCGAGAATCAATTTCTCATATACCCGTTATCCGTTTTGAGTGTACCACATATCGAATTGTAGCCCTTAACAAGGACAATCCGAAACCACTTTGACCTGACCCAAATCGGAAGTGGACCCCACATTTAATGCAATTTTTAACACATTTTTCCAACATATACCATACATATTGGCAGACATAGCAACAGACACCAGAGTGAACACAATAAAAACAAAAGACAAGCAGGAGATCAGTAGCAAAAGACAAGGTCAATGAAAAATAGCACACAAAGAGACAGAGAACCAAGGAGCTAGAGTTCACCAGTGTACTCGGTTGTGGGCTGACAAGCCACGCAGATCCGAAGGCCACTTGAGTGACTGGCAGAGAACCTGTCAGTCCTAACCTCAGGTGCCGAGTCACACAAGTTAAAAATCCCAGTTCATAAGGGTACCAAGCAAGCACAAAGGACAGTAAAGGTGAGATAAACACGCAAGGGAGACATAAGCACATATTACAAGTTCAAAACCTCAAGCCCGCATACACAAAACCAGTACGAATCACAGATCTATACATGCAGAGACAGAAAACACACATGCAGATCAAACTTCACACACAAAGGTGAAGTGTACGCACCTGGGAGTAGTCAGTTACAACTGACAGCCAGACCAACTGGGTTAGCAGCAAAAGCAAAGCGGGGAAGGGGATGAAACGAGTAAAAAATCACCAAATCACACAATACCAGAGGCACCCGGCTACCTAGGGTGTTTATCACCAATTTACCTGAGCGAGAACCCGATGATGGGCTTCTCGACTTACCACTCAACGGAATTCTGCGGCGGATGGCGGCGGAGGAGGTCTCGGGCTGCAGACGAGGACGACAGGAGGTCCGGCTCTGATACCACTGTCAAGTTTTCACCTCTCCAGCTCAGACCAAGCTCAAACAGCACATAACCAAGCACCACCGGAAGGGACAGTCACACTCAGGCCAGCCCAGCCCAGCCATCTCAACGCACACCATGGTTAGAAAGGGGAAGCTTAGAGAGAAATAACACAGAAGGACCGAAGGAGAAGAGACAGAAAGTCTCTCTCTCAATCTCTCTAACCTCACTCTCTCTCTAACCGAAGATCTCTCCCCGCTCAAGAGGAAGAAGAGGGACTTAAGATGTTTTTACTTGGACTGTAATTTGTTGGTCTGGTCTGGTCTGGTCTGAAGTGGTCTGGTCTGGTTTCTTTTTATTTTTATAACTATCCAAGTCTGGTGTGGTCTGGTCTGGTCTGGTCTGATCTGGTCTGGTCTGGTCTAGTCTGGGACGAATTTTAGTCCAACTAAAAACATCCTTAAGTACCAAGGGTTGCAAGGGAACCCTAATAGAGGGTTCCATAAACAGGGCTAGCGAGAAACACATGAGCCGGTGACAAGAGGCAAGCAAATAGGCCCAACAAGAATGATTATGGTATAGTATGTACTTGTCATAGTCTTAATTTAACAACTTAGTAAGATATGACAAATTCTCATTCAATGGTGATTACCTTTTTTGGATGTGCTATAAATTAGTACATTGTCCATCACATGTTAAGAATGCCGTTTCAAAAGCGTAAAAGCACCAAATAAGAGAGTTGAAGCTTTAGTAAAAAAAATAACGTTAAAGAATGTAATGAATCAATGAGAGAAGTTTGAATTCTCGTTAGGCATGACAATATATATAATACGTATGAAGTTTTGCATCTCATTAATAATATTAATAATTAAATGTTAGCCACCAAATTTCCACTTAATAGGTGTCATGTATAGAGGTGGTTCGGTACGGTATACCGAATATTTTCTCTCATACATTTGCCTACCAAAACTTTCGGTATACAAAATTTATATACCGTTACTTTACCGAAGTTTCGGTATACCGCATTTCGGTATACCGAAATTTCAGTTCGGTAACGGTACGGTATCAGTAAATTAATAATCTATTGATGTTATATTCAATATTGAACAATAATTATTAGTAGTATATTTAAGCAGCTCAACACGCCACATATTTAAAAGTAACACATTCTCCTAAAGTAACTTGAACAATATAGATATAATTAAATCAATAGTGGTCTCTAACATAAATAAATAAAATTATTCAAACAACATGAAAATATGTGCATTGAGATTTGATCACTTATTTAAACAAATACAGTGAAGATTGTTTTGAAAATGCTCTTGGAACCATAAATAGCATTGCTCTTAAAATGGGACTTGAACTCGAGTTTCCTGAAAAATGGTTAACGCGTAGGAAAAAAAATACTTTGATGACGATAATAATGATGATCGAAGGGGAAATAGGAGGAATGAGAGGAGGGAGGAGGGGAAGGGGATCTCTTTCGACAATTGAAAATGTTGTGATGTGTAGTGTTTTAATGTCTTTTCGATGTAGATTCTACAAGACAAAAGACTTTCAAAGTATATGTGAGTCTTTTTCGGTTCAAGTAACTTAAATTCATTAATTCATCATCACTCCAGTGCCGCAAAGACTCTCATCTACGATGGAGTAGGAGGGTCAGATGTACGCAACCTTACCTCTGTACTAAAGAACATAAAGACTGTTCCCGGATGATTCATCATGAAAATCGCATTGAGAATTACATGAATTGACTGCTGCTTCATAACAAAGAAGTGCAGACAATTTAGTGAACCATTTTGCTTTATTGCATCATATTCTAAAACCAAAAAATAGTGAATCTTTGGCTCCATTGTAAATGATGGAGTAAATTCGTTGATTCATAATAATTTAAATTGAAAGATTGATGTAAAATATTTATAGATGCTTTAGAAGGCGATGAGAAATAAGACAATTATAAGACAATGATTTGTTTTGAGATTTGAAAACGTTGCAAAATATTTTAGAAGATGATGAAGATATGGTCATTAAAATTATTTAATTCTAGGCTTTGGTGAAACAAGTTTTTCGGAGTTAAGGTTTTCAAAAACTATCTACAATAAATAATGTCTCAACAAGGCAATATCCAGTATTGATGTGTTAGGAAAGCTTGATCGTGAAGTTATCATTTGTGATTATTTCACCTGACAATGCTCAATTTAAAACTAAATAGATGTGTAAAAGACAATAAGTCACCACAAAAATAAATGACTGTATATACCCTATTGCCTCAACCATGTTGACTATTCAAACTAAACGATTGTGATTTGTGACAGTGGGCTAGTTAGAGGGATATGATCATATGAATATGTCGAATATATATATGATTTGGTTATATAATGATCACATGATGATATGATCATATGAAGTCATTTCCTTACACCCTAAATAAGTTTTGTCGTCTTCAGCGCAATAGCGAAATCTTCCAAATGATCGATATTGATGTGCTCACGAATAAAACGCCAGATGTCGTGCTCATTTACTTTCTGCTAATGTATCTATACCAACCAAACATTATAATAAGCAGTTCAGATATTTATTGGTTTGAAAAAATCACAAAGATAAAGTACTTATTACTGGAGTTTTGTATCGTGTGATTTATTACTTGCTGAAAATAAACCTTCACAAACATTCTAATAACTCAAACTCTGTTGAGGCCAAATACAATACCATTTAAAAGGACTGCAACGTCAAGATATGAGATTTAATACTAAAAGGTAAACCCGATAAGAGGAGTAATCAATATACTTCGTATTAATATAATACTTAATTCCTTCACAAGTGTTCGGTGTGAGAATTCAACACCCCTCCTCATGATCAGATATTTTGTCTAGAACTATCAAATAAGCCATCGAGGTTTCATAAAAAGTGCAAATAAGCCCCTTTTCAAAAGGCTTTTTCCGGCCGTCGCCATTTGGGGTGGTTTCCGGTGTAATTGTTTGATGAATTTTTTTGAGCATTTTATTCATTAAGTCTAGTTTACTCATAGCAAATTTCAGGTAAATATTCAATCGGGATGGCAGTCAAATGAATTTTTGAAGATAACTGCGTAGTTAGACAGCGCAGTATATTTCAGAAAATCATTTGACTGCCTTCGTGATTGCATTTTTAGCTGACATTTGGTATGTGGAAACTAGACTTAATGAAGAAGATGTCCCAAAAAATTCATCAAAAAATTCCACCAGAAACTGTCTCAAATGGCGACAGCCGGACAAAGCCTCCTGAAAAAGGACTTATTTGCATTTTTTATGAAAGTTCGAGAGCTTATTTGACAGTTCTCCCTTATAACTATTTTAATGCTTATACTCGGCCCGGAAACTTTTCATATATGGCTGCATGCTCTACCTAAATGTTGGACCTAGGGCTGTTAACAAACCGAGCTTTTATCGAACTATTCAAGTTCGAGCTCGGTTTCGAACCTAACGAGCCGAGCTTAACGAGCTTTCGAACTCGAACCCGAGCTGAGTTTTAAGTTCGAAAACTTAATCGAGCCGAGCTTGAACATAGTAGTATTCGGCTCGGTTCGAACTCGAGCCTATCGAACACATGAAATTATAAATTTAATTTATATTGATGGATAAGTGTACCCGGGGGGTGTTTATCCGAGGGGTTACTGCGGGGAATAACTAGAGAGAAGTCAGAGCAAAAGTAAGAGAGAATATATATCGCTGAGAAATTGTTGAGCGTATTGAGCATGCCTTACAAATGGGGAAAGAGTGCTGTTTATAGTAGTAATAAATGCAAGATAGGGACACATGTCATTATTCTGGCGGTCGAGGGGTCACCTCAGCGGGGTGGCACTGGCACTCGCATGTGGCCTCATTAAATGCGGTGGTTGGATGTGACGTTTGTACTTGGTACGTTGATCCAGCGCATGTGGGTGGGAGATTCTGTCGAGGAGATGCCTTCGGCCGTAGATGATTGGCTGAAGGCTCTTCATACCGGGGGCCCTAGGTGCCGAGGGCTCTAGGTGCCGAGGGCTACTGTTTCGCTGCTTTCTCCTGGACACTCTGAGTACTTTAAAGCAGCTGTATTGTGAGTTTATTAGCCTTCGGCCAGGGGGCCGAAGGCACACCAGTGTTCGTCGTGGGTTGTTTGGCACATGGGGCGCCGTAACTTGGGTCTGCCATGCTTCCTGGGCCTATTTGGGCCTTTTCCACAGTAGTGGGAGTCTATGGGTCGTGGGTTCCTTGGCCATATAATCCATCAGGAGTCCCTCACTCCTTTTGCTGAAAGGTACTTGAGGGAAAAGGAGTAATTGCGATTGTCCTCTGATGCTGCCTTGCTTGTAGCTTGTAAACCTGTGAGAAATATGCGTTTGCACATGATTCTGCCGGGGGCAGCCCTTGAGTCCCCCATACCTTGGGACAGAAGGGTTATGTTGCTGTTTTGGGGAGATTTTGACATTTTGCATTTTGGGATTTTTCCCGAAGGGGTCCTCCAGTTCCCCACTCCTTGAGGCACATGTAATGTGGTGAAGAGGAGTAGAATAGCGCCCGTTGTCGCATAGGGCCGAAGGTTGACTCTTTTTGTTTCATTTTGGGGGGATGCCTCGTTAAAAACTCATTAGGAAAAACCTGTGGGAAAAAATCCTACTGAGGGAAAAAGAGTGCACCGAATTCCCCCAATTATGACTCGAAAAGGTGAAACCTTGGTCTGAGATGAAGGACAAAGTTGATGCCGAAGGCTGCCCTTGATCTGAGGGCGCGTGTTTTGAAAATATCCCGGGAGATGCCGAAGGGGAGTCCCTCAATCCATGGGGTTCAGGGTGTGATGAATGTAAGTGGTAGTGTTGCGTTGCCGGGGGGATTCTCTACCTGTTGACAAGCTGGGGATGAGGGCACCCGTGGGTCCCGTTGTTGTATGTTGAAGGATGTCCACCCAAGAGGGGCTTTAAATTCGATGTCCCCGAGGGGTCTCCTTATTGCGTGGTCGGGAATAGTTGGTGAAGGTTCCCGAGGGGTTTACTCGTTGTTAAGCCGTGGGCTCCTGAAGGAGAGAGCCCGAAGGCACTTGTGATGTTGTATGAGGTGTACCGGCCGGGAGCACCTCTATGTTTTCAAAATATAGCCGTTGAGATATGACCATTGGAAGTGGAGTCCATGTGGCATGTGCTCGTTGGCTCCCGGCGGGCAGGCGTCACTGGTTGGTCGAACCGGCAGTGTGTAATGATGATTTTCGTAACCGGAGGCCCGGTTTTGGGCCCAAGCCTGGATCTGGGTGCCTATAAATACCCCAAGGGCAAGGCAATTATCCTTGTGCGATCATACTATAGCGAAGCTCTGGCCAAATATTTCTAGAGAGAGAAAGTTCCCTTCGGTCAAACTACCAGCTTTCAAGGTCAGTCTTCGATCCATTCTCCATTGCCTTCAGCATACTTTGCTTTCCTTTTCTTTTCGGTGAGTTCAATCTTTCGTAGCCTTAGGCTAAGCGCTATAGTTCCTTAGGTAGCCCCCTGTTGTAGAAACCCTCGTCACTTAGCCTTCGAGGATGTCTTCGCAAAGCGACTCACAAAACATCTCGAGGGAGCCTTCGATGGAGGAGGAAAGTATCTCAGATGTGGAGTCCACGAGTGAGCAATCCTCGCCCGGGAATGATGCTGCATTGGCCATGGAGGTACAGAAAGACCTCGTTGCCGAGGCTGAAGCTGAGGACTTCGAACAGGTGATCGAAGACGAGGAGATGGCCCTCACCGTTCAAGTTGCAGAGCAGGAGGAGCAGAAGGAGAGGACGAAGGTTACTATTGCCGTCCTTCCCCTCCGGAATGCGGGTGAGGCCAGCACCTCCCGGCCCTTGAACCCAACGCCTCTCAGGGTAGCCCCCGGCGCGAAGAAGACGAAGAAGGCGGGAGCTTCTAAGAAGAAAGGTGCTGCCGACCAAGGAAAACCGGTTGGGATTCCCGAGGGGTATTCATGGTTGAATACTGCTGCCCTCGCGATAAGTTCGAGGGCTGATCGGGCTGAGTGCTATGTGACGCAGTTGCACGTGGGGCCTTCAGCGGATGTGGTTGAGCCGGGTCCGAATGAAGTACTCTCCCTGTCTCCCGAGGGGTGCATCACAGTCCATATCCTCTCCGTTTCAATGGGCCTCTGGTTCCCCTTGCACCCCTTCCTCTTGGAGTATCTCAGGTACGTTGGCCTAGCCCCCTGCCAACTTACCCCAAACAGCCATAAGTATATTGCGGCCTTCCTGCATCTCTGCGAATCCAGGGGGGTTGCCCCCAGTCTGGACCTCTTTTTCCCGAGCTCAACCTATGCCGGAGGGGGGGGGGGGGCATGCTAACTCCGAAGGCTATGCGAACCTTCAACCGATTGCCTCGTGGAGACTCTTCGACGACGTGCCCTCGTCCCACAAGGGCTGGAGGGACCGGTTTTGTTACGTGAAGATGCCGGGTAATCCACTCCCGAGGGAGTTGCGGGATCGTTTCAGGCGACACCCGAAGGTGGGGAGTGCTGCCCTCGAGAAGGCCGAGAAGATCATCTATGCTATCCCTGAGGGGCGCAAAAAGCACATGATGGTCAAGGAGCTGACCCTCGACGATGATTTGTATGGGCTAGGCCTCCGCCGTTTTCGTTTCTTAGGGGAGACGGATGCTAAGTACCCTGTCCTTGATCATTTTGTAGGAGGTAGGTCTCCGAAGGCTCTGCCTTTTTGTACTTAGGATTTTTGCGTAGATTAATTTCTCTTCTGACCCTCCGGTCTCATTCGTTTGCCTTATTTACAGGTGCTGAAATGGATCTGAAAAACTTCACGGGCTTCATGAAGAAGTCGACGAAGGAGCCCAAAAAGAAGGATGCGGGCGTCCAGAAGCCCCTCGATGCACTCCCCAAGAAGGGTGGGGATCCCTCGGCTACTGCCCCTACTGATGTTTCCGCTAAGAGAAAGCCGGTGGGCAAAGGCCCAGGTCCCGAAGGGAAGAAACCCCGGAGAGGGGATGCTGAGAAGAAGACCCCCTGGTTGTGGTCGTGGGGGAGGACTCTGCTTCCGGGCTTCATGTTTTTGCGGAGACCACTGCCTCTGGTCCCCCTTCGGCAATGAGGGGCGAGGGGGGCTTACCCCGGGAGGACATACCTTCTTCCCTCCTGAAGGGGACCGTGGATCCGATAGAGTTCCTGCGGGATGCTACTCCCTCGTTCGATAGGGCCACCCTCGGCAGGCTTGAGGACGAAGCCCTCGAGTCCAAGATCCTCCGATCTTCCCTCACTGTGAGTTGTCCCCAATGTTTCCGCTTTTCATTAGAGTACTTTGTATGGTGTCCTGATTCCCCTGTTATCTCCAGGCTTGTATTGTCCTCGGTGAGCAGGCTCGAAGGCTAGAGGAGTGGCACCTTCAGAAGGCCCAGGATGTTGAGAAGATGACAAAGCTGGTTCATGACAACCATGACGCTGTGAGGCGGATGGCCCAGCTGGAGGAGGACCTTCGGCAAGCGAGGGAGGAGGCCGAGAGAGCAAGAAAGGAGAAAGCCGAAGCTGCCAAGGTTGCTGCCGAGGCCGCACATAAAGCCGCTGACGAGGCCGAAGCTGCAAAAGCGGAAGCCGTTGTCAAATCCCGAGAGGGCGCTGTTGCCGCCTTTCATGCTGAGGGGTGGAAAGCTGAGGGCGAGGAGGAATGGGTGGCCTCGGTAGTTGCGGCCTTGGTGGATGTCTGGGTTAAGGGCCCCGTGATCGAGTGGATGACCCAGAAGGGCAAGAGTTACTACGAGGGCAGTGAGTATTTCACCGAAGCCCTCATTTACCGGAGGCTTGCTAGGCACTTCCATGTTGATCCGGAGAAGTTTGACCCTGCGGCATATGGCATCCCCCCTCTGCAACCAGACATTCGTATTCCCCTCCCCCCGGGCGAAGAGAGGCCGGTTCTTGAAGACTCGGTCCTAATGGCGGAGGCACCGAGTGATGATGATGAAGGGGCCGAGGGGGATGTTTCCTCTAAGCCTGCCGAGGGGGTCTCTGTTGAAATTGTTGATGATGTCGTGGTTGTATAATTTGAACACCCGTTGTATAAACATCTATGTAACTTTCGGCTTCGGCCATGATTGCCAGCAACTTTTACTCCCTGTTTACGAATGAATGCCTGCCTTCGGGCCTTTTATACATAATTTGCTTTTTCTTTGAATGTATGATTTCGTCTTTTCTTTGTGAAATGAATGCCCTCGAATTTGCCCTGTGAATGAATGCCTTCGTACTTTCGGCTTAGGACTTAGAAAACTTTTCTTAGTGTTGTTCTTCCACCAAACCTTTCGTTGTGTGGCCCCTCTGGCGGCATGGAGATTCGACCGAGGGCCAAATATTTAGGACTTAGGAAATTTATCTAAGTGTTGTTCTTCCACCAAACCTTTGGTTGTGTGGCCCCTCTGGCTGTGTGGAGATTCGACCGAGGGCCAAATATTTAGGACTTAGGAAATTTATCTAAGTGTAGTTTTTCCACCAAGCCTTCAGCTGTGTGCCCCCTCTGGCTGTGTGGAGATTTGACCGAGGGCCAAATATTTAGGACTTAAGAAATTTCTCTAAGTGTAGTTTTTTCACCAAGCCTTCGGCTGTGTGGCCCCTCAGGCTGCGTGGAGATTTGATCGTGGGCCAAATATTTAGGACTTAGGAAATTTCTCTAAGTGTAGTTTTTTCACCAAGCCTTCGGCTGTGTGGCCCCTCTGGCTGCATGGAGATTTGACCGAGGGCCAAATATTTAGGACTTAGAAAATTTTTCTAAGTGTTACTTGTCACTTAGCCTTCGGTATACGCCTTCCCTTAGTTGCATCGAATGGCTTGGCCATCGTTGCATGATGGGTTGGCTGAGGGCCGACCATTTAGGACTTAGAATTTTTGCCATAATTCATGATTTGCCCCTTGGTGAAGGACGGTGGTCCCGGAGGCGCCTAACTTTGTAGACTTAGAATAATTTCCCTTGGCTTGTAAGACTGGCCTCCGGTAATGTGTAGTAGATGCCTTCGCTAATAGTAGCCTTCGGTGTTGGTGATGTCGGAGGCAGCCAGAAAGTGGGCTCTAGACGTTCCTTGATGGTATTCGTCTAATAGTAGCCTTCGGGGATTAGTAGTTTACAGGTACCGGGGGTGTTCCTATGGGGAGCCCTCGGTATGATCTGTATTGTCTTGTGATGCCGAAGGGCTTCTTGTTGTGATTCGTTGAAGTTCTGTACTCATTCATTTCTTGCTGAGTCTACTCCCCTTCACCCCATTTTTTTTGGTAGTGAAGGGAAGGCTTCAAAAAACTTGGTTTCTTCGCAAGGCTTGGCCTATCGGGAGGCAACATCATACACCATTAGCTCCCCCCTTGGGTTAACCTTCCGAGTTCCGAGGGAATCGAGGTTCGTTTCCTGGGCATGAGACGTAGTTTGTAGCCTGCCTCCCCTTGGGGGATGGCACGGAAAGCGCCTCAGTTTTGAAAGTCGTTCCCTGGACACGAGACATAGTCCGTGGCCTGCCGTACCCTTCGGGTAATGGCGCGGGAAGCGTTTCGTTTTTGAAAGTCGAATCCTAGGCATATTAGTTGCCTGCCATACCCTTGGGGTATTGGCGCGGAAAGCGTTTCAAGGAAGGGTTTTCATTTGCACACTGGTTGCAAATGGCCGAGGGCACTATGTGCCGCCGGCACCGATAGGTGGCGCCTTCGGTATGAATGCGTCCTCGAGGGGTACGGCTTTAGAAACAACACTTGGTGTTTGTTTCAGCTCTCGGTACTTGGTACCGAGGGGTCTTCAAAAGGAAACACTTGGTGTTTTCCGCTGTCTGGAGTTGATAGGAGTTCGTACCCTCGACACTTGGTACCGAGGGGTCTTCTTAAAAACACTTGGTGTTTCCCTTATTCGTCGTAGGCACTTGGTGCCGAGGGGTCTTGTCATAAGGCCTTGGGCCATGAGTCTGCATGAGGGCTCGACCGCTCATATGTGTCTTGTTTCTCGTTCTTGGTGCCTTCAACATGTCTTCAAATTTGAAGGCCTTGGGCCGTAGAATAATACATTCATTAGTTATGCGGGCTTGGCCGCTTTAACATTACTGATAAAATCTAACTAGATGGTGTACATTCCAATGTCGGGGGACCTCGGTCCCGTTGGGACGTTTGAGCTTGTAAGTTCCCGGTTTAATGATGGCTGCAACGATGTATGGGCCCTCAATTTTGGGTGCCATTTTACCGCCCTCGGTTGGCTGGCTTGCTTCCCTTCGTCGTAGGACATAATCCCCCACTTGGAATTCTCGAGAGCGGACTTTGGCGTCGATGTAGCATTTGATTTGTCTTCGGTAGTTTTCCGCTCGTATGAAGGTTTGCTCTCGGCGTTCTGAGATGAGGTGAAGGTCGAGGGCCATGTTGGCGTCGTTGACTTCAGGATCATATTGGGCTATCCTTCGGGTAGGAAGGGTTACTTCTGTGGCAGCTTTAGCTTCAAACCCATAGCACAGGGAGAAGGGTGTTTCACCTATTGCTCGCCGAGGGGTGGTGCGATAAACCCATAGGATATTGTGGAGTTCTTCTACCCAGCCTCCCCCTTCGGCCTCCAGCTTCTTTTTGAGGCCCTCAAGTAATGTCTAGTTGGCATTCTCCACTTGACCGTTGCCTTGGGGGTAGGCAATGGATGAGAATGTGTGCTTGATGCCCCATGCCCCTAGGAGGGAACAGAAGGGGGCTGCCTCAAATTGGGTCCCATTGTCGGAGATGATTTGTTGGGGGACACCAGTGTTCGTCGTGGGCTGTTTGGCACTTGGGGCGCTGTAACTTGGGCATGCCATGCTTCCTGGGCCTGTTTGGGCCTTTGCCACAGTAGTGGGAGTCTATGGGACGGGGGTTCTTGGGCCATATACTCCATCAGGAGTATATACGGAGGTTGGATGTGACATTTGTACTTGGTACGTTGATCCAGCGCATGTGGGTGGGAGACTCTATCGAGGAGATGCCTTCGGCCGTAGATGTTTTTTAGCTGAAGGGGAGGTTTCTTACTTGATTGTTCGACGTCTCAACGAGAGCACCAAAAGATGGATAAGTGTACCCGGGGGGGTGTTTATCCGAGGGTTACTGCGGGGAATAAGTAGAGAGAAGTCAGAGCAAAAGTAAGAGAGAGAATATATATCGTTGAGAAAGTGTTGAGCGTATTGAGCATGCCTTACAAATGGGGAAAGGGGTGCTGTGTAACACCGTCCCCAAATATATTTACTTTTTAGTAAATCATGTAATAAATCTTGAATATTGATTTATGAATTTACGTGGTTGTGAATTTTTGGTTATTTCTTTCGCGTGAATAGTGAACTGCACGTGGGGCCCACACCGGGAGCGGGGACCGTCCGGTAATCTCGGGACCACATATTATATTCATCTTGGTCTAGATAATATTTATATTGTGGTATATATTTTTAGTTGGGCCATAGAAAGGGCTTAGGGTTGACCCGTCGGTCAAACGAAGACCAATTACCGGTATTGGTAATTTACCGGATAACAGTCCGAATTGAATTTCGGAGACTTCTAAATTAAAGTTGGGGAATCTACAATCGTTCTAAAGGTCCATAGTTATTGAAATCACACAATATATTTTATTTGACCCGATAAAATAAAATATAGTTAAAACAGTCCGAGAAATACAACTTTCGGGACTAATTGTACACCTCGGGAGTTAAAGGGTTGACCTCCCACATGAGTGGGGGCCAACCCACGTTTTTTTGTCACAAAAGCCAGGGGTTGGCTGACTGAATTAGTAGAGGAGGGATAGGAGGAGTTGGTTTGAGTGGAGGAGCATCTAAAGGACATGAGGTGGACCTCCCATCCACACTCATTTGTCCAATGAGACAAAAACTACTCTCACAACTCCCTCCCCCCTATCAATCTCGACCAAGGCCATAAGAAAGAGAGAAAAGAAGATCTCAAACCCTCCTCCATAGCTGCAAATTCGAACTCAAGCCATAGGAGTCCAAAAAGAAAGCTTGAAGAAGGAAAACGTTAGGAAAAGTGTGGAATATTAAGGTAATAACCTCATAATAACTTTTCCTCTACTTTTCATTTATCATATGGATTATATATCATATGAAGGACCCCTAGGATTGTTCTACATGTTTAGAAGTGTAGAATGAGGGGTTGGAAGGTAGTTCTAAGTCCGAGAACGGACTTAGAAGCCGAAACGACCGGTTCGCCGGAAATAACCTTTTGGAGGTTATTTATATTGATATGAGTTTTGTGATGATTAAACCATGTTAGGATCATAAATAAAGTGTTTCTAGAGTTCGCCGGAGTTTCGGCAGAGTTCACCGGAGTTTCGTCGGAGTTTCGCCGGAGTCCAACCGAGGAGCGTAGAACGCGCTAAAGCTCATTTAAGGTGAGTGGATGGCTTAATGTCTTGTAACTTTTGGGTTAAGCATGAGATTACCTAATTATATGTTATGTGTGTTCATAAAAATGTTTAAATGAATTAATCATGTGATTAGCCAATTAAAGTGATTAGGCTTGTATGAAGTGAACTATTGAAATATGCATGATTTATGAAGTGAAAATGTTCATAAAAAAATATGTGATATGTTTAGAGATGAAATGTGCATAAAATAGTTATTTATAACTTAGTACATATTGTGACTAAGTTTGACACACATTGGATTTGGAATGGCGGGTCAACCGAGAGTTGACCGGCGCCGGTTTGGCCTTACTTTACCTATATGCTAATTTTAATGCATGAGTTGCATGGATGATTTTGGTTGGGCCTTAAGACTTGGTCTAGTCTTGTTTATTGATTATGATATAGGCCCTATCTAGTATGATATGTGGTAGATCATAGGTCGGGTGGAGTACCCAAGGATCGGGCGGTATCCTTAAAACTCGGTTATATAGGGTGGAGTACCCAAGGATCGGGCGGTATCCTCAAAACTCGGTTATATAGGGTGGAGTACCCAAGGATCGGGCGGTATCCTCAAAACTCGGTTATATAGGGTGGAGTACCCAAGGATCAGGCGGTATCCTCAAAACTCGGTTATATAGGGGGGAGTACCCAAGGATCGGGCGTGTATCCTCAAAACTCATAGATTACTATTTAGTAATTCAGGACCGGGCGATGTCCTTATGATTATTTGATTTGGACAAGAGGAGTCCTATACACTCATAGGTCTATGGGTGGGTTGGGGTTTTAAGTCAAGGACATCGACTACTATTATTTTTCCCAATTAAACAATGACCTACGGGTCGGGTATTTCCAAGTGTATATAAGTACTGATATGTATTTTGTAACTTGGGGTAAGGAAATATAAGTATATGTATCACCCTATGTTTGGGTCTTATACTAGAAACATTAGTTACTTTACATTTAGCTTGCTACTCGCTCGGTACTTGTACTGACCCCTTCGGGGGCCCCCACCATTTCAGGTTGAAGCTAGAGCCTGTTGTCTACACCTTTGCACGGGTGGAAAGAATCTAGAGGAAGACGTGCTTCGTGCTTCCTTTATTATTTTAAATCATAAACTATGCTCATGGATACTTTTGTAATATTACATTGTTTTGGCCTGCGAGCCTACGTTTTGCCATATGTGGCTTATGATTGACCGTTGAATATTTTCCGCTATTCATTCAATCTATGATGTGATGTTGTTATGTATGTTTACTACTGAGTATGGTGTGAACGATGTTCATGAACGCCTTGTGTGATTATGTGAGGTTGACTTGTGAGTGACGTCACTTAATCACACGGCGGTTGTACACGCGCTTAGATGCGGTCTGGGGCGTGACAATTAAGTGGTATCAGAGCCATCTCAGTTCTAAACTATGTAATCAACCTCTCACATGAAATTTTGCAAAAAGGAATTTTTTTCCGAAAACCATGAGCATTGTATTTTGACGTTCATAGAACTATTGTTACCTAGGTTGCAAGGTCTCTAGTTGTTAAGATGGTACCCTTAACAATTGGTATGGCGGTGACTTGGGCCAATATGTGTCTATAACGTGTTCCGTCAATTGACATTGATTGGAGTCTAATGACTCGTTCAAATTGCTTTGTAGAAATGGAGGGTAGACGTATGCCGACGAGGAACAACCCCAGGGACTAGCTGCGGGAGCCTCCGTGAGGGCTAGCCGAGCCACATCCCTTGGCTCTAGGGGGAGAAGAGGAGGCCGTGTAGGCCGTGGGGGCCACCGCGCCCAAACAGTGAGCGATGGCCACGTGAGCTCGGTGTATGAGACTAACACCCAAAACTATGATTCAACTTTCGTTCCGGAAACGGAACATGAGGAAACCCCATATGATGGGGGCGATTTCCACACGGATGACGATGATGACAATAGTGAAAGTGATGCCCGTTTTGCTCAGATGGGTGAGCTATTTGAATGGTATCAAAAGGAAAAGCTGAGGAGGGATCTTAGACGCCAAGCTAGGCGTGCCTCTCAAGGCGGATCGGGCCAAGGGAGCCGGGAGGCTTCAAAGGCTGTTTCAGGGGCATCTCGGGATAGACGTGAGGGAGATTTCTGTGTGAGGATCTCAAAATACCTCAAGGAGGCTAGAGCCTTGGGGTGCAGGTCCTACGACGGCACCGGCGATATTACCATTGCCGCCGATTGGATAAAGAAGGTGAAAGATGCAGCTAGAGACATGCAAATAACACCGGACGTGAAGTTGACCGTTGCTTCACGTTTGCTTGAAGGGATAGCTTCTACATGGTGTGAGAGTGTGGAAGGAAAGTACCGTGGGAACATCTCATGGGAAAGCTTTGAACAGGAGTTCTACGCCCCATACTACTCGGACTATGAGGTGAATGTGAAGCGTAGAGAGTACACGAACCTCAAACAGAAGGAGGGCATGACTGTCAAGCAATTGGAACAAGAGTTTAGAACCTTGGCTAGGTTTTTACCAGAGTATGCAGCCGATGAGGACCGCATGACCGAACACTTTTGGGATGCCCTACTGTTGGACATCCGTGATCGGGCCATATACTCACGCCACATGACTTTTAGTGAAGTAGTGGAGCAGGGCATGCTTGGGGAAACCCAATGGAATGAGAGAAAGGAAAGGGACGCCGAGGAGGCGAAAAAGAGGAAGTGGAACAATCCGGGACAACCCGACCATTCACGGAAGAACAACCACGGCGGTGGTGGTTCATTTAGACCACCGGCGCCGCCGGTAAAAAAGAGTAAGAATGCAAGGTGGCACGGACCCAGGCCACAAAATTCGGGGGCACCTAGATGCCCCAATTGCACCAAACAACACTTTGGGAAGTGCAATGAACCACCGATGTGTTTCAAGTGCGGGAATGCGGGCCATATGAAGGCCAATTGCCCTTAATTGACACAAGGAAATGCATCGGGAACCAGAGGAGGGGCCATGACGGGGAGGAACCGTGCAGGACCGTCACCCGGTGGCACGGGAAGAGGCGGCGCGTCAATGAGCAACGTCGCGTCCGTTAACCAAGGCGGGGCCCAAGAAAGGGTCTACGCAATGACCGAGGCCGATGCTCGGGCCAACCCCGACTCCGTTGCAGGTAATCCCTTGTTAATGCTTGATAAAATACGTGTATTAATGTGTTAGAAGTGATAGCGGGGTTGTACGGGCCGGTCGTTGACTTTGTCGGTCGGTTTCTAAGTAAAAGGAGCAAGAAAAAGGGGAAGGGGCTGCCCAGGGCCCAACCGGCGCCGTTCCCCGTCAACCGGCGCCGGTCGTAGCGTCCAAAATGCTACTGGCACCCCACACACGCGTGCGTGCGAAGGGACGCACGCGTGCGTCGCATCTTTTTTGGGCCAACCGGTGCCGTTCGTTGTGTTAAAACGCTCTGTTACCTTACTGCCACCCACGCACGCGTGCATGGGAAGGGACGCACGCGTGCGTACCCCATTTCCGACAAAAAAAATCGGCCCAACCGGCGCCTGTTAGGCCCAGAATCGGTGCCGGTCCAGTACAACTTAAAAAATTAATAATTATTATTAGCTCGTTTTTTATTCGGTACTTCGGGTAGGGTGTCTTACATCATCTGTAAATGTAGGAACACTCTTGATCAATGGAAGAAACGCAAGAATTCTCATTGATACCGGGGCGCAACGTTCTTTTGTGAGCGAAGCGTTTGCCGAAGGTCTTGACGTGCCATTGACGCCGATGACTCAGACCTTGTTAGTATCCACACCGTTAGGAGATGATGTGGAGAGGGACCACTATTATGAATCGTGTGAGGTAGAAGTGACAGGTCAACCTTTGACTTGTGATTTCGTACCTCTAAGTATGTTGGAGTTTGATGCGATCCTAGGGATGGATTGGCTCGAAAAGCATCATGCTAGAGTTGATTGCTACACCAAGGTCTTAGAGCTTGAGGATGATGAGCGAAACACCATACGTTTCGAGGGAGATCGAGGGAGATCTCAAAGTTGTATCATATCCGTGATGAGAGCACGAAAGATGATGAAGAAAGGTTGCCACGCGTACCTTGCTTACGTGGTAGATGGGATCAAGAAGGAGGTCGACATCAACGATGTACGTGTTGTGTGTAAGTACCCAGATGTCTTCCCCAAAGACTTACCGGGTCTTCCACCCGATAGAGAGATCGAGTTCGTGATTGAAGTTGAGCCGGAAACTAAACCCATTTCGATTCCTCCTTATCGAATGGCACCAGCGGAACTTTGAGAGTTGAAAGTCCAATTACAGGAGTTATTGGATAACGGGTTCATTAGACCTAGTCATTCACCGTGGGGAGCACCGGTACTCTTCTTGAAGAAGAAAGATGGTTCACTAAGAATGTGTATTGACTACTGACAGTTGAACAAGGTCACAATCAAGAATAGGTATCCCTTACCGAGGATTGATGACTTGTTTGATCAACTTCGGGGGGCGATAGTTTTCTCAAAGATTGATTTGAGGTCAGGCTACCATAAATTGAAGATAAAGGAGAGTGACATACCGAAGAGTGCATTTCACACTAGATATGGTCACTACGAATTCCTTGTGATGTCGTTTGGTTTAACCAATGCACCAGCGACATTCATGGATTGGATGAACCGTGTGTTTAGTGAGTACTTAGATATGTTTGTGATTGTATTCATTGATGACATCTTGATATATTCGAAGAACGAAGAAGAGCATGAGCATCACCTGAGACTGGTGCTTGGAAGGCTAAGAGAAAAACAACTCTTTGCCAAGTTCTCTAAATGTGAATTTTGGCTTAAAGAGATTGGCTTTCTCGGTCATGTCATATCTGGATCAGGAGTTGCGGTGGACAATGCAAAGATAGAAGCCATTATGAATTGGGAACAACCCAAGAATGTGAAGGAGATACATAGTTTCCTTGGCTTAGCGGGTTACTACCGTAAATTTGTTGAGAAATTCTCCGTGTTGGCGTCACCACTAACGAAGCTCACGAAGAATGGGGCTAAGTTCGTATGGGACGAAAAATGTGAGAAAGGGTTTCTTGAGCTAAAGAAACGACTTACCGAGGCACCAATTCTTGCCCTACCAATACAAGGTATTGGGTATGATATTTATAGTGATGCTAGCATCCAAGGGCTTGGATGTGTACTAATGCAGAAGGGTAAGGTGATTGCCTATGCCTCTAGGCAATTGAGAAAACACGAGGTGAACTACCCTACCCACGACCTAGAGTTGGGAGCGGTAGTGTTTGCACTAAAGATTTTAAGGCATTATCTCTACGGGGAGACATGTCACATCTACACCGATCATAAGAGCTTGAAGTATGTATTCACTCAGAAAGAGTTGAATATGAGGCAAAGGAGATGGATGGAGTTGATCAAGGACTATGACTTGATCATCGACTATCATCCCGGTAAGGCCAACGTTGTGGCCGATGCACTGAGCAGGAAGAGTACTTCGGGGATGTTACTCACATGCCTACAAGCGTTACGGGCACACGTGGAGGTGTCCTCGAGCGGGGCACTCATAGCGAGATTTGAGGTTAGACCTTCGTTACTGAGTGAGATCTGTAGAGGTCAAGGCATTGATGAGGAATGTCATAAGGTCCGCGAACGGATCCTTGCGGGACCCGTTGAGGATTTTCGGGTACGTGATGATGGCCTTTTATTGTTCAAAGATCGCGTATGCACACCACATAATGAGGACCTCTGGAAATCCATACTTGAGGAAGCCCATTCTTCAGCCTATGCTATGCATCCAGGAGGTACAAAGATGTACCAAGACCTGAAGGAAAGTTATTGGTGGTCTGGTATGAAGAGAGACATCGCGGAGTATGTGAGCCGATGTCTTACTTGTCAACAAGTTAAGGCGGAGCATCAGCACCCGGCGGGACTTTTGCAGCCACTTACCATTCCAGAATGGAAGTGGGAACATGTCACCATGGACATTGTGGTAGGGTTACCACAGAAGGTGAACAACTACGATGCAGTGTGGGTGGTGGTTTATAGGCTTACCAAAAGTGCACACTTCTTACCTATCAATATCACTTATCCTCTTGAACATTTGGCCAAGTTATACACGGAGGAGATTGTGAGGTTATACGGAGTTCCAATATCCATCGTCTCGGATAGGGACCCAAGATTCACATCTAGGTTTTGGCCAAAGTTCCAAGCATCATTGGGGACTAAACTGAAGTTTAGCACGACGTTTCACCCTCAGACGGATGGACAATCCGAGCGGGTGATACAGATTTTGGAAGACATGCTTAGGGCGTGTGCTTTGGAGTTCCAGGGGAGTTGGGACAAACATTTGGCACTAGTGGAGTGTTTTCCTATAACAACAGTTATCAGGCGAGTATTGGCACGCCTCCATACGAGGCATTGTATAGGAGGAAATGCAGGACGCCGTTGTGTTGGGACGAGGTTGGCGAGGCCAAGCTCGAAGGTATAGAACTTGTTGAGATCACCAAGGCTAAGGTGAAGGTTATTCGAGATCGACTTAAGGCTGCCCAAGATCGGCAGAAGAGCTATGCCGATAAACGACGTAGACCGTTAGAATTTGCAGTTGGTGATGAGGTGTTTCTATGGATTTCTCCTTGGAAAGGTATCATCCGATTCATATCGAGGGGTAAGCTTAACCCCTGATACATTGGTCCATTTGAAATTCTTGAGAGGATTGGGGCCGTGGCTTATCGTCTCAAGTTATCACCTGAACTTGAAAAGATTCATGACGTGTTCCATGTATCGATGCTCAAGAAGTATGTACGAGATCCGTCGCATATTCTTGAGAGACCGCCGGTAGAGATCCGAGAGGACTTACCATACGAAGTGGAACCGGTGAAGATAGTGGGTCAACAGTGTAATACCCGAGATTAATTTAAGAGGATTAATAGTACTACTCATACAAACAAGATGCATCTCCTTTTAAGGGAGCTCATTAGCCAAGAACTCCAAAGTTAAGCGTGCTTGCACGGGAGTAGTCTTGGGATGGGTGACCCCCTGGGAAGTTTCTCAGGGCGCACACGAGTGAGGACAAAGTGCGCGGAAAAGGCTAGTGGCGGTTTGTGAGGACAGTACTAGAGGTCAGAAGTAACTACCTCGGGGCCTACGGGGCCGGGGTGTTACAAATGGTATCAGAGCAACCCTGCGACAGTGTGTTGACCCGTTAGATATCGGGCAGGCACTTAGCGGGGCAAGATTCTGGGGTTTGATTGAGAGTGTTAAGGGCGCAACGAGGACGTTGCGATCCTAAGTGGGGGTGATTGTAATACCCGAGATTAATTTAAGAGGATTAATAGTACTACTCATACAAACAAGATGCATCTCCTTTTAAGGGAGCTCATTAGCCAAGAACTCCAAAGTTAAGCGTGCTTGCACGGGAGTAGTCTTGGGATGGGTGACCCCCTGGGAAGTTTCTCAGGGCGCACACGAGTGAGGACAAAGTGCGCGGAAAAGGCTAGTGGCGGTTTGTGAGGACAGTACTAGAGGTCAGAAGTAACTACCTCGGGGCCTACGGGGCCGGGGTGTTACAAACAGGTAAAGAAGCTTAGGAACAAGTAGATTCCTATGGTGAAGGTACTTTGGAGGAGTGATCGAGTCGAAGAAGAAACCTGGGAGACCGAGGTCTAAATGAGGGAGCAATACCCGTTTCTTTTCGATTAGACACGTGATTTCGGGGACGAAATCCCAAATAAGGAGGAGTGAACTTGTAACACCGTCCCCAAATATATTTACTTTTTAGTAAATCATGTAATAAATCTTGAATATTGATTTATGAATTTACATGGTTGTGAATTTTTTGTTATTTCTTTCGCGTGAATAGTGAACTGCACGTGGGGCCCACACCAGGAGCGGGGACCGTCCGGTAATCCCGGGACCACATATTATATTCATCTTGGTCTAGATAATATTTATATGGTGGTATATATTTTTAGTTTGGCCATAGAAAGGGCTTAAGGTTGACCCGTCGGTCAAACGAAACCCAATCACCGGTATTGGTAATTTACCGGATAATAGTCTGAGTTGAATTTCGGAGATTTCTAAATTAAAGTTGGGGAATCTACAATCATTCTAAAGGACCATAGTGATTGAAATCACACAATATATTTTATTTGGCCCGATAAAATAAAATATAGTTAAAACAGTCCGAGAAATACAACTTTCGGGAATAATTGTACACCTCGGGAGTTAAAGGGTTGACCTCCCACATGAGTGGGGGCCAACCCACGTTTTTTTTTGTCACAAAATCCAGGGGTTGACTGACTGAATTAGTAGAGGAGGGATAGGAGGAGTTGGTTTGAGTGGAGGAGCATCTAAAGGACATGAGGTGGACCTCCCATCCACACTCATTTGTCCAATGAGACAAAAACTACTCTCACAACTCCCTCCCCCCTATCAAGCTCGACCAAGGCCAGAAGAAAGAGAGAAAAGAATATCTCAAACCCTCCTCCATAGTTGCAAATTCGAACTCAAGCCATAGGAGTCCAAAAAGAAAGCTTGAAGAAGGAAACGTTAGAAAAGTGTGGAATATTAAGGTAATAACCTCATAATAACTTTTCCTCTACTTTTCATTTATCATATGGCTTATATAGAATATGAAGGACCGTTAGGATTATTCTACATGTTTAGAAGTGTAGAATGAGGGGTTGGAAGGTAGTTCTAAGTCCGAGAACGGACTTAGAAGCCGAAATGACCGGTTCGCCGGAAAATAACCTTTTGGAGGTTATTTGTATTGATATGAGTTTTGTGATGATTAAACCATGTTAGGAGCATAAATAAAGTGTTTCTAGAGTTCGCCGGAGTTTCACCGGAGTTCACCGGAGTTTCGCCGGAGTCCAACCGAGGAGCGTAGAACGCGCTAAAGCTCATTTAAGGTGAGTGGATGGCTTAATGTCTTGTAACTTTTGGGTTAAACATGAGATTACCTAAGTATATGTTATGTGTGTTCATAAATGTTTTTAAATGAATTAAACATGTGATTAGCCAATTAAAGTGATTAGGCTTGTATGAAGTGAACTATTGAAATATGCATGATTTGTGAAGTGAAAATGTTCATAAAAACATATGTGATATGTTTAGAGATGAAATGTGCATAAAATAGTTATTTAGAACTTAGTACATATTGTGACTAAGTTTGACACACATTGGATTTGGAATGGCGGGTCAACCGAGAGTTGACCGGCGCCGGTTTGGCCTTACTTTACCTATATGCTAATTTTAATGCATGAGTTGCATGGATGATTTTGTTTAGGCCTTAAGACTTAGTCTAGTCTTGTTTATTGATTATGATATAGGCCCTATCTAGTATGATATGTGGTAGATCATAGGTCGGGTGGAGTATCCAAGGATCGGGCGGTATCTTCAAAACTCGGTTATATAGGGTGGAGTACCCAAGGATCGGGCGGTATCCTCAAAACTCGGTTATATAGGGTGGAGTACCCAAGGATCGGGCGGTATCCTCAAAACTCGGTTATATAGGGTGGAGTACCCAAGGATCGAGCGGTATCCTCAAAACTCGGTTATATAGGGTGGAGTACCCAAGGATCGGGCGTGTATCCTCAAAACACATAGATTACTATTTAGTAATTCAGGACCGTGCGATGTCCTTATGATCATTTGATTTGGACAGGAGGAGTCCTATACACTCATAGGTCTATGGGTGGGTTGGGGTTTTAAGTCAAGGACATGGACTACTATTATTTTTCCCAATTAAAAAATGACCTACGGGTCGGGTATTTCTAAGTGTATATAAGTACTGATATGTATTTTGTAACTTGGGGTAAGGAAGTATAAGTATATGTATCACCCTATGTTTGGGTCTTATACTTGAAACGTTAGTTACTTTACATTTAGCTTGCTACTCGCTCGGTACTTGTACTGACCCCTTCGGGGGGCCCCACCATTTCAGGTTGAAGCTAGAGCCTGTTGTCTACACCTTTGCATGGCTGGAAAGAATCTAGAGGAAGACGTGGTTCATGCTTCCTTTATTATTTTAAATCATAAACTATGTTCATGGATACTTTTGTAATATTACATTGTTTTGGCCTGCGAGCCTACGTTTTGCCATATGTGGCTTATGATTGACCATTGAATATTTTCCGCTATTCATTCAATCTATGATGTGATGTTGTTATGTATGTTTACTACTGAGTATGGTGTGAACGATGTTCATGAACGCCTTGTGTGATTATGTGAGGTTGACTTGCGAGTGACGTCACTTAATCACACGGCGGTTGTACACGCGCTTAGATGTGGTCTGGGCGTGACATGCTATTTATAGTAGTAATAAATGCCAGATAGGTACACGTGTCATTATTCTGGCGGTCGAGGGGTCACCTCAGCGGGGTGTCACTGGCACTCGCATGTGGCTGCATTAAATGTGGTGGTTGGATGTGACGTTTGTACTTGGTACGTTGATCCGGCACATGTGGGTGGGAGATTATGTCGAGGAGATGCCTTCGGCCGTAGATGATTGGCCGAAGGCTCTTCATACTGGGGGCCCTAGGTGCCGAGGGCTCTAGGTGCCGAGGGCTACTGTTTCGCTGCTTTCTCCCGGACACTCTGAGTACTTTAAAGAAGCTGTATTGCGAGTTTATTAGCCTTCGGCCAGGGGGGCTAAGGCACACCAGTGTTCGTCATGGGCTGTTTGGCACTTGGGGCGCCGTAACTTGGGCCTGCCATTCTTCCTGGGCCTGTTTGGACCTTTGCCGCAGTATTGGGAGTCTATGGGCTGGGGGTTCCTGGGCCATATACTCCATCAGGAGTCCCTCACTCCTTTTGCCGAAAGGTACTTGAGGGAAAAGGAGTAATTGCGGTTGTCCTCTGATGTTGCCTTGCTTGTAGCTTGTAAACCTGTGAGAGATCTGCGTTTGCACATGATTCTGTCAGGGGCAGCCCTTGATTCTGTCGGAGATGATTTTTTGGGGGACACCAAACCTTGTGAGAATGTTCTTTAGGACAAAGTGGCGACACCTGGCCTCAGTAATGCTGGCGAGGGGCTCAGCCTCCACCCACTTGGTGAAGTAGTCAATGGCAACGATGATGTACCTGTTGTTGGAGGTACCCCACAGCACAGGGCCCACAAGGTCTATGTCCCATCTAGCGAAGGGTATAGATGTGCTGATGGGGACAGAGTTGACTGCTGGCCTACCGGGGGCTTTCTGGAAGTGTTGGCATGCGGTACACCTTCGGGCGAGATGCGCACAATCTCGGGCCATCGTAGGCCAGAAGTAGCCCTGGATTATGAGCCTTCGGGACATGGAGAAGGGTCCCTGATGAGCCGAACAAGTGCCACTGTGCACTTCCTCCATTGCCACGTTGGCTTCATCTTGATGAAGGCATCGAAGCAGAGTGTCGTTGTAAGATCGTTTGTAGAGCCTTCCGCCTTTGATGGTGTAACTGGGAGCCCTCAGCTTCATTAACTTGGCGCGGGACTCATCCTCCGGCAGTTGCCCGGTGGTGATGAAGGCGATGATGTCTGAGATCCAGCCCTCTTGCCTTTGCTGAATTTGCATGACGGGACTTGCGTGTATGCTTGAGAGGCTAAGCTCTTCTATCCTTGCAATTTTGGATAGATGCTCGGGAGATTCATCCGAGAGTTTTGATAGAATATCGGCCTCAGAATTTTGAGCCCTGGGTATTTGGGTGAGAGAGTGTGCCTCAAATACCTTGAGTAATTCTTTAGCCGCCTCCTTGTATTGTTTCATCCTCCCTTCCTTGGCCTCATACACCCCGGAGATTTGGCCCACGACAAGCTTGGAGTCACACTTGACGTGGATCATTCTGGCCTTCATATTTGCTGCCAGCCGAAGGCCACAGAGGAGGGCCTTATATTCTGCTTCGTTTTTGGAGACTTTGAAGGAGAAGCGGATGGCATATTAGTCCTGGAAGCCTTCGGGAGTAATGAGAACTCCTCCTCCGCATGCTTTGGTGGCTGAGGAGCCATCGGTATAAACGGTCCACCATTCGTCCGAAGGTGTCGAGGGCTCCTCATCCCCTGCTGATCTGGCCGTGCACTTCGTCACGAAGTCTGCCAGGGCTTGGCCCTTTATGACAGGCCTCGGACGGATGTCGATGTTGTATTGGCTGAGGAAGATACCCCACTTTACCATGCGGGAGGAGCTGGTGGGACTCCTCATCAAGGCGCCGAGGGGTTGATGCGTGAGGACCTGGAATGGATGGGCCTCAAAGTAATGGCCAAGCTTCTTCACAGTCCAAACAATAGCCAGCACCGTTTTCTCCACAGGGGAATACCGGAGTTCCGCTTCTCTGAGGGTCTTGCTAACATAGAAGATGGCATGTTGGACGCCATCTTCTTCCCGGATGAGTACTGAGCTGATGGCTGCCGGGCTAACACCAAGGTAAAGGTACAGGGTTTCCCCTACCTTGGGTTTGGAGAGCACAGGGGGTGAAGATAAATACTGCTTTAGTTCGTTGAAGGCCTCCTGACATTCTGAAGTCCATTGGAAGTCGACGGTCTTCCTCATGATCTGGAAGAAGGGTAAAGACTTCTCCGCTGATTTGGATAGGAAGCGGTTGAGGGCAGCCAGGCGGCCCGTCAACCATTGGACCTCCTTCACGTTACGTGGGGGCTCCATGTTGATGATGGCCTGGATTTTCTCGGGGTTGGCCTCGATACCACTTCGGCTCACCATGTAGCCTAAGAATTTTCCTCCTTGTACGCCGAAGGTGCATTTCTTCGGGTTTAGCCGAAGGTTGAACTTTTGCATGATGGCGAAGATCTCCCGGAGGTCGTCAGCATGGCTTGATGACCGTTTTCTTTTGACAATCATGTCATCAACATAGGCCTCCATGGTGCGCCCTAGGACGGCCTGAAAGACTCTGGCCACCATCTAGGTGTAAGTGGCTCATGAGTTCTTCAGGCCGAAGGCCATCACAAGGTAGCAGAATATGCCCTCGGGAGCCATGAACGTTGTTTTTTCGGCGTCTTCCTCGTGCATGAAAATTTGGTGATACCCTCGGAAGGCATCGAGGAAGGACATGATATCGCACCCCGCGGTCTCATCCACCAGTTGATCAATATTAGGCAGAGGGAAGGGGTCCATGGGGCACGCCCTGTTTAAATCAGTGTAGTCTACGCACATGCGGAAGGTGGACGACTTTTGTGCGAGGACTATGTTAGCCAGTCATGAGGGGTATTTCACCTCCTTGATGTGCTTAATGGAGAGGAGCATTGCGACCTCCTTCAAAAAATCCCTTCTCTCAGCCGAGAGGGGTCTTCTTCGCTGTTGTACAGGTTTGACCGAAGGGTCCACCGAGAGGCGGTGGGTGATGACCCCTTGGCTGATTCCGGGCATATCCTCCGGCCCCCATGTAAAAACAATGGAGTAGGCGCGGAGGGCTTAAGTTATGCCGGTCTTCAGGTCTTCGGGGAGCTTGGCTCCAATCTTCACAACTCTCTTCGGCTTGGCCGGATCGAGTGCGAAGTCTTCTACCTCCTCGGTGGGCTCAGCCATCGGCCTCTTCTCTTCTTCCTCCACGGTTCCGGTGATAGTGTCAACACGGAACTTGGTCTTACTAACCTTTTTTGTCACTTGAAGGTAGCAAGCGCGGGTAAGCTTCTGATTCCCCTTTGATTATTTGATGCCTTCTTCGGCGGGGAATTTGAGGCACAGATGCCTCATGGAGATGATGGCCTCGAGGTCTTCGAGGGCTGGTCTGCTGAGGATGATGTTGTGGGCGCAGTCGATGTTGACAACGACGAACTCCACTTTGAGCTTGGCTCTATGGAGCCCGTCGCCGAATAGTACCGGGAGGGTAATGACCCCTTCAGAATCAATGGTATCTCCGGTGAAGCCGGCGAGAGGGGTCTTGATGGGTCGAAGGGACCCCCTCTCCAGGTGCAGCTCTCTGAATTTGCTGAGGTACATTACATTGACGGAGCTGCCCGTGTCAATGTAAGTTCAGTGGATGATGGTGTCATTGATCTCCGTACGGATGACGAGGGCATCCCTGTGCGGAGAGGAAGCCGGGGGGAGATCGGCGTTGGTGAAGGTGATGGGTTCCTCCCTCAGCTGCTTTACCGGGGGCATATGAGCGACTTCCCCCACGTACAGCGATTGGGCCCACTTCTTCCGCTGGCTGGTGGAGTCCCCTCCTGTGTTGCCTCCAGTGATCATATGGATGTGGCACTTTTTCTCCTGGTACTGGTTGTACTCCTCCTCCTCATCGAGGTTTCCAATCTCCCTTTTCTTACCCTTCGGGTCGCCGAAGGGGATGGTGTTTGGGTTGACCCAAGCGTTTGCTTTCTTAGGGAGGCCCCGGTAGTGAGGGGTCCCCTGAGCCGGAGGGCCCCTGATGAATTGGGACAGGTGGCCTGCCTGTATCAATCTTTCAATGGCCGTCTTCAGCTGATGGCAGTCGTCGGTGCTGTGTCCTTGGTTGCGGCGGAACCGACAATAAGGATAATTGGGTTGATGGCGTATACATCCAGGGGTGCGCGAGAGTCGCACTCCACAAGGTCCCTCTCCTCGGCGAAGTCTAGGATGACACTGGCGGGGTGCGTCAAGGGAGTCCGAGGGTGCTCCAAAAGAATTGGCTGGGCCCAAGCCTTAGGGTTTCCCTTTTAACCTCCCCCGGGCTTGGCTTGGCCATGCTGGGGGCGATCACTGGGGGGTGCCGAAACCTTGGATTTATTATGGGGAGCCCCCGGCCCCTGGTTACCCTTTTCATCTGGCTGAGGGCGTTGCTGATTGGGGTTGTGATGGCACTTTTCCACCTCCTCGGCCTCGGCGTACCGGTCCCCCCGTCGTAGGGCCCTTATGTAATCGCGGGGAGGTTCGATGATGAGGCTCCTTGAAAAGTTCCCGGGGCGAAGGACTATTTGGAGGAGGGCCAGGAGGGTCCCATCGTCAGCGCCATCAACTTTATCAGCCTCCGTCCTCCAACGTTCCAAGAAGTCCAGAAGGGTCTCCTCTTTCCTTTGTCTCACTGTCAGCAAGTGGGAGAAATGTTTTCTTGACCGGCGCCTTCCTGCAAATTGCGTCAAGAATCGTTCGGTGAGTTCTTGCCATGAATCGATGTAGCCTTCGGGCAGTCGATTGAACCATTCATGCGCCGGTCCCTCCACGGTGGAGAGGAACAAACGGCACAAATATTCATCCGATGCCTCCACCATCATCATGTTGTTTTGGTAGCGGCTGTAATGTTCCTGAGGGTCCGTCTTTCCTTCATAGGGCCTGATGGGCTGCCCTCGGTATTTTTCCGGAATTCGGGATGCCAATACCCTCGGGGTAAATGGCATCCTAGTCCGGAGTTGGATGACGGGTTCCCCGGAGCCTTCGGCTATTTTCTTCTGCATTTCCTCCATCTTGGCCAGCATGGCCTCATATTTCGGATCTGCATGAGGGGTGGCAACGGCGGTATGCGCTCGATGTGCCTCCATCTCGTTAAGACGGTGTTGGAGGGCGGCAATGATTTCGTCCCTGGGATCCTTCGGGAGGGCCTCCGCCCCCTGCGAACGAACACGGGCCGAGTGGGCCTGATTGATTTGGTGCCTTGCGTCATCGGCATGAAGGGGTGCCTTGCCTTTGTCCTGACGGGGACGCCTCTCACCTGCTCATGAGACGGATCCCCCGCTCTCTTGGGGTCTTTGGGACGCCTTTCCACCGAGGCGGTCTTGGACCCCTCGGGGGTCTTGCACCCCTCCGAGCCTCTCGGGGGCTGAGGTCCGAGGCCTTTCTTTGTTCGCACCGCGTTGGTCCCGGGATTGGACCTCCTGGGAAGCGGTGTGTCGAGCCACGACCCCTTCGTCAATCCCCACCCGAGGGGTAGGGTTCACGAAGGGGGTGGTCGTGGGAGAAGAACAATGTTCTCCCCGACTTGCGGTTGAAGGAGTACCAGAGTGCCGAAGGCACCTGGGGTTTGAGTGAGTGTCTAGATGAAGGCAAAGAATGCCGATCGTACGTCGATAGTGAGAACCGGAGGACTCACTTGATTTTCGCTCCGGTCCCTCCTTCGGGTTTCGATGCCGAGGCGGGCATCAGTAGCGTTTTGTTGAAACTGAAGGCGCATGTCAACAGCAGCATGTTCCAACTCAGTGATGACCCCGCCCTCGGGAGCCTTGTTAGAGGCTCTGGGGGCATTGACTTCACCGAGGGCCAGGTTGTTGTCCTCAATGTTCTTGGACTGAGCACGAGTGGTTCTTCCCATTTTAGTAGGTGTTTTTTAGCTGAAGGGGAGGTTTTCTTACTTGATTGTTCGACCTCTCAACGAGAGCATCAAATGATGGATAAGTGTATCCGGGGGGTGTTTATCCGAGGGGTTACTGCGGGGAATAACTAGAGAGAAATCAGAGCAAAAGTAAGAGAGAGAATATATATCGCTGAGAAAATGTTGAGCGTATTGAGCATGCCTTACAAATGGGGAAAGGGGTGTTGTTTATAGTAGTAATAAATTCCAGATAGGGACACGTGTCATTATTCTGGCGGTCGAGGGGTCACCTCAGCGGGGTGGCACTGGAACTCACATGTGGCCGCATTAAATGCGGTGGTTGGATGTGACGTTTGTACTTGGTACGTTGATCCGGCACATGTGGGTGGGAGATTCTGTCGAGGAGATGCCTTCGGCCATAGATGATTGGCCGAAGGTTCTTCATACCGGGGACCCTAGGTGTCGATGGCTCTAGGTGCCGAGGGCTACTGTTTCGCTGCTTTCTCCCGAACACTCCGAGTACTTTAAAGAAGCTGTATTGTGAGTTTATTAGCCTTCGGCCAGGGGGCCGAAGGCACACCGGTGTTTCGTCGTGGGCTGTTTGGAACTTGGGGCACCGTAACTTGAGCCTGCCATGCTTCCTGCGCCTGTTTGGGCCTTTGCCACAGTATTGGGAGTCTATGGGCCGGGGGTTCCTGGGCCATATACTCCATCATATCCTCTCACTATACTATTAGAGCACTGGACATACCTTTAGGAATAGGCATTCCCATAAAGAACTCCTGAGTGGCTCTCCAAACATCCTCCCCAACTACATGCCAGCATTTTCTGAAAAACTTCCCATTGTAGCCATCTGGACCTGCTGCACTATTCTGGTTAAGATCCCAAACAGCTTCTTTAGTTTCCTCAAGTGTAGGCAGTTTGACAAGATTTATATTATCATCCTCAGTAATTAAATGGGGAATGTTTTGCAGGATGTCTCCAAAGTCTCCCTCATTTTCAGAAGAATACAGGTCAGAGAAATGAAGGACAGCTGCATCACCAATGTCCTGGGTAGAGGTCAGATTGTTCCCCTGACTGTCATTAATAGAGGTAATGGTTTGAACTCTATTCCTAATCTTCACATATGAATGAAAAAATTTAGTATTAGAGTCTCCATCTTTGATCCACCTAATGTGAGCTTTTTGTTTCCAGAATTTCCTCTCCAATTTATACTTCTGGATAAGCAAGCTTCTTTTATGGGCCCATGCCTCCCTAGTTGAGTCCCTAGGATCCTCCTCATAAGCTTTTTCTGCCAATAATACTTCATTTTCACATTGTTTAACACTCTAAAAAATGTCACCAAATATCTCTTTATTCCAAAGTTTCAAATCTTTCTTTAGACATTGAAGTTTATAAACCATGCCTCTCATACCCCCACCAGAGTTATAGGATGACCACTTGTTGGATATGAAGTCCATAAATTCAGAGTGAGCCAACCACATGTTCTGGAATCTAAATGATTTAGGGCCTGAATTGGTTGTATTCTCAAATTGAATTAACATAGGATTGTGGTCAGATGGTGTTTTATTGAGTAAGGATATATGAATAGATCCAAAAGCATCAATAAAAGCAGTGTTAAGTAAACATTTGTCCAATCTTCTCCACACTCTACCATTAGCCCTAACCCCTGACCAAGTAAATTTAGGCCCTTTGTGGGGCAAATCCACAAGATTACAAGCTGCAATACAGTCAGCAAAATCATTAACACCTCTCAGAGTAGGAATGGAAGTACCATTATGCTCACTGTGTTTAGAAATGGTATTAAAGTCCCCTCCCACAAGCCAAGGTTCAGTCATAGATAGGGAGATGTCTGTCAAACCTTTCCAGAGATCTTTTCTAACCACATAGCTATGCCCTCCATAGACTGCTGTCATCCAACCTTGAAACGAACTTGAGGTAATCATGAAATGAACAAACTGTTGATTCCAATTGAGGTTAGATACATTTACAGTAGAATTGTTCCAAAACACCCATATTTTGTTGATTGGAGAAATAGCCACATCTGAGAAACCCAGTTCCTTTTTGAAGAAATCTGCTCTAGAATCATTAACAATAGGTTCAATGATTATCACTAAATGAAGCCTCCATTGTAAAACTAGGGAATGTAGTCTAGAGCTGGAGGACTCTAGACCCCTAGCATTCCAAATTAGCCAATTCATTGAGAAGAGGGGTGAATACTCTCCTTAGCTAGGCTTCTAGTTATTCTTTTAGATGCAGCCTCAGCTGCCCTCTTTTTTTATTCTTTTTTCCCAGCCTTGGTGAGAACTTTAGTATAACCTTCTTCTACTTCTTCTTCTACTTCTTCTAATTGTGATGTGTTTTCTACAGGTTGTGAAGGTTTTTCCTGATCCATAACAGAATCATTTTCCTCAATTTCTGTTGCAGTGTACTCTGGCTGATGTGGTGACAGAGAGTAGCCCTCATTAAGACCTACTGTATAAGGGGAGGTTATATTAGCCACCTCTTCTATAGAAGGTTTTGCATTTAAAATATCTTCACCCTCTTCCCCTTGATGATCTACTCCAGCAATATCTAAATCAGGTATGAGTATTTGCTCTTGGTCTGCTTTTGCACATTGGATTTGATTGATTAGTGATTCTGCCTTAGCTTTTAGTTCTTCCCAGTTTTGATGTATAGGTTCTGAAGGAAGTTTTTTTTAGTTCTCATCATCAGAGTGATAGCTCTTAGATGCCAATTCAGGGTCGAATTCAACAATCAGAGATAGCTTCCTCAGGTGACAATCATCCTTTATAGTATCATTTACCTGGTGTCTTGGAGACTTGATGATTAACTGTTTCTGCTTCTGGGCTCTGGTTGCAGGAGGTTCTTCCATAATGATTTCCTCTACATCTTCATCTCTGAAATCTTCTTGAAGAGCTTGAGTGTTTTGGGCCTTTGAAGAGGATTGCTTTTCTGAGTCCACCATCTGAGATTTACCTTTTTCTTGAGTTGTAAATTTCCTAGGCTTGTTGGGGTCAGGATTTTTAGGAATCCATTGTTCATGTTGTTTGTTAGCTGCAGGTAGTACTAGCTTAGCCTCTGTTCTTACTTGCTGATCTGATCTCTTTTTTGGGCATTGCTTATCATTGTGTCCAAGATGGAGACAAGATATGCAATACTCTGGCCTATTTTCATAAAGAATAGGCTGTGAAAAACCCTTGGATCCGCAATTTATCCAAATCTTCTGTGGCATGTCTTTAGATAAGTCCAGTTCAACGCATATCCTTGCCATAGCCGGCCTAGCCAAATTGGCTGTGGCTGAGTCGAGTTTCAAAGGTTTTCCAATTAGTTTAGCAATTTCAAAAAGGGCTCTAGTATCTTGGAGATGAATAGGGAGACCTTCCAAACCTATCCAAACCGGTGCAATTGGTGATTCAACATTAGGACGAAATTCAGGGGACCATTTTGTCACACGCATTATGTTACCATGAACAATCCACATTTCCCTATTCCAGCAGCGCAAGTAGTCTTCCTCCATATCAAATCGAATTAAAACATGCTTTGGATCCAAAAGCCCCAATTGAAACTTGCCTTTGAAACCAATGATTTCAAAAGCTTTACGCATTATAATCAGACTAGGACGACCCTTAAAAAAATATCCAACAAGCGCCATCTTATGCTTTTCTGCCAAAACATTAACATCATCTTCAGAGAAAGATATGGCCGGCATACCCTTAAATCTCGAAGCTTCAGCCTTGATAATTCCTTCGCGATTAGCAACTATGTCCGCAAAAGAACGTCCAACCCATGTCTTCCCTATCTGTCCTGGTGGTTGTGACGGCGGCCGAGCCACCGCCGAGGAAAGTGTTTCCGTCATAGACAAAAATCGCCAGACCTAGTTTTTGGGTCCATACTCCATCATATATATATGTTAAAATTTAAATATAATTAGTATGATTTTATGAATTTAAATATGATTATTAACGAACCGAATACTTGTCGAATCATTCGAGCACGAGCCTATTAACGAGCATCACCTAAAATTTTAAATTCGAGCATATTTATCGAGCTTATCGAACGCTTGGTTTGAACATCGAACGTTTGTTGAGCTGACGAGCACTTTGTCACGGTGCTTAAAAATAATTCGATACTAACACTTATACGTAGTATAGGTGAACTATAGTTCGTATCCACATGGAAAGGAATAGTTCTCTTTTTATAAAACTAGGTAAATAAAGGGGGGAATTTGGATTGAATGATTTGATTTAGTAAGAAACTAAGATGAACGACTTATATGAGATTTAATTCAAGAATAAAAAAGACTTGGCTTTGCCACTTTCCACTTGTTGATATATTTTAGTCGATCCTTGTTATATCTATAACTTATCCCCTCTCGAATACTCAATCGAGGAGTATCTCCAATTCATCAAGAGTAGTCATTAACAATGACCGTTCATTAATAACCCTTACTATTAATCACATATAGAACAACGCCGTATACCGATATAATAGTAGCATTCAATCTTTTTAACTCCTGGATGAAATCAATTGAGATTGATAACCTCAACACAACGGTTTCGGTTTAACCAACAAAATTGATCTTTCTTAAGTCTATTAACCACGACCGTTCATTAATAAACCGAAGTTACTTACTTGTGAAACCACCAACGATTAACCATCGGTTCGTTGATCGTTTCTAGTAGTAATTAATGTCGGAACGTTAACTAATCGTCACTTAGCAACCCTCCAACATTAATATAGAATGAGATTAAGGGAAGAATTAATAATCAAGAGAAGAAGTTAAGAAAATAACTCACAACTTAAATAATCAACAAGCTTCAAGAGCAAAACCAAGAAATGGGATTTTATTAGAGAAGAAAAAGTTTGCTATTAATAGGTGTTTTTCAACACCTTTGGCCGGGTACCCGACCGGGTCAAGTACTTACCCGACCGGGTCCGGTGAAAATCAGATAATCCGCCACGTTCTGGTGATCTTCGCACGTCATTTTGCCTCGGGTCACATCTGACCCGACCGGGTCAAGTAGGGGACCCAACAGGTCTGGCAATTACCTTGCTTCTTCGGTTGTTAAATCTTACCTGACCGGGTGGGGATTTCTACCCGGTCGGGTTTTGCTCCTGGGCAGTCAAATTTATTATTTTCTTCTCTTCAAAGTCCTCTTTTCCAACACCATAAATCCTAAATCTACTTTACAACTTACAAATGAAGATTAAAATACAATTACAACTAAAATCACACAAATGTTTACAAACTAAATAAAATGATAAACAATACACACAAATCCAACATAAAAACATACACTTATGCACTACTAATTAGTGCATATAATGAGCCGAACACGAGCCTCATTTGTAAAGCTTGTCGAGCTTCGAGCTCGAACCCGAAAACCACTAATTCCTTATCGAGCCGAACTGAAGCTTTGGATGTTCGGGCTCACCTCGGCTCGTTAACAACCCTAGTTGGACCTATAATTATATCTCAATGTTAAATTTCTTCATTAGGATAGTACTCGGTAATACCAAATTAAAATTGAATCAGAAAGATAACTATGACTTGTTTTTAAATTTTCTACTGTGACTAATCATACTTTTCATGTCTTTCATTTAATATTACATTTATTATTATTCTAGTATTACATTCATTATAATTAAAATATACTCCTTCTATATGTAATTAGTTGTCTCACTTTCCCTTTCATGACGTATCAAAAAAAGTCTCATTTCTCTTTTTAAACTTGGACCCTACAACCTTTTAACATTATATTCCATCATTAAATATTTCAATTTTCCATTTTCTTTTCCCACCTACCCCATGATATCTCCCCCATTATCAATCCCACATCCCACCCTTCCGCATTCCGTTTGTTCCACCCGTCCTGTCCACATTTATACTCCCCTTTATCATCATCGTCTTCCATCATATATTCTCAATGCAACATTCAATTATCCAGAAGCATCCCTCTGTCGCTATCATATCACCTCTCTGCCTCTCTGATTTTTTCTTTCAGTCCACCTCTATGTCTCTCTGGTATTTTCTATTTGACCGGCCTCTCCTTACACACAACCCCTCCTCTCCGACCAAACTCCATTGTCTGTCACCTTATCCCACCATTTTTTTCCATCTCCGACCGTTGTAGACCTCTCTTCCTTTGCATGGATTCGTGCGAATCCGAACTGATACTAATTGAACAAAGGCACGGCGAAGGATGTCCTCACCACCTTCAGAGCAATCAAAGGAGGCTCCTGATTTGAGGAAGTTTACCATTCACCTAGCCAATCCGGCGGCCGACTCAGATTTGGAGTCCTAGAGCACCGATTGTCTAGGATGGACGACATCGATAAAAACTGACCCAGGTCGGCCTCTCTGCACAATGTTTGGGTCTGACTTTGTGGACGAAATATCTTCCAGGTTTGGTGACTTGGAATCCAGCGGGAGGAGCTAACCTCGAAGGAAAGGGCTGGTCCATGGAATGACTTGTAACACTATCCCCAAGTATATTCACTTTTATGTAAATTATGTATTGAACCTTGTGAAATAGTTAATGAATTTACGAAGGTGTAAATTTTTGTCATTACGTACTTTTGCGTGAATAGTAAATTGCATGTGGGACCCACACCGGGAGCGGGGACCACCCGATATTTCTGGGACCACATATTATATTCATCTTGATCTAGATAATATGTATATGGTGGTGGATATTCTAGTTGGGATATAGAAAAGGCATGGGGTTGACCGGTTGGTCAAATGAGGCCCAATTAACGGTATCAGTAATTTATCAGATAACAGCCAGAAATGAATTTCGGGGACTTCTAAATTAAAGTTGGGGGGAATGTATATTCATTCTAAAGGCCATAGTGATTGGGAACATGTGATATATTTTGTTTGGCTCGATAACATAAAATATAATTAAAACAGTCCGAGAAATACAACTATCGAGGCTGAATGTACAGTTCGGGACATACTGAGATGACCTCCCATGCGACAAGTTCCTAAATTATTACCAAAACAAGCGAGCGTACGACTCTCTAACTTTTACTAATCTCATAGCGAACGATGAAGTGTGTGTGAAAATGTCTTAGAATAATTTAGATCTCTCTTAAATTATTCTATACGCAATTATAATCCTTGCGACCGTTCCAGGTTACAAAAGATATCAATTAAATTATTCAAACACAAATTAAATATGTGAATCGTTGCGCTTATCACTACACCAAAAGCAATTGCTTTTAGTGTAGCGGTAAGCGCAATGATCCACAAGTGGTATCAGAGCCAAGGTCACGGGTTCGACCCCCGGCAACAGCATGCTGCGCAGTTGAGGCTGGCAGGTGCTGGGGGAGATTGTTGGGCCGCGGGTGTGCGATGCCAGCAATCTGCCAGCCTGCCGGTGCAATCGAACCGCGTGGCGCTTCACTTGTGCTATAAAGGGGGAAGAGTGTGCTACACTATCAACAATTGCTTTTAGTGTAGCGACAAGCGCAACGATCCACAAAATAAAGATCATGCAATTCATCCATCAAGAAATTAACCCTAGATCATGATTAACCCCTTCACGAATCCCAAATTCCTAATTAAAACTACTCACAATTCGTAATTGAGGAATCAACAAAATTGAGAAGAAAAGAATTTATTGTCATTAATTAAAAAGATGAAACTTACAAATAATCCCAGGGTCTTGAATAACAAAGCGGAAAAGTACTCAAAATTTCGTCCTAGACCTCTCTCTAAGCTCTGTTACCATCAAACAGGGGTTTAGGGGCTTTATTTATAGAAAACAGGGGAAATTCGGGCCTGATTAGAACTTTCTGGGGCAGGCACGGCGCTCAGGCATGGCGTGCCCGGCGTCCGTGCCTACGGAGCATGTGTGAAAATCTGTCGGGCGCGACGTGCCCAACCTCCAGTGGCTCTGCCTTGTTTCCAACTTCTGGGCACGGGGTGCCAGACTGGCACGCATGGCGTGCCCGAATGCTTCCTTCGTTCCGAGCCTTCTGCCACGCACGCACGACGTGGCCGTTTTTCTTTGTTTTGGTTGGTCCCATGATCAATCCTAGAGCTCTTTTGTCTTCAAATCTTCATCGTAAACCTCCCGTTGACCTCCAAAGCTCTCAATCTGCTCTCAAATGCATCTCCTCATCCCGATTGCTTCTCAAATGCCAATGCTGGGCTGAAATTCCCTGATTTTGACTCCAAAAATACCAAACACGAACCGATTCCCGGTAAAATATGACTTGAGCCAATAATGAAACTTGTAACATATTTTAGCTAGGAAAACCATCAAAAGCCGATCTCAACACGCATCAAATGCGTGTAGAAATACGGACTTATCAGTGTCTATAGAGCTCTTCCATAAATTGACATTGACAGGAGTCTAACGACTCGTCCAAACTTTCTTTCAAAAATGGAGGGTAGACGCATGCCGTCAAGGAACAACCCGAGAGGGAAAACGCCGGTAGCTTCCATTGGGGCTAGCTGGGATGCATCTCGGGACTCTAGAGGTAGAGGAGGCGCCCGTGGTGGCCGCCGAGGCCAAACTGTTAGTGATTGCCATGTGAGCTTGGTGTATGAAACCAATACTCGGGATTATTACTCAACCTACGTTCCCAAAATGGGACACGAGGAGACCTCATATGATGGAGGTGATTTCCATACCGATGAGGATGATGATGACAGCGATGCCCGTTTTGAACAAATGAGAGAGGTACTTGCGTGCTACCAAAAGAAGAAACAGAGAGATCTTAGGCGCCAAGCTAGGCGTGCCTCTCAAGGAGGCTCGGGTCAAGGAAGCCGAGGAGCTTCAAGGGCCATGTCAGGGACTTCGTCCAAAGGTGGACATGGGGGAGATTTTAGCGTGAGAATCTACAAAAACCTCAAGGAGGCTAGGGCCTTGGGGTGTAAGTCCTTCGACAACACCAGGGATATTACCGTTGTCGCCGATTGGATCAAGAAGTTGAAGGATGCATCGAGGGACATGCAAATCACCCCGGACATGAAGTTGACTGTTGCTTCACGATTGCTTGAGGGTATGGCTTTTACATGGTGGGAAAGTGTAGAAGGAAAATACCGTGGGACTATCTCACGGGAGAACTTCGAACAAGAGTTCTATGAAGTTAATGTGAAATGGAGGGAGTACACAAACCTCAGGTAGAAGGAAGGTGGCACTGTTAAACAGTTGGAACAAGAGTTTAGAACCTTGGCTAGGTTCTTACCAGAGTATGCGGCCGATGAGGACCGCATGACGAAACATTTTTGGGATGCCTTACTCTTAGACATCCATGATCGGGCTACGTACTCTCGCTACATGACCTTTAGTGAGGTGGTGGAATAGAGGCCTTCTTGGGGAAACCCAATGGAACACGAGGAAGGAAAGAGACACCGAGGAGCCAAAGAAGGGGAAATGGAATAGTTTGGAGCCGCCCGATCATTCCCAAAAGAACAACCACGAGGCTGGTGGTGATTCATTTAGACCACCGGCGCCGCCAACGAAGAAGAACGGGGATGCAAGGTGGCACAGAGCTAGGCCACAGAACTCGGGGGTACCTAGATGTCCTAATTGCTTAAAACAACACTTTGGGAAATGTAATGAACCACCGAGGTGCTTCAAGTACGGGAATGCGGGCCATATGAAGGCTAATTTCCCTCAAGGAACGCAAGGAAATGCGTCTGGAGCCGAGGGAGGGTTGATAACGGGAAGGAATCGTGCGAGACCATCACACGGCGGCACGACCAGGGGCGGCGCATCGGCAAGCTATGTCACATTCGTCAACCAAAGCGGGGCCCAAGCCAGGGTTTATGCGATGACAGAGGCCAATGATCGAGCTAACTCTGACTCCATTGTAGGTAATCCCTTGTAATGCTTGATAAATTACATGTCTTTAAGTGTTAAAAGTGGTGGCGGGCTTGTACGGGCCGGTAAAGGCATGAACCGACGCCGTTCTGAATTAAATTGGAATTAAAAGTGGATTCCGTTGGATAAACGGCGCCGGTCTGGTTGAAAAAACGCCGGAACATAACACGCCAGTCGTGCATGTATTAATGGTTTTTTTTAAATGAAAAAACCATAGAGTCCTACACTAGCGACAAAATTTCGCCCCGCTAAATTATCGAATAAATTTGTCCTGCAGCTACACTAGTGAAAAAAAAATCACCCCCTACACTATGAAAATTTTCGCCCTCTTGACTTGAAATCTTGGATCCGTCCCTGTATATAGATAGAGAAATGTATATAAAGTTCAATATCCATTTATTCATACACGTTCAAACCCTAATATGTTATTCATCTATCTAACTATTGATAAGTCCATATATAGACACGCATTTGATGCGTTTTGGGATCAAATTGTGATGGTTTTCCTAACTTTAAGGTGTTACAAGTCTCAATTATAGCTCAAGTTATGTTACCAGGCGTTGGTTCGAGTTTTATGTCTTTTGGAGTCAAAATCAGGGAATTTGAGCCTAGCACTGGAGCTTGAGAAGCAAACGGAATGATTAGAGAAGCATTCGAGAGTGAATTGAGAGCTTTAGAGGTCACCAGGAGGTTCACAATGAAGATTTGATGATAAAAGAGCTCTAGGATTTGCTATGAGATCAAAAGAAGACGAATAGAGCTTGAAAATGGCGATCAGGATGACCTTCTGTCAATCGTTCAAGAATATCTCTTTGTAGCAGCATCCAAATCACACGATTCAAGTCTCATCTGAAAGCCGACTTCACGGGCTACAAATCATATGAAGACACCATTGCGAGAATATGAAAGGAAGAAGGTTAAAACAGACGATGAAGGCAGATAGTTGCTATTGCGATTTCAGAATGCGACCTTCCACTATGTAATTCATATCCTCTGATGGGATGATCCAAATCCAATTCGGCAAGTTGTGGTGGATATAGGACTTCATTATCTACAACTTTGATGAAGAAAGTTTTGTCAAATTCAGAATAGAGAAACCGGAAAACGCACTGGAAGCCACGCACGCGTGCGTGGGGGACGCACACGTGCGTCAAACGTTTTTTTGCGCATGTTTGTCGGCCGCACGGACGCCTCACACGCGTGCGTGGGCGCCGTGCTTACCCCGTTTTAGTCCTAATCTAGCCTGAATTGCTTTGTTTCCCTTAAATATCACCCCCAAACCCTAAATTAGGGGGAGGAGCTTAGAGAGAGACCTAGGGACAAAGTTTTTCTATTTTTCCATCTTGTTCTTCAATTCTCTTGGATTATTTGTAAGTTCCTACTTTTTAATTAATGACAATTAATTCTATTCTTCCCAATTCTATTGATTCTTCAATTATGAGTTGTGAGTAGTTTTAATTAGGGATTTGGGATTGATGAAGGGGTTAATCATGATGTATGGCTAAATTCATGATGGATTAATTGCATGAATGTAATTAATTTGTGTTTGAATGATTTAATTGACAACTTTTGTAATCTAGAACGGCCGCTAGAATTACAATTGCTTGTAGAATAAATTAAGAGAGATCTAGTTTATTCTAGGACACTTTCACACACACTTAATCGTTCCCTAAGAGATTAGTAGCGATTAAGGGGCCGTAAGCTCGCTCGTCTTGGCAATAATTTAGGATCATGTCGCATGAGAGATCAACATGGTCCCCTAAATTATTGTACTCTACGCCGCGAGAACGGTAAGAACTTAGTATTGATTAGCTAGGCTCAATTAAATTAATTTCATGTAATTAGAAATCTGAGTACCCCGGAATCAATCCCTGCTCCCTTCGTCGTTAATTAGAGAGAACTCAATCTTTTATTTTAATCGATCATTCGCATTAGCTTAATTTCAATTCAACCAACCAATCTCGCACGACGCATTTATTTTATTTTATTTTTAATCGCTGAATTTAGTTAATCTTTAATTCCCTTTTGTCCGTCCCTGTGGAGACGATACTCGTACTTTCACCACTATTCTACTATTAATTTAAGTGCGAGAAAACTCACATCAGTTTTTGGCGCCGTTGCTGGGGACGGTGTCGGTTTTAAGGGTTAATTAATTTCAGCGAATTTTTTTTAGTTAGATTTTTTTAGTAGTTTTCCGTAGGATTTGTCTGTGCTAACCTTTCAGGTATTTTTTCTAAGAGGTATGAGATGAACCCATTCAACGAAATTCCTGGAGGAATTCCTTACCCTCAAACCTTCATGGAATATTCACCATATACGCAATACTCTCCTTACATTCCTCCTCCTCCTCCTCCTCCTCCTCCTCAATATTACACACCTCATCAAAATTACTCTCCTACACTACAAAATTATCAGTTCTCTTATTCATACCCTCCAACCACGCAACCTTGTCTACCTTTTTTTTAATTAAACAAACCTTCTAAAAGAAGGAAGATTAAAGAATTCAAAAGTAACAACAACTTTAATTGGGCTAGGCAAAGAGTCCAGATCATTCCAAATGATAAGTTGGGCCAGAGAAACACCAGCGAGCAAATGAGCGGGTGCATTTCTTTCTCTGAAAACATGTTTAAACCAAATCCCTTTCCTAAAACATTCATGTCTGAACACATCAATTTCTTCTTTCCACCGACCATATTTCCTACCTGAGACGTAATCAAGGAGCTCTTCAGCATCACTTTCGACTTGGAAATGATCATATCCTTCCTGAATCGTCCATCTCGTCGCTTGTAACATCGCCCAAAGTTCGGCTTCCAGACTGGAGAAATCAAAAAGGGGAAAAGAAACAGCAGCAATCAACCGACCTTGCTCGTTTCTCAAAATAGCTCCTCCTGATGCTCTCCCAGGTATGAAAGCAGCATCGATATTGAGTTTAAGGCCTCTCTTAGGTTTAGTCCACTGTATAGGCTTAAGGATTCTCTGTGTCAGTCTAAAATTTGGAGGAACGAAGTGTTCTTCGAAAAGAACATTATCCATACTATGAAACCTCTTCTGACTTAAGGTGTACACCCAAGATTGAGTGTATAACTTAATTCTATAAATCGTAGTTTCAATGGCTGGAACTTCTTTCTGAGATCCCCAAATAAGGTCAGCATAAATTTTCCAAATATGCCAGGTTATGATTCCCGGTAGATTATGTTTGAAATCATCAATTAGGGATTTCAAACCTGCTTCGAACAACCACATAAAGAAAATATTTCTGATAGAACTGATAGTGGAAGAAATAGGTATATTCATAACCGGGATAAAATAAGCCCAAATATTTCTTGTATAAGAACAATCATAGAGGACATGATTAGTGGAATCACCATTCTTCCTGCAAAGTGGACAAATAGAGGGCTGGATCACCCTATGGAACCTCCTAAGATTGTCAGAAATTGGTAAAATATCTCTAAACAGTTTCCATTGGAAAAGTTGCACTTTAAGTTGTTGATTTGGATGTGAAATATGCTTAAAAGAGAAAGCAGCTCCCTGACTATGTCTTATAGTATTATAGGCAGATTTGAAGGAGAATTGACCATCATTTGCTTGTTTCCAGGTTAATTGCAGGCCAGAAGAATCAACTAAAGATGAAGCGAGATCATTGATTGAGCAAATTCTTTTCCAAATAGGTGAGTCATACAGTTCAGGCCTCATATTATCCTCCCTTGAATATCTTTCTTTTATAAATTGGGCCTAGTAACAAGATGAAGATTTCCATTTCCACCAAAGTTTTAAACCCCCCTTCCTCCTTGGGGTAGCACAATTTAGACCATCTTAACCAATGGTATTTCGGCTTGTCATTTAAGGAACCCCAAAAAAAATTGGTCATTTTCTTGTTTAAAATTCTTTTAATTCTCTATGGCAGATTATCAACAGCTAAAAGTTGCATAGGAATAGATCCCAGGACATGCTTGATTAAGATAAGTCTCCCTCCCTGATTAAGATTCTTTTGTTTCCAAGTAGAAAGCTTTGAATCAAACTGATGAATAATATTATGACATAACTGATGCCTATTGATTCCTATGTGCAGATTGGCTCCTAAATATTTCAGAGGTAAGGATCCTTTTTGCATACCCAAAAGGTCTTTGATTATTTGGCTTCTGGTATTGGCATACTTTCCGCACACAAATGAACTTTTGTCAAAGTTCACTGCCTGGCCTGAGGCATTCTGATACAAGGTAAGAAACTTTTTGAAGTTGAGAATAGATCTTGATTCACCATTCATAAAGATAAGCAGGTCATCTGCAAAGGCTAAATGAGTAATAGGTTTTCCATATCTGCCCAAATAATAAGGCTTAATAAGACCATTAGCCACATGCCAGTTTAGCCCTCTAGAAAAAGCTTCTGATGCAAGGATAAAAAGGAAAGGGGAGAGAGGGTCTCCCTGTTTGACCCCTCCCATAGGCTTAAAAAAACCTTTAGGACTGCCATTTATAAGCACAGAAAGATAAGTAGCTTGCAAGTTATTCAAAATAAGGTTAATAACATGATCATGAAAGCCAAACTTCTGAATAATTTTTGATAAAAAACTCCAAGACAGTCTGTCAAAGGCCTTAGCCATATCTAACTTGATCATCAAATTAGACCTCCTAATCTTCTTGTCAATAGCATGAAGCATTTCCTGACCAATTAGGATCTGATCAGCCATATCTTTCCCTTTTTGGAAGCCAGCTTGTTCATTGGATATTAATTTAGGTAGAAGAATAGCTCATCTGTTAGCAAGCACCTTGGTATAGACTTTGTTAACAAAGTTAGAAAGACAAATGGGCCTATAATTAGCAAAAAAAATTGGATTGTCCTTCTTGGGTATAAGAAACAGAAGGGAGCTTGAAAGGCCTTTAGGTATAGGAATCCCCATAAAAAAATCTTGAACAACATTAACAACATCTTTCCCAACAATGTGCCAGCATTTTTTAAAAAATTTCCCATTGAAACCATCAGGACCGGCAACACCATTTTGATTGAGTGCCCAAACAGCTTCTTTGACCTCTTCTGAATCAGGTAGCTCAAGAAGGGATTTGTTATCAGTAGCATCAACTAATGAGGGAATATAGTCCAGGATTTGATCTCCATCTCCTTCTTGCTCATGTGAATAAAGACTGGAAAAGTAATGGACTGCTGCATCCCCTATCTCAGGTACTGTGTTTACCAAAATTCCATCAGAGTTTTTAATAGATGTTATATGCTGCTTTCTATTTTTTATTTTCACATAAGAGTGAAAGAATTTTGTATTTGAGTCCCCCTTTCTAAGCCCATTGAGATGAGCCTTCTGTTTCCAAAATTTTCTCTCCAGTTTATATTTGGTCATAAGAAGAGCTTTTTAAAAAGACCAATCAGATCTATTTTCTTCTGTAGGATTATTTTCAAAACAAACTTCTTCATTCAAAACCTCTTGTTCACAGAGCTTAATGTCTTCAAAAATATTACCCAAAGTTTCAGCATTCCACTTTTTAAGATCTTGTTTCAAACATTGAAGTTTCCTGACTAGACCAAACATACCTCCACCAAATCTGCTAGAGTTCCAACTATTAGCAACCACATTAAGAAAGGAAGGGTGAGCAGTCCACATATTCTGAAATTTAAAAGGTTTAGGACCAGATAATCCTTTGTTCTGTAACTGTATTAAGATAGGAGAATGGTCTGATGGAGTATTGTTAAGATGAGTAATTTGAATATGATCAAAAGCATCAATAAGATGATTGTTGAACAAAACTCGGTCAAGTCGTCTCCAAAGTCTTCCATTAGATCTAACACCAGTCCAAGTATAACTAGTGCCTTGAAATGGGAGATCAATCCGTCCACAGGAAGAAATACAGTTGGCAAAATCTGTCATACCGGCTAAATGAGGTAGGGACGAACCAAAATGATCAGAATGAGAAGCAATAGAATTAAAATCTCCCCCCACCATCCATGACTCCTTGATTGTATTAGAGAAATCAATCATCTTCTGCTACAATACTCTTCTTAGAATATAACTGTGGTTGCCATAAATAGCTGTGAAAAAACCCGAGAAAAGACTAGAACTAATTCTGAAATGAATATATTGTGGGTGCCATTCCACTTGAGATATATTGATATAAGTGTCATCCCAATATATCCAAATCTTATTAATGTCAGAGAAAAGAACTTTACTAAAACCAAATTGCCTCATAAAAAACTCAGCTTTATTAGAAGCCACAATAGGCTCAATAACAACAAGTAATTGAATTTGCCATTGTTGTATAAGAGAGAATAATCTAGAAGCAGCACCTTCTAGCCCTCTTAAATTCCATATTAGACAATTCATTTAGATATAGATGGAGACGAAATTTGTGGGAGCCTGATGGCTGAATCTGTAGAACATGTACCTTCTTTATTTGCCATTTTCTTTGCAGTGTTCTTGGTAATACGTGTAGGTACAACTAGGATGGATTTTATCTTCCTGTATCCTTTCCTTCTGACCAATATGAAAGGAGAATCCTCCTCAGTAGAAATGGCATTCTGAGCCATGTTTGCCAACTGTTTTTCTTTTTGTTTAACCACAAATGCAACTCCTTTTATAATGCTAGGAAGGACCTCCTTCCAAGTTTGAAAATCTTCCATCTTGTTAGGAGCACCTCCATCCGAAAAGTAATTTGTGGCTACTATTTCAGGGTCATATTCCAGTTCATTGTGAAGAGATTGTATCTGAGAATCATCCATCAAAGGATCAGCTGGTTTATGGTAAGTCAAAGGCCAGATTACTTCAGTGTTTTTCTCATGCTCTTTATTTATAGCTTCTATCATATTGTTGTTAAGATCTGCACTCTTGGATATCTCCTTATTATGGTTGTTTCCCTCGGGTATACTTTGCAGGGATGTCCCTGCACCTGAAGAGGAAGTAGGCTGAGATGAAGAGGGCTGCTCCATGATAATCTCCTCCATGTCTGTGTCAGAGTCCACACTGACATTGACCGGTTGTGTTTTTGTAATTATTTTGCCTTTTCCTTTTTTCCACAGCAGTAAGTTTGGCAGTGTCCTTTGTAATGTTGGACTATGTATGTAAGGGTTTAGCAACCCATTTGTCTTTGGATTGAGCCCTATCAACTGGCAGGATTTGATTTTCTTTGCTTACCCCTTCCTTTTTAGGACATGTAGCTTCCATATGTCCCAAATGGAGACAATGGATGCAGTACATGGGCCTATTTTCATAGCACACCGGCTGCGAAAACCCAGATGAACCACAATTAATCCAAATTTTATGCGGCATATCTTTCGTTAGGTCAAGCTCTAGGCGGATACGAGCAACCGATGGTCTGGAAAGATTTGCAGTAGCAATATCCAACTTGATAGGATGACCAATTAAGCTAGCAATGTCAAATAAGGCACTTTTATCATGTAAATGAATAGGTAGACCTTCAAACGAGAGCCAAACTAGAACCACCGGAGATTCCACGTTTGGACAAAAATCCGGAGTCCATTTCGTAACTCTCATCGTAAAGCCATTGACAATCCATGATTACCTATTCCAGCATCGAAGAAAATCTTCTTCCAAATCAAATCTAATCAAGATATGTTTTTTCTCTAATAACCCCAAGTGGAATGTACCTTTGAAACCAATCTTCTCAAAAGCTTTGCGCAAATTCTCCATACTCGGTCTCCCTTTGTAGAAATAACCGATTAAAGATCGTTTATGACGTTCTGCAAGGGATTGGATATCACTCTCTGTGAAGCTTATAGCAGGCATTCCCTTGTAGCGTGATGTGTTCGTGGATATGGAGCTATTAGTGCGGTTAGCCACCACATCCGCAAAGCTTTTGGCCGCCTAAAGGTTGCTGGTTGTGGCCGGCGGCGGCTGAGCAGCAGTTGGTTGCAAGGGTTCCATCAAGTTTTGTGTGGTCTTATATTACTTCATTCAAACAACCTTGTCTGCCTAAGAATAATATTTGTTCCTTCTGTGGAGGATGTCACCATATATCTTTTTGCCTCATTAAACCTCCATATGACCATCCTAACTGGGCAACTGCATACCCCACTTCGTCCTCCCCACAACTTACAGACACAAATGTTTCAGCCACTCCTACATACTTCCTGAGTAATGAGCCTCATAATCAACAAGAGGAGGCAGATTTAAAGAGACTTTCTAGCTTGGAAGAAGCGCTCAAACAATTAGCGCAAAATCAACTGAGGGCGGACTCAAGGATGCAAAACATTGAAAATCATTTAGCGCAAAATCACATGAGGGCGGACTCAAGGATGCAAAATATGGAAAATCAATTGGGGCAGATTGCAAAGGCTTTATCGTAGGAGTCCGAGAGATCCCATCCTAGCGACACAGAAGCCCAATCCAAGGAGACCAATGGGGATGATCATATGAGCGAGTCAGACAATGATGGTGGGAATATGATGGATGATAACTTCCTGATGCATTTGAAGACCCACCTATGTTTGAAGATGAAGAAGAAGATAATAGCGTCAAGTTGTTTTTCGAATAATATAGGAAAAAGTTTGAAACGGTACGAGCTGTAACTGACAAAGTCACAGATCACTGTGATTTTCATACAGAAACTACACAGCCGTTTGATTTACCATTAGTCTCAACCCCTGACGAGGAAGGAAAGGAGCAGATGAGTCATGACATTGAAGATGAGTTGGGAAAAGATAATCACGAGCTCCAAGAGAGTGGTAGCAAGGTAGATGATCTCCATGATGAAGAAGTCCCGCTCCACATACAAGACTACTCCTCGTACGTTAGTCCAAATTTCGATTTCTTTGATTCACTCTTTGATGATAATATTCCTTTTTGTGTGGAGAGTGACAAAATCATCCAAGAAGACATTTATGAGAACGGTGTTACCGAGAGTTGGGATGCCTTCATGGGGAGTGGTAATGAGTCCAAAAGAGAGGTTGTGAATACTTATGATATTAGTGAGGAAGAAAAAGACTTTTCTATGCTGCAGTTCGAGTTTGATGTTGCTTAAGATCCTTGCTTTGAAACATCTTTTGAGCTTCCATTGATGCGTGGAGTAATCAAAGTTTTGACTCATGTTTTATGTCCACCCAAGGAGGATTGAGGTTGATCCTTCAGTTCTGTGCTGATAAGGTTTTTGAATATGTGGTTTCAAGAGTTTAAGAATTTGCGCCACCTAAAGGCATTTGTTGAGCGAAAACAGAATGAATTGAAAATTGGTGCCCCACTACAGTTTGTGCTATTTGAGAGCCTGTGGGGTAGTTGCGTCGGGCAAACGACATTAAAAATAGCGCTTCTTGGGAGGCAACCCAAGCTTATTTCTGCACTTTTTGTTTTTTTGTTTGTTTTTTTGTTTTTGTGTTTGTGTGTTTTGTTTTTGCAGCTTAGGGTCTTGCTTTGGGGATGATGTGCCGAGGATCACTTGACTCAGTTTAGTTCTGCACCGACCAGCGCCTTAGGGAAGTTTTTATGACTCTAATACTCGCCTGTTAGTAATAATTGACTTGAGTTAAGTTGAGCACGTGTGACCCTTTCCTCTTTACCCCCTGGTGCATAGTGCATTTTTGGTCATCGAGAACGATGCCAAAGTTTAAGTGTGGGGGAGTGAATTGGGCATCCGGGCATTAGTTGTTACATGTGATTTTTTTAGAGTCAGCATGCGCAGGTGTTAGTTGTATATTCGTAGAAAAGTTTTGTCAAATTTTTGATTTTTTTCCTTAAACTGTATCTTTGTGAGCTGGCTAGCATTTTGACTATGCTTTTAGGACATCTCTCAAGTGTTTAGGCTTAAATTGTTTGCACTATAATCTAGTTGTTGAGAGGATGAAAGCATTAGTCACCCATTGAATTAATTCATAAATCTTTCATCCCACCTGAAAAAGTCTTTTAGAAGAAGCCATTTTGAGTCTAACCATTTTTGTTCTTTACCCGACTAATTGAGCTTCATAGCCAAATGACCCGTTTTCTTACCCGTGAATATTTCTGAAAGAATCTTGATGTTTAGGGAATTAAGGGATTAATTTGTTAAGTTTAGGAAATTTGTGTAGGAGCCATTTTTGGCACTGTTCATATGCCCCAAAGTGGGGTAAGAGCAGTAACTTTTTAGGAATTTGATACTTTCGAGGATTGCATTGTGGACATGGATTCACATTAATAAATGAACTTTAATCGCTATTTTCCTTGGTGAGGCCGAGATTAGAATGGAGTAATGTCTAGTGAGAATCCGAAAGGTGAAAAATTAATATAGCTAGACCTCTTACCTTGAGAAAAAGAGAATGGGAGCCCGGGTCAAAAAGCGTAAGTGTTTTGCACAATAAGATGAGACCTTAGGTATCTTTCAAAAGAAATGGCGTTCTCGTGCCAACATGACAAGGAAAACTAAACTTATTTAATGAACTTGGAGGCTTTATCATAATTAGCTTTAGTCCTCCGCGTACTTCAAGTACACGTCAAAGCACCAATGTGCCGCGGCGGTTTAGCTTAGTTGTACACCATGTCTACTCTTTGCATAGGTTTAGATGATTGTTCCTAAATTGTGGCCTACTTAGTTCCTTGATCCTAAGAATAGTCCTGAAGTTCCTGAATGCATTGAGTCTTTGTTAGAATATTCTAAACTCTCAACAAAAAGGGACTGTTTATTATCATTCACCATTCATCACCGCCTTCACAAGTCCTTCTGATTGGTAGCTAGTTTATTAGAGCTTGTTGTCACTACTTTGAGGATGTTGTGAATAATTTTGTCAAATATTTTAGATAGAGTACAAAGATGTAGTTTAGGGAAGAATTTTCATGGTTTAGTTTGTCTGTTCTGTGAATATCCTTTAACTACATGTGCATGCTAATTATTTTAATTCCGTGTGGTGATTATCGTAAGTCCCGTTGTTTAGTTTGCTTGAGGACAAGCAAAGGCTTAAGTATGGGGGAATCTGATAAGTCCATATTTAGACACGCATTTGATGCGTGTTGGGAACGACTTGTGATGGTTTTCCTAGCTTTAAGGTGTTACAAGTCTCAATTTTAGCTCAAATTATGTTACCAGGCGTTGGTTCGAGTTTTATGTCTTTTGGAGTCAAAATCAAGGAATTTGAGCCCAGCACCGGCGCTTGAGAAGAAAACGGAATGATTATAGAAGCATTTGAGAGTGAATTGAGAGCTTTGGAGGTCATCGGGAGGTTCACAATGAAGATTTGATGATAAAAGAGCTCTAGGATTGGCTATGAGATCAAAAGAAGACGAATAGAGCTTGAAAATGGCGATCAGGATGACCTTCTGTAAATCGTTCAAGCATATCTCTTTGTAGAAGCGTCCAAAGGACACGATTCAAGTCTCAACTGAAAGCCAACTTCCAGAGCTACAAATCATATGAAGACGTCATTGCGAGAATCTGAGAGGAAGAAGGTGAAAACAGACGATGAAGTCAGATAATCGCTGTTGCAATTGCAGAATGTGACCTTCCACCAGTTTATTCATATCCTTTGATGGGATGATCCAAATCCAATACGCCAAGTTTTGGTGGATATAGGACTTCATTATCTACAACTTTCATGAAGGAAGTTTTGTCAAATGCGGACTAGAGAAGCCGCAAAACGCACTGGAAGCCACGTACGCGTGCGTTGGGGGACGCACGCGTGCGTCCAACGTTTTTTCGCGCAAGTCTGTCAGACGCACGGACGCCACGCACGCGTGCGTGAGCGCCGTGCGTACCCCGTTTTAGTCCTAATCCAGCCTGAATTGCTTTGTTTCCTTTAAATATCACCCCCCTAACCCTAAATTAGGGGGGGAGCTTAGAGAGAGGCCTAGGGACGAAATTTCTTCTATTTTCCATCTTGTTCTTCAATTCCCTTGGATTATTTGTAAGTTCCTACTTTTTATTTAATGACAATTAATTCTATTCTTCACAATTCTATCGATTCTTCAATTATGAGTTGTGAGTAGTTTTAATTAGGGATTTGGGATTGATGAAGGGGTTAATCATGATGTATGGCTAAATTCATGATGGATTAATTGCATGAATGTATTTAATTTGTATTTGAATGATTTAATTGATATCTTTTGTAATCTAGAACGGCCGCTAGAATTACAATTGCTTGTAGAATAAATTAAGAGAGATCTAGTTTATTCTAACACACTTTAACACACACTTAATCGTTCGCTAAGAGATTAGTAGCGATTAAGGGGCCGTAAGCTCGCTCGTCTTGGCAATAATTTAGGATCATGTCGCATGAGAGATCAGCATGGTCCCCTAAATTATTGTACTCTACGCCGCGAGAGCGGTAAGAACTTAGTATTGATTAGCTAGGCTCAATTAAATTAATTTCATGTAATTAGGCCTGATCTGCCTGAAATCTGAGTACCCCAGAATCAATCCATGCTCCCTTCGTCGTTAATTAGAGAGAACCAAATCTTTATTTTAATCGATCATTCGCATTAGCTTAATTTCAATTCAACCAACCAATATCGCACGACGCATTTATTTTATTTTATTTTTAATCGTTGAATTTAGTTAATCTTTAATTCCATTTTGTCCGTCCCTATGGAGACGATACTCGTACTTTCACCACTATTCTACTATTAATTTAAGTGCAAGAAAACTCACATCAACTATCTAGCTTGTATCTCTCTAAATGTGTATATATATCTTGGATCCTTAATATCATATCCCGATATCCATCAGTTGAAAACACAATATGGCCTTTCCATACTCCGTGCATGTTAACCTTATATCTTTTCTACAATGTAACTGATCAAGTATGGCAGATACTTAGAAACTACATATAGAAAATTAAATAGATCGAACAACAGTTTTGAGTGATTTTTACTTTTTGTATTGGAAGTAGCTAAAATAGTAGTATGAGTGAGAGTCTAGTATGACCCCTTCAATTCCTAGCTCCACTCATGAAAGCTAAGTGTGGGTGCATGACGATCAGGACGGAGAGGATATATTGGGGAGGTTTTGTTCTGTGCTTGTTGAATTGTCTGCGCAGGGAAAAATATACAAAGTTAATGATGGTGCTAGGCTTGCATATCTATACTGTTGAGCTGGACTTATGTCTCGAGGGTTCAAGTGAAAGTTTGAATTGTGGGAGATGGTGCATCTTTTGTCATGTTGGTGATGCTCTAGGATTTTTTATAACAATTTGGTCAGCTCTTTGTTTGTAATCACTCCGTATGATTTATTAATTTATTTGTCGCACTCTTTGTATACTAGAATTTTCTTTATTTAGGATATGAGAAAGTGAAATGTATATTAAGAACAAAAAAAAATCATTAATAGGGAGTATTACTCATTAAAAAGTGGTGAACAAAAATGTGATTTAGTAACTATTAGTGATTATAATTACGTTCAAGGTTTACGTCGTAGTAACTACACGTAAGTCACTATGATGTAACTCTAAACACAATTATAGTTACTAATAGTTACTAAAGATGTTTTTACGTGAACCATTTTCAGTCCCAGATAAAATCAAACCAAACTAGACTTGAACAATTATAAAATATATAGAGATAAGACATTTACCAAACCAGACTAGATCAGATTTGGACAATTATAAAATACACAGAGATCATACATTTACCAGACCAGGCTAGTTCAGACCAGACCAAATTAGACAAGATCAGAAAATTCCAGTCCAAGTAAAAACATCCTAAGTTACATTTTCGTCCATGACTTTTTAACTATTAATATTTAGGGGAAAATCCCTATTAAGAAAAGTAGAGTTACACAGTTTGATATACAATTATAAACTATGAATGAATTTCAATCATAATAACATTACCGGGCAAACATAATACGGAGTATGTTACAAATTTAATTAGTGAAAAGTACGTGTAAATAAGTTACAAGTTGTTTTGTTTTAATAATGTTGTTCTTAATTCAAGCGTTGTAGATTGTGATTGCAATTCTCTCAAAGTAGTCGTTTTGAGATTGACCATCACAATAAACCCTAGCAGGCAATCATCTTTTTCTGATCGACGGTCACAGAATGATGATAATTGACGATCATCATTAACATCTTTCTTGGAAGGTAACATGACATTCTCTTTTGAGATTCTTGGTAGGGTATGACCCAACTTGACAATTCTTCTTTTGTGGTCGTGTTTGTTCTGTTTTATGGTGGTTCTTTCATGGGCTCTGGCGCTCCAATGTGTTTTTCTCCCTCGATGTGGGGGAGTTTCTTTGGTGTCCCGGCCAGCTTCATCTGGTTAGGGGTTTCTCTCTGCCTTTTTTCAGAATGAAATAAGAAGAATTTAGTATTCACTCATGTTGAATCAGCTCGTCCTCCTCCAAAACCACCTCTTTGCCAAGAAGATTTTTGTAGAAATGCTTTATTCCAGTGTTATTTTTACTTTAGTAGTACTTGTTTTTCTTTTATTTGGTTTAGATATCTGGATATTTGGAATACTTTTGATAGACAGTGTTTTGGTTATGTTCATTTTAGGCTTAAAATTGCCACTTTTGTGTTTAGCGAGCCAGATTGCTTTATATGAGTTGGCTAACTCTATTCTATTTCTAGGACTGACGATCAGATATGTAACAATTATCTGGAAATTATCTTTTATGCTTTCTAGAAATTTTTATAAGTCGGCTCTTTTATATTCCAAAGAAAAAAGTGTTGTTCTTTCTCGCCCATAAAAATAGTATGATGCGTTTGTGGAATGTTGGAGGGATATACCGCAAAATATTTTTCTTAGGTTGACGTTTCCCTTTTCACCTATTTGTATTTTATTCAATGCACATAAGGCAACAAATACTACACAACTCTCATTATATTTAGGACATGGTGAAACTCATATTAAAAATGTGTTTTTTTTTTGTATTTGTAAATTAAAGCATGACATTATTTTAATGACAGTAATATAGTAGTCATTTTGTACAGCTAAAGTTATCCCATTTTTCTTTTTGGGACATTGCATGTTTTATATCAAATTTGATAATATAAGAAGACCATAGGCAAATAGAATATAATGAAACAATGAAAGAATTTCGAAAGACATGCAAAATAAAGATGGTGGGTAGGAGTGTAGGAGATGAGAGGGTATCAGCCCATGAGGCTAATCTTATGTATTTAATTTAATTAAGATATATACGTAATGCATAGTAATACAAGGTCGGCCAGCATGCATTATATGGGCGGAAAAAGATGCAAATGGAAAACCAATTCAAACACCAAAAAGAAAAAGGGAAACATGAGTAGATATGTGTGGGCCTGTTTTGGAGGTTGATTAAAAACGAATGTTTCTATTAAAGTGGACTAAAAAATGTATGTGCTTCACCAATTGTCTCCCAAACAAAATGGTACGTACAATAGAATATGATCTAAAGATTGGAAGTGAATTGTTTGACACATCTCTCTTGTCTTTTGGTTCCTTTCACAGCCAGACTAATAAACCCTAAACTATATGGCCTGGCATAATTTGAAATAGGAAATATGCAATCTCTAGCTAGAACGTGTTGACAAAGGGGACATATATTATCTGGATTGCACACCCTTGAAAGCTCACAAACATGGACTACATAAAGTTTTAATAATGCACCACCACCCCACCATCACCTTCTTAGTATATCATTGTTTTCATTTAATTCCAAATATTATTAATACAAATCTTAAATGATTTGAAACCTCATATTATATATTTTATATCCATGATCACTTTCTGAGCTTGTGCCATGAGAGAATCTCCTTATTCTGACCAGTGATCGATTATAAAAAAAACTTTATTTTAATTTACCCCAAAAAATCAAACGTTAAGACCTTAAAATGGGGATCACCCTATGATTGAAAAACATCCACTTTTGAGTATTTCCTATTGTTGTTAAAACGTTAAACTCAAAGAAATTAACATGGCCGAGAGTGTATGGTGCATAATGAATCATAACATGCTACAACTCGGTTGTTGCATGTCCAATCAATCATTTGAAGTGAAATTTAAAAATAATATTGTTTGTTTATAATAAAACACACTTGAATAGATTCCACACTTTAACCTTTGCATTTGTCCTCTAACGAAACACTTCTTTGTGTGGAAATGCATAAACAAATGTAAACTGATGTTGTGATCCCAGGCTGGGATTAATATTAAAATAAGATTGTTACTATAAGATGAAAATGTAACATTTGATGAAGAATTTGAAGGAAGGCCTCAATAACAAGAACATGAATGAAGTTTTTTGGGACGACTAAATAAAAAAGTTGTTGAAGTTTTATGAGGGGGATCGGATGGGAGAGAGTATATAAATAGTTAATTATATATGAACTTTGTTCATATTTTACTATCACTTTCACCAATTTCTTCATAATTATACAATTCTAAGGCTAGAAGGTCATCTCCAAGGTTGAAATGGGAAGAACCCATATGATAATAGTCAAATTACTTAAGAACCAACTCGAATGAAAGTAGTACTAAGAAAACAATGCAGTTGATCAAGCAATGGAAAAAAACGTACGTATATAATTGGAGCAAATTTTGCAATAGGTTGATACCAAGTAGTATATATATAATGCAATTTTGCAAGGACAACGTTTAATTTGGGGAACAAATTAATTAATTAATATACATAATAGGAGCACAAGAATACCAATCAAGCCACTATATGTGTAATTAACTGAATAACAATAATGAAGGGAAGATCATATCATCTATGTATGTCCCTTTGATTTTTTGGTGTCGCCGCAATAATATAATGATCACCGGGATTATGTATGATTAATAATATCATCAAGAGATTGCTAATTGCATGATTAAGAAGACTCAGAAACCTCACTTTCGACTTCTCTTCTGTGGAAGTTCCTGTGGCAGCCACAGGCGGCGCATATAAGGGCGTCGGCGGTGCCCTCTCCGCCGCTGGACATGAACTCCCGGCAGCCGTCCACGGCGTAGCCACCAATTTTAGCAGCGTGGTTCCTTTGGCACTCCACGTATCGGACGACGGTCGTCACACTGCCGGCAAGAACGCCGGTGTTCCTTCTCGTTAAATCTTTCCTGACCACAACCTGTCTTTTCTTCATTTCCCTCTTCAGCCCAATCGCTAAGAAACTTTTGGGGAATTATTAAGGACTTTTGTCTTAATGGGTTTCACGAAACTTAACCTAAACCTAGCTTGGGAGTTTGAGAATTTATAGAGCTGAGTTGCTAATTTCCCACATCATACCTCTAGGACTACTATTACAATTTTATTGAGAAAAAAGAAGAAGAGGAAGGTGAGAGGAAAGGGAAAGAGGATAAAAGTAGTTAAGTAGGGTAGGGCAAGTGACCCTAGACGACATTGTTACATGTTTACTGTTTTGTCTCTTACATGATATACATACATACTACATACACACACATACATACATACATACATACATACATACATACATACATACATATATATATATGTATAAATGATCATTCACATAATGCCCGCCTGACGGGGTTATTTGGGTCCCTCCCGATGAAATTTTTTGATGATTTTATTGATGCGTATATAAATAATGCGCAACATGTTTCGATGATTTGTTTAACTGACTTCCTGATTGAATTTTACGTTGAAATTTTATGAAGATAATCTATACTAGATGAAGAACATGCTCAAAAAATTGCTTCAAAAAATTCTAACGTGAAGGGCATCCATTTATAATGATGTAATATCAATTTCTTAGCCGTTACAGTGCTTAATATTTTAAGTTAAGTGTCATCACTCCCGATTTATGTATTGTACTACAAGATCGAGTTTATCCAAAATTTACTAATGATGAAATATGGACGTTGATAAATTGTTTGGAGTTTTGGAGTATAGCTAAACTTTATGTTTCTCTTAAACAATTGAAAAAAGTGTCATTATTTAATATTGGTATGGTTTGGTACCGTCCCATTTGAAAATGAAGCGGCTGCGAATGAGTTTAGGTCTAAGATCAAACCGGACTAAACCGTTTTAATGGTCATGATACGAGTTCGGCTAAATGTTGGAGCGTCGCAAGCCATTCCCACTCCTACATTAAAAGTTCTATAATGACGCAAAAAATCAAATTTAATAAAATTTGGATGTATGAAGTAAAAGATTGAGATTAACTTACGTTGATCGGAGAATAACGAATAAGAACCTTTAGTTGGGACGGAGGTAATATAAAATTTGGTTCAAATGAAATTAAAACTTGATCCACGGAAAAAACGAGGATGAATCTTTACAGTTAGATTTGAGAGTTGTGCATCACCTCAAACATAAATGTGCATTACCATTACTTACTAAACTGTGGCAGCATCTTTTTAAAATAAATTCAATTTTTTCTGTAATTTGAATTGTGCATTATTTTTAACACTAAATGTGTACTTCTATCAATCATAATGTGTATCGTGTTTTTGCCAAAAAAAAAATGTGTATCGTGTTGGAGTGTTTCTGAGTTCCTACAAAGATGAGTGTTCTCATCAGATCGATACTAACTATCTATATATATTGCCTCCACCAAAAAGTTTATATTCATAAGGTGTTTGTACCACATGTAGACAAGCCAAGCCACGCAATCGGCATGGGTGAGAAACTACTCCATTCCTCTCAATTTATTTAGCCATCTTTGACTTTTATGATCAAAGGTGTTAATCTTTGACAAATTATTTAAACTAATATATTTATGGAAAATTTAATAATTTTATATATTTATGATAGTATTTTTATCAAAGAACATTTTCATACCATTTTCATACTATTAATACTTTCTCTATATAAACATATAATCGGTCAAGTTAGACGTCATTGACTTGAAAAGTCAAGATTGACTAAGTAAAATGGGACGGAGGGATTATTTAGTTTCACTCAATAAATAACTTTTTTAATATTCGATCAGTTTCTCTTTTAGTTTTTTTTTTGCATTTGGAATTCTAATATAATTTGAAATCTATAATGAAATGTTTATGAGAGATTTACCTAAATAGGACTAAAACTATGTAGAATTGCAAAAACATGACTGTTATGTTTTATTTGACAAAAATAGGACTAAAAAGAGGTAATCTACCAAAACTACGCTTAATTAAAGCCTACTGCTCTGTCGTGCTACTATTGTGATGCACACTAGCGATGCACAATGGCCTCCATCGTTGTTGTTGCTTCTAGCGGTGCTGCCACCGTCCATCAATAGAACCATCGCTGCCGTCCAATCAGACCACAACCTCCTTCTGCCACCCTCCGGCGAGACACGAACCACCATCAATCATTAGTGCATGACCTCCTCCTGCAGCAAAATCACAAAATAGGACCATAGCTTAAAAAATTATTAGGTAGGTAATCTCTGCTTTTTTTTTTAATTTTTTTTTTTGAAGTGGAAGAGTGCGTCAGGATTTCTATGCGACCGAGGTATGCCGACTAGACTGAAGGGTAAATTTTATAGGACAACACTTAGGCCTGCATTACTGTATGGCGTAGAGTGTTGGGCGGTGAAACAATGTCACATTCAAAACATGAGTGTGGCAGAGATGTGCATGCTGCGTTGTATGTGTGGCCATACTAGGAAGGACCACGTGAGGAATGAGACAATCAGACAAAGGGTGGGAGTAGCACCTATTGAAGACAAGATGCGGGAGTCGCGCCTACGGTGGTTTGGTCATGTGCGTAGAAGACTGAGTGATGCACCTGTCAGACGAGTTGAGATGTGTGGAGAAGAGGCAGGGAATTGAAGAGAGGGAGAGGAAGACCTAAACAGACGTGGGTTAGGGGAGTTCGAAGTAATATGCTTCTTCTAGGGTTGGATGAGAGCATGACTTTGGAGAGAACTAAGTGGAGGGTGGGTATTCGCGTGAAGGAGTGATCTCGTATAATCTTTTTCCCTCATCTTTTTTTCTTTGTTTTTTATCCTTATATATAAGCATTATTTGTAGGGAGGAATGCTATTTGTAGCCTTTTTTATTTTATCATTTTTAGGGAAAACTATCAAATAAGCCCTTGTACTATACCGAAAAAGTCGATTAGGCCCTCGTACTTTACAAATACTCAATTAAGTCCTCGAACTATTAAAAAACGTTCAATTAAGCCCTTTTGGTGGGTAAGTAACCGATTTCCCGGTTAAACGACGACGATAGCGAGGATATGCTCAAACCCCAGCAACGGCGGCTTCCCGGAAACAGGTTACATTTAACCGGGAAACCGGTTACTTACCGACTGAAAGGACTTAATTGAACGTTTTTAATAGTTCGAGGACTTAATTGAGTGTTTGTAAAGTACGAGGGCCTAATCGACTTTTTCGGTATAGTACGAGGGCTTATTTGATAGTTTTCCCTCATTTTTATGTATATTCATCTCTTTTATATTATCTTTTTATAATAGCTTATCTTTTTTATCTTTATTCTTTCTTTTCCTTTTGGTTGTGATATCATATACCGATTCATGTTAGCCGACCCCAATATCTTTTGGGACTAAGGCTTGGATGTTGTTGTTGTTGTATCAATCAGATTTTAAATAAAATTTTGATTTTTGAAAGTATCAAATGAAGATATACCTGAACTTGAATTTCTTGTTATCAATTTTGATTACTCTGAATCTCAAAATACTCTTACTAATGATTACAGAAAATGACACTTTTGAATAAGAGAATGTCATAATTATTGGGTATTTTTACAAAAATGACACTTTTATGTCATTACAATATTTGGATATGGCATATTGAGAATGCTATGTTTCTATACAAAATTGTCATTATTTTGTTATTATGCATATTAAGTGGCATTTATAAAACATGTCATTTGCATATGGAAAAACATGTCATTTCCAAGCTATCCTTAAATGTCATATAAAAAATAAACATGTCAATTTTTGAAAAATGAAATCTTGTGTAGTGTGATGTTAAAATAATGTTGGCATTTGGTAATAGAAAGATGACATTTACAGTTATTAAAACATGTCATTTTCGAGTAAAAGATGACATTTTCGAATTACAGTGTCTAAAATAATCTGAAATTTAAAAGAAGAACATAACAGAGGGGAAGAAGAAAAAGGAGAAGGAGAAGGAGAGGAAGAAGAAAAAGAAGAAGATGCGGAGGAGGAAGAGTACATGGGGAAGAAATTACAGCTGTAATGATGGCGGTTGAGTTGCGTCCATGGCAGTTGGGGAAGAAATTACAGTTGCGATGATGGCGGTTGAGTTGCGTCCATGGCAGCTGAGTCGCAATCTCGATGTAATCACAGGCAACTGCGTCCATTGCAATTGCAGGTGCGATCGATACAGAGGGATTGGGGAAAATGTGATTCAAGGATTATGGGTAAAAATGTAATCTAGAGTCCCATTTAGGCAATTTAAAACTGCAAGTCCTATTTTGGAATTTTAAGCATGTTTTAGTCCCATTTAGAACAATTTCTTAATGTTTATAAATATTACGGCTATATTAAATTTATTGCGTCGGATTACGAATTTTATAATTTGTGTTTGGTAGGAATTTTTTATAAGATAATCAGCAAGTTTATGTAAACCGAAAATCACATTTTACATCTATGTATAAATACATACTTTAATTATTTGAGTATTCGACATTGAATAATATTATGAGTATTTGAGTATATATGTGTGTGAATTGTGATTACAAAAGTTTGTTATTTAATTTGTGCATAATTCATTTATTTTGTTCACATCTAATCTAATAAGGTAAACATTCACTTTCAATGATTAAAGATTTGTATGACATTGCTATATAATTGATCTCTAGAATTACTACCTAGATGACTATCCAATCGGAAATCTCCCAATGAAATTGTGTTGCATGTCGTGAACCCGAGGAGAGCTCATGAGCGAGAATCCAAACCCTAGGATGGCGGCGACGCCGTCTCAGGCTCAGCCACCACCAGTTTTGGGGAGCGTTTGGAATGGCAACTATGGCAATAAACGTTCTTTCGTTTCTGTCCTACTCAATAAAGAGGATGCTACCCTGGCAGCATCACATTCACGTTTTAAAGGTATGCCAGCAGTTTATTTTTCGGAGGATGATGTTTCAATTCTAGCAGATAAGCATAAGAGATCGTTGGTTGGATACTTTTATAAGGGGCGACCGCCTATGAACACATTACGAAAAAGTTTTGAAATCATTGGTTTCAAAGGGATTTTTCATCTTGGATTATTGAAAAAAAAAACATGTTTTGATTAGATTTGATCTTGAAGAAGACTACATCCGATGTTGGAACCGCCAAACATGGGATATACATGGTAATATCATGAGGGTTACGAAGTGGTCTCCGGACTTTCGACCTAATGTTGAATCTCCTATTGTTCTGGTTTGGTTGACCTTAGAGGGTTTGCCAATACATCTTCATGACAAACGAGCTATGTTTGAAATAGCTTGGTTAATTGGTAACCCCCTCAAACTTGATATTGCTACTACTACGTTGGCAAGACCCTCCTTGGCTAGAGTGTGTGTGGAGTTAGACTTAACTAAAGAAATGCCAAACAAGGTTTGGATTCAATCTGGGAAAACTGGTTTTTCACAATCAATTGTTTATGAAAACAGACCCAGGTACTGTCTCTCTTGCCTACATTTGGGTCATGAGGCAAGTTTATGCCCCAAAAGAATGATGGAAGGAGTGCCTAAGGCTAATGCAGTTATTTCTCAACCTAAAGGCCCAGTTTGGGTCTCAAAAAATACAGGAAAAGAAGGCATTCCAGAAAGGATTAATAATGGCCATATTACAACGGGGATCCTTGAAGCTAAAATTACAACAGGGGGTTCTAATATAGATAAGGGCAAATCTATAGTTGTCTACCAACCACAACCTCCCACTCAGCATTTCCAATCCACTTCTAGAGGCCAGGAAAATATTACAGAATCAGATTCTGACATTGAAGAGGTCTATCATGAGCAACCACCTGCAACAAAAAACATTCTAAACAACAGTGCTGATGACAACAATAACACTGCCAACAATGAGCTAAAGGGACTTACCACATCCAAGCCTTGTGGGGTTATTATAGATGATTGCTGCCTTGTTGACCAAGAGAAAGATTCTGAATTTGATATTGAACTTGCATCCAAGGAGTACAGGTCTGACTCAGAAGTTCCTCACAGAAAAGAGAGAAAAGATGAATGGTTAGTGGCCTTACCTAATCTTTCTATTGAGGTTAGAAATCTAATTAACTCTAGCAAGAGGAAGGAAGAATCTGAACTGCTGTCAGAATTAACCAAGGCTGAAGACAAAAACAAGGAAGGAAAAGAAGATGAGGGGGAATTTATTATGGTGGGAAGAAGAAGAAGGAAGAAGAATGTTGTAGTCTCCTCAAAGGGAGTGGTAAGCAGAAGTGCTGCAAGGAGGCAATCATTTAATATCCCCCCAGATTCTCAATGAATGGCATTATTTGGAATTTGAGAGGTCTGGCTGCCTCCGGGCCAAGACTGTCTCATTTAATTAAAAAATAGAGGATACAATTTCTGGTGGCTATTGAATCTTTGGTGGATGAAAAAAAATCTGAAAGTTTCAAAATGGAGTTTGGTTTCACACATGTCCTTTGTGGTTATAATAATAAAATCTGGATTTTTTGGGATGCCAATTTCATCTGTTTATCAGACTTTAACTGGTTGAATCAGTGTGTCCATTTCAAGTTTGTTTGTAATAACACTACTGGTTGGATAACAGCTGTCTATGCTAAACACACCTATTTGGAGAGAAGATGTCTTTGGGATCAATTAGATCAGTTTGCTAACCAGATTCAGGAACCTTGGTTAGTTGGTGGAGATTTTAATACCATAATGACTCATGGTGAACATAAAGGTGATTCTACTCCTAATCTGACAGGTATGCTAGAATTCAAGGAAAGTGTTTCCCAGTGTAATCTGATTGATATACCTTATTCTGGCAACCAATATACATGGACATGTGTTAGAAGTAGAGGAAGACTATGGAGAAGGTTGGACAGGTGTCTTTTTAATGAAAAATTTCTGGATTCTTATGATCAAATTAAGGTGACTAACCTTAATCAATCTCCCTCTGACCACTGCCCTATGCTCATTCAGTGTAATAATCAGTATCAATCTGGACCTAAATCTTTTAGATTCCAGAATATGTGGCTATCTCATAGCACTTTTCTAGATACTGTTTCTCAGAGTTGGAAGAAAAATGACACTGGAGGAGGCATGTTTGGATTGACTGTTAAGCTTCAAAGATTAAAAAAAGATTTAAGGAAGTGGAATCAGGAGGTTTTTGGGAATATTTTTGATGAAATTAAATTCTGTGAGGAGGAGGTTGCTAATGCTGAATTAGAGTTTTTAAACTCTCCTACTGAATCTAATAGAGAGAATTGGAGTCTTAAAAAAAGCCTTCTTTTTAGCAAATACAAACTGGAAAGGAAGTTCTGGAAACAGAAAGCCAATATCAAATGGTTAAAAGATGGTGATTGTAATTCAAAATATTTTCATTCTTTTGTGAAGATAAGAAGAAGAAAACAGATGATAAATATGATCCAGGGAACCGATGACAGGGAATTATCTACATTACCTGATATTAGCTCTGCAGCTGTGGATTACTATTCAAACCTTTATGCAGTGGAACCTGCAATTACAAATAATGACATTTTGAATAATATTCCACAACTTATCAATCAGGAGGACAATGACCATTTGACTGCTATTCCTACAGAAGAGGAGGTTAGAAAGGCTATTTGGGAATTAAATCAAAATGGGGCTCCAGGCCCTGATGGCTTTAATGGGAAATTCTTCAAAAAATGTTGGCAAATTGTTGGGATGGATGTGGTGAAGGTTGTACAGGAATTTTTCATTGGTGTTCCTCCTCCTAAAGGTCTCTCTAGTTCTATGCTTGTTCTTATTCCAAAGTGTGATTTGCCCACTTCTTTCTCTGACTTTAGGCCTATCTGTCTATCCAATTTCACCAACAAAATTTGTACAAAGGTGCTGGCCTCCAGATTATTAAAACCGTTGCCTAAAATTATTTCTGAGGAACAAGCAGGATTTGTTCAAGGAAGGGACATTGCTGACCAAATCTTAATTGCCCAAGAGATGGTTCATGCTATTGATAAGAAGACTAGAGGATCAAATGTGATTATCAAATTGGACATGGCTAAAGCTTTTGATAAACTGTCTTGGGATTATCTTTTTGGGATCTTGGACAGATTTGGGTTCTCCAGTAAGTTCATTTCTCTTATCAGGAATAACCTACAATCTACTTATCTCTCTATTTTGATTAATGGATGTTCACAAGGGTTTTTTCAACCCAAGAGGGGAGTGAAGCAGGGGGATCCTTTATCCCCTTTTCTTTTTATATTGGCATCTGAAGGCTTCTCTAGAAGTCTAAAGGCAAGAATGGAGCAGGGGCTTATAAAACCTTTTTGGATGGGAAATCAAGGGGTCCCTATCAGTCATCTAGGGTTTGCTGATGACCTATTGGTCTTTATTAATGGTGATGCTAGATCTTTAGCCAACTTTAAACATTTTATCAAAGATTATCAGTCTGCATCTGGAGAAACTGTTAACCTGGAGAAGAGTAGCTTTATCACTGGGAAAAATGCTACTTACAGAGCTTCTGTGATGCAAAACATTCTGGGAATGAGAAAATCCAATCTGCCCATGAAGTATTTGGGAGCTAACCTGCATAAAGGAAGGAATAGGTATCAATATTGTACTCATATAATTCACCGCTTTGATTCTAAGCTTTCCTCTTGGAAGCAGAAGAACCTTTCTCAAGGGGGGAGACTAGTTCTGATCAAATATGTTTTGAATACTATTCCTAATCATATTATGGCCATAGACAAGCTTCCAAAAAAAGTTATTTCTACTTTGGAGAAGAAAATGGCATCTTTTCTTTGGGGTTCTACTGTTGATAAAAAAAAATTCACTGGGCTAGATGGTCTAAAATTTGCTTTCCAGTTGAGGAAGGTGGGTTGGGGGTAAGATCTCTTAATGATGTTGAAAAAGCCTTTAGTTTAAAGTTATGGTGGAAATGGAAAAATCATGAAACTCTTTGGACTGCTTTTATGAAGGCTAAATACACTAGAGTGAATATGATACCTAAAGTGTCAGATTCTTCTGTTTGGAGGAGACTGTGTGATATTAATGAGATGGCTACTGACCTGGTCTCTTTCAATGAGGATGGTATTATGCAATGGGATCCTGGAAAACATGGCATATTTACTTTAGCCTCTGCATACAATGAAATTAGAGATACAAGGTCAGTTACATTCACTAATCAGCATATATGGAATAAACATCAACAAATGCAGATCAAGGTTTTTATGTGGAAACTCATGAACTCCTACTTGCCTATCCCAGATATCCTACAGAAATTCCAGATTGTAATTCAACCCTCTATGTGTCCTTTCTGTAGGAAATGCAGTGAAACTACCAATCATATTTTCTTTGGGTGTTCTTACACACAAACAATCTGGAAACACTTCATGAGTATTTTTGGCATTTCTATGTCTAATTCTCCTTCTAATAGAAAGATTCTGATTCACTGGTGGCTTGAGGCTGGTTCTAAAACCTTGGCTGACATATTTAAACATAATTTGCCTGGCATCATTAGTTGGTATTTATGAAAGACTTATGCCGCGTATAAATGGGGTGAAAAACCTATTCCAGACTCTGAAAGGCTCATTTCTCAGATAAAAATCTTCACACAACAATGGGCAATCAAGCTTGTTATTATCAAAAGCAGGAAGGTGGACGGTTTTTTAATCCAAGAAGGTTTAATATCAGCCAGATTCAAATTCAGAAGAACAGGTCCACAAATAATCAAATGGAAAAGATCTAGTAGGAGTTACAAATTGAATGTTGATGCATCGTTCATACCTGATAGAGCTACGGGTGGAGCTATCCTGAGAAACAAAGAGGGCCATTTCGTCTGGGCGGTGAGCTTCCGTCTGAGATCGATGTCGTGTGTGGAAGCGGAGCTCGAAGCTTTGATGGTTGCTGCGGAAATGGCGTTGGATGAGGGCTTTGTTGACGTCGATGTAGAAACGGATGCATCTCTCTCGCTTTCTGTGCTCTATGACGATTCAGGAAAGCACATAGGGATTCGAAGGTTCAGGAGAAGAGCAACAGACAGAGGTTTTCGATTTGGGCATGTGCTGAGACAAGGCAATGGGCCGGCCCATTTACTCGCAGGTCAGTTATTGGACTCGGTCCAAATTGCACGGTTTGACAGATTGGGCCAACTACCGATTAATGTAAAAAATAGCTATTATGCAGATCTTTTTGGCATCCCGAATTTGCGTGATTAATTTTCCTTATATTCCTTTTCATGTTTTTCTTGGAGGTTTTGGTTTGGTCCCCCTCTCTTGTTATCTTTGTATTTTAATAATACCTTGGCAGGCGTTCCTCCGGCGTCTGCCCCACTGATTTTGGTGGTTTGCCTTCCGGAGTAAAAAAAAAAAAATTGTGTTGCATGTTTATTATTTCTCTCTCTTTGTTGAGCTTCTTGTCTATTAAGGAGGTAGAAACTTTTGAAAGAAATTACAGTAAATACAATTAAAATTTGGGGAAAATAATTGAAATATCTCAAATTTTGAAGGGGTGCGAGATAAATACTCAAATGTGCGTATATGATATACTTCTATTACATAAAAAGTTATGTTGGCACCATAATAATATATTTTTTCAAAAAAGTAATTTTATGGTGTTAAGTATATAATTTAAAATACACAAAACATTTATGAGGATGCAATCAAAATTAAATTGTACAAAATGTATTGTGATTTATTTCACGGATGAAATTTTAGAATGTTAACGGCATTCTAACAAAGCTTAGAGTATTTTAAATTATGTAATTATTTCAATAAATTTGTATTTATAGAAAAATATACAATCGTGGTACGAAAATAACTTTCTTTATCAATTTTCGGTTGACATAAAACTTTCTTTATATATCTCTATACACACACACACACAGATATATATATATATTGCCCGAAAAAATTCCATGAGGAGGTAAATGTCGAGTAACATTTACCAGATATATTAAAATTTAGATGAGATTACAATTGAGTCAAAAGACCAAGTAAATACATAGGAAAGTTACATCTAAGGATTGAGTTGATGGGCCCTAGACATGGCCCAAAGAAATGAAAGGCACGTAAGAGTCCAAACAGGGGAATATATGTTGTAACCGAACATAATACTCCAAAATGATTGTTGGTTCAAAGACTAGGGTTCGAGCACCTTCTTTTTGCATATTACATATGCAAGTTTGGGTATCTATCTCACACCCCCATTAAATATAGGGTATTTAAATTATTTTCTCCTTAAAATATAGACATAGTGTACAAATAGGCTTACATTATATGTGATTTATTAACAAAATAGGACTTATTTGAATAAACAGATAATAATGATGATCTTATTTGTGCAATTTGTTTATTTTTTTATTTAAATAGTTTTCTCAAATTTTTGTTTGGCTTCTAGCATTTATCAGCTTTCACAACTTATGTTTACTTATGAGTTGATCCAAATGTGTGTAACCGAGACCGGAGAGGTATATACTTTACTGTTGTAACACTTTTACACACGTGAGAGTTTTTTTATATGTGAATAGTCTATTGACAGATAAGAAAAAGAACTCTCAAGACGTGTGTCAGAGTGTGTACAACATTCGTGAAATACTCTCACATACATGTGCAAAAGTGAGTACAATACTAAGTCGTATTGAGATTTTCTTGGAAGCCTATTCGCTTGTGTTGAGTATATAGTTTTGTTGATGACCAACCCTACAGGAGTAGAGGATAGAACTATCCCTAGGTCCAAATGGACGTCAATGTTTTATTAAGGACTGATGATGCAGGTGGAATAGCGGATAGAACTCATCTCAATTCTATGAAGTACAGAAGGACTATATTTAACTCTGTTCTACATAAATAATTGACTTGCATGATATTTGATGAGTGTGTGCATGATAATACTCTGCTACAATATTCTTGATATTACGTAACACAATGCAAATCTCTTTTCATGCATGATTACACATTCTCTTTATTAGTTAACCTAGATAGCTTGTTATTTTATGGAAATAATCATTGTCTTTGCTAAATAAATATTTTGGTACCTTTGTAATAACTGGTCGTAGCACATTTGAATTTGGTAAGAAAATAATTCTTAATCACACCCATTTTGAAAAATATCTTGGCTTGATTAATGAGATTGACGGTAGCACATTTATCTATGTTAAGTGAATATTTTACTACACATGATTTGGTTGACCGTAGCTCTTGTTAAAATAAATATTTTATTGCCATATATAGGATAATGCATAATTACATAAGGACCATTGCACAATAAGCAAAAATATTTCTTCCTTCTATACGATGTTGTGATATCTTGTGCATCTTAATAATTACCATATACATTTGAGTCCGAATGAGAAGGATTCATATAGAAGGAAGGTGGTTCAAATAATATCAAGGCAAGTCCCATAATTGATTACTTGACTATCTAAGAAAAATAAGCACCAACGGACTTCTCCAAGCAACCTATATATCTCCGAGACAAGACAGAAAACTTGTCTTTGACCGAGCTATTATTGAGAAATATTCATCGAAGAATCCAAGAGTCCAAAGCATCTGAACCTGCCAACAAGAGTTCTAGATATAGTTCTTTTTCCCTTCTCCACATTGTAATGTGTAGCATCCTTGGGTTGGTAAAGTGTGTTGTGAGAGCTTTGTTGTAAAGCTGCGAGGCACTCTTCCCAAAAGGTAGAGTAGCATAACTCTTTCTAGAGAGGATAGAGTTGGGGTGGCTCAAGGGTAGACTAGGAGCTAGAGTTTATCTTGTAACCACAAAAGGCTTTATAGTGAAGTTGTTAAAATTCCTCCGAGGGAGGTCGAGGTTTTTTAACCCCTTTTGAGCCAATGGATTTTTCCTCGTTAAATCCTTGTGCACTTACTTATTTCATTTCACGTTATACCCCACATTAGAACTTGGCGGAAAACTGTCATTGTTCCACACACACACAATAATTAGGAAGGTTCATACATAATTTATTGCTTATTATTATTATTATTACTATTAGGAAGGTTCATACATAATCTATTACTATTACTATTACTATTACTATTACTTTTACTTTTACTATTACTATTACTATTACTATTACTATTACTATTACTATTACTATTACTATTACTATTCCTATTGCTATTGCTATTGCTATTGCTGTTGCTGTTGTTGTTGTTGTTGTTGCTGTTACTGTTACAGTTACTGTAACTGTTACTGTTACTGTTAATGTTACTCTTACTATTACTGTCACTAAAACTATTACTATTACTATTATTTTTAGTACCATTATTATTATTATTACTATTTTTAGTATTATTATTATCATTATTACAACTACGACTACTATTTTTGGTTTTATTATTATTGCAATTATTATTATTACTACTACTACTATTTTTAGTATTATTATTATTATTATTATTGCTATTTTTAGTTTTACTATTATTATTACTATTATTATTACTATTTACTACTGCTATTATTATATCATGTTAGCCGACCCCAATATCTTTTGGGACTAAGGCTTGGATGTCGTCACTACTGCTATTATTATTATTATTATTATTTTTTTATTATAATTTGTTTATCATTTTTTTGTTATTATGATTACTATTACTATTATTATTCTTATTATTATTACTTTTTTAGTATTATTATTACTATTTTTAGTATTACTACTACTACTACTACTACTACTACTACTACTATTATTGTAATTATAATAATTATTATTATTGGTATTATTATTATTATAGATGTAGTTTAATCCAACTATGAGAGCTATATCTACGAGAGCAGGTGAAAATATGGCAGCGTAAGGCAGTATTCTATTCTCAGGAGTTCGGTCCCTTGATAGGAAGTTTACATGTAGTATTTATAGACTATAGGAACTAGTATTCTAGGAGGAAACTGATACAATAAATGCTATTAATTACATGTTTAATCGAATTAGATTCGTGTAACGTCTTGGACGTTGGGCAATGATTGTTCCTTTAAATCCATGTTCCTGCCGTTGGTTCCTGCCTGCTGCCAGATAGTTATGTATGGATGATAGCCTGCCACATAAGTCCTAGGAATATCCTGACCTCACTAGAACTCCGCTCATGCTCGAGGTCTGCTGTCCAGCCTGGCCTGGTTGTGGGTTCCTGTCATGGGTCTGATTCCTAGTTAGGCCCAGCGGGTAATATTAATCATGTTCATGGGCTGATCCCGTTAAGGGCTAATCCTGTTGAGGGCTTGATCCCGTTATGGGCTTGATCTGTAATTCCGTAATTGGGCCATGGTTGGAGTCCATGATACCATCACGAGCCCCCCTACTCTCTTAAGCTGACCAGGCTCAACGAAAGAGAGTAATTTGATTCCTTTCTTATTCTTAAAATTCTTCAGTCTTTGAGGTGGGCGTGGTGAGATAGAAAGGAGTAGAGTAGTGAATGCCTCGTAATGACTCCTCCAGGGGCTGAGGGTCATCACCTTCTGTCCACAATGGGGAGGTGTTTTGTTAAAAATCTCACTAGGAAAAACCCAGTAAGAAAAAATCCTAGCGAGGGAGAAAGAGTACACCGGATGCCCCCAAAATGAAGCAAAAAGGATGAACCATTCGGCTGATGTATTTAGCTGCAATGACCGTCAGATGCATCTAGTCTGTTCTGTCTGTGGCATAATCTTCATCTGATAGATAACCGAGACAAGCTTTAGAGATCAATATGATATTATGGTCCTCATCCAGGTGTATCTATGCATTTAAATAAAATTGTGATAATTTATGGAGCTCGCTATTGGATTTGAGTCTACGTAAATGACATCCAATTTCCAATCCAGATTCCATGCTTAGTAGAGTGTGGCCCTTATCCAGGACACAACTCGCCACTCGAGGTTCGTAGTTTGAATTTGATATTCGGGATGACTACCCCCAAGGTCGGAGTGTGATGTCTAAAGAGAGGAGCACACATGACTTGTACAAAAACACATGAATGAGAGTCAACACTATGTGACATTTAGACCGTGAGCTTATAAATCACACTCGTCTCATGTGACCCGGTAGTGCGAGTGTTAGTACTCGGTCGGGTGTATTTGAGTGTTCATAAGTTCGCTCTTTAATGTCAAAAAATGCACAGTACTCAATAATAAAATATAATAATGACATAGCTAAACTCATCGTTCGGGATGTGTAGTTTGAATTTGATATTCGGGATGACTAGCCCCCGAGATCAAAGTGATACTATATCAATTATATTTTTATTATGATTTTGATAATATAAAATTGATTTTTGAAATTGTAATACTTAGTAATATATGAAATTTAAATTTTAAAGTTAGAGAGCACTTAGCTTTTTTGACTTTAGAAGTCTTGGCCAAGGATCAAACATCGCAGCAGGCTTTACTCTTCCTCAGCGCATTCTCCTCGGCCCAATATTTTTTTCTTGCAGTAACTCCAAACGGTGAGTCTATCTTTGTTGACAAGCCGACTTTCTTGGAGGATTTTTCTCCCGCACCGCAAAGTTTACACACAAATCGGGTAATCCATTCATGATTCGACCAATAATCATCTGGGCCACGAGCAGAGATTTAATTTATCCAATAATGGCGGAAACCCTACAAGAGTTAATGACGCTCGCCGGCGGTGATACTGCAGATTTTTGCTGTTACTATGCGAGATCGATTTATCCCATTCTAGACATGTTCTCACCGATCTAGCCATTCAGATTGAAGTACCAGAAGTCGCGAACATACTGTCAAAAGTTCATCCCGATCCAACGATGAACGAAGTCGTAGTGATGAAAATATATTGTAGCAGTAGGGTTGTACGAAATTGTTTTCTTTTTCTCTCTCTCTCTGGTTCTCTCTAAACATTCTGACCCTATTGAACATCTTTTCCGGACCTGCCTGATTACGTGCTTTCAATCACTTTTGTCCTTTAGTTTATTTTGCATTGGATTGCCGGCCAAGGTTGTCTTTCCTCTGTTTAAGGATGACTTTACCAATTTTAGACTCTTAGGCTCTTAATAGTTGAACCGGATTGGGTGGCCTTCACTTTAGGTTACTTGGACCTTGGTGATTAGCCTCTTAATTGGCGAGGCTTGTGAGCCTCTCCGGTGCAAAGTTAATTCCTTCAATTTCATCTTTAGCCTTGTAAAATCAATCTTAACCTTGAGAAAGGTTGTCTTTTCCTGTTCGAAGAAATTTGATTTTGTTTATAAGGCTGTTTAACCTTGAGGAAGGATGTTGTATTCCCGCTCTTGTCTTTAGAAAGACTAAGTTGAGCTTTTATTTGAATTTAGATGAGTTTGGAATTTATACTTTGTCTTTTTGCGAGTACCAATTAGGCGTAACCTTTACTTAATTAGGCGCGGCATTTAGTTTTTTTGGCTGGCTTAGAAACCTTCGCAAGTAATGTATAAAGGACATTTTTGAATGAAAACGAAACGAAACTTTTATTAAAACTTGTATCGGAAAAAAATTACATAGTTACTGGTAGAATTTCAACAAGTGCTCAGAATTCCACACTCTGTCTACCAGTTTTCCGTTACTGCATAATTTGTAGGTCCCGGACCCAACTATCCCATTAATCTTGTAAGGCCCTTCCCAATTCTTGGCAAACATTCCGCCTTCTAGGGGTTTGCTTGCTGACCTCCTCCTTAGGACCAAATCTCCAATGTCGAATTGTCTTGGTCTGACCTTGGCATCATGATATTCCTTCACCTGTCTCCTTTAGTTTTCAGCCCTGATGAAAGCCCTATCCCTTTTCTCTTCAATCAGATGGAGCTCTGCCCTCAACATCTCCTTGTTGTTCTGAGGGTCATAATCTTCCACCCTTTTGCTCGAGACTAAAGCTTCTGAAGGAGCCCGAGCTTCGAAACCATAGGTTAGAGCAAAGGGTGTTTCACCAATTGCTTTCCTTGGAGTCGTCCAAAGGATGTTGTTCAGCTCGTTTATCCAGGTCGTTACCCTGGATTCCAACTTCTTCTTGAGGTCATCCACAATCGTTCTATTCACATTTTCAACTTGTCCATTGCATTGAGGATAAGCAACAGACGCCCAACTGGCCTCAACTCCCCATTGCCCACAAAATTCTCTGAAGGGCTCGGAATCAAACTGCTTTCCATTGTCAGTAATGATTTGCATGGGAACACCGAACCGACAAAATTTGTTTCTACGAACAAACCTTTTTCATTGCTCAGCAGTGATTGTGGCCATTAGTTCGGCCTCAACCCACTTAGTAAAGTAATCAACCGCCACTATTACGAATTTCCGACCTCCTGGGCCCAGTGGAAGGGGACCCACAAGATCTAATCCCCATCTCGAGAAGAGAATCTCCGTGCTGATAGGGACATACAGAGTACCAGGCCTGCTTGGATTCGTATGAAACTTCTGGCATACTTCGCATCTTCGTGCAAAGTCCGCGCAGTCCTTTATCATGGTCGGCCAAAAGTATCCTTGCAGAATAGCTTTTCTACTCAGAGTAAATGCACCTTGATGTGATGAGCATATCCCTTCGTGTAATTCTTTGATCACTTGCTGAGCTTGATCTGGCCTCAGACACTTTAGCAGCACTCCATTGTAACTTCTTTTGTAAAGCTTGCCATCTTGGATGATGATATGAGTTTTCTCGCACTTAAAAAGATTGTAGAATAGCAGTGAAAGTACGAGTATCGTCTCCACAGGGACGGACAAAAGGGAATTAAGGACTAACTAAATTCAGCGATTAAAACTAAATAAAATAAATGCAGTCGTGCGAGATTTGGTTGATTGAGAAAATTAAAATTGCAAATAAAAGAATAAAAGTAAAGATTTGGGTTCTTCTTTATTAACGACGAAGGGAACGGGGATTGATTCCGGGGTAATCAGATTTCTGGCAGATCAGGCCTAATTACATGAATTTAATTTAATTGAGCCTAGCTAATCAATACTAAGTTCTTACCGCTCTCGCGGCGTAGAGTACAATAATTTAGGAGACCAAGCTGATCTCTCATGAGAACAGGATCCTAAATTATTTCCAAGACGAACGAGCTTATGGCCCCTTAATCGCTACTAATCTCTTAGAGAAAGATTAAGTGTGCGTGAATGTGTCCTAGAACAAATTAGATCTCTCTTAATTTATTCTATATGCAATTGCATTTCTAGTGGCCATTCTAGGTTACAAAAGATATCAGTTAAATTGTTCAAACACAAATTAAACGACATTCATGCAATTAAACCATCAAGAAACTAGCCATACATCATGATAAACCCCTTCATCAACCCCAAATCCCTAATTAAAACTACTCCCGACTCATAATTGAAGAATCAATAGAATTGGGAAAAATAGAAATAATTGTCATTAATAAAAAAGTAGAAACTTACAAAGAATCTTAAAGAGTTGAAAAAAACCAGGGTGAAAAGCTCTCTAAATTCGTTCTTAACCTCTCTCTAAGTCTCATCCCCCCACTTAATTAGGGTTAGGGGTGATATTTATAGGAAATAAGGTAATTTGGGCAGAATTAGGAAAGAATTTGGGTACGCATGGCGCCCACGCACGCGTGCGTGGCGTCTGTGCGTCCGACAGAGATCCGCGTAAAAAGAGGGAAGCACGCGTGCGTCCCTAGCCATGCACGCGTGCGTAGCTGCCAGTAGGGTCTAGCTCGATCTTCTTCATTAGACGCACGCGTGCATCCCCAGACGTGCGACCGTGCGTCCATCTCCCTTGCTTTTGGATGCTACTGCCATGCACGCACGTGTGCGTCCTTGCACGCACGGCCGTGCGTGGCCTTTTTTCTTCCGAATTCCTCGTTTTCTCTCGTTCAAATCCCCGTTTGGCCCCACGATCAATCCAACAGATCTTTCTTCCTCAAATCTTCATAGTGAATCTTCTGGTGGCCTTCAAAACTCTGAATTCGTTCTCGAACACTCCTCAACTCGTCCCGATCACTCCTTAAGTGCCGATACCGGGCCCTAAAAGACCTGATTTCATCTCTAACAATGCCAAAACTCGTTCCGACACCTCGCTAACGTGACTTGAGCTAAACATGACACTTATGACGCCTTAAAGCTAGGAAAACCATCAAAATCCGACTCCAACACGCATCAAATGCGTGTTGAAATACGAACTTATCAGATGACATAGTTGGGAGCCCGTCTCCTGACCACTCTTGCCTTGTCTTCTTCTGAGGGTAGCGTTCCGCCTTCAATGTATTCCATCAAGCCATCGATCCAGCACCTTGAGGCTTGGCTGACTGGCAAGACCTCCTAGTCCTTGGTAACCTTTATGCTTAGTTCATGCACTCAGGCTATGCGAGTGAGATGTTCGGGTGCATTGGTCGTTATCTTTGACAGGATGTCTGCCTCAACATTTTGAGCTCGCGGAACACATAGCAGGTCGAACTCTTTAAATTGTTTTATGATTTCCAGGGCTGCATCCCTGTATTCCTGCATTCAGGCTTCCTTGGCTTCATTTTCCCCTCTAAGCTATTTGATGACCAACTTAGAGTTGCTCTTGATCCTCAGTTTTTGAAATTTGAAATACCTTGCTATCCTGAGGCCGGAGAGCAAGGCAACGTATTCAGCTTTGTTATTAGATGGGTTGAATGAGTACCTGAGAGCATGGTAAGTTTTGAAGCCTTCAGGGGTGATGAGGACCACTCCTCCTCCGCAACCTTTGGCCCCTGATGATGATCCATCGGTCATAAGGGTCCACCAATCATCTTCTTCGTGGCGTCTTTCTTCATCCACATCTCTTGCAGTGCATTCCACCAGAAAGTCTGCTAAGGTTTGTCCTTTGATTGTGGTTCTAGGTTGGAAGCTCACCTAATATTGGTTGATTAGTTGGATGTAATACTTGCGATTTAATTTAAATGGATTAATAGTACTACTCATACCAACAAGGTGCATCTCCTTTTAAGGGAGCTCGTTAGCCAAGAACTCCAAAGTTAAGCGTGCTTGCACGGGAGTAGTCTTGGGATGGGTGACCCCCCTAGGAAGTTTCTCAGGGCGCGCACGAGTGAGGACAAAGTGCGCGGAAAAGGCTAGTGGCGGTTTGTGAGGACAGTACTAGAGGTTAGAAGTAACTACCTAGGGGCCTACAGGGCCGGGGTGTTACAAATGGTATCAGAGCAACCCTGCGACAGTGTGCTGATCCGTTGGATATCGGGCGGGCACTTAGCAGGGGAAAAAATTCTGGGATATGATTAAGATTGGTTTATGGGCGCAACGAGGACGTTGCGTTCCTAAGTGGGAGTGATTGTAATACTTGCGATTTAATTTAAATGGATTAATAGTACTACTCATACCAACAAGGTGCATCTCCTTTTAAGGGAGCTCGTTAGCCAAGAACTCCAAAGTTAAGCGTGCTTGCACGGGAGTAGTCTTGGGATGGGTGACCCCCTGGGAAGTTTCTCAGGGCGCGCATGAGTGAGGACAAAGTGCGCGGTAAAGGCTCGTGGTGGTTTGTGGGGACAGTACTAGAGGTCTAGAGTAACTACCTCGGGTCCGTGTGAGGCCGGGGTGTTACAAATGGTATCAGAGCAACCCTGCGACAGTGTGCTGATCCGTTGGATGTCGGGCGGACACTTAGCAGGGGAAAAGATTCTGGGATATGATTGAGATTGGTTTATGGGCGCAACGAGGACGTTGCGTTCCTAAGTGGGGGTGATTGTAATACTTGCGATTTAATTTAAATGGATTAATAGTACTACTCATACCAACAGAGGTGCATCTCCTTTTAAGGGAGCTCATCACCCAAGAACTCCAAAGTTAAGCGTGCTTGCACGGGAGTAGTCTTGGGATGGGTGACCCCCTGGGAAGTTTCTCAGGGCGCGCATGAGTGAGGACAAAGTGCGCGGTAAAGGCTCGTGGTGGTTTGTGGGGACAGTACTAGAGGTCTAGAGTAACTACCTCGGGTCCGTGTGAGGCCGGGGTGTTACAAAGGACCATTTCATAACTCGCGCAGTCTTGGTTGTTCTGAATAGAGTTCCCACTCCTAGGTCTGACAAGACTTTGATGGGGTGAGCCTGGAAGTAGTGGGCAAGTTTCTTTGCTGCAACATAGACTTCAACAGCGGTCTTCTACAAGGTTGGATACCTGAGCTCGGTCCCATGGAGGACCTTGCTGACGTAGTAGACTGGCCTCTAGATGGTCCCTTCCTCCCGCACTAAGACAGAGCTAACTGCGTTTGGGTCACTCCAAAGTATAGAATGAGCGTTTCGCCTACCTCAGGCTTGCTGAGTAGCAGGTCTGACTGTAGGTACTTTTTTAGGTCTTCAAATGCAGTCTGGCACTCCTGGGTCCATTGAAACCCGTTGCTCTTTTTCAGCACTTGAAAAACGGAAATGATTTATTGGTTGATCTGGATTGAAACCTCCCCAAGGCACCTAATCTCCCTGTGAGGATCTGGACCTCTTTGACATTCGTTGGGGGCTCCATATCCAGAATTACTTTGACCTTTTTTGGGTTGGGCTCAATGCCTTTGTGTGTCACCATAAACCTCAGAAATTTTCCACATTGGACCGCATAAATACACTTCTTAGGATTGAGTCTTAGGTTTACCTCTTTCATGATGTTGAATACTTCTCTGAGATCATATGTGTGGTCGCCTGCTCTTTGACGTTTCACGATCATATCGTCAACATAAGCTTCCATGTTTCTTCCCAGCATTGCTCGGAAGACCTTGGCTACCATCCGGGTGTAAGTGGCCCCAGAGTTCTCAAGCCGAAGGCCATCACCAGGTAGCAAAAAACTCCTTCTAGTGTGATAAACGAGGTCTTCTCAGCATCATCTGGGTGAATAGAGATCTGATGATATCCCCGGAATGCATCCATAAAGGAAAGTAGCTCGCATCCGGTGGTTTGATCCACCAACTTATCTATGCTGGGCAAAGGGAAAGGATCCATTGGACAGGCCTTATTTAGATTCGTATAATCTACACACATCCTCCAGGTAGGTTTCTTAGGAGCCAGAACCACGTTGGCAAGCTATTCCGGATATTGCACCTCCCTGATGTGTCTGATGCCCAACAGCATGTTCACTTCCCCTTTGACAAATTCCTTCATGTCCAAAGACATGTATATTCTCTTTTGCTTCACGGGAGTCACCTTTGGATCTGCGTTCAATCGACGGACCACTATGCTATGGTTGAGCCCAGGCACGTTCTCGTCCCCAAGCAAAAACCACCTTGAACCCTGTCACAACTTGGACTATCCTTGCTCTCAGGTCGGCTGGGAGTCCTGCACCAATCTTGGGCGAAAGGGATCGACCCCGACCTCCTCAAGCTCTGAGACGGGCTGAGCTCTGAGCTTCCCATCCTCGTACCTTGATAAGTCATGTTCGATAGCATTGACCCTTATATCGTTTCTCCTGTGAGTCTTGCAAGATCTCACATAACAACTTCTGGCCATCTTCTAATCTCTTCTTACTGTGCCTATCATAGCCGGTGTATAGAACGTCATGCACAGATAAGCCTGGGAAACAATGGCTCCCAGGTCCTCCAGTAGTGGTCGGCCAAGGATGGCTTTGTGTACGCTTGACAGTTGAACCATGACAAAATCTGCTTCAATCACCCATACGCAGGGCTCCGATTCGAGCTAGATCTTGAGGGTGATTACCCATTCAGGCTCGATTGTGTCCCCGGTGAAACCCTTCTGGAGCCCGATCTCCACGAAAGCATCCATGTATAGTATGTTGACCGAGCTTCCGTTGTCTACGAGAACTCTATGGACAATTGCATCTATAACCTCCATCTTTATCACCAAAGCATCTCTGTGAGGTGGGGGACATGGGGGGAGATCATCATCTGTGAAAGTGATGGATTCCCGCTTCTGCTTTTTGTCAGCAGGAAGACGGTTGATTTCCCCGATAAATAGGTGACGACTCCACTTCTTTCTTTCCCCCCGCGGTGTCTCCTCCCATAGACCTCCCATAGATTTGGTTAGAGTGCGGGCGCTTTTTCTGGCCGGAATCCTCCCCTTCGTCATCATCCTCGAACTGGGCTCCGACCTCCCTCTTTTTAGAAGTTGAGGCCGGCTCGTCTTTCCCTTTGTTCCAGGTGTTCTTCCTTGGCGGGTGTTGTCCCTATTGGTATTTCTTCACGAACTGATCCAGTTGCCCTTGACGTATGAGCCTCTCCACATACTTCTTTAGAATGTAGCAATCATCAGTCTGATGAGTGTCGCCCTTGGGGAGCTTGCAATATTTATTCTTAGTATTCTGGCTGTTGACAACGTTGCATCCCTCTGGGATCGTTATCAAGCCCTGCTTTGCCGCGTAATCAAGGACAATACTCACCGGATGTGTCAACGGTGAAAAGTCAGGCTGGCTAGATAGGGGCCCCTCAGGGACGCCTGATTTGCTCTTCCCCATCCCTTCTTTTTCCTCATGGATGGGTCTTGGGTTTGAGTCTTGGGTTTCCTTCTCTAAGGACTTTTTCTTCTCGCCTTCAGGTTGACACTTTCCGGTCTCCTCTTCTCTCTTCTTTTTCTTAGCTTCTTCCACCTTAGCTTGCGCATTGGCCCGCAACAAGGCTTCTTCGTGCGAGGTCGGGGGGTTGCGCACAAAATCATTGTATAGTTCGCCCAACCTCAGGGCATTGGTGAGTATGGCGATGACTGATTTGTTATTCAGGTCGTCTACCTGCACGGACTCGTCCCTGCACAGAGCTAGGAAATCAACTAAACTCTCCTGGGGTCCCTGCCTGATCCCCAAGAGGTGAGAAAAATTCTTTTTGGAGTCCTTGGAGCTGGCGAACCGGGCCACGAAAGCATGGGCCAACTCCCTAAAGTTCCGGATCCTCCCATCAGGTAGAGAGTCATACCACTCCCGGGCTGGCCCGTCCAGGGTTATAGAGAACCCCCTACACTTGATGGCATCGTCGTACCCCATCATCACCATGTATGCCACGTATCTGGAGACACGGTGTTGGGGATCGGTCTTTCTTCGATAGGCCTCAATATTGCATGGCATGTATCCCCGTGTTAGTGGAGCGTCCATGATCTGGAGAGTGAACGGTTCAAGAATCCTTACATCATGATTAGGGTTAATTCTGCCGTCCACTTCCCTCCTGAGCTCATCTAACCATCTCCTGAGGTCGTTGATAAGTCCGTATTACAACACGCATTTGATGCATGTTGGGATCGGTTTTTTATGTTTTTCCTAACTTTTAGGTGTCACAATTCTCAATTTTAGCTCAAGTTATGTGTACAAGGCGTCGGTTCGAGTTTTGTGTTATTTGGAGTCAAAATCAGAAATTTAGAACCCGACACCGGCGCTTGAACAGAAATTGGGACAACTTGAGAAGCATTCGTGAGTGAATTGATAGCTTTGGAGGTCACCGGGAGGTTCACAAATGAAGATTTGATGACAAAAGAGCTTTAAGATTGGCTACGTGATCAAAAGAAGACAAATAGAGCTTGAAAACGACGTTCAGAATGTCCTTATGTCAATCGTTCAAACATATCTCTTTGTAGAAGTATCCAAAGGACACGACTCAAGTTTCATATAAAATCCAACTTCAAGGGCTATAAATCATATGAAGACACCATTGCAAGAATCTGAGAGGAAGAAGGTGAAAATGACGATGAAGTCAGATGATCCCTGTTGCGATTTCAGAATGAGACCTTCCACCATTTTATTTATATCTCTTGATTGGATGATTCAAATCCAATTCGGCAACTTGTGGTGAATAGAGGACTTCATTATCTACAAAATTCATGAAGGAAGTTTTGTCAAATTCGAACAAAAGAAGTCGGAAAACGCACTGGCAGCCACACACGCGTGTGTATGGGGGGACATACGCGTGCGTCCAACGGTTTTTACGCGCAAGTCTGTCGGACGGACGGACGCCACGCACGCGTGCGTGGGCGCCGTGCGTGCCCCCTGGTGTCCTAATTTCGCCCGAATTGCTCCGTTTTTACTATTTAAACAGCCTGTAAACCCCTGTTTTGAGGGGGAGCTTAGAGAGAGGCCTAGGGACGGAATTTCTTCTAGTTTTCCATCTTGTTCTTCAATTCCCTTGGATTATTGGTAAGTTCCATCTTTTTAATTAATGACAATTAATTCTATTCTTCCCAATTCTATTGATTCTTCAATTACGAGCTGTGAGTAGTTTTAATTAGGGATTTGGGATTGATGAAGGGGTTAATCATGATGTATGGCTAGTTTCTTGATGGATTAATTGCATGAATGCCGTTTAATTTGTGTTTGAACCATTTAATTGCTATCTTTTGTAACCTGGAACCGCGGCTAGATTTACAATTGCTTGTAGAATAAATTAAGAGAGATCTAATTTATTCTGAGACACATTCACACACACTTAATCGCTCGCTAAGAGATTAGTAGCGATTAAGGGGGTGTAAGCTCGCTCGTATTGGAAATAATTTAGGATCCTGTCGCAAGAGAGATCAGCCTAGTCCACTAAATTATTGTACTCTACGCCGCGAGAGCGGTAAGAACTTAGTATTGATTAGCTAGGCTCAATTAAATTAATTTCATGTAATTAAGCTTGATCTGCCAAAAATCCGATTACCCCTGAATCAATCCATTTTCCCTACTGTCATTAATTAGAAAGAACCCATTTGTTTATTTTCTTTTATTTTAATCGTTCATTCGCATTAGTTAATTTTCCCAATCAATTAAATCTCGTACGACACATTTATTTTATTTATTTTTAATCGCTGAATTTATTTAATTCTTAATTCCCTTTTGTCCGTCCCTGTGGAGACGATACTCGTACTTACACCACTAGTCTACAATCTATTTTAAGTGCGAGAAAATTAGCATCAGTTTTTGGCGCCGCTGCCGGGGAACGAACCCGGGTCACCCACATGACAGGCGGGAATACTCACCACTATACTACAATGATCATGTAAGAATGATGCTTTTCCCTTTTTCATTAAGGGATGATGCGCAGAGGTGGTTGGACAGCAATCCTCACCACCACCTCCAGACTTGGGACCAGTTGCATAGTGCCTTTATTAAAGAGTACTTTCCTACGTCAAAGGCTCTGAAGTTGAAGAAGCAGCTACAAGAATTCAAGCAGGGATCTCTGGAGACTTTAGTTGAAGCATGGAAGAGGTTTAAGATACTAAGAAGGGCATGCCCTCAAGGCAAGATGAGCAACTGCGAGGTCCTATTTTTCTTTTATAGCAGGATGAACAATGAAGGAAAGATGATGTTGGATGCTTCTGCCAATGGAGCCTTTTCTGATTTACCATCTGAGGTAGGAGAAGAACTCGTATAGAAGATAATGGCTAACAATGCATCTTGGTACAGTGACAGGAGTTCTCATCAGCAAAAAGCTCCAGACCTTTATGAAATCTGTGATAATTCTGCCCTCTCTGCACGGGTAGATACATTCGCAAGCATGATGCAGAATCTCACAACCAGCATGGATGATCTAAGGAAAAATGTGGAACTTGCTCACTCGGTTCCCAGTGTAAACATGTTAGCCCCCGGTCCTATGAGTCTTTCTTGTACTATGTGTGGGGGACTACATTGGCCACATGAATGTAATATGATGGCACACTCGGCAGCCCCTGGAGTGGAGCAAGTAGATGCAATGTATTTTCAGAGGCAGGGCTATTACAACCAGCCCTACAGCCAGCAGCAACAAGAGAATTACGGGCAAGGAAATCAGCAGCAGCATCAGTATAGAAACTATAATCAGCCTCAAGCATCTCAGGCCCCACAACAAGCACCTCAGCAAGGTCAAGGGAATTTTGAGAATGTAACTCAGCATAAACTTTCTAGCTTGGAGAAGACACTAGAGCAATTCATTCAAGTGACTGCGGCTAGAGATCAATCAACGCACTCAAGTATTCAAGAAACACAGTCAAGTATTCGGGACATTCAAATTCAGTTGGGGCAGCTCACGAAGGCCGTATCTGAGATGCCTAAGGGATCCCTCCCGAGCAACACCGAACCAAATCCAAGAGAGGAAGTTCACGCAATCACACTGAGGAGTGCACGAGATCTGGAGCCTGCTGCCACAGAGAAGAAAGTTGAAGAAGTTGAACCAATTGCAGTTGTTCCTGAGAAAAAGAAGGAAGAAAAAAAGAAGGAGGAGGGGGACACAGTCCCAAACCAACCTATTCCAGTCAAAGCTTACAATCCCCCCCTCACATACCCGCAACGCTTAAAGGGGAAGAGTGACACTGAGAACTTCAACAAGTTTTTGAACCTCTTTAAACAGGTTCAAGTAAACGCACCATTCATGGAGGCACTGCAAAAAATGCTGAGGTACGCAAAGTTTATGAAAGAACTCCTCTCTATCAAAAGCAAGTGGGGAGAACCGAAATCGGTGGTGCTGAATGAAGAGTGCTCGGCAGTGGTGCTAAAGGAGATGCCCAAAAAGCTCAAGGACCCAGGTAAGTTCACTATCCCTTTCTCCATAGGAAGTGAGATTTTTTATAATGCCTTAGCTGATTTGGGTGCAAGCATCAATTTGATGTCATATACCTTGTATGAGAAGCTTGCACTCGGTCCGCTTAAACCAACACGTATGTGCATACAGCTGGCTGACCGATCGGTCAAATATCCCCAGAGGATTGCTGAAGATGTGTTGGTTAAAGTGGACAAATTTGTGATTCCGGACGATTTTGTTGTCCTAGATATGCCCCAAGATCTATATGTGCCCTTAATTCTTGGAAGACCTTTTCTAGCCACTGCTCGAGCCCTCATAGATGTTGGGGAAGGGAAATTGATTTTGAGAGTTGGGGAGGAGAGAGTTACTTTTTGCATGGCCAAACTGGCAAAACAATCTTGTCAAGATGTTAATAAATGCCTTTTCTTAGATGCCATTGATCCACCTGTAGAGGAGGGGAGAAAACCCCCACCTCTTAAAGAGACTAATTTTGACCCATTCTTTGATAAAGGGCCTGATAAAGGCCTAGACTCATTCTTGTGCTTTACGAGTGGCCCTGAGATGCGCAATTGTTTTCATGAATTTAAGGTCTTACGCCATCTCAGGGAATTTATTGATAAGAGGTTTGATTTATGGAAGACTAATTTTCTGAGCGGGAGTGTCTTTGACTGAGTTTTTGATGAGGTGGTTGTGTCGGGCAAACGACGTTAAAAATAACGCTTCTTGGGAGGCAACCCAAGCTTATTTATGCACTTTTGTTTTTGTATGTTTCTTTGTTTTCAGTTTTTGTTTTTGTGTTTTTGTGTTTGTTTTCCAGCTCAGGGTGTTGCTTGTTGGATGATATGCCAAGGATCACTTGACTCAGTTTAGTTCTGCACTGAGCAGCGCCTTAGGGAAGTTTCTGTGACTCTTATAATAGCCTATTTGTAATGTTGACTTGAGTCGAGATTGAGCACGCGTGACCCGTTCCTCTTTACCCCTTGTGCATAGTGCATTTTTTGGTCATCGAGGGTGATGCCAAAGTTTAAGTGTGGGGGAGTGAATTGGGCATTCGGGCAGTAGTTGTGACATGGGATTATTAGAGTTAGCATGCGCAGGTGTTAGATGTATATTCATAGAAAAGTCATGTCAAAACTTTTGAAAATTTTTCCTTAAACTGTGTCTTTGTGAGCCGACTAGCCTGTTGACTATGGTTTTAGAACATCTTTGAATTGTTTAGGCTTAAATTGCTAGCACTATAACCTAGTTTTTTAGGATGAAGGCATTAGTCACCCATTGAATCGTTTCACAAATCATCCACCTGACCTGAATAAGTCCTTTAGGAGAACCCATTTTGAGCCTGACCATTTATTCTTTACCCAATTAATTGAGCTTCATTGCCCAAATGGCCTGTGTTTCCTTACCCGTGAATATTTCTGACAAAGTCTTGGTGTTTAGGGAACTAGGGGATTAATTTACTAAGTTTAGGGAATTTTTGTAGGAGCCACCGTTGGCACTGTTCCTATGCCCCAAGTGGGGTAAGAGCAGTCACTTTTTAGGAATTTGATATTTTTGAGGATTGCATTGTAGGCATGGATTCACGTTGAATAATTGAACCTTAATTGCTAATTTTCCTTGGTGAGGCCGAGATTAGAATGGGGTAATGTCTAGTGAAAATCTGAAAATTGAAAAAAAATTAATTGAGTAGCTAGACCTCTTACCTTGTGAAAAAAGAGAATGGGAGACCCGGTCAAAAAGCGTAAGTGTTCTGCACAATAAGATGAGACTTGGGAGTCTTTCGAAAGAAACGGCGTTCTCGTGCCAACATGACAAGGAAACCTGATCTTAATTGATTGAACTTCGAGGCTATTGCAAAAATTAGCATTAGTCCTTCGCGTACTTCAAGTATACGTCAAAGCAACAATGTGCCGCGGCGGTTTTGCTTAGTTGTACACCATGTCTACTCTTTGCATAGGTTTAAGTGATAGTTCCTGATTTGTGGTCTACTAAATTCCCTGATCCTAAGAATAGCCCTGAAATTCCTGAATGCATTAAGTCCTTGTCAGGTTGTTCCAAAACTCTCAAATAAAGGGATTCATTATTCATTCACCATTCATCACCACTTTCACAAGTCCTTCTAATTAGTAGCTAGTTTATTAGTGTGTGCTGCCATAATTTTGAGGATGTTGTGAATAATTTTGTCATTAATTTTAGCTACAGTACAAAGATGTAGTTTAGGGGAGAATTTTCTTGGTTTTATCTCTCTGTTATGTGAGTATCCCTGTAACTACATGTGCATGCTAATTATTTTAATCCCGTTTGGTGATTATCGTAAGTCCCGTTGTTTAGTTTGCTTGAGGACAAGCAAAGGCTTAAGTGTCGGGGAATCTGATAAGTCCGTATTACAGCACGCATTTGATGCAGGTTGGGATCGGTTTTTTATGTTTTCCCTAACTTTTAGGTGTCACAAATCTCAATTGTAGCTGAAGTTATGTGTAGCAGGCATCGGTTCGAGTTTTGTGTTATTTAGAGTCAAAATCAGGAATTTAGAGTCCGACACCGGCGCTTGAAGAGAAATCGGGACAACTTGAGCTTTGGATGTCACCGGGAGGTTCACCAATGAAGATTCGATGACAAAAGAGCTTTAGGATTGGCTACGGGATCAAAAGAAGACAAATAGAGCTTGAAAACGACGTTCAGAATGACCTTATGTCAATCGTTCAAACATATCTCTTTGTAGAAGCATCCAAAGGACACTATTCAAGTTTCATATAAAAGCCAACTTCAAGGGCTATAAATCATATGAAGACACCATTGCAAGAATCTGAGAAGAAGAAGGTGAAAACGGACGATGAATTCAGATGATCCCTGTTGCGATTTCAGAATGAGATCTTCCACCATTGTATTCTAATCTCTTGATTGGATGATTCAAATCCAATTCGGCAAGTTGTGGTGGATAGAGGACTTCATTATATACAACTTATATGAAGGACGTTTTGTCAAATTCGAACAAGAGAAGCCGGAAAACTCACTGGCAACCACGCACGCGTGTGTGGGGGGGATGCAGGCGTGCGTCCAACGTTTTTTACGCGCAAGTCTGTCGGACGGACGGACGCCACGCACGCGTGAGTGGGCGCCCTGAGTACCCCCTGGAGTCCTAATTTCGCTCGAATTGCTCCGTTTTTACTATTTAAACAGCCTGTAAACCCCTATTTTGAGGGGGAAGCTTAGAGAGAGGCCTAGGGACCAAATTTCTTCTACTTTTCCATCTTGTTCTTCAATTCCCCTTGATTATTTGTAAGTTCCATCTTTATAATTAATGACAATTAATTTTATTCTTCTCAATTCTATTGATTCTTCAATTATGAGTTGTGAGTAGTTTTAATTAGGGATTTGGGATTGATGAAGGGGTTAATCATGATGTATGGCTAGTTTCTTGATGGATTAATTGCATGAATGCCGTTTAATTTGTGTTTGAACCATTTAATTGCTATCTTTTGTAACCTGGAACCGCGGCTAGATTTACAATTGCTTGTAGAATAAATTAAGAGAGATCTAATTTATTCTGAGACACATTCACACACACTTAATCGCTCTCTAAGAGATTAGTAGCGATTAAGGGGCCGTAAGCTCGCTCGTTTTGGCAATAATTTAGGATCCTGTCGCATGAGAGATCAGCCTGGTCCCCTAAATTATTGTACTCTACGCCGCGAGAGCGGTAAGAACTTAGTATTGATTAGCTAGACTCAATTAAATTAATTTCATGTAATTAAGCCTGATCTGCCAAAAATCCGATTGCCCCGGAATCAATCCCTGTTCCCTACTGTCATTAATTAGAAAGAACCTATTAGTTTAATTTCTTTTATTTTAATAGTTCATTCGCATTAGTTAATTTTCCCAATCAATCAAATCTCGCACGACACATTTATTTTATTTATTTTTAATCGCTGAATTTATTTAATTCTTAATTCCCTTTTGTCCGTCCTTGTGGAGACGATACTCGTACTTACACCACTATTCTACAATCTATTTTAAGTGCGAGAAAATTAACATCAGTCGTCATTACCATGGCCTGTTCGAGCATGAGGTGGGGATCAACGATCTCCGCGGGCCTGGCGGGTCGTTGATCTCGTCCCTGAGATCTCCCACGCGTGTTACGACGGTGGGATGAAACGGCCACGGATGATGCCTCCTCGCTCCGCTCAGCCCTAGATGAGATTCTATCATGCACATAAATCCTTTGTCCCCCAATTTCATCCATCACTGAGGTCATGGGGGTTGGCCTAGAGTGATGGGATCGCTGGGACCGGGCCAGCCGAGAGTTCCTCCGTTGTTGCTCATGTCTCTCTTCGTCCCGCTGAGGCATGGATGGAGCCCAGTGAGGGGAAAAAGGTCTTGCGTTAGCGTCAGGGATGATACCTTGAAAAGCGGTGGTCAGAGTCTCCACTGCACTCTGGAATGTTGCCAAACTTGCTAAGGCTTGGGCCGGATCGACGTTGGGGATGAGGTTCCTGGTGCCTAGCGTCTGGAACTGTGGTGGTCACACCGCTGTTGGGAATATTTTATGGTGTTCAATCTAGTTAGTTATCTTTGTATTTGTGTAGTTATCAATTAAACGTGTAATACGGGCCACAAATGTGTATCAGCCCGTGGGCTTCCTTGTAACCCGTAAGTTAGCTAACTTCTCCTATAAAAGGAGGCTAACTTACGGGAACCCTATCTGATCGAAAGAGGCTTAGGGGCGTTGAGGCGAGATAGAGATAAATTAGGGTTGCCGCTGCTCTCCTTCTCCAGGGAGAGTAGCGGCAGGTTCATACGGTATACCAGATTCGCGTTTAATCTTTGACATATCTTTCTATCTGCTTCTTATTAACTGCTATAGATTGTATGATTGTTAGTATTTTTGGATTAACATTTGGTATCAGAGCCGAGGCGTGAAACAGGTTGGATCTATCTGCGATTTTTTGGATCTAACGAAGAACTGCTCTGTTTTTTCTTCTGTTTTTCTACATGTAGAGATTTGCTCCTGTAATCTCGTTTGTGAACGAAATTTTGTAAAAATCATACTGTTGGACTCGCCTTTCAAAACCGATCCAGCAGCATACCTTTTTTTTCGTTTCCTGCAATTTTATATTTCGAAGATCTCTACTTTGAGATCTCGAAATCCTTATTTTTCACTGCTGCAGAAACGTTTTTGGCTTGAAACTGATACAGGAGAATCTCGACCTTCAGGGCTTTTCAGAACAGGTTTCAGATTTTCAAAAATCGATGTTTTCATTTTGCAGGATCTCGACATTTAGGGACTCGATTTCCTCTTCTCGACTTTTGAGATCTCGAGATTTGCATCTCGACATCTTGATCTCGAGATTTGCATCTCGACATCTTGATCTCGAGATTTGCATCTCGACATCTTGATCTCGAGATTTGCATCTCGACATCTTGATCTCGAGATTTGCATCTCGACATCTTGATCTCGAGATTTGCATCTCGACATCTTGATCTCGAGATTTGAATCTCGAAATCAAGATCTCGAGATTTGAATCTCGAAATCAAGATCTCGAGATTTGAATCTCGAAATCAAGATCTCGAGATTTGTAATCTCGAGTTTTGGAATTTCGAGTTTAGGAATTTCGAGTTTTGGGATTTCGACATTTGGGATCTCGATGTTTTGGATCTCGACATTCTGAATATTTCGAGATTTTCAAAATTTCTCGATGTTTTTGAATCTTTCAAAGTTTGCAGTTTCTTGGAACTCATAATTCGAATCTTGACATCCTTTGCAATTCATCGAAGCTTTACATTATAAGGATCTCTGAATGATTCCCTGCTTATATAAATGTTTCAGGAGTTTTCGATGTTCTGATGTTTTTCAAACAGCAAGTTTTCGAGATTATGAGGTTTTCGAAACTCCAAAGTTTTCGATGTTCAAACATTTTGAAATTCTGCAGATATCGATATTCTAAGGTTTGTTTTGCAGGTGGATTTGACCATTATTCTTCGAGGCAATCTCTAGAATTTTGTTTAAAATCCACCTGCTCTCGACATTCAACATCGAGCACCTCATCTTCGAAGAAATTCCTCAAAAACTCAAAATTAGAGATTTTCTGCGACACCGCACTGTTTTGGTCATAACTTTTGACTCGGCGATCCGATTTGAGCAAACTTTTTTTTGTTAGAAAGCTAAAGAAAATATATACGTTAATTCTCGGGCTACGCCCCAGAACCCATTCTCAAGCGCCCTCACTCGCAGTCTTTGAGGGTCAAAACGTTAGTTTTCCGACAAACATTGTAAATCACCGATGTCCAGGTCAAAACTTAGGCAAATCTGTTCAAATTCTTTCAATGTCAACCCTGAGGTCAAAGCTTTTCTAAACTTCAATGTAAAGGTCTGAAAATCGTAGATAATTCAATCAACCTCGCGTCAACGGTCATCTTACAACAATCAACAATCAACTGTTGGAGCCTCCCCTGACTCATCAACATTATGTGATCATCAATATGCTGAAATTCTACATGGTGAGCTCAGGAAACCGTCATGTGTGGTACTTGTTCAGATTGCTCCACAAACATGGCGGGGATGACAAGTTGTGAGCAATCAAACCTTGCACATTCGGAGGGGGAGTTTCAGTTAATTCCTCCTGGCGCCTTACACCGACAAAGCAAGGAATCTCTCAAAGGATGCAACATTTTAGGGGGAGTGTTCAATGTTATCCTTCCCGGTGCCTAACAATGACAAAGCATACTGAGTGCTCTAGTTGAGGGGGAGCACAGAGAGAAAATGAAGAAAGTAATGAGAGAACATGTTCCTATGGCTTAGTAAACCCAACTAAGCCTACCCAAGGGACAAAGCCGAGCGTAAGTGCGTGAGTGAGCGAGCGAGTGAGTGAGTGAACATTATGAGCATTAGGAAGCAGAAGGCTCAAGTGAGAAGAAAAACAATTATCAATGATGAGTCTGCTACCTCAATTGCCTGCTATGAATTGAACATTTGCTCCTAGCCACTAAAATACTCTGGACTATCCCCATAGGTTCAGGACTGAATTTATTCAGATCCCGGGTAGAAGTCGCTGCATTTTGTCCAAACGGCGCATGCACAACCCTACCCTAGACCACTCACTTGTCTCCCAACAGACATGTGTTTAATCATGGTTCACGGGGACCCGCATCTCTCATTACTGTCTCCTTCCGAGGCAAGTAATACTGACTACAGTGGCCTCAGCCCCATGCCACTGAACTTTCATTGATCACGTCGTGTCTAGTTACTCACTCCCAAATGTTTTGAAATTTTCTAGGACACAGACGCACTTTTAGAGTCAGTTGCAGGTCTACATGACCCGCGAGAACTTCCATAGGCCTCATCTATTGCAGATGTAGACTAATGATTGGAAGGAAGTCCTGCTGTTGCAACATAAGAATCACCAACATTTTCAGGCCATTGCTAAAGAGTTTATCTCTATAGTGATGATAGCGGGCGTCTTCACGACCCCGGGGGGCTACGTTATCTTCTTTACATTCTGCTTGTTTTTCCTGTTTTTATTTCTGCAGAATAAGAGAATAAAAGCATGACGTCCCGATTCATCGGATCGTCATGAGGGGGAGAGTGGTCCACATGCTGTTAACTGTCAAACAATCATTCTGGGACACTTCTCTCCTCCAACACTTTCTCTACTATTTCCACAACTCAAATGGTCAGCTACGTTCACAATTCAACCATCATTATGTTCCGCTGTGCCACCGACAAGTTCTCCTCAAAAGCATTCATTCCAAATAGTCAAAAAGACTACATTGTGGAGGAGACAGAGGTCAAATACTCGTGTCCTGAAGATGACTTCCATGGGCGTCTCCTATTCTCCAAAGATTATTCATTCTAGAGGCGTCACCGGACTTCATCCAAGCTGATCAAGAGCAACTTCTGGAAGGCAAGGACTACATGCAAGATACAGAAGGTCCCTCAACCCCCGGTATCAAATATTAAATTGTCAAGAAGACATCAAAGGGGAGATTGCAAGGATTTCTTCAGATAGCCTTCCTCAGAAGTCAAGTTCAAAGACAAAGGAAGCTCAATAACAACAAAGACAAAGATATCTGCGCTGCAATGCTGATTCAACACGATTGATCACCAAGGGGGAGATTGTTGGGAATATTTTATGGTGTTCAATCTAGTTAGTTATCTTGGTATTTGTGTAGTTATCAATTAAACGTGTAATACGGGCCACAAATGTGTATCAGCCTGTGGGCTTCCTTGTAACCCGTAAGTTAGCTAACTTCTCCTATAAAAGGAGGCTAACTTACGGGAACCCTATCTGATCGAAAGAGGCTTAGAGGCGCTGAGGCGAGATAGAGAGAAATTAGGGTTGCCACTGCTCTCCTTCTCAAGGGAGAGTAGCGGCAGGTTCATACGATATACCAGATTCGCGTTTAATCTTCGACATATCTTTCTATCTGCTTCTTATTAACTGCTATAGATTGTATGATTGTTAGTATTTTGGGATTAACAACCGCCGTGCGCCTGGAACTCCCAACACCGTGGAGATGATTACTCAAATCACCCTGAACCGATGTGTTGTCGTTGTGCCTCCTGAAATCACTCCACCGTGACTTGGAACCTTCGCCCTCGATCTCGACTTGATTGAAACGATCGCCGCCTTGATTGCTACCCATGCGGTTGTGACTATTTGATCCAACCATTGTCTTCACAGATTGTTCTCTCAACGAGAGCACCAAATGATGGAGTTTAATGCAACTACGAGAGCCATATCTACGAGAGCAGATAAAAATATGGCAGCGTAAGGCAGTATTCTATTCTCAAGAGTTCGGTCCCTTGATAGGAAGTTTACAGGAAGCATTTATAGACTATAGGAACTAGTATTCTAGGAGGAAATTGATACAATAAATGTTATTAATTACATGTTTAATCGAATTAGACTCTTATATTATCTTGGACGTTGGGCAATGATTGTTCCTTTAAGTCCACGTTCCTGCCGTTGGTTCTTGCATGCTGCCAGATAGCTATGCATGGATGATAGCCTGCCATGTAAGCCCTAGGAATATCCTGACCTCACTAGAACTCCGCCTAGGCTCGAGGTCTGCTGTCCAGCCTGACCTGGTTATGGGTTCCTGTCATGGGTCTGATGCATAGTTAGGCCCAGCGGCTAATATTAATCTCATTCATGGGCTGATCCCGTTAAGGGTTAATCCCGTTAAGGGCTATTCCTGTTGATGGCTTGATCCCGTTATGGGCTTGATCTGTAATTCCGTAATTGGGCCATGATTGGAGTCCATGATACCATCAATTATTATTATTATTATTATTATTATTATTATTATTATTATTATTATTATTATTATTATTATTGTTGTTGTTGTTGTTATTGTTATTGTTATTGTTATTGTTATTGTTATTGTTATTGTTATTGTTATTGTTATTGTTATTGTTATTGTTATTGTTATTGTTATTTTTATTGTTATTGTTATTGTTATTGTTATTGTTATTGTTATTGTTATTGTTATTGTTATTGTTATTGTTATTGTTATTGTTATTGTTATTGTTATTGTTATTGTTATTGTTATTGTTATTGTTATTGTTATTGTTATTGTTATTGTTATTACAGGATAGTAGGAGGTTATGGTTTTTGGATATTGTTGCACGGTTGGTTTATTTCATATTAATATAAGCTATTTTTCTGCCACAAAATAGAAATCCTGTAATTTTTTGTTGTCCCTAATATTAGTCCTTGTCGAAGATTATTCATTGTGATTTGTGATTCAAGTTTGTCAAATGTCTTGTATTAGATAGCTTTTATTATAGCCTTTAATAGTATTAATCATTTGTAATAAATAGGCTAGAAAAGGAAATGGGTCCAAATATGTCTGGCCCATATTCCTAGGCGTAAACCCTTTACCGTAACTAGCTTCACCTATATATATGTGCATAGCTTTTAGGTTATCGGTTAACGTTAATACATAGAAAATATCATTGTAAAGGCATTCACGGAATCCATACACAGTTGTTGCTCCTACTGGTGATGGTTGGGCTGCGGATGCTGCTTGTGCTCAAATCCATGGAGGATGGGATGTTGTTGCCCCACCACCTGTACCAAGTGTGGTCGCGATATTAGGAATGCAAGTGTCAACCCTTTTATGACTAAATTTAATGATTTTGAGATCACTTTTCCTAATATTCTGATTGAATATGCAAGTAAATATGTCAAAATCTCTAAATCATACAAAAATGTTAATCATTGTTCTTATATTTGACAATTTCATTTGTTCATAGAAGGGATTTTGCGCATAATTAATTAAAACACAAGGGAGTTTGACGCTTTTTATAAATCACAGGGGGCTAATGCGCCGAATTTCCATATCGCAGGGGGATTTGGTGCATTAAACCCAAGGAATGCTAGATTATCTTCCGCTCGTTTCATGAATTTATATGATCAATTATTTAGGATGTTATAGTAGTTTTTATTCATGCAAAGATTTTTGTTTGGATTTTGAGTGTTCTTAACTTCCTATACATTTTGTGTTTGCTTTTCAGATTATATCGGTTAAAAAAAAGCATTCACGGTATATTGAAGAGAGTTTTCATCAATCTAATATATCAATATCATTCTCTGAATCTCTGCTTCTCTTATATCTGTGATGCTACTATTCTGCTGTTATATAGATTAATCTCAAGATTGGGACCAACAGTCCTGTAACTTTAGTCGCATGAAGATTATGTCCTCTGACAAATAGGTCTTTGCCATTTAAGGAATTTTCCACCTGAAAGTACACTGTAGACAAAATTCGACATCGGCGGCATATTTTCCGGTGAATTCTCTGTCAGAAAGTGTACTTTCTGGTGGGGAAGTACTTCAATAGCAAAAAAGTATTATTTACATGACCAAACATGCAAATAAGGACACTTATAGAACTAAAACGGACACTGAGTAAATTTACTAGGTCAAAATTGCAAATATCCTTCTATATTTAATTTCAATACTTGTATTATATTTCAGCCCTCCTATAGGCCTATACTAAAGCTTGGCTCCGCCCCTGGTGGGGGTTCTACGGTGTGGGGATTCAACTTTTTGTTGGAGATGGAATACACATTCCATCGTGATATTAATTTTTTACTTGGTCCAATTTTTTACCGAAGACTAGTACACCATAGTTTCACAAAACTTTGCCAAATATTATTATTTAGCTTTCTAAAAAAACTTTATCATTTACATTTAAAATAATAAATATGTGATAAAAATTGTATCTCTTTTCTAAATAAATCGCAACTATATACTTCCTCCGTTCTTAAATAAATGCAACGGTCAACATTTCACACTTACAGAGACACAACTTTGACCATTAATATAAATGATTTTGTATTAGTAAAAAAATTTAAAAAATTAGATTATGAAAATTTACAATGACAAGTTTAACAATATTTTTTTCATAAAATAATATTATTACATTAATAAATAAAACGTAGTCAAAGTAGAACATGTGAATAGTGTAAAAGTCAAAGTGTTGCATTTATTTAAAAACCGAAGTAGTAATATTTACTTAATTTTCTATGTACACAATAAACTTGACTAAGTTGAATGTGAAGGAGATTGGAGAGAATACGAAATACGGTGTATAAAAATTTATTATAGTATATTACATAGTACTTCGTCCCTCCTATAATGAACTCTCGTTTGAATTTTGTACGTAATCCTGAAAGTGAACTGTATATTTCTGTATCTGTGGGATGAAGAATGCGGAAGCAGTAATCGAGAGCAGATAGGATGAAGAAGATAAAAAATGAATTGGAAGTATTCAGATTAGGGTTTTACAATTGTATTTATACTAAAGGGCTAAAAACTATTCTGATCACTACAACAAAATTGACCTTTTGTAACACTTTATTTGTAACATTTATTTATTTTGTTACATATGTCATTCAGATCTAAAATTATGCAACACTTTTTTATAACTGTTGCTCAAACCTTTGGAGTATAAAATTATGTAACACTTCTTGCAAAGTGTTGCATGTTACTAAATATTATGCAACACTTATATTTTAAGTGTTGCAATTGATAAATAAATATTTTTACGGGTGATTTTTATGTAACACTTCTTAGGAATGTTGCTTTTGGTCAAGTCTTATGCAACATATATCCCCAAAAATAAAAATAATTAATTTTTAGTTTTGAATTATTTTTTATTCGTACACTCTTAATACATACTCCCGGCCCGCTATTAAAATTTTCATGTTCGCGCCAGCTCCAATAATTAAACTCTTTAGCCCAGGAGACAAATATACTAAGTAAAACTCTTGCCCTTTCTCAATTCCTATCATAATTCTCAACCCTGCGCATAGCTAGGCTCGCTTCCTCCTGGCTCTCTCAACGACAAAAGCTCGCCTCCTTCTGGCTTTCCCAATCCACTGCGACCACAAAGCTTCTCTGCTTCTAGGTCGCTGAACAACGTTCGCTCCAGAGAACCCACACCGGCAAACTCAACCATCGTCGGCCAGTTCTTCGATCCGCGGTCCATATTTATCTCAGGCACGCCTTTTACCTCAATCTTGTACTACTTAGTTTTACGATTTATCTTCTTTTTGGATGTTCGTATGAATATCGATTTAAGGGATTGCTGAGTAATTGTTTATTCTAGTTTGAATCTAATTAGGTTTTTTATTTTTCTGAAATTGAGATTTAGTTTTCTGAAGTGGTTTATGTTCTTACTGAAATTATATATAATCTAATAAAAAATTGGCTTAATTTTGTCATATATGTTTAGTTACATCAGTTTGTATATAGAAACTACTTACATAGAGTAGTATCAACTGTCATGTGCTTGTGGAACAATGATTAGTTTCAATCTTTCTGCTCTCTTTATCATGGTGCTTGCTTGATTATCATAGAGTAGTTAATTTTGTCATATATGTTTACTTACATCAGTTTGTATATAGAAACTACTTACATAGAGTAGTTAAAACTGTTTGCTGCTTATAATAGAGTAGTTAACTAATGTCATATAGAAACTCTATGACATTAGTTGATTCAAAAATAAAACTCCTTCTGCAAAACTCTTGTTACATAGAGTTTTAACCTTTTTTTAAGGTAACAAACATTAATTATTATCTGTGTAAAGTGTTTAAATCAACTGTGATGGAATTTTGAGAATGATTGTTTCTAACCCGACTTTACCTAAGCGTACAAAATGTGTAATGTGGTGTATTACTTATGTGTTGTGTTTCCTCTTACTCCATACATCATGACCCCATAAGTGTAGTCATATAGAGATGATAGGGTATATCAATGGTCAAAACCCACACAGAACATATAAAGGTTAAGCATGTAAAACACATGCTGAAACAGACGGGATAAATTGGTTAAATCCAGGCATAAATAGAAGTAATGGAATGTTGAACCCAGCCCCTCCACTAAGAGCCATCTAGTCTAGGACATAAAAAGAAATTTGCACATGCCAATAGTAGGCACATTAAGTGATGTACTTTATCTGTAGAAAATATAATTCAACTTCATTCAGAGAGCGTTCATCATAACTCGTTTCCGACCTTCCAACTTCTTCTATACTTTAGCAACCTTCTCCTCTTCTTGGTTTTTTGCAGCACCTTCTCTTTGTTGCCTTATCAGGGCCAAACGGTCTAAATCTTTCCTTGACTGTTCTGTTTTCCCTTGTTCTTGGAGCTTCATGTACCGTTCATGAGCTTTCTGTTTCTCTATCTTTTCCCTCTCACGTCTTGAAAGTTCAGTGGTTTTATCAATATCCACATTTTTGCTTTCAGATTCTTGGGGCTTGACCAAATTAGGATTTTCAATCTGAATAATACCCTGAGTACCCTTCTGCTTTTCTGTCTCACCCTCGAATTCCTCAAATTCCTCTTCAGATTCGGGTATCTCATTTTCCTCTGCTTCAGCTTCATACCGTTTAAAAGTTCGAGGACGAGTAGAAGTACCAGCAAGAATCTCCTCATGAGTGGAGAATTGGTGTTGACCGGTGGGCTTGGCCTTGAACTTTCCTCTGCCCATAGCTGCTTTTTCTTTGTTTTACTGGGAATGTCCTACACAATAAGAAAAATACATAGAGTTTTAACTACTTACATAGAGTAGTGAACTACTTAAGTTTTACCTACTTAACAAAGAAAATAAACTACTTACATAAGTTATAACTACTTAAGAGTAGTAAAGGCTTTCTTTTTCTTTGTCACAATCAAATTATGTTTTTTTTGTGATTTGCTCCTTATAAAACTTTTTACCAGTGAAGTAGACAAGTAGTGTATGGTGTCATAATGTGAAGTGGTGTGTTCTGATTTTTTTATTAATATTTAATGATGAGCAGTTTGATGAGTTTTTGAATTTGAGTTTTGTCCTTGTAAAAAGTGCTTGAGTCTTACTTTAAAAAACAGGAGGATGTCAACAACCTTGTGAAAGATGTGTGTGTGTGTGTGTAGTGAAATCAACACAAAAAAATCATTTATAGAACATCCTTTTCAGAAAAGCCCGACTTTTGCTAGTTGTATCTTTTTAACTTTCTCTGCCAGAGGATCCACCTTTAATTATTTATTCTAGTAAAGCTCGAATTTTGTTTGACTTTACTATGTTTTATTTATTTATTTATTTATTTATTTATTTATTTATTTATTTATTTATTCCTTTTCAATGAAGTCTAAGGTAATGGAGAAAGATAGAACTTGGATGTATACTCATAGACTTTCACTCGAATTCAAGAATGGTTTGTCCAGTTTCCTTGATAAAGCTTTTGCTAAAGGAATCGATCGTGGGGGTCAAATTCTTTGCCCATGCAAAGAATGTAAAAATCGTTATTGGTATCGTAGAGATGAAATTTGGAATCATGTGATAGCAAAGGGATTTGTAGAGAATTATTTGAAGTGGAACTTTCATGGAGAGGGACCTATGTCAACTGATCCCAGGGGTTATGAAAACGATACAGTTGAATATGACAACATTGATAATGATTTTCGGTAGTATAGTTTATCGTAATGTCATTTGCAGATTTGAGATGTAGAATTATGAGGCAAAAAACTGGAATGTTTAATGATTATCATGATATGTCATTTACAGATTGAAATGAAAAATTATGAGGAAGAAAATAATGAAGAAGGTGAAGCTGCAATTGATGGGTATGATGCTGTTATGTCAAAGGAGAAAAGTGGTGGTCCAATAATGTGTGGAAGAGGTGTTACCAAGAAAGACCTTGCTAATACAAAAGAGGTCGTGCAGTCGTTTGTCATGACTTCTAATGATATGGAGACAATCATGAGCACTTTGAGAAAGGAGATTGAAGAGAAAAATGAGAAAAAGGACGCCGAGCTAGAACAAATGCGGAAGGAGCGTGAAGTTGAGAAACAGAAAATGGATTTGATTTTAGCAAAGCTTTCTGCCATGGTTCCAAGTTTTGATGTCACCTCGCTTGGAGTATAGAGTCCAAAATATTTAATTAATTTCATAAAAGATTAATTGATTGCTATTATTATTTTGATATTTTAGAGTACTACTTTCTATTTCAAATTGTGCAACTTTAGATTCTTTACTATATCTTGACAGATTGTTTGGAATGTTCATTATAATGTTATCCATTGAGTTTTCTTGGACACATAAGATATGTGATGAATATTTCTTGATTGGATAATGTATTATTGCGATACTTTTACATTTTTATTGATATGTATTGATCAAGTGGTTGCTGTATAAATAATTATAAATAAATAAATAAATATATATATATATATATTACATATTTTTAGAAAAGTGTTACCTATAACTCAATAAAAGTGTTGCCATTTCAAAAATTTTGTTGCAAAAAATAGTGATAAAAATGTTACATAATGTAATTTAATGTTGCAAAAGGATATATTAAATATGTTACCTAAATATGATAAATATGTTGCAAAAAGTCATATTATAAGTGTTGCATTTATTCAAAAAAGTGTTGCATAAGATGGTGCTAAATTTCTCGTGTAAAAGTGTTGCATTAGAGTAGTTTATGTAACATTTTTGTTAAACGTTGCATAATATAGTAAAAAATGTTGCATATGACTTTATGCAACGAGACCTGAAGTAACGCTAATACAAGTGTTACATAAGCCTTTTGTAACATTTTAACTATGTAATGCAACATTTTGTAGGTGTTACAAAAGGCCTATTTTGTTGTAGTGGATAGAAGATATAAGATGGGCCAATATACAAAGGCCCAATAAACAATAAAAAGATCCAGTTTAATATTCTTTAGACGCCCCCTCAAGATGAGCATGGATGTCCAACAGGTTCATCTTGTCTACAAGTTGATTGAAGAGTGGATTCCCAAGTGGCTTTGTGTATATATCTGCAAGTTGACAACTATTAGGAATGTGTTTAGGAATGTGTTTAAGAGTAATAAGTCCTGAATTAATTTTTTCTCTAACTAAATGGCAATCTAATTCAGTATGTTTAGTTCTTTGATGTTGTATAGGATTATGAGCAAGATAATAAGTAGACTTATTATCTCTATAAAGAGTAATAGGTAAAGATATGGGAATTTTTAAATATATCCTGAAAAATATAAGCCATTGGGCTTCACAAACTGGATTTGCAGCAGACTGTTTCAGTATGTTTAGTTCTTTGATGTTGTATAGGATTATGAGCAAGATAATAAGTAGACTTATTATCTCTATAAAGAGTAATAGGTAAAGATATGGGAATTTTTAAATATATCCTGAAAAATATAAGCCATTGGGCTTCACAACGTAGAAGATCTACTGATAACAGACTGTTTCTTGGATTTCAAAGAAATTAGTGATTCACCCAAGTAAAAACAATAGCCAGAAACACTTCTTCTAGTATCAATACAAGAGGCCCAATCAGAATCAGTGTAAGCCTGAATATGAAAGGCAGATTTAGAGGGATAAACAGACCTTTTCCTGGAGAGCTTTTGAGATATCTTAACACCCTATGTGCAGCAATCATATGAACATTAGTAGGATAGTAAGATAAAGTAATCTTCCTATCAATGTTCTATAAGTTTTAGGATCAGTTAAAAGAGCACCATCATTTTTTGAAAATTTTTGTTTAGAATCCATAGGAGTAGAAAAAGGTTTAGAAGTAAGATAACCAAAGTCAGATAGAATATCAAGGGTGTATTTTCTTTGATTTAAAACCAGACCTGTTTCAGATCTAGCAATCTCTATTCCTAAGATGTATTTTAGCTCACCAAGATCTTTAATGGTAAATTTGTGATTTAAGTAGGATTTGACAGAATTCATTTCATTCATATCATTTCCTGCAAGGATAAGATCATCAACATAAAGCAAGATCACAGTAAAGGAATTATTAGTAGCTTTAGTAAAAAAGGGAAAAATCAGCTTGAGACTGTTTATAACCAAAAAAATTAAAGATTCGGAAAGTTTAAAATACCATTGCCTAGAAGCTTGTTTTAAACCATAAAGGCTTTTAAGAAGTTTACAGACTCTATGATCATTATCAACTAAGTAACCAGGAGGGGGTTGCATATAAATGTTTTCATTTAAATCTCCATGTAAAAAGGCATTATTTACATCTAATTGATGTAAATACCAATATTTGGAACTAGCAACAGCTAAAAGGATTCTGACAGTAGTTAATTTGACAACTGGGGAAAAAGTATCAAAATAATCAAGGCCCTCTTCTTGAGTATAGCCTTTAGCCACTAATCTGATTTTATACCTATCAAGAGAACCATCAGATTTAAGTTTAGTTTTAAAAACCCACTTACAACCAATAGTATGCTGATCTTTAGGAAGATCAACAAGAATCCAAGTTTTATTATCTTCAAGAGCTTTAATTTCAGTATTCATAGCATTTTTCCAATCAGAAGGTTTAATAGCTTGTTTATAAGTTTTGGGTTCAACAAATCTTGAAACAGAAGCAATAACACAATGATGAGAAGAACTTAGTTTGTTGTAAGAAATATAATTTTGTATAGGATATTTAACAAAATTACATGAAGATTCAGAAGTATTAGGAATGATAGAAGTAGGCAAATTATATTGAAAGTATTTTAAATGAATAGGAATAGATCTTACTCTGGTAGATTTCCTTAGAGAACTGTTTTCAGTAGTATTGTGATCAGTGTCATGATCATTACCTGTCTGCATATTACTGGAAGAATCATTAGTAACAATATCTGTATTTGTATTACTAGTTTGAAAGAGATTTATTTCATCATTCATTTCATTATCCATGTAATTTTGAGAATAAGTTTGAGAAAAAGTATTTAAGTAGTCAATAATAGAGTTATTATTTGGAGAATATAAGAGATCAGAATCAGTCTTATTTTCATAATTCTTGGTTTTATAAGGAAAAATCATCTCATAGAACTTTACATTTCTAGAAATGAAAGTTTTATGAGTGTTTAAATCATATAATTTGTATCCTTTAGATCCTAAAGAATAACCAATGAAAACACATTTATGTGCCCTAGAATCAAATTTTGTTCTGTTAGAACAAATAGTGGAAGCAAAGGCTAAGCAACCAAAAATCTTTAAATGAGTATAATCAGGAGGGTAGTTATATAATAATTCATAAGGAGATTTATTTTGAAGAATTGAAGTAGGTAACCTGTTAATAATATGAACAGCAGTAAGAATACAGTCAGACCAAAAAGATATAGGCAAACAGGATTGAAATAAAAGAGCTCTAGCAATATGTAAAATATGTTGATGTTTTCTTTCAACCCTACCATTTTGTTGAGGAGTTTCAACACAAGATAATTGATGAAGAATACCATTTGAATTATAGAATTCAGGAAATAAAAATTCAGTACCATTATCAGTTCTAATGATTTTGATTTTCTTTTGAAATTGAGTTTCAATGAACTTATAAAAATTTATCATATGAAAGTTAACTTCATATTTTGTCTTAAGTAAGAATACCCAAGTACATCTAGTATAATCATCAACAACATTTGGGAAATATCTAAAACCCGTATAAGAAGTAACTTTATAAGGACCCCAAACATCCATATGAATTAAATCAAAAGCAGTAGAAGCATGAGAAGTACTAATATGAAAAGGAAGTCTTTTTTGTTTAGAAAAATGACATATATCACGTTAAGCTAGATATAGACATAAGATTATAAGAGAAATTAGGAACATATAAGACATTATGTAGAGTAAGATAAGAATTCAATTTAATGTCACCAATTTTAGTTGCAGAAGTAAAATTACCAGTAGGTAGTTGTATGTTAATAAAAATATTTTTTGTTGGAGTAGTGTATAATGAAGCATCATAAACCATATGATCAGATTCTCCATTATCTAGTATCCAATTAGAACTTTTAAAAGTATTGAAAACAAAATGATTACCTACAAACTGGTTATCATTTGGAGAAGCAGGAGAGGAAGCATTAGGAGCAACAGTAACAATATTAGCAGAAACAATCTTTGTTTGTTGAGTTTGCATGAATTGGAGGGACTTGTCATATAAAGTTGGATCAAGGAAGTCAGTGGTAGTAGAAGCATGATTTGTTGAGGTAGGTGTTGATTCAGTGTAGTTAGTCACCATATGAGCTTGAGGATTTTTGTTTGAGTTAAATTGAGGTATGAAATCAGGGGCAACTCTCTGTCCTTTAGGACCTTTCCAGTTATCAGGATAGCCAATGATTTGAAAACATTTTTCAGAGGAATGACCTTGGTAACCACAATGAGAACATGTAACAGAACTCTTCTTCTTGAAATTTTTAACAAGAAAGGTAGTAGCATCATTATTGGTTTTGTCAGAATTAGAAGACTCAGAAAAAGGATTAACAGGAGATTGGAGACATCTTTGAGATTCTTCTTGTAAGAAGATAGAGTAGACATTTGACAGAGTGACTTTTTCAGTATTAAGAAGAATTTGACTACGCAAATGAGCATTAGAATCATTCAGACCAACAAGAAATTTTAGAATACATTCTTTTTGGAGTAACTTCTGGTAAGTTTCAGAAATATTGCAAGTGCAATGACCACAACTACAAGAAGGAATAGCTCTGAATTCAGAATATTCATCCCAAAGTTCTTTGAAGGAATTATAATAATCAGTAATATGTCGAGAACCTTGAGAAAGATTACCTAGAGATTTTTCGAGTTGAAAAAGTCTAGGTCCATCACTTTTACCATACCTAAGTTGAACTTCATCCCAAAGTTCCTTAGCATTGGTAAAGTAAAGAAAAGTATTGCGAATAGTAGGAGAAATAGAATAGAGTAACCAGGACAATAGAAGAGCGTTGATATGATACCAAGTAGAGTAGAGAGCAACGTCTGAGTTTGGTTGTTTGACAGATCCGTCGAGGAAGCCCATTTTGTTCTTCACCGCCATAGCCATAGAAACAGACTTCTTCCAAGCACCAAAGTTTTCGCCTGTGAGAGTTTCGTGGATGATGTGCAGGCCAGCGTGATCGCTCGGATGAAGGTAATAAGGCGACGAAGGATCTTCGAGGGGATTTAGCGGTAGAGCCATGAAATCTAGGGTTTTTGTGAAGTAATCGATTAAGAGTGCAACCGATTGAAGCAGTAGAATCGATTATAGAAATCGATTGAGGAAGAAGAATCAAAAGAAAAATCAGTAAGGATCGATGCCTTAATCTGATACCATGTGAATTTCTGTATCTGTGGGATGAAGAATGCGGAAGCAGTAATCGAGAGCAGAGAGGATGAAGAAGATCAAAAATGAATCGGAAGTATTCAGATTAGGGTTTTACAATTGTATTTATACTAAAGGGCTAAAAACTATTCTAATAGAAGATATAAGATGGGCTAATATACAAAGGCCCAATAAACAATAAAAAGATCCAGTTTAATATTTTTTTGATGAACATTGTACTATCTCCGTTCCAAATTGATTTGCAAATGTGACTTTTCTTGATATAAAAATTTCATTTTATTTGCTTAATTAGGATGTCAATTTTTAATTATATTCTAATTTGGAGTTTGCAACTTTGAAGAAATTTTAATGTAGTTTCTCAATATGTAAATTTTAATTATTAAAAATTGAGTTAATTATCGATAGCGATGATTGACTTTTATTATTGGTTGACCAAAAAATGTTGACTTTGCAAAACAATTTGGGACGGAGGTGGTATTACTTAAAATTTGGAGAGGAGGTAGAAAGACGAGTAAAATGATGTGAATCAAATGAAAAATTATATTCGTACACACGAAACATAAAAGAATCACTAATGCTATTAATTTGCAGATGGCATTCGTGAATTGATCTCACTTGATCCTCACCATGGGAGCTCATGAATTGACGATCAAAATGCAAGGTTGAAAATGAGAACTGACAACTTATTTTTTACTAACCAAATAGAGAAAGTCAAGTGGCATTTTACTTTGAACCAACCCCATCAATTATCCTTCACTCCCTCATTTCATTTATTATGCATTAAATTTAATTTATTGTAAAAAAATTATATATCAAAATTAGATTTTTCCCTCTATACATAGACACTAATGAAGGATATGTTTAGTTACTTCGAAATTTACCATTTCTTTCCCATTGCATCATATGTTATCTTTTTAAAACATTTTTTCCTCTGAATTAAGGGTGCAACAATGTTTTTAAAATATGCTTATTTTTATTTTTCCACAATAAATAATTATAGTGGGTCAAATATTCAAATGTGGATTTTATGCAAATTATTCCTTTTTTAAATTAATAATGGTGGAAGATATAAAAAATAAGGAGAGATTTAGAATTTTTAAGTGACCTAGGTTACCATAGTGAGGAGAAAATTAGATAATTTAAAGGAGATTAAATTTTTGGAGTAAAATGATGCAGAAAAAAGAGAAAGGGATCACATGCCATTAGCATCCTGAATGTTGTTACAAATGTCTTGTGCACGAAGCATTAGTGTAAACGTATATGGAGTAAAATTTACTACTCCCTCCGTGTATCACTACTTTGTCATGTTTATCCGACAAGGAAAATAATAAAGTAAAAACGGTGTGGTTGAGATATGTGTAGAGGAAAGAGATATGTGGTTGAGATATGTGCACAGGAACAACAGATTAATTGATTAAAAGGGAAAGTGCCAAAGTTTTTGGGACATCCAAAAAATGATTGATGACAAAGTTATAAGGGACAGAGAGTATGTATTTTGGAAATTGGAATAAGGGACCCGCACGGGTAACTCAGTTGGTTCAGTGGTGAGAAATTTGGAACATTGATCAAGGATCAAACCCGGAGCGGTCGTGTGGAGATTACAGCTCTTGCGTGTTGGGTTGAATCTCTAATGCGCACGGATAAAAAATCTACCGTCATTGAATCAAAGTAATCGTGACTTACATCTTCCCAAAAATTATATCGGGTTGGACTGTGGAGAACCATTGGAACATTGGAGTGAGATATTCAACCTTTTGGAACATAGGGAGTACAGGTTTTCAACAAGACGCGACTGCTAGATGAGTTCCATCACAACGTTATCTTTTTGGTAGGAAAAGAGCACGTTCAGATGTTGAATGATCGTGGTATCAGACCCTTTGAATTACGTAAAAAATCTTCTTGTCCAATTTGTAAAGCCTACTTTTAGATCCTGCAATCCTTTTGATCTGACATCATTTTGAATATTATTCAATCTCAATAAATTAAAAATCAATCTCAATAAATTAAAAATCAATCTCAATAAATTAAAAATCAATCTCAATAAATTAAATCACCGCCAAGGCGCTAAAAATAAAAATAAAATAGACAGAGGTACGGATACTATTATACACCAAGTAATACCATCTTTCCCATACTTTTAGCTGTTCCGGTAGGTTGTCGTGGAATTTTTTAAAAGTGATACATATATTGAATTGTGTACAAATTGGTGTAAAATTAAGTAACATTAATGAAAAAATGTAAATGGCAAATAAAAGCAGGGATGGACACGGGCCGGTTCCAGGCCGGGCCCGGGCGGGCTTTTTTTTTGCAATTCCTTGGGCCTGGAACCGGCCCGGGTTGCTACCGGGTCCGGGCCTAACCGGGCCGGGCCCGGTTCAATACTTAATTTTTTTTGCTTTCTTGTTATCCCCCGATCCCCCCCTCACCCCCACCCCCAAACCTCCCCAAAACACCCAGCCCAACAATAGGAAAAGAAAAAAAATTGAAAAAACAAAAAAAAAATTATCCGGGCCCGGCCCGAACCGCCCGGGCCGGTTCGCCCAAAACTGGGCCCGAGCCCGGCCCGCCTACACGGGCCTAAAGTCCGGAACCGGCCAACCGGGCCCGGTCCGGTCCGGGCCCGCACAGTAGCGGGCTGGTCTGGTTCCGGGCCGGTTCGGCCCGACCCAGTCCATCCCTAAATAAAAGTAGAAAAATTATGAAAGACACGATAAATAGTACAGAGTACTCCGTATTAGCCTAACCCAACTCAGCTCCGTTAATAAATTAAATTTCGTACGAGTTTATACGTATTCACTCAGTGAATTCGGTTTTTATCGTAATCCAACACTATCAATATATTCACCGAGCATAGATTTTCTTAATTAAAGCCTTCCTTTTATTATTATACGTCGGTTTTTGCCAAATATTTTTTTGTGAATAGTTATAATTTTAAAACTCAAACATTCCGATGTAAAAATAAATAAATTTGGAGTTTAGTTTTGTTGTTATTAATTTAGACCTATTTTTGAAAAATATAACTGAAAATTGTAAAAAGTATTTTAATTTAGCCCTTGAATTTGTTTAACCAAAAGTTTGAACATAAAAATCTCCAATAGATGCAACTACAATATTTTAGAAATTTGTATATACAATATTGATGTCGAGAGATCACAAAAATAAATACAGCATACCCAGTGGTGGATCTACTGCTATGAGGACATCCTGCCCAATTAGCATCCGAATATGCTACTATAGCTGAAATACTCTGTCCAGATCAGAGCCATAAGCCGTGACTCGTGAGTGGTGGACTGGTGGTGCCCTGCAAGTACCTGTAAATTCTTTTTACGGCAGCGAGATGAGTAGTACGAGGCGCGTGCATAAACTGAGAAACCAAATGTACGACATAAGTAATATCATGACGAGTAATAGTCAAGTATTGTAAGATACCTACCATACTGCAGTACTTAGTACCATCACTTAAAAGATCCCCGTCAAAGAGAGACAACATAGTATGGGAAGGCGAAGAGCCTGAAAACCAAGGAAGTAGTGTATATCCCCCAAGTCTTTCATAGCAACTGGTTGGATAAAATATGAATAAAATGGCGTACATGAGATGAGGAGCTACTAGTAATCAGAATACCATCCACGTGTAAAAGTATATAAATAGTGTGGGACTGATAACGATAAGTGAACATGGAGGAGTCAGACTGACTTTGACAGAAACCATGAGAAAGACGAAGTCTGCTAAACCTATGAAACTAGACGTGCGGAGCTTGCTTAAGCTCGTACAACGCCTTACACAGTCACCATATATGCGAGGGATAGGAAGGGTGAATAAAACCTGGTGGTTGACGCATCTAGACCTCCTTTGTAGGATGACCATGGAGAAAAGTATTTGTAAGGAATAAATGTATTTAGATTTTGATGATGCTAGGTTAATTAGAATTTGAAAGTACCTCATTAGAAATTGTGTATTAGAATTTCTTTTGTAAGTTTTAGCTTAGTCTGTCTGCCAGGGTTCCATCTTGCCTCTACCAGAGTTGCTCCCAGAGTTGCTCACCAGAGAAGCCATCAGAAACTGGTCATCAGAAAGATACCAGAGTTGGCAACAGAGACAGACTTCAGAGATTGGACCAGAGAGCCTCTTAAGACTCTGCTAAATCCACCAGATTCCGGAAGCCTTTCCAACGGTCGTTACACTAACGGGAAATCCCCTAACGGTTACGAACCTTTCAACGGAAACATGGTACTGTACACGCATTAAAGGCACATTTAATGCTGTACGTACGAAGAGATATTTAAAGCTGATGATTGACCATGCGAGTATCTTTACGCCCCCAAAATAGCAAGTCGAAGGTCCAACCGGTCAAGTCAACAGTACATGCAATTAATGAAGCTGTCTTCTACACTCCAACGGGAAGACTGCTCCCAGTATATAAGATACACTCTGAAGAACTAAGAAAATAACTTTTGCGAAAACAACCTTCTTGAGATTAAAACTTCATTCTTAGACAAGAAAAGGCTCCAGTTGGAAGATATACTTTCCTATCCTACATCCAACTAGCAAACTGCAAAGTTACGTTACTCAGTTCTTCAACACTTCGAAAGCTTCATATACTCATCCTTTGTGAAGAAGCAACGTTGGAGAAAACTGATTTTATATCAAACACTTCTTGAAAAAGAAGGGACGTCTCAAACTAGCTGGAGTAAGTGAAGTGGGGATACTTCAAGAAACTCAGTGAAACGAGACCAGCCATCAGGAAGCAGGACTGCATCCCGGGTGGCAACTAGACTTGAAGAAGACGAGGAGTGCTTCTTAAGTTCTAGGGACTGAGGCGTTGTAAACTGTTGTTTTTGCAAGCTTAGTGGAACAATGGACTAGAGGAACAAGTTGTTCGTTGAACCACTATAAAAACTCCGGTTTCATTTACTTTAAGCTTTTAATTCCTGCACTTAAGATTCTACTGACTAACTCTTAAGGTTGGACTCTGTGTCCAGCAGATCTTCCTTCTGAGTTATCAGAAAGGCATTTTGCCTTAGCTTTCTTCTAGAGGCTACCCGGACAGAAACTTATCCGCTGCCTGGTCTAGTTCTGCCATCAGAACTTGATCATCTCTGTCACCAGATTTGGACCATCTCTGATAAGTCAGACTTGACTTAGAGAAAAGTTTAAATTCCTAAACAGTCTATTCACCTCCCCCCTCTAGTCTGTTTCCATTACAAACGGGACCAACAAGTGGTATCAGAGCCTCCTTGTTCTTGTAATCTTTTAGGTTACTTACTAAACAAGAAATCCACTTGTTTTAACCTCTCTAATCTCATATTATGGATAACACTCTTTCAAAGAATCTTATGTTCTCAGTAACAAAGTTTGATGACTGGAGGATCCGCATGAAAGCTCACCTCTGCGCACTCCATGATGAAATGTGGGAAGTTCTTGATGCAGGGCCTTTCACAGAGTTCACCAAGGTCAACCCTGAATACATCACTGGTAGTGGTCAACCCAGATGATCACCAAACTGCGCCATGAATGGTCCAATGAAGAGAGGAGGAAGTACAACCTTGACAACATTGCCAAAGATATCCTCTACAAAGCCATTGATGACAAGTACTTCACAAGGATCAAGAAGTGCAAATCTGCCAAAGAAATCTGGGATACTCTTACCCTGATAGGAGCTGGAGATGAGCAAGAAAAGGACAACAAACTTACTATTGCCATGAAGAAGTTTGAAGATTTCAAACTTCTACCCAAAGAATGCATAGCTGAGATGTATGCACGCTTGCTCACCCTCACTGCTGAGATATCAGAACTTGGGAAGGAACTTACTCCCAAGGAGATCAACTTGAAGGTTCTCAGAGGTTTACCTTCACCATGGAAGATGAAGGTCACTGCCATGAGAGATAGCAAGGATCTCAGAACCTACAGCACTGAGAAACTCATCTCTGATCTCAAGTCTTATGAGTTTGAGATGAATGAAGAAGAGAAAGAAGAAGTTGAGGACAGAACAACTACTGCCCTCACGGCCAGCACCTCTCAGGTAAATAATTTTGACCCTTCTATTCTTTTAACTGACGAGTATATGGCGACTTTTGCTAGGAAGTTCAGGAAATTCTTGAAGCCGAAGGATAGCAGAAGTCCACTCTCTAGCAGAAAGCCACACCAGAAGTCCAAACCATCAGAAAGTAGTGGAGAGCTTCTCTGCTACAACTGCAGACAACCAGGGCACTTCAAAGTCAACTGTCCACACCCCATAGTCTCCAAAAGGCAAGGCCAGGAAGGAGAAAAGAAATATGAGCACCGAAGAAGGAAGGCACTCATCACTGAACAACCAGAGAAGGATCCCCTCTCTGAGACAGAGTCCAGCTCGGAATCAGAATCTGATGAAGCATTCTGTTGCCTGGATACAGAGACTGAAGACCTATGCCTTATGGGTCAATCTGATGATGAGGTATCTTCTACTTCCAACTCTAGTTTTTCCTCGGTAGGCAGAGCCTTTGATTCTGATTCAATGTCAGAATTTTGGGAAGAGTTTCAAGCCATTCAAACCACTTATTCTTCTATTAAAGAAGAAAACAGTAAGCTTAAGGTTGAAATTCTTGACTTAAGAAAGGAGGTTGAGATCAAAATCAATCTTCTAATTAAGGAAAGAGATCAGCTGGAAGCTGAAAATGTTTCTCTTCTAAAGAGAATAAGAGAGATAGAGCCTCTTGAGATTAAGTACAAAGCTTACCAGAAGGCCCAGTCTTCCATGGAAAAGATTGTACTTGATCAACAAATTGGCACTGGTTTTGGTCTTGGTTATGGCTCAACAGAATCAGGTGAGCCTTCTGTAATGCCTAGCACCAGAGTTGCTAAGGCAGACAAGGTCATAGTACCACTGATTTCTAGCCCCATTTGTCAGGCTGATGTATCTGGCACCAAGATTATTCATGAGAATGTCATACCAGAAAAGGAAAAGATAAAGGTTCAACAGAAACCCATTTTAAAAATTAATGAACCTGGCAGAAAACCTAACAACAGAAAAGGTTTTCAGAATACCAAAAATCAAAGACAAACCCATTACAGACAAACTCATGATAATCGTGTCAGAGATGATCACCAGAAAGGCAGATATCAAGAGAAAGTTAACTTTAGGCAGAAAAGGTTGGCTGGTCAACTTAAGAAGCCCAAAGTTAATCGTTCCTCTAATCTTGATAGTATATGGGACTTCTACCCAACTAAAAAGGCTATGCAGAAGTATGTAAACCGGAAGCATGATCCTCACAAGCATCTGCCCAAAGTGAATCACACTTCCGTTTACTATGACTACCAGGTGGACAATGGGTACCACCCACCAAGGTTTCACTTGATGAGACCAAAGTGGTACCGGCTGCCAAGACTGCATGACCCCCTAGGACCCAACATTGCTTGGGTACCTAAATCTTCCTTTTAATTTTGTAGGAACTGTGTGCTGGAGCCATCTCTGAGCAAGATTGGTACATTGATAGTGGATGCTCCAGGCACATGACAGGTGACAAGAGTTGCCTAACAGGGTTCCAGACAGTCAAAGGGCCTAGAGTTACCTTTGGAGGTAATGATAAAGATGGCCAGACAAAAGGAAGAGGGAAGCTGATAAAGAACCAGATAATCATTGATGATGTCTCTTATGTCAAAGGGTTGAAATTCAACTTGCTGAGTGCTAGCCAATTCTGTGACAAAGGCTACACAGTTGAATTCTCCAAGGAAGGATGCTCTGTCAAGCATGAGACAACTAAGGAAGTGGTTCTAACAGCAACAAGGAAGAAAAACATCTATGTGGTTGATTGGTCAACTGCAAAAGATGGAATTTGCCTGATAGCCAAAGGAGATTCAAAACTCAGTTGGGAATGGCACAAGAAACTGAGTCACTTGAATTTCAAAACAATCAACAAGCTAGCAAGGGATCACATTGTTGAAGGTCTACCCAACCTTGTATACAAAAAGGAGAACTTGTGCAGTGCATGCCAGAAAGGAAAACAAGTGAAGAACTCATTCAAACCCATTGCTGGAAACCTCTCTACGGCCCTTTGAATCTAATTCACATGGATTTATTTGGACCAGTGGAAACTCCAAGTGTTGGTGGCAAAAGATACACCTTAGTCATGGTGGATGACTACTCCAGATTCACATGGACTATCTTTCTAACCAAGAAAAATGAAACTCTGCAGAAACTGCCATCTCTGCTAAAGCTACTACAGAATGAGAAGAATCAGAAAGTCAAAGCCATCAGATCAGACAGAGGAACAGAGTTCGTCAACAAGGTCATACAGGAATTCTGTGACCAGAATGGTACAATGCATCAACTCTCTGCAGCAAGAACTCCTCAACAAAATGGAGTTGCAGAAAGAAGAAATAGAACCTTGAAGGAAGCTGCAAGGACCATGATTGCTGAATCAGGTCTACCTTACAGATACTGGGCTGAAGCAATCAATACTGCATGCTACACCCAGAACAGGAGCATGATTCACAAAACTCATCAGAAAACTCCTTATGAATTATGGAAAGGACGAAAACCCAACATCAGCTACTTTCATGCATTTGGATGCAAATGCTATATACTCAACAATGGGAAGGATCACCTCAAGGTGTTTCAAGAAAAAGCTGATGAAGGAACATTCTTAGGCTACTCTAGCACCAGCAAAGCCTACAGAATACTCAACAAAAGAACTCTACTTGTTGAAGAATTTATTCATGTCAAGTTTGATAATCTCAACTCTGTTGAGAGCATAACTGAAAACTTGGAGAAAGCGAATCTAGAAGAATCACCAGAACTGGATCCACCAGAAACGGATATACCAGAGTTGCTAACTAACTCTGCCATACCAATACACCATCAGAATCCCATCCTACAAGGCAAAGATAGTGATGAAGAATCAGAAGGAGAACAAGAGAATCCAAGACAACCCTTATCTGAACCTGATTTGACTTGGTTAAGAGATCATCCTCCTAATCAAGTAATTGGACAAATCAGAAGTGGAGTCCAGACCAGATCTGCTACATCAAGAAGAGAAGCAATGCTTACCTGCTACATATCTCAAATGGAACCTATGACTGTGGAGGAAGCTCTTGCAGACTCAGACTGGATCAATGTTATGCAAGAAGAGCTTACTCAGTTTGAAAGGAACAAAGTGTGGGAACTTGTTCCTAGACCAAAGCACCAGAATGTCATTGGAACCAAATGGGTATTCAAGAACAAAGCAGATGAAGATGGCAACATTGTAAGGAACAAAGCTAGGCTGGTAGCCAAGGGATACTGCCAAGAAGAAGGAATTGATTTTGATGAAACCTTTGCACCAGTAGCCAGACTTGAAGCCATCAGAATTTTTCTAGCCTATGCTGCTTACAACAACATCAAGGTCTACCAGATGGATGTCAAGAGTGCATTTCTGAATGGAGATCTTGAAGAGGAAGTTTATGTGGAACAACCACCAGGTTTTGTCATTCCTACTCAATCTTCTTGTGTCTACAAGCTTAAAAAGGCCCTCTATGGTCTTAAGCAAGCTCCCAGAGCCTGGTATGACACATTGTCCCTTTTCCTGGTGAACCATGGGTTTACTAAAGGAAAGGTTGACAAAACTCTATTTCAAATCTCTGTTGCTAATCATATTCTGTTAGTACAAATATATGTTGATGACATTATATTTGGTAGTACTAATCCAGAACTGTGCAAGAAATTTTCTCAAGTGATGCAGAGTCAATTTGAAATGAGTATGATGGGAGAACTCAGTTACTTCCTAGGACTTCAAGTCAAACAAGTTCCAGAAGGGATCTTTATCAATCAAGGGAAGTACACCAGAGATCTGATCAAGAAGTTTGGAGTAGAAGGCAAATCATCAGTGAAGATTCCCATGAACACATCACAAGGAATTGGTCCGGATGATGAAGGAAAAGATGTGGATGCAACAACATACAGAGGGATCATAGGATCTCTGTTGTATCTAACTGCAAGCAGACCAGACATCTCATTCTCTGTTGGAATCTGTGCCAGATACCAATCAAAGCCCAAGGAAAGCCATCTAAGTGCTGCAAAGAGAATCATCAGATACATCAAAGGGAATCCAAATGCAGGCCTATGGTATCCCAAGGGAGGTAACTTTGAACTAATTGGTTATTCTGACTCAGATTTTGCAGGTTGCAGACTAAACAGAAAGAGCACCTCTGGTCACTGCCAATTGCTAGGAGGAAGGCTTGTTTCCTGGTTCAGCAAGAAGCAGAACTCAATCTCAACAAGCACAGCTGAAGCTGAGTACATTGCAGCTGGGAGTTGCTGTGCTCAGCTACTCTGGATGAAGCAACAACTGAAGGACTATGGAATTCAAGCAAAGGAGATCAAGCTGTTGTGTGACAACACCAGTGCCATTGCTATCACTCAGAATCCAGTTCTTCACTCCAGGACAAAGCATATTGAAATCAGACATCACTTCATCAGAGATCATGTTGAGAAGAAGCATATCTGTATGGAGCATGTACCTACAGAAGACCAGCTTGCAGACATCCTAACCAAGCCTTTACCTGAGGCAAGGTTTAACAAGCTAAGGGAAGAATTGGGAATGATGGATGATCTTCCCAGAGATGCATGAACCAGAGATTCACTGAACCAGATCTGCTTGCTTCTGCACCAGAAACTCAGATCAGAGAACCCCTATCTCTGTTCATCAGAATCTCACATCAGAGAACCTCCCCTTCTCTGACCAGAGATCCCTATCAGAGAGATAACAGATACGGATGTGGACTTAGCAATATTTCGGGGTACGGGCAAGACCTAATTAACTGAAACGGTCTTTTACCAAAATACCCCTGATCGTTACTCTTCTAACGGAAACGTTTTCCGCCCGCATTCCATTAAATGCTACCTCGAAACTGCCAATATACCAAACGTCTACTATTCCTAACCCCTTTATATCCACCGTCTTCAACCTAAATCCCTACTACAACTTCATCTCTCTTAAACTGCTCTAGCATTCAAAGCATTCAGATCCTAAACTTTTCAATCCCCAGAACCTTTCTTAACCGTCACTCAGAATGAACTTCCTTAGCATCAACGATCTTTCTAAGGAAGAAGCTAAGACTCTCATTGCCAACGTTGTCTCCGGCATGAAGGTTGACATGTCGTCTCTACCACTGCTGGCAGAAAACCAGAAGAGGATGACCAAGATCATCCAAGGGATGACTGATTCACAACTTTCTAAGGTAGTTTCTCACCCCTATGAGCACTTCAGCATCAAGGACGTGGCTGAGTTCTACCTCAACGCCACCATCTCCAAGACCGGAGTTCATTCCTCAGTGCAGGGTCAACGCATTTCTCTGAATGCAGGCGCACTTAATGAATTCTTTGGAGTTCAACTTGACTCCCAAGACCCGGAGGCCAACAACCTTCTTTCTTTTGACTCAGTGGAAGTCTCCACTGAAGGATTTGTTCAGACATACTGTCGTCCGGAGGCTGCCGGACTGAACAAACTGTACATGAAGAAATTCCTGCTGAAGAAGGACTTTGAGAAACTGGTCAGCATTCTGCACCGGTGCTTATGGTGCAAAACTGCTTCAACAGATGAGATGATCAAAAACAATGCAAAGGCAATCTTTGCAGTTCACCATGGCATGAACATCAATTGGGGCGAGGTAATTTTTGGCTCCCTAACTGAATTCATCAAGAAGAAAGACTCTGAAACAGGTCTTTTCTCAACCAAGATGGGACACGGGCTTCTCATCTCTGCCATTCTTGCTGCTAAAGGAGTTCAACTCAGGGATCCCATCCCAGTTGATCACTCCAAGACAATCTTCCTCACAGCCTCCCCAAAGTTCAACCTAGCCATCTCCTCTGAGCTTAAGAGAGAGGAAAGGCTGGAGAAGAAAAGGGAAGAACAGGCTGCTAAGGCCAAACCTGCTCCTAAGAAAGCTACCAAAAAGCTCAAACAACCTGAGCAGTCACAGGTTGTAAGGGAAGTCAGACAGAAGAAGAAAAGTGACAATCTGTCACTACCAGAGAAGGAAGCAACAGAAGAGGTTGCACCAGAGTTGCCCTCCCTAAAGGCAACCAGAAGATCTCCTGCCACAAAGCTGAAGCAGAAGAGAAGAAGAAAGATGGTTGTGCAGAGTGGTGACTCTGACAACTCAAGCACTCAACCAAGGCAAAAGAAGAGGAAGACTAAAGTAATCTCTCCTGCCAAGGAATCAGCAGTTCAGGGGGAACTTGCACCAGAATCTGGAACTCTACCAGAGACTGAACAGGATTCTGCACCAGAGTTGCCAAGCTCTGCTCTCTCACCAGAACGTGAAGCCACACCAGAGATGGACCAAGAAACTGACTTCAGAATCATTTTGCAGAAGCAGTTTGACAGAGTCCTAGCTTGGAGAAGATGGAGAATGGGACCTCTCTAACAAATCATTCAGTACTTTGATGTCTATGAAGAAGAAGAAGTTGTTGTTCTTCACTGGGTAGGCACAGATGATGTGTCAAAATGCTTCAACCTTACCTTCCTGATATCTGTCCTACAAAAGAAGAAAGACAGATATCAAGGTAAAGTTCCAACATCTGACCTATCTCCAGAAAGGCATGTCAAAGCCTTGGAAGAAGAAGAAGTGGAAGAGTTTGATGCTTGGCTGATGGAGAAGAAAAGAAAAGAATCTATGATCAAATTTCGTCATAGTGCTCTTGAGGAAGGAGAACCCTCCACAGCAAATGACATTGCCCTTACCATGGAGAAGCTGATCAAGGAATGAAGAGAATCCATGTTCTCTGAGATTGTGCTTGAGGTAATTCCTACACCTCCTCCTTCCCCTCCCAAATCTCCTATTTCTCAACCTTCACCTTCCAAATCTCCATCTAAACCTTCATCCCCACCTCACCAGAAAACCCCTCCACCTCACCAGAAAACCCCTTCACCTGAACAGAAAACCCCTTCACCAAACCAGAAAACCTCAACCTCCACCAGAACTCCATCTCACCAGAAACCCAACTCCAGACCCACATCACCCTGCAAACAACCCTCTAATACCAGAAATCGATCACCTTCACCCCCACCATCTCCCTCACACCAACCTACTCCTCAACCCATAGTCCCTTTTCCCCAGAATTCACCGCCTCAAACCTCCTTACCACCATCCGAATCTGCCTCACCTCAGAGATCCTCACATCACTCAGCACCCTCCACACCAAAGAAGAAACCTATCTTCAGGATCCCCTCTTCTTCTAGTGACAATGATGGATTTCTCACCTCCTCCATTGCTGCTGATGAAACCTCCAAAAGGAGAAGGACCCCCCCCCAGAGTTCCTTCCCCTCCACCATCCAACAGAGCTCCTCCATTACCCAAAGGCAGAGGTTTAGAAATGCCTGGATTTACTTCTGAAGAACCCCAGATCCCCTTCAACCAGTTTGTGAAATCTGCTGAAGCTTTTGGTGGTATATTGGTTCATGATCTGAGCAAGATCATTGAATTGAATGATAAGCAACATGAAGAGCTTACCCATACCAACCTGCAAATCACTATAGGGTTTCAACATTTGACAGATAAAGTTGCTGCACTGACAGAAAATCTGCACAACTTCATGCATTCTTCTACCTTGAGAATTGATTCTGTCTCCAGAGATGTTAGTGGTCTCAACTCTATTCTCCACTCTCACTCTCAAGCTCTGCTTGCCCAGAACCTGACAATCAACAAGATCTCAGATTCTGTTCACAATCTCCAAAAATCTGCTGATAGTTCCTCCCAGAAGCTCAATATCTTACACTCCCTCTGCAAGGAACATCAAGAGCAAGGCCTGGCTCTCCTCAAGTCTGACAAGGAAAGGTACCAGAAGATGGTGCTCCTAGAAGTCAGCACTAGGGACCTTCAATCTGCAGTACACAAGCAACAGAGCCTGATTAAAGGACTTGCCTCTGTCACTCAAACTCTGCCAGAGACCCTTGACGAAATCAGAGATGCACAAGCCTCTGAGTTCTCAAAGATTGAACTCCTACTTGGTGATCTTTGTGATTCCAAAAAGGGGGAAGATACCAGAGAAGAAGAAGGACCCAGCACCAGAGCCCTCTCTATCAGAGATCCTTCCTCTGTTGATCCTACTCCATATTTTGATGCTACCAGGAAGAAAAGGCTAGTTGCTGCAGGCACCAGACCTCCACCTCCTCCTCCAAGAAGCTCAAAGAAAAAGACTTCATCCTTTTCACTCAATGATTGGATGAAGAGTGGTCTGTCAAGGCCAGACAGAGTTCAATTTGAACAGATGAGGAAACTGATGACCCCTCTTCAAAGAGAGAATCTGTTCATGGACAGTGATGGACTTGTCCAGATCAACCATGGTGGTTCAATCCAAGAAGCTGAGATGTGGTATGGAATGACGATTCTCAATGGCAAGAATTCTGCAGAAGCTGTCAGAAACTATTTGGACTGCAAACTTGCACCCCATTGGGCTGATTATCAGAATCCGAGGGATCTAGCCTCAATCAGAGCAAAGGTAAATGCTGAACTAGAGAGGATTGACAGAGCAGGACCACAGGTAGATGAAGAAGATCTCTAACTCTCTATCTCTGACTCTGTAATGCTTTACTTTCCCTATCAAATTAATAAGATACCAACTCTGCCTCTCTTTTTGCTTGGCTTATTCAAATATCTGTTCTTATTTACTTTCTTGTGTATATTATGTTATCGTATTTGTTTTTATTGCTATCTGATTGTATCGTACTCTTACTATTCTCCTATGCTAAGTTTCCCACCAAGACTCTAATGAAAAGTTTTAAACTTTATTTTTTATATGGTGAAAAGCACTTCTCTGGAAATAGTTAAAGGGTTTTGGCATCATCAAAAAGGGGGAAATTGTAAGGAATAAATGTATTTAGATTTTGATGATGCTAGGTTAATTAGAATTTGAAAGTACCCCATTAGAAATTGTGTATTAGAATTTCTTTTGTAAGTTTTAGCTTAGTCTGTCTGCCAGGGTTCCATCTTGCCTCTACCAGAGTTGCTCCCAGAATTGCTCACCGGAAAAGCCATCAGAAACTGGTCATCAGAAAGATACCAGAGTTGGCAACAGAGACGGACTTCAGAGATTGGACCAGAGAGCCTCTTAAGACTCTGCTAAATCCACCAGATTCCGGAAGCCTTTCCAACGGTCGTTAAAATAACGGGAAATCCCCTAACGGTTACGAACCTTTCAACGGAAACATGGTACTGTACACGCATTAAATGCACATTTAATGCTGTACGTACGAAGAGATATTTAAAGCTGATGATTGACCATGCGAGTATCTTTACGCCCCCAAAATAGCAAGTCGAAGGTCCAACCGGTCAAGTCAACAGTACATGCAATTAATGAAGCTGTCTTCTACACTCCAACGGGAAGAATGCTTCCAGTATATAAGATACACTCTGAAGAACTAAGAAAATAACTTTTGCGAAAACAACCTTCTTGAGATTAAAACTTCATTCTTAGACAAGAAAAGGCTCCAGTTGGAAGATATACTTTCCTATCCTACATCCAACTAGCAAACTGCAAAGTTACTCAGTACTTCAACACTTCGAAAGCTTCATATACTCATCCTTTGTGAAGAAGCAACGTTGGAGAAAACTGATTTTATATCAAACACTTCTTGAAAAAGAAGGGACGTCTCAAACTAGCTGGAGTAAGTGAAGTGGGGATACTTCAAGAAACTCAGTGAAACGAGACCAGCCATCAGGAAGCAGGACTGCATCCCGGGTGGCAACTAGACTTGAAGAAGACGAGGAGTGCTTCTTAAGTTCTAGGGACTAAGGCGTTGTAAACTGTTGTTTTTGCAAGCTTAGTGGAACAGTGGACTAGAGGAACAAGTTGTTCCTTGAACCACTATAAAAACCCCGGTGTCATTTACTTTAAGCTTTTAATTCCTGCACTTAAGATTCTACTGACTAACTCTTAAGGTTGGACTCTGTGTCCAGCAGATCTTCCTTCAGAGTTATCAGAAAGGCATTTTGCCTTAGCTTTCTTCTAGAGGCTACCCGGACAGAAACTTATCCGCTGCCTGGTCTAGTTCTGCCATCAGAACTTGACCATCTCTGTCACCAGATTTGGACCATCTCTGATAAGTCAGACTTGACTTAGAGAAAAGTTTAAATTCCTAAACAGTCTATTCACCTCCCCCTCTAGACTGTTTCCATTACAAACGGGACCAACAGTATTTTTGACATCAAACTGATGGACTGACCAACCCAAGGATATAACAACAGATAAAACAAGACCTTGAGCTACCAAACAAGCCTTATGATGCTCAACAGATCCATCATACCGATATTTAGTCTTGTAAATCCATTTACACCCAACAACATTTTTGTTCTTATCATAAGGTACTAAATCCCAAGTCTTATAATTAGCAATGAGAGCATTAAATTAATAATGTAATATTTAGGGATTATTGTGTAATTTCTATAACTCTGTTTTATTATAAATATATGGCTAAGGCACCCAATAGGGTAAGTCATTATTCCCACAAATCATATTCTTGTATATGGTATCAGACGTCCAGGGTTTTTCTCTATCATGATCGGCAATTCCCTTCCATCCGGTTAGTTGCTCAAGGTTTTAAACAACAGGTTGGTATCAATTTCACTGAAACTTTTAGTCCTATTGTTAAGCCTACCACCGTTCGTCTTATTTTATCTGTTGCAGTTTCTTTGGGCTGGTATGTTCGTCAATTAGATGTGAAAAATGCCTTTCTGCATGGTTACTTAACTGAGGAGTTCTATATGCGTCAACCTCCGGGTTTTGTTCATCCTTCCTTTCCTAATCATGTGTGTCGCCTTCGCAAGGCCCTTTATGGTCTAAAGCAAGCTCCCAGAGCTTGGTTTCATCATTTCAGTGGTTTTTTGTTGAGTCGTGGCTTCTCACAAAGCAAGTCTGATTCGTCTATGTTTGTTTATCGGTCTCAGTCACAAGTGGTCTATATTCTCCTATATGTGGATGATATTCTTATTACTGACTCTTCATCTTCTTTTGTTACCTCTGTTATTCATACATTATCTCTTCAGTTTGCCATGAAGGACTTGGGGGATGTTCACTAATTCTTGGGTGTGCAAGCTCAACGCACACCTAAGGGATTATTCTTATCACAGGCTAAGTACATCTCTGATTTATTGCGACGTTTTCATCTTCATACTGTAAAGCCTGTTCGTACCCCCCTTCCTTCACGTACTACACTCTCTCTCAGAGATGGGGAACTTTTATCTGACGTTACTGAGTATCACAGTATGGTAGGTGCTCTTCAGTACTTAACTATTACTAGACCTGATATTACTTATGCTGTACACCTTGTGTCTCAGTTTATGCATGCTCCACGCACTACTCATCTTTTGGCAGTTAAGCGGATTTACAGGTATCTGCAGGGTATGAGTACGCATGGCTTGTGGTTGCGGGCTGACAAAAATATTTCAGTTATTATGGCCTATTCTGATGCAGATTGGGCAGGATGTCCAGACAGCTCTCGGTCTACCATAGGATATGCGGTTTTTCTGGGCTCCAATTTGATCTCTTGGCGCTCTAAGAAGCAACCCACACTTTCCAAGTCCTCCATTGAGGCCGAATACAGGGCTATTGCTTATACAGTTCAGGACACCCTCTTTATTCGGTCACTCCTTGCGGATATGGGTATCTTTATTTCGGCTCCCGTACAGCTTCTTTGTGATAATATTTCAGCTTCTTACTTGGCAGTAAATCCCATTCAGCACGATCGGAGCAAACACATCAAAATTAACTACCACTTTGTTCGTGAACGTGTAGCACATGGTGATCTGGTTGTGAAGCATATTCCTACACAGTTGCAGCTTGCTGATATATTCACCAAGAATTTATCTAGTCATCGCTTTGAATTTTTACGTTCCAATTTGCACGTTATTTCCCCTGCACAAATTGAGGGGGTATAATAATGTAATATTTAGGGATTATTGTGTAATTTCTATAACTCTGTTTTATTATAAATATATGGCTAAGACACCCAATAGGGTAAGCCATTATTCCCACAAATCATATTCTTGTATATAAATTCATCTGCCATGGCAGCCCGCCAAATTAAATTTTTGCTGGCTTGTGAAAAACAAGTGGGTTCATTAGGAAGAGCTAAAGTGTTTAAAGTAAAAATAGTTTTGAGTTTAAAAATTCCGTCTTTAGCTCTTGTTTGCATAGGAACAACATTGGGAGCCACAGATGCGGGAGGAGTAGGCCGAGTAGGGGTAGCTGTGTGTGCTCGGCTAGGAGAAGGAGGAGTAGTGCCGGAAGTGTGGTTGGAGGTTGGGCTGTCAGTAGCTTCAAAAAAGTTTGGGGAGGTGGGTGTGGTGTTGGTCTAGGGTGACGAGGGAGAAGTAGACAGATAGGGAGTTCGGCGTGGGTGGTGATAAAGACGAAATGGTCGGGACTGGTAAGGAGGGAAGTGTAAGGGTGGCCGGAGCTGGTGTGGGTTCTGTGGTGTGGGTCCAAGGTGGTAGGGTGTAGGGTCGAGAGGTGGCAGTATGGGTTTTATAGAGAGTGGCCGCATATGCGAAAGTGGATTCATGGAAAATAACACATCTGCTTATAAAGATTAAAGACCCGACCTATGCAGGGATCAAGACAACGATAACCTTTATACCATGGTACATGATCGAGAAAAACACAAATAATGGACCGTGGGGACAATTTATTAGAAGAACTAGCAATAATATTGGAAAAGCAAGCGCAACCAAACACACGTAAAAACTAATAATCAAGAGTTTTGTGAAAAAGAATCTCAAACGGCGACAGACCACACAAATTGGGGGTGTGTGATGTGAGTTTTCTCGCACTTAAAATAGATTGTAGAATAGTGGTGTACGTATGAGTATCGTCTCCACAGGGACGGACAAAAGGGAATTAAGAATTAAATAAATTCAGCGATTAAAAATAAATAAAATAAATGCGTCGTGCGAGATTTGATTGATTGGGAAAATTAATTAATGTGAATGAACGATTAAAATAAAAGAAATTAAACTAACGGGTTCTTTCTAATTAATGACAGTAGGGAACATGGATTGATTCTGGGGTAATCGGATTTTTGGCAGATCAGGCTTAATTACATGAAATTAATTTAATTGAGCCTAGCTAATAAATACTAAGTACTTACCGCTCTCGCGGCGTAGAGTACAATAATTTAGGGGACCAGGCTGATCTCTCATGCGACAGGATCCTAAATTATTACCAAAACGAGCGAGCTTACGGCCCCTTAATCGCTATTAATCTCTTAGCGAGCGATTAAGTGTGTGTGAATGTGTCTCAGAATAAATTAGATCTCTCTTAATCTATTCTACAAGCAATTGTAAATCTAGCCGCGGTTCCAGGTTACAAAAGATAGCAATTAAATTGTTCAAACACAAATTAAACGGCATTCATGCAATTAATCCATCAAGAAACTAGCCATACATCATGATTAACCCCTTCATCAATTCCAAATCCCTAATTAAAACTACTCACAACTCATAATTGAAGAATCAATAGAATTGGGAAGAATAGAATTAATTGTCATTAATTAAAAAGATGGAACTTACAAATAATCCAAGGGAATTGAAGAACAAGATGGAAAAGTAGAAGAATTTCATCCCTAGGCCTCTCTCTAAGCTCCCCCCTCAAAACAGGGGTTTACAGACTGTTTAAATAGTAAAAACGGAGCAATTTGGGCGAAATTAGGACTCCAGGGAGCACGCACGGCGCCCACGCACGCGTGCGTGGCGTCCGTGCGTCCGACAGACTTGCGCGTAAAAAACGTTGGACGCACACGTGCGTCCCCCCCACACATGCGTGCGTGGCTGCCAGTGAATTTTCCGGATTCTCTTGTTCGAATTTGAAAAACCTTCCCTCATGAAAGTTGTAGATAATGAAGTTCTCTATCTACCACAACTTTCCGAATTGGATTTGAATCATCTAATCAAGAGATATGAATAAAATGGTGGAAGGTCTCATTCTGAAATCGCAACAGGGATCATCTGACTTCATCGTCTGTTTTCGCCTTCTTCCTCTCCGGTTCTTGCAATGGTGTCTCTATATGATTTATATCCGTTGAAATTGTCTTTCATATGCAACTTGAATCGTTTCCTTTGTATGCTTCTACAAAGAGATATGTTTGAACGATTGACATAAGGACATTCTGAACGTCGTTTTCAAGCTCTATTTGTCTTCTTTTGATCTCATAGCCAACCCTAAAGCTCTTTTATCATCAAATCTATTAATTCACTCACGAATGCTTCTCAAGTTGTCCCAATTTCTCTTCAAACGCCGGTGCCGGACTCTAAATTCCTGATTTTGACTCCAAATAACACAAAACTCGAACCGACGCCTGGTATACATAACTTGAGCTAAAATTGAGATTTGTGACACCTAAAAGTTAGGGAAAACATAAAAAACCGATCCCAACATGCATCAAATGCGTGTTGTAATACGGACTTATCAGATTCCCACACACTTAATCCTTTGCTTGTCCTCAAGCAACTAAACAACGGGACTTACGATAATCACCACACGAAATTAAAACAATTAGCATGCACAGGTAGTTACAGGGATACTCACAGAACAGAGAGATAAAACCAAGAAAATTCTCCCCTAAACTACATCTTTGTACTGTAGCTAAAATTAATGACAAAATTATTCAAAACATCCTCAAAATTATGGCAGCGCACACTAATATACTAGCTACTGATTAGAAGGACTTGTGAAGGTGGTGATGAATGGTGAATGAATAATGAATCCCTTTATTTGAGAGTTTTGGAACAACCTGACAAGGATTTAATACATTCAGGAATTTCAGGGTTATTCTTAGGATTAGGGAATTTAGTAGACCACAAATCAGGAACTATCATTTAAACCTATGCAAAGAGTAGACATGGTGTACAACTAAGCTAAACCGCCGCGGCACATTGGTGCTTTGACGTGTACTTGAAGTACGCGAAGGACTAATGCTAATTTTTGCAATAGCCTCCAAGTTCAATCAATTAAGATCAGGTTTCCTTTTCATGTTGGCACGAGAACGCCGTTTCTTTCGAAAGATCCCCAAGTTTCATCTTATTGTGCAGAACACTTACGCTTTTTGACCGAGTCTCCCATTCTCTTTTTCGCAAGGTAAGAGGTGTAGCTATTCAATTAAATTTTTTTTCAAGTTTTAGATTTTCACTAGACATTACCCACCCCATTCTAATCTTGGCCTCACCAAGGAAAATTAGCAATTAAGGTTCAATTATTCAACGTGAATCCATGCCTACAATGCAATCCTCGAAAATATCAAATTCCTAAAAAGTGACTGCTCTTACCCCACTTGGGGCATAGGAACAGTGCCAACGGTGGCTCCTACAAAAATTCCCTTAACTTAGCAAATTAATCCCCTACTTCCATAAACACCAAGACTTTGTCAGAAATATTCACGGGTAAGGAAACACAGGCCATTTGGGCTATGGAGCTCAATTAATTGGGTAAAGAATAAACGATCAGGCTCAAAATGGCTTCTCCTAAAGGACTTATTCAGGTCAGGTGGATGATTTGTGAAACGATTCAATGGGTGACTAATGCCTTCATCCTCAAAAACTAGGTTATAGTGCAAGCAATTTAAGCCTAAACAATTCAAAGATGTTCTAAAAGCATAGTTAACAGGCTAGTCAGCTCACAAAGACACAGTTTAAGGAAAAATTTTCAAAAATTTTGACATGACTTTTCTATGAATATACAACTAACACATGCGCATGCTAACTCTAGTAATCCCATGTGACAACTACTGCCCGAATGCCCAATTCACTCCCACACACTTAAACTTTGGCATCGCCCTCGATGACCAAAAATGCACTATGCACAAGGGGTAAAGAGGAAAGGGTCACACGTGCTCAATCTTAACTCAAGTCAACATTACAAATAGGTGATTATAAGAGTTGCACAAACTTCTCTAAGGCGCTGGTCGGTGCAGAACTAAACCGAGTCAAGTAATCCTCGGCACATCATCCCCAAAATAAGACCCTGAGATGCAAAAACAAAACACACAAACACAAAAACAAAAACAGAAAACACCCTGGATTTTTTTTTCTTTTTTTCGGGTTTTTTTGAAAGCAAACAAAGATAAAAGTGCAGAATTAAACTTGGGTTGCCTCCCAAGAAGCGCTATTTTTAACGTCGTTTGCCCGATGATACCTTGTATGCTCTCAAATAGCAAAGATTGCAGTGGTGCACTAATAATCAACGTCTCCAGCTTCCTCTCAACAAATGCCATTAAGTGACGCAGATTCTTAAATTCTTGAAAACACTTAGGAAGCGCACGGTCTTCATAACCCTCGTCAGCACAGAAGTGAAGGATGAAACTTTCATCCTCTTGTTCAAAATGTATCACAAATGTCTCCTTTCTTCGTTCGAATGTACCATGAAAATTCTGAGCACCTCCCCTTGACTCGCTATCACTCTCCATGAATGCATCCCAATTCATTTCGTCACTCTTCTTATTAATATCCTCCAAGCAGTTGTGATCATTCTCCACACAAAAAGAAATATCATCACCGAGGAATGGATCAAAGAAATCCAAACCTGGACTAACGTACGAGGAGTAATCTTGCATGTGGAGCGGGAATCCTTCATCATGGGGATCATCTACCTTGCTACCACTCTCTTGGAGCTCGTGATTATCTTTTCCCAACTCTCCTTCAATGTCATGACTCATCTGCTCCATTCCCTCATTGTCGGGGGTTAAGACTAATGATAAATCAAATGGCTGGGGAGTTTCTATATGGAAATCACAGTGATCTGTGACTTCGTCGGTTACAGCTTGTACCATTCGAAACTTTTGCCTGTATTCTTGAAAAAACAACTTGAGACTACTATAATTTTGATCAAGTTCAACAATAGGTGGATCTTCAAAAGCATCTGGGAGGGTATCATCCACCATATTCCCACCTTCGTAATCTGACTCGCTCACGTGATCATCCCTATTGGTCTCCTCGGATTGGTCTTCTACCAGATGGCTCCTTATGGTATTTATATGCTTCATGATGTTTGAAGTGCTCTCCCTTATATACTTTAGGCACTCAGAAAAAGTCTCTGAAAGTGTATTCTTACACTCATTCCGTGGCTCATTACTTGGCAAGGATGTAGGAATGGTTGAGCTTTTTGTGTTTGGATGGTTGGAGGGTATGAATAAGGGCTTCGATAATTTTGTGGTGCAGGAGAGTAATTTTGATGAGGAGAATAATGAGGGGAATGATACTGGGAATGTTGCGTATTTGGAGGAGGCTAAGAATAGGAAGATGAAATATTTTGTGGTGAAGGAGAGTAATAATGGTGAGGAGTGTAATATTGAGGGGGAATGTAAGGAAGGTCTCGCGTATATGATGAATATTCCATGGAGGTTTGAGGGTAAGGAATTCCTCCTAGAATTTGGCTGAATGAGTTCATCTCATGTCTCTTACAAAAAATACCTGAAAGGTTAGCACAGAAAAATCCTATGGAAAACAAAAAGAAAACTAGCTAAAAAATCTCGTTGAAATTAATTAACCTTTAAAACCGACACCGTCCCCGGAAACGGTGCCGAAAACTAATGTGAGTTTTCTCGCACTTAAAATAGATTGTAGAATAGTGGTGTAAGTACGAGTATCGTCTCCACAGGGACGGACAAAAGGGGATTAAGAATTAAATAAATTCAGCGATTAAAAATAAATAAAATAAATGCGTCGTGCGAGATTTGATTGATTGGGAAAATTAACTAATGTGAATGAACGATTAAAATAAAAGAAATTAAACTAATGAGTTCTTTCTAATTAATGACAGTAGGGAACAAGGATTGATTCCCGGGTAATCGGATTTTTGGCAGATCAGGCTTAATTACATGAAATTAATTTAATTGAGCCTAGCTAATTAATACTAAGTTCTTACCGCTCTCGCGGCGTAGAGTACAATAATTTAGGGGACCAGGCTGATCTCTCATGCGTCAGGATCCTAAATTATTGCCAAAACGAGCGAGCTTACGGCCCCTTAATGGCTACTAATCTCTTAGCGAGCGATTAAGTGTGTGTGAATGTGTCTCAGAATAAATTAGATCTCTCTTAATTTATTCTACAAGAAATTGTAAATCTAGCCGCGGTTCAAGGTTACAAAAGATAGCAATTAAATTGTTGAAACACAAATTAAATGGCATTCATGCAATTAATCCATCAAGAAACTAGCCATACATCATGATTAACCCCTTCATCAATCCCAAATCCCTAATTAAAACTACTCACAACTCATAATTGAAGAATCAATAGAATTGGAAAGAATAGAATTAATTGTCATTAATTAAAAAGATGGAACATACAAATAATCCAAGGGAATTGAAGAACAAGATGGAAAAGTAGAAGAAATTTCGTCCTTAGGCCTCTCTCTAAGCTTCCCCCTCAAAACAGGGGTTTACAGGCTGTTTAAATAGTAAAAACGGAGCAATTCGGGCGAAATTAGGACTCCAGGGAGCACGCACAGCGCCAACGCACGCGTGCGTGGCGTCCGTGCATCCGACAGACTTGCGCGTAAAAAACGTTGGACGCACGCGTGCGTCCCCCCCCCCCCCCCCCCCCACACGTGCATGGCTGCCAGTGAGTTTTGCGGCTTCTATAGTTCGCATTTGACAAAACTTCCTTCATGAAAGATGTAGATAATGAAGTCCTCTATCCACCACAACTTGCCGAATTAGATTTGAATCCTCCAATCTAGAGATATGAATACAATGGTGGAAGGTCTCATTCTGAAATCGCAATAGGGATCATCTGACTTCATCGTCTGTTTTCACCTTCTTCCTCTCCGATTCTTGCAATGGTTTCTTCATATGATTTATATACCTTGAAGTTGTCTTTCATATGCAACTTGAATCGTGTCCTTTGGATGCTTCTACAAAGAGATATGTTTGAACGATTGACATAAGGACATTCTGAACGTCGTTTTCAAGCTCTATTTGTCTTCTTTTGATCCTGTAGACAATCCTAAAGCTCTTTTGTCATCAAATCTTCATTGATGAACCTCCCGGTGACCTCCAAAGCTATTAATTCACTCACGAATGCTTCTCAAGTTGTCCCGATTTCTCTTCAAGCGCCACTGCCAGACTCTAAATTCCTGATTTTGACTCCAAATAACACAAAACTCGAACTGACGCCTGGTACACATAACTTGAGCTAAAATTGAGATTTGTGACACCTAAAAGTTAGGGAAAACATAAAAAACGGATCCTGATGGTCCCGGATAGGGTAAAAGTCTAGAGGGGGGTGAATAGACTTTTAAATCTTTTCGACCTTTACAAAGGTTTCCCTCTAGAGGAGTTGATCTATAATCTTTTGAGAGATTAATAGATGCACAGTGGAAGTCTTTACCCTTTATATAATGGGTGTTTTAACCACTTTCTGATCTGGGGAAGATTGGATTTAGATAGCTAGCAGTTAGCTTGGCAGTTGGCTTAGCAGTTGGCTAGGTTGTAGGGAACTGCTGAGGCAATTGCTCAGATTTTGATCTGACTTTCAGGGATTGTTTTTTAACACACTTTTTGAAAGTGATATTTATGACTGACTGGTGAAACTGAGATGGTCACAGGAAGTGACTATTATATGAGCAGAGGGCTCAGCAGTTGGGTGGTCACCAGGGAACTGCTGAGGCACCTGCTATACTTAGAAAGTGAATTACTGGGAAATGGTAGAGCAGACCTTTTAGTGATGGTGAGGTGCGTCTCTGGTGTGAAGATGGTCTCAAAGAAAGTAAGTTATTAAGCAGTAGGATAAGCAGTTGGGTCAGCTAAGACAACTGCTTAAGATTCTGCTGGCAAACTTCAATCTTTTTGTGAGAAGTGCTAAGTGTGTGCTTTGTTGAATGAATGTAAATCAACACACAGTATATCCTGGTTCAGAGGTGGTGTAATCCTCCTACGTCCAGTCTCACCCTCTTTCAGATGGATTTCACTAAAGTATTAAGCCCAATACACTTAGTGCCAATCTAGCCTTTACAAAACTTAGGCCTAGATTGAAGGTTTTTCACAGTGAGTATAGCACCACTCAAAGTTACTCAGTCCTTAGACTTTTCTCTAATGACCCAGTGGGGATCAAAAGGTACTCTATCTATCTACTTACACTGTAGGATCCGAACAACTGTTCTCCTAAGTGTTTACAGCAATATGTGATTTGTTATAAGAAAGTTCTAACCTCCAACTAGGAACTAAACTTCTATGATTTGGCAATGAAAAGCTTTGTAAACTGGAAGTTTAGTGAAGCATGAGTCCAAGCAGAGAGTAAAGTTTAGAATAGCTCTTTCTCTTTTGCTAGATATCTCGTAAATGCTCGTAATAGAAATTCTCTCTTTGGATGCTCAAATGCTTGGTTAGAAAGTTTCGTTTCAGCTTATATTTATAGGCATCTCCGTTGAATTAATCTCATCCGTTGGTTAGGATAGATTAATCTTTGACGTTGAAATTCTGACAAGGACAAATTGTACATTCGTCTTCTTGTGCTGGAGCTTTAATTCGGGCTGATGCATTTGTCTTGAATAATTCACCCGTTGGAGCTTCACTTCAAACTGCAGTCCCATGCCTTCGGACCTAGTACGTATTTGGCATTAAATGCCGGTCAATGTTTGTCTCTCAATCATTCACTTGATACTTCTACTTTCTTTTATCTAAGAATGTGACATACGAATACTCTTTGAGTCAAATAGTATTTGTCGGTAGGATTCAAATATCCTATTAAGGTAAAGAGAATTTACCTTATTGCATTTTTACTTTTCCGGTAATATTTCTTAGACTCAAAAGTTGTACATTTAATTTGTCACGTAAATACTAGAATAAAATGAGACACAATGTACACGTGCTAAGTATAGTGGCATCATCAAAATCTTATCAAAATTGGGTACTAACAATTTCCCCCTTTTTGATGATGCCAAAACTATACAACACAAGTAACAAACATTTTATTGATTTTCTTTGAAATTTTTGTACATTGTTCTACTTTCTAGAGTACAATAGTTTATAGTCTTTTTCGGACTTTTAATATCTAGCATACTCTTGCTTGTCTTCTTGTTTCTTCTTGGCTTCTTCTTTGGCTTTGGCCTCTTCTGATTTTCTTCTTCTGATTTCTGCTTCTTCCTTGTAGAGCTTGTTCTTCTTCCTGGTTTCAGCTGCTTTCTTGGCTGCCAGAGACCTTGTAGAAGAGGTGCCTGCTTGTGTTGTGTTTTCCCCCTTTTTGGTATCAGCAGGGGTCTGACTTTCTCTGAATAGGGCTTCGATCTCTGGGTCAGAGTCAACCTCAATTTGTCTTGTTCTTGTTGGATGGAGGTCGTTGACTTCAATGGCAAGGGAAGTAACCAAGTTTCGAAGATCAGTGACATCTACCTTGACTTCTTCTTTGATTTCTTGGTCAATCTTGTGAAGTTGTTGAGTTGTTGCTTGTTGGTGCTTGCCCAGTTTCTGGAGTTCATCTCCTTGATTTTGAAGAGCTTCTTGGGTAGCTTTGTGTAACCTGCCTAGATGATCAGCAACATCTGCTCTAGTCTTCCCTATAGCTTCTGAGTGCTCCACTTGTTTGGTAACTAACTTTTTGGAGAGAGTTAACATTGCAGGCAGCTCCTTAGTCTTGAGATATTGTAGGTACTTCTCATGCACCTGGATTGTTTGAAGGGCATGCTCCAGGTTAGTTGGTAAGGTAGAGTTAGTAAGTACCTGGGCAGAGGGCTCTGCGTCAACTTGGGCAGAGGGCTGGATTGGACTTGTTGGTTGCTGGAGTGTTTGAAGCTGTCCTTGTAGCTCTAAGCATAGAGTTTGAAGGTCCTGAAGGCCTCTCTTGATTGCTTCTTCTTGACCTTGTTGAGTAGTGATGTAGGCCTCATGTGCATTGACTTGTTGGGGAGCCTTTTCGATGTTTGGTGGCAGAGAATGTAGAGGTGCTCCTGCTTGCTCCTGATCGGGTAGTTGCTTGAGTAGGGTCTGAATTTGTAGCTCAAGTTCCCAGTCCTTAGCTCTTTGAGCTCCTAGTTCGTTGTGGATGTCTTCTAGCTGGGCAGGCTGCTGGGAAATCTGCATTTTTAGCTAGGCCTTTTGTTCTGAATTGATGTTTTGCGTTCTCTGAAGTTGTAGTTGCATATTCTGTGTTTGCTTCTTGGTGAGGTTCCAAGTTGAGGTCCAGCAGTTGGGTCCCTTGTGGGAGAGTAACAGCCAACTGCTCTTGGGATGCTTTGGAGGACTCTCCCCCTCCTTGAGTTTCCATTTTGGATTTCTCAAGAGCTTGCCTGAGATCTAAATCACTTAAAGAGGAGGAATGTATGATTTGCTTACCTCTTGAGCTAGGAGGTCCCTTTGGTGCATCGTCAGCATCATCATCATCTAGATCATCATCACTGGATTCTGTAATGGCATCTTTGGCAGTGAGCTGCTTCCTTTTGATTGCATAGACTTGGTTGATTTTGAGTAGCCGTGTTGCATCTGCCATGTCATCAGTTCCAAGCCAATCTACTGCAAAGTCTTCCTCTGCAACGAAGTGGGCGATCGTTTCAACTTGATGTGAGGCCGTGGACAGTTTCCATGATCTCCATGCCTTGACTCTGGCAAATTCCGCATCCAACTGCTCCAATGGTGTTAAGTAACGTGAGGCCTTTGCTGGAGATGGAGGGGCCTGCTCAGCTTCAGAGGGAGCCACCTGCTCATTGGGTTGAGTGATCTGCTCTGTTGCTTGGAGAGCCATCTGCTCCTCTTGCTGAACCCTTTTTGTGATCTTAGGAAGGAGTATAGAGAGAGGAGTTTGAGAATCATTACTTGCGTTTGAGGAAGCAGCAGAAATCTCTGTTTCTTCTTCTTGAATGATTGCTAATGGGGTGACCACTGCTTCTTCGTTGACCAGGGCAAGAAGGGAGGCCACTGCTTCTTCTTGACTTGGGTGAAAGGAAGAAGCAGCTTCTTCCATTTCGGGCTGTAGATTTCTTGTTGCTGTTCTTTGTTTCTTTGATTTGTCTTCTTGGCATCCTGATCTGATTCTCTTGGCAGTCTTGGTTTTGATCCTGTCAAGGGTGATTTGAAGGGGCTCGTTGGAGATGAAGGAGTCCTCTATTCTCTGAATTTGTGGAGCTCCTGCCTTTGAAGTTTGATAGAGAAATTTTCTCCATGTTGTTTCTTCCTTGATGGATTCTACAATTCCTTTCCTCTTGAGCAGTTCTCCTATCATAAACCCATATCCCAGCAGTGGTAGGGTACCGTCTTCTCCCTTTCCTGTGTGAACTTTCTTTATGTATTTTAGGAGTTCATTGTAGACGTACCGTGACCAGTTGAATGACACTGCTGAGATGATTGCTGTCAATGGCTTGGCTCTTTGTGCATTGAGTTCATCCAGGGCTGTAGTTCTTGTGTCGAAACAGTTGTAGAGAATGTCTAGGAGGATGGCGTATTCTGGAACCATCATCTTCTTTTTGACTTTCAGTGTGTTTAGGTGTTGAGCCCTTGGGATGAAGACTGTTTCTTTAAAGTTGTCTTCATTGAGGTTGAGATCTTCTACAGTTGGAGCCTCTTCTCCAGGTAGAGAGAGCAGATTTCTGATGTCTTCTTCCGTTATTTCGACCTCGAATCCCATCACCACGGATTTTAGTGTCCCAGGAGTGGAGTTGATGTAGTACTCTGCCACTACCTTGGGGTAGAAGCAAGGATATGCGTAGGTGGCCATCCTTAGCAGTCCGGTGGTGTCAAGTTTCGTGAGCAGTTCCCTCATTAGGTCTTTGTTGTCTGCTCTTTCAATGACTTTAGGAATGTTGAGGATTGATCCAGTAAAGATGGACTTGGCGATTTGGATGAGTGAGGCCATTTCTGTGTATGTGGGGAAAGGAAGGATTTGCGTTGGTGGTGTATGAGAGAGAGCTTTTAAGAGTGTTAATAGAGAGTTTGAGAGCTTTAGAATAGATAGAAAGAGATTGCAGAGTGAAAAGTGTGAAGAGTTTGTACGGAGGGAGTATTTATAGGCTATCGGGAACTAGCCGTTGGAATATAGCCGTTGGAGAATACGGCTGGCTTTTTCAGCATTTACTACGTTCACACTGGTAGCAGAGGGCTAATTTTTGAGTAGGTTTCTGATGATTTTTGAGAGCAACCAGTACCTTTTTGGAATCCTTAATATGAGGTGATCAAGATGATGTAGACCATGAGCTGAGCTTCCATGTTCATTTGTCTAAAATTGAGCCAACTGCTGGCCTGACGCAGTGCCCTGCTTCAATTGCAGTCACCTGCTGGCAGTTACCTGTGCGAAATATTGAGCCATGATTTTTCCCTCCATTAGTTTTCCTTCCCTTTCTAGCTGTTTTCCTCCTTGTTGAGAGAGTGTGTATATTCTTTCTTTTTAGCAGTAGCAGTGGGCTAGTGGCCAGTCGCCTGTTGAGCCCACTGCTTGCTATGATGCAGTCAACTGCTGATCCAATTTTGTGAATTTTGACTCCTTTTGATCTTGATATCCTGATAGTGACTTATTTGGACCTTGATGTTTCATTCCTTTGATGTTTTGAGTAGCCTACCTTTAGCAGGTGCCTACTCCAGAGTACTTCACAAAAATTCCCCCTCAGCAGGTGGCTAGGAATTCCCCCTTGATTATGGAGTTATGTTCCCGCTGAGTGGGTGTAGGGCTATTCCTTCACTTGATCTAGATCATCTAGCATTCCAAGCTCCTGACTTAGTTCATTGAATCTTGCTTCATTCAATGGCTTGGTGAATATGTCAGCCAACTGCTTCTTAGTAGGAATGTACTCTAGCTTGATGGTCTTCTTTTCAACATGCTCTCGGATAAAGTGATGCCTGATCTCAATGTGTTTGGTTCTTGAGTGAAATACTGGAATATGAGTGATAGCTATAGCACTTGTATTGTCACACAAAATGCTGATTTCCTTTGTTTCTTCTCCATAATCCTTCAATTGCTGTTTCATCCATAGGATTTGAGCGCAGCAACTGCCTGCAGCTATGTATTCAGCTTCAGCAGTACTAGTAGCAATTGAATTTTGTTTCTTGCTGAACCAAGAGACAAGTCTTCCACCAATTAATTGACAGGTACCTGATGTACTTTTTCTATCAATTTTGCACCCGGCAAAGTCAGAGTCTGAATATCCATAGAGGTTAAAACCTCCATTTTTTGGGTACCATAATCCAGAGTGAGGATTGCCTTTGAGATACCTAAGTATCTTCTTTGCAGCTAGGAGATGGCTTTCTTTAGGCTTTGATTGAAACCTTGCACATACACCAACTGAGTAGGATATGTCTGGCCTACTAATGGTGAGATATAATAAGGAGCCAATTAACCCTCTATAGAGTGTAGGATCAATATCTTTGCCATCTTCATCCTTACTCAAACCTTGGGATGTATTCATGGGTATCTTTACTATAGACTTGTTCTCAACTTTGAACCTTTTCATGAGATCTCTTGTGTATTTGGCTTGGTTGATGAAGATACCTTGTGGAGTCTGCTTTACTTGTAGTCCCAAAAAATAGTTTAATTCTCCCATCATGCTCATTTCAAATTTGCTTTGCATGAGAGTTGAGAATTTTTCACATAGTGCTTGATTTGAGCTTCCAAAAATTATGTCATCAACATAGATTTGAACAAGTAGTATGTGGGGACCTTCTTCTATTTTGAACAGAGTTTTGTCTACTTTTCCCTTAGTGAATCCATTATTCACTAAGTATTCGGAGAGAGTGTCATACCATGCTCTTGGGGCTTGCTTAAGTCCATAAAGAGCCTTGTGTAATTTGTAGACCTGATCCTTCTCTCTATTGATTTCAAAACCAGAAGGTTGCTCCACATAGACCTCCTCTTCTAGTAGACCATTCAGGAAGGCACTTTTCACATCCATTTGATAGACTGTGAATTGCTTATGAGCAGCATAAGCCAAGAAGATTCTTATTGCCTCCAATCTGGTAACAGGTGCAAATGTCTCATCAAAATATATACATTCTTCTTGGCAGTAGCCTTTGGCTACCAGTCTTGCCTTGTTCTTGATAATGGTGCCTTCTTCATCCATTTTGTTTCTGAATACCCATTTAGTTCCTATCACATGTTGATGATAGGGTCTGGTCACAAGCTCCCATACATTGTTTCTTTCAAACTGGTTGAGTTCTTCTTGCATGGCTTGTATCCAGTCAGAGTCAAGCAGTGCTTCTTCAACTTTCTTGGGTTCAATTTGAGAGATGAAGCATGTGAATAATGCTTCTCTCTGAATTGCTGATCTGGTACGAACCCCTGTATTGATATTTCCAATGATTTGGTGAGGAGGATGTTTGCTCAACCATCTAACATCAGATGTGGTTGATTTGGATTGAACTTGTTGTTCATCATCCTCCTCTTCTTCCTCTTCACTATTATCTGGTAGAGTAGGAAGATTGAGAATGTCATGAGTGCTTGGAAGGTTGTCTTTTGGTGAGTCATCTGCTGGCAGTGGGCTGTCAGATGAGTCAACTGCTGGCAGTTGGTTGCCATTTGAGGCAACTGCTGGCAGTCGGCTGCCTTTTGAATCAATTACATTTTCATCCCTTTTAACACTTTTGTTTGGAAGGCAGCTTGGAGCCTTTTCAGTGTCCCTTGATTTTGATGACTCACCTTTTTCTTTTACTTGAGCAGTGGGGTGGTTTTCAAATACCACATGGATTGATTCTTCTACCACCAGAGTTCTTTTGTTGAGAATTCGGAATGCCTTGCTAGTTGTTGAGTAGCCCAAGAAGATCCCTTCATCAGATTTGGGATCAAATGGCTTGAGATAGTCTTTTCCATTGTTTAGGATGAAGCATTTGGATCCAAACACATGGAAATGACTGACATTAGGCTTCCTTTCTTTCCATAGCGCATATGGTGTCTTTTTTTGAGTCTTATGAATAAAACTTCTATTTTGAGTGTAGCAAACAGTGTTGATTGCTTCTGCCCAAAATCTTTTGGGTAATCCAGCTGCTTCTAAGATTGTCCTTCCTGCTTCCTTGAGAGTTTGGTTTCTTCTTTCAGCAACATCATTTTGTTGAGGTGTTCTTGCTGCTGAGGTTTGGTGATGGATTCCATTTTCTTCACAGTACTGAATTATGATTGAGTTGAGAAATTCAATACCTCTATCTGACCTGATCTTCTGGATTGAGAGACTTTTCTCATTTTGAATTAACCTCATCAATTCAGGCAGTTTCTTCTCTGTTTCATTCTTCTTCTTTAGAAATATGGTCCAAGTGTATCTAGAATAATCATCAACTACAACCAGGGTGTACCTTCTACCACTTAAGCTTGTTGGTTCAACTGGTCCAAACAAGTCAAGGTGTAGAAGGCTTAAGGGCCTAGTTGATGATTCAACTTCTTTTGATTTGAATGATACCTTGGTTTGTTTCCCTTTTTGACAAGCATCACAGAGGTGGTCCTTTTTGAAGTTGTTTTCAGGGAGTCCCTTCACCAACCCTTTTCTGGACAGTTTGTTGATTGTTTTGAAGTTTAGATGGCTTAATTTGTTGTGCCATTCCCAACTTAAGTTTGAATCTGCCTTTGTTACTAAGTAGATTCCTTCCTTTGCAGAACTCCAATCAACAATATACATGTCCTTCTTCCTTCTACCAGTGAGCACAAGTTTGTCATTTTTGACATCTCTGATCAAGCATATGTCTTTGGAGAATGTAACGTTGTAGCCATTGTCACAGAGCTGGCTTGTGCTTATGAGATTGAACCTTAAACCATTAACATATGATATGTTTTGGATTGTAAGTCCATTAATTGATAGGTCTCCTTCTCCTTTGGTTTCTCCTTGTTTTTCTACATTTCCAAATGTTACCTTGGGTCCTACCCTTGCTGTATAGTTTGACAGGAGCCGCCTGCTGCCCGTCATGTGCCTGGAGCAGCCTGAATCTATGTACCATGTTTGTGTTTCAGCTGCTCCAGCACCTTCCTGTATAAATTAATGTTGAGCAGTAGCCCACAGGTTAGTGGGCGACTTCCCTTGTACAAGTTTAGGCATCCATGCCCATCTAGAACCATTGAGTTCTAAGTAGATTGGTCTATAGCCATTTGAGGTGTTGTAATCAAAAGGGATGGTTATATACTTGTTAATTCTTTTCCTCCTTGAGGTGGGAAATGGATTATTTATTAGAGGAGTCTGCTTGATATTTTTGCTGTGGTTGGTCTTATTGATTGGTTGCCAACAGGTTCTTTGGTTTAGATGGTGAGGAGGTGTTGATTTATGCATGTGTTTGAATTTTGGTTTGGGAGCAGGTTGGCTCCTTCTTTTGGGAACATTTGGGGGATGAGGTTTTTGGTAAGTGAGCTTTCTTGTGTATGAAGTATTGCTTGTAGATGTACTGTTTTGAGTGAGTCTGGTGGGGGATGAGTAACCAAGACCTCTTTTCTTCCTGTTTGGAGTAACTTCAGCAGTAGGGTGAGAGTCTTTACTATTTGTGCTGGAGTTTCTCAGCTCTTTGTTCTCTTTTTCTAAGACATCATTTTTTCTTAAGGCATCTAGTAATTTGGAATGAATTGCCTTAATGTCTTGTTTCAGTCTATCATTTTAAGCATTTAAGAGAACGTGGTGATTTTGGACTTTCTAGAAATCTTGTAACAAAGATTCCAGTGTTATATTGTTTGATCCAGAATCACTAGAGCTATAGGAGGAGCAGGATGTTACCTCGACATCGTTGTAGTGGTCCTTGGCCATTAAGCATTTGAGAGAGCTGCTTGCATTATTTTCACTTGAGCTGGTGGAAGATTCACTAAGCCACCTGCTGCTCTCTGCAGTGAGACAACTGCTGCCATCTTCACCCACCTGCCATGATCCCAAGCATAGAAGTGCTTCCTCTGAGCTCTCAGATGAGGAGCTTTCATCACTTGAGCTGCTTTCATCTTCAGATTGGGGTTCCTCCTTTTTCTTTTCACTAACAAAGGCTTGTCTTTTGCCTTTGAAGTCCTTCTTGTAACCAGCTTTGTAACCAGTCCCCTGCTGCCCTTGATATTTTTGGGCTAAGGGCAGAGGGCATTCATTCTTGTAATGTCCTGGTTGTCTACAGTTGTAGCACATGACAGTTTCCTCTCTGGTTTGAGGTCTCCCTTGTTTCCTGGGTGGCAGATTGTATGGTCTTTTTGGAGCAGTTCCCTCCTTCTTCATGAACCTTTTAAACTTCCTTACAAACATGGCAAACTGGTCGTCAGTAAGAAGGTTGTTGAGGGATTTTTCACTAGATTTTGAAGGGCCGGGCTCAGACACTAGAGCTAGTGTCTTCGATTCATCTTCCTTTTCTTCCTTTATTTCCTTCATCTCAAATTCATAGGCTTTGAGATCACTGAAGAGCTTATCGGTTGATAAGATTCTTAGGTCTCTTCTATCTCTCATAGTAGTCACCTTCATGTCCCATTTAGAGGGCAGGCCTCTCAAGATTTTAAAGGAAATCTCTTTTTGAGGAAGATCTTTCCCTAGGTCTGAGACCTCTGCTGTGATCTTTAGGAACCTAGATTCCATCTCTTGGATGGACTCATTTTGCAGCATCTTGAAGTCCTCAAATTTCTTGAGGGCCATGGTCAGTTTGTTGTCCTTCTCCTGTTCATCACCAGCTCCAATTTTTGTGAGCTCATCCCAAACGTCATTTGCAGTTTCACATTTCCTAATCCTGGGAAATATGGATTCATCAACAGATTTAAAGAGAATATCCTTGGCAATGTTATCAAGGTTATTTCTCTTTCTGTCCTCGGTTGTCCATTCTAGTTTGGGCTTGAGAATGTATACATCCTCCTGGTCATCAGTTTTGGATGTGCCGACCTTCATTATCCTGATAGGTCCAGTAGTGATTACTTCCAGCATCTCATCATGTAAGGCACTGAGATGTGCCTTCATCCTGATTCTCCAATCATCAAATTTGTTTAGGTTGAATAGGAGGTTTTTAGCTAGTTGACTGTCCATTGTTTAGAAAGTGTTTGGGAGGGGAAGTGGCTTTGGATCTTTAGTTCAAACTAGTCAATAAATGACTCTAGGAACACTCCGCTCTGATACCACTTGATGGTCCCGGATAGGGTAAAAGTCTAGAGGGGGGGGGGGGGGGTGAATAGACTTTTAAATCTTTTCGACCTTTACAAAGGTTTCCCTCTAGAGGAGTTGATCTATAATCTTTTGAGAGATTAATAGATTCACAGCGGAAGTCTTTACCCTTTATATAATGGGTGTTTTAACCACTTTCTGATCTGGGGAAGATTGGATTTAGATAGCTAGCAGTTGGCTTGGCAGTTGGCTTAGCAGTTGGCTAGGTAGTAGGGAACTGCTGAGGCAATTGCTCAGATTTTGATCTGACTTTCAGGGATTGATTTTGAACACACTTTTTGACAGTGATATTTATGACTGACTGGTGAAACTGAGATGGTCACAGGAAGTGACTTTTATATGAGCAGAGGGCTCAGCAGTTGGGTGGTCACCAGGGAACTGCTGAGGCACCTGCTATACTTAGAAAGTGAATTACTGGGAAATGGTAGAGCAGACCTTTTAGTGATGGTGAGGTGCGTCTCTGGTGTGAAAATGGTCTCAAAGAAAGTAAGTGATTAACAGTAGGATAAGCAGTTGGGTCAGCTAAGACAACTGCTTAAGATTCTGCTGGTAAACTTCAATCTTTTTGTGAGAAGTGCTAAGTGTGTGCTTTGTTGAATGAATGTAAATCAACACACAGTATATCCTGGTTCAAGGGTGGTGTAATCCTCTTACGTCCAGTCCCACCCTCTTTCAGACGGATTTCACTAAAGTATTAAGCCCAATACACTTAGTGTCAATCTAGCCTTTACAAAACTTAGGCCTAGATTGAAGGTTTTTCACAGTGAGTATAGCACCACACAAAGTTACTCAGTCCTTAGACTTTTCTCTAATGACCCAGTCGGGATCAAAAGGTACTCTATCTATCTACTTACACTGTAGGATCCGAACAACTGTTCTCCTAAGTGTTTACAGCAATATGTGATTTGTTATAAGAAAGTTCTAACCTGCAACTAGGAATTAAACTTCTATGATTTGGAAATGAAAAGCTTTGTAAACTTGAAGTTTAGTGAAGCATGAGTCCAAGCAGAGAGTAAAGTTTAGAATAGCACTTTCTCTTTTGCTAGATATCTCGTAAATGCTCGTAATACAAATTCTCTCTTTGGATTCTCAAATGCTTGGTTAGAAACTTTCGTTTCAGCCTATATTTATAGGCATCTCCGTTGAATTAATCTCATCCGTTGGTTAGGATAGATTAATCTTTGACGTTGAAATTCTGACAAGGACAAATTGTACATTCGTCTTCTTGTGCTGGAGCTTTAATTCGGGCTGATGCATTTGTCTTGAATAATTCACCCGCTGGAGCTTCACTTCAAACTGCAGTCCCATGCCTTCGGACCTAGTATGTATTTGGCATTAAATGCCGGTCAATGTTTGTCTCTCAATCATTCACTTGATACTTCTACTTTCTTTTATCTAAGAATGTGACATACGAATACTCTTTGAGTCAAATAGTATTTGCCGGTAGGATTCAAATATCCTATTAAGGTAAAGAGAATTTACCTTATTGCATTTTTACTTTTCCGGTAATATTTCTTAGACTCAAAAGTTGTACATTTAATTTGTCACGTAAATACTAGAATAAAATGAGACACAATGTACATGTGCTAAGTATAGTGGCATCATCAAAATCTTATCAAAATTGGGTACTAACAATTTCCCCCTTTTTGATGATGTCAAAACTATACAACACAATTAACAAACATTTTTATTGATTTTCTTTGAAATTTTTGTACATTGTTCTACTTTCTAGAGTACAATAGTTTATAGCTTTTTTCGGACTTTTAATATCTATCCTACTCTTGCTTGTCTTCTTGTTTCTTCTTGGCTTCTTCTTTGGCTTTGGCCTCTTCTGCTTTTCTTCTTCTGATTTCTGCTTCTTCCTTGTAGAGCTTGTTCTTCTTCCTAGTTTCGACTGCTTTCTTGGCTGCCAGAGACCTTGTAGAAGAGGTGCCTGCTTGTGTTGTGTTTTCCCCCTTTTTGGTATCAGCAGGGGTCTGACTTTCTCTGAATAGGGCTTCGATCTCTGGGTCAGAGTCAACCTCAATTTGTCTTGTTCTTGTTGGATGGAGGTCGTTGCCTTCAATGGTAAGGGAAGTAACCAAGTTTCGAAGATTAGTGACATCTACCTTGACTTCTTCTTTGATTTCTTGGTCAATCTTGTGAAGTTGTTGAGTTGTTGCTTGTTGGTGCTTGCCCAGTTTCTGGAGTTCATCTCCTTGCTTTTGAAGAGCTTCTTGGGTAGCTTTGTGTAACCTTCCTAGATGATCAGCAACATTTGCTCTAGTCTTCCCTATAGCTTCTGAGTGCTCCACTTGTTTGGTAACTAACTTTTTGGAGAGAGTTAGCATTGCAGACAGTTCCTTAGTCTTGAGATATTGTAGGTACTTCTCATGCACCTGGATTGTTTGAAGGGCATGCTCTAGGTTAGTTGGTAAGGTAGAGTTAGTAAGTACCTGGGCAGAGGGCTCTGCGTCTACTCTGGCAGAGGGCTGGTTTGGATTTGTTGGTCGCTGGAGTGCTTGAAGCTGTCCTTGTAGCTCTAAGCATAGAGTTTGAAGGTCCTGAAGGCCTCTCTTGATTGCTTCTTCCTGACCTTGTTGAGTAGTGATGTAGGCCTCATGTGCATTGACTTGTTGGAGAGCCTTTTCGATGTTTGGTGGCAGAGAATGTAGAGGTGCTCCTGCTTGCTCCTGATCGGGTAGTTGCTTGAGTAGGGTCTGAATCTGTAGCTCAAGTTCCCAGTCCTTAGCTCTTTGAGCTGCTAGTTCGTTGTGGATGTCTTCTAGCTAGGCAGGCTGCTGGGAAATCTGCATTTTTAGCTAGGCCTTTTGTTCTGAATTGAACACTTGTTGGATCATGAGATTGCTCTTGATGTGGCAGTGAACTTCTGCAAATCTGGCTTCCAGAAGTTTATCAAAATGCCTTTGCATTTTGATCAGGCGCTTGTGTAGTCTTAGTTCGGCATTGCTGACAAATTTGATTGTGGCTCTTCGTTCATTGATGAAGACCTCTGCTAGTGTTGGTGTGTCTTCAGCTCCATCAGTTAGAATTTGATGTTTTGCGTTCTCTGAAGTTGTAGTTGCATATTCTGTGTTTGCTTCTTGGTGAGGTTCCAAGTTGAGGTCTAGCAGTTGGGTCCCTTGTGGGAGAGTAGCAGCCAACTGCTCTTGGGGTGCTTTGGAGGACTCTCCCCCTCCTTGAGTTTCCATTCTTGATTTCTCAAGAGCTTGCCTGAGATCTAAATCACTTGAAGAGGAGGAATGTATGATTTGCTTACCTCTTGAGCTAGGAGGTCCCTTTGGTGCATCGTCAGCATCATCATCATCTAGATCATCATCACTGGATTCTGTAATGGCATCTTTGGCAGTGAGCTGCTTCCTTTTGATTGCATAGACTTGGTTGATTTTGAGTAGCCGTGTTGCATCTGCCATGTCATCAGTTCCAAGCCAATCTACTGCAAAGTCTTCCTCTGCAACGAAGTGGGCGATCGTTTCAACTTGATGTGAGGCCCTGGACAGTTTCCATGATCTCCATGCCTTGACTCTGGCAAATTGCACATCCAACTGCTCCAATAAGGTGGTCCCCGTTTGATTGTCCCTATTGGAGGCTTGGAGAAGTGTGGCTCCCGTTTGATTGTCCTTGACATAAAAAGAATTTTTATAAAAAATAATAGAGCAATCATTATCCGCACACAGTCGTTGAATAGATAATAAATTATATTTAATGTCCAGAACATGATAGTCTGATTTTAATAATAACGGGCGATTGGCGGTATTTATACTAACATTACCAATACTAGAAACAAGGAGATGTTTACCATTCGCAACTTGAGCAGAAAAGGGGGAAGTGTAAACAAATTTACGAGATAAAATACTTTCATGAGGAGTCATGCGAGCGGAGGCACCGGAATCGGGATACGACATAGAGGCACTGTGTTCGCCCGTGGGTATAGCCGCCAGTGCTGGTGTAGGATGAACAAACTGGGAACAAGATAGAGCAGAATGACCTGGTGAAAAACAAAGCTGACAAACAACCGGTGGTGGAGGTGACCGATAATTGTTCTCATTAGAATGGAATCCTGTAAAAAATGGGTGAGTACCACAAGATGATATATTCTTAATACGAGATAAACTATCACCAACATTACTATACGCCGTACTTAGGAATCCCGCCGGAGCATGTCCACGTATTGGATAGGGTCCACCTGCCGAAGGCTGCTGCCATGCAAACTGTCCAGGAGGTTGTGAGAAGACAAACCGCCCCCTACTGCTGTTGTCTGTGCTGTTGTCCTTGCTCCTGGCCTAGTAGCCACAGCCACGCCCCTAGTTCCCGTGGCCTCTGCCACCCTGAATCCTTTTATTTATTTCTATTTAGGGAAATCTTCCTTATATAAATACAAGTATACAACGAAGGTAATGGGGGAGATGTCACCTACTTTAGTAACTACTCCGTATAATACTTCGTACTAAGTAGTACTGCCTCCGTAACATTTATATCTTCCCGTTTGAAAATAGATGAGATTAAGAATAGTGAAAGGAGATATAAATTATTGATGAGGGTATGATGGGAAGATAATGATATAGTGTATTGGAATGAAGCATAAATAAAAAAAGTAGTTATAATAGTGTATTATTTTTAAATTTTTGAGGATATGATTGGGAAGATTTAGAAATGAGAAGATATGAATGTTACACCAAAAAAGGAAAGTGGGAAGATATGAATGCTAAGGAGGGAGTAACTCTAATAGTTATGGTTTTATAGGAAAAAGATCTTGTCCAGCTGGATGGACAGGATGCTCCGTCCGGCCGCCACCATTTGGGACGTTTCTCGGTGGATTTTTTTGATGATTTTTTTGGACACATTCTTCATCAAGTTAATTATAATTAATGGTTGTAAGTTATAAATTAAACATTAATTAGAAGAATAAGACAAAAGACATTAAATATAAATAAAATTATTAGATAAACATTCGAAACATACACCCATAATTAATTAAGAGACACAATATAATAAAATTAAAAAACAAAATGTTCTAATTTTAGAATATAAAACATAGTATTACAATATATTAAATTGTGATGAACTTGGCTAAAAATATTCTATAAAGAACAATCACAATAATCAATACTCGTCCATAAAATTTGATCAATATGAATTTGGAAATAAAGAAAAAATTATTGATTGGAATTCTGTGGAGATCAAAATTGATGGATAGTGTATCCGGGGGGTAGCTTATCCGAGGGGTTACTGCGGGAAGTAACTTAGAGAGAAGTCAGAGCAAATAAGTAAGAGAGAGAGTGAGTATTCAGTATGAATTCAGCGTGGTTTACAAATGGGGAAAGGGGTGCCATTTATAGCAGCAATAAATGCTAGATAGGGACACATGTCAACATTCTGGCGGTCGAGGGGTCACCTCAACCGGGTAGCACTGGCATTCGCACGTGGCCGCATTAAATGCGGTGGTTGGATGCGACGTTTGTACTTGGTACGGTGATCCATTGCATGTGGATGGGAGATTCTGTCGAGGAGGAAGCCTTCGGTTGTAAATGATGGTCCGAAGGCTCTGTGTACCGGGGGTCTCATGGTGCCGAGGGCTCCAGGTGTCGAAGGCTACTGATTTCGCTGTTTTTCCCCAGTGCCTTTGTTTGCCTAAAACAGCTGTTCTGCGAGAATTTGGAGCCTTCGGCCAGGGAGCCGAAGGTGGCTGCATGGGCTGCGTGGGCATCCTGTTACTTGGGGTGCTGCGTTTTGGGCCTGCTGTGCTTCCTGGGCCTGTTGGGCCTTTGTTAGAGTAATAAGAGTATGTGGGCCGGGGTCCTTGGGCCATATACTCCATCAGGAGTCCCTCACTCCTTTTGCTGAAAGGTACTTGAGGGAAAAGGAGTAATTGTGTTTGTCCTCTGATGTTGCTCCGTTGTAGTTTGTACACTTGTGAGGAGTTCTTCGTTTCCATGTTTTGCCGAAGGCGTTCCCTTAGTCCTCCACAATTTGGGACTTGAAGGATTATGTTGCTGCTTTGGGGTTTTTGACACTTTGTACTTTGAGGTTTGTATTTTGAGATTTCCCCGAAGGGGTCCTCCAGTCCCCCACTCCTTGAGGCATTTGTAAAGTGGTGAAAAGGAGTAGAGTGGTGCCTGCTCTTGCACGGGGCCGAAGGTTGGCACTTTTCGTTTCATTTTGGGGGGATGCCTCGTTAAAAACCTCATTAAGAAAAACCCTGTGGGAAAAATCCTAATGAGGAAAAAAGAGTGCACCGAATTCCCCCAACGATGAATTGAAAAGGTGAAACCTTGGTCTGAGATGAAGGACAAAGTTGTTGCCGAAGGCTACCCTTGATCTGAGGGCGTGTCTGTGGAGTTGCCGAAGGGGCTTTGTTGATATCCCGGAGGGTCTGCTGGGAGCATTCCTCCGAAGGCATCCGTAGTTGATAAGCATGAGCGAGCATCCCGGGGACTGCCGAGGGTAGTCCCCCAGTCGATGAGGCTGAGGGCTTGATCGTCGTTGATGAATGCCGGTGATTGCTCCTGTGTGCTGAGGGGTGCCCTGGTATTTTAGCCGGAGGCTAACCACTGATGAGGGGATTTGAAGGTGTTGCCCCAGGGGGATTCCCTAGTTCTCAACATATTGAGGGGTTTTTCCGTTGTTAACCCGAGGGCTCCTCTTGATGAAGGAGCCTGAAGGAGAAAGCCTGAAGGCAAGCCTAGCGTTGTCTGAGGGGTACCAGCTGAAGGCAATGCTGCGTAGTGACCGTTTAAAGTATAGCCGTTGGGATATATGACCATTGGAATATGACCGTTGGAGGTGATGTCCACGTGTCGTGTACCCGTTGGCTGGCTATGGGCGGGCGTCACCGGTTGGGTGAAACGACGGCATGTAATGATAAATTTTTTAACCGGAGGCCCGGTTTTCGGCCCAAGCCCGGATTGGGGAGTCTATAAATACCCCAAGGCCGGCTGTTATTCCTTGTGCGAACTGATTGTAGCGAAGCTCTAGCAAAATATTTCTAGAGAGAGAAAGTTCTTAGTTCGATCAAACCTTCGCCTCCAAGGTCAGTTCTTCATCCATTCTCCGTTTCTTCAGTATACTTAGCTTCCTTGCCTTTAGATCTAGTGTTTAGGGGCCTTAGATCTTAGAAACTTTCCCCCGTAAACCCTTTGCCATAACATGTCTTCCGAGAGCGATTCCCAAAACATCTCGAGGGAGCTCTCGGTTGAAACAGAAAGCGTCTCCGAGGTGGAGTTTTCAAACGAACAACCTTCGGTGGGTGGTGAGTCTGTCGTAGCCATGAAGGTACAGAAAGATCTCGTTACTGAAGCTGAGGCCGAAGGGTTTGAGCAGGAGTTTGAAGACGAGGAGTTAGCCATCGCCTTCCAAGTGACCGAGGAGGAGGCACAAAAAGAGATGATACGGTCCCACCCCCGCGGAATGGTGATGAAGCCAGGAGCTCTAAGCCCCTAAACCCAACACCTCTCAGGGTGGCCCCCGGGAGTAAGAACAAGAAGAAGGTTGGAGCTCCGAAGAAGAAAGGCGGCGTTGCGGACATTGGAAAACCCATCGATCTGCCCGAGGGCTACTCTTTCCTGAACACCGCCGATTTGGCGATAAAGTCGAAGGCTGACAGGGCGGAATGCTATGTGACCCAGCTGCATGTAGGGCCTTCAGCTATCGTGGTGCAACCTGGTCCCGGTGATATTCTCTCCCAGGCTCCCGAGGGGTGTATAGCAGTTCATATTCTTTCGGTGTCGATGGGCCTCCGGTTCCCACTGCACCCCTACTTGCGGGAGTACCTTCGGTTCGTGGGTTTACTCCCCTGCCAACTCACCGCCAACAGTCATTCTTATATCGCCGGATTTTTGCATCTGTGCCGATCCCGGGGAGTGGCTCCTAGTCTCGATTTATTTTTTCAAAGTTTCAACCTCTGTCGGGGAGGCCATGCGAATGCCGAGGGCTTCAAGAACTTGCAACAGACCGCCCAGTGGAGGCTGTATGCCGAGGCTGTATACTGTGGCGCCTTCTTCTAACAAGGGCTGGAAGGACCGATGGTGCTATGTCAGGCTAGCCGAGAGCCCCTTCCTGAGGGAGTTGCGAGACCGTTTCAGGCGACATGAGAGGGTTAGGAGCGCCGCCCTCGAGAAGGATGGCAAGGTGCTCGCCAAGATTCCGGAGGGGCGGAATAAGAATGTAACGATCAAGGAATGCACCCTCGAGGATGATTTGCATGCCCTCGGCTTCCGACAATATCGTTTCTTGGGGGAAACAGATGAAAAGTACCCCATCCTGGAGCGGCCCTTCGAGGGTACATGAGGTAGCGACAGAGGGCTCCATTTTTTGTACTTAGAAAAAAAATTCTTTTTGTAGCGTGTTTGCCTACTTCCCGTGTCCTGACCCCTCGGCTTAATTTACTCGTGTTATCTTGCAGGTGCTAGAATGGATATCAATGCCTTCGCCGCTTTGAAGAAGCAAAAAACAAAGGGTCCGGATAAGAAGGAGCCCAGCAAGCAGAAGCCCCTCGAGGAGTTTTTGAAGAAGACTGGTGATCCTTCGGGGGATGCTGCCAAGAGGAAGGCAGCAGGAAAGGGTCCAGTCCCCGAGGGAAAGAGACCAAAAAAGGGGGATGCCGGGAAGAAGGCTCCCCCGGTGCTGATCGTGGATGAGCACTCCACCTCCGAGCCCCATGTTCTGGTGGCGACGACTGCTTCTAACCTTCCTTCGGCACAGGGGGGTGAAGTAGGCTTGCCCCGAGAGGACATACAGTTCTCCCTGCCGAAGGGTGCCGCTATTACACATGGCACCGTGGACCCTCGGGAGTTTCTGGGCGGGGCTACTCGTTCGCTGGATAGGAAAGCCCTCAGCAAGCTTGATGATGAGGCCCTTAAGTCAAAGATCCTCCGGTCCTCCCTCACTGTAAGTTTCTTTCCCCTTTCGTTACCCATCTTAGCATATTCGTATTACAGTCTAACTCCTTTGTCCTTTGTTAACAGGCCTGCATAGCCCTCGATGAACATGCCAAGAGGTTTGATGAATGGCGCCTCCAGAAGGCGCAACAAGATGAAGCCATGAAAAAGCTCATCCATGATCACACTGAGGCCGTGAGGCAGATGGCTAGACTGGAGGGGGAGCTGCAACAGGCGAAGGCCGAGGCAGAGAGAGCTGCCAAGGAGAAAGCTGAAGGCGAGAGGGCCGCTACTGAGGCCGCGAAGAAGGCCGTTGAGGAGGCCGAGGCCGCCAAGGCGGAAGCTGTCGCCAGTGCTGTTGTTGCCTTCATCTCCGAGGGGTGGAGGGCCGAAGGCCACAAGGACTGGGTGGCTTCGGTAGTGGAGGCGTCCGCAGATGAATGGGTGAAAGGCCCCGGGGCGATGTGGCTGGCCCGGAAGGGCGAGGACTACTATGTTGGAGGGAGTTCTTTACCCAGGCCCTTATCTACAGAAGGCTGGCCCGGCACCTGAAGATTGAGCCGAAGGCTTTTGATCCGGCAGCATATGGCATTCCCCCCCTCCAACTAGATATCAGAGTCCCCCTCCCTGCAGATGTCGAGAGGCCAGATTTAGAGGATTCTGAGCTGCTGAAGGAAGCCGGGGATGAAGAGGAGGCCGGAGGGGACGTCTCTTCCAACCCAACCGAAGAGGTTGCCGCCGAAGTTGCCCTTGCGTGATCTGTACTTTAACAATTTCAGAACAATCCCTGTAATGAATACTCACGATCCTTCGGCTTCGGCCAAAATGTATAACAACTCATTTTTTCATTTTGTTAATAAATGCCTTCTTCTCTCTGTCTGTTTGTTTGAATGAATGCCTTCGTTCTGTTCTTGTGAATGAATGTCGTCATATTTTTTTTGTGTATGATTGCTTTCGCATCTTCCTTGTGGATTTCAGCCTCCATATTTTGATGTTTGAATTGTCAGCCGTTTAGGACTTAGAAAAATTTTCTAAGCGTTTTATCAGTACTAGGCCCTCGGTTGATTCTTCCTTCTGAACTTGGGTAGCTGGCAGGAGTTGACCGAGGGCCCAAAATTCTTTAGGACTTAGAATATTTTTCTGAGTGTTGCTCACAACTTTCACCCTCGGTGGACATCCCCTTTCGTATGCATTCTATTGTGTGAGTCGTAAGCCTTCACTCGTTGGTGGCCGGGGGCCGATAGTTCAGGACTTAGATGTTTTTCAAGTAGTTTTACCACTGAGCCAATCTTTTATGACTTAGAAAGTTTTTCCAAATGATGTGCATCATGTGGCCTTCGGTTATTAGATCCCCCTGGATTGCATAATAATTTGACAGAGGGCCAAGCATTTAGGACTTAGAAAATTTTCTAAGTGTTGTACATTATGTGGCCTTCAGTTCTTAGGCCCCCTGGCTTTCATGATGATTTGACTGAAGGGTGAACGGTTAGGACTTAGAAATTTTTCCAAGTGTAGTTTAGAATTGCATGAGATAGGAGCCTCTGGTTGCCTTCGTTGCAATGCCGGTTGGCCGAGGGCCAAACCATTAGGGCTTAGAGTTTTCTAAGTGTCACTTGTCCCTTGGCCTTCGGTAAACGGGACCTTCCCGGATTGTAGCGTTTGCAGGTAAGGTCTCCCTTGGCAACAGATGGTGATCCCGGGGGCACCCAATTTTACGGACTTAGAATAATTTTCCTTGACCTGTGAGGCTGGCCTTCGGTGATTTGTAGTAGGTGCCCTCGCTCCCTGGTTAGCATATGAGCCTTCAGATTAGGTAGATGTCAAAGTGTGGACTTAGGAAATTCCGTAGTCCAATGTATTAGATCACGTTCCCTTCCGAAGTGTAGCCTTCGGTAATTAGGTCCCAAATAGAATGTTGATGCTTCCGGTATGTGTTGAAATGCCGGAGGCTTGCAGAATGTGGACTTAGCCAATTCTTTGATGACCTTTGTTGAACAGTAGCCTTCGGGAATCAGTAGCTTCCTGGTACCGAAGATGTTCCCGTGGACTTAGCCAATTCTTTGATGACCTTTGTTGAACAACATCCTTCGATATGACCTGTATTGTCTTGTAATGCCGAAGGGCGTTCTGTCATGGAGTGTTGTACCCATTGATTGCTCATTGAGTCTACTCCCCTTCACCCCGCTTTTTTTTTGCAGTGAAGGGAAGGCTTCAAGAAACTTGGTTTCTTGGTAAGGCTTGGCCTATCGGGAGGCAACAGTATACACCATTAGCTCCCCCTTCGGGTTAACCTTCTGAGTTCCGAGGGAATCGAGGGTCGTTTCCTGGGCAAGAGACGTAGTCTGTTGCCTGCCTCCCCTTCCGGGACGGCACGGAAAGCGCCTCAGTTTTGAAAGTCGTTCCCTCAGCACGAGACGTAGTCTTTGGCGTGTCATACCGTTGGGGTAATGGGCATATTAGTTGCCTGCCATACCCTTGGGGTAATAGCGCGGAAAGCGTTTCAGGGAAGGGTTTTATTTGCATATTAGTTGCAAATGCCCGGGGGCACTTGGTGCCGCTAGGACCGATAGGTGGGGCCTTCGGTATAGTGCGTCCTCGAGGGGTACGGCTTTAAAGATAACACTTGGTGTTTATCTCCGCATATGGCCCCCGGTACTTGGAACCGAGGGGTCTTCTTTAAAAACACTTGGTGTTTTCTTCCGCTGTTTGGAGTTGATAGGAGTGTGTACCCTCGGTACTTGGTACCGAGGGGTCTTCTTTAAAAACAATTGGTGTTTTCTTCATTTGCCGCAGGTGATTGAGTTGTCTACCCTCAACACTTGGTGCCGAAGGGTCTTGCTTGTGATAAGGCCTTGGGCCAGGAGCTTGTATGAGGGCTTGGCTGTCATAAGCGTCTTGTTTCGTGTTCTTGGTGTCTTGAACATGTCTTCATTCCTCAAACGTTCTCGGCCTTGGGCCGTAGGATAATACATTCATTAGTTATGAGGGCTTGGCCGCTCTAACATTATTGATAAAATTTAACTAGGTGGTGTACATTCCAATGTCGAGGGACCTCGGTCCCATTGGGTCGTTTTAGTTTGTAAGTCCCTGGTTTGATGATGGCTGCAATAATGTAGGGGCCCTCAAACTTAGGTGCCATTTTGCCGCCCTCGGTTGGTTGGCTGGCTTCCCTCCGTCGGAGGACATAATCCCCTACTTGGAATTCTCGAGAGCGGACCTTAGCGTCAATGTAGCTTTTGACTTGCCTCTGGTAGTTTTCCGCTTGTATGAAGGCTTGCTCTCGGCGTTCTGAAATGAGGTGAAGGTCGAGGGTGTAACGTCCGTACTTTTTCTACTTCTTATGCATTAATTATTGTTATATATGATCATGTTTTAAATTATGTATGAGTGATATATGTGTGAAGTGTAGGGATAGAATGTGAGTATTAACTTTGTGATAATGATATTTCAACTTACATGCTTGTATTATGTTTGAACGTGACAGGCGACGGTATCCGATGAGCAACGAAACTACACCGTAATAATCATTCATATTTTTGAATGTAATGGTATATCAAGTTATTTGTCATGTTAAATAGTATTTGAGTGTTTAAAATATAGCTTAAAAAGGTCATTGGGGGTCTAGGATAGGATCGACAACAATCGGGGTCGGTTTAGGGCGAAAAATGACGTTTTCGGCACCCGAATTACCTCAAACCGGCGCCGGTTGGACCCAGACCAGCGCCGGTCCAAAACAGAAACTTTAGGGTGTTAGAATGGAAGGGAAACCGGCGCCGGTCCGGGGAAAACCGGCCCCAGTTCGGTCAGTTTTGGCTGTGTCGGTCAAAAACGTTTTTAAGCGCAAAAAACCCCCTTTTCAACCCAAAATCGATCCCAGCTTGTCCTTCTCTCTACAAATCAATCTAAAACCATTTCTCGGGTGATTCAAGCTCAAATTAAACATATTCTTCATCAAAGATCATCACTTGATAATATTTTTACATTTTACATGAAGAGTTCTTCTATATTTGATCCATAGTTCTTGTTTTGGGATTTAACTAGGGTTCAGTGAACTTTGGGTTGATTCTAGGAAAATTAATGGATTTTCTTTATAGTAAGATTATTTTGAAGTTGTTGTTTAACCTGGATTTAACAAACTTCAATTTGTTCTTGTATAACTAATTATTCCAAAATTTTACTAAGTTGATGAAAGAATTTGGGGAAATTTCTTACTTGGTATAGGTTGATTCTAAATAGATATATATAAACTGATTTTAATTAGATGTGTAGAAATCTTGATAGTATTATTATTGGTTAGTTATTGTTGACTCTTGAGTATGAAGTTCAATCGGGAGTTGGTTGGCTAGTTACCCGAAAATTTGACCGATTGAGATTAGGAGTTTTAGAAGTCTATCATGTTCGGGAGCTGGTTGTTTGTTGAATTCCCCTTATGCCTAAGTTTTAAGGTTTTGGTTAAAAACATGAGGTTTTGTTGATCAAATGTAAACAATGTATATAGTCGCTCAATCGAAGAACCGTTGCCCGTGGACGCTTTATACGCACGATCAAGGGTAAAAACTCCACGTGAATCAGGTAAGTCATCACCACCTATACATGATAGTTTGAAATAAAAAGAAATGGAAGTCTAGCTACCTATGAATTGGATAGGTTGGCTCGAATACTTGAAATTGTATGGTATGATATTATGTGAATGCCATGTTACGTGTATATATTGATAGGTGATGTTGATGGAGAACTTGTTGAGTTATCGGTGTAAGGTATCCAAGTTCTATGTTTATGGTTAGGTTGGATTTATATGGAATCCAACAATGAATGAAAGTTGTGCTGATAATGATATCTAATGAATGATAAGAAATGTTCTAAGGTAGCCGTTCCCCCAAGTAATTACCTGAGCTGAACGGAGCGGGATCTCCTTCCGCGGGGAGTCCCAGGATTACTTCTGATGGCTGCGGGCTAGCTACCCAAGGTCATTAGCGAGGGGCCAGGACACGAGCTACGGGCCCATTAAGTCAAGTAGCAAGATAGGAAGAAAGAATAATAAATGAGGAAATCTTCTAGATTTCGTTACGTGAAGTTATGCTTTGCATGATGGGAATATGTGTGTGAATATGCTATGTGTGGAGTATTCTAGCTTATGTATCTAATTATGGCTAGCTAAGACTCCATTATTTTAGTGGATGTAATGGTGACTTACTAAGCAAATTTTGCTTACGAGACTTCTGTTCTCTTGTGTCTCATGTATAGGTAATGAATAAAGAATGGAAGCCTGAGAGAATGTTCGAGCCAGGTGGCGAGGCTATGGATGGGTTAACGGAAACGACCTGGCTGTGTCTCATGTTTTGTTATTTTACTATGACACTTTTATGAGTTGTTTTATTTTTTGTTTTAAAAATCCTGATCAGGTGTGATGACTTTGTGTTAAGCGTGATTGTTGTTGGTCTTTGATATTTCAGTTATGGAGTTTTCTTATGTGTATAAGAAATAAAGTTTCATACGAGACTTTGTATTCTGTAATATTCCGCTTTGTATATTGAGTCTTGTTTATGTTAAGTATGGTAATGGCCGTTTGGGGACGGTCGTTACAGTTTGGTATCAGAGCCCAGGTCCTTCCGTAGCTCTATCCATTGCCACGTACCGCTCGACATCTCTCAGGTAAGTTAGTAATGTTGGTTATTTAAGAATAACCATAATTTCATATAAGTGAACTATGTATTAATGTTGAAAATTTATGTGTGTGAGGGTGGATTCATTAGTTGTTAAATTAACTCTCTCTTACCAGAATGTCACGAGAGGGCCAAGGTAACGAGGATGGTTCATCAATCAGTAATGCGGAGCTTGCTCGTGTTGTAGCGGAACTGCATAGACAAATTCATGATCAAAACATTGTCATTTCGGAGATGATTTGCTGAGGGACACCGAACCTTGTGAGGATGTTTTTGAGGACAAAGTGGCGGCATCTAGCTTCGGTGATGCTGGCGAGGGGCTCAGCCTCCACCCACTTGGTGAAGTAGTCAATGGCAACGATGATGTACCTGTTGTTGGAGGTACCCCTCGGCAGAGGGCCCACAAGGTCTATGCCCCATCTGGCGAAGGGTATGGATGTGTTGATGGAGGCATAGTTGACCGCCGGCCTGCCGGGAGCCTTCTGGAAGTGTTGACAGGCAGCACACCTTCGGGCGAGATCCGCACAATCTCGGGCCATCGTAGGCATGAAGTATCCTTGGACTATAAGCCTTCGGGACATGGAGAAGGGTCCCTGGTGAGCTGAGCAAGTGTCACTGTGCACTTCCTCCATTGCCACTTCGGCTTCATCCGGATGAAGGCACCGAAGGAGGGTGTTGGGCCGCGGGTATGCGGTGCCAGCAACGGCCAGCCTGCCGGTGCAATCGGACCGCGTGGCGCTTCGCTTGTGCTATAAAGGGGGAGGAGCGTGCTTCACTATCAGCGATTGCTTTTAGTGTAGCGGTAAGCACAACGATCCACAAGTGGTATCAGAGCCAAGGTCACGGGTTCGACCCCCGGCAACAGCATGCTGCGCAGTTGTAGGCTGGCAGGTGCTGGGGGGGAGATTGTTGGGCCGCGGGTATGCGGTGCCAGCAACAGCCAGCCTGCCGGTGCAATCGGACCGCGTGGCGCTTCGCTTGTGCTATAAATGGGGAGGAGCGTGCTTCACTATCAGCGATTGCTTTTAGTGTAGCGGTAAGCGCAACGATCCACAGAGGGTACCGTTGTAAGATCTTTTGTAAATCCTTCCATTCTTGAGGGTGTAGCTGGGAGCCCCTCAGTTTTGCTAGTTTAGCGCGGGCTTCGTCCTCAAGAAGTTGCCCTGTGGTGATGAAGGTGATGATGTCGGAGATCCAGTCCTCCGGCCTGAGATGTATATCCATGATGGGGCTCGCATGTATGCTCGATAGGTTGAGCTCCTCGATTCTTGCAATCTTGGAGAGGTGCTCTGTGGATTCGGCCGAGAGCTTTGATAAAATATCGGCCTCAGAGTTTTGAGCCCTCAGTATTTGAGTGTGCCTCAAATACCTTAAGCAACTCCTTGGCCGCCTCCTTGTACTGCTTCATTCTTCCTTCTTTGGCCTCATACTCCCTAGAGATTTGGCCCACGAAAAGCTTGGAGTCACACTTGACGTGGATCATTCTGCCCTTCATATTCGCTGCCAGCCAAAGGCCACAGAGGAGGGCTTCATATTCCGCTTCGTTATTGGAGACTTTGAAGAAGAAGCGGATAGCATAATAGGCTCGGAAGCCTTCGGGTGTGATGAGTACTACCCCTCCCCCACATGCTTTGGCTGCGGAGGACCCGTCGGTGTAGAGAGTCCACTAGTCGTCCGAGGGGGCCGAAGGCTCCTCGTCTGTGGCTGATCTTGCCGTGCATTCTGTCACAAAGTCAGCCAGGGCGTGGCCCTTTATGGCAGGCCTCGGACGGATATCAATGTTGTATTGGCTGAGGAAGATAGCCCATGTTACCATTCGGGAGGAGCTGGTGGGGCTCCTCATCAAGGCGCCAAGTGGTTGATGCGTGAGGACCTAGCCCGGATGAGTTTGGAAGTAGTGGCCTAGTTTCTTGACGGTTCAGACAATGGCCAGCATCGTTTTTTCCACAGGAGAGTACCTGAGTTCGGCCTCCCTGAGGGTCTTGCTAACATAGAAGATGGCATGTTGGACGCCATCTTTCTCCCGGATGAGCACTGAGCTGATGGCAGCCGGACTGACACCAAGGTAAAGGTATAGAGTTTCCCCTACCTTGGGTTTGGAGAGCACAGGGGGTGAAGATAAATACCGTTTTAGTTCGTCGAAGGCCTCCTGGCATTATGAAGTCCATTGGAAGTCGGCGGTCTTCCTCATGATCTGGAAGAAGGGTAAGGACTTCTCCTTCGATTTGGATAGGAAGCGGTTGAGGGCTGCCAGGCGGCCCGTCAACCGTTCGACCTCCTTCACGTTGTGTGGGGGCTCCATGTTGATGATGGCCTGGATTTTCTCGGGGTTAGCCTACATACCCCTTCGGCTCACCATGTAGCCTAAGAATTTGCCTCCTTGCACTCCAAAGGTGCATTTCTTTGGGTTTACCCGAAGGTTGAACTTTTTCATGATGGCAAAGATCTCCCTAAGGTCGTCAGCATGGTTTGCTAATTGCTTGCTTTTGACGATCATATCATCGACATAGGCCGAAGGCCATGACAAGATAGCAGAATGTGCCCTCGGGAGTCATGAAGGCTGTTTTTTTGCGTCTCCCTCATGCATAAAAATCTGATGATATCCGCGGAACGCATCGAGGAATGACATGATTTTGCACCCCGCAGTCTCATCCACCAGCTGATCGATGTTTGGTAGAGGGAAGGGGTCCATTGGACACGCCTTATTCAGGTCAGTGTAGTCCACACACATGCGGAAGGTGGGTGGCTTCTGTGCTAGTACCACATTAGCCAGCCATGATGGGTATTTCACCTCCTTGATGTGCTTGATGGAGAGGAGCATGGCAACCTCCTTCCTCACAAAATCCCTCCTCTCGGCTGAGAGGGGCCTTCTTCGCTGTTGCACAGGTTTGACCGAAGGGTCCACCAAGAGGCGGTGGGTGATGACCCTTCGGCTGATCCCGGGCATGTCCTCCGGCCCCCATGCTAAAACAATGGAGTAGGCGCGGAGGGAATCTGTGATGCCGGTCTTCAAATCTTCGGGGAGCTTGGCTCCAATCTTCACGACTCTCTCCGGTTTGGCCGGATTGAGCGCGAAGTCTTCTACTTCCTCGGCGAGTTCAGCCCTCGGCCTCTTCTCTTCTTCCTCCACGGTTCTGGTGATGGTGTCAACATGGAACTCGGTCTTACTAACCTTCTTCGTCACTTGAAGGTAGCAAGCGCGGGCAAGTTTTTGATTCCCCCTTGAGTAGCTGATGCCTCCTTCAGCGGGGAACTTGAGGCATAGATGCCTCATGGAGATGATAGCTTCAAGGTCCTCGAGGGCTGGTCTGCCGAGGATGATGTTGTGGGCGCAGTCGATGTTGACGACGACGAACTCCACTTCGAGCTTGGCTCTATGGAGCCCGTCGCCGAATAGTACCGGGAGGGTTATGACCCCCTCAGAATCAATGGTGTCTCCGGTGAAGCCGGCAAGAGGGGTCTTTATGGGTCGAAGGGCCCCCCTCTCTAGATGCAGCTCTCTGAATGTGCTGAGGTACATTACATTGATGGAGCTGCCCGTGTCAATGTAAGTTCGATGAATGATGGTGTTGTTTATTTCGCTTTGGATCACCAAAGCATCCCTGTGTGGAGAGGTAGTAGGAGGGAGATCAGCGTTTGTGAATGTGATGGGCTCCTGTCACGCCCCGGACCTATCCGGACACATCAACAATCCTCCGTACAATATGAATAGTCAATCGCAGTCCAACTCATCAATATTATACAAGACGTCTCGAATATCATTCACACATAAGTCATCCATAAACATACATAATAAGTAATTGAATACGCAGCGAAAATCATAGTTTGGATACAAGTGCCACACGGGGCAAACACGAGCACACATGCTCCATAATGAAAAACAATATCCATGAGCATGTTTTAAAAATGTTTAAAATCAGAATGGAGGAAGCACGAACCAAGTCTTCCTCTCCGAGATGATCGCCCGATCAACAAGCACAGGTAGCAAGCTCTAGCCTCAACCTGAAATGGTGGTGGGACGCCCCCGAAAGGGGGTCAGTACTCTATATGGCTATAAAGTACTGGTGTGGATGGCATCTAATAGATATACAACAAGTATTTCAAACACAAGACCCTCAAATAGGGTGATAGTATAATCTAGGCCGTAACCCCAAGTTACCCCTTTTCAAAATATACTTACTTTATATATAAAGTCAAGTAGTCGGCCCATGGACCAAGGTTATACTTACTACGAATTTCTATAGTAGCCCGCTAGTCCAAGGAAACTACGAATCTCCTTCACGTTCTTAGGTCTTTCCCATTCTGTGATGGCCTCAATCTTCTTGTTGTCCACAGAAATGCCTGGTTTAGAAACCTTGTGCCCAAGGAAGCCGATCTCCTTAAGCCAAAACTCACACTTAGAGAATTTGGCATAGAGCTGCTTCTCTCGTAGTGTTTCAAGAACCAGAACCAAGTGTCTCTTGTGCTCCTCTTCAA